>LR994593.1:7141431-8539190 GCA_905187575.2 Celastrina argiolus | reverse complement strand
AACTAACGTAGACATATTTTTGCAAATTTGTAGATGTATCCATGTTAGTGCAGCCGACTGTACATTAAGAATATTTAAGTGAAAATAAAAAAAAGGGGGTCTATAAGAGCCACAGAACCTAAAAATAACATTTTTGAAAAAAATGTCTGTCTGTCTGTCTGTCTGTCTGTCTGTCTGTATGTCTGTCTGTCTGTCTGTCTGTCCGTATGGGAATGTTTGTCATCGCATCACGCTAAAACCGCTGTATGGAATGAAATGAAATTTGGCAGGCAGGTAGCTTATGACCTCAAGAGCATTATAGGAAATTATTATCCCGAAAAACGAAAGGGTTCCCGTGGGATCTTAAAAATTGTAGCTACCTATTAGACGGTATTTTCAGCCAAACTACTCAACGTATTTAAATGAAATTTGGCAGGCAGGTAGCTTATGACCTGAAGAGCATTATTAGAAATTATTATCCCGAAAAACGAAAGGGTTCCCGTGGGATCTTCAAAAAATTGTAACTACCTATTTGACGGTATTTCAGCCAAACTACTCAACGTACTTAAATGAAACTTGGCACAAAGGTAGATTGTAACATGAAATAATCAACATAATATTTTTAACCGACTTCCAAAAAAGGAGGTGGTTTCTCAATTCGTAAATATATGTTTTTTTTATGTTTGTTCGTGGATATCTTCGTCGTTTATGAACCGATTTTAAATATTAATGTAATACAACTACTACTTAGTCTTTGAAGATATACGTTCGGAAATTTCGACACCGTTTATACTGCAAGCTTAGGGTAATTAATAAATAAAAAACCGGGCAAGTGCGAGTTGGAATTGCGCACCGAGAGTAGACCGCCGACGCCGAAAAATTTGGCGGTCGGCGCCAGCATCGCAGCGTCGGAGTGAAAGTCGGCGTCGGGCATGGGCGTCGGCGTCGCGACGTAAGGCGTCGCGGCGTTGGGCGTCGCGGCGTCGGGCGTCGTGGCGTTGGGCGTCGGCGTCGCGGCGTCGGGCGTCGCGGCGTCGGGCGTCGGCGTCGCGGCGTTGGGCGACGCGGCGTCGGGCGTTGGGCGTCGCGGCGTCGGGCGTCGCGGCGTTGGGCGTCGCGGAGTCGGGCGTTGGGCGTCAGCGTCGTGACGTTAGGCGTCGCGGCGTTGGGTGTCGGCGTCGCGACGTCGGGCGTCGCGACGTTGGGCGTCGCGGCGTTGGGTGTCAGCGTCGCGACGTTGGGCGTCGCGGCTTCAGGCGTCGCGGCGTCGGGCGTCGCGGTGTCGGGTGTCGGCGTCGCGACGTTGGGCGTCGTGACGTTAGGCGTCGCGGCGTCGGGCGTCGCGGCGTTAGGCGTTGGCGTTGCGGCGTTGGGCGTCACGGCGTCGGCGTCGCGACGTTGGGCGTCGTGACGTTAGGCGTCGCGGCGTCGGGCGTCGCGGCGTTAGGCGTTGGCGTTGCGACGTTGGGCGTCGGCGTCGCGACGTTAGGCGTCGCGGCGTTGGGCGTCGGGTGTCGCGGCGTTGGCCGTCGCGACGTCGGGCGTCGGCGTCTCGACGTTGGGCGTTGCGGCGTCGGACGTCGCGGCGTCGGGCGTCGCGGCGTTGGGCGTCGCGGCGTCGGGCGTCGCGGCGTCGGGCGTCGCGGCGTCGGGCGTCGCGGCGTCGGGCGTCGCGGCGTCGGGCGTAGCGGAATCGGGCGTCGGCGTCGAGACGTTGAGCGTCGCGGCGTCGGGCGTCAGGCGTCGGGCGTTGCGACGTCGGGCGTCGGCGTCTCGAAGTTGGGCGTTGCGGCGTCGGGCGTCGCGGCGTCGGGCGTCGCGGCGTCGGACGTAGCGGCATCGGGCGTCGGCGTCGAGACGTTGAGCGTCGCGGCGTCGGGCGTCAGGCGTCGGGCGTCGCGACGTCGGCTATTATACATGTACGGGAGATTAGCGCGTTTAAACAAACAAACAATTTACATTTGGGGACTTTCGTTGCATGCGCTGCATAAACGGTTTAAGTCAAACAAACACCACGCGAACGAAGTCGCGGGCACAGCTAGTTATAAATAAGTATAATATACTTATTTTCAACTTATAACCTTTATTTTACTATGGAGCAAATTCTACTAAGATCTAAAGCACATAACATGACGTCAGCAATTGAGGATTTCCTTTTATGCCTAAAGGTACATCTTTTCTTTATAAATATAATTGTACTGTACGTGTGTGTGTATGTCACTGAACTCCTTCTAAACGGCTGGACCGATTTTATTAAAATTGATAGTGTAATCTCTGTAATAATACAGAGGATTTGAGAATGGTTTAGATTCACAATTGGACCCGATAGGTGGCGCTACTGTCTGAACTTAACTTAATTCTACGGCTCTATGAAGTTTTCGGGGACAGCTGTCTAGTAATAATAAATACTAGCACATTGTAATGTTTACTAAATTCTTAAGTAGGTACATAACCTCGATCCCGATAATAACATTATGATATTCCAAATATTCAATGCAAGTAGAGATTTCTTTCCTCGCAGCTATGAAAATATAAAATGTCAGACGTCCTTAACCGAGGCCTCGCTGTTTTATGAGAAAACTTCGTCGCCTGTCTACAAGTTTTTCTCAGAGGACTTCAGTGCTTAAGCCCAAGAGACTAAGGTCGAATTTTTCATAAAACTAAAGTCTTGAATACCGCTCAACTTTTGATATGAGAATAATTTTTCTTCAAGACTTTAAATGTAATTTTAAGGAAACATTTAAGTAAGAGTGTGTTCTCACGTATGTGTGGCTGTAGTTATATTAATAAATACATATTTTGTTCAGAAAAACATATTTTAGGCATTAAACGACATTTATATCAAAACTAGCTGTGTTCGCGACTTCGTTCGCGTGGTTTTTGAGTGACTTAACGCAAGGAAAGTCCCCAAATGTGAATAATTTTCCCCGTTTTTGCAACATTTCTCACTGACGCTTCGCTCCTATTGGTCGCAGCGGAATGTTATATAGCCTAAAGCCTTCCTCTATAAATGAACTATCCAACCTAAGAAGATTTTTTCAAATCGGACCAGTAGTTTCTGAGATTAGCGCGCTTATACAAACAAACAAACTCTTCCGCTTTATAATATTAGTATTTATAAAAGAGAACACTCTAATTAGACAGTCACTTTTCAAAGCAATGATATTGGTGTTTTAGTTACGTTACCGATTTTGTATGTGGATTTTACACGTTATGCTGTAATTAAAATTACAATATCTTGAATATATTTTTTATTGATAAAATAATATACAATTATACCACTTTATAGTAAACTAGTTTTATCGTCCTTCTTTTTTGTAATGTAAAGAAAGAAACTGTTTAAAAAAACGATTTTAACAAAATATTATTTTATGCTTTTAGTTGTTGAAGTCGGTTTTTTGCTTTTTAATTTTCAGTGTCTCTAAGTCAAAGTCAACTACAAGATAAATAGTTTAAATACGTATGGTAGCTACGATGCTACAGACAGACACCATATATAATAATTTCCACCTCCTTTTTGTGTTTCGATAGTCAATTATAAATGCGAAAATGAAAAACTTCTATATTAGCCGTACTAAAACTACATCTGGAAATTGGTCAAATATGTTCATAAAATAAAAACTACGAGGCCAAACTATGTAACATTTTTATGGGACCAAAATGGCAGCTATTCTGCGTCAAATAATAAAAGCATCACGCAAACCGGAATATTAACCTCAGAAAAATAAATAAAAAAAACAGGCCAAATTGAGAACCTTTTCTTTTCTGGAAGTCGGTTAAATATAAAGCTTATGAGCTATAAGCTATAAGCTTTCGAGAGTGTTCAGTGTAGCCTCTTAGCATTACTTTTAAAGTAACTCAAGATACGCAGTAAAATAAAACAATGAACTCTCAAACAACTCTTAAGTTAACAATAGAGCGGCAATCACAGAACAATATTAGTATTTGCGAGACAACTTTTATCCACACTCCAAACAAACAGAGTTACAAGCGAGGCTGCGGGATAAACAAGTTTAACTCAGAAATAGGGTTGTCACAGCTTCATCATTTATGAGTTATTTATACAGGGTGTAAAAAGAGCAGTCACTATAACTTCGTGGGTTAATAACCAGGCAAGAGATATATCCATTGGTACTAGTCATTTGCTTTTAGTCCACTGTTTTAAAAATTAAAAAAATTTCAATAGGCAATGTACAACGTGCACAACACAGCGATCAGCTGATTACGCTGAGAGGTCAATAGCACGCGTAAGACGTTCATTACGTACTAGGGCAAAAATTATAAAATTTAAGAATTTAATGCAGAACGTTGTTCCATACAGTTCAGCCTTGCGACTTAAATAAAAAATTATAGAAAAAAAATTTTTTTTTTCAAAAAATAAATAGTGAAAAAAATTAATTTCTAAAATTAGTCAAGGTCCTATAATCCTATCCCAAAGTTATAGTGACTGCTCTTTTTACACCCTGTATATTACTAGCTTACCCGTTCCCACTTCGTTCAGCATGGAAACCGTTTAAACCTTCCCGGGACTTCCACGAATATTTCAAGACCAAAAATAGCCGAATCAGTACAGCTGATCTCGAGTTTTAGCGAAACTAACGAACAGCAATTGATTTTTATATAGCCTATGTAACTCAGTGATAATGTAGCTTTCTAATGAAAAAAGAACTATTAAAATCGGTGCAGTACTTTTTGAGTTTAGTCGTTACATACAAAAATACAAATCTTTCCTCTTTATAATATTAGTGTAGATGAAACTAGACTCTGACAACCTAAAGTGTAAAAAATAAATAGTTTTTTAGTTATAATTTATAACATGATGTTGCATGCAGTTTCATTTTAATAATAATAATAGTGTCACATTAAATTAAAATTAAAATTGTGTGAAGGGGCCTCTGCGTGTTGGCTTCGGTCCCACGCATGTCTTCCAAAGGTCCGGGATTTAATTGCCCGTGAGCAAGGAAAGCTATACACATACATAATTATAATAATTTTACTTAAATTTATAACTTTTATTGAACTTTGGTCTGATTTTCCCCGACTACGGCGAATCCAATAGGAGAGGGACTGATTTTGGAAGTCTATGTAATGTATGTATGTTTGTCCCACCGTATTCTCTAAATCGCTGAGACGATTTTAATGAAGGAGGTGTGACAAATTCGTAATAGTAGTCCGGGCACCATTAAATGGGTAAATGTACAGGGTGTAAAAAAAACAGACACTATAATTTTGGGAAATGATAATACTCTTTTCTAATTTAAGAAATGTTTTTTTTGTCAATAACTAAAACATAGGATTTATTCATTTACAATAGGTTAGGTTCGAAGTTTCGAAGTTCTTTAGCAAGAATAACAAAAGCAGAAATGAATGAGAAAACGTAGTATAATCATATTCTAAAATTATAGTGACCGTTATTTTTACACCTTTAATAATTTACGTAGTCGGGTTGTAATTATAATGTAGTTATTAAATAACTATAAATTAATTTATTTCCGATAAACGGATTTCCAAAATGGCCCTTGATAATCATCGCTGTGCTATGGAAATTATAGATGAAGTATGAAAAATTTTAAAAACGGTGGCAGACATTGAGGTCTAACTTACTGAGTTCGATTTCTGTGTACACATGAGCAATTGAACATTCTGGCTTCACCTGTGAGTGAAGCAGCAAAATTTTATACAAAATTATTTATTAATATTTAGTATAAGCACAAAAAAGATAATATAAGGTATAAGTTATGATAGGGCTGACATGCCATTTATGATAGAAGCCCCTTTAGGAAATAAAGAAAAAGAAACTTTATAAATACTTTCTAATAGGTGACACCCCTAAGAACGATCGATAGGGAATAGACGTTGTAAACAACCTAGTGGGAAATGGAAAATGGGTAGAGACAGAAAATATGTAAATTCTAATGCAGCCAATGGAAGATCAAAGTATGCTCGGATTTGGTTTCGCCTTTTCGTTAACACCGCCACGCATGCATTATTTATATGTAAGAAAATAGTTTATGTTAGTCTGACCAGTCTGCGAGGATTTTAATATATATTTTTAAGCTATTGCATAGCTTCTATCGCGGGCCTTGAGCGTGGAGACCGAATCCAGAAATTCCGTAACGAAAATAACCTAACACCCCCACTCCGACCGGATACTTTTTATTCCCATCTATCGATGAATAGCAGAAATTTTAATGACTTTTTTGATATATCACGCTTGTCTCTTTAGTTCAACAACTCGCCTCTAGGTGGCATTGGTTGTATCGGATAAGTTGATATGCAATAAGTAAGTAAGTATGCAATAGCTTTACCGCGGCAGTCCCCGAGTGCCACATGTCTTTTTTAAATACCTACAGTTTCGATGACAGTTTAAAAAATTTCCGCAACTAATTTCATGTTGTACATGTTGAGATGTAAATATTATAATTGTTAAACCTACTCCTTTCTTACTTGGTACACTCTAATATAAGTCCGATTTCATCAACGCATGTAGTGTTAACGGCTTGTTAAAATACCATGCCTTCTCATTCATTGAGAGGAATTACGATAAGAACAACATGATATTTAACGAAGGATTAACTTTAACATTGCTTGGTGAAACTCACCTTTAAGGTTGTACTAATCTAACTGGGGCCTTACTCTCCAAACTGATTCGATTTCGATTCAGATTCGATCGTGCCGCGTACTCCCGAAAAAATTGACGTTTGTTTATTTTGGTTCTCAGTCGATTGATATGGTCGCAAGTACAAAAAGTTACGATGTAACAATTTTCTTTATCCTGGTTAATTTCAAAGTAATCCACCAAATAAAATACCAAAAACAGTGCAGATGGAATTGATTCGATTCTCGATTGTGTCGGGAGTGAGCCTGCTGAATTTGTTTTGACAGAACAGAATATATTGTGATTAACAGAAGTCTTACTTGCTTTATTTTATGTAGAATTATTATAAAACGAACAATACGTTTGTGTAAAGAACGCGCCGTTTTTTGTGACACAATTGTAATGAAGTCAATAGGCTTCCGTTTAACGGTAGTAATTTTATGGATAAAATATATTTTTCGTTTTGTATAAAATTTCCTGGCAAAACATTTTTCTACGTAAATATAAGTTAGATCCATTTTCCTATGAAAAGTTAACACAGCGTAAGAAAACAGTATCTAAGCTATTTATGATGAAACTAATAACTATTAAGGCTCGTTTGCACACAAAAGAATTCGCTAACGATGTAATAATGTTTATTATTAACAATAAGGTGAGTCTCATAACAATTGAAACGGTCCAACTTTAACCGACAAACTTCGAAATGATGGTCATAAAAGTGATAAATGTTGATAAATTTTATTAACTAGCTCATAGTTAGGCTATTGTCATATAAAATCTAATAATATTATGTGCATTTGAAGTGTACCTTCTCTCTTAACTTGCTCTATCATTATTAGCCTTCGAAGGCTGTTTATTTAAGTTTGTATGTGTGTATTAATAAAGAAGGCCCGTATTAATAAAGAAGTCTCAAACCCAACCTCACTTGAGAACCTATTTGACAGATAAAACAACGTTTCGTTTCATTTTTAAAAGTAAACAACTTTATTAATGTTACATAGTACTTTAATTTCTTTTCTTTCTATACCGTAATATTCATATAATATTTATTTTAACGTTTTAATAAAGAAAAAATGAAAGTATCTAACATAAGTAAAGTACTTCATTTTTAAAAGTGAAACTAATTTGGGTTGGATTTGAGAGAATTGAGACTTCTTTACTTATTTCTGTTAGTACTCGTAACACTGAATATCAATTGAAAATTCATTTTCATAATTGATATTTTTACGTAAAAAATAATACCTATTTCGTTTGAGATTGCATTGCATCCTTACTACATATTAATAAAAATACCTGGGTACAAATTAGTTTCCAATTATTGCCGTAATTCAAATAGGGGGGGCTCTTGCATTTTAGTCAAAAAAGGTATCCGCACTAAAACATTAATAATGGATCTTTCTTGTGATTTCGAGTTTGAATGTTGTGGTATTGAACTACTGGCACAAAATATTATAATTTTATGTATCTACCGTACCCCATCCAGTAACCCATACATCTTTTTAAGGAATATTGAACAAATACTGCTTAGGCTCTCGAAACGCAGTAAAAAAATTATACTATGTGGGGATTGGAATTTTAACACATTAAAACCCAACAAATTTTGCTTAGAGCTCTTTACAATTCTTAAAAATTTCAATATAATTATACATATTAAGGTACCCACTCGGCTTGAAACTTGTCTTGACCAGTTTGCGAGTAATATTAAATATGCTCAACCAAACGTTCACTATTTAGCCCTTTCCGATCACGAAACCGGTCAAACTCTAACTATTAAAGTTAATAAAATCTGCGATCCGAGTTATTGGTATGAGCAAGTTAGGGATTACAGTTTTTCTAATGTTAATAAATTTCTAAATTGTATTTCATCACTAACATATTCCGACATATACGAAAAAACTACTTTAGAAGAATCTTTTCAAGAGTTCCATAGTTTACTTTCTCTATTCTTTAATTTGTGCTTTCCAATTTTAAAAGTAAAAAAATATAATAAATCCAATGTGACGACCCCGTGGCTAACTAAAGGGTTAAAAAAGTGCTGCATCAAAAAAAGGATACTTTATCTCAAACGCATGCAATCTGGGCAAAAAAATAACAACAGAAACTACAATAACTACTCAAAAATACTAAAACAATGCATACTTAAATCTAAACGGCTAGTGCATAAAAAATATATAGAAAACAAGAAAAATAAATGTAAAGCCGTATGGCAAATAATTAACGAAAACATTAATGACATAAACTCTCACACAAACATAGATAAAATAATACATGACAATAAGCTATATACAAATCCCTCTGACATTAGTAATCTATTCAATAACTATTTTATAAATATGACTAATAAAAATGACTTCAAATTTAATTCTCATGACATATCAAAGACAATCAATCAAAATAACAATAATTTAGAATCAATATTCCTAAGACCCACAGACCCTTTAGAAATAGATAAAATCGTTAAGAATCTAAACAACACTAACTCGGTAGGTATAGACGATATAAGCACAAAAATATTAAAATTAACATCCAAATATTTGTCACACCCTCTAAGCTACGTTATTAATCTGTCTTTACAAGAAGGGTCTTTTCCTGATATTTTAAAAAAATCGGTTGTTAAACCAATGTATAAAAAGGGAGATAAAGCGGCTCTTGACAATTATCGACCGATCACATTAATACCTATTCTTTCAAAAGTTTTTGAAAAAGCTATGTTAATTCGTCTTGAAAGTTATACATCCCGCCATAATATCATAACCCAGAGTCAGTATGGTTTCCGAAAACACAGCAACACTACTTTAGCATGTTTCAATTTGATTCAAATAATCACAGAGTCTCTAAATGACAGAATACCGGTTTCTGCTATATTTCTCGACATGAGCAAAGCATTTGATCATGTCGATCACGCTCTTCTATTGTATAAACTAGAAAAATATGGTATAAGAGGAATTGCTAACAACTGGTTAAACTCCTACCTATCACATCGGTACCAGTGCGTTGAAACAAGTAAAATAATAAATAATAAGAAACTTTCTGTGAGATCTCACTTTAAAAAAAATGCATTCGGGGTTCCTCAAGGGAGTCTACTCGGTCCTTTTTTATTTCTGCTGTATATTAACGACCTACCTCAAATAACCCGTCATCCAACAATACTTTTTGCAGACGACACCACTCTGATCATGAAATGTAATGACAAGGATACTTTTGAAGCTGAATTAAATTTCACTCTGCAAAAAATAATAAAATGGCTTGATGATAATAATTTAAAAATTAACATTAACAAAACTCAACTAATCCAATTTCAAAATTACAAAAGTAAAACAAACAATTTAAAAATACAATACGACAGCACAAATATTCTAGAAGTTGACTCTGTGAAATTTTTAGGAATCATGCTTGACAAGAACTGTAACTGGAAGATCCATATAGATTATGTGTGTAATAAGCTGGACCGTTTCGTTTATGCTTTACGTAGATTACGTCAGACGGTAGGTGCTGAGGCGGCACTAACCGCGTACCACGGCTACGTATCATCGGTCCTCTCATACGGACTGTTGTTGTGGGGAAATTCAGTGGAGTTTGAAAAGGCATTTCGTGTCCAAAAAAAATGTGTGAGAGCTATCTGTGGCGCCTGGTATTTGGAAAGCTGTAGGCCTTTATTTAAGAAATTGCGTTTGTTACCACTAGCATGCATGTATATTCGAGAGCTCTGTATTTTCGTTAAGTTGCATCCAGAATACTTTAAACACAATTCAGACGAGGGTAGAAAGAATGAGAGATATAAATTTAAACTTTATCGTCCTTGGTGTAACTTGAACATATACAAAGATAATGCTTATATACAGGCTATACACATATTTAATAATTTACCAAATCAATTTAAAGAATTGTCTACAATTTATACATTTAAAAGAAATCTGACATCTTGGCTTTTAGAAAATTGTTTTTATGACATAAATGAATTTATTCTGCATAATAAGAAATGGCCATAATGTATGAGTATACCAATTAGTAAAAATGTAAGTATAAAATTTGTAAATTAATAATATTATTATATTTCAATGTACCTTGACAATTATTTATGACATATTATATACACTAATTTTAACCTCCTACTATAATAATCATTTTTTGACATTGTTTTGATTCCAATAATTTTATATTTTTATTTTGTAACCTAATGATGATGATTCTCAAATGTATACTGTATCTAACATCTACAAAATGATTTATATTTGTATCTATGACAAGTAAAAATAAGTGTTTATTATTATTTTAAGATGACCATTACTGTATTAAATTATTATTTTTAATTATATGTAACTGTAATTAATGTATTGAATGTTAATTTTAAATTTATATTATTTATAGGAACAATAGATAATATTATATAAGTTGACTGTCGATTTATAATATATTTAAATTTCACACACCATGCTATCATGGTAGAATGTATCTTATACCTATTTTAAGCATTACCACCTGCAGATTATGTAATACATTCAGTGAATAAACGATTATGATTATGATTATGATTACACAATTAGTAATTACCATTTTTTTTAAACAAACACTGAAAAGCTAAACCAAAAGCGATTTATTCTGTGTTAAACCGCTTTATTGTTATCCTTCGTTACTATAAGGACGCGAGTAGAAAATCCAGGGTCGAACACGGAATAAACCAACAAAATCTATCGAAGCCACCTGTTAAAAAAGCGATACACATGTCACATCAATACTGGATAAGCTGAACACAAGTAGATCAAGTCAACAAATATCCCGGTGTAGAGGGGTACAGTTCCCCAGTTTATCCAAAGCCGGCTTTACTAAAACTATTTGTTACGAAACTTTACCAATAACGAAAGAGCTATTTGCACGCACTTCTTTCTGAGATTATGAATCGGTCCCCAAAGTTGTAGATGGGAATAAAATGCTATTTTGCTATGCATTAAATCTGCACTGAACATTATATACAGTGTGGCCCACAGTTCATATACCATGCCATGAGAATGACGCGTAGAGCATTTTTTGTTTTGGGACCTCATATAAATTACTTTATTACCTTGGGACTGAACAAAAGAACAGACTTGCAAAAAAGAGCTAAAAGAAAATTCTCTTTCTCTCTTTTGAGATATCACATATCACTCTTCAGAGTTGATGATGACTTCTTATTTTTTTATTTATTTATTTTTATTTGACCATTTATTGCACACAAGAAATACATTTACAATAGAACGATTTACAAAGAAAGACGACACAAAGGTTTTTTGACGCGATAACGACAAATCGATGATCGCCGGCTGCACGCACGAAAAAACATTAACCGCTGTCACGTTCCGCCTGAGCTGAGCGTGCAAGCGAAAGCGCGATACGTCCGAGTAGGAGTGAGACAGCGGCATCTGTTGTTATCACATAAAATTAACGTCCTTATGTTACAAAAAAAACACTAGCTTAAGCAGTCAAAAGTACTTTTTTTAGACTTTAACTAGTAAAATCAGTAAAAAATAGTTTGATATGACCATTTAATTTAAAACAAGTACCTATTTTTGTGAAAATTTGCCTTGTTTAATCCTAGAAAATGAGACAAAACACACCAAATTTAATCACCAAAACGCTCTAAATGCATTCAAATTACTGATGGCATGATGAGCGCATTTCGAGCGTAGTTTTTAACTGCATTACGGTAAGGGCTATTCCCTACGGCTGGGCGTAATCAAGTTCTGTTTCGGATAGCTGTAATTGAAAATGTCGAAGCGCGATGTTCATTTTCCACTAATTAATCGCTGTGATGACATCGCCTCCCCCATGTATCATGACATGTATGGATAGGATATTAGTGGTTACTGTCGGATGGGGATAGGAAATAACCTTATCGAGAGGCAGAGTAATCTGTCATAAGCTATTTGATTTGTAAGATTTCTAAATGACGGTTTCAGTGAAACCAACCGAAATAGTTATCACGGTTTATCGGACAGAAGAGAATTATAATAGACTCGCGTTTGAAGAGGAAACACAACGCCTATTTTTCCATACAAAAATAGAGATGCGCAGACCCCGATTTCCTCACTGGATAATGTTGCTACAGTAACAATTTTTTTCCTGAATATCTATGTATATTGTTTGTACGTCGTTTCCTTTTTTTAATAAATTAAATATTTAAAGAGATTTGAAAGTTCAAAAATCTCAAAAAACTTACCAGACTTATCGCTGTGTTTAAACATTCAGGAAACAAATTGGACTCCATTATACAATAAAATCAAAACATAGGAACCTTGGTCAAGCCTTTTTTTAGTTTATAATAAAAAAAATATCTAAATATGTTAAGTTTTTTAGGACGAAAGAGGGGTCTCCCAAACGTCGGTTTCCTGTGCTTTTGATAGGTAATTTCTGTTCGTTTATATATATATAATATCTATCGCGCTAGTGCTAGCTAGCTAGGACACTGCGAGGCAGCAATAGATTTTATAAAAACCTATTTTGTATTTCTCTGAACCGTAGTTAACTGAATATCATTAATATACGAAGAATATTTTGTATTTAAATGATTTTTTACGTGGTACAAAAGCGATATATTAATATTATTATTATATTTGTTGTCATACCGTAGAGTCAGACATGTAGTATAACATACGAGTAGGTAATTATTAAAGGATGTATGTGTGATTATATCAACATGTGTAGACACAACATTTGTCAATTACCTATACAAAAAGTAGAAAATGTGTACCCGAAATAGGATTTATTTAAATTCGAATCAAGTGCTACCGACTGCAGGTTTAGAAAACAATTTGAGTTTGTAAGTGAGAAGTATTTGCTTCTGTGTGAATTCAGATTGGCAATCTACAAAGCAAACACGCCGCCTGATATCTGTCGTCTATTTCGATTTTAAGTGCCGATTTCACCAACGCTTGTTAGTTTCAACGGCGTGTTACCATGTTTTCTCATTCATTGTCATGAAATACGAGAGGGATAACATAATGAAAGCTTGACTTTAACATGTGTTGGTGAAACTGCCACTAAGCCCGCTGGGCGGCGATTCTCAGTCCTCGAACTTAGTTCCGAATATTAGTATATCCCGCTCGCACGCGCGGTAAATCTCATTTGCGTGAGAGGGACAGACCGATAGTAAAAACTAAGTTCGAGGACTGAGAATTAGGGCCCTGGAGCACGATTCTCGGGCAGTGGAAAATAGTTCGAATATTAGTATATCCCGCTCGCACGCGCGGTAAATCTCATTTGCATGAGCAGGACAGACCGATAGTAAAAACTTAGTTCGAGGACTGAGAATCGCCGTCCTGGGCGGCGATTCTCAGTCCTCGAACTTAGTTCCGAATATTAGTATATCCCGCTCGCACGCGCGGTAAATCGCATTTGCATGAGCGGGACAGACCGATAGTAAAAACTAAGTTCGAGGACTGAGAATTAGGGCCCTGGAGCACGATTCTCGGGCAGTGGAAAAAAGCTCGAATATAAGTATATCCCGCTCGCACGCGCGGTAAATCTCATTTGCGTGAGAGGGACAGACCGATAGTAAAAACTAAGTTCGAGGACTGAGAATTAGGGCCCTGGAGCACGATTCTCGGGCAGTGGAAAATAGTTCGAATATTAGTATATCCCGCTCGCACGCGCGGTAAATCTCATTTGCATGAGCAGGACAGACCGATAGTAAAAACTTAGTTCGAGGACTGAGAATCGCCGTCCTGGGCGGCGATTCTCAGTCCTCGAACTTAGTTCCGAATATTAGTATATCCCGCTCGCACGCGCGGTAAATCGCATTTGCATGAGCGGGACAGACCGATAGTAAAAACTAAGTTCGAGGACTGAGAATTAGGGCCCTGGAGCACGATTCTCGGGCAGTGGAAAAAAGCTCGAATATAAGTATATCCCGCTCGCACGCGCGGTAAATCTCATTTGCGTGAGAGGGACAGACCGATAGTAAAAACTAAGTTCGAGGACTGAGAATTAGGGCCCTGGAGCACGATTCTCGGGCAGTGGAAAAAAGTTCGAATATTAGTATATCCCGCTCGCACGCGCGCTGAATCTCATTTGCATGAGCGGGACAGACCGATAGTAAAAACTATGTTCGAGGCCTGAGAATTAGGGCCCTGGTCTTGATTTTAAAAACGAATTGTTGATATCATATTTTGAGGTCAACATTTTTTCAAAAAATAACTTTTTGTCTAGAAAGTTTTTAGTGTTATTATTGATATATTGGAAGAAGGTTCATAGAATCTTCTTCCAATTCTTCCAAATAAACTTTAACTGTGCATTATGTCATATTCCTTTGCACAATTCTTATACTAGTAAATACATAAAATAATAAAATAACCACCATACACACACCTCAGATTATTACTGATACTTTATTATTTACTTTGTGCTGATACTAATTTCGGTTTGAAAGAATTTTAATATACGTTGACGTTTTGTAATATAAAATACTAATTTATTTTTATCTTTTTTTTAGATAAAGAATAAAATAATTTTAAACAAAAAAAACCGACTTCAAAAGGTAAACTAAAAAGCAAAAAATAAATTTACTTCGCACAAAGTAATACTTATTTTCACTTAAGTAAATAAATTTATTCTATAATTTTAAAGTCGGTGCCAGGTCCAGTGTTGTTTCATAATTTGTTTTCATTTAATATTAGTTTGTAAGCCAGTACTTTGGTAGGTAGGTACATAATATATAGTAATAGTCACATTGATAGTTGTTTATTTTATTCTGATTCTTTTTTCTGTGATTGCCTACATATATTTAGTAATTTGATATTGCAGTAAGGTTGTTTAAGTACTTACTTGGCACCGACTTCAAAATTATAGAATAAATTTATTTACTTAAGTGAAAATAAGTATTACTTTGTGCGAAGTAAATTTATTTTTTGCTTTTTAGTTTACCTTTTGAAGTCGGTTTTTTTTTGTTTAAAATTATTTTATTTTAAGATTTTTAGTTATGGGTAGACTGAGTAGAGATATTTACCACCAGAGCAGCGCAAAAATTATATACCTATATCAAGTTGATTGAATATAAAATGATATACAAATTTTGATAATAACAAAGACGGTACCAGCCAAAATGAATATGATTTCTATATAACTCTTTTATTATTTTTAGTCGATTTACATTTCTTTATTTGGTTTAAAACAATTTTTTCCCTTTTTAATATTTACGTATTTCGTCATATTGTTATGATAGTATATATGGCTACCTACTATCTGGTGAAGACAGAGGTGGTGTTGAGTACTGTAATTGATATAGTGGCATCGCTTAAAGTATGCTTGCAGTACTTTAAGCGATGTCGTAATTTCCAAACGTATATTCTTTCTTCAAAGACTAAGCAGTCCTGTATGCCTGTTTCTGATCTATGCGGTATACCTTGATAGTTGATTCAAAATTATGTTTGTTTTTAGACGGATATAAGCATATCGAGTAACATAAGCATGTTACTCGAAAAAAATACAAAATTACTATGAGTGTTCCTATAAATTTCGAGGAGTTCCCTCGATTCCTCACGACACCATCATCAGGCATGCACTTTGCTAACTATGAGACCAAGTTCGACTGTAATTGACGTAGTGGCGTATGCTTGCATTTCTTCAAACAACGCTGAAATCTTCAAACGTGTATCTCTAAGGACTCAGAAGTTCTGTTCACTACTTTAGGTCCAGGATATGGTGCAAAATCTTACTATTTGGTAACATATGCTTGGGCTACTTCAGAAAAAATCAAAATCGATATATGTTTCCATATAAATTTTGAGGAGTTCCCTCGATTCCTCACGGATCCCATCATCAGGTCACCACTTTGGTAAACACTGGTACAACACTATAATTGACGTAGTGGCGTATGCTTGTATTTCTTTAAACAAAGCTGCAATCTTCAAACGTGTATCTCTAAGGACGGCGAAAGTTCTGAGGTAACAAACATAAAAATAAAAAAATAAAAAAACATACAGACGAATTGAGAACCTCCTCCTTTTTTTGGAAGTCGGTTAAAAATAACATCATACTATAACAGATTGGCTCTTGTCAAAACCCTTATAAAGTTAACACTTAAAAAATATACGAATTTTTACGGGCAAATTAAGTTACTTATTGGCAATGAAACTGCATACAATTATTACATTTTTTTATTGAACTATTTATAAATAATATAATACACATAATACATTTCCTTTTTCAAGAAAAATTCACCTTGCTTAGCTAAGCGAGATATTTACTTTCTTAGAAATCTCGTTTTTACGCTTTCAGTAATGATAGTGAATAGCAAACACGCGATCTCTCGAGCGAAGATCATTTTCACATTCTATTGTTGACGCCCATAAAATTGCATATTACAATGAGCCGGCTAGACTAAATGATACTAGGGCCTCGCAGAAACCCCGCTTAAAATAATGTCAGCTGTAGAGGAGGTACAACGGCACCAAATCAAAGCAATTGAAAGTGCTTTCAAAAGGTTGAAAAGACTAGAAAAGCACTTTCAATTTTTTTTGTCTCGGGCCATTAACGACGGTTACCCTTACCACTCACGACCTTGCTTTACCTGTTTTTTTTTTCTCACTACATCGTACGCGCAAAATGAAATCCCGCGGAAACGTACATTTTTTACCGTAAAAAGTAGCCTATGTATATATCCAGCGTAAACTACCACACCAAATTTAATTAAAATCCGTTAACTAGTTTTTGTGTGAAAAGTTACAAACATATATCCACATATACCATTTCGCATTATATTAGTAGGATAGGTGTCATGGTTTACTATAGTTATGGTATATCCCATGAAAAACTTCTTTTGTTGCCGCTCATAAAATGGCGTATAAAATGATTTGCAAAAACGTTAACCATAAAATTGCATCAGTAATAATGAATCTTTTAAAAAAATGCATTCCAGTTCCGTTTTCTTTCAATCCCCCCAGTTTCCGTGTTTGTAGACTGACAATGACTTCCGTTGAAGCCTTAAGGGCTGATTTTTACCACAATAATGAATGAATATTAAAAGAAATATTTATTATCTACGAGGGACTGATCATTAAATTCTTTGGCAGACAAAAAAGATATTCGTTAATTCTCTTACTTCTAGTAAATGCAAAACGCTGTTATAATCACAACATAATATATACAAAATACTGTCGAAGGTTGGGGCTATGTGATCCGGAATCTGGACGAGCGGAAAATATTCTGAGCACTAAGAATAGTACTCTGGGTTACTACAATATCACACACTGCTTTTTATGTATGAACTTAGGAACTTAGGGCCAAAAACAGGAATGTGTTTGAAAATTTCGTTACTAACGTTTCCTTGCAACAGGAACGTACCAACAGTTGAAAATCATACGCGGGAGCATTGAGTACCAATGTCAGATTTGATAATTAGACTCGTGTATTCCGTTTGGAATTCTACTGTATTAGCGCAGAGTTCTATTTTTAATGCTCTGAATTTTCTCCAGACGGATAAATTCCCGATAGTATAATCCCTAATGTTTTATTAGGCTTTTGCCTTATACAAATGTTGGTGGTAAGTAGCTCTTTAAAGAAGGTCCGGCCCTCCCTAATGGTGGTAATCCTAAGTTATGGAAAGTTTTGATGTTACGGTGCGCTAATTCAGGATAGTGATTGTTTGCGTGATTATTATTCCGTTGTCGTTGTAGAACTTTATAATTTTTAATCACACCATGCAACTCTTTCTGCGGGTTGTTTCTAACTTGGTATGAATCATTGGAATCTTCTTCAACGTCTTGGTTCTTGGTGCTTTCCAAATTGGGTATGTAACGTAATGGACGTATTTCCTTGTGATTATTACTCTGGCTTAAATTCAATGAACCTGTATTTTTTGGTTTCATTTTGGACGATTCAAAATGATTCTTCAATGTTACGTAATTTAAGACATCATTAATGTCGAAAGGCTTTTTTTGAGTGAATTTTATTTCATTTTGTGGGCTAGGCTGGTATTGTAATATTTTGGGAGTTTTTTCTTCTTTCGGTTCTACCTGATAGCTATCATAAATATCCGTCTCTTTTAACGGAGCGTTATAAATTTTATTAACATTTTTATATTCGCTTGTTTTTGGTTTAAGGAGATTTCGCAAAAATATATTTTCTTTCAAAGATTCTTCGTCGGAAGCAGAATCTACTAAATTCGGTTTTGTAGTAGTTTCATAATACTTGTCAAATACTGTTACTGGTTTAAAATCATTTTTGTTAGTTACTATTTCTGCAAATTTTAAATTCATTTCTGGAGTACTACTCACAGGAATATTTGTTGAGATTGATCCATCGTAATTGTTATTCACCCAGTTACTAACAAAATATGGGTACTTTGTTTCACTTTTGACGACCTTTTCTTCTTCTATTAAGTTCTTTTCTGTACTTGAACTTTTCTTTGAAATATCTACGTAAATGTCATTTGTTACATCTTCAATATCGTATGTTTGTGTAACTATAGTACTTTTTGGTACAAAGTTTTGGCTACTTATTATGTTGGCATAAATGTTAGTCTGATCTAATTCATCTATATTTTTTGTTTTATACGTATCAACATTTTCATTAGAGTTGGTTATTGTTGTTGATGGAGCAAAAGTTTCCGTGGAAGTTGTAGTGCTTACGTACTCGGTTTTGAGAAAATCACTTCGTGGTTCAGTTTGTTCGTTGTTATTTGCTTTAATGACAACTACTTCATTACTTGGTGGGTAATTAGTATTGGCTGTGTTATAAATATTATGAATGTTAGAATTATCTAAAAACATAGATGAATCGGCTGTAGCTTGCTGTCCCGAAATCTCAGCGTGTAACATTTTTGTGTATTGGTCTGGAGTCATGTTATTGAAATTAATAATAACGTCATCTTTCTCTCCAGATGAACGAGAAATTGTGTTTTTGCTTGGATTTGAGTTATCATTCGTATTTAATCCGTATTGCCATCGCCAGAGACCCTTGTTTGCTTCTGGGTCAGCTTCCTTCACAGTTGCTTCATAATTGACTATTTGAGGCATTGTTGGCCTCTCAGTTGAGACGATTCTAGATGCAACTTGTTGAGAAGAGGGATTATGAGCACCCTGAGTAGCTAAAAACGTTACTTGAGGGGCAATTGGAGTATTGCTCTTTGGTTTATTCTGATCACCAATAATTTCGTAGCTTGCTTTTACGGGAACATTGGAACTAGCAGAAGGTATTAAATTATTTTGCGGATTTGACCCTTGCGTAAATCCTAAAGAAAATGCCTCAGGCGTTCTTCCTGTGAATAAATTACGAAGTGATGTAATGGTGTAGCGATTACTAGTTTCATCATTTTCGTAATCTTTACTTTCTGTTTCCCAAGGTTGCTTTAGATTCGGGGGTCTTCGTGCTTCTTCGGCCAAGTTATATTGGACCGCTCTAAATAAAAAATCCACAATTACTATTCAAAAATTAAAAAAAAATTAAAAAAAGAAAGTAAACCGTTTTCTTACCTTTGTATAATTTCAGGAATTGGGGGCGCTACTGGTAAATGATCACCGCTTGCTCTATATCCGTTAGAGTCAGCGACATAGTGCACAGTATATGTTTGGCCGTTATCACCAACGTAGGAATATGAACCTTCAACTACTTGTTCCTCTTTATCAGTGCCCATGTTTTCCATGCGACTGTGCTGCACGTAATGGGTCTGATCCGCTCCTAAAGCTCTGCAAGTAAATTTTATTTATTTTAAAAATGAAAATACATAATAAAAAACAAGTCTGGACTCACGAAACCCATTGGGTTTGTCCGCACAGTACGTAAATACTTTATTTATTTAGGTACAAGCTAGATGAAAAGTTATTACATTACTAAAGTTTACATTTAGATATTTATAGTATAACGTATTTATAGTATCCGTCATTATCACCTAGGGTTGTTGGTAGTTTCAAATCGAAGATAGGAAGCTCTTAAATGTTAGTTGCAGAATCTGTAACGTAATTGGCTAACTACAGGCGAATGTAGCGACAGGGCACAAATATAAAAATACTTGTTAGTTAAAAAATAACCAAAATATGCAGAAACCTCATAACCAAAAATAATTTCGATGTAAAAATTCATAATGAATACTAGCAGTTGCAATTATGTAAATTAAGTTAAAACGTTTCGTGAAATTTTTAAATGAAATTTAAAACCTGTTGTGTATTTTAATTTTATTAATAATATAATGTGAAACTTCTCTCAATGGATACATGCATCGTCCATATTAGGTACGTTTTCGAAATTAAACCTCACAAAAGTATAAAAGCTAAGTGAATATTATTTCGTTATTGCATGACGCCCGCACGCAAGGTTTTATATAAAGTTGGCTGTACTTACTCATAACTAAAACTTCCGTCTAAATCCATCTCATTAGATAAACGTAATATGGGGATTGCCGGTTCAGTTGATGCGATAATCACCCCAGGCGCTTGGATATATTGAGAGTTAGCGTAGGACGCAGCCTTGACTTGGTCCATAGCATTTTCATTTCTCAAAATTTCACTAGTCACTATCATTCTTCGCGTTGCTGGGTTTTGGTTAAGCGTGTTTTGTGTTTGCATTAGCGTAGCAGGGAATTGAGGCTTTTTTTGTTCCATATTCTCAAAGTGTTTCAAATTATCAATCTTCTCTTGAAAGATTGGGAGTCTGTGGATTGTTTTCATTTCTCTTCTTTCTGTTTGTTGCCCTATGTTGTTGTTGGTGTTATTTAGTATTTTATCAACCTGTGCCGCTTGGTGCGCCAAAGGAGTTCGGAGTTTTGATATCTCTCTAAAATTTTTCAATTCTTCTTCGAAATCAGGACGCGAAGAGGACGAAACAGAGGGATAAGGAGTTGGATAAATAGAGGGAGCTTTTGCAGCAGTCGGTGGTAAATATTTAACTGAATATTTATTCATATTATTGGCAGGAAAGTATGGCATAGGCGTAGAAGATTCTGGAGGCAAATATATCGTACTATCGGATGAAAAAATCGGTGTGTTAGGCGTTTGAAAATGTGGAGGAAACGGATATTGCTCCTGTTGATATTTTTGGCATCGGATATTCGACGCCAGACTTATAATTGCTAAAATTTTCCATATCTGCAACAATATAAATTGTTATAAACGGACTTACTGGTTTTATGGAAAATCCAAAAAAATCACATCACTCTCACCGGCTTCATTTCGAAGCTGTACTTCATATCATACGTAACACAACTTGCACATGAAGAAAATATACATACTAATAATGAAAATTAATCTCGCCTGTATTTATATGCACGCGATGCTGGCCAGCGCTCGTGAAAATCATCCAATTACAAACGTATTTTCTCTTACACTACATCTAGACTATCAATTTTAACGAACGTAAGAGGAAATTGAATGAGACAAATAGAAGATTACCTTGGAAACGTTTCCAAATTTAAAAGTTACAAGAACTTTTGTGTTTAGTACTTTGTTCTAGTTTGAAATAACTGATATAAATTTTTGTCTTATTTACGAACGATGATGTTATGGCATCTCTTTTTAAAAATATATTATTATTTATCAAGTTAGTGTTAGACAAAGTTAAATGGAAAAAACATTTTTGAAACAATTTCACAACTACTTAAAACGCCTAAAAAGGCATCTCAAATAGAAATATCACAATAAGTCACTAGATATTTGCGCGGCTTAGTACGGGGCATACGGGGCTTCTACGGGAAATGTACATTTTCCCATAGTAAAAGGTCATGGCCTATGTCTTTGCCCGTGGGCTATTCTATATTGGATCCAAATTTCATCAAAATTCTCCGAGTAGTTTCGGAGCCTATTCACTGCAAAAAAAACATATAAGTAAACAAATATTGAAAAAGAGAAAAGTTGAAAATTTTGTTGTATATTTTTGGGTAACACAAAGTTAGTAAAATAATAATGATATATCGTAGTTAGTCATCAATGGAACATGGATCTCGCATGCGTATTAGAATTCAGATGTGTATCCAATTCATTTTAATGACCTCAAATCCCTGGGTCCGGGTGAAAAAAATAAAACTCGCGTATAATTTACAACATTTTATTTGGAAGTCGATTCTGTATATCCTGTATTCACATCCGACGTAAAAAGAAAAATGATGCAAGGTTCGTTAGGGCCAATGTCGTTGAACGCAAAAACATGTTTTTTATGTTTTTTCCAAGGACGCGCCTTAACGAGTTCAAAACCGAATTTGTTGCCCCCGAGCTGACTACGATTAACTTTTACTATTTAGGATTTTTAATCGAGTTAACCATCATAATTGAAACTACCACATACATCTAATGAATTGGAAATTAATTTACTAACATTACTTTCTATTACGTTGTTAGGCACAGAAAATAGGTAATACTTTCAAAATAGCAATTTCCAAATGAAATTCTCATTTTGTTCATTCATTTTATAGCTGCTCGGACCGATTAAATTTCTAATCTTATAATTTTTCTTTCTTAGTATTTAATACCAAACAAATCTTCTAGACACTTCCAAGAAAGCTCCTTAAAACTTTGTGCACTTTTTCTTATTTGCGTAAAGAAATAAGTCTTCGCTTCCAAATCCCAGGCGTGTGCGAAAACGCTGCCATCAATTAAAACTGTCATTTTTAGAGAAAGATTGGTATCGTGAAAAAAGAGCACGTTTAAAAGAGCAGGCGCGGGTTAGATTCCGGTTTTAAAATAAAAGGTACTACGTAATATTGGTTCCTATCCCTGCCAATGAACCTTTGAGAGCCAATTTTGTAATCGTTTATTCACTTAAAATGCATGCAACGGGGAGAATTACTTTGTAAAAAGTCGCACCCGCTGAGAATTCATTTGCAATTATTTGGACATTAGGATAATAAATTTGGATAAGCCGAAGTTATGGGTATTGTATAAACCTTCGTAAGAACTTTGTAATTTGGAGAAATTTGGTATTCCTTATGTTGTTTTTATTTTATACCTGCTGCATTTGATTGTGTTGATTGCATTATATATGTGTTACTGTTGATGCTTATTGTTGTAGATACTCTGCCAATGTTTAATACAACGATGACATAGGTATAATAAATGAATACACTGCCTATTAAGTACCTAATATAGTTATTGTATTGTAAACTTACTATTGCAAAGTATGCCAAAATAAAACTGGCTTTTACTACCTATATTTTATTATTCAGAAAAAGAATCGGAATTTCATTTATGGACTTAATTAATAAATTTAAAATTTATTGGCTGACGATGTCGCCCCGCAGGTTTCTGGCTGAGGTACCAATCTAAAATTTGTCGTCCGGTATAACTGTAAACGCTATAAATTATTTTAATTCGAAATTAACTGCGGTCACTTATCTGCAACCCGTTAGGTTGGCTAATAAATTTTGCAGAATTTTTGGTCAAAATTAATTTGGCGACACAAAGACGTGATCCGTTTCGTTATTTAGAGTTCACGAACAACTGTATTTCCTTTATCTGTATTGGTAACTCCGTTAGTCTCAATGAAAGTAAATAAATTGTCAATTTATTTTGTGTAGGCTGCTAAAGTATTTAGTATTGCTCAATCTCTCCTATTTTATTTATTTGCAGTATTTGATAAAAATCCATAGTTTGATGGGGTTAAATATAATAAAGATCTTAGGGGTAAGATAAAAAACAATAATTTGTATAAAATTATAATTACTTATACATCACAATTCACTCGTATTTGGGTTACTTAATAATACATACTATGGACATATTCTCACTAGTTTTAATCATAACTAGAAGAATTATCAGTATTTCAACTCAATAATCGCTTAGTTGAAATACTGAATTACACTTAACAGTCATCAAGCTCACAATACATATCGTGAACAAGATTACTGACGTAAATGCTTCACTACTAGGGACTTTCGTTATATCAATAATGCTGATAGAATCTAATTTGTACGAAATGGCACTAGTTATTTTTGTATGAATTGCATACACATATATCGGTAACGAATTATGTAATATATCACGTGCGATAAGTTAACTAAGATGCACATTCGGCTATCAACAAAATCGGTAATCAAAATAAATAAATAATCCCCTAGTGTTTTTCATACTTATTTTAAGTTAACCTAAAAATGTATTTTTGCTATTACTATTTACCATATCCAGTTGATCCGGACTGAGTCGGATATTTCTGAGGATTGTTTTGCTGAGTGGGATAAGTGAATTGTTGTTGAGGATTATTTTGCTGTGGGTTCGTTGGTGGTGGGATTGGTTTAGGTTGCTCTTGCCAATTTTGTTGTTGCTGTTGTTGTTGTTGCTGCTGTTGTTGTTGCTGCTGCTGCTGCTGCCACTGTTGTTGCTGTTGCCACTGTTGTTGCTGCTGCCATTGTTGTTGCTGCTGTCCCTGCTGCTGTTGCCCCTGCTGCTGTCCCTGTTGCTGCTGTCCTTGCTGCTGCTGTCCTTGTTGCTGCTGACCCTGCTGCTGCTGTCCCTGTTGCTGCTGTCCCTGCTGCTGCTGTCCCTGTTGCTGTTGCTGCCACTGTTGTTGTTGCTGCTGTTGTTGCCACTGCTGCTGTTGTAGTTCCTGTTGCTGTTGTTTTTCTCTTTCTGCTTCAGCGGCAGCGTTTTGTTCGATCGATCTAAAATTTTATAGAGAATAATATATAACACATTTTCTAGTATCATCAAACCCTACATAAAAGTCTTAACATAGTTAAGTATCGTAAAATTGAATTGACGTAAAGCTATATTGACGATCTCATTATCAACCGCTTATAAAACAAGAAAACAAATGGCTATAGATTATAATATAATAATGGCTTTTTAAGACTATAATTTTTAACAAATGTGATGATTAAGAGGAAGTCTTTGTTTATCTTTATAAATCTCATGTTCTTTCATCAATAACATTATCATTTGTTTTATACGAATAAATGAGCTCGAGTTTATAATTAATTAAGGAACGAGTCTTTAAATTAACAGAGTGCGATTTCTTATTATCTTTAATCTTATGTTCTGTCATTAGAGACAATAAATTCTATTAATTTCCCATAAGTTCACTGAATGAATTGTTCATTAATTAAATTAATCAATAAACTGCATACATTAAATGATTTGTTATTAGATAAACTGCATAAACTTTATAAGTCTTAGCATAGATATAATTTTAAACGCCTATTTACAGTATAAAATATTGATAAATATAAATTAGGCATCAATTTGTGATTAACAAGTACTGCATATGTACACGTGCGAACGATATGACAACTCACATCTCGCAGATATTTTGGCATCAATAAAGGAACTGGAGTCAAATTTCGCAAACGCAAAAATATCCAAGAAACTCAGAATTGGTCACTGGTCATAAAAACGGTTCTATCAACCTACAGCTACTTTAATGTGGCAATGAAATTTTATATCCGTGTGATAGTTTGAGAATTTGTTGTTTCTTTTAAGGAGATTCCAATTTTTATGGCAAATTCATGTTAACCTTAACTACCTGACTTCTCGTAATGCTAATGGTTTATCTTTTTTGGAAATTTGCCGATTAACTTTTGATTTTAGGTTTACTTCTGCACATTTAGGTCGTTATTATACTAGTATGTTAAGTTATCTTTTTTGAGACCTTGAGAAGTTTAGCCTTTTGAGTTATAAATTAAGTGAAATAAATAAAATTAATGTCAATTAAGGAATGTAACTAGCATTTTGTTTAGTTTGGATTATCAAGATACAAAGCTATTAAAGGAATATCATTCTATTTTTTACTATTTTTCACTAAAAACTAATTTCCTGTCATTGACATTTGACACCTATTTGCAGGTGTATGAACTTCAAGCGATTTTAAGATTCTTATTATGTATTGTTTGCAAATTTTAAACGGTTGGCAATTAAAATCATTTTTTGTGTTTATTTTGATTGACTGAACAAATTTCTGGTTTATTAATTAAACATTTTGTACTTGTTTATGAAAATCTGCAATTACATGATTATTTAGACCTTTGATCAGTGACGGAAATTTCTACTTCATTATCATTAGGAATTTATCAAATTCCAAAATAGTAAGTACTAGTTGTCTGCTTAGGGAGCACAGAATATTCTAGTGCATTTAGTAATATGTGAGGCAAGAATTTTAGGAAACAGTTTTACGACAATTTTGCGAACAAAGAAGTGTGAAATTTAGGAATATATGCACGATAGAGACTCGTTATTCCTTGAGATTTAGAAAATCAAAGAGGATAAAATTTATGTTTTACCAATAGATTTACTTACGCCTGAATTGCGGGAGGTACGGGGGGAGCCACAGGCAAGTGCTCTCCAGATGCATGGTATCCCGTGTCATCAGCCCAGTAGGTGGTCTTGTAAGTCTTGCCATCAGCACCGACGTAGGAGTACCATCCTTTCTTCACGAGGATCTCGTGGTCAGTGTTAGGGTACAGGGTGTAACCTTCTTCGTATACGTGGGTGCCGTCTCCGAGCTCGTATCTGCAGATTTTAGGTTATTATTTAACCGATCTTAGCAAAATTTTACAATTTCGATGTTTCAGCAGTTAGTTGCTTTTGGCAAGCTCCTTATTTAGGGAATCATAACATATAATTTTGACATTTGAGTATCTAAAAAAATTGTTTATTTGACAACAATTATTCTATCATATAATATTCCCCTACAATAAATATTTTTAGTAGAAAAACTAACTACTAAAGTATTTGCTGTCTTATTTTTTGTGACAGTAAACTAGTAAGAAATAATTTATTCTTTATTGTTTTCTGTTAAGGAAGTAAGCATACACAAACAAGTTTGGTTTTTGTCATATATGGTATAGAATTACCGTTAAAACCTAATTTCATTAAAATGTACAAGTTTTTTATTTACGTTTAAATGGTTTCTGTTTATATCTTAGATACATATTAAGTTTTTTTATTATATTTCAATAATTGTTATAGTTTCTTTCATCATTATTCACTTAAGTGATCTGTTATTATATAATGAATTATATAATCTGTAAAATTAATTGCAGAAAATGTTGTGCACATGACAGCTTATGCGAAGACTTTTTGGGAGAAATAAAAATTAAAGCACATAAAAACTAGTAATGAAATGAATTTTTGCCGCTCTCATCGTATAAGTAGATTTGTGACTTCTGTCTTACTATATGGTTGCATGGTTTTCCAAAATTTGTTTGAACTTGATTTTATAAAATTTTATATGTAGACCGTAGAATATTTAAAACAAACATTTTCTTAAATAATAATCAACTCACTCGTATTTGTAGCTGCCGTTTTCGCCGTAGGACTGATCGTTTTTAATGATTGGCGTCTGAGTTGTTGTGGTTGTAGGTTGAGGTTGGGGCTGAGGTTGAGGTTGGGGCTGTGGCTGAGGTTGCGGCTGAGGTTGTGGCTGAGGTTGTGGCTGAGGTTGAGGTTTAGGTTGAGGCTGAGGTTGTGGTTGAGGTTGTGGCTGGGGTTGAGGCTGTGGCTGTGGTTGAGGCTGTGGCTGGGGTTGAGGCTGTGGCTGTGGCTGAGGTTGGGGTTGTGGCTGAGGTTGTTGTGTCCAGGTGTTGCCCCAGTTTTGGGACCCTTGATTCCAATTACTTTGCGAGCCCTGGTTCCAATTTGTTTGGCTGCCTTGATTCCAACTGTTTTGGTTACCCTGGTTCCAATTGTTATTTGGGTTCTGGGGAGGGTTGTTTGTATTTTGGGGAGGGTTGTTCGTATTTTGGGGAGGGTTTTGAGGTTGAGTCCATGGAGCTTGGCTCCATTGGTTTTGTGGTTGAGAATTTGGGACATTGTTGGAGCTCTGGTAACCAGTATCGTCATCATCATCAGGAGTATTGTAAGCGTTCCTAGGGGCAATATTGTCGTAAGGGTTCTTGGGTTCTGGTGCGTATGTGGGAGTGTACTGAGAATTCCAATCAGAATTTGAATGTTGAGATTTACGAGAGTATTGAAGAACTGATGTGTATGCGTTTTCATTGGACGGAGCGGCGGGAACTGGTCTTGAAGGATATGGGCTTGATAAATCTGGTGAAGCTGAGAACAAAGGATGATAAGTGCTTGCTGGGTATGAGGGAGTTGATGTTACTGGGAGAAGAGAATGTTGGATTGTGGAAAACGATGGAACGTAAGAGGCTGATGATACCTGAGGTGAAGGACTAGGAACCAATGCAGATGAGGGGTAAGATGGAGATGAGTATGATGGAGTGGATCTATATGAAGGTGTTGATGAGACAATAGTCACTGGAGGATTGGAGTATGCAGAGTATCCGATCGGGTATCCCGATTGTGAGACATCTACTTGAGTTGGGTAGGGATAGCGGCTCTCAGAGACTTCCAATCCATCCTCGATCTTCTCATGGCGCACCGAGTCGATTGCTTCAGAATCTTCGTAGAATTTTTTCTCTGTCTTCGCGTGTGTAATAGCGAGGAACGCTATAAATATGTACAGCTGAAACAGATAGAACTAGTTATCATAAACGGCCATGTATTAAAATATATTTCGATAGGTCTATAGGTCTCTCTCTATGGTCATATAACTTAAAGACTTCACTTTAGTTTATTGTTAAAATCTTATTAAACACTACATAATATTATTTATAGGGTTCGAATATGAAATTAATTATAAATTACGTCTGCTCCGTACTCTTATTACTATTATAATAACTTTTCTTTATTTATTCATGAATATTTTGTGTACATATCACATTTCTTTTATATTGTTGTACATGAATATGTATTTACTATGATAAAGATAGCAATTATCATGATTTATATTATTTTAAATGGCTTCTTCGTGTGGAAATTAATTTTATTAGGCTCATATTTTTTGTTCGTATAAATTGTGACCAATGGATTGAAGTTTTCCATGAGATCTGATTAAATTCCGTGTCGTATGTTATCAAATAGATTTACTATTTTATTAATTTTAAAAATTATTATTATAACTTTTATACGATACGTTGCTTATAGCAATGCTTGAAACTATTTATTTCCGATATTTAAATCCCTATAAAATATCTTAGTAGTAAATATCATATAATAATAATTATAATTATGATTTTTTTTGTGATCTTATTTAGTAAAAAAAATACTACCACTTAAAGTTATCCTTTGCGTTACTACGTTCTACACATTTTAATATTTATTAGGGATTGTGTTCTGATGTTCTATTGTTAAATATTAAATTTAAATAACACGGTTATTAAAGTTCTAGATAAATTGTAAAATTTAAAAATATGAATTAAAATTATTATGTTATTAACAAACGATTTATATTCACGATTAATTTTGTAAAATATTATTAATGTAAGATATTCAGATTTTGTTTGGGACGACGTTTTTCTCATTAAGTTTCATGACCTTAAAAACACGCAAAGAGTGCAAGAGTTGCATTGAAATTCATTTCACAGACAAGTAAACGGAATTTCCGTTACGATCTAGGTTTTCCTATTGCAACGCGACGTAGAGCTTTGAAATTATAGACCTGATACGAATAATTTAAAAAAATAAAAATTCGCAAAAACACTTGCTGAGTTGCACGCTTGCAAACTCCACTACAACGTAAATAAAATCACGATTTTATTTTTGCACAACACTTTTTTCTTTTCTTTGTACACTTCACTAAAATCTTCAAGGACTCACCAGCCTCATGATGTCCTTCCAATAGCGCGCTCAGGTCCAAACTGTGACCAGAGGTGGTCTCGCCACATTTTTATAGGAAGAGATCCTGCGGCCAATTGAGATAAGATTTTGCGCGTGACCTCATACGTCTGAGATTTATAAGGGATTAGAAAAAGTTTAGGGTATGATTTAGGTCCATATAGTTTTATTGGGGAAAAATATTGTACTCGCGCAGGGGTCACGTATTAACGAGTTATTATTCTTAACAATTAGTTAATACCCTAATGTTTTTAGTTGTATTAATTAAAAAAATAATTGTTTTATACCAATCATAATAATATTTGTGGATGATACAAAATTAAATAATTGAAGTGCAATTAAACTAATAAAGGCTATTATGTATTATAAACTATTTTAATATTTTTCCATAAATGTGCAATTTTTTGTGTAAAATATATTTATAGCGCGGAAATTAAGAGGAAAATATTGTTTTTTTTTGTAAAATTGGTTTAACCTTTAACGAACGCGGTCATAGTTTGTGGAAGCTTCGGTTTCCTAGAATAACGTTGTCGTCATTTAGCGACCGTAATATAGCGGCAGTTAGGAGTGCCGTTTTGTTTCTCATGGAAAACAAATGAGAGTGCTACGGCATTCTTTTTATAGGACAATTTTTCCATTTTCGCGCAGATTAGGTATTCCACAGTACAAATATGTCTGATTTTGTGACTTGAATCTCTTTTTTTTTCATTTAAGTTACTCTTCATACACAGTCATGTATTACGCCAAACTGATCTAGTAGTTTGTAGGCGCTCCGCTCAGTATATTACATAAGTAGGTACTTAGATGCGATTAATGACATTGTAAATTTACAATAACAAAATACGAATTTTGCATTACACTTATATCAAATATAATTCAAATCCCCCTACACAAATTTTAAAATTAGTTCCATTTTCAAAAAGTAGGTCATAAAATTATGCCGTGGTTGGTTACTTATGAGAAATAGGTAGGTATTTAGGACACATTAGATAAATAGTTATAAATCTCTTTATAAAGAAAAATTAAAATACAGTACATGTAGCTACAAACAGTCTGTCCTACTGTTGGTTTGTTCAGATATTTTACTAGCTCTATGTAGGATGTAGAGTTTGTTATGAATGTACACTGTAAACTTAACTATTTTGGCTGAGACTGGTGCATTAGCAAATATTGATAGGGCGTATACGCAATTTATTTTGGGCATTATTATTTATTAGTATCCTTTGCATAATATTGTAACTTTTTAATACTGCATACAAAACAGCTTAATATATAATCTTGTGCTTTGCAATTACGTGTGCTCGGCGAGTGAAACCAAGGTTCTTCATACATGTTTTTTTTAACTCCGTGTTTTCACGACTTCCAAATGGAGGAAGATCTTAATTCGTATATGCTATTTTACTTAGCTTCAATCGCTTTTTTTTTAAAAGGATACTTTTTTTATTAAAAAGCAATTTTCTTTATAGAAGTGACTTAGTAAAGACACTTATAATTTACTCTAAATCTATTTTAGTACTACGTAATAACAGGTGGATGGGAACCCAAATAATAAAAGCTGTAAGATCGAAAATCTATACCTGTCATTTTTTTATTTTATATCCGTATATTTGAATTTCGAACTCCAATATACGCGAACACCGTTGCACCCTGTGTCCTACGTCACATTGGATGGTCCTACGGAACCCCAATCAACGCAACACAATTGTGTGAGGCGAATTGTTATTCGCGGCCATCGCTCATACACTGTCAAACAAATGTAACCGCTGTGCTGGTCATTGACAGCGCTTGTTTGTAATCCTACATAAAAGCCTGCGCCGTATTACTGCGGCTCCGTGGGATATATATCGAGAAAAGTCCTCCACATATATAGAATACACATAAATTTTGAGTAGTTCTTTATTATCAGACTACATGTTCAAAAATTAAAAACTTCAAAAACTTTATTAGCATAAAAACGAATTATTTACATAGTACATACAATATCAAACACATTAATATGATACACATGTTCAATACACATCCAGGACTAACGAGGAACTCAGAAAACTTTTTGTTTTTTTGCCTACCGGCAAACCTCTGGCTTGAGTATCGATGCGCTCAACCACTGCGCTATGATGGTCAGAATCGTCCTACGTATGTTAATATGTACCCATTTCAATTTTCAATGTATCTACATTATAATATTAACGAGTGATAATTATTCAGGGTATGGATGGGTCCAGTAGAGTGTACTGTGAAAAAAGTGTAAGTGCTAAAAGAGGTACTTTTTTAAAAATATTGTATGGGAAAATTTATGATGTTGGGGCATTTCTCATAGAAACATGAAGGTCAAAAGTAACTTTTTCTTCCGGTACACTCACAGTAAACTCATACACACCCTGAAGTATTATCACTCATTTTTCTTACACCTTGTATATTGTCAGACATTTCATGAATTTCAAATTTTTACATTATTAATATCACTTACGAAGTTCATAACAAAAAATATACGCATATTTAAAAAAAAGTAAGTACTTATACATAAAGTTATAGAATAAAAAAAAATATCGATTGACAACTAAACAAAAAAAACAAAAACACGGTGCAATAATTATTGTAATAATTTTGCTACAGATTTTCTTTTTGGTTGTACTTTGGACTTGAGATGATTCACAACTTTTAACCTTTTACTATTTTAATTTGACTAACAGTAATATTCGGTAGGCTTACTTTTATTGCGGAATTATTTAATTAATTACTGATTTAACGTTAAAAAAACATAATAAAAACCAGAATTCTTTTATATTATCGGACATCAGAACTCAGTTAAATCAAATATAGATTTATTTTAATCGTTTCTAACTTAGTGCCGTTATGTGATAAAATGAAGTGTAATAACCCGTGTCTAAGAGACAACACCTTGATTGAAGTATAAAAACTTAACCAATAGTATGTCAGGATATCTAAGGAGGATTCCGTAGTTCTGTAGTTCCCTTACTGCGATTTAAAAATTGCACAAATCCATCTATCGATTGTCCTTTTTAAACTTATAATCCCTAATTTTAACAACTCTCTTTAGAAGATTCATATGAAATTAACTTGTGTCCAAGGTCTGACATGAAATGAAGACATATAAACTATAGGTAGGGTTCCGAGACGTAAACTGCCGAACTTTTGCACGTAGGGTTGTGCGGAAACCTCGCACAAAAACGGCAAAAGTCACCGCTTATTGTAAAGGTAATTTACATAATATTTATAATTAGTATGTGTTGTTATGACAACACGAGTATCACAATAGCCGTCTGTGAAATTTTCACCTGTCTAATTCGGCTCGTGAGGTACCTACAGCTTGGTGACACAGACGGTCAATGGAGTCTAAGGCCCGTATTTATAAAGAAGTCTCAAACTTAACCTCACTTGAGAACCTATTTGACAGATAAAACAACGTTTCGTTTCACTTTTAAAAGTGAACAACTTTATTAATGTTACATAGTACTTTAATTTATTTTCTTTTCATACCGTTATATTCATATTATATATTACAGGAAACAATAAAATAAGTATAATGTATATTTTTATAATCTTTATTTTTACGTTTTAAGGAAGAAAAAATTTAAAGTATGTAACATAATTAAAATTCTTCATTTTTAAAAGTGAAACGAAACGTTGTTTTATCTGTCAAATAGCTTCTCAAGGTGAGGTTGGGTTTGAGATTGTTTTATTTATACGGGCCTAGAGTTTTCGACCGGTACGGAACTCTAAAGTTACTTGTTAGATTAGAAAAAGTTCAACGTAGAGAACGAAATACGAATCATCAACTGTACGTCATCAAATAGTAAGTAGGTATATAAAAAACTAATACGCAGTGCCATATAACCATCATAATAATTTATTTACAACCGATGTTATAACGGAATTTCACATAAAGGAAATAGACGCAGGATCGAATACCGTTTTGTGCTAACTTTTTCCGTCTAAATAAAATACGGTTTTAACAGAAAATATATTTTCGAAAAATATTTTTAACGCGTAACAAGTATTGAAAGTTCTCTTTAAAATGTATTCAAAATCCTAAGCACACTACACAGCTCTAGGTGGCTCTAGTAAGGACTAAAAGTCTATTGATTTGTTCAAGCTCTAAACCGTTCCAGACATTTTGAAATAATAAATGGTTTTCAAGGGTCAAAGGTAAGTGAAAATCTAAGCCTTGGAATAAAATATTTTGTCATGTGCCTTTGAAGTCGCAATTCATAAATTAAAAAAAAAAGTTTGATATTAAGGCGCGGTGGTTCGACGGGAAAAACGCAGGCCAGCGAGGAGGCATTCAGGGCCTAAAAAAAAGGGCGCCGGACACATTTAGGAATAAGCTTTAATTTATTAAACATAGGATCTTATAGAATTTCATAAATAAATAGAATATATTGACGACGAGAAGAATGTAAATTACATCAGAAAATTTAGATTTTTATTCTAGGCTAGTTAGGTATTTATTTAATCGGATGAAGACCATCTAATTCAGCATATTATCTTGGTAATATCGTTCGGTATTTTATAAAATATAATTTTTAGGGACACCCAAATAGTATAATATACCTAACAATAAACCTGACAAAACAGTGCCCGCTTGCACTCGATAGTCTTAAGTACAAACAACAAAACAAGTTACAAAATTGGATTACTAGTTTTGAAGATCGGCTCTTACTGAATAATTTCCGCCCGTGGAATATTCAGGAAATCATATACCCATGTCTGTCTCAACTAATCTAATGATACCTTACATGTTTTCATCTGTTATAAGACTGGGCCTACATTGTCAAATGTACTCGTACGTGTGAAATTTGACAACTCGACACTCGTGTGTTCAATTTTTAACTCTTTTGTATTATTAGCGATGAGTTCTATTTTCAGACATCCCATTTTTTTCCGTAACGCAAAATCAGAATCATATAGTCTGAGGTTAGATCCGCATTCCTCAAAACGTACTAAACTTCTAAACTATACGTGTGACGGATGCGAACCTTTCCCTCGTTTCAATAACCTATCCTATAACTTCCAGAGGCAAAGACCTCCTTCTGAGGGAAGCCAAAGTAGTAATTTGGATGTGGGTCTCCAAAAGGTATAGGACCAGTGAAACCGATATGGAGTAACAGTAATCACAGCAATTCGTTGTCACATTATATGGGTTTCAAACCCTAGTATTAGATAATAGATATGTTACTCAAACCGGCCATTACGTTACCAAGATATACTTATGTTAATAAAACTTCCAATTCAATCTCATTTTTAGGCACAGTAATTAGGCGTGAATCGTGACGTTTTTAGAAGCGATAAACTTTATATTTCTTATTTGAGCTCAACTTGACTTATGAGTCAATGTCTTTCAGAAAATGTCATCAAATTATCTTAAACGATTACTTAGCAATTATCATCATAACCGAAATGAATCACCATTATTCAAATCCAATGCTTTTTGTTACCGAAATAATTTGGTAAAACTTATTTAATCTAAGGCTTAAGAGGGTTTACATTACAACAATAAACATTCCATATCTATATTGCGTTAATAAAATGTTCCAATATAGCTTTCTGAGTTCAAATTACGAGTTAAAAAATTAGAATGTATGGGATTTATAGTTTGTGATTAGAAGTGCATTACCAGATTGTTACATTTAATTTGTTTAATTCATATATTTGCTTGTTTTGTGGAGCTTAAATATCTTCATATATTTTTTAAATGGGTACTTAATGCAGATAATATATATAATTCAGAAAATATCCTTTAAGGAGAAGTAGAGTCATAAGGTGTGGTTAACAAGCTACTGACTGTGTGTTGACTGAAGTGTCAGATAGTTTTACATATTTTATCTCTGGCTCTGTATAAAGTAAAAAACTTAACTTCATACAGGATGTAAAATAAATGAGTGATAATACTTTAAAGAGTGTATGGGTCCCGTAGTTTACTATGAAAGTACCAGCGCTGAAAGAGTTACTTTTTAAAAAATTATTATATGGACAAATTTATGACGTTGGGTTTCTCGTAAAACATGAAAGTCAAACTAAGTCTTTCAGCGCTGGTACTTTCACAATAAACTCTAAATAGGAGGCACATACATACCCTAAAGTATTATCACTCACTTTTTTACACCCTATATAGAGCGAAATTGAAAATTAGAAGATTATTAATAGGCCCTTCGAGTGTTAGGTTGAATATATTATTATGTCGAGTTACTTAGTTGATTTATTATTAAGTATTATATAGATATAGTTATATATTTATATGCTTAATTCAAATTCTTGCAATGAAACATAAAAATAAAAAATACCTTTCAAATGAAACTTTTTTTCTGAAAGTCAACAATAAAAACAAGCTACCATCGGTTCAACCTTAACCAATTTTGAATCACTATCGTGTGTAGATTTAAATTTTAAAATCTTATCTACTAAATACTAAAATATAAACCTACATCTGGCCAGTGACCACGACTTTTCGCTCATTATCAACATCGACTCATATTTAACATGTCAATTTTGTAGGATCAAAACATTCGGCCTCCGAATTATCTACTGTATATACATGATTAATGTAAGTGTAATTTTAGGATTCAAATACATATCCCGATGTTATCTCAGTGGCCAAATATAAAACCATATTTCACGATCGACTGTAAAAAAACAATGCATTTGATAAATTACTTTCCGATTCTAATGTAAATAAAAAAACCCTTATTTTACATTCAAATGATAGGTGGCGTGAAAAATTGCGTTTAAGGTTCAACTCACATTGCCTCAAAGATGAAGCGTCTCTGCTTGTCACCTAATAGCATAACATTTAACTATATTTTTCGTTCAGTAACGCAAAAATGTATATTTTATTTTATTTATACAGAAAGACTTACAGCTACCTTAATACTAACAAATTAGAGACAGAAAGCCATTTGCAAGCTTACAGATATGTAACAAATATATTTGGTGAGTACTATTATATAGCAGACCACATAAAATAATGAATCAAATTATTTTCAAAATTCAAATAAATAACTTATTATCTATATTATTTTAGAATAAATAGTTGAGAGTACACTAGTACACTTAACCGATCACGTGTACCTAATCTATTACTAACATTTTATTTATTTAATATCGACAGACAAGTATTTTGTACTTAAAAGCTGTTTAATAGAAAAAGATTTGAGTAAAAAGACAACGGAAATATAGTTACAAACGTACACTCGTGTGAATAATACAAATTTGTACCTTAATAATGTACTAAATAAAAGTTTTGAAAACTAAAAAAAACTTTAATTTTTTAAAACGCTTAATTGTATTGTCATTGATACTTCATACGTATGAAAAATTTCAAAATAATCAGACTTCTGTAAAGTGAAAATGATCCCCAAAAATTCCGTTACGTACATACAACCCAAGTTTAAAAACTCTGCAGAACATGTAAACTATTAATGTAAAATAAAAAGAACCCCGACTTAGCGTGTAACATTCCTATCACACCTAACAAACGAATGGATGACCTTGAAGGGAAGAACTTGAACCGATTTCCGCCAAATCTAGCTAACACTCACGACTTATATACCTTAAAAAACTGGATTAAAATCGGATCATCTGTTTAGAAGCTACGATGCCACAGACAGACATACACATTTACAAAGACACGTCAAACTTATAACACTCCGTCGTTTTTGCGTCGGGGGTTAAAAACGCTTCGCTTCTGCGCCAATGTGAGTTAAGCCTAAGTGCGTTATTACCATGTTGATTAATATCTTCCTAATCGTTTCAAGATACGGTCTGAGTGTGTGTTAATGATGTGTTAACTGTATGCACTACAGGATTTAATTATTAGGTTCAGCTCACAACGACACGCGAAGATTTTGCGGAACTTTTAATTGCTATATCAAGCAGCGCTTAAATTTAACAAGCTATTTTCGGAAAGTCAACGATAAGACTCCCACTGGTTTAACCCTATACGTAACTATTTAGTAATCTGTGCCTATACCGCCGAGAAGAACCGGCGTAAGAAACTCGGACGGGGCAATATTTTAGCAAAAAGATGGAACATTGTTCATTTTAAAAAGTGTATACAGAATATGTTTATATATTGTAACAATGTAAGATGACCTACTCTGGGTAACTATAATTTGGTAGGAGTGGCCTGTGTTTGTCAGATCCAGGTAGCTCCCAAACATAACAGCTCATGGCAATCCGCAAGTGGTTTTAGTGGGTAAACCGGCAGTATAGAGCCGGGAGTCCCACATACCTCCAGGGGACCCTCCCTAGGGGATGCTTAATGCATTTCTCTTGCGAGAAAATAAAAAAAGAGGCTGGGGCTATATAGGTCTTTTTTAGGAATTTTTTGAATTTTTTTTTGTTAAGTCCGGAGAGCGTTAAGACAAATCATAATATGGAGTGCATAAGGTATACTACTCCTTCCTTGAATAAAATTTTTTAACAATATAATACCGCATAATATGGAAAGAAAATAATTTATGATCGTTATAAACAGCAATGAAAAGTAGATAATTATTGTATTAATCATTTAATACAATTTAGCAAATACATAGCACACATTTGAAAACAGAAAGTATTTAAATTAATAAGTAAATATTAATCACGGCTATGTTTAATTAAAATATTTAATGGAATCAGGCGTTACTTTGCGGAAATCCATAGCATACAATTTAAATATATTATATCTAGCAATATCCCGCGAAACAATTATAACCACAACCTGCAAGCAGATGAGTGAGTGTACGCATAGGCATGCGTTTGATGCACCTCCCTCCTCCCACACTGCTTATGCGTACACTCGCAAGCAAAAAACATGAAAACACCACCACCACACAAGCAATAATGTTAACACGATCGTGCAAAGTCCCACCACCATGCAGGTAGCAAAACTCGACGCGCGTTTCGCTCCGATCCCGGAGCATCCTCAGGATGTTGACTCTGCGAACAATGTTCGTTAAGTCAGTGACTTAACTAGTGTGGGAGGAAGGAGGTGCATCAAACGCATGCCTATGCGTACACTCACTCATCTGCTTGCAGGTTGTGGTTATAATTGTTTCGCGGGATATTGCTAGATATAATATATTTAAATTGTATTAAAATATTTGTCAAGCTATTTGATTAAAATTTTATATTAAACGTTTAATTATTAATTTGGTAAGTAGTAGAAATATTGTACAAAATACTGAAAAATTTGGACTTACGGAGCGGAGACCAAATGAAAAAAGCGGCCAAGTCGCACTCGCCCACTCGGTTCCGTATCAGCAAGTTATATAATATAGAAGTTCCTCACAGTTTATGCATAAGGTTTATGTTTATGAAATTAAATGTTTTTTTTTTTAATTTCATATCTGAGTTGATTGAATGAAAGGTTAAATGCGGTAGTATGATATATTCATAATAGGTATACCTCATTTTACCTATTTTATTTATGTGTGAAAATCTTAATGCGGTTCACCGAATACTTACTTACCAAGTTTCAACAGTATAGTTATAGTTTCGGTAAAATGGCTGTGACATACAGACGGACAGACATGATGATGACCTTTATAAGGGTTTCGGTTTTTGCCATTTGGCTCCGGAACCCTCAAAATGGACACAGAGTTTAACGAACAGACTGAGACCGCTCTAAACTACGCTTAATCACGCACACACATGTAACGCAACTACGCCTAAACCTCGTAGCTGTCGCGGTGTGTGGTTTTTTATGTACGGTAGTACCACACGCGTACTATACCTCTTTCCGATAAAATGTTATATAGGATGTAAAAAGAAATTTTGGATATGATTATACTACCTTTAATTATTAAAAAATTAGTTTTGGCTTTTAATTTATTCTTACGACTAAAAACATAAATTGTAAAAAATAAGAACGTTCTTTTAGATTCCTACAAAAAAAAAAAAATTAAACAAACAAATTAAATTTGACCAAATCATATATAATTGTTTTTTTCACTGGTCAGTGAATAAGTGTCATTGAAATTGGAAACATTTTAGACTTACATAATAATGAGATTTGTTGACCTTTAGATCACATTGAATCGGAACGGAGTATCTAAATACTCGTCCATAAAACCAGCCTCAGATGTTTGACAAAACTTCAGTTTTTATTTGTCCTGATCTATTTCAAATTAACACCATAAAAATGGAATATCAATGAAGACAAATAAATTGTACTATTTTATTTCTCAACATTTGCTCTACTTAGAAGTCCATATATAAAATACCAGTCAACAAAATGCCTTAAAATCGGCTGATTATGCAAAATTCTCCCGTTATCCGACTTACTTGAGGTTGATCATTACCTGCTTTAAAGAATTTTGTAATGATTTTGTATTTCCCGAGGCGTCCGTCACTTGAGTCTTGTATATCGCGGTAATAAACGTCAGTTTTCGGGACGCCATTTTTAAGGCTCGAAAATGCATGTAGCCATTAAACGTTTCGGGGTTCCGTGAGCACAAAAAAGAGCCTGAAATATATTATCGGGAAAAATCGTATTTTTTCTATCTTCGTCTTCTATCTATCTATCTTCTATCGAATAACACAATTATATACCATTTTTTCATCAATTTACAATAAACTCCCTGCGACGCTGGGCCTACCCAATATATTATTGTCCGTAATCTTACGGGCCGGCTTAATGGCTTTGAGTACTAGTCCCGTGTCTTAGAATACAAATTTTATACTATTTCAGTGAACTGAATTTGCAAAATAACAAACTCCATACAAGGCTGCGACTACTCAATATAATTAAAAAAAAACAAAGGTCTAAAATGACCACAAGGAGTGAATAATTATTATTATTATTCACTCCTTGTGGTCATTTTAGAGTGAATGAAAGTGAGTGAATCTTACTATCCTGGTTGTTTACCTAAGACCTGGGGCCTTACTCTCCAAACTGATTTGATTTTGATTCAGAAACGATCTTGCCGCGTACTCCCAAATAAATTGACATTTGTTTATTTTGATTCTCAATCGATTGATATGGTCGGGAGTACAAAAAGTTACGATCTAACAATTTTCTTTACCCTGATTAGTTTCAAAGTAATTCACCAAATAAAGTACGAAAAACCACTGATATCGAACGGATTCGGTTCTCGATTGTGTCGGGAGTAAGCCCGCTGACCAGGATTGAAACTCATCTGTTTTGTGACTTTTATAGAGACTGTCGCGTTATGGTAAGTAATTTATATGAGGTGCCAAAACAAAAATGCTGACGCGTCCTTCTCTTCACACTATATTCGGCTCGATATATGAACCATGGATCACTCTGTATTGTCCGAAATCTTCCGGATCGGCTAAATGTTTTTGAATATAAATTTTATTATATTTCAGAATTTCAGTGTCTGAATTTGTACTTGTCTTCCGCCATATTACAAATTTGCAACAGTGTGTACAAGTCTGTACGGAACTCGGCTAAGTAAAACCGATGCTCCCTTGGCCAGTACTTGGTAATAAGGCATACGCCTATAATAATTATGGCTTCGGAACCCGGTGAGCAGTCCAGAGCCTGATATTTAACATCTTTATTCGCAAATTATACAAGATTGACGAAAATATTACATCTACAATACAAGTTTATTATTGATTGTAGGAGGTACAGTCAAAAAGTATCTACATGATATTGATAAGTGATTGAGTGAACTCGCTTTGAGGAAATTCATGTTCATAATAATAACACAAACCTTTTTTATACAGTTTTCTACCTTATTAAGGTTTGTAAAACACATGTACATGCTGGAGTTCGCCTAGTTGACAAAAATGTTCCCATAATCATTATAACATAATATTACTTTCGAACTTCCTACTAATAATTTTCAAAATTCTTACTAATATTATAAATGTGTGGATGTTTCTTACACTGTCTCCCCAAAACCACTAAGCGAATTTTGAGGAATTTTATATGATGGTAGTTTACATGCTGGATAAGCTGGCACATAGGCTTCTTTTTACTACATGTGCGCTTGTGTATTGCGGACACACTTGGACACTACAAAATGAATCCGTGTATAATGTGTAGTTGGCCTGGTTTCAATGAAATCATCATCGAATTTTGAATTGAAATCAGAATCGACATCGAAATCGGCATCACGTAGATCTAACAACTTTTTACGGCAAAAGAAATGAGTAGCAAGACTTGGCATTTTTTGCAAGTTATGTTTTTGATGAAGTATAGTGTAGTTATTTTTGTAGAAGATTGACTAAAACCAGTGTATTTGTCAAAAAATGCAAATATAACTTTGTAATCCTATACATTCATATGGGATTACAGAGATATTTATGCAGATAGTGTATCTAGATAACTAGACTGATATTCTAAAATATTAATTTTTTTCCCTTATTTACACAGAAACACTACTTATATTCTAAATTTGAAGCTTCCATGTCGGCTAGAAGTACGTATTGTGTACTTTTGATGATCGGTCAGTGAGTGAGTGAGACAGTGACAAAATTAAGAAATTTTGAGAGGTAATAACTTTCAAAATTCTGTTTAAAATTGAATGAAATTTGAAACCGTGTTTATACAATGCCTACTTACTAACTAAAAATGCAAGGTTCTAGTTTTATCCACAACGAAGTTATTGTGGGTCGAAAATGACCTGAACTGCTCTGAGAAAAGGTGCGACCATGCTCAACTTGGCGAGGGCACTCCTGTGCCCCCAGGTACCTGCGTGAAGTGTGAATGAAACTTGCGTGTATTAACGTTCACATTTTAAATAGTTAATGGAATCAGGCGTTACTTGGCGAAAATCCATAACATCAAACGCATGCCTATGCGTACACTCACTCATCTGATTGCAGGTTGTGGTTATAATTATTGTTTCGCGGGATATTGCTAGATATTATATATATATTTTCTTTTTGTTCATATTTTATTTAGATTTTAGTGGTTATTAATAATAAGGAAAGGCTTTTATTTTTCAACCACTTGATATTGAATAATTAATTATACCCGTATTTGGGTGCAAACGGGAGCCTTCAACAAGCGCATACACGTAAACAATGTACGGTACTTGTATGGACCGTTCCTCGAATGAGCAAAATCAACAGTTTAAGAGAAACCTTTAATGATATTTTCGAGGAAGAGTACTCGAATTCAAGTGCAAGGGCACCGTATGTGATTTTCTGGGTCAGCGGCACAGACGAAAAGTTATAAAATATGTACCAATAAATTATAGAAAGTAACTTTTATTATTTTCGGATTCTCAATTTATCTTCTTCTTTCTTCTTCTTATATATAAAAATGAATTACTTAGTTCGTTAGTCTCGCTAGCTAGAGTCTAGAACGGCTGAACCGATTCTGCTTTTTTTAGTCTTGAAATATTCGTAGAAGTCCAGGGAAGGTTTAAATGGTTTGCGTGCTCAACGAAGTGGGCACGGGTCAGCTAGTCTTATACACAAAAATGAATTGCTGTTCGTCAGTCTCGCTAAAACTCGAGAATGGTTGAACCGTTTCCGCTATTTTTAGTCTTGAAATGTCTGTGGAAGTCCCGGGAAGGTTTAAACGGTTTCTATACTCAACGAAGTGGGCAAGGGTCAGCTAATTTCTTTTGTATAAAATAGAATTGTCGTTCGTTAGTCTCGCTAAAACTTGAGAATTCAGCTATTTTTAGTCTTGAAATTATATTCGTGGAAGTCTCTGGAAGGTTTAAACGATTCATCGCAAACTGTTTCTATTAGTTGTATGAAGATTACGATTAAACTAAGTATCTATTAGTATAGGGCCTATAATATATATTTATTTATGCATGTTGTAGTCAAGAATATTAACAGCCAAAAGTAGTTTTGATCAATTCTGTTAGTACTTTTGACTGGTAAAGAGTTTTGATACATAATTATTTTTTGATTAAAAAGAAGATATAGTTTCAATGGTAACCTAGCTACCTTGCTCCAATTGACAATTAACCTTTGTCAATATAAAACACAACTAGCTTTATTTACTTAAAACACCTCAGAACAAAATCTGCAATAATTTAATGCTGAGGAAAAATTCACATTCTTCGGTAGTCTTCAAATGACGTCACAACTCACAACTAAAGCGTGGGTGTTGATGCCCAGCATCTTAACCTCTTCTCGTAAATCTTTCCCAAGCGACCATGTTAACGACCTGCGAATTGTCATAATTCCGAAAACTAAAAAGCACACGACGACATGGAAATATTAAGTAGCGCTTTAACATGACTGGTTTAGCTAGGTCTATTAGTCCTAGACGTGCGCTCTAGATTATATTCTCAGACAGCACTCGGCTCTGAGTGTATAGTTTAAATTATTTGTACAAAGGAGAATTTTACGTCCCATCTTGGCATATGTGCACGTGCTGCCGTTTGTTTGCTCTTTGACATGTGGCGGGGTGAAAGAGTTAAATCATTCTGCAGGCTTACTCCCGACACAATCGTGAATCCAATCAGTTCGGTCTCAACGGCTTTTGGTGTTTTATTTTGTGGATTACTTTGAAACTAACCAGGATAAAGAAAATCGTTAGATCGTAACTTTATGTACTCCCGACCATATCAATCGACTGAGAATCAAAATAAGCAAACGTCAATTTATTCGGGAGTACGCGGCACGATCGAATCTGAATGAAAATCGAATCAGTTTGGAGAGTAAGGCCCCGGTCCCCTGCCTGTTTTAAGACCAATCGCTATTATCACTTATGAAGATCGAAAACAAAATTTATGGGACTTGACATAAGTTTCGCTAAGTGTCATACGAATTCGCTTGTCATTTAGCGTATCTTATGTCAAATCCCATACATTTTAACTTTCGAACTTCATAGGTGATTATAGCGATGACATATTGAATAATGGGATTTGAAATAAGCTTTGCTTGTTATGTAGCGGACCTGACGTCAAATCCCATACATAATAATATGTAAGGGATTTGACGTCAGGTCGTTTTTGAACTTCGTCATAGCGATGGCATCTTGAATAAGGGGCATGTAGCCAGAAAATACAATTCAAGGCTCGTGTGTTCGATTTTGAACTCTATTATATATGTGTAGAGTTCTATTTCAGAGATCAGATTATCTATAAAACAAAAAATTTAAAACCATAACATAGTCCGAGCCCTAGTCTGTGGCTATATGATCTGGAATCCGGAAGGCCGGCGAAAATTCAGACCCCTGAAAATAATCACTGGGCTAATTCAATAAGTTAATAATTCAATGCATTTGTCAACGTAACATTGAAATTATAATCGATGCTCATCTCCCAGGTTCTCAGTGCTCTCCGGCAGAGTCACGGTGTGTGCTCACGCGATCTCGTGACCCGCAAGGCTGGTACAAAGAGTACCGCCGAGTTTTTAGTGAGTAGCGCCCATTCATCATCTATTAGGGCGCAGCAGAGACTCACATACTCACAGACAGTATCCCCATCCCCTGTGGGATGCTCGGCGAAAAAAAAGGTTTTCAGTGCTCTGAATTTACCCCGGCTGACCGGATTCCTAACCATATAGTCTCAGCTTGTCCTAAAGCAAATAAAATTATTTTTATTTACTAACATCGTAAAAATATTATATTTTCCACGGAGCTAAACGTTGTGCGACGTGAAGTGATGGTAGATTTACTGTTTGATATATTCTATTTTTCCCGTTTAGTACTTTGTGCGCGTCTCTCTTGCACTTGGCTGCTTTTATTTTCCCAAATTCTTAAATAAAATCGCCAAGTAGAGAGATTCTAGATATTCATAGAAATTCTTTCTACATTTTAACTACTGACTTGACCCTCTTAAATACACATAATATCAATTAGCATAACACATTGTGAGCGTTTTATCATATAAATATTTTATAGGAAACGTTCATAGATATGATAGGCTACCGTTATACCAATTAGCATATAATTTGGCACGCATGTGTGCTCATCAAATGTTTGGCTAATGTTATTATTTGTCCGCTAAATGCTATACAGCTATTATGTATGCTGACTCAAGGGACCTGAGGTTGAATTAATTTTTACCTAGTTATATTGATTTGGAAAGTAAGGATGAGCCCCAACATTTTGCATGACTGCTTAATGTATAAGTTACGTAGTATGTTGCGAATTTACAATTCGTGAAGGCCCTATTGGGGCAGAGTTCTTGAATCTCATGGACTGTTAATGACAAGTCACTTTTTCCTCAATAGGCTCACGTTGTATATATTATAATGTTTAAACATGGCCTGTAAGAACAGTAGGTAATATACGTATAAGTTAAGACCTTGTTTAGTTTTAAGAAACTAATAAATAGCTCGCTTAGTATCGGACTAGAAAACGTAGGTCTTACAATGAATGATTTGTCAATTATGTTACACAAACATTTAACAAAAATGTTAATATGTAACTTACATAAAGAAGATAATTGCTGATATAAATCTCGTTAATATCTGCACTTAATAATTTGCTTCAATAAAGTTATACTTTTTCTACCTACATGTATACGTTAATTGGATTAAGAATATTAATTGAAAAAACATTAAGATTATCCCTGTGATGTATCATATCCATTACATTACGACAAAGATGATGCATCTGTAAAGTATTTAAGTTAAGAGAACATAAACATTATTTGGAACCGGTTTGAAGAGTATCGGACTGTAAGTTTGCACTTGTCTTTTGCGATTTGAAATATTTGATAACAGAGAGAAAAACATGATGGAGTCTAAGGTAGCGGTTTGCAAGGTCAACAATGCTATTGTGATGCCTCGGGTAATGCCTGAAGAACACATTAGATATTACAACTGACTATATTTCTATCTATGCATATAACAAAAGAAAAAAAAAGTGTGTGTGTGTGTCAGCTACGACGCACTATTGGAGTTTACTCCTTACGAACGATAATTATGATATATATCGAATAGAAAAAAAGGTTAAAGGAACGCATCTGCTAAAATGATAAGAGAAACAAACATATATCTGTAATTATTCGGATTATTTATATTACTTCAATAAAGCGTATTACATCAAGTATGTTACAAAACAATATAAATAATAATAATAATAATAACAATAATAATAATTGTGTTCAATTTATACAAATCCAATTTTAGGATGAATGCATACCCTGTACTCGGCAGCAGTATACAAGTTGTGGCAGAACTTCGTAATACGCAGGCACGCAACACACACGTACAAACATACGCACACATTCAACTCTCAGACTGGAGGTAGTGAACTATACAGTGAGACTACGAAGTATAGCGCAAAGAGGAGACCCCGAGAATGAGATACGCTGTGTAATGTATTCCATCTCATTCTTTTACACGTTCAATCCTACAGTTGTCTCTTTCTACGTAACGCCTAATTCCATCTCATTCTTTCACACGTTCAATCCTACAGATATATATGTTTGTCTCTTTCTACGTAACGCCTCAACTTTTCGTGTTACACTTGATTTTACTCCTCATAAAATTTCCTTACCGGGCCTTATAACTCAAATCGTTTCTTAAGGAGTAAACTCCAAAAAGTGACTAATGTTACAACAACAATAGGTACACTTGAGACTAGAAAACGCATAATATGTGAGGTTCGATTTTTAAAATTCAATCTCCAAGGGGGGTGAAATCCATTTCACTCGGGCAAGAGCTAGTCAGAAATATTATGCGTCACAAACCGTTTTGTAGAACACGTTTAAATTAGCTAAGCCACTACATGATTTTGTGTCTTAACTAATTTGTAGGTAGGTAATTAAAAATATATTTTTGGCAAAAATTTTGTAATTACCTAGCTATGTTCTTATGCCATATCTCTACTGCTGTCTTTTTTCTGTTTCTAGCTAAAGAGAGGGTCTGTAAACGATAAGAACTATAAAAGTACGGAAGTGTAAGCAAATGCGAAATATTATTTTTATCGTTTTGTTTATTACGTCAAAGTCTTCCTTCATGAACTGTTATCTAAAAGTATTGTTTGAATGTTTCCTCATCTCACTTCAAAAACATTAAAAGTAGTATTTTTAAATTCATCCAGAGAGATTTGGTCATTATATTAATGGTGTCTTGAAATTCATACCATTGCTATTTCAAGTGTAATTGTGGTCACTGACTCACATGAACTTTAAATTCGTTGGAAATGGAATTTTATGAAATTATATTTTTACAAAAGTCTTGCTTACTCATTTTGGATTAACCAGTAAGAACAGGTGGTAACGAAGTGCATCGCCAAGACAATCTGAACACTGCCAAACTAATTTTGAAGTGTGTTGTTGGTTTTTCGTTCTTGGTTTAGTTCAACTAGATTTATAAAAAATTCAAGATGTCTGTTACAGATTTGATATAAAAAATCTTTTATTCAATTAGTTTTTATTTAATTAATTACTAAACTTGCAACTCCTATAATGATATTTTAATCATTTATTTATCTTTAACAAATTACTCTCTTTATAATGTACGGTTGTAATTTATAAACACTTGCAAATTGATTTCCACTATTAAGACTCATAAAATTTTTATCTTAAATCGTAATATTAATATTAATCATTCCATTGTCACCGACTAATTCATCCGAGATGTTATCATTACAAGTTATTAGTATAGAAACACGAAAAGTTATAATAATATTAATAAATCACTTTTATTACTCTATTATCTATTTCATCTTAAAAATTTGTTACATTTAAGGCGTGTTGTTAGAAATATTTTGACAGCCGAACCAATGGACAGCGTTTGTGGATTTCCGTTATTTAGAGGAAATGTGTGTCAAGATATTATTACTTACATTTTAAAATCTAAAGTGCATTTTTGTGTATATTTTTGAAATAATTCCTAGTCTAGACCGGGAGTTCCAGTTCTGTAGACATAATCATTATTCGTTTTCTGCCACATCTGGCTTAAAGATACAGTTTAAAAAGTATAATTCTGAATTTCATTTCAAGATTTGTATCATATTTTGAACGTCGAAAGGTATTTAACATATAAATAACTACCTAATATCTACCTATGTTTTAATAATCTGTGGAAGTAATTGTGTTAGTACTTACACGGTACGTAGTTACTAAACACCTTATTTTCTATTGTAACTAATAATATTTTTATATGCATAATTACAATAAAAGAATGCGTTTTAGTACCACGCATTACTTTGTTTCTCTTATTGAGGAAATTTACGTTTTTGGGAAAGAAACACGGCTCATCTTTAAATTATCAGAGATCAAACAATTAAGTATTCGTCACATTACTGAGAAATATTACTCAAAAAGATTGAAATCTGAGGATCTTACCGCGGACAGAGAAACGAGATTTATTGTTATTTTTCTAATTTTAGTAACACCTGCTTCAAATCCGTTTAATTTTAACATTAAAAGTAACGAAAAAGGACATTTTGATTATGCTCACAGTTCGCAAATTGTTTTACGTAGGTTGTAGGTAGATAGGTACCTACCTATCTACCTACAACATAAGTGTAGCTGTAGGTGTAGATGTATATTTCGTTGTAGGTTGTATTTATTACAATTCGCAGTAAATACAGAACAAAAATGTAAAACTTTGTTTACTTCATGAATGAATTTGCTCTACTTTTTATCGAAATGTCAAAAAACCGCAGATTGCGTAGTTGCTTGTTCCATATTTTAGCACAAACATTTTACTAGTAACGGTACAATCATGTTTGGCATTTTTATGGTATGTGAGTTTACGAATCAATTTGTTATCAGCTTTTACGTGGCCTATTTGTGACGCAAACAAACAAGTTCCAAGAACAATAATTTTGTTCGAATGCGTAATTGGAGTGTGCGAGAGTTACCTATTGCTAACAGCATCCCTTTCTAAGTTTTACAGCCAAATCGGCTTTGGTTGTAAAAAAGAACAAAAAAAGTTTACTTAGAATTATGGCTTTTTAAATGCTAGTAAATACAAATAGTAACAATAACATATCCTTTCGTCTCGTTGAACTTTGTATAATTTTGGGACTCTCCGTTTAAAAAATAAACACGCCTATATCAGGTTGGTGAATATTTTGAAGCCAACGACCGACATTTCCTTCGATTGAGTTATAGACCTCCTGCCGAGTACAAATTATTAATTAACAGTAAAATACGTCATTTTAGCTAGCGGACCTATACGATTTGGGTCATATAATATACACTTTCATTTAAATATAAAATATACAGGCTGAGTATAAAAGCAAAAATTTTTTTTTTCAAATACATACTGAAGCTGTAGCCTGTTTGATTCAATGATATAAATCAGTTATTCCCAATCTGTTTTTGCTGCGTACCACTTTAAAAAAAGATCTCAAACATGTGTAGTACCCCTTATTGTAGCAATGATAAATAAAACAAAATATATGTATAAAAAATATACCTAGATATAAAATAATACATTGGAAATTTTTGTTTTTACTGATAGCCGCGCGTACCCCTTGATGCAAATTAACATACCCTAAAGGACTAAAGTGACATTACTATTACTGAATAGCATTAGTATCTTACGGGTATGTATAAAAATTAAAAGTAAACAATCTTAGTCAACAAATACGAGCGCCATATACGAATATAATGTATCTTTAATTTTCGTATGTAGGCGAACCGGATCTTACATTACTGCATTTGATTCAGCTTTAGGGTGCCCAGCCACGACCGATAATTGGCGAACGACATTTTGCGGGTAAATACTGATTTCAATAGTGGAAAGCACACTCATACTATATAATAAATCAGCGAAATAATATAGTGGAAAAAATCTGCCGAATTAAAACAATATCGGTGGAAATCTACCAAAATATTTGTATAGTGAACGATTTACGGTGGAAAATGGTGTTACAAAAAGTATGCCGAGTGTAGGCACCCTTATCCAAAACTTCGTATTGAGAATTCGACAAGACAGATATTGACGAAATTTATATGGCAGCATGAAATTGCTAATTATTTAAGAGCACAATGCAAGTATGCAGAGAGATATCGAAAAATCCTTGCCGCAACGAATGCAACGGTTTTGGGAAGGATTATAATAAAATTAGTTTTTTATTAAACAAATACTGCCTTAAATGGGTTTTTTGGTGGGCTAAAATGTGTAGTAAATTGGACCTGACTAAGGTATGGGTGGGTTTTATTTATTTAATAGTTTTAAATTACTTTGCAGAGATAAAAGGTATAATTAGCAAAGTAATTTGATTGTAATTTTTTAATAGATTGCTAGTGCTCTGAAAAGTAAGAATGTTAACAAAAGGAGCATATTCAAAATATTTTTATAAAGAAACTACGTATTGTTAGAAAACTTTATTTGTACCTAAGTACTTCTTTATTTCTAAATATATAAATATACTTTTTTATAATATGTTTGACAATGTTTAAATTTCACAGCTAACTCAAAAATATTTATAGTCTTGTAACGGATACCTGCATTTAAATTAAAAAAGTATTTAACGTTGAATCAAATAAAAAAAAAATATTTCACCGCTTTAAAAAAAGTTATGCTCAGCTGTTCGAGATTTTAAGAGTCAGACGATGAAAATGTAAATTGAGTTATGATAATCTGACATGGCCATGATAAATTAATATTTTTTTTCGGCCATACGTATGTATATTACTGTCGTGGACATACACTGAGACAGGCAATAAGATGTCTCCAACGTGAGTGCCCCATTGGTACTAGATCTATACCTACTATGGCTCATTCAATTTTCTAGAGGATATTTCAGGGGTGTTATAAGACGTGTCTATGTGTATCTGTGGCATCGTAGGCCTTAGCTAGCTATTTTGATCTAGATTTGTTAGAAAGCTTACTTGAACATTGTTGTGGTGTGTTCTTAGCTATTATTCATCATTATCTGTTCGATCACTGCTTGGGAAATCGGGGGTTACTTTATTAATTTTGTTTATTTATATCCAAAGTATTAGTAGCGGCTCATCCTTACTTTCAAAATCATTGGCGTTTTGAATTACTGTCCATCACACAAAATGCGGTTTACGAGTTATCGAATTATTAATTCATATTTTACAGCTATAATAAATAAAGGTAGATGACAATAGGTGGTAAAACTTTAACAGATGTGAAAATTTCAAATCCTGTTATAAATATGAAAATTAAAGGCAAGGCCGATGAACTCCCAAAATCTTTTTATCCAATTAATAAGATAAAATATTTCATATTACTTTTTCATATGATCATACCCGATAAACTTAAAAGGAATGTGCATTACGATAAAAGGATGCAGGTTTTGATTTAATTTTCGAGTATTGGCGAAGAAAATCCATAAACTATGCTGGCATCCTCATTTTAGGGGTTATTAGTAGGTAAATGCAACATTTTAGAGTTGTTACCACACTGATTTCAGTGCCGGGGACCAAGTGTGTGCGCAATACACAAGAGCACTCTATCTTTCTTTACCTTCATAGCCCAGATGGACGGCTTTACACGACTGTTGAGAGATCACGCGCAGGACCAACATTTCACATGCCCATCCGATGCATGAATCTTTCTTATCAGAAAATCAGGTGATTAGTCTGCATTGACCTATACACATACACGACCCAGGAACGCAGAAAACTTTTTGTTCCTTTGTCTGGATTCAAACCCACGACCTCCCGAGTGCTGCTCGAGCACCAACGGACTCAACCATTGCGCTACAGAGTTCGACGAATTGTAGTCAATTAAATTGTCACATTTGTAAAAAATATGAAGGTTTTTTTGCGAGGGAATGCAGGTATTTCCCCGGAATCAGATGAATCATAAAGTGACTGTGATCAGTAAGCCGAGCAGGAACATATTATTTTGAAAACTCCGTAAAAGCGAAGTTAACGAATGACAATGGTATGAAAAGCATGACAGCGCCAAATGACATTCGATAATATCACTTTGACGTACACAGAAGTCTTCTTCAATCCAATGCGTGTATGTTTGTTCGCAACGCTTAACCAATTAATCCGATTTTAATATTTTAATAAAATATATCTACATTTGTAATAATTACCCAGGATTATACGTATTGAGGTTATTAATTGAAAAAAGTGGTTATTGATTAGAAAGTAAAAAATGAGAAATTCATTGTAAATAATGACTATTCATTATTTTAATTAAATCAACATACAATAACATTAATTTCACCATCGCACCTGATTAATATAAACAATATATCACAATTAAGTTAATTTCAATTGTGCACGTCAAAAAAACATGTAAACGATTAGACATACAAACTGGTTATTGATGACATTATTTATTACTTTTACCACGGGTTTAACTGAATATTATGCTTAAATGACAAACGTCTATTTAATAGTTGTGACTTTGGGGCCGTTTCTTTCACGTCACGTTATTTAAATCTATGATCAACTAACATGGCATCAACACAGCAGAAATTTAACGATACTTGCAAGTGCGAGGGTTATGTCATTATTATATATTATGTCCTTTCCTTTCTCTCTGATAAATGTTTCACCAATATGGATTGTTCACTTATTATAATAATAATAATAATTTATTTCCGAACCATAACATTATAACATAATATGTACAAAAAAAATATTTACAGAATTTGTTTACATATAAAAATTGTTTTATGTAGTCGCTATAGTTAATGGTAGTAATGCCTAACAAGCCTTGCATTGGACCCCAAACTAGGCAGAAGCCTGTATCTTGGATACTATGTAAGTTGATCATAGATTTGAATAACGTTTCAGAAACCGGCCCTCGGTGTCTATTAAACAAGTTGATTCTGTTGATTCAAAGAAAACGAAACAAATAATGTTTAAATTAATTATTGTATCTTATTTACCGGTTTATCGGTTCGAATTTACCCTTTTGTTTGCGTTCTCATTAAATTTATTGCATGTTATCAATAGATAATTATTATGTTTAATTAAGTTAGGAGTAAGCCACCTCCTGGCGGCGTCGAGTGCGGAGTTTCCCAGGGTTGGGTGCTGGGTCCAAACCTCTGGGACGGAGCGGCCTTCTCCCCGGGATGAGTGTCATCTGCTACGCGGATGGCATTTACGTCACATCCCGGGGACGAACGTACCAGGAGGCTGCGCGGCTGGCCGAGGTGGAAGTATCCTTCGTAGTCAGCCGCATAGAGCCGCATAGTCAGATCGAAGCCCTGCTCTTGCGCGGCCTGGAAGGAAAGTACCCCCACCGGGTGCGCAACTCCTTATCGAAGAGACGGAGGTCTGGGTGAGCCCAACACTTAAGTGTCTGTGCCTCACCCTAGACGGGAGGTGGACTTTCGGACCCTATTTCCAACTACTGGGGCCGAAAGTCATAAGGGCTGTCTCTGCGCTGGGCCAGCTCCTGCCAAATGTAGGGGGCCCCAGCTGTGCCTGAAGGCGGCTTTAGAGTTTGTCGGAGTATAATAGCTCCCCTCGCCGATTTCATTGAAACCAGGCCAGCTACGCAGGAGTTATTTTATAGCGCCCAAGTGTGTGCGCAATACACAGAAGTACTCTCTCTTCCTTTTACTCTCGTAACTCAGTGGGACGGTAAACCGACACGACTGGCGAGAGAACAGGCGCAGGTCCGACTTTTTACATGCCCATCCGACGCATGGATCATCTTTCTTGTCAGACAATCAGGTGATCAGCATGCATTGTCCTAGCCAAACTTGAAAACAACATTTTTGTTGTTTCAACGCGGGAATCGAACCCACGACCTCCGGGTCGAGAGCGAAGCTCTGAACCACTAGACCACGGAGGCGATAAGACCTGTAAGGAACCCCTTATTTGGGCGGATTCCTTTAGCGTTTCCACAGACATTGTTATTATTTTAACACTACGCTCGCCAACCCGCCTGCCAAGCGTGGCGAGTACTTCTCCCCATGTGATACTTTGGGAGAGACTTATGTCCTGCAGTGGTTGTCATAGATGAAATGACAAAGAAATATTATCTAATATTACCTTACTCCAGATTTGATCATTTTCAATGGTAGGAGATAAGAGGCTTTATTTTTTTTTCTGGGTCAAGAAGATCATACTGTTTCTTTGACAGTCGGCACTTAACAAAGGTAGACCAGCGTATGGCGACCTCATCTGACAATATTTAGCATGCATTGAACATTACAATAATATCCCATTAAATCATCATGGACCTGAGGGCATATTTAAATAATTAAATTTCTTTAATAAATAACTCACACATGACTTTATTTATGACTGTTTAGCGGCTTTTAAAGAGATGTATATGTAATGCAAATTAAAGAAGGGCGCATTGTAGAATACACTATTGTGGCCCTTGGAAGTTGTAGCATATCGGGAGTCAGTTATAGAGCCTCGTGGAGACGAGTGGTAATGGTTTTAATTTTAAGTTTTCAATATTTTGTTGTATTTAAAAAAAACACGCTTAAAAACCGACTTCAACAACTAAAAAGTCGGTGTAATGTGAGTTTGAAAGGTCTTACATATAGGTCAACAACTTTAGGATGTTGTTCTTTAGTTGAAAAAAGGAACATTAACTACCTAGTTAATGTAACGTACCTACGTTACAAAAGAATATTTTATTCTTTTTAGTACTTGAAGTCGGTTTTTTAAACGTAGTTTTTTTTACTTTTTAGTGTCACTAAAGTAAACTAATTCAACGTCTAACTAGTCAGTTAAAAAGTACAAACGACAAAATTAGGCTTATATTACTTGCCGGCCTAAGGCCGTGTTTCACCAAGCAATGATAAAGTTAACGCCATGTTAAAATACCATGCCATCTCATTCATTGACAGGAAATACGAGAGGGATAACATGATATTTAACATGGCGTTAACATTGCTTGGTGAAACACGCCCTAAGCTTATAATAGGTCAGCAGGTAACTTAAGGGCGAGCGCTCACTTGGGACACGGCTGATTTAAGACAGTTTTGTCTGAGATAGATAAGCCTGTCTTACAACTAAGCGCTCACAGTTTTAGACAATTATGTCGCTCCTAGACAGTTTACTTAATGGTTGAGTAATGCAATATACTGTCTTAAGACTGTCATGTCCCAAGTAGGCACTTGCCCTAAATCTCATATTTCAAAAGTCTTAATCAAGCCATAAAAATGTATACTTCCTAGAATATAATTTTGATAAAAACTATAAAATTGTCAGTATAATGATAAATGGTATAATTTATTTTACCGTCATTAATACTGTATATACTGATTCGATAAAATCTTTAAAAGATTAGAATCAAATAGCCAAAAAATGCAAATTGTAATAGAAAACTGTTATCCGGGCGATAGAATATCCTCTACTGCCTGCGCCTGCGCCGCGCTGCCCATTTCAAACGGATTCTTACTAAAATATGGACCTAAAGTGTTATATTCGTATATATATGTAAAAAATAAACTTTATGCTAAGACATGTTCTCTCTAGTATATAAACATTTGTGTAAATATAAGAAAATAAATTTAAAAACTTTTTAGTATTTAGGTCTCAGATAAGACTGTATACAAGGTGTAAAATAAATGATAATACTTTAGGATATATATGTATTTGCCACCTATGTAGAGTTTACTGTGAATATACGAGCACTGAAAGACGTACTTTTGACTTTCATGTTTCTATGAGAAATGCCCTAACATCATAAATTTGCCGATACAATAATATTATAAAAAAGTTACTCTTTCAGCGCTGGTACTTTTACAGTAATCTCTACATACGGGACTCATTCATACTATAAAGTATCATCACTCATTAATATTACAGCTTGTATAATCTATTCTATCCTGTTATCCTGGATACTGAGTATGTTTGTACAGACGAAATTCTATCAGTAGCTAACAATAGTTAGAATGTCACATTGTTTAAAATATCACTAATGTTAAACGTCTTAAAATTGGACTGCATTTAGACTTCAAGGACAACCCAAAGAAAATGGCGCAAAGACATAAACATGGCTTTCTCTTTCACTCTTATGGGTTTTTACCTTTGATGTTTTGTGAGACAGTGCTTTTCTAAATCCTTAGATCATACAATTATTCATCGATCGCTAGTCGGATACCGTTACTAGAAAATAAATATTTATTAACATGTGTTTTTGTGTTCTAATTAAAATATTACTCATTTACCATCCAGACACTTCTACATTAGTTTAAAAGTTTCGATAACAAATGACGATAATGTATGTTTCGCCTTATTAATATTCAGAAAATAAAAATGTTAATTGACAATCATTTATATTTATATTAGTTTAGTGGAAACAATTAATAAAACGGATGTATGTGGTTGCCGTTACAATGCCAACTGGGGTTATAGGCTAGATAAGAGTTGGCGCTTACAACATTAGGGGACGTGGCACACGATGATGATTATTCATAGACAGCACATAACGTGACATTTTGTTAGCGCCCACTTCTATGTAACTGCCTATATTATCTGTTACTTATTAACAATTAGATGATAGGCAAAACGATTTCAAATGACGTCCTACATGACCAAAAATTTACGCCTTTGTGGCCCAGTGGCTTGGAGCTTGGCAGTTGGCTGATAGGAGAGAAGATCCATACGTCGGATGGGCATGTAAAAGCCATGCTGCTCTGGCGCTATACTAGTCGTGTCGTTCAGCCTTTCCTCTGGTCTACGAGAGTCAAGGAAGAAAAAGAGCTCTCGTGTATTGCGCACCCACGTAGGCACTATAAATATCTATATCTCTTGCAGTCTGGTTTTAATTAAACCAGCCACAGAAATGGTGCAGGAACTATTACTATTATATGACATTTTGAAACCCGCGATTTTCGCAAGGCACATAGTAAAATGCTAACGACCTTCTATAAATAGGATACATTAAAATTGGTGTTTCTAGACACGTCCTCTCGAGATATTATCACTATGAAGGTTTATGGAGAAGAAAAATTCCTGATGTGCAGGATTTGACATCTGATCTCAGTGCCGGTTAGAACAAAACATTATAATATATTCATATTATGATTCATACGAATGTGAATTGCGCAATTTATTTTTATGTTTGCCGTCTGTCCGTTTGTAGTTTGTAAGTGTAATCTCAGTAAAATTACTAGCCTACCAAATGTCTCTTGGTTCATCATTATTTCAGCTATATCCAGTAGTGGACAGAAGTCTCATCCAAAAATGGGGGGTTGGCTATACTCGCCACGCTGGGCAGGCTGGTTGGCTTCGCAGTTTTCGGGTAAAAGCAATGTCCGCGGAAATGCTGCTGCCCATTTCCGGATATATATTTCCGACACCCCACGGGAAAGATAGTTGATGGGAAGGTGCTATTCATAGCGTAATATCGATCTTTTGGTTAAAGTGTAATACTTACTTTACGTACACTGAATTTTATTGTAAAGATCAATTTTCCATCTTTTTGATAAAAGATGGCCCCGTCCGCGTTTCTTACGCCGGTTCTTCTCGGCGGGCTATAGTTCAACCGGTGGTAGCCTTTTTGTTGACTTTCTGAAAATAGCTTGTTAAGTTTCATTAGGAAATAAAATATTTTGATTTGATTTGATTAACTCTAAGTTTACTACAGAGACATATAATATCAAAGTTTTCTGGCCAAAATCATGTTTTTGCTTCTAGAGGAAAGATTTATTTGCTTGATCGGAAAGCTACAAGACCGATTTTGATGAAATTTGGCATTGTAGACCACGGGAAAGGAAAATGCTACTTTTATTTCAGCAAAATTTACGATTACTTTATGCGCGTCCAAAGCTCAAAAAAAAATTTTTAATGAACTGAATGTTCTTATTTTTTATTCCATAATGAAATGCTAATGCAAAACAAAACTTCAAAGTAAAAATTTTGTGATTCATCCAGTGTCTCAGTTTATAAATAAAGATTTGCGGATCTTTCCAGTTAGGTTTTACCTTTTTGTGAAATATTTCAACGATATCTTATAAAAGTTGTGCGATATTTATTTGTTTGTTCGCTACATTCGAAAAACTTTTATTTTACGAGTAGTTATTTCGTTAAATTGTTTCAATACAGTCATAATTTTTCAAAATGTAGTTACTTTCGAATAACAAAATATAAAAACATGGTTTATTTCGATTTTAGAGGTTGTATTAATTACTTTTTAGTTAATAATTAATCTTTAGAATCTGATGCATTTTATTTTAAACTATGATGAAAAGTGCAAATTTAACTATGTTTTTTATTTTATTTTTAAGGTTGAAATTGCTCTTTAAAACCACAAAATATGATTTTAAAGTATATTTTAAGATTTGACACTTTTCACAACATTTTTAATCTTGGGGCGTTTACTTTACTATAAAAGTAGCATTATAATTTCTATACAATAAATGCGGTAAAACTTTGCAAATTTTTTCAATAAATTACAGTTTAATCGTTAATATTTAACACAATATTTTCCTCATCAATATAATTTATGTGTTATAGAGTGTTAGATTAATTATTCATTTAATTTGTAGGTCGACACGAATAAAATATATTTTGTATTTTTACACGTGTACTTTTTATGATGTTTCTCAGATATAGTATATTTTTCATAATAAAAGTCCTTTCCATGAAAGAAGTCCCATATAGGCCTGCAGAAGTATTTATTTTTTAAGAAAATCTATTCACTACACAGTTTTCGTTTCTAATATTAGTAGGATCATACACCAATAATACACACAACATTGTATTATTGGTCCATGGTACGATGGTTATTCACACTATTCTATTTTAAACTTTCCAATAAATCAAAAAATGCAATGGCACTTAGGCAGTAAATCAGTGAGGTATTTGCGCCCATCACGTGATGAGGCCGTTTTGCTGCGTGACGCGTGGTTTGTCGGATCTATTGTGCGTCTCAAATGCATTGGCAGATTAAAAGCCTATCGCGAATGCATATGCATGGGTAGGGTTAGAAAAAAAATTTCAAGTATTTAATATATATCTATACTAATATTATAAAGCGGAAGAGTTTGTTTGTTTGAACGCGCTAATCTCAGGAACTACTGGTCCGATATGAAAAAATATTTTTTGTTGGATAGTCCATTTGTAGAGAAAGGCTTTAAGCTATATAACATTACGCTACGACCAATAGGAGCGAAGCGTAATTGAGAAATGTTGCAAAAATGGGGAAAATTATTAACATTTGGGGACTTTCGTTGCATGCGCTGCATAAACGGTTTAAGTCACTCAAAAACCACGCGAACGAAGTCGCGGGCACAGCTAGTAAAACATAAATATAAAACAAATAATGATAAAAGCTATGTTGTCATTTGTGTGCACTCGGTATTTCTATTTTCTAGTAAGTTCAATATTTCGGTCTTTCTAGTGTTATAAGTTATTATTACAAATAGGTCTTGATGACTAAAGAGTCACTTAATTGAGCTTTCTTGTATAATAACGGACACATTTTCTCTCTTCGTTATTTAAATTTGTCTTCTCTAGTATCTTATCTTTAGAGACTAGAAACTTAAATTGAATTTTCACCTTTGTGCTTGAAATCACATTTTTGTATAGTAACTAATTGCTTTTTATCATTAAATTAAGTAAAAAAACTTTGATAAAGATAATGTTGAACAAACCATCACTAAACGTAGATAACCTTGAAATTGTATGTATCGAATTGGAGCCAAAATATAAAACGAATGTAGCATTTGTTTTGCAGGAAAATTGTTTTACGCACAGAACCCGCAGTGTTTTGTTTATCGAAATACCCGCAATAAAAGTCAGTGGTGTTGGCAGACCGGTCAATAAATTGTTAAGGACGATTTATTATAGTTTTGCTGCCGACCCTACCGCGTCCATTTTGTTTGCTTTTACACTATCCGTACCATGGCGCAAATGCAAGGTAATCGCAAATAAAAGGTTAGTTTATTATAGGTATTTCATCTTCCATCATTCTATTCAGTCCAAAGAAACCTCTTCAAAATAGTTGCTTATTTGGATCGACCGATCATGACGTGCCTATACAATTGACATTCGATAACGTTACGTATACTTAGCTGTTGCTGTTCCTAGTGACTCGCAGGGGAGATTTTAATGTTGTTATTAAATTAATAAATTTAAATATAGTATTATTTCTAATTTTTAATCTTACGTACCTCGAAGGGAAAAACATTACCCTTATTACATTGTTGTCCGTCTGTCTGTCAAGACCCTTTTCCTCATAAACTCTAATTGAAATTTATCTTAAATACTTTATACTTTTAAGCTTTAAAAAAATATAAATTCTTTCACAACGCCTATATCTACAACACATCTAGATTCTAGATCTATAAGTTTTACGGAACCTTCGTTCTGCGATTACAACTTCAATTTCGCTGTTTTTTGAGTTTCTACGAATATCCTGTTAAGGAATTACCAAAGAAATATCCAAAAATAGCATAGAATATTGGCATAACAGTTATCTAAATATTTGACCTATAAAATAATATTTAGTGTCTGTTAATATCTTTTATAGCGAGAAATAGCCGTTAAAAGTAAAGTTTAGAGTCGACGACCTGTAAAGTGATACATAGTTATGATTTATACCCTTAGCGTCCTCACGTGTACAATAAATCTGGGGTTTTTAAGTAAAAAAGGTTAGCAAAATAAGTATGTGTATTTAAAAAATGTTTTTAGATTTGAAACGAGAAATATAGTAAAATTATCTCTACATCTATATAGAGAATTATTCTCTACCAATATCATCGAAAAAATCGTTTAGGTTACTCGATTCTCTATTCTATATCTTGTTACTCTCAGGTACCAAGTACTACTGTTTGATGCTTTTGAGGACAGTTAACAATCACATATATTAATGCTTTACTTAAAAAGTACAGTTTTGCGAGAATTTGTGCGAACGGAGGGTTATAATTAGAAATATTTAATATGAAAGTTGTACAATTTAACGTTGATGTTTTTTTTTTTTTTATATGTAACTTGTTAAATCCTTCGTGGTTTTTTTTGTGCGTAATTATAAATTATATATTACTTATTTTATAAAAATAAATGAAAAAAAAACGAATCCATGGAACCCTTGTTAATTTAAAAGATTTTATAATACGAATTATTGTAAGTGAATAACTTTTTTTGTGTCGTATCATTGTTGTTTTCCTACTAAGTTGAAGCATGGACCAATGTTGAAGTATAGATACGCGTCGATTTAATGTAATGTAAAAACTTTTTTCGCTTGAACACTTCAAATACTAAAATGGCTTCGCATTGCGAAAATATTTACAATAGTGACTAAGCTATCACTGATTACGAAAAAAATAAACATAACATAACATGGGAGGAATTTAAACTGTAGCGGTAAAAATATAGACCAAAGTACTAATAGATACTCCTTATTGGATCAATTTCTACTTTCTCGGCCTCTGACAGCTGAGGCGCCGTAGCTTTAGCCAATTGTTTAATGTAATTCATGGATGTATATAATATACGAGTATGTTAAAAGTTTTCCGTAACGCGAGTTTTTCAAGCAGCAGGCTAACTCCCGACACAATCGAGAATCGAATCAGTTCGATCTCAACGGCTTTTGGAATTTTATTCGATGGATTACTTTAAAACTAACCAGGATAAAGAAAATCGTTGGATCGCAACTTTTTGTACTCCTGACTACATATATCAATCGAGTGAGAATCAAAATAAATAAACGTAAATTTATTCGGGAGTATGCGGCACGTTAAATCTGAATCAAAATCGAATAGGTTTGGAGAGTAAGGCCCCTGATTGAATTTGAAATATACCGTGTTTATATAATGCTTACTTGGTAACTAAAAATTAAGGCTTCTAGTTTTTTCTCCAACTAAGTTATAGGAAGAAAATGGCCTGAACTGCTCCGAGAAAAGGACGGTACAGCCGTGCTCAACTTGGTATGCTCAAAAACACAGGTCAAGACCTTGGTTTGGAAGCTTCCAAAGATATTATTATTATACAGGGTGATTCATAGTTCGTGAAGTGAAAAGAATGACGCGTAGAACATTTTTTGTTACGGCACCTCATGTAAATTACTTACCATAACGCGACAAATCACGATTAAAGATCTCCATAAAAGTCACAAAACAGATGAGTTTTAATCCTGGTCAGGTCTTAGGTTAACGACCAGTGCGTTCGTGTGAATATACTAGGAGTCCGCGAGTAAGATTCACTCTTGTGATCATTTTAGACCTTTGATTTTTTTGTGTTATAATATTATGTACTAAGTAATTTATAATATGAGGTGCCAAAACAAAAAATGCTCTACGCGTCATTCTCTTCACACTATATTCGGCTTAATATATGAACCATGAATCACACTGTAGTTTTAGTGTATGGACTTATATTATAACTTAAAAATGGCTAGTTTAAAATTTAAACATTGCTTTCAAGAAAATTACTAAACCTTTAATTTCACCAAAAGTTGATATAAGAAAAAAACAATTTTATAAATAAATGAAGAAAATACCGACACAGTAACAGACAATTTTTTTTAATCTTGTAGTTATTACTGCCATATCTGCCAACTATTCTTAACTCTATATTGTGTATGATGTGCAAAAAATATCAAAATATAACGGATCCTTAACAATAACAAAAAGTATCAGTGTGAGTGCAAAAACAATACAATGCCTTTTTTGTTACAGGTACTAATTTGTTTGGATAGCACATCTACTATTGTTACAGAGGAGCTTCGGTGAGGTTATATTATGATAAGTGGTTAATAAAAAGGTGATGAGAGAAAGAGCTGAGAGAAAAAGAGACAGACTGTTTTTTTGGTAAAGTCCTTGAAAGGAGTATTAATAATAATAATAATATCTATGGACGTCGTTCACACCACGTCAATCTGGCCCGGTGCTAAGTATCCGTAGAACTTGTGTTACAGGTACCAGACAACGGAAATATAACAATACTATTATACTATACACATATTTAAGATTTTATTATAATAAACACAAATTTAATACATATCCATGACCCAGGAACATTAAAAACTTTTTTATTCCCTCGGCGGGATTCGAAACCGCGACCTCTCGTTCGAGCACCAACGCGCTCAGCCACTGCTCTACGGAGGTCGTCAAATTATTGGAACTATATATTATACTAGCTGTGCCCGTGACTTCGTTCGCGTGGTTTTTGAGTGACCGTATAAGCAGCGCACGCAACAAAAGTCCCCAAATGTGAATAATTTTCACCGTTTTTGCAACATTTCTCACTGACGCTTCGCTCCTATTGGTCGCAGCGTAGTGTCATATAGCCTAAAGCCTTCCTCTATAAATGGACTATACAACAAAAAAAATATTTATCAAAACGGACCAGTAGTTCCTGAGATTAGCGCGTTAAAGCAAACAAAGAAACAAACAAACTCTTCCGCTTTATAATATTAGTATCTATAAATTAGAGGTATACCGTACTAGTATTTACCTACCGTGTGATGCCGAGTAAGAGTACCTTGATCTTTCCCGTATGTGTAGTACGGCGACAGAGGGAATATAACTATATTTCTGGAAATTGCTATTACTTTTAGGGCCGTTTTTTCACTCGTCAGATCACTTTTGTCTAAGGAATAATTATGTGACTTTGGCAGATTTTTTATGAAACAAATGTCAAAGTCACATGTTTATTCAACAGATAAAAGTTATCTGACGATTGAAAAATCGGCCCTAAAAAGGTCACAAAACCTGTGCGTGGCGACCTCCGTAGCTCAGTGGTTCATTGCTGTTCGACTCTCGCCGGGGGAACAAAAAGTTTTGTTCCTCAGTCATGAATATGTGTATAATATATGAAAAATCTTAAATATGTGTATAGTCAAAAAGTAATAAATATATTTCCGTTGTCTGTAACACAAGTTCTTTGGATACTTAGCAGTGAACATTGTAGCTGCAAAAACGATCTAACTAGAACTAGATAGAACTAGAAATAACCCCTTAAAAACACATCCAATCTCAGTAAACATTAACCAATTAGTGAACACCGTAAAGTATAGTAAAATGTCAGACATGTTGTTTTGAATGAAAATGATTTGCGGGGTGCGCACAAAGCCGCCATTGTGTATGTCACTTTAATTGATTGTCTCAATTTAAGGTACACGCATTACAAATTTTCAACCATAAACTCATATTTAATACTATTATTTGGTATCATCATCATAAGTAGCAGAATCGCCGCTTCCTATCAGTAGGAACCAACTAAGGCAAATGGTCTCTTAATTTTATTTTAATTTTTATTTAAATCTGTAAGGCATACTGACTAAAATAATCTTAAGGGCGTGTTTCACCAAGCAATGTTAAAGTTAATAAATCCTTCGTTAAATATTATGTTGTTCCTCTGGCAATCAATGAATAAGAAGGTAATTTAACAAGCCGTTAACAGTGTTAACACTAACATGCGTTGGTGAAATCGGGACTTAAGTAAATAATTGTTACTAACACTATGGATCTATGGTCTGAAAATAAATGATTTTTTTTTATTTTTATTTATAGTATTTCATAGGGGGTAGTTGGCCTATACTCGTCACGCTTGGCAAGCGGGTTGACAAGACAAGTTATTATAGCGGCAACATAAATACTTATATAAACAAATATTTATATTATATAACATACTTATAACTAGTGTAAAAAGAACTGTTCTTTTTATGAAAACTTAACAACTTATTATAAGTACCTACTTACTACCTTTTCTCATTCTAGAAATTTATTTTTTTTACAAAAAATCTATTTTGCATTTTCGTTATTCTTTCGACAAAAAAATAAGTATTAAAAACATTATTAATAAGTAAAAAAAATTTTTTTTTCTTTTTGATAAAGAAATAAATAAAAAAATTACATTTCCAAAATGAGGACAGGTAGTATAATCGTATCTCAAAGTTATGGTGACTGTTCTTTATAACATTGTTTTGTAAAACTTTCATCTGTTAAGTATCTATCATAAGAACCAGGATTGCTATCCTGGTTCTTGAAATAAACCCTGGTGACGGACGGACGGACAGTGGAGTCTTAGTTAGGGTTCCGGTTTTACCCATTGGCACGGAATCCCAAAAACTTATATCTTACACGTATACCGCTAACGTTATAAACTAAAATTAATGCAGATATTCGCGAAGGTAATTGCTATCCTGGTTCTTGACATACACTCTGTTGACGGACGGAGTGGAGAGAGAGGAGTGGAGTCTTAGTTAGGGTCCCGGTTTTACCCATTGGTACGGAATCCCAAAAACTTATATCTTACACGTATACCGCTAACGTTATAAACTAAAATTAATGCATCGCGAAGGTAAAAGCAAAGTACCCAAATATTTGAGCGACAAATGCAAATGTGCGGAGATGCGAGCACACCTTTATCTGATCTAAATACTAACGTACTGAGTCACTGTGAAGATAGAGTCGCGGGTTTGAATCCGATAAGCTGCGGAACGGATGCTGTTTGGCGGGTTGTTTTATGTGATTTATGCAGACACATTGACCAGGGAAATAACCTAAAAGGTACAAAAATGAACCCCTTTGTTACTGGGCTCTGATCTCTATTTTGCACTGTAATTATTGGGTTTGAAATTCTGGTTGCATTGAACGACCTCCGTAGCGCAGTGGTTCAGCGCGAACAAAAAGTTTTCAATGTTCCTAGGTCATGGATGTGTATTAAATTTGTGTATTAATATATTAAAAATCTTAAATATGTGTATAGTATAAAAGTATTAAAAATATTTCCGTTGTCTGGTACCTGTAACACAAGTTCTTCGGAAAGGCACAGGGTCAGATTGACTTGGTATTTTGGTGGATTGTATTTTTTCAACTTTATGAATTTTTTGACTTAATAATAATAATACGAATTAATTCTAATTACCAATTGTTTGTAACTGTTATGAAATTTCTTGTATCTACTACTTTTATTGTATTTAATCAATTTATAATCGTATATTAATAATAATCCTTCGAAATCTATAATTTATTAAAACAACTAAATTTTACTTATTTGTACATCATAGTAAAATATGTGGAAATGTAAAAAACTAACATCTTACTGTACCATATTCCTTGCAAATAGATGACAAATTTATAAATAACAATTTAAACGAAGTAAATTATAGCGTAAGGTTTTTTTTTTAAATTGAAATGCTTGAAATATCCAACTACGTTAGGTAGTTAATTAATTATTAGTCTGAAATCAGTATGTGAACTGGAATACAGAAGACTGAAGATGCCCATTGTATGAGCCAAAGTTCTATTTTCAGTGCTCTGAATTTTCTAAGGCCCTACGCATTTTCGAACATTATGTTCCAGTTAGATATTTTCTGCTACGTTTTAGTCTATAGTTTTATGCAATTACAGCGTTGCATCCGGTTTTTTTTTTCATCTATTTTTATAAAAAAAGCAATGTACAATTTATAATTACGCACCAAAAAACCACGTAGGTTTTAACAACAAGTGCTAGTTACAAGTTTACATCATATTATCTTTTACATCATATTATCTATATGTTTCAGGTGCCATATAGGATTAAGGGCCGATTTTTTCAATCGTCAGATAACTTTTACCCAAGGAATAAATATGTGACTTTGGCAGATTTTGTATGGAACAAATGTCAAAGTCACATGTTTATTCAACAGATAAAAGTTATCTGACGATTGAAAAATCGGTCCTAAGTGTTCAAATTGAAATATTTAAGAAAGTAACTTAGTACTGCCCAAAACTTGTTTGTTATTTTAACACAAGGAAAAAACGTTGGAAAGTAAAATGTGTTGGGGTCACAAATGTGCAAAGTGGAATATTTCAATCGGCCGTATATTTTACCTGACACACTTGCCCTTAACAAAGCAAACTTAACAGTCATGTGAATTGTCAATACTGTTTGGGTCAGTTAACACCGAGACTTAAAACTTTTAGGCCGTGTTTCACCAAGCAATGTTAAAGTGAATGCCATTCTAAAATACCATGCCACCTCATTCATTGACAGGAAATACGAGAGGGATAACATAATATTTAACATGGTAACGCCATGTTTGTAACATTGCTTGGTAAAACACGCCCAAGGGCGTTAATGTTAAAGTTAATCCTTCGTTCAATATCATGTTGTCTCTCTCGTAATTCCTATCAATGAATGAGAAGGCATGGTATTTTAAACGTAAACACTAACATGCGTTGGTGAAATCGGGACTTAAACTTCATTCGGTTCCCCACGAATTGAGTACAAATTCTCTTGATTTAATTAATATGTCCATTAGCGATTGTCTTATTGCGACGCCCTCTTGAGATTATGTCCAGTTGCTATGTTGTTCAGTTCATGAAGAGTTTTAAGAACAGTCAATGTGACTCAAAATAAGCATTCTAGAAAATTATTTACAAGTAAGACGGTAATACACTCATTACATATACAATACGTTATGATTTTATTACCCTATAAAAATATAGAATAATTCAATTAAATAAATATTTCCAAATGAAACACCGGTTCAGTCCTGATCCACCGAGAAGAACCGGAAGAAGAAAGAAACCACAGGGCCGAACAATATTCCTTCTTTTAGCGAAAAGAACGAATATTATTCGGTAGAATAGTGCGTAAAGATTTCCTATCAATCAATCGAGTTGTCATTTATTTGCAAGGATAAGTACAGTACAGTAAGTATATTATATGTACTGCAATAGCAAAATTATACGCTATACTGAATTCAACGTGATCCAAGATCTAACAAAGCTCAGTACAGGCTATAACGCTATCATATAAAATGTCACTTACATATTGACCGCGCAATGATGACAAGATAGCATGTTTGTATTGGTAGAATTTCATTTATTTGTTAACATTAAGTTCATATTGCATTGGACGTTGGAACGGACTGTACCAAATAATAATAATAATAATGTCTCCCACACCGATTTCGGTGACGGTGGCCAATTACATTAAAACCACGCCAGCTACGCAGGAGTTATTTTATAGTGCCCAAGTGTGTGTACAATACACAGAAGCACTCCCTCTTCCTTCTCTCTCATAATCCAGTGGGACGGTTTGCCGACACGACTGGCGGGAGATCAGGCGCAGGACCGACTTATTGCATACCCACCCGACGCATGGATCGTCTTTCTTGAATGTCAATCAGGTGATCAGCCTACATTGTCCTATCCAAACTTGAAAACACATTTTTTGTTGTTTCATCGCGGAAAACGAACTCACGACCTCCGTGCGGTCCACAGAGGCGTAAACGCGCGAATACAACAATTCTCCTCATTTTGGAATTAGTTTAGTAAGTTACACACAAGTAAACAATGGTATGAGCGATGATTGATTGATACAGAACAGCTGGCGTAGACAATGACAAGTGAATTGGCACCAATTCACACCGGTAAGCTTTCAACATGAGCACCCGTGGGTTAGAACAATAAAATGGTACACATCTCTTTGAAACCTTTAAAGCCCCGAGGCTGATACGAGTTTAAGGGCTTATCCGACCATCAATACTCGATAGATCAGCGGAAGCGTTACAGGGTTAAATTCTTTTTGAACGGTATTTTGTCGTCATCCAAAAGTGCCGCGTCAGTATTTCAGTGCTGAATATTACGTATATTTATACCTTGCTGGGTAATTATTATTTTTACTAATATAAATATTTACGCCAAGGATACGCTAATTGAAGTTGCTGTCTTTGTCAGTTGGAAAAGCTACTTAACACACACACAGATAGAGAACCAAATAGATTAGAATATCTGTGTATATACGTGTTTTATTAATAAGAGAGATTATGTACAAAGCTGGTATAATCAGAGGTAAGTTAAGATTTAAAATCTGTAGGCTAACATTGCTGTCTAACGTATACACTTGACAGCGATATTGTACACAATTGTACAATTTTGGGACTGTCGAATTGCTGTTGCAAGATACATAATCAGCCTACCGATGTATACTGAGTTTTTTTACTAATGATACAGTACTCAAGGCCATACCTTTGTGAGGTGTCATTAACGAATTAAATTAACCACGAAAAGAATACACCAAATATGAAACCCTTTATGCAATTAGCTAAAACCGTCCCAATATCGACACGGAATATGTAATCTGAATGCTATTTAGACTTCCCCTGTACGACCGTTTACACCTACAGTCCTATGACAATTTGAACCTTATGCCCGAAGTAATAAGGTCGATGAAACGCCAGATTTTTCGGAGTACTGCACTGCACCTAGGGATCTACATAAGGGCTCTCTCCCTTTGTTTTGGGATGATAAATTAGCCTTACCTGTCGCTAGGATTATGTCCCCAGCAGACTACTGATCAAAGAGTGGACTTTTTGCGTTTGAAATTGATCACTTGATCAATTTAGATGGATAGAGAGATGATTGTTACATTTTTTGTTGATTGTTACGAATGGTACAGAAGGTTTTTCGTCCGGTACAGTGTAAGGTTTACCTTTTTTAATATTATTGACATAATAAATCCGTCTATGGATAGAGTAGACCAGTACCTTAATGTTTAACCGGTTCTTCTCCGTGGCCAAGGGTTGAACCGGTGGTAGGCTTTTTTGTTAAAAGTCTTAATGTCTTTCCGAAAAATCTTGTTAAGTTTCATAAATATTTTGAATTCAGTTTTTTTTTGGACACGACTGGCGAGAGATCAGGTACAGGGCCGACTTTTTAGATGCCCATCTTTCTTGTAAGTCAATTAGGTGATCAGCTGGCATTGTCCTTTCGTTAAAAACACCTTCTTAGTTGTTTCAACGCTGGAGTTGAGTCCGGAATCGAGAGCCATGCTCTAAACTGAACTAACCACAGAAGGTTCTTAGTTAATTAACTCTACATGAGCTCAATGCCACTAAAATTCTTACCAAGTTACAAGAGTAGGTGGTCAATATGTGTTTATAAGGCTGGGACTAATTATCCGGAATCTGGAAGGCCGAAGCCAAATTCAACACATAAAAATATAACAGTTCTGGGCAGTTCCAGAGAGCCCTGAATTCTCAACTCGGCACTAATGTCTATTATCTTTTACGAAGTTTTATTTAGTTTCACCTGTCCCAATGTTTGTTTGTTTGTTATCAAGTCTTGCGAGTTAAATTTGTGTCACTTCCTGTTTGCTGATTGAGCTGAAGTTTTGAATGCATATTTTGTAAATCGGCTGACAACATAATATTTTCTTGACATGGAGCTGATCTGATAATTTAGAGGAAGGATGGACATAGGCAATGAAACGACACAGCCCCATCGAGTTTGGGCTTGTTTGATTCGTATTGACTTTGGTGCTAGGTAACTAGGCAAACTAAACAAGATTTAATACCATTTGAAAGTAAATGAGAGTAAAGCTTGTTTTCAAAAAGTTATTTTCTTGAATTTATTTCATCTGCAGCATTGGATTCCGGATCGTATAGCCACCGCCTAAGTATCGGCAAAGAATAAATCGTCAATACAAATAAATCATGGCGGGCGGACTCCCAAATTCCGAGAACCGTGTTCCGGTAATCGAGGGACGTGTGTAGCATCTAATTAAAGGTTATTCCATACTTAGTGATTAAATACTTTTTATGTTAATCTGTATGTTGCTTTGGAAATTGAAAGGTAGGAGTTAAGTAGAAATTTATGTATGCGAATGTGGGATATTGCGATATCCTTTTCACTTTATTGTCTTGAACCTCTTTTTATTAACAGTTTGAATTTCATATCGTAAACAAGAATATTATTATCATGTTACGACATAGGCTACTACTGTCATACGTAAATTATATTATATGAAAAGTAGACTAAGTTACTCCTTATAACTTCAGCTATTTACCAGTGAAAGTATCGTAAAATCGGTCCAGCTGTTCCAGAGATTAGCCGGAACAAACAGACATGCCGACAGACAGACAGACATAAAAGTTTTAAATTACATTTTCGTTTTCAGTATCGTTTTAAATGTCATATGCATTTAGAAAAACGTTGCTAATTGAAAGTTACAAACAGACACATAAATTTTATTTATTTGTATATTACGAACTATTTTAAAGAAACTAGCATCAAGTAAGACAAATTGTATATTCTATACATTAATACACGTGACGGAAGAACTTTGGTTTAATTTAACGAGTTGCAAACTTAGGTGTACAGTTTATATAGTGAAGGTTGTTGTACTAAAATGTTCTTCTAATAATGCTCAAAATATATAAAATTGATGTATGCAATTGTATAATATCGAATTGCAGTTTGGAATTCCTATTAATCTAAACATTATACGTACAAACCGTACAATTACCATATACCTGGCAATTTTATCTTTTAACGACGTCTAGATCTGCGGACGGTGTTCCTTCTTATCTAATTCCGTTTGGCAGATGTCCATAATTTTTGGGAACTCAATGTATTGAGCCAAGGTAGTTCGGCGAAGTTTAAAAGCCAAAGATTTATCTTATATGGAAGTACTTGAGGAATTTATAGATCGTATTGTAGGGTAAAACGATTTGTCTGGTCTTTTCGGTATTCAACGACTTGGCTTGCCTTAAAAGACTGCTGTACCTGAGCCAATAAGTTATATTATAGTAGAAAGTACTATTTCCGTACAAACATATAATAGGGGATTTATTTATAAAGAGATACACCTACGCTTTTAGCTTTTAAATTTATAATAACTAATTAACGGTCCATCTAAGAAAGGGTATATATTATAAGTATGAACGCAAGCCACAAGGACATTTTTATTCCCTCAGTGGGATGGACACATGACTGATTTTTTACAAGCTCCTATTAGGCATAGATAATCTTTCTTGCCAGTAATGGTGATCTGTTAGCAAAGCATGAACATTTGAAAGTTTCAAAAAGTAAAGTAATCGATTGTCAAATGTATTGCTATCATGCTTTTCATTTTTTTTTTCGGATGGGCCATGCTAATTAAATGGCCAGAAACCGTTTTAGAGTCCGCGGTCTATGACTGCTAAAGGCTAGTACTTTTATAAAGGCACGTCACCCGCAGGGGTGACGTTCTAGACGGTAAATGGGGACAATTATTATTCGTTTACGTCACTTTACGTATCTGTTCCTGTTTGGTCTTTACTTGAAATTAAAGTTTTACCAACGCCTATTTTACCCACCTATTTTTTTTATTATTTTATCTATGGCCGCTTCACACCACGTCAATCTAGACCACTGCTAAGTATCCTAGGAACTTGTGTTACAGGTACCATAATCATATTTAAGATTTTTATTACAATACATCCATTACCCAAGAACACAGAAATTTTTTTCTTTCTTCGGCAGGATGCCAACCTGCGACCTCCCGCTCGAGCACCAACGCGCTCAACCACTGCGCTACGGAGGTCGTGGTGTAGACAGCTAAGCTCTATCTACTAGACCACATAGGCAATTCATCTTGTCAATCTCTCACAGTTAGTTACTTTACCTCTTTATGAACTTATGTTGCTAAAAGCGTGTCATACTTTTTATTTCAAAGTAAATTGTAAAGGAATGTGTAGCAAAAAGATTTTAGCTCAGTTTCGTTTGAAATTTATGAACAGGATGTCTCGTAAACAATCTGGTAAAGGTACCAGAAAAACATCACAAACTTACGTGAAAACATTTCTAAAATAAAAATTGTTAAGCCACGTTCACACGGGCAAAAATGTCGGAAACAATTTATCCATCATCGTCGCGAGGTTTTTACCCGCTATCCGTTATGGCAACGTCGTCAGCTTGAAATATTTCCAGCGCTGTGTTTGGTATCACCAATGTAAGTGATGAAAATGCTGAAATTTCTCTACTTTGAGTAGAATAGAGTTTCAGATTCAGCATTATTGAGTTGTGAGTAATTATTACATTATTGTTGTGTTTGAATCAATAAGTTAGTGAGTGTTGCTGCGTATCTGTTGCGTATATATATCTCGACGCGTCTCACGTCGAGATATTTTTTAATGAGGAGGACTTTTTTAATGAAGGAATCAAAAAATTGTTAGTTATCTGTACCTACATATAAAGTGATATAAAGGGGAAAGTTTTTTAGTTTGGTTACAAATAAAAACCTACTGAGCTGATTTTGATAGCTCTTTTATTATTAGCAGTACCAACCGTTGATTAAGAGTTAACACCTCTATAAAAGTATTTTTTTATACTGAAGCAAAAATGATGGGCGCAACAATTTATGCGTCAGTTATCGGGGCGGCATGGCGGCAGGTTCGCTGTGAGTTATGTCGCGATCGTTAAGTAATCCGAGCTCTGGATACTTCACGCTGAGATCTCAAAGTTATGTGTTTTGATATAGTTACGCGTACCTGTGTAAGAGGCTTTGACACCTCAGTGGTCTAGTGGTTTGGAGCCTAGCTCTCGACTCGAAGGTCGTGGGTCTGATTTCCGGAACAACGACAAAAAATGTTATTTTCAAGTTTGGTTAGGACAATGCAGGCTGATCACCTGATTGTCTGACAAGAAAGATGATCCATGCGTCGTATGGGCATGTGAAAATTCGGCCTGATCTCTCGCCAGTCATGTTGGTTATCCATCCCACTCCCATCCCAATCCCACGAGAGTGAAGTAAGAGAGAGTGTTTCTGTGTATTGCGCACACACTTGAGCACTATAAAATTACCTGTGTAGCTAGCCTACTTTCAAGGAAACAGGTCACCGTCATCGAAATCGGTGTTAGAGGCATTATTATAAGAGGCTTTATGCATTTTTAGGTTACAATTTAAATATATTATATCCCACCAAAAACATTTTCATGTAAAAATGTTGTCAAGACGAGCCTACACAGCTTACCCTGTGAAAAAGTTATCAGATATCGTATAAAGCCAAGTTCTACACTACACCTTAATCAAAATCTATCAAAAAGTGGTTAGATCTCATGTAGAACCAAAATTCTTGATCTATGCGCCCTTACTTCACCAGGCTTAGCTTCACTTACGCTACATTGCAGTTAAAACGTGATGCTTGGCCGTTTTATTTATCACACGATTAATGAATTCGTATGAAATGTTCGTAACGGTAGCAAAACGGTCAAGTATCACGTTTTAACTGCAATATAGCGTAAGTGAAGTTAAGCCTGGTGAAGTAAGGGCGCATAGATCAAGAATTTTGGTTCTACATGAGATCTAACCACTTTTTGATAGATTTTGATTAAGGTGTAGTGTAGAACTTGGCTTTATACGATATCTGATAACTTTTTCACAGGGTAAGCTGTGTAGGCTCGTCTTGACAACATTTTTACATGAAAATGTTTTTGGTGGGATTTCATTTATTTTTGTAAGCTGGTTAATAGGCCTTTTTTTAATTTAAAGATAACCTATTTTGACCCCGGGCCTTTACTTACGGAAAATAGAACAGTCAGCGTCTTAGCCTAGTGACGCCTAGTGACGTCGACTGATGTCACCGTCAATATTATACCGTGTATAAATTTTCACCGCAATTTTTAAGAGGTAAAGGCGGATTTTCAAATAAATGTTTCGTCCATATTAATTCTTTATTTGTTATATTATTATATTATATATTTTTATTATAAATTATAAAATATACATTATTTTATTGCTGGAGTGAAACTTCTTATTTGGATATTCTAGGATGCCACTAGTATAAATTCAACACTAATAATTCGAGAATTTGAGAATTACTTATATATACGAGGGAGATTGCCTTTAATAAAGCATGTTGATACTTATTAAAATAATACGGTAAGTCTATATATCGTATGTAGACGACGGTCACCGCCATCTGTTGGTCACTAGAGGTACTAATTCTTGTACGGCTCTTATAAACTAATGCTAAGTGCATACACCTAAGTGCATCTTAGCATTTTTGAAGGGAAAAAAAATGTATTTATTTTTATTTTTGAAAAATAGCTTTAAGGTTTTCTTTTGATTATGGCCATCTTTAAACGTTATCACGTGACGTGTTAAAAATCATATTATTATTATGTTAATAGTCATAAGATTAAACACTAAAATTATTTATACATTGATCGTGTAATATTTTCGTTTAATGTTATCATTATAACGTTACCGACTGTTAAATGTGTTGATCAATGTGTGTTTAGATGTTTCACAGTTCCAAACATAGATTGCGCTGGTAGCTACCTACATCGCGCTATCGAAGTGTCGAACGGTTTTTACATAAGATTCCCTCTAAACACAATGATTACGTTATTAATTATAATCATAGTGATTATAGTTCTCTTTGATTATTTGATTATAACGTCAGCCGGAGCTTATGTCGGACCGATTTTAAGTGATCGACGTATTATTTTGTTTACATACACTGACAACAAATTACTACTTGCTGCCTGTTAATTCTTACCTAATTATTACTTACCAAATAAATAATACCTAATTTTAAATAAGTGGATAAAAAACTAATTTTCTCATAGATATATTTTTCATTTACAAAAAGTCGGTCACCGATTTATAATCGGAATCAAATAGAACATACAGATTGCAGTAGTGCAACGCACTCAAATAAATAAAGTCGGATAGAAATAATATGGAGCAAAAATCTGACCGATTATCGGTCCTACAAAAAGTAGGTCTTATTTTTTTTATGTACTTGTATAATATTGTATAATATAATATTTCTTTTATGTATTAAAGATCATATCCGTATAATAAACATAATATTAAACATCAATTTTGTACCGTCCACCATATTGGATTCAAAATGGCGGCATTTATATTTTAATAATTTTTTTGTTGGTTTTGTAGCAATAACAGCTTATATAAATAATATCAGCTTACTAGGACGTCAGGAAGTACCTTATGAATTTTGATGATCTATAAATGAGTCAGTGACGAAATCTGGAGTTTTTAGACATTGATAAAATCTAAAGTATAATAGCTACAACATTCAAACTTTGTATGTTTCATGTATTTACTGGTGTCATTATAAGTTGAAATTTTCAACTATGTAGCATCATCCAAAGCAAAGTTATGAGAGTTCAAAAAAACGACGAAACCTTTCGAGAAAAGGTAGGTAGTGCCCTTGCGCTTCGCTTGGCTCGTCTTGACGGGGGCACTCCCGTGCCCCCAGATCTAGCAATATCCCGCGAAACAATTATAACCACAACCTGCAAGCAGATGAGTGAGTGTACGTATAGGCATGCGTTTGATGCACCTCCCTCCTCCCACACTGCTTATGCGTACACTCGCAAGCAAAAAACATGAAAACACCACCACCACACAAGCAATAATGTTAACACGATCGTGCAAAGTCCCACCACCATGCAGGTTGCAAAACTCGACGCGCGTTTCGCTCCGACCCCGGAGCATCCTCAGGATGTTGACTCTGCGAACAATGTTCGGTGTTTTCATGTTTTTTGCTTGCGAGTGTACGCATAAGCAGTGTGGGAGGAGGGAGGTGCATCAAACGCATGCCTATGCGTACACTCACTCATCTGCTTGCAGGTTGTGGTTATAATTGTTTCGCGGGATATTGCTAGATATAATATATTTAAATTGTATGCTATGGATTTCCGCAAAGTAACGCCTGATTCCATTAACTAGCATTTTTAGGTTTCAACGATTTTACTCTATTCTTGGCTCTCGCAGGTCTTGACGAAATACTTCTGACAGTTCTACTTTTTAAATGCAAAGGAGTTGATTGGAAGGTTTCGGACGCCTGTCGCGTACTGGACGCCGTGATCCATCTTATTCTACTTACATTTAAATCTAGAAATTTAAATCGGTGTAATAGGGAGGTTACAATTGTACACTTTTATACCATTCCTTTAACTTTCGATCTAAGCCTATCTGGTATTGTAAACATAACTAGGCATTAATGAATGGTCTGGTTTCAATAAAACTGTCGCTGAAATCAGGAAAGCAATTTTTATATTGTCCATCGAAGGTGACAATTAAATAGCAGTGAATAAGGGACAATTAATTTGGAAACAACCGTCGATCATTATCGACGGTATCCCAAAGTTATAGTGACTGTTATTTTTCAGACAAATCTCATTAGATTTGTGTGAAAAATAACAGTCACTATAACTTTGGGATATGGTTATATTAATATGTACTACCTTTTCTCATTCTAGAAATCTATTTTAATATTTTTATTGCTTTTTTGTTATTCTTGTAGCTAAAAATAATAATAGGTAAAAAAATATTTTTTTTGTTCATGTCAATAAAATATAAAAATAATTCATTTCAAGAATGAGGAAAGGCGGTATAATCATATTTCAAAGTTAAATTTACTTTTCTTTTGACACTAGCAGGTTTACTCTCGACACAATCGAGAATCGAATTAGTTCGATCTCAACTCCTATAGCATTTTATTTGGTGGATTACATTGAAATTAACCAGGATAAAAAAAAAAACGTTAGATCGTAGCTTTTTGCACTCCCGAACATATCAATGGACTGAGAATCAAAATAAACAAACATCAATTGATTGAGAAGTACGCGGCACGATCGAATCTGAATCTAAATCGAATCATTTTGGAGAGTAAGGTATATTTCACTGAATCGAAAAGGAGTATTGAACGCATTGTATGTTCAACAAACGTACATGACTCATTAGGGGGTATCAAAGTATTTGGTGGCTTAGTTTGATACGCTCCTTGCCTGACGCGTAGGGGATGTCACATGGGGATGGGGTGAGAGGGGTTAAGTCCAGTATTGTTTTAAACAGAGATCGCTATTGATAGACAACTTTTGACTTTATATACGTCGGAGTAAATAGGACTTAATATAGAGTTTGTTTCAGAGAAAGCTTTTATTTAAGATTTTTGTTATATTAAGCATACACATCCATAAACACAAAAATCTTTTTGTTCCTTCGGCGGTATTCGAACCCGCGACCTCCGTCACGAGCACCAACATGAACCATTGCGCGACAGAGATCTTCAAAATGTGTACACATACTGTAGAGTAGTTTACTGATCGACTTCAAATAACCGCTCTTTTATTAAAAAAACTTTAACCTAGTCTGCTTAAAGTTATTTTCTGAATTATATTGCTTAATTATGGTACTCGGGCTATTATTACGAGTCTATAAGCCCTTTTTAATTAAAAGGTTCAGTAGTTTAGGTACCACAATTACATACATATCGTTTAAGCTGCTCCGTAGTCGACAAAAAAATGAGGTACACAGGACTTTGTTTCTTTGATAAAAGTTATGAAAATGCGTTCATTTTGGATCTACGAGTATCGTAGTACTTTTTTTTTCGTCCTTTGAGGGTTGAGCGTCGGGAGTCTCGCCACAAGGTCAACTTCAGTTCCTTTGTGGTGAGAGTACCGATGCATCTTCTGTCGACCTTCGAGGTGGAGGAGTTCTGGCCGACGGGTGTGGTCTACCACAGGAGGTTCCGGGGGGACTCCACCCTTTATAATATGGGCCTATGCAGCCTAAAATATTTGGTATTTAAAATAATTTTAATTAAGGCTTGGCGTCCTAAGTTTTTTTCTTAATATTCTAATTAAATACTATTTTCGAATGACTACCGACTTGTAAGATAAAAGGAAACAAAATCTTTTCCAATAATTTTGCTAGTAATTTAATAAGTGGTTGGCAGTGCTTCGAATATCAACTGATGTTGAATTATAGTTTTGTATTTGTCGAACGTGTATGACCGTGAGTTTTGGCAAAGCTTTTCGTCGTTTCATTTTTGTAACCTTCTGGCACATTACTTGTAGATTTTCATCCATGCAAAGGTACATGCTATTTAAGCATTAGTTTCAAAGACGATGTGATCTATACTAATATTATAAAGCGGAAGAGTTTGTTTGTTTGTTTAAACGCGCTAATCTCAGGAACTACTGGTCCAATTTGAAAAAATTTTTTTTTTGATAGTCTATTTACACTAAATAATATGGTAGAGGAACGCTTTAGGCTATATAAAATTACGCTGCGACCAATAGGAGCGAAGCGTCAGTGAGAAATGTTGCAAAAACGGGGAGACTTTCGTTGCGTGCGCTGCATAAATGGTTTAAGTTGAAGAACGAAATCGCGGGAACAGCTAGTCTTTTATATCCAACGCATTTAAACTGAAATATGTATCTGTGATTAATAATAATAAAAATTCTTTATTTGAACGTAAAATTAGGTACATACATTGAGAAAAGTTTTACCTTACTGCTAAAAGCAGTTGCTTTCATGCAATTTACCAATTCCAAATTAAAACAACAGAAAAAATGTGGTACGGGAATAAATCCATAAGTGTTCCGTTTTTTTCCATTTGGATGCGGATCCCTAAAAATCGATCACAATTGAAGACATGAAAGGATGAAGGTGATAAGTAGCAAAATTGTAATTTCGAGAATATTCAGTCCAAACTGTCACTTTAGAATACACTTTAGAATACGAAGTACATTAATCTCTGTACTCAAAATCAATGTACTTAATACGTTACTTCATAATAATATCCCTAAATATTTAAGTGACAGTTTAAACGCAATTTTCTGGGTTAAAAATTTTTTGCGACATATCTTCTTCATCCATTCATGTCTTCAATTCACAGGACGACCTCTGGTATGAATAATTTAACTAGGTCTTAAGACAGTCTTAAGTGAAAAAGACAAAACAGCTGCACGTACAATATACTTATTTTTGACCATAGGGCAACCTCTAGTATAAATTTCACTAGATAGAAAAATTTCTTAGATACAGTATATAATATTCAGTCTGAAAAACACAACACAGCTACACATACTATGTTTCTTACACAAAGGCCTGAGATTGCAGTCTTGGAGCTCCGGCGGCCTATTGTTGCCAGATGGATGGCAAATTAAAACCTTTACAGCACCGTCCAATAGTGATTGAGTGTGAAAAAGCGCTCGCGCCAGATTACAATCAAGTCGATCACGGGCATTAGTGATTAAAACAACTTTTACCAAGTGACAATGATGTAACGTTACATTATGTTTTTAAAAAACAATTCATATTCCTTATGTTGTGTATTTAACTTCTTTATCGTCGTATGAGAAAAATTTAAATCGTCACGTTTTTTGTTACGTTCCATATTTCTATTAATTACTAAGTCATATTTATCTGTTACACGTCATAATTATTTATAAAACTCTGTAGTGACGTTTCACTATCACATATTTTGTTCACTAATACACACAGTTTTTTTTTCTAAGCCTGTCATTGACGATAAAAATACTGTTTTAATTTTTATTTAATTAATAGTTTGTAACGTAACGTTACATAACTTCGAAGTAATCAAATATTATGGTAAGTAGTAAGTACTACGGTAAAGGTTAGAGCCGTCCAATAGTGATTGAGTGTGAAAAAGCGTTCGCGCCAGATTACAATCATGTCGATCACTGGCGTTAGTGACCAAACCCCTTTCAACAGGTGCTTATAAACCTTATAATATAACAATACGTTATGTAATTGTAATGTTTTTACATGTTAAAAAGACACCTGATTTGAATATTTCATTTGACCTTTTGGTAAGAAATACGTTTATTTAACATGGGATTTATGATATTCAACGACTTCTAATCATAATTAAATGATATGGTAAAGGTTAAAAATATAAGTGTAATGTTACATGCCCGTTTTATATTATAATGGTGTAAAATAAGTTACACTAAGATTTTATTAAAATAATTTAAACAATACGATAAATATTAGATACGTAGTTAAAATACTCTGAATAACTTAAAAATAACACTTTGGGCTAATGAAAATCACATGAGGGTTAACTGTCAATGTCAAATTTGACAACTAGTTATATTTTGTGTGTTTGATTTTAAACTTCATTCTATCACCTCAGAGTTATTATATTATTATATGTATTAATATATACCGGGTACTATAGCCCCAGCCTAAGAGCCAAATTTGACCACCAAGGCGACTCTATCAGTCGTCGCTACTCGCTACCAGCAAAATCTATACAGATGTATAGCTACCATACGGACACCAGGTGAGTAGCTATCTATCTCGCCGCTACCTGGTAGCGGTGCCATGGTGTCCCGGTAAAAAAGGATAAAATTAAAATAATTATCTTACTATTAATTAAGCTTTAAAATCTTTTCAATCTCTAATTAAAAAATAAACGGGATTAAAATCATTTCAATCTCAAATTAAAAAATATAAAAGATAGTAAGCAACTAATTCGAATATAGCACTTACCTCATCTCTTTTAATATTAATAAAGGCTTAAAATTATTTCAACTGAAATTAAAAAAAAATGTAAAAGATAGTAAGTAAATAATTCATTTATATAGAACTTACCTCATATTTTTTTATATTAATAAAGGCTTAAAATTACTTCAACTGAAATAAAAAAAAATGTAAAAGATAGTAAGTCAATAATTCGAATATAGAACTAACCTCATCTCTTTTAATATTAATAAAGGCTTAAAATAATTCCAATCTGATATTAAAGAATATAAAAGATAGTAAGTAAATAATTCGAATATAGAACTTAGCTGCATCTACCTAAAACACAGCGGCGAGTGGCAGGGTTCTTGCCGCTGCGCCCCGCTCCGCTTACTGTGTCCGAGGCCATAAACGATATTTGACAGTCGAAAATATGATATGATATTAGCAGCTAAACCCGTGTAATGTTACCTTCGATGTTTTACCAAATCGAATTCACAAAACGACTATAAAATAAAGGGTATTGGGTGTTTACGATAGAAGTTTGAAGTTAGAGCCCAATTACGTTAGCCCCGACGTGCAGTAAAATGTTTTAAACGAAATTGTATTGTCTATTCATTATAGAGAAGTTGTTGCTGTCATTTTATATACTTTTACTATTATAAATATAAAAATTTTAAGGATGTTTGCGAATCTTTCATGCATAACTTCTGAACCAATAACTATGAAATTTGGTATAAAATACTACAATTGCTGTAAATAGCAACTAATGTCGACCCTACAACTACACAATATACACCCACCTAGTTACATACTTATTACCTACCAAATTGAAATCAAAACCATTCTCGAATCCACTTGAACACACACAAAAATTACATTAATATCGGTCCCGACAATAATAAGTAGTTAAATTAGAAATATATACACAGAAGATATATAAATATTAAATATGAACGCTTCTATGATTTGACCCTTCCGAGAAAATACGCCGTAAATTAAGCTTCGGAAACTGCGTAGTAGACTAGGTATTCTTTTGAAAAGTAACCTCCTCTTTCTTTTGACCACATTATTATTCATGGTAATCAAAGAATTTATACTCTCCAGCCAAAAGCTTTCGCTAAGTCAACGTAAACAAAGCGATAAAGTAATTTTATCTACGTTGTTTACAGCCTTCAATATAGCTAATAACCTGCGACGGTTTCAAGCGGCGCAGTATAATTGAAACTGGCGCAACTTGAGTTAACAGTTTTGGGTTGAATTAGCAAGTGTTATGTGTTGTGTTTTCAATTGTCTCATTGTGTTGTCTTTATCGTGTCGAATAATATTTGTGTTCGATTTTCGTTACATTATATTTTTTTAACATCTTTGAGATTGTTCTTAAAATAATTAGTTACAATAATATTGTGTACCTACCTAAGTGACTGTATTTTTATAAATGTTTACAACTTAAAATAACAAAAAAATACATTTCTTGAATGAGAAAAGTCAAATCATATCCCAAAGTCATAGTGACTATTTTTTACATTCTGTATATGTTGCGCCTACCTCAAATATTATCATAACGACCTGACCTACCTCTACTTATATTCATCAAAGCGACTTTCTAGTGTTCGGGGGTCGCACATGGCGTAATTAATCCGACCACGGTGAATTTGTTTGCCGCTACATCCCCCCAGGCCGCTAAAAACCGCCACCGAAAGGGCAAATTAAATCATATAGCGTCTCGATATTTGAAAAGCGCGCCATCCGCAGACGCAAAAAGAATGGCGCTGGTCCTTTGAAAAGCCCATTGGGGTCGCTCTCAAAGCTGTCATTCCCAGAAGGACACTTCACCACGAGCGAACACAGATTTTAACGCAGCAGTGCCGGAGCATCGCTGCGTCGCTTTCGTCTTCGAGGAACGCTCGCTAAGTAAAACGGCAGTGTACGGCAGACGCGGTCTGCTCTCGTTTGTTTGGGTCGGAGGCGTCATGGCGGCTGGCGCGGCGCGCATGCGCAGGGGTTTCCTCCCTATTGGTCTAGGATGACGTCATCGGGGTGAACCCGAAGGTTTGAGTACCAACAGTCACCCCGCGGCTGTCGGAGGGTCCGCATGCTTTCCCGAGGCGTACAAAACAAATACTGACCACAGTGGACTGTACGCGGTCAACTGAACAAGTGATAACTGAGTGCTTTGTGTGTCAATACAGCCTGACAGCGAGCACCCTATAAATAAGGTACTATATCCCGTATACAATCCGTGTTTATGTTAAAATGTCTAAGAAAGTAATTGCTCTTTCGTTCAGCGTTTTGTTTTGCTTCTGTACTTGAGATTTTTATGAAACTTTCAATATGACATCGAAAAGCCGCGGTGTTTTGTTACGGACAGCATTCACTTTGTACGTGATATTTTAGCTGTTTCAAACACATTTTTCGGTTCGCGCCCGACAACAAATACTATTATAGTTTTATTTTGATCCTCTCGGGTTGTTTTAATGTTCGCTACGTTTTCGGCTTAAAAATAAACGTCAGGCTTTTCCATGAAATAGTTAATTCGTTGAATTTCAGTTCAATGTGCTCATTATACGAACTCTAGTTTATATGTAAACAAAATATTTTGTTTGTCCCAAGTCAATAAATACACAGAGATTTTGTAATTACTACTAGACTATAACTGTTAAATATATAGTTCCAACGACGAATATTTAGACAGTTATGAATACCCTTAAAATAACATGGCCTCTCGCCTTTGTTAATAATATTTTTTATAACCTTACAAACAATTTACTTAATTATTAAGTAGTAGATGTTTATCGCTACTTCAAACGCGTAAAATCGAAACGAACATTTTCGTGTAGTAAAAAGTAGCCTACGTGTTAATCCAGAATGTAAACTAGTATCATAGCAAATTTAATCAAAATCCATTCAGTAGTTTTTGCGTGAGGAAGTAACAAACACACTCACAAACTTTCACCTTTGAAATACTAGTGATTCTTCTGACTCTATTAGCTACATTCTTGCAGTAAATATATTCTTCTTTACACGGTGTAAAATAAATGAATGATAATACTTTAGGGTGTTTCCCCAAAATAAATTTGCCATTTGCCCATACAATAATTTAAAGAAAGAAACTGTTTCAGCGCTGATACGTTCACAGTAAACTCTATATACGGGACACATACATATCCTAAAGTACCTACCTATTATCACTCATTAAGCCTGTATAACTGTATATTATATTATCTACTATCCAAATATAAAGGAAGGTATGCACCTTGCTTTATATTTCTTTAAATATGCTAACTGATTCAATCTGAGCGCTGTTTCCACCATATTAGGCTTTGAATTATAAACTCCTTTCTGAACCTCGTAGCGCCTACGCTAGCGGTAATTTCTTTGCATTTTAAAACCTAGACTCCTTTTATAATGTCAGCCAGTCTCCTGAGTATTATTACAGTCTTTATAATTTAACTTTTGGTACTATTTGAAAAACTACTACTAAAGGACTTGTGGTCAAAATTAGGCTTTATTTCATTTTCAAATTCTTAAGAGGAAACACCACGAATTTTGTTCCATACAAAAATAGGGGTCTAGGGGATTTCTATTTCCTCCCTGGATAACACCTGTAGAGTAACAATTTTTTTCCTGAATATTTATGAATATTGTTTGTACGTCCCTATTTTTTCCTTTTTTTAATAAATTAATTATTTAAAGAGATATGGACGCTTAAAAACCTAAAAAAAATGGCCAGACTCTCCGCTATGTTTAAATATCTAGGAAACAGATTTGACTACAATAAACAACAAAAGCAAAAAAATAGGAACCTAGCTCAATTCTTTTTTAGCTAATACAGAAAAAAATATTTAAATCGGTTAAGTTTTGGAGGAGGAAACAGGAATCCCCTAAACGTCGATTTCTGGTACTTTTAATAGGTAATTTCAGTCCAAGTTGCAGTTGTCTCTATCGCGCTAGTGCTGGCTAGCTAAGGCACTGCGAGACAGCAATAGATTTTATAAATACCTATTTTGTATTTCTCTCAACCGTGGTGTTTCCTCTTAAGTTTTTGAATTTTCAAAACGCATAGCAGTGTGAGTAGTCTTTTGTTATTTTGATGAATTCTATTAATTACAAATTTAGGAATTTCGTGATTTTAATTTTCTACATTTATAATAAATGTAGGATATTTCATACTCCGTCCGCGCAATTTTCTTAAAACGCACAGACTTCAGTTTCACGGATTAAAATAAAACTTATATAGGTTGTATTAAGTGGAGAAGCGTATTAAATTTTGCACTTTTAAAAGAAAAACGGAAAACTTCTTTCTCAGCCAGATAAACGTTTTTCACGCATCTTGAATATCACTGAATTTTCCTTTGTAAATGTTTTATGTTATTCCCTTCAACTCGCTGCGATTAGAAACAATTCACGACCTCGTGATGGTAAAAGTAAAGTAAGATTAAACCAACTCTCCATATTCCTCGTACAAACAGCTACGTTCATTTACTTTGCGTCTCGTTTTATGCTCGCTTCTTTGTCGAGTGAACGCATCGAGTTTAATGTCTGCTTTACATTTTTTTAAATAGCCTTCAGTCTTAAGTTTATGAAGTCCATAAACATTAAACAGTACATTGCTGGTCTTATACCATAAATGATATAAAAATCATAAATAATACATATTTATATAATATTTTTAGAAGAAACTATGTAACTAAGTACGTGTTTTACGAAACTTATACAATCATAAATAGAGAATTATACTAGATATTAGACAATATCATTATTAATCTGAGCTAGAGCGTGTAACGTTTATTTTTTATTGTCATTTTTAAAATAAAAATATTTTAGTGCGCATCACTCTTCCGCAACGTAAACTTTAACTGCGCCAAATTTCAAACTCCTCCGTTCGCACTATTCTTGAAAAATTCTACTCAAAGTTTTTGCTTCTCTTATTAAAATAATAATATGGGTTTATATTGTGAATGAAAGGGTTGTTTGTCTACAGCCCATACGTTATAATCGATTTCTTTATAGTAGTAAGAAATCGATTATAATGTATAGGCTCTTTAATGTGGGTAGGTAGAAGATAAAATCTTATCCGTGAATCAACATGGACGATTTCGTTCGAGGTTCGTTTATGTTTCTAATGACTTCGTAATGGATATGGAATCGCTGGAGGGTTTCCTGGAGGATATTAATTTATCGATAGTATTCCAGAAAAAAAGTATCCCAGCTGCAGTGGGCTTTTAGCCAAGTCATCGCCTGATTAGTTACGAAGTTCGAAAGCAAAAATGTATGGAATTTGACACAAGTTTCGTGACATAAGAATTCGTATATTTAAGTGATAATAGCGATGGTAACTCGGTTATAGTAACAAGGATAGTTGGGATGTTAAAAAGCCTCGTTACAATGATATTGGTAGCATAAACTGATGCAGGTATAAAGCAAGGTTTTTTACGAACAAAAAAATAATTTTGCAAATCGATCCAGGCGGCTTTGAGTAATCGGTGAACAAACACAACAAAAAAAATATTCCGACGAATTGAGAAGCTATTTTAAAGTCGGTTAGAAATAAATAAAACAGACATTGAATCTGGAAATAAAATATAAATCTGAAGATAAAATAAAAACAATATTACTTATCGAACCTCACACTATAAAGCGTATTGTTATGTCGACTACACGGGATGTTCAATGAGTATAATATTTCATGACGTTTGATATGATCTCGCGTGGGGTAAATACGGGAATTTCTGTGGGGTACATTCGGGAATTTCGGGATAAATAAATGCGTTACCACACACGCTTTTCATCTCAGGAAGTGCTCTGTGGATAGTGGGCAATACAATTTTAAAACAGGATTTCAGCTATTGTTGGATAAAAGCTATTTTGGTTGAACAGATTTTGTTTTAACCCTAAAGCTTATTTTTAGCTTATTATTAGCTATATTTTAAGCGAAGGCAGCGCCAAAAATATTGGAGTTATCTGTCAAAATTAAAAATAGAAAAAATGAATACCGTTTTTTGAACCGATAAAGTGGAAGGAGAGCGATTGTATAGTAATAATAGTTTTATTAATACGTGAAGCAAGAACTTTGAGTACAGTTTGACGAGAATTGTGCGAATGGTAGGTTAGGTAGGTTAGGCTTACGATTTTTTTTGATCTCGCAAAGCAAATACGTTACGTGTCACCTGGCAGGGTTTCCTATAGGTATGTGGGGCTCCCGACTCCTTACAGCCGGTGTACCCACTAAAAGCACTTGCGGATTACCAGGTTAGACTAACCCAGGCTGGGTTAACACAATAAATGGACTAACACAAACACAACCTGCCTCAGATTATAACTTTCACTAGTGTTTGAGGTAAGAGGCATACCCTTGTTCAAACCTAAAATGTATAAGAATTATTATTGGCGAATTTCAAACACAAGGCTTTATTCTAATTAGGTCGACTTACTAGGTATATAAATAATCATCTTCGTTAAGTCAAAAACTTAACTGATACAAACAGCACTCGGGTTACACTATTCCCAACCAATTTGAATCAATATTAAGATCACGTTTTAGATACTCCACGAGGTAACGCGATCCGGGGCGAAATTAATGTCTCCCACCCCGGCGAATCCATCTCTGACCTAACTAACCATTACTGGCTTTTCCATCCCATTTGAATATTCAAAAGAACAAAACGTGCGATGTATATAGTACTGGTTTTCGTGAACGCTAAGCTAATTCTTCTAGGGGAGGGGATTATTTGGATAACCCTTGAGTTTAAAGGGATATGAACTAGGGACTGAACCTCTATTATGCCTCTGTTTTTCTTTTATAGGCTTTTTACAAATCAAATTTACAGGAAACGATTCGTTTTATTAACGGAGTGGTTTGTTTTTGTTTGTTAATTAATAATGTTCATGTATGTTGAGAAGGGTTAAGTGGAGTATGAAACTCTACAAATATATTTATTTGTGTTTGATTGGAGTGTCTATTTCAAGTTGAAACCTAACATAAAATAATATTTTTGAAACACTAACTAGCGCGTAAAGCATTTTTTTCGGTATTTATATATGCAATAGAATTTATATAATATTCAATTAATATCTAACACAAATGACTCTTTAAAAATAACATAATAAATTAAAACTATTTAAGGTAAATTATCTAAACTATAAACTGAACAAGTAATAAAAAAGACTGTATGTTAGTATAGAATTAATCTACAAAAAAATATTCCTTCGTAAATTATATCGGTAGATCTGCTTCTTTTCGAGCATCGATTTTCGTTGTGTATTTTCTTGCGTTATATATAAAAAATTCTAGAATTTCTAGACACTTAACAATATACTTTTACGTAGAGTTGAGGGGCTCCTAATCAGAAACGAATTTAATCAATTGGCTATAAGATCGATCTGAGCTCAGCTGACAGACAGAAAGTAATGGCTACTAATTTGATTGGCACAGATGGTATCAATATACCTTGGCCGTTATCGGACTTAAGGCTCAACTCACATCGGAGTATTTTTTCTCTTTATCCCCCTATCATATTCTTCTTTATTTTCTAATGGATAATGTTACTAGGTATACAAAATAGTTTGAAACGGTTATCATAGTAAAGCTGGTACCATAGACCAATTACATGTATAATTGGTCCATGCTGGTACGTAGGTATACAAATACACTAAGTTTTGTTCATTAAAAGAGACGAGGACGAGAATTTATAAACATTTGAAAATCTTGTAAATTTTGCGGCCCGTTAAAGACGTTGGAAAATGACGTCATCGCGCCGAGAATTGGAAACAAAATATATAACTCGGAAACTACACGACTTATCGTGATAATTTTTACACACATATTTTTTGTTTTCAACAGAGTTTACGGAGGACTAAAAATAAAAATTACTGAACATTCTACAATGAGAAGGTACGTCATTATTATACAGTTATAGTTTGTAGTGAGTTGTCATTCCTAGTGATATATTAGATACTCGTATATCGAGATACTTTGACTCTGCGCCAGTGTGATTTGTATCTACCTAAATGTCAGCACGTATTTTTTGGAGAAAGTAATGAAGCGATACGTAGAATAAGAAAATAAACGAGCGAAGTGATGATGATGAATTATAATATAATGACTATACTAATATTAACACTCGCGATCAGGTTAGCTTTCAAACTAGATCAAAAAAAAAATTGGTTAATTTGTTTGGTAGCTGCTCTAAGATGCCACAGAATTTGGCAGAATTCGAACCTATGACTTCAGGCTTTGACACCATTGTGATCTACCACCACTGAGCATCGGTCTGAGGATCAGATGTCTTGATGGATCTTTTATCAGTGATCTTCTGCTTTTACGTCTGCGCTCTTATAGGTGATAAAAAAGTTGTTAATGGCATATTCAAGAGGTATTTAACTATGTACTAAATTTTAAGAGGTAATTAAGACTGAGAAGAAACATTATAATTATAGTATTTTAAGATACGAAAAATTAGGCAACAGACTCATTAAAATACTTACTGTATTCACAGGTTCGATGTATTCATAAAATTGTATTAATTTATACAGTGTGTTTCATGATTCATATTATGTCAAGCCGAATATAGCGTGAAGAGAAGGACGCGTAGAGCATTTTTGTTTTGGCGCCTCATATAAATTACCATAGCGCGATAAAAAATACAATGGTCTAAAATGACCACTATCTTTAGGCTCGCGGACTCCTAGTTTATACACACGAACACACTGGTCGTTGAGCAGAAGGACGGTCGAACACAACCAGGGCCCTAATTCTCTTACTTAAACTTAGTGTTCACTATCGGTCTGTCCCGCTCATGCAATTGAGATTTACCGCGCGTGCGAGCGGGATATACTAATATTCAGAACTAAGTTCGAGGCCTGAGAATCGCCGCCCAGGGTTGAAACTCATCTGTTTTGTGATTTTTAGTCGAGACCTTAATCGCTATTGGTCGTAATGTGAAATAATTTATATGAGGTGCCAAAAAATGTTCTTCACACTATATTCAAGTTGATAGATGAACCATGGAATACGATGTATAGGAATCAAAGTACAGCGAAAATCTTTTATAACGACATCATTTATAACGGCAAACCTTATACGAGGATGACCACTTGCGGTCCATCATTTTAAAATATCAATATATTATAATAGTTATTATAGTCGCTAAAACTACGACCACAATGTAGCGGTCCGATTAGTGTAGTTATATCCGATTTTGTATGTACCTACAGTACTGCATATGTTTCTATATTGTGTTTCTGTTTCATCCCTATTCTATGTCTCTATCAGTGAGTGCTAAAAGTCAATAGGGAACAAAATGAACATAGATTGCTTCCCTTTTAGAGTGGACATGATAAACCACTTACTTCATTTGGCTGTATTTAGTGTCTAATAGTTCTTCTCGCTTTGACACCCCAGTAGAATGATAGTAAAAGACTGTGGATTATTTTCTCATATTTTTTTTTTATTTTCCCAAATGCGAAGTAGTAGTAAATAAACTAATACAAAACAATATAAACTTATCGTTGATTGTAAGTTCAAGCTTATCACCAATGCGACAGAATTGAAATCATGAAAAAAAAATTAGTAAGTTAAATGCGCTTAGGGAAAAAATATTGAACAAAAAAGTCTTGTAATAAAACATATTACTACATCTTCGCCGGTAAGATCATTGCCCTCAGACGGTCAGCTGATTCATCTCTTGAAAATCTCTTTTTTCATTAAAACTTAGGTACGCTTGTAAATCAGCTATGAGGTGAACAGATTCCGGTGAAGTAGGTATATTTTTTCAGCATTCCACTTTACATAAGCTGTATATAATGTGCCATCTGTAATTGGTTTTACAAAACGTTTTATAATAGTTTTGGCCCACGTAGAATAAAAAGTATTCCATGTTACTTCAAATACAAATTTTTAAGTTTAAAAATAAAATATTAAATGGCTGCCCTAGTCTCGTATTCATTGAATTTGTTGATAAAATCAGGATTCAATAAACGCGCTAGTCATTCAATTAAATAGCAGATTCAACCAGATGACTGCGACATATACAATATTTCACGATGACCGCTTAGGTATTATCACGTGAAAGCTTAACAAACAAATATAGATTCACATTTATAATAGTCAAATTAATATAAATATGAAGGTATTGATTTTCACTTACAATTTCTAGTTTACTTATGTTCAGTATCTGAATTATTGAATCCGAAGCTCTCATCAGTAGATGTGAGAGATGTACTTCTTACATTATTCAAGATAAAATTAATAAAGTCTCGACTAATCTGTGTCGTAAAGTTAAGTTTAATCGTTATTTTTATGTAGTACTATAAATCGTATGAGTAAGCTTACTGAGTCCTCTTTGGCGACACGATGTCACTGAACTGTTGAAAATATTGTGTCCTTAACTCATCAAATATTATTTAAAGTGTTCCTTAAACTCGTAATAGCTAAAAAGTTATTTTCATTTAGTTATAGGTATAGATGTTTCTCCTAAATACGCGGTTAATGAAATCTCGCAAAAAACCTAAATTTTGCTGCCGTAAAAAGCCAGCCTGTGTTAACCCGGCATGTAAACTACTACTATACCAAATTTCATCAAACTCCGTTCAGTAGTTTTTGCGTGAAAGAGTAACAAACACTCAGTAACTCAATCTTTCGCCTTTAAGTTAGTGTGATAACACCATATTCAATATATGTAGTTATCACACTTTTTTTTTTATTAAGTCGAAAAAAGAATTACATCACAAAACTTAATCTACATAGTGTAACATAAGCCATTACTGGTTTTTACACGATATCTATATTTTTATTTGAAGAAAAACTTTAGGTAGGTACTTACAGTTCTACGAGAATTGTTTCGCATCACATCAATTTTATTTCGATGCTGCATCTGAGAGACTTCCATAATAACCATGTAGTCCGTTTTACGACCTACAACATCGCCACACGATTTTTAGATAAGCATTTAAAAAGATCTAAAAAGTTCACGTTCACTCACGGCTCGAGCGGTCCCGATCTCCGTTCGGCTTCATTCGTTTTTCGTGTGCGACATCGTCAACACTTATAATTAATTTTAATAGTGATACAGTGCAATAATTAGTTTTTATTGCCGGATAACATGGAAATATGGAAGTATAAGGATGATCACGAACATATTCGTCAAATATATGGCGAATGGAAAGTAAATTACGCCGCAACAAAGGACTTTAAAGGTACCAAACTACCCACAATTATTTTAAAAAATATTCCGTGTTTTTCCTTTGTTCTCAGTTAAGGTGTAGTCACTGTATGTTACTAAAATGACCGTCTTAACGTGTTAATACATGATATTACCCAGATAGTCATTATTTTGTACCTTAATGTGGTAATACGAGATATTATCCTGGTTACAAAAATAAGTTCTTTCTTAACGTGATGACACGCGATGCCATCCTGAAAGTTACTTCTTGCTTTTCATCCTGGCGCTTTGGTTTTCTGTTTTTGGGAAAGCCGACGTGATTATGAGCGCTCGCCGGGCGTCAGCAGACGTGATAAGTGCGAGTGGCCGAATCTGGCTGCGCCACTCCTCGGTCTTTGACCGACATCGTAGACGTTGATTACGTCGAGTCATCCGCGCTAGCGCCGACGCCGCAGCAGCCCGATCCGCCGACGTCAGCGCCGGTTAATCAAACAGACCCTGAGCCGGTGGACTAGCCAAGAAGTTGACCGCTTGTTCTGTGGTGTAATTGAATTCTTAAATATTCTTGGAGTGGCAAATAAATTTGCCAAATTATAATGCGAAAACATACCCATTAAACTCTCTAAACGTTGGGGTACAATCCTATTGGATGAGCTGTCAAAGACACAGAGCAAAATCCTATTGAATGGGCTATCAAAGAGACAGAGCAAAGGAGTCTCTAGTTGCAAAACCACTTATACCAAAAATCTTTTTACGATCACAAGTGCCTAAATTTAACAAAAGTACTTATTAGAGAAAGTCTTTTGAAAATAGAAATAATAAAAAAATTTCTAAAACAGCTGACCTCCTACCAGATTTACATTTTGATGAATCAGTTGGCTGAAAGAAGCTTAATATATTGCCTCAATTGTATAAAGAATTTTGGAATACAATCCAAGGTGAAAAAGGTATGAATACTGGTGCTGTGAAAAGCTTGTGGAAACACAAATAATACCAAGGATTTATACTCGTCTTCAAACTAGTAAACCTTTAAAGCCTTCTCCCAGCGCAGGCATCGGATACCGCCGGGAAACTCCGGAGCTCCTCCTCGTCAACATTGTGTGAGGCCAGCGCCAGCAGCGCCGGCCCGCTGCACGAGCCGCAGCCAACAGTACATGAGGCCAGCGCCAGCAGCGCCGGCCCGCTGCATGAGCCGCAGTAACAGTACGTGAGGCCAGCGCCAGCAGAGCCGGCCCACTGCACGAGCCGCAGTAACAGTGAATGAGGCCAGCGACAGCAGCGCCGGCCCGCTGCACGAGCCGCAGTAACAGTACATGAGGCCAGCGTCAGCAGCGCCGGCCCGATGCACGAGCCGCAGTAACAGTACATAAGGCCAGCGCCAGCAGCGCCGGCCCGCTGCACGAGCAGCAGTAACAGTACGTGAGGCCAGCGCCAGCAGCACCGGCCTGCTGCACGAGCCGCAGTAACAGTACGTGAGGCCAGCGCCAGCGACGCCGGCCCGCTACACGAGCCGCAGTAACAGTACACGAGGCCAGCGCCAGCAGCGCCGGCCCGCCTGCACGAGCCGCAGCCATCCACGTCAGCGAGGAGGACACTGCCGCAGCGCCGCGGCCGTCCCTACACGAGCGCCAGAGCCAACAAGGAGAGGAGACGCTGTTATTAGAGGTACCTCACGCAAGATGCATTCCATTGTTTTTACACAATTGGTTTCTAATTAATGCTGACAGCACAGTTCTGTCGTGCATTTAAGGTATTATATATACCTTTTTATTTACTAACTTACATGACGTCAGTTTTCATGACGTAAAAATATAAAAAGCTTATAAATTAACATAAGGAATTAGAAGCTATTTTAATATGATAATTCATATTTTACCCGACTTCGGCGAAGCCAAAAAGAAGGGTAATGATTCTAACACCGAACGGTAATGGTGGGTTTAATAAGTTTATATTGAACTTAAAGAACATCTTAACAAATTTGTACATAATTAACATTTTATAGTGGAAGATATTCGCACCGCTAGAAAATTTGATTCTTAGGTGCTTCTAAGCCCCCATCAATTGATCTCAAAGAAGTTTGCTTTATTGTGTCAATACATAAAAGGCATAAAAAATATGTGAGGTTTAGATTTCATAATTATAATCCTCATGAATTTTATTGTCTTCCATGTGGCTTAAGTTCTGCTACATTTGTATTTACAAAGCTCAACTAACTAACTTAAGCCTCTTCTCACATGGTTAAGAAACCATGGGCATTTAATAGTTGCTTACCTCGATGAAAATCTTTGTGTTGGTAAAGATTATTCTATAATATGTAATTAAGCACTATGTACTAATGAACTAAAGGTAAAATTAGAATAACTAGGTTTTGTTATAAAATTTGAGAAAAGCAATATGATAACTTCACAAGTTTATACATTTCTTGGGTTCCAGATAGATACTGCAAATGCAGTTATAATTACCTTCTGAAAAACTTCTGAAAATCTCTTAAATATATTACGAAATCCGTAGTAACGTCCAAATTGGTGAACGTGATTTCGTGAAGTTTATTGACAATTTGACATTATCATGTCCAGCATACACCAGTTATGTAATAATTATTTATACATACTTTGAAAGAGAAAAGTTTTTAGGTTTGGAGAAATATATTAATAATATTGATTCGATTGTGTTACTACAGTCTTATTCATATTATGATATGGACTGGAGTTGCGTTATCGGGTCCAAAGCCTTTAATAATAAGTAATTAATATATAAAGAAATTTGTACGATTTACAAATCTTTACGTACTCTCTACTTACAGGCTGAGGAGCCGCATGCAATGGAGTAATAACAAGACGCCATTAATTAGTTGATGGCTCAAAATCATAGTAATTACCTGGAATTATTAGCTGCATTTATGGGCTTATAATAATTTTGTAAATTTTATGTAATGCTCGAAATAAACAATACTTGAGCTATGTCTTATATTATTAGATTATGTGGCGTTCAATCTCAATGAATTCACAACAAAACTAGGTAGTAGTGCGAAATAAAACGTACCTAAGTATTTATATTTTTGCTTTATTTTACTTTGAATCTTACGATGACATAGACGCCGACGAAACATCTAGGTACATTAGTATCGATAGATAATGGAAATTAACCAAGAAGGACTTTTAATTATCTATACAACTTAATAATATGGATTTATTTGCGTTTCCATGCGATCTACGTTTAAATAACAATATACATATTATAATAATATGTAAAATTTTAATCTCCTACTGGCTGTTGCTGCCATGGTTGCCTCTGTTTCAGTCGCTACTCAAGTTTGACATAATTTATTTGAAACCTAATATATAATGTCTACTGTCCCCTTCTAGTGTTACCCTAGCGTGAGCAGTATTGTGCAGCAAGCCTACTTGGTGCGTGGAATACTAACGGGCCTCAGTTTATTGACATAAAGCTAAAATCTGTAACAAAAGGTACATATTATCAATATAAAATGGAATTAAAACAATGGTGTAACTAGTTCCAGGAACCTAATTTAGTCTTGGAATATTTGCTAAATTTTGTAAGTATGATTTCACTGCAACCCAAATTTTATCACAAAAGGCACTAACTCTGATGGCGTTGTCCACAGGACAACGGATGGAGACTGGAGACGTTGTCACTAAGTAGAATAGCAGACGTTCACTTTTACGATTCGCGTATCGTTATTGCAATTAATGATTAATTAAGACCTCGACACCAAATAGGTGTAAGCCTCTTGGCTTTGGCAAGTCAAGACTTTGGCCAACCTTCAATTTGTCCTGCACTCACTTTGTTATCATATTTAGAAAGAACTAGTATTTGTCTCAATCGTGTAAAAACTTATAAATTATTTCTCACCTTTTAAAAAGCCCGTTCACTACGCGAGTTCTTAGACCATAAGTCGCATCTGCGACTTGCGAGAGGCGTGGACGTGAACGTATTCACGGCGCACAGCACGCGTCACGCCGCCACTTCCTCGGTCAGATAGGCCGGCGTGTCATTAGATTTTAATTACAAAACTGGTCAGGCAACTCGCTTTTATTTTACGGATTTTTAAAATCAACCTCTGATACTTATCAGACATGAATCAGCAAGTGTTATCGTTTTCTGTATTAACAAAAGATTATATAACTTTATTTCAAATGCTTTATTAGACAATAATTATTTTTATAAATCATTAAAACTACGGATGAATAGAACTATAATATTGATAACATTATTATGTTTTTGTTTTGAAATGATTACATTCTTGAATATTAAGTTTTTATTTGTGATAAAGAATGAACACAGATGTGATAAGATTGTAATTACCGTTTTATTCTGCCACAAGCGCTGAACATCTACATGGTTATTATGGAAGTCTCTCAGATGCAGCATCGAAATAAAATTTATGGTTAAACGAACTTACCTTAAGTGAAGTTCGACCAAAATTTTGTGAGATGCTGCATCTGAGAGACTTCACTCCCTCCCACACCCTAGCACGCGGTGCGCAGGAGGCGCACGCTGAGCAAGGACCCCAGGGTGCAGAATAAAAGCCTCGACCAATTCTCTAAACCAAATGAAGCCGAACGGAGATCGGGACCGCTCGAGCCGTGAGTGAACGTGAACTTTTTAGATCTTTTTAAATGCTTATCTAAAAATCGTGTGGCGATGTTGTAGGTCGTAAAACGGACTACATGGTTATTATGGAAGTCTCTCAGATGCAGCATCTCACAAAATTTTGGTCGAACTTCACTTAAGGTAAGTTCGTTTAACCATAAATTTTATAACAAAGAAGGTAAAATTAATAAATAATAATACAAAAACATGAAACCTAAAAATTAAAATATCATGAATATCGACCACAGCGAAACCTTTTATAATAATAAAACGGTAAGGAAATCGTTAATTAGTGAGGATTTTTTTCCAAAAAAAGGACAATGCTACCGAATTTTATATTGCTCACTTCCCTGTTCCCTTATGACATTTAAGTAATTATTCTAATTTTAAATGTATCCCAAAATATGTAATAAATGTATAAATAACGCTTAATCCGTTACGCGATTTTTATCATGTATCACGTATATCGTCAGGTTTTTTGTTCTCTTTAAAAGAAAAAAAACACCTTGTCCATTAGCCAAAAAACTATCCAACTTATATGGCTCGTTCAATAGAACGAGCTAATAAGCCAATCAGGAATATTAAAAAGCTCCGAATAGTAACGATAACGAACAATAGTTTTAAATGACAGGATCATTTAAAAGTATTGTAATACTTGGGATACTGGTTTCGGGATACTTATCCCTTTTGACATTGAAGTAATTATTCTAACCCTATATTACGTCGCAGAGATGTAATAAATGTATAAATAACGCGTAATCCGTTAAGCGATTTATCACGTAGTGAGCGAACGTTTTAGCGCGTTTTGCCTCGGGCGGCGCGCGATTGAAAAATTGTGGCCCGGGCCTAATACGCCGCGGGTGGTGGAGGGTTGGAATCTTATCACGGCTCTGTGGAGCGAAACGTCGTGGAATACGTGTAAATATTGTTTTTTAAGCGTAGGATAATATTGGACGTGGATGTAGTTTGTTTTTCCATGAAACATGTATACTAATATTATAAAGCGGAAGAGTTTGTTTGTTTAAACGCGCTAATCTCATGAAATACTAGTCCGATTTGAAAAAACCTTTTTTTGTTGGATAGTCCATTTATAGAGGCCTCAGGCTAAAAGTACGCTGCGACCAATAGGAGCGAAGCGTCAGTGAGAAATGTTGCAAAAACGGGGAAAAATATTAATATTTGGGGACTTTCGTTGCGTGCGCTGCATAAACGGTTTAAGTCACTCAAAAATCTCGCGAACGAGGTCGCGGGCACAGCTAGTTTTGTAAGTATACAGTAGCTTATAATAAGTAGGATTCTTAAATTGTAATGATAATTTAATTATGATTGTCATCACCGATTGGTTGTTGGAGAAAGCCGCTAGTAGAGACGCGTGATTTTTCTATTAAATTAAAAAAAAACTTTACCATATTTTAAAGAGGTAAAACATGTCTTTCTATTTTTGGGGTGACAAACCTAACGTTCTTACTCGTTGTTTTTATTGAAAACTTGTCTCATGATTTTATTTGGCCAACGTTTCGGAGACACGTACCAAAACTCCCTCGACCGCGTCTGTTTATTTGCAGTTTATGAATAAAATATGCCGGGGTAGTGCGAGGTAGCGGTACACCAGACCCGGTGAGATGATCCGACGTCTTGCATTAAGATGGCATGCATTATAGGGTTGGAAACTATCTAGATCTAAGAGTTTGGCTGGTACTTTATATAATATCCAGATTCAGAGAAAGTACATAGTGCTGAAAATTTAATGCACTAATACAACATTATTATCAAATTTGATACTGAGATTAGTCATCAAATTTGACAGCGACATAATAATAATAAAAACGTCTAATTTTTACTTTCTTACTAAGTCTAGCTGTCTTCTATGGTATGACAAAAGAAGAAAAAGAAGTCTAGCTGTCTCGAATTTCGTGACTTCATGTACGTACTAACGGCAGCGCCACCTACCAGGTACCTCGAGAACCACTCTATCCATTGGTGAAAAGCATGTAGATCGGTGCAGTAGACTGACTTAAGGTTAATGTTCCATGCATGTATGAATTTTCTATAGATATGTCGTGTCTGCAATTTCTCGTACCTGTGGCATGCACTCAGACTTAGGAGTAATAGTCCCGGCCACAAGCGACCTGGAATAATAATGAACAATGACTGGGAAGTACTATAATGCACTGCAAATCCTATTAATTTATCTTCGAACGTATCTGCAGATGTGCACTGAATTAGAAGTAATGTAGAGATGATCTGTGGGTCTATGTATTATCGGGGAAGCTATTCTAGCCAGTTGAAAGTGGGTAATTTGTTCGTATTTTAATATTACATCATTGGCTATTGTAATGTGACTGTGAGAAAACAACCTGCAATTATGAAATAGGTTTTACATGAGATTTCAGGAAATACACGTATAACATGAATTACGGTAGTAATGCTATTACTATTTTCAAATCACATTAAAGCATTGGAAAGCAACTTCAAACAACAATCGGTAAAAACTACGCAAGTACCAAGGTTAGGTAAATTATCTGTAGGGTTGTCAAAAATCAGTTTGTACAATAGCTAAAACAACTGACATAAATATGTACAGTTGTTATTTTGGGGTTAACAAAAACATGGTGCTATTCTTTTCAAATAACAAATGACACCAAAGCTTTGTTGAGCAATTTTCGGCTAGATTCTGATTGAAATCTCATGATAGTGATGAAATTGATAATGTAGTAGATAAAGTAGTAGTATGATAATAAACTGTTTTTTGCCAATCCAAAGTTGTAGATTAAAAATCTAAATCTAAAGGCGAAAAAATCATTAGGATTGGCAAAAAAGAACTACACTAGGGTTGCCAAAATATCTGCCATCGAATCACATCATGGACCCCAGCAGGAAGCCCCACAACTAAACACTTATTACGCGGGGCGAGGCCACATTTCTATTAATATTTTATGTACCACGCCGCCGTTGTTTAAACTCCGTGTACAAACACGAATCTTTACAGCTTTCATCCACGATCGAATAATGGATGATATAATAATAATAATGCCTCCCACATCGATTTCGGTGACTGTGCCCGGTTTCATTTCACACGCAGGAGTTATTTTATAGTTCCCAAGTATGTGCGCAATACACAAAGACGCTCTCTTTCTTTTACTTTCATAACCCAGTGAAACGGATAACCGACACGACTGGCGGGAGATCAGGCGCAGGGCCGATTTTTTACATGCCCATCCGTCGAATGGATCATCTTTCTTGTCAGACAATCGGATGATCTGCCTGCATTGTCCTTACTAAACTTCAAAACAATTTTTTTGTTGTTCCAACGCGAGAATCGAGCCCACGTCCTCCGGGTCGTGAGCGAAGCCACTAGACCACGGAGGCGATGGATGATATAAACAAGGTTTTGCGATGCAATAACATAGAGATAGTTATAGTATAGTAGTACTGCCTTACCAATGAAGATCTACACAAAACACTGAATAAGCTTATCGATGTTCTGTCCTTGTCTGCCAAGTGACCTTACTAACGTATCAGACAAGGATGAAACAGTGTGTATTTTATACTCTTACATTAGTATATTAGTATATCGCAGTCATCTGGTTGAATCTGCTATTTAATTACTATAATATAAACATACTAAAGCCTTCCTCTATATATGGAATATCCGACAACAAAAAAAAACTTTTAAACCGGACCAGTAGTTCCTGAGATTAGCGAGTTTAAACAAACAAACAAAGAAACGAACAAGCAAACTCTTCCGCTTTATAATATTAGTATAGATATCAAATTAGAAAGTTTTCGCGGTCAAGTTATGTTTTGACGATCTTTGAAGTAATTCACAACAAACAAACAAATTGAACAAGAATTGCTGAATGCGGAAGTTATAGGCCTCCTTATTCATAGCACAAAGTAAATTGTAAATCATAATTAAATCCTTAGTTAAAATCATCAAGTACTTAATCGTTATAGCTAATGTGTGCGAATAGAATGTGCTTAAATATTTTTGCTTTCATATTCAATATTATATAACGGGTGTAAAAAGAGCAGTCACAATAACTTTGGGATATAATTATACTTACTACATTTTCTCATTCTAGAAATGTATTTTTTTAAATATTTTTTTTTAAATACTATTGTTATTTTTGCGACAATAAAATAAGAAATGGTAATTTTTAGTTTTTAAAAAAAAAAATATATAAAAAAATTACATTTCGAAAATGAGGAAATGTAGTACAATCGTATCTCAAAGTTATAGTGACTGCTCTTTTTACACTCTCTTTTAATATAAAATGATAAAACACGTTTAAACAAAAATGTTAAGTGTTTTTCCATAAAATTGAAATATGAAACCTTACATGTTTACTGACTCTCCTTTCCCTTAAAAAACAAGACCTCATGCATATTCAATATAAATGAATTTGTACTAGGTTCTTTCCGTTGACACCAATAAATGTTTTGGAATTTAAATAGTTAGTTTACGCCAGTGTACCTTTTATTAAAAAAAAATTACGATTTATAAAGTCGATCCTTGTTTGTATGAATATGGCAATGTATAATATACTGGCGTATGTTAAAAGTAATACATACTTTATACATGTTTATAGCAATGTATCTCTTATTTATTACTTTCGATTTTAACACAACTAGCTATAAAAATGTTTTTTCTGGGGTATAATAAAATGCAATCATGTTTTTTAGATTATATATATAACTCTAGATAACTGACTGAGCATCTAATTAACAGAGCAAGTCATGTTAATTCGCGATTTGTCTCTTATTTATAATGCTGATTATACTTAGGTACAGTTAGGATTTTAATCAGTTAATAAAGTTTTTGCTGCTCTTTCAGTATCTCCAACGAAATCAAAGTTCCTTTGGAGACATGTAAAACTTATTGAAATTAGGTTAGAAACTTTTCAGCCAAAACAGAAACAAACATACGACAAACTTTATCTTCACGCCCGCGCGCTTTGAACCTTATTTCTACAGCGATAAAGGTGGAAATGCCACGTCGGCGTACAAGTAGTGAAGGTATCTGCTAAATATTCAGATAGTTGCATGAGATACTTCTCCCCGGGGCAAGTCATTTGTAAATGTGACATGTTCATCTGTTTCATCCCAAATAAGTATTTTTGAGTGTCTCTCCGTGTTTAGTGATAAGATAAGGCACGTTAAGTAGCATTTACGCATGAATGATGATAGTTAAATTGAGTGGCACTTAAGTCACATGCGGTCCTTCGCACTCTGCCAAGTAATAACAGTGACACCCTGTAGTGAGCGTCTCAGTATTCGGCCGTTAAAGTAAGAAATATACAATGTCTACATTTACAATAGGTACTTTTAAAATAGATGTTTGTGAATAATCATACGACCATACAAAGTTTTACATACTCAGATCCTGTAACTAAGTTACTAAAAAACCGTATTACATACAGGCTGTAATATTAATGAGTCATAATACTTTAGGGTGTGTATGGGTCCTATATATAGAGCTTACTGTAAAAGTACCAGCGCTGAAAGAGGTACTTTTTTTTACTTATCGTATGGGCTTTATGATGTTGAGGCATTTCTTATACAAACATGAAAGTCAAAAGTAAGTCTTTTAGAGCTGGTACTTCTACAGTATACTCTACATAGGTGGCACATACACACCATGTATATATATATGTATCTATATTTAATATCAATAGATACGGTTCTGATACATGAAGTCTAATTTACATTTCGAAATACGAGAAAATTATTCAATTTTCTTCACCATATCCGTAAAATTAATTACGCAAATCTGTCATTGGAACGTGCAGGTTTCATTACGCTGCCCATTTTGAATTCCGAGCTCATGTGAGGGCAAACATATTTTAATGACGCACCGCCTGTTAAAAATTTAACCAGCGATATCCGAGCGTAATTGCTACTTTTTTTCTAAAGGCGAAATTAATATTTATGCGCAGTGCGGAAAATGTTGTCTTTGCGTCTACCATTGATCCAGTGTGGCTTAGTATTTTTGTGAACACATTCAGATGTTCGTTAGTAAGTTACGGAAACTAATGTCGTTGGCAATACAAAATTGTAATAATTTAACAAATTTTGCATTTAAAAAAAATATGTATTAGCTGTTTATTGGTCCTTAAATTAGAAAAAAAAAGTTATACTTTGTTGCTTAAAATTGAGATTGTATATTTTGGCTCCTGCATTTAAATATTAGCAATGTTATATTCCATTGTTTCTCAATTATTATTTGCGTTTATGGTTAAAATGTAAACACCTGATTTTTTTTGGTTTTATTTTGAAATAATAATGAAGACATTTTTTCATAGGGCACACGCGAGTATTTTCAAACTATAATCTCAGAAGCAGCCCTACGTGTAAAATATGACACGATTCTAGGGCTGGTAGCAATATCAAAATGCAAAGAAGTAAACACGAAACGGGGACACATACGAAACGCCGAATGCAGACTAAGTACTAGCACAATGCCTTACACAGCCTTCCTTTTGCAGAGACGTTCAGAAATTTTGGCGCGTCTAAGAATGGTTTCACAAGATGTGTCTACTTATGTTTGTTTATTACATGTGTGACTCGGTGATATAAATTGTATAACCGAAAATTGAGAGTAATGAAAGTTTAAATTCAAGTTTTTAACCCCCGATAAAACATACAGGGCCCTGATTCGCTATTATCACTTACGAAGTTCGATAACAAAAATGTATGGGATTCGACATAAGCTTCAATGACAAGCGAATTCGTGTGTCACTTAAAGAAGCGAAGAAGTCTTATGTGAGCGATGGCATCTTGTGTCTGTGTGTGTTAGGGCGTGTTTCACCAAACAATGATAAAGTTAACGCCATGTTAAATATCATGTTATCCCTCTCGTATTTCCTGTCAATGAATGAGATGGCATGGTATTTTAACATGGCGTTAACTTTAACATTGCTTGGTTAAACACGGCCATAGTGTCTTGCGGTTGCATAGAAGCACCAAACGGATGAACCGATTTGGATATAGTTTTTTTAAAGCTGACATGTTTACGGGTGTAAGCTATAATTCTCTGTTATCAGTTCGCTGTTATCAGTTCGCTGTTATCAGATGTTTATTGTTGAATAAGTAAAGCTCTGACTTCTTAGAAAAACTTTGTATATCAGTCGTAATATACGGTGAATGAACATTGTCTATTTAACAATTCCACTCCACTCCACACACGTCCACTCTATACTAGGAATGTCCTTTATCCATAATACTATACAAGATGTAATAAAAATCAGTAATAAACTTTTAGAGGTGTAAGTGCCTAATATGTAGAGTTTACTGTGAAAGTATCACCGTTGAAATGTTTCAGTGGTAGTAGGCATCACATAGCTACGACGTTCAGAAAACATTTTGTAAAAAAAATATTCTGAATATAATGTTTTCATTTGATTTGATTTCTATAAGAAATCCACATCATAAATTTGCCCATACAATAATTAAAAAAAGTAACTTTTTTAGCGCTGGTACTTTCACTGTAAACTGATACGGGACTCATACAGACCCTGAAGTATTATCACTTATTACTACAGCATGTATAATATCATATTATTTTCTTGTACATATCATGCAAGGCGAAAGGCTTTCACAAATATACATTTGTATTTCATTTTTATTCGTTACCCGCCATTCATACGAGCTCTTTAATTTACTGAAATGGTCTAAACGAGGCGCCGATTACAGTTCGTGTGTGTGTATGTCGTATCAAAAGTACAAAACAGCCTGACCTTTTCGCTTTGATGGATGTATATTAATTTACATACCTTTCTAGGTCAGGGTCTGGCTAGAATTAAGTCTGAATAAGAGGGAAAAGTGTTTTCAATTTTACTAAGGAAATTTTGGTAGTCTACTTCACACTGAGACCATTGTTCCCTCGTCGGGATTCAAACCCACAACCTCTAGGTCGAGCACCAACGCGCTGAACCACTGCGCTACGGAGGTCGTTAACTTATACAGAACTTTTTTTTTAATCTTTAATTTTACAACATTACAGATTAAAATTAGTTCACAATATTATCTAGATCTCTTAAATGTTAACTATGTATTATATAACTTATCAATCTATCACTGTATTCTATCTTGAAATTAGATACAGAACTCACAGAAAAATAAATTTACGCCTATAGTAAATAAATATACATAGTACTTTTGCATATTTTTTAAAAGTTAATATTTTTTTCAATTTAATGTATTTAGTAGTAGGTAGTGATCATGGTTAATAAACCATGTAGGTTTTTTATCCTAAGGTCGACGCTGATCATAGATTCGTTCAGTTCGAGCTGATGATGATTAATCCTAAGCCTTTTATTACGTTAGGGTTTAATTTGTATAACAAACTAATCCATTTTCCAATTTGTTTTCATTCATTCAGATTGGCTTAATCCGATTTGTACTGCTAACTGCAAGGTAACAGTGTTTTTCAAATTTTTATACACCTCTATAAGAGGCTTTCAAAATTTTATGAAACACTCGTTATATTTCTACATTCATATTGTTTTCCGTATTCCGATTGAAAATAAGTACACTTAAGATGTATAACAATAATTATACAGGAATAATATCATCTATAATTATTGTAAATTCTTTAATCAAGATAAGTCAGTATTGCACATGAGTTATTAGAAATTAAAATCCGGCCAAGTGCGAGTAAAAAAAAAAAGAAAAATGTTAAATTTACACGGGCGGAGTCACGGACAGAAGCTTGCATTCTGACAATATGGCGTTTGGGCTGCCTGAAACTCATTCTCACGTAATCGGTAGGACGATAGAAGACACTCGGATTAAAATTATACACTACTTTTTATACTAGCTGACCCTTGCCCATTTCGGTAAGCATAAAAACAGTTTGTGATAAAATTCAAATAAAAAGAATAAAAACCCGAACCCAGAACCTCCAACGCGGAACCAGCAACGCGGAACCAGCAAAGCGGAATCCGAAACGCGGAACCCGCAACGCGGGTCCGTCCATCTTCATGTCCGTCTCCTGGCTCTAAGCTACCTCCTCATCAATTTTCAGCCATATCGGTAAAGCCGTTCTTGAGTTATAAATCGTGCAACTAACATGACTTTCTTTTATGGATCGTCCTGGCTTCCGTAGTGCGCGCACGTCGATTCCGCCGCGTTCGTCCGTCTCGATCGTGACGCGTCCGTGCCGACCACCCTTGGAGCAGTTCCGGTACCTCCTGATGGCGTCCGGCAATCCGTGCTTGGTTCATTCGAACTGAGTGCGGATTGCCGCCTTGCCGGGGAGACGAACTGCCCACCCGCCCCGCTGCACATCGTAGTGTTGTGGTCACGGGAGGCCAGCTCCACCTAGCGTTCTCCGCCGGGTATCACACCGCCGTGCCGTCGCCTCGACCATGGCCTCCGTGTCCTGTGGCCGCCCTGCTGCCACCTGAGACTCCACCGAGCCTGTACCGTGCCTAGCTGTGATGGAGCGGACACCGTTCGCGCCGGGCCCCCGTCGGCATTCTCGTGGGGGGGTTGTGGTAGCCCCCCACCCCAATGTCCGACCGAGACCTGCGACGCGTCCTGGATCCCGCCCATCCAGCCGTGAAGTGCACGGACTCGCCGCAGCGCACACAGCGCTGCCCCGTGGCTTGCGCCTCATGCCGCAGCCACCCACCACCGCCCTCAGGCACCCCGCCTGAGCCCGCCCAACGTCCGGCAGACTCCACTGCCGCACCTACCGCCGTGGAACAATTTCCCGGCCACCGGCGAGCGCCCTCCCGCCGCCGTCTACACCGCAGTCCACCCGGCCTGCACTGCTGCACACCGCAGCCTCACCACCACCTCACCACCACCAGTGCCAACACGGCACCATCGCTGCTGCCCGGCTCCGCCTCGCCGCTTGAGGCGGCCTAGCCCTCCACGTGCCCGCCTGACGTCAGGTGACTCGCCCTCGCCTGGGTTGAGCCGCGTCCGCCGGCCTCGCCGCGCCGTGCGAACTCGCCCCCTTGCCAGAGGGGGGCCGAAGTATCCCGGCCCCGCCACGCTGGTGGACAACACTCCCCTGCCTGGGTTGACTCCCGGTCACGCCGCCGTGGACCCGCGAAGCCGCCTCGCCGCGTCGCGCAACGGTCCAGCAGCCTCGCAACCGGATTCACAACCCGTTCACCGTTCCTTTTTGCTACAGCAAAGGAGCCTGCGACGGAGCCCCGCGCCAGCCTCTGGACATTCCTGCCATCCGAAGGCTCCTTGAAGGGAAGGAGCCTGTAAGACTGGCGGGAATCCTATGGCGGCCCCGGACGACCTCGCACCTACCGCACGGTCGAGCGCCACCTGCCGCCTGCCGCCCGGCCCCTGGGAAAGGCTGCACGGCTCGCGGGCGAGCACCCGGCGCTCCCAGCAACGCCTCACGGCGTTCACCATTTGGCATCCTTATGCCCCCTTCCCCCTTCATGGCTCCCGGAGCCCCCCCCACTCCCTGGATCGGCTGGGTCCGCGAGTCGGTTTAAAGATCGACTCGTCAAAGTCTAGCCCTTCAGGCAGTCGCACATTAAATAAAATGTTATACAGAAGGTTTTTCCCTGCGCCCTGACGCGGGGGTTTTGCCTTCAAAAAAACGTCTTGTCGTGTCATTTATTTTGCCCCCACCTTGTTAGGGCTTTGGTCCGCGGGACGATGAGAGGCGTGGGAGGAGTGGAACCACACACGTTCCTCGGTCTCAGGACCGGGGCCTCACTCGCCACTTGTCGTCTCGCCATTCAGGAATAAGCCTCTCAAGGCTTCTTTTCCCTTAGCGCCATGGTTTTCCCCTGCGTTCTGCCGCGGGGGGTTTTCCCTAGAAAAACATAAAGTATAATACGGCTCGGTATCTTCAATACCGGGTCCTTCGACCCCACGTAGAGGGGCTCATTAGCCCCTGGTCGTGGTTCCCCCGCTCCCGGCCACTCTGGCCAGGTGAGCGTGTGAAAATCATAGGTAGGCTTTCTTTTATATATATATATATAGATTTGCGAGTTTCTTACGCCGGTTCTTCTCGCCGGGTTAGGTTTCCGAACCGGAGGTAACTGGTAATTGTAAAATATTATCAAAATTGACCTTCATAAACAAACTTTATGTTTTAATTTTGAATAATAACTTTTTTATTTTATTCATTTGCATTAACTTGGCCGGGGCCGCGAGTCAGACTATGTAGGAACTCGCGAAGCTTAAAAAAAATTCTGACTCGGGGTCTCACAGTCAGAATATGTAGGAACTAGCGAAGCTAAAAAAAAATTCTTAGTCGCAGTCCCAGTCAGAATATGTAGGAACTAGCTTCTCTAGTTCCTGCATATTCTGACAATATGGCGTCTGGGGTAATCTGCCCGATACTCATTGTCACGTAATCGGTAAGTCGATGGGAGACACTCGGTGTAAACTTCATATTCACAGTCGGGTGTAGTTAGGTGAGTATTTACGACCGACCGCAAACACTTGAGCACTGCAGCTGCGAATTAATAATTTCTAGACAGTGTTTGTATGAATTCATTTCTGTATACCATATTTTACAAAAACATCTTTAAGCTCCGATTTCACTAACGCATGTTAGTGTTAACGGCTTGTTAAATTACTATGGCTTGTCATTCATTGATAGGAATTACGAGAGGGACAACATGATATTTATCGAAGGGTTAACTTTAACATTGCTTGGTGAAACACGCCCTTAACCGGACTACATAAGGTTAATTGTTTAGCCAGCCCAGGTATTTATAACAAATCTATTTATACCTCACGCTAATCATAGCGTTCCATTAGGAACAAATATACCTACATACATACATAGTTTGCCAAAACCCTTTTCACTTCGCTGTAATCTGGTATGTTAAAAATACTAACTTAACTCTTAGGCTCAACTGACACTAGATCGTCGACTTGTAAAGTTTTTCATCTCTACATTATTAAGGTACAAATATTATGGATATATGGTTAAAAACGTAGACACGCGTGATGATTGAAGACGCGTCGATGATCGCTATTATTGATTTCTATTATTGAAAATAATACAAATTTCTACGTTAATGACGTTACAATAGACATGATATTATTCGCTGCGTGCGAAGTAAGTGGTGGGGTAACTATGAATCGATCATCAGATAATCGGCCGTAATAGGAACTTTCGGCAGACCAACTGATACTTTTACTTGCGAAATTTACGTGTCCAACGACAATACAGTCATAAATTAATTATTTGTGATATGCACGAAATACGTTACTCGATTAAATTTGTTTATTTTGTTACTTCCTTTCGTGAAAACACACTTGAAAATATTTAATATTTCGAAGTCCGCCGCAATTGTAAAGGTGCTAGTTGGCACTGTCATCGCGCACCCAGGGCCCTTACTCTCCAAACTGATTTGATTTTGATTCAGATACGATCATGCCGCGTACTTGCTAATAAATTGACGTTTGTTTATTTTGATTCTCAGTCGATTGATATGGTTGGGAGTACAAAAAGTTACGATCTAATAATTTTCTGTATCCTGATTAGTTTCAAAGTAATTCACCAAATAAAGTACGAAAAACCACTGATATCGAACGGATTCAGTTCTCGATTGTGTCGGGAGTAAGCCCCCTGCCAATAGGTTGCATAATATCATCTCTATTTGTCTTCAATTTAACTTGTCGCTTCGATTTAACGCCAGTGTGAGTTGAGCCTTAAAGATTTCCACACCATGTCAAAATGGGGAACGTACGAACAAAACTTGTTAATTTATTCTAATCCGAACGGGGGGCGTCGGGAGCATTAAATGTGAGGCTCGTCAGGTGTTAAGTCCATAATTTCCCGGGGGAACAATTGGGAATTGCATTTTAAAGGTTTTTTGCAGAATTTTTACGTCGTTTAGTGACCTTTGTAGGTAGCCTTAAAGAATTAATCTTATTATTTTTTTACCGTTCATGCTTTTTATCTATATACAATCTTGTATCTTCTTTCTCTTTGTTATACATATATATAAATGAATTGCTGTTCGTTAGTCTCGCTAAAACTCGAGAATGGCTGAACCGATTCGGTTATTTTAGTCTTGAAATATTCGTGGAAGTCCAGGGAAGGTTTAAACGATTTGTATGTCCAACGAAATGGGTATGGATCAGCTAGTCTTCTTCTTCTTCTCTTCTTATATATAAAAATGAATTGCTGTTCGTTAGTCTCGCTTAAACTCGAGAATGGCTGAACCGATCCGGCTATTTTTGTCTTGAAATATTCGTGGAAGTCCAGGGAATGTTTAAACGGTTTTTTTATGCTCAACGAAGTGGGCACGGGTCAGCTAGTATTATAAAAAAAAGTATACAGTTGCAAATAATATAGGTAAAACCACCTCTTTTTTTGCGAAGAAATATTTGTTTGTTTTCGGTATTTATTTTTCGAAACAAATTAACTGATTTTAATGCGATGGACGTTTAAATACGAAAAAATGTATGAAACCCTCAGAATTTTCTTTTGCTCAGTGTATAAACTCGCGTGAAATACCTAGTTTTAAGTGCATCTAAATACTATATTTACAGTTTCTAAGCTATGTATTTTATGAAGAAACTAAAAATACTAAAGTTACTAGCTATAGGTAAGTTACTAGGTACTAGCTATGAAGTTACTATCTATATCTATATCTATACATATAATAAATCTGTAGAGGGGTCATGTCTGTACATTAAGAATATTTAAGTGAAAATTAAAAAAAGGGGGCCTATAAAAGACACAGAACCTAAAAATAACATTTTTGAAAAAAATGTCTGTCTGTCTGTCTGTCTGTCTGTCCGTATGGGAATGTTTGTCGTCGCATCACGCTAAAACCACTGTATGGAATGAAATGAAATTTGGCAGGCAGGTAGCTTAAAACCCGAAGAGCATTATTGGAAATTATTATCCCGAAAAACGAAAGGGTTCCCGTGGGATCTTCAAAAAAATGTAGCTATCTATTTGACGGTATTTCAGCCAAACTACTCAACGTATTTAAATGAAATTTGGCATGCAGGTAGCTTATGACCTGAAGAGCATTATTGGAAATTATTATCCGGAAAAACGAAAGAGTTCCCGTGGGATCTTCAAAAAATTGTAGCTACCTATTTGAAGGTATTTCAGCCAAACTACTCAACATATTTAAATGAAATTTGGCAGGCAGGTAGCTTATGACCTGAAGAGCATTATCGGAAATTATTACCCCGAAAAACGAAAGCGTTCCCGTGGGATCTTCAAAAAGTTGTAGCTACCTATTTGACGGTATTTCAGCCAAACTACTTAACGTATTTAAATGAAATTTGGCCGGCAGGTAGCTTATGATCTGAAGAGCATAACTAAAAATTATTATCCCGAAAAACGAAAGGGTTCCCGTGGGATCTTCAAAAAATTGTAGCTACCTGTTTGACGGTATTTTAGCCAAGCTACTTAACGTATTTAAATGAAATTTGGCAGGCAGGTAGCTTATGACTTGAAGAACATTATAGAAAATTATTATCCCGAAAAAGGAAAGGGTTCCCGTGGGATTTCCAAAAAAATGTAGCTACCAACATGACGGTATTTCAGCCAAACTACTCAACATATTTAAATGAAATTTGGCAGGCAGGTAGCTTATGACCTGAAGAGCATTATTGGAAATTATTATCCCGAAAAACGAAAGGGTTCCTGTGGGATCTTCAAAAAATTGTAACTACCTATTTGACGGTATTTCAGCCAAACTACTCAACGTACTTAAATGAAACTTGGCACAAAGATAGATTGTAACATGAAATAATCAACATAATATGTATTTTTAACCGACTTCCAAAATAGGAGGTGGTTTCTCAATTCGTAAATATATGTTTTTTTTTATGTTTGTGGATATCTTCGTCGTTTATGAACCGATTTTAAATATTAATGTAATACCACTACTACTTAGTCTTTGAAGGTATACGTTTGGAAATTTCGACATCGTTTATACTACAAGCATAATATGGTAATTAATAAATAAAAACCGGGCAAGTGCGAGTTGGAATTGCGCACCGAGAGTAGACCGCCGACGCCGAAAAATTTGGCGGTCGGCGCAAGCAGCGCAGCGTCGGATTGAAAGTCGGCGTCGGGCGTCGGCATCGCAACGTTAGGCGTCGCGCCGTAGGGCGTCAGGCGTCGCGCAGTAGGGCGTCGGGCGTCGCGGCGTCGGGCGTCGCGGCGTCGGGCATCGGGCGTTGGCATCGCGACGTTGGGCGTCGCGGCGTCCATCAGCGTCGCGACGTCGGTCGTCGGCGTCGCGGCGTTGGGCGTCGCGGCGTTGGGCGTCGCGGCGTTGGGCGTCGCGGCGTTGGGCGTCGCGGCGTTAGGCGTCGGCGTCGCGACGTTGGGTGTCGCGGCGTCAGGCGTCGGCGTCGTGACGTTGGGCATCGCGGCGTCGGGATAAGCGTCGCGGCGTCGGGCGTCGCGGCGTCGGGCGTCGGGCGTCGCGCCGTAGGGCGTCGGGCGTCCGACGCCGCGACGCCTGACGCCGCAACGCCCGACGCAGCGATGCCCAACGTCGCGACGCCAACGCCCAACGCCGCGACACCCAACGTCGCGACGCCGACGCCCAACGCCGCGACGCCGACGCCCGACGTCGCGACTCTGACGGACGCCGCGATGCCCAACGTCGCGATGCCGACGCCCGATGCCCGACGCCGCGACGCCGACGCCCGACGCCGCGACGCTTATCCCGACGCCGCGACGCCCAACGTCACGACGCCGACGCCTGACGCCGCGACACCCAACGTCGCGACGCCGACGCCTAACGCCGCGACGCCCAACGCCGCGACGCCCAACGCCGCGACGCCCAACGCCGCGACGCCCAACGCCGCGACGCCGACGACCGACGTCGCGACGCTGATGGACGCCGCGACGCCCAACGTCGCGATGCCAACGCCCGATGCCCGACGCCGCGACGCCCGACGCCGCGACGCCCGACACCCTACGGCGCGACGCCTGACGCCCTACGGCGCGACGCCTAACGTTGCGATGCCGACGCCCGACGCCGACTTTCAATCCGACGCTGCGCTGCTTGCGCCGACCGCCAAATTTTTCGGCGTCGGCGGTCTACTCTCGGTGCGCAATTCCAACTCGCACTTGCCCGGTTTTTATTTATTAATTACCATATTATGCTTGTAGTATAAACGATGTCGAAATTTCCAAACGTATACCTTCAAAGACTAAGTAGTAGTGGTATTACATTAATATTTAAAATCGGTTCATAAACGACGAAGATATCCACAAACATAAAAAAAAACATATATTTACGAATTGAGAAACCACCTCCTATTTTGGAAGTCGGTTAAAAATACATATTATGTTGATTATTTCATGTTACAATCTATCTTTGTGCCAAGTTTCATTTAAGTACGTTGAGTAGTTTGGCTGAAATACCGTCAAATAGGTAGTTACAATTTTTTGAAGATCCCACAAGAACCCTTTCGTTTTTCGGGATAATAATTTCCAATAATGCTCTTCAGGTCATAAGCTACCTGCCTACCAAATTTCATTTAAATATGTTGAGTAGTTTGGCTGAAATACCGTCATGTTGGTAGCTACATTTTTTTGGAAATCCCACGGGAACCCTTTCCTTTTTCGGGATAATAATTTTCTATAATGTTCTTCAAGTCATAAGCTACCTGCCTGCCAAATTTCATTTAAATACGTTAAGTAGCTTGGCTAAAATACCGTCAAACAGGTAGCTACAATTTTTTGAAGATCCCACGGGAACCCTTTCGTTTTTCGGGATAATAATATATGTTTTTTTATGTTTGTGGATATCTTCGTCGTTTATGAACCGATTTTAAATATTAATGTAATACCACTACTACTTAGTCTTTGAAGGTATACGTTTGGAAATTTCGACATCGTTTATACTACAAGCATATGGTAATTAATAAATAAAAACCGGGCAAGTGCGAGTTGGAATTGCGCACCGAGAGTAGACCGCCGACGCCGAAAAATTTGGCGGTCGGCGCAAGCAGCGCAGCGTCGGATTGAAAGTCGGCGTCGGGCGTCGGCATCGCAACGTTAGGCGTCGCGCCGTAGGGCGTCAGGCGTCGCGCCGTAGGGCGTCGGCGTCGCGACGTTGGGTGTCGCGGCGTCAGGCGTCGGCGTCGTGACGTTGGGCGTCGCGGCGTCGGGATAAGCGTCGCGGCGTCGGGCGTCGGCGTCGCGGCGTCGGGCATCGGGCGTCGGCATCGCGACGTTGGGCATCGCGGCGTCCGTCAGAGTCGCGACGTCGGGCGTCGGCGTCGCGGCGTTGGGCGTCGGCGTCGCGACGTTGGGTGTCGCGGCGTTGGGCGTTGGCGTCGCGACGTTGGGCATCGCTGCGTCGGGCGTTGCGGCGTCAGGCGTCGCGGCGTCGGGCGTCGGGCGTCGCGCCGTAGGGCGTCGGGCGTCGCGGCGTCGGGCATCGCGACGTTGGGCGTCGCGGCGTCCATCAGCGTCGCGACGTCGGTCGTCGGCGTCGCGGCGTTGGGCGTCGCGGCGTTGGGCGTCGCGGCGTTGGGCGTCGCGGCGTTGGGCGTCGGCGTCGCGACGTTGGGTGTCGCGGCGTTGGGCGTTGGCGTCGCGACGTTGGGCATCGCTGCGTCGGGCGTTGCGGCGTCAGGCGTCGCGGCGTCGGGCGTCGGGCGTCGCGCCGTAGGGCGTCGGGCGTCGCGGCGTCGGGCATCGCGACGTTGGGCGTCGCGGCGTCCATCAGCGTCGCGACGTCGGTCGTCGGCGTCGCGGCGTTGGGCGTCGCGGCGTTGGGCGTCGCGGCGTTGGGCGTCGCGGCGTTAGGCGTCGGCGTCGCGACGTTGGGTGTCGCGGCGTCAGGCGTCGGCGTCGTGACGTTGGGCGTCGCGGCGTCGGGATAAGCGTCGCGGCGTCGGGCGTCGGCGTCGCGGCGTCGGGCATCGGGCGTCGGCATCGCGACGTTGGGCATCGCGGCGTCCGTCAGAGTCGCGACGTCGGGCGTCGGCGTCGCGGCGTTGGGCGTCGGCGTCGCGACGTTGGGTGTCGCGGCGTTGGGCGTTGGCGTCGCGACGTTGGGCATCGCTGCGTCGGGCGTTGCGGCGTCAGGCGTCGCGGCGTCGGGCGTCGGGCGTCGCGCCGTAGGGCGTCGGGCGTCGCGGCGTCGGGCGTCGCGACGTTGGGCGTCGCGGCGTCGGGCATCGGGCGTCGGCGTCGCGACGTTGGGCGTCGCGGCGTCCATCAGCGTCGCGATGTCGGGCGTCGGCGTCGCGGCGTTGGGCGTTGCAGCGTTGGGCGTCGCGGCGTTAGGCGTCGGCGTCGCGACGTTGGTAGTCGCGGCGTCAGGCGTCGGCGTCGTGACGTTGGGCGTCGCGGCGTCGGGCGTTGCGCCGTCGGGAGTCACGCCGTCGGGCGTCGCGACGGCGGGCGTCGCGGCGTCGGGATAAGCGTCGCGGCGTCGGGCGTCGGCGTCGCGGCGTCGGGCGTCGGCGTCGCGGCGTCGGGCGTCGGCGTCGCGGCGTCGGGCATCGGGCGTCGGCGTCGCGACGTTGGGCGTCGCGGCGTCCGTCAGAGTCGCGACGTCGGGCGTCGGCGTCGCGGCGTTGGGCGTCGGCGTCGCGACGTTGGGTGTCGCGGCGTTGGGCGTTGGCGTCGCGACGTTGGGCGTCACTGCGTCGGGCGTCGCGGCGTCGGGCGTCGCGGCGTCGGGCGTCGCGGCGTCGGGCGTCGCGGCGTCGGGCGTCGCGGCGTCGGGCGTCGCGGCGTCGGGCGTCGCGGCGTCGGGCGTCGCGGCGTCGGGCGTCGCGGCGTCGGGTGTCGGCGTCGCGACGTTAGGCGTCGCGGCGTCGGCGTCGCGACGTCGGGCGTCGGCTCCACGACGTTGGGCGTTGCGGCGTCGGGCGTCGCGGCGTCGGTCGTCGCGTCATATACGGGACATGAGCGCGTTTAAACAAACAAACAATTTACATTTGGGGACTTTCGTTGCATGCGCTGCATAAACGGTTTAAGTCAAACAAACACCACGCGAACGAAGTCGCGGGCACAGCTAGTCTATTATATAATAGTAGGTACCTAAATACAGCCTATTACAGAGCGAACTATATCTATCGATTTTTGATGCGCAAAACAAGAAAAGTCCTGAATTTAAAAGTTTTCAAGAAAAGGGTAAAATAAAAGGGGCGTTTTTACTTTTACCCTTTTAAAAACTAAAAGGAACACTTCAATGCTGCAAAGCACATTTTCAGTGTTATAATTTTAGAATTGTTTCGCCGTCAAGAAAATACGTTGCTGGGACGTCTTAATATTCTTCAGGACTTGGCTCCCAACCAAAATGTCTGTTGCCACAGAATGCACTTTCACTAAGATATTTGGGACAATGCGTTACAGTTTTGTTTTAAACTCAAGTGGGTTAAGAAAACAAAATCTATGGAGTCGACACTCGATTTTCATTTTTTTTTAAATATTTATTAATATTTGCTCAGATTATATTACAATAGATACTTAGAGCGGAATGAGCAAAATAGAATACAAAGCAAAAATTTGACGGCAAGAAAGGAAATCTACTAAAGAAAATACAAAATCATAAGCCAATAGAATTCCACAGATATAACATTATTTCACAAATTTTAATGATACCCGTATATGAGAAAATAGTTTTACTGTGTATCTATTGTGAATGTTCTTAATGTCTTTTGGGAATCGATATTTTCACTTGATTGTATTAGATTTTCTCTTGATTATATTTTGATATAGTGATTTCACCCAGATGTTCTATGCGCTCTATCTGCTTATTATTAATCTATGATTATTTATTACATTATTGCTAGAAAGATAATAGAAAATTATGTTTTACTAGCTCTAGCTTTTAAATGATAACAAAAAAGAGAATCAATGGTGCTGCACTTTAAAAGCGGCATTTACATAACTAAGAAAAAAGCTCTAGTCCGCAGCTTCACCCGCGTGACAGCTCTCACTACTTAGGGGGTGAAATTTTGAGAAATCCTTCCTATGTTTATGACATATAAGGGATACGTATGCAAAATTTCAAGTTTCTTGCCTTCAGAGAGTTTGGGTTAGATCTGCGTAGATCGTAGATCAGTTAATCTGTTTTGTTTTTTAAATAATAATAATAATAATATCTATGGACGCCCCGAGCTAAGTATCCGAAGAACTTGTGTTACATGGACCAGATAACGGAAATATGTTTAATACTTTAATACTTTACATATATGTAATTTTTTTTTTATATTACATCAATTTATTACACATCCATTACCCAGGATAACGGAGTTTTTGTTCCTGTGGCGGGATTCGATCCCGCTCGAGCAACGACGTACTCAACCACTGCGCCACAGATATCGACAAATCTAAAATAATATTATAGTAAAATATATTGGTAGTCAACATTTTTTACGTATTAAAATATTTTGTTTGTTGCAGGTAAACCTTTGTTCAACACGAGTAAGCTCTACTTTGTGTAAACTACCTAAGTATTCAGCTGGGTCCTGGGTAATCAACATTATTTACAATCTGCGAACTTTATAGACAGTTTACCTAAGAGGAAATACAATTGGCTGATCTGATTTCCTAAAGTTTTTGGTTAACCAACTGTTTTAAATATCTAAATTAGTTTTTAGATTACCGAAATAATAATAACAATAATAGTTCCCCTCAGCGATTTCGGTGTCGGTAGCCGATTTAATTGAAACCAAGACAGCTACGCAGGAGTTATTTTGTAGTGCCCAAGTATGTGCGCAATACACAAAGACACTCTCTCTTCCTTTTACTCTCATAACCCAGCGGGACGGTAAACCGACGGGCGGGAAAACAGGCGCAGGACCGACTTTTTACAAGCCCATTAACAAAACTAAGTATACGAGTCGTACCACCAAATACTAAACATTCATTGACTTATCTCAAAAATACTTCAAAATATTTTGTGTTTGATAGCCACTAAAAATTTAGGTAGCCGTTAAAATAATAATAATATCACGGATACTTCTACACCACGTCAATCTTGCCCCTTGCTGTGTACTCCGATCTGGGGGCATTGTCGTGCTCCCACCAGGACGAGCAAAGCGGAGTGCAAGTGCACTACCTACCTTTTCTCGAAACGTTTCCTTTTTTTTTCGAACTCTCATAACTTTGCTTTGGATGATGTTAAATAGTTGAAAATTTCCACGTATAATGACATTAGTAAAAACATGAAACATAGGTGCAATGTTTTAATGTCGTAGCTATTATAAATCTAAAGATTTTATCAATGTCTTAAAACAGGAGTAAAAACCCCTGATTTCGTCATTGACTAACTTATACGTAGGATATCAAAATCTAGATATCAAAATCTAGAGGTCATAAAAATTCTTAAGGTACTTCCTGAAGTCCTAGAAAGCTGAATTTTTTTATGTTTAGTGTTACTTCACAACAGAAGTATAAGATGTCAAACTTTGAAGTAGACGCATATTTCATATTTTATTTTACAGCGCATATTGTATGTAAAAATCATTAAACAACACATCATCACATAGACTACGACCTAGGAATCTTACGAAATTCGAAAACAAAATGACGTATGGGATTTGACATATTAAGCTTCGCTAAGTGAAATACGAATTCGCCTGTCACTTAGCGAAATTTATCATATCCCATACATTTGACAGGTGAAAAAGCAAAGCGAAATTTCTATTCCTTTACAAGAATATCGACGTCGTCATGGGGACTTTCATATAAAACCCTAAAATTAATTTATTCGGCTACATATCTAGGTAGTATATGCTACGGTGCCCTCGTGTGGGCCGACAGGGCAACAATCGGTGCTGCCAGACGCAAGCTATTACAAAGCCATCGTCTCGCGTTAATATTCCTATGCAAGGCTTACCGTACCGTCAGTACGGAAGCTCTGCCAGTTCTCGCTGGGGTCTTACCCGTCGACCTTGAAATACAGCGTCGGGCAGCCATGTATTATCGTAAAAAAAGTTTAATGGGCCCGTATTTCTTAAACGCACGCGACAGAAACAAAATATTAAGATTATTCGAACCAATAGATATTTCAATACAATACCTAATCTCCGAATGGCAGACGCGATGGGAAAACTCCACAAAAGGGCGCCACCTGTACAACTTTTTCCCATGTGTACGCGAACGGCTCTCCATGCACTGGCTAAATATTGATCACTGCGTTTCACAATTCCTGACCGGTCATGGCAATTTTAAAGCGAAACTATACGGATTCAAATTGGTGGAATCTCCTCTATGCGAGTGTTCGACCGAAGGCAACATTTCCGAACAAACGGCGCATCACATTCTATGGGAGTGTGATCTCTGGCGAGATGAAAGAACTACAATGCTTAACAAATTAGGCTATTTGTAAATCTGGAGTCGTATATTACGGTGACCTCGTGGACAGCGCTAGGAATTTCCGTGCTTTCAAGCGTTTCTGCCATAATTATTATTGGAAACATTTATCAATATCATAATAAATCCCCAATAATGGCATAAACTCATATATAGATTACAATGACATAATAATATAATAATATAATATATTCCCGTGGTGCTTTCCCTTAATTTTTGGCCGTTTGTGTCATTACAATTTTGTACTGTCTCCCACTTTTCTTGGGGAGGGAAACTGGAATACTTCCTACTCCTCCTTTTTTTCTTCTGATTAATTTCGTTGTGGGTCCCAAGACAGATTTAGCTTGTCCCTCGGGCTCCCTGAGATCATATCAAAGGGTTTGTCGTGGTTGGTTACCGCTGTCGATCCTGGCTCACAGGAGTTGCAGTGGTGGGAATGTGAGGTGGGCCAATGCCCGTTTAAGAATCCCATACATTTTTGTTTTAGAACTTCGTAAGTGATAAAAGCGGTGTCATCATAAATTAAGGCCCACATCTGTGTTGTTAGTTGTGTACCTTTTCTGTTCTTTTAGCGGGATTTTAACCCACCTTCAGCTTTAGCCGTCGCCGTCAATCACTAAGCCACATAGGTCGGCAAATTAACTAAAGTTTTAGTAATCAGTGGGTGTTACGTTTTGTTTTGTTTACCGTAAAAAATAATTGAAGACATGAATAGATGAAGGTGATATGTTGTAAAAAAATTTACCCAAAAATTGAGTTTAAACTATCACTTAAACATTTTAGGATATCTAGTAACGTATTAAGTATATTGATTCTAGTTGTAATGTACTTAATACCTAAGTGACAGTTTGAACACAATTTTCTCGAAATCAGAATTTTGCTGCATATCACCTTCATCCATTGATATCTTCAATTGTGTGGTCTCAAAATTGTGGCGAAAATGGTAACTAATTCGATGCCATAGAAATTGTAGCTAACTTCTTTACACAGTAGTTATCGAAATATTGTGATCAACGGATTTTCATGTTGTATAAACTCCTAAACTATGTGAAAACTATTCCCAGCCTCGTCGTTAGGGCCCAAGGGGACTATAGAAGAAATATAAATTAATTTCGCCTATACATGGGCAGAAATAACATCGTTTGGGCAAACTTTGACAAGGACGGTTCGTTACTCGACGGACAAGTTCCCAAACTCAGCTCCGGACAACTTGTTAACTATGTACCCCAATCGCCTTTATACTGCAGTTTTTGCATAATTGAAATGCTCGCAGATTCCTTCCGTAGGCATTAGATAGTGCGGAGAAGTATCTATACTAATACTAATATTATAAAGCGGAAGAGTTTGTTTGTTTGTTTAAACGCGCTAATCTCAGGAACTACTGGGCCAATTTGAAAAATACTTTTTTTATTGGATAGTCCATTTATAAAGGAAGGCTTTAGGCTATATAACATTACGCTGCGACCAATAGGAGCGAAGCGTCAATGAGAAATGTTGCAAAAACGGGGAGACTTTCGTTGCGTGCCTGCATAAATGGTTTAAGACGCTCAAGAACCACGCGAACGAAGTCGCGGGAACAGAATTGGAACAGAAGGAAAAAGAAGTGAATTTCGATGAATTATGCGATGCATATGCAACGTATAGAGCTGATAGTTGACTCTATCCCTGTGTTCCAGTACCTAAGAGTAAACGAAAATACCGTTTTTTCGTTCAAATTCGCGATCCTTTAGCACTGTTTAGCGCCACTATGATCGTTTTGAACTGTTTTCCCATGTTCCACACGCAGCTGTCAGCTGTAAAAACTGTTCAAAACGCTCAGAAAGATCACGCCATTTTGCATATTTTTACCCCGCTTTTTTTTGACGTTCTCGATGTTATTTTTAAGTTATGATGGAGCAAATTTATTGTAGATTCTTTTATAATGTAGTTAATATTGATCATTTAAAATATAATTAGAATTTATTAAATAAATGAGAAATGTCAAATTTTATCATCTGTCAGTCGTTTCACTAGCTGTAAAGTTTGCTACAAACAATCAGATCGAAATGTCATAATTGTCAATATTGCGCTAAAGAAACGACAATTTACGGTAAGAATGATCGGAGCGTTTTGACCAAAAAAATCGTTTAAAGAAATACGCTGTACACAGGAAGAGTAATAAGAAGCAAGTCAAGTTTATTTCTTCCCATAAAATTAAATAATGTTAACAATATTTTCACTATCTTCAACACAGCTTTACTATTATACTACAAGCCCAAGAACAAAATCCTATCTCTACCGCTCAAAGCAATTGGATGTTATAGTAGCAGTCTTCTAAGCGTTATTCAAGTTGGTTCATTATATCTATAGTATGTATATCTATAGTCCTCCTTATCGATTTCCATAACGGCGACCCCCGAAATTATTCATTATTTCTAGTAGGAGCCCTTATATGACTTGCCAGACCAAACTTGTTCTTGAATGTCCTATCACACGTGCTACAGTAGAGTAAGCCAGCGGAGTTATATGTGTAAGTATAGAAGGGCTTAGGTTTCACATTAAGTAATTGGCGTTTATTGGTCTAGCCTTTGTAGGCATTTACACTACGTTAAGAATGAATAATATGTAATAGAATGAATTGATGTAGTAACACAAAATAGTTACAGCCCAGTTATTTCTAGACTAACACCTTTGTTTCGGAGACACCAGATCTAACTCACTGAGCCGCTAAACTCACTGACCCGACTCGACGTAAAACTGTTAATGTCATCCTTTCATCGTTAAATTTTACTCGAATTTAACGATAAGTACTCGAGAGGGAAAACATTAGTTAACTTTTTAATTACTCGGGGACAATCGGCACTTTTGCCAAGTGGCAAATCTTCCAAGGAAGTTTTGTTTGTAGATTATGAATAATCATTTAAAAAGTTTGTAAAAGACAGGTTATTTCACAGTAAATAACTTTGGATCATCAGATACCAAGCTCTGTACAGTCATTATAATATAATATTAATACACGTTTTTCATGTTTTATGAAAATCTAGATTAATCTTAGCACCTGTTTCTAACACACATAATGAATTAATCTGTATTAATACTTATTAGTACCTACTTGGTGGCGTTAAAGCATATTATTATATATGTTTTTCTAACTTTCAAGAACAGTTAAAAAAGATTCATTCTCGAAAATTTAATTAAAAATCACTTTCTACAACCCTACAGACCTTTAAGAAATGAGAAGAAATATTATTTCCAACGTAGTGACAAGTTTTCACCTTCAAAATAAAGACTTAAACGGCTGTACCTAAACTCGGAAGTCGAAGCCTTCTTTAGAATATGCCGGAGCAGTCTAGCTTCGGCAGTTATTGAAGGAAGTGAAATACTTCAATTCGACTTTCCTCCAGACGATGCTTAAAATTTTCCGCAAACTTCCAAGATTATTGGAATATTTTATAAAATGAAATTTAATATTCTAGTGTTTTGTACCTGTCTTGTTGTTTTTAACCGACTTCCGAAATAGGAAGAGGTTCTCAATTCGCCTTTTATTGCTCTGAGATCCAATTTTCGTGATTCTTTTTTTATTAAACGCAGTATAGCTGTCATTTGGTCCCATAAAAAATTTACATAGTTTAGCCATGTAGTTTTTTGTTGTTCCAACGCCCACCAACCCACGACCTCCTAGTCGAGAGCTAGGCTATAAACCGCTCGACCACGGAGGCGTTTCTGATGGTATACGTAGTCATTTGACGTATAACACACCACATAAAAACAAAACGACACTCCCCTTCATGTAAATTCTTTCATCCGCCCTGTCCAGTGTCATGTCTGACAACCGTAAAAGACGGTTTATTAAACGTTGCGGAGATTAAAATATCAGTTTTATTAAACGCGGTCATAGTAAGCTAGTGATAAAGGTCGTTGACAGTGCCACCAAATCCAAAATGGTCGCGCCATTTCAAGAATAAAAGCTCGCTATTTTTGGATTCGTTCGTAAATTATTTACGACAAATCTATACTAATATTATAAATTGGAAGAGTTTGTTTGTTTGTTTAAACGGGCTAATCTCAGGAACTACTGGTCCGATTTGAAAAAATCTTTTTTGTTGGATAGTCAATACTCAATAGTAGTTTTATAGAGGAAGGCTTTAGGCTGTATAACATTACGCTGAGACCAATGGGACCGAAGCGTCAGTGAGAAATGTTGCAAAAACGGGGAAAATTATTCACATTTGGGGACTTTCATTGCGTGCGCTGCATAAACGGTTTAAGTCATTCAAAAACCACTCGAACGAAGTCGCGGGCACTGCTAGTTTATTATAAGTCCTGCAAACATTTATCACATACAATACCATGAAATGTACCTACATACTTATACATTAACTGTAAAAAATATGTAAAATCATTTTCCACTTTCATGTATGCGCAAAGCCTCAATTCTCAAACAATTTTTTGCATAACTTCAAAAAAAAAACAATTTCTAACGGCTGAGCGAATATTCATTTCAATCCGAAATAGCTTGCGGTTTTCCTAGGCAAAACACAATCTCTTTTCCAATTAAACCAGCAATCTGACGAGATGAACGGCCAAGTTCTTCCGTCACTGCTAATCCGAGGTTTCGTTTTGAAATGTGTTAGCGGATTGCTAAGAACTAATATTTGACCCTATTGCCACGTCATACGGTAATTAAAAATATTAAAATACTTCTCCGATCTTTAACAAGAGTTCTTACCGAGTCGCGACGCAACGGTGCAATTTTTTGATAGCGATTCAAAATTTAACCTTATTTACAGTACTGGAAGATACAAATTTTATTGCAAAATATGGTCCTTGCGTTATTTTTTGTGTCTAGAAAAAATATGACAAATCTATATTTTTACCAGCAAAATCTTGACAGTCATATTGAATCATCTATTTCTTGATATTTCATCCTCGTATTTAAATAAATGAAATACTATAAACTCAATCAGTGTAAAATCAGAGCGGAAAGGAGGGTCGGCAGCGAGGGTTACTCGTTATCGATTCGTTTATGACTTCTGCTGACGCTCCTTAACCGATATACGAAATTTGTCCGCTCCATTGAATCAAATATGTCATGTACGAATCAAATCGTATTAACTCTCGTATCATTTTTGTAGAAATGCTGGTCTACTTTATTTCAAAAGGTTTCGTTTATTAAATAGGCAGAAATATATTATGAGAGATGGGTTAAAAGAGCTTTGTAGGACTAAAATTACAGTCAATATATGTACATAACATTCTTCATCTCAATATGTATGTATGACAGTTGGTAGATCTAGCTTTTAACTTTAAATTACATGTTTGTATGTGTACTTTCTTTTTAATCTTTAGGGCCGATTTTTCAATCGTCAGATAACTTTTGTCTGTTGAATAAACATGTGACTTTGACATTTGTTTCATACAAAATCTGTCACATATTTATTCCTTAGATAAAAGTTATCTGACGATTAAAAAATCGGCCCTTAGCCTTCAGACTGGCATGTAAAATAATTATTGTTTTGTATTATCTATAAGAATAACTGGTTAAAGTTGTTCGCATATAAAAGTTCTGAAACGACAGGCTAATTTTGATTAAGGCCCAAATGTACTACGAGGAAGGAGATAGGCTTCTTTTAATCCTGAAAAAGAAAAGCGTTCCCGTGGAATATTGTGCATAACGGGCGGCGCCATAGGCGATATATTGTCAAGGATTTAAAAAATTTGTTGAAAAATTGAACTGAACTAATGAACTACTGAAATACATTTACTCGGAATTCTTCGATTTTGGCTTTGACATGTCATATCTGGGTCAGCTAGTGATAATTTTTTTCACGATATTTTAATAACATGTCTGTAGATATGAAATATGTTGACCTATTTTTCTTTGCGCATAGTGGGCAGACGAACAGAGCTATTGTAAACAAAACAGTTTACAAAGAGAATCGCGGTTTGTCAACTGATCGACAAACTAGTTGCATTACTGGTTGATTGACAGTCCGTAGACTAATAATAAACCGATGATTAAATGGATAAAAGGGAACTTTAATTAAACATGTTTTGACGATCACACACATACGTTCATTGTACAGTGTACACATTAATACTGCAAAATTATATAAATTTTGTCATCAAAAATATATGGGTAGTCTGGCGGACGTAGAATCTCAGTCTATATTATTTCATAGTTTTCCCCCAAACATTATTTAGTACATTTTTCCGCCTAGTCTCCCTGATACATTCGTGTAGAGGGGAGATTGTAGATAATAAGAACATTATTGAACTACCGATTCTATAATGAATACTGCGACATAGCATGTGCAGTTCGACCGCGGATGGATCTGTGCGGTTTGGACTGCGGATAATATAATAACGATTGCGGATAATATATTAAAGTGGCTGGGACAAGCTTTCACATATTTTCTTTAATAGTTATGAAGGTTATGACTAGAGAGAAGTAACGGAAGACTGTTTCAATCGATTTATTTATATACTTATAGCCTTTTTGCTGACTTTCCGAAAATAGCTTGTTAAGTTTCATTTGGAAACCTTACCTTTTGATTTGGTGAACCAATTTGGATGTCTCTTTTTATTGAAACGCCGATGCTTCCCGTGTTGCCTCAGTTACTTTGGAAGTCAGTTATAATTTTATGCTTAAAAATAATTTATTTATTTTTATTTTTAATGCGTTGTTCATTTGACACTTCATACACAGTTATGTAGTACGCCGAACTTATCTAGCAGTTTGTAGGCGCACCTATGTATGTCATTAATAGCATTTAAGTATAGGTACTTAAATGCTATTAATTTAAATTATGATAATTAAAATGGAATAATTCTTTCATACATAATTATTGTTTGAGTAACTTAAACCGTTTATGCAGCGCACGCAGCGAAAGTCCTCAAATGTGAATAATTCGCTTCGCTCCTATTAGTCGCAACGTACCTAATGTTATATAGCCTATATTAGCTATCTTTATACAAGCCTTCCTATATAAAAAAAAATGTAATCGGACCAGTAGTTCCTGAGATTAGCGCGTTTAAACAAACAAACTCTTCCGCTTTATAATATATATAGATATAACATTGTTTTAATTTTTTATTTTAAATCCTTCCTATACATTATATGATAGTAAAGTATATTTTTGCTCCAACTTATATAACGCATGTGCGCTAACTGCTAAGCGGTATTAAGTCTATTTCTACATGTCCGTTGTGAGGCTTCATCTAGTTACGATAAATATTTATTTATAACTTTCAATCTCTGACGTACATTTGTAAACAATGGTAATATACTATAGCCTACATAATGTTAATATTACAATAGAAAACACTTTAATTATACACACATAAACAAAAACCGGTCAAGTGCGAGTCAGTATCACTCATGATGGGTTCCGTACAAAATGCAAAAAAATCACGTTTGTTGTATGAAAGCGTCCTTTAAATATATTTATTTTCTTTCTAGTATATTTTGTTGTTTTAGCGGTAACAAAAATACATCATTTAGAAATCCAGCTGTCTAGTTACACCCTGACAGACAGACAGACGGAAAGTAGCATTTTAGTAGTTTACTGTTAAAGTAACTCTTACTTAGTTCGTTAGTTTTGACTTCAATACATTTTCATACTAATCAAGGGCAAATCATAATGGCTGCGAACTAGTTGACTTAAAGTTCACGTATAGAATCTCTCTATATGCAATATTTCAAATTTAGCATTCTCAAAAATCGTACGTTTTTGAGAATGCTAAATTTAATAAAATATAAAATAAAATAATAAAAGTCGCAAATGTTTCCTATACAACATATCTGGAGAATAACGCCGGTAATTTTTTATCAATTTCTTTTACACCTTGTATATTTATTACACATGTTAATAGAATCTAATAAAACGCGACACTCGGTCATAATGATGAAACAAAATGGACGACGCTTACATTTATTTGCGCATTCCGTTAGCGATCGGAAACTTTATCGCTTGCAGAATTTCAATAAAGATGCCAGAAGAAAAATCGCAGGATCCCTACCCTAATAATGGCGGAATGGGAAACTAAAGAGTAATATTACCCAATATGTTGGCTTTATGAGGAATTTGCGAACGTTAATAGAATAGCCCCATCGCATAACTATTAGGTATTATTATGATAGTTCACAATGGTTATGTGTGATCATAAATTTTAAAATCGCATGGGTTCCCATATTACATCACCTATAGAATATTATTTACATACTAAATGGATTCTAAGGTCTTTTTAATTCAATACCAACCAACTAAGAGCGAGTTGGATTTTTAATAGGGCACTGTTATATCGATAGTTGCATGGGTTGATACGTATAGCAAAATTGCTGAGTTACCCATTGCATTATTGCGATTGCAATAGGAAACCTCTATTGTTTTAAATATAATTCAACTAGCTGACCCTTGCCCACTTGAGCATAGAAACCGTTTAAACCTTCCCTGGATTTCCATGAACATTTCCAGACCAAAAATAGCCGAATCGGTTCATCCATTCTCGAGTTTTAGCGCGACTAACGAACAGAAATGAATTTTTATATATAAGAAGAAAGAATAGCATAATTTCAAGTCGGATTGAATTGGACTTCCGTCGGGTGTAGGTTTATAGTGGGCTTGTTGTCAATCTATTTTAAATGTAATTTGTATAATATATATTTTCGGGTTTCAAATAAAAGTCTTTTTAAAAACCCAATCCTGAACCAGCGTGTAACAGCATCCTTTGGGTAAAATAAAATGCAGTAACATTGATCACACACACAAAATTATCTATATATTTTTAAACATTATTTGTACGATTAGTATGTGTTGATGATCATTAATCTCCAGTGTATAAGCTATTTTGCCAAAGTGAGACCACTATGTAAACATCATTTACATGCAGGCTTAAAGGTCCTTGTATAAAGGGCTCTAGTGCGCTGAGTGACCCTTCCGTCCCTTGTCCATTTGCGGCATTTTGATATAGCCGTTAATGATATTTTAATATTTTATTTACGGATGTCTCAGTTGTGCAGTCGTCAAACTTGGCTCTCGGAGGTCGTTGGTTCGATTCTCGCGTTGCTGAGGAAAGCTATTTGTATTACTTATTAGGAAATCGCACGCTATTTGAATTGATCTTTTAAAATATGCTTTTATTAAATAAAAAAAGGATATGGACGAACTGACGAAATATACAGGTTTTAATTTTTCACATGGGACATATTTAATCTAACGCATTTAAACTAAAGCAATGACAGTATACTTAAACAATATTTTTCTTCATTTATTTTGTAAATAACATAATTAACTTTCTTAAAAATCTCGATTCGTTATTCGCTACGACTTGCACTCAGCGACGGCGTGGCCGCTGGTGTTGGGATGCTTTGATGCAATAGAATAGACGAACGCCGCCTCGCCGCGGTCGCTTTAGAAGCATAAGCGCACTCCTCCTCCTCACGTCGTACTCCTCATTGCTGAGGGTCCTGACACCCGCACGAAATTAATTTATCTGTGACTATCTTGCGCCACATGTAGCGATCTTTGGCAGTATGGAGAGCGTCATGAATTTTGGTGTCAAGCGCAGTGCGTACTTGGTCCAACCACCGCATTGGATATCGACCTCTCGGGCGGCGACCATCAATCTTGCCTGTAACCAGGAGCTGTTCTTGGTTATGGCCATCTTTTCTTGCAATGTGACCAAAGAAGTCTATAACTCTGCGTAGACATATAGATGATAGTCTGGATTTTGTTTGCAGTTGGCGTAGGATGGATATGTTAGTGCGAAGGCTGTCCACGGTATTTGTAGCATTTTTTGCCAGCATCACATCTCGAAAGCATCTATTCGGTCGCGGTCTGCTTTTTTTAAAGTCCAAGTTTCCGCTCCGTAGGTGAAATAAGCGCACTATGAATTAGAATATTTAATCCATAGAATAATTGGATCAAAAACTAAGGTCAAATTGTAAAATATATTTTTGGTACGAGAATCGAATGCTCATCACATCTCCTGAGTAATATTCCACTCATACACTCTCGATCATGTCAGCTTTCAAACAAACTAAATTAGATCAAAATCGGTTCCATCCGTTTGATACCTGCAAAGTAGTAGTACACGCATACACCCCTCTTTTTTGACAGTGGTTAAATATATTTACACTACGGTCTACACATACTCTAATCCAGTTATTAAGAGACCGTCAATGCAAACAAGATACCTTATACTCGTACCATGATGTTATAATTAACGAAAAACAAAACAAACGAGGGAGTTAGTTCAAAACAAAAGTGAACGTGAACAAGCCTTGTTGTCTCCAATCTTTAATTCGAAAAAGAAAAAAGCCGAATAATTGGAATAATTTCGAAACTTTAACAAGTTGGAAACATTTCATCAGGGATTTGACGTTCGTTTTTGGGAAATGTAAAAAAAAAACAACTAATCCTCATTTTTGAACTCTGCGCTGATGACAATAGAGTTTAAATTCCGATGAGGGTTTATGTTTTCACTCTCCCGTCGTGACGAGGGGACGTATGGCCTCAAATCCAATATGACAAATTCTGCTGTACGTGGTATGAATGGAAGATCTGCCCATCAGACGACACCTGAGTTTGCTTAGATTGATTTTTGCGGATTCCCGATTTGAATATTCCGATTGGAAAACAGCTGTGACTCCGAATTTCGTATTTGTGATCTTAAAGGAAGGTTTGGTTCTTTTAAAATCTGGTGTCATGCTGATTTTGCAAAGTATTGTCGAACAGCGTATTCAAGGTTCTTTTTATAAAATTTACTATGACCTTGTTTATTTTTACCTTAGTTTATTGATTTTTTTATAAAAAACAATTAAACGGGCTACGTAAATTAAAATTAGATTATGTTACTCGGACTATCAATAATAAATATAAATATAAATATAATATCTATGGACGCTTCACACCACGTCAATCTGGCCCCGTGCTAAGTATCCGAAGAACTTGTGTTACAGATGCCAGACAACGGAAATATATTTAATACTTCTATACTATACATATATTTAAGATTTTTATTATATTATACACACATTTAATACACATCCATGACCCAGGAACATTGTAAACTTTTTGTCCCCTCGGCGGGATTCGAACCCGCGACCTTTCGCTCGAGCACCAACGCGCTCTTTCACTACGCTACGGAGGTCGTCAAAATACGAACCTATTAACCTATTTTTCATTAAAATTGTATGAGTAATTTAGGCTCTACGATAGAACAAACATAAAACCCTTCCTTTTGGCTTTGCTGTAGTCGGGTAAAATATTACTCTCAAGTGTACACTGACTAATGGTGTTATCGGTATCTAAAACCGCCCCAGGGCAGCCGAATAGCTACGGAAACAGTCGAACGAAACGAGTAAATTATGAAGTACTCAAAGACTCTTCTTGCTGAGAGACCCAGCAGGAACATTTGAAAACTCCGTAATAGTTATCGAATGTCAATTGTATTGGAGCTGTCATGTTCTTCATATATTTAATAACTTTTACGTTTACCGAGCTTTCAAATGTTTATGCTTGGCCTGCAGGTAATGTAACAATATTATAATATTAATTCGACATGTTACTTGGCTATTTTCTGCTTTGCTCGGCTACCCTGCCTTGGCGTAGTTTTAACTGAAAACGCTGTAACTTTCGGTCAGGTGATGACAAGAAAATGGCTCTAATTTTCATAAGATTCTTTGGAGTATGGAGTCCCCGTACTATTAAAAATACTTACACTCGGTATTAGTTGCACAATAATTTGTCCTTGTCTGTCAAGCGATTTTCCTAAGTACCAATAATATTTTTTTTTTATACCGCACGAGTTTCTTACGCCGGTTTTTCTTGCTGGGCTAGTTTCCGAACCGGTGGTACGCATCATTTAGGACAATTCTATAAGTGTTATTTAATATCCTATATGGAAATAAAAAGATTGGATTTTTTTAATTTTTTGAATAACATTTACAGTGCTAAATATTTTACCAATAGAAAAAATACGACGTCACTTCGATGTAATTAATATGTTCTAGTGCAGGTACAATACCTATGTGTATAGTTCTGTTAATTTCCAATAGAGGGCGCTGTAAAAAGCAAACAGAAAGTAGAGTAAACACGTCGTTGGGGCATTGATTGCTAAAAGTAATACGAAATGCCCCGGGGCGGTATCCTTCTGAAAGATTTAGTGGCAATAACGCGTTAGTGAGCAATCCGATCTTATCCGGGTCGGACCGAGATTGCTCCGGCTTCTGTGGACCTGTTGAACTTTTTTTAACAGGAAAATGGCCTACCGCACATTCCACCACTGAAACTCCTATGTAGCCAGGATTGACATTGGCAACGGACCTTCAAAACAAAGACCTTCAAAATATAAATTTTCTGCATTTGACCAAATCTAAAAAAAGAATTAGGACTAGTTTCAAAATATTTTAGTTATAAGTAATAAAATAAAATAATCTATCTCTTTCTCGCAAAACGATATTTGTATGCATGTTGGTGTAATGCCTATGTAGGGTTTAACAATGTGACGTCACAATCGGTTGTTCCTTTCTCGTTCGCGCATTATATAAATTAAAATTACATTAATAGTTAAATATCTTCATTATTTTTAATGGTTCTTAAAAAATTCGTTTTACATTACTTGTTTACCAGGGAGCTATTTTGACATCGATAAAAAAATAATTCAAGAGACTAATTGCTACATGTGTCTTGGGAATCGCAACAAAATTAATGAGAAGAATGTAGTAGGCTTGTTGTATTATCTCCAATCTGTAGGTACTACTCAAATGAGAAGACTATGTCACCAGCTTAAGTGACTATTTCACCAATGCATGTTAGTGTTAACGGCTTGTTAAAATACCATGACTTCTCATTAATTGACAAAAAATACGTGAGGGATAGCATGATAATTAATGAAGGATTAACTTTAATGTGTTGGTAAAATTGGCATCTGAGTGAGACAAAATTATATCAAACGCAATTAGTGTTAGTAATTCATCGGAAAGGAGGAGGAGCGTATCGTTGTTTTTAATATTTAATCATTATGTATTATAAAAAATATAAGTGCAGTTTAACAACTGCGTCAAACTCCTACAATGGTCATAAAACTATTCACGATTTTTTTTACATAAATATGATAATATTATGATAATGATTGATCAACTAAACCTTGAATTGATAGTGGAACGTTCCCCACTAAATGAGTAGTCATATTTTATCCGCTGAATTATTAACAGGTCATGAATGTAGAGTAAGAAGTATTTCATTTCGAAAGTTTCATACATAAAGAATGAGAGCCTCGGTGAGGTTTATGGCAAGGAATTCACAATCACGGGCCATCGGGATTTTTATTCAAACCAAACGTTAAATAAATATGTTAAGGTGAATAAAGTTAAAGTAAGCAAATCAAAGTTATGATGCAGCCTTGATATCTAAAAACAGCAAAATATTATTCTCAAAAACATCAAACGCGTTTCGATAGGTCCTGTTAGTTTAGCCATAGAATTACTTCCGAAGAGAAAAGGTTATCTTCAAAGTGTAGAGATAGGCTGGGATATGTACGTACAGATTTCCGGTGCAGAAACGCGTGAATAATAAAGGTCCATTTTGGTCTAGGTCAAAGGAAAATAAAAGACTTTAGGGATTCTACTAAGAGGTCAAAAAGTTGGAGCTCCTGAACATAATAGATAATAAAAGAATTAGAATTTAACTGCGCCCTTTGACCTCACGCTCGCTGAGTTAATGAATCAGCTGACAATCGCTGAGTTAATGAATCAGCTGACAGTAATGTTTTCTGTATTGTAATTGACTCAGTCCCGATTTCACCAGCGCTTGTTAGTGATAACGGGTTGTTAAAATGTGTTAGTGAAATTGGCACTTAGGGTGTGTTTCACCAAGCAATGTTTAAGTTAATCCTTCATTAAATATCATGTTGTTCTTCTCGTAATTCCTATCGATGAATGAGAAGGCATAGTATCTTAACAAGCGTTAACACTAACGGCTTTGTTGAACAATTTCATATATTTTAAAATAACGAACAAAGGTTAAGTCCCAATGGACTTAACCTTTGTTCGTTATTTTAAAATATATCGAGAACGCCGTCTAAACGCTTAAAAGCTGTTATTAGGATTACGACCGGCTTTTTTTGAGTTATAATATCGTAAACAATTTTGAATTAATATCTTTTTTACATCGCATAAGTGAGATTATTTAAACTTACCAATAGTTATTGGCTAACGTATCTCATAATAAAGAGATAATAAAATTTGTAAATCAAAAGAGTCCATCACGTTCACGTATTTCCACTCGACGTCAAAAGGTTTTTTGTTCGAATATCCCTTAAGTCTCCCAAAGTCATTCAGTCATTCTTTTCTTAAAGACCCGTGGAGGGGGTGAAAATGAAATTAAATTCTCAATGAAAGGAGGACCCCGTTTAAAGGGGCTCCTATGAGTTATATCCCCATGAAGGGGTCCCTATAGAACAATAGTGTAATCGCCCAATTAAGCGTTTGTGAGAATTTCTGTTTAGAAACTTGCTTGGCGTTTATAAGGAATGTCTTGCACGGTTGTGAATAGCCCGTGAAAGTGTTATATCACATGCTTATTTTAAAGCATATTTCATTGAAATACCTTAAGATGTATAATAATAATTATAATATATGGACTCTTCACATTTTCAGTATTCCTTTGAGATAGGTACCGTATTTACGCGGGCGGAGCAACAGGCAAAAGCTAGTTATAATATAATCTAGGTATACCTACTATGTTCAGATTATATGTGATACAAATTTCAACAAAGCATAAGGTCGGCCAAACCACTTATTAATTACACTCACACATAATGGGCATTAAAAAAATACAATTAATATGGTTATTTTTTTTTCTTTAAATAATAGGTATCAAACTGTCTACGACATATCGCATTATCTCGGCACGGAATGCCTATTATTTATTATTAACTAGCTGACCCTTGCCCACTTCGTTGAGCATAAAAAGAGTTTATGATGAAATTCAACTAAAAAAAAACAACGTGGGAACCCGGAACCCGCAACACGGCAACCCGGAACCCGCAACGCGGGAACCCGGAACCCGCAACGCGGAACCCGCAACGCGGAACCCGCAACGCGGAACCCAGAACGCGGAACCAACAACGCGGGAACCCGGAACCCGCAACGCGGGAACCCGGAACCCGCAACGCGGGAACCCGGAACCCGCAACGCGGGAACCCGAAACCCGCAACGCGGGAACCCGGAACCCGCAACGTGGGAACCCGGAACCCGCAACGCGGGAACCCGGAACCCGCAACGCGGGAACCCGGAACCCGCAACGCGGGAACCCGGAACCCGCAACGCGGGAACCCGGAATCCGCAACGCGGGAACCCGGAACCCGCAACGCGGGAACCCGGAACCCGCAACGCGGGAACCCGGAACCCGCAACGCGGGAACCTGGAACCCGCAACGCGAAACTCGCAACGCGGGAACCTGAAACCCGCAACGCGAAACTCGCAACGCGGGAACCCGAAACCCGCAACATGGGAACCCGAAACCCGCAACGCGGAACCCGGAACGCGCAACACGGGAACCCGGAACCCGCAACGCGGAACCAGCAGCATGGGAACCCGAAACCCGCAACGCGGAACCCGCAACGCGGAATCCGGAACCCGCAACGCGGAACCCACAACGCGAAACCCTAACGCAGAACCCGCAACGTTCACGGAAACGCTGTCAAATGGAATTAATAGTATCCTATGTCCCTCTACTTGCTCTAAGCTACTTCCTCACCAATTTTCAGCCATATCGATAAAGCCGTTCTTGAGTTATCAATAATTTAACTAACACGACTTACTTTTATACATATAGATGTATAGATTACTCCTACTAACATAAGGTAACGCCCGGTGAATGCTCCCGTCACAGTCGGTCCAGCCGATTCGGTGATCATTAGTTAGATGACGATGATGATGATGAAAAGTAGCCTAAATTAATCCTTGTAACTTTAGCTATCTACCAGTGAAAGTCTCGTTAAAATCGGTCCAGCCGTTCCAGAGATTAGCCGGAGCAAAGAGACACGCTGACAGACATACATTTTTTTAAATTGCATTTTCGTTTTCAGTACCTTGATATCGTTGCCAATGCCAAAAAAAGAAGAAAATATCGTTTAAAATGTCATAAGCATTTAGAAAAACGTTGCTAATTGAAAGTTACAAACTGACATACATTAATAGATTTCTGAACGCATAGTTGTTACATCATTTGACAACAAATGTTTGACATTGGATGAACAAAATAATGAGCATTTATTTACATGATTAATTATTCATAACATATCAAGTTTTCACTATTTTTAATATGTATTCTGCTATTCGGGGAGGAGACAAATCCAACGAATCAAAAACCATGAAAATTGGTTCAGCCGTTCTCGAGTTATAAGTGTTGTAACAAACACGACTTTCTTTTATATATATAGATTTACTATACTGCATTTCTTTAAAACGAAATAAGACTTGCATGTAACAAAATACATGTTTAAATTGTGGTGTAATTCAAAGCCTTAACTTTTTAAAATTTAAAATGGCGTTATTTATACAGTATTAACATGCAAGCACGTAATACGTTAAAATGTAATTTATTCAAACGATTTATGTTCGAATAACACAATTTTTTTAGTAGCTTATAGTAATAAAGTGTCTGATTGGGGTAAGTGAAGGATTATAATTAAATTGAGATTGAGAGATACATATAAACGTTTAGTTTATTAATTCTTTTAGATTTTTACGTTTTTTTACGTTTTTGTGTCCCTAAGTCAAAGTAAAAGATAAATCCGGTGCTACAGACAGAGTGACAGGCACCATATTTATAATTTCCACCTTTTTGTGTCGAGAGCAATTTATAAATGCGAAAATGTAAACTCAAAAAAAAAAAGCCGCTCTCTATCTATAAGTAAAAAATATTATCATCAAATATGTATCGCCTTTTTTTATGGAAATTGGTGAAATAAGATCATAAAATAAAAAGTACAAGGCCAAACAATGTAAAATTTTTATGGGACCAAATGACAGTTATGTTGAAAAAAGAATCACGCAAATCGGATCATTAGCAAAGTAAAAAAATAAAGGTATACACATTAAAAAAAAACCGGCGGAATTGAGAACCTCCTCTTTTTTTTGGAAGTTGGTAAAATAACCTCTAGCTCCAACGATATACATTCTTATAAAGGAACTAAAATATTAAATATGTTACTTAGGAAATGAAAATGAATTTAACAATAATATTAATATTGCATTGGTTTAGGGCGTGTTTCACCAAGCAATGTTAAAGTTAATCCTTCGCTAAATATCATGTTATCACTCTCGTAAATGCTATCAATGAATGAGAAGGCATGGTATTTTAACAGAGCGTTTTAACACTAAAATGCGTTGGTGAAATCGGGACTTGGGCCGTGTTTCACCAAGCAATGTTAAAGTTAATCCTTCGCTAAATATCATGTTATCGCTTTCGTAATTCCTATCAATGAATGAGAAGGCATGATGATTTAACACGCCGTTAACACTAACATGCGTTGGTGAAATCGAGACTAGTACCCTTTTATAATTATTTTATAATTACATCACGCTCGGACTTGCAAGATTTGTTAAAATTCCACAGATAAGGTTAATTCACCAAAGACACCGATTAGTTGACATACGATTTGAATCAGCGAGCGAGCGTGATGTAATTATAAAATATATGTCCGTTCCTTTCTGTCTGATAATATTCCACCAATCAGCGTTCAATATGGGTTGATTTGAATGTCATGTTAGTTGATCATTCATTTGAATAGCGTTCGGGAAACTAGGGGTTAGTCATCGATTTATATTCATGTGTTTTATGGCGTCGCGGACTCGTAAATTCCGCGAGTGTTTTGGACGGGTCGGTGTGAATCGGTCATAATTTCCGATTTCACGAACAATTGAACCGGCTGTGTGTCCCAACCCTATATCGGCTTTTAACATTATTAGGTACTTTTAGAAAATGTTTTCGTAAACTATGTCACTGTAAGTATCGACGGCAATTTTAGAAATTGCTATTTATCTAGATTCTAGATAGATTCTGCTAAATAATATGCTGTGTGCAACAATAATAAAGTTTCGCAAGGAAGGTTTTGGTAGCATAATATGTGGGGCATTTCACGCCAAGCGGGCAACGAAAAAAAAGTGAGGTCGTGAATTTTGTTTATATTCTGATCAGTTGTACTTCTAGTAGACGTGGATGTGTACACCCAATTTTTTTTTTGTATGACACTTTATTGCTGAGTTATGAGCTCCTAAAAAATAACTAAAAATGAAAACTTGTTTTTTTGGGTTCTCATTATCTGTATCAATTATTCGACAAAAAAAAACTAAAAGTGTTGTATCTTATATTAAAGAAGTTGAAGTTTTTATATTTTTATGCGAATCCCAAATTTGAATTTTTTTACCAGTAGTAAACCGGAAGTAAAAATTTCAAATCGATTTTTAAGTAACTTCGACACTTTTTTTTTTAATTTTTTTTTAACTTCATTTGTAGCTTGAAATGTACTTATTCTTCACAAAAAAAAATTAAAACGTGATATTTAATAGTTTAGGACTTGAAGCACATAGAGTACATAAATATGCGTACATGAGACACGGTTATATGAGCATTTTCTAAGCAATGGGGCTTATTCGCTTACTTGCTGCAATACTACGCTATTAATTACTGTTTTATTCCTTCAGTCTTATATAAAAAAAAGTTTAATTTATTAATATTAAAACAGTATTTTTAAAAATAAAAATATTTATTTCGTTATTTTTACAATTTTACTATTTGCACTAGCACTCATTCTTTTTACACGTAAGCCTTCGTTGGTTGGAAGAAAAGCATGCAGTTGTTTAGTTCCTGGAACGGTGATAGCGGAAGCGAAACGGACTCGTAGAAAATCTCGTTCTTGTTGAATACTTTCCTTCGAGCAGTAGTAAATAGAAGTCTCAGTAAGTGATGACTTCGCCCATTTATATAATCTTATAGGTGTAGTAATAGCGTTATTTGTAGACTGTAAACTTGCACGGGTTGCCAAACGTTTAAGGTTTCCCCCAAGACCATCACATGGCCCTTTTCCATGAGCGGTGGCATGGAAGTGAAACTGAGCGTCTTTCCTAAAATCTAAAAACAAAGCCCCATTGCTTAGAAAATGCTCATATAACCGTATCTCATGTACGCATATTTATGTACTATATGTGCTTCAAGTCCTAAACTATTAAATATCACGTTTTAATTTTTTTTGTGATGAATAAGTACATTTCAAGCTACAAATAAAGAAAAAAAAAATTGAAAAAAAAAGTGTCGAAGTTACTTAAAAATCGATTTGAAATTTTTACTTCCGGTTTACTACTGGTAAAAAAATTCAAATTTGGGATTCGCATAAAAATATAAAAACTTCAACTTCTTTAATATAAGATACAACACTTTTAGTTTTTTTTTGTCGAATAATTGATACAGATAATGAGAACCCAAAAAAACAAGTTTTCATTTTTAGTAATTTTTTAGGAGCTCATAACTCAGCAATAAAGTGTCATACAAAAAAAAATTGGGTGTACACATCCACGTCTACTAGAAGTACAACTGATCAGAATATAAACAAAATTCACGACCTCACTTTTTTTTCGTTGCCCGCTTGGCGTGAAATGCCCCATGTATGTTTGTTCCACCTGCGCCCAAACTACTGATCCGACCTTAAGGGTTAATAGAGTTGTAATAATATTCCAGGCTACATAACTTATAATTAACTAACTGACCCGTGCCTACTTCGTTGAGCGTACAAACCGTTTAAACCTTCCCTGAAATATTTCAAGACAAAAAATAGCCGAATCAGTTCAGCCGTTCTCGAGTTTTGGCGAGACCAACGAACAGCAATTAAGTTTTAAATATAAGACTAGCTGACCCGTGCCCACTTCGTTGAGCATACAAACCGTTTAAACCTACCCTGGACTTAAACAAATATTTTAAGACTAAAAATAGCCGAGTCGGTTCTGCCGTTCTCGATTTTTAGCGAGACTAACGAACAGCAATTCATTTATATATAAGATTGCCTACATATATAACTCACGTAATCGGATTTTTTTAAAGTAACGTCTGTAGTTATTTAAACATGTAACCATAATGTCTATAGATGTATAATTAGCAATCTGTATAACATCACTATAGTAACTTCTGGTATCCAATTTCTACCGAGCCGCGTATCCACTATCTAGGTTAGATATATATTAGGCTTAGATATATAATATATTAGGCTTAGATATATAATATATTAAATTAATATAAAAACGCAAGCCTCGAATTATGCTAAGCACGTCCATTTTAACGTGATTAGGTTTTGTTCCCTTGGACCACTTAGGTTAACGAGATGTACAAACCCTCGGCGGAGTTAATATGGAGATGAACCTGTATTTAATTTCCGGTGAATATTTTCAAGTGCTTTTAATCCTGTCTGATGATAGATTAACGATATACTTAGGTATGCGAAGTTAGGTTTCATATTTTATATTAATTTTTTCTTTGTTTAAGTCACTCTTATTGGTTAATAACAAGCCAAAATGATGTAATTGTTATTTGATTTTAATTATTATTTGATACCCACTTGAATATCAGATACGAGTACATGCTCATCAAGAGCTCGTCCACGACTTACGCATGGAACAGTGTTCGTGGGAAAAAAATATTTTAAAATTTTAATATATTATATATATCCCGAGAAAAATGATAACCACAACCTGCAAGCAAATGAGTGAGTGTACGCATAGGCATGGGTTTGATGCACCTCCCTCCTCCCACACTGCTTATGCGTACACTCGCAAGCAAAAACGTGACAACACCATTACACCACCACCACACAAGCAATAATGTTAACACGATCGAGCAAAGCCTCAGACCACAATGCAGGGGATTTACTCTCCAAACTTATTTGATTTTGATTCAGATACCATCATGCCGCGTACTTCCTAATAAATTGACATTTGTTTATTTTGATCTCAGTCGATTGATATGGTACAAAAAGTTACAATCTAACAATTTTCTTTATCCTGATTAGTTTCAAAGTAATTCACCAAATAAAGTACGAAAAACCACTGATATCGAACGGATTCGGTTCTCAAATGTGTCGGGAGTAAGCCCGCTGGTTGCAAAACTCGACGCGCGTTTTGCTCCTACCCGGAGCACCGGATTTCAGGTTGTGGTTAACATTTTTCGCGGGATATTGCTAGTTACAATTCATTTAAATTTCATGATATGGATTTCCGCATAGTAACGCCTGATTCCATTAACTATTCAAAAAGTTATTTACAAAATAACTCTACAAAATATTATGCATATATTATATTATTACACACAAACTTTCCTCTTGAATCGCTCTATTTAAATAAAAAATGTTTTGCTTTATTGTTATTTTTGCGACAAAAAAATAAGAAATGGTCAAATATAAAAAAAATATTTTAGTTTTTGGAAAAAAAAAAATATACATTTCCAAAATGAGGCAAGGTTGTATTAACGTATCTCAAAGTTATAGTGACTGCTCTTTTTACACTCTGTATAAAAATGTATTTAGTTTATGCAATCCAAGGATTCGTGGCTCTCCAGAAGCATATTTTAATATATTTAAAGCGAACTGTTCAACAAGATTAGGCTCAATCAAAATTTATTCCTCAAACGCCGCACGCAAATTGAATAACAACTAATGAAAGCTAAGTCCTCGTGTCTCTTTATTTCATTTTCTTTCGGCTTGTTACGTATTTTAATGTTAAGCTTTTATTTGTTTGTGTCATTTTATTTTCAGTGAAGACCTATTTATTTGGAATCCCACGATATTAATATTCGACGCTTAAAAGAAACAGCTACCTTAATTCATTACGATAATAGCTCCCCCACAGATTTCTTTGAAACATAACTAGGCCAGCTACGCAGAAGTCTGTTTTATTGCGCCCAAGTATGTGCGCAATACACCAATGAATATCAATGTCATTGTGTGATTTTTTCGACGACTTCAGAATTAGGGTCCACTTGCGCCAATATGGATTAAATTTTGGAGTTAAATATCTAATACAGCGTTTTTAGCGTAAGTGCGACTAATAGTAGGTATAATAATAATAGCTTCCCTCACCGATTTCGGTGTCGGTAGCCGATTTCATTGTAACCAGGCCAGCTACGCAGGAGTTATTTTATATTGCCCAAGTGTGTGCGCAATACAAAAAGACTCTCTCTTCCTTTTACTCTCATAACGCAGTGGGACGGTAAACCGAAACGACTGGCAAGAGAACAAGCGCAGGACCGACATTTTACATGCCCATCCGACGCATGGATCATCTTTCTTGTCAGAATCAGGTGATCAGCCTACATTGTCCTAACCAAACTTGAAAACAACATTTTTTTTTGTTCCAACGTGGGAATCGAACCCACGATGTACGGGTTGAGAGCGAAGCTCTGAACCACTAGACTACGGAGGCGATAATAGTAGGTATAATATGATAACAAATCCACTTTTTTGTGTTCCTGCAGCACTCGAATAAAAATATATTTACCAGTGTCGGTTTCGCTTTTTAATTTGGTCTGAGCGCTACTGTAGGAAAATTAAGCGACCTTAAGCGTCTGTTGACATCTCCGTCTTTACCGCAATGCGCTTGTTGTGCTGCCAATACGTAAACATTCATTAATCATTATCAGTCCGCAGTCGGGTGACATTCAAATTATTGACAAAAAAATTAAGTGGTTATTGGTTATACAAAGATAGAGAGACTTATAATTGAAATCATTCAACATGATGTTACAGAACTTTTAATTTTGTATTTGGTTAGGCAATCTGTAGTTGCAAAGAGTATATTTTTAAAGTCTTGATAAGCAATACTGACGTTTAAAGACGTTTGGTTCAACATAAATAAGAAAAAAGGTACGGTAGAGCTTAAAAAAGTAATAAGGAAGCACCTAACTGTTGTTTAAAAAACAACAGACTGTCAATTTTTTATCCCAATATTTTAAGGGCTGTCACAAATTACGGGATAAAATAAATTTTACTTAAGTTTTTTGTTGAATTTTCAGAAGAAAAGTATGTTTATATAAAACATATTTTTCCCATACAATATCTATTTACTTGATCCTATGATAAAATTGCAGTCGCGCGCATTAATATAAACTAAAAATTGTCAAATTTTTTTTGATGTCTCAAGGGAAATGCATTACGCATCCCCCCGGGAGGGGTATGTGAGACTCCCGGCTCGAGGACCATTAGTTACCCTAATAGTAAATAATGTAATCATGACATTGAAATTACAAACCTTTTTCGATAACAACGCTATCCATTAATAAAAACAGCATGAAGATCGGTTTGAGTTCATCGCGAACAGACAGACAGGCACGGCGGATATTTTATAACATGTACCTAAGGAACTAAATTATTATATTAATGCACGCCACTGTACACATAATACTGATTATTAATAACGAATAAACGATACTTAAGAGTATGTTTATTAGAGAGTATATATGATTTTTCAATCGTCAGATAACTTTTATCACGTGACTTTGACATTTGTTCCATACAAAATCGGCCCTAAGTTACATATTTATTCAACAGATAAAAGTATCTGACGATTAAAAAATTGGCCTAAACTGATTGAACATCTTTATTACCTTTGTTTACCAACAACTCTGAGGTAGCCCTAGAAGTAGAATCATTGTTTCCCAATGCTCGCAGGTTCGCCGAACATAAATCTTCGATATGCAAATTTTATTTCATTAAAGCGGTCGGACTATAAGCAATATTGCTCGGCTGAATCGCGGCCCTTCGGATTAACTAATAGCTGTTTATCTTGTAAGGCTGTTAAGGCTTTGTGCCATTATTAATAAGGGGACTGCGTCGAAGTATCGAATGTTGCGACAGTTTTAACGTTACTAATTAGGCCAATTAACTCAAGGGTTAATAAATATTTTAGATTATTTGCGAAATAAAATAAAAAGTTGCTTGTACGGTTTTGGATAATAATATTGGCTACTGAATACTACGGCAAAGTTATTTATGTAGAAATGATAATTTCAAAAAGTTCCTAGTCCCAAAAAATATGAAGAAAAACAATACACCTAATAATAACGATAAAAATTACAAATGTTATTGAAAATCATATTTAAAACCAACATGATAAAGTTTAAAAACCCAACAACTAAAAACACGCTCCAATAAATTCTTGCAAATATCTATATCGAAAAACGTTACCTCATTTGCTAATAATAATATCTAGCTTTGAAGTTATGAGAGAACAGATGAACATCCATAGCCACTTACATACGTACAGGTCAAAATCATAACTTCCTTTATTGCTTAGCCGTAATCGGGTAAAAATGTAACAATACAGCATGTTATTGATAACTCGATATTTATCATTCCAATTACAATAAATCAATGCAACAAAAGGCGCGTTGTATTTTCACAGGTAGACGATTTAATCATCGACATACAAGCCGATTACCGATTCAGTAATCGAATGCTATAGTTTTAATTTTGCGCGGAAATCGAACCATAAATATCTAGTTTGAAGTTCCGAATAATGGCTGCGCAAATTAAAATGACTACAGTTCCTGGGGTTGAAATTCGATCATAATTCATATTTTAAATTTTAACGAAACAAAAATAACAATTGAAGACATACTTAAATGAATGTAGGTTTATAAATGAACAAAAAATTTTACCCAGACAAATTAAACTGTCACCTTAACATTTTAGGATATTTAGTAACGTATTTAAGTACATTGATTTTAGAGACAGATCTTCTTAATGTACTTAATACCTTCAACGTATTCTAAAATGTTTAAGTAACAGTTTGGACTCAATTTTCTCGAAATCAGAATTATGCTACATATCACCTTCATCCATTAATGTCTTCAATTGTTATTGTACTACTCATGGTATTAAGCGTGACGTAATGTGTTGTTGTTCTTTCTACGTCCTTATAGGCATTATTTAAAGAAATGGGAACAGAAAGCATTTTGCACATTCATATAGGTACATTTTATACGAGATTAACTTCGCACAATACTCGTAAAAATACACTTAACGTTTCAGCTTCACGTATTTTACAGTATATAATGCTACAGTTTTAATTTAGCAACGCAAAACGATAAATATCTAGTTTGAAGTTGCGAATAATGGCGGCCATTATTAACAACGAATGACGGCGCAAATTAAAAAGATAACGCATTGTTTCCGTGTCACTTTCAGTTATTTATTCGAAAAGGTATTAGAGTTCTAAAACTTCGAAAGTCTCGGAAGATTGAAGGTGTCGTGCCGCGAGAACAATCCCGCGCTCACAAAGGAACACCTATATTCGCACCTTCGCATCTTTGGCACCGGTGCTCTTTTCGAAATGAGAAATGTTTATGATTTCACACAGTGATTAAAGTGAAGTGTCAAAACAAAATGCCAGCAGGCTGCAGGGGTGACAGCGTACCACACTCCACAATTGCGGCTTTGACTGTTGTTGATAGTTGCGTTGAGATTATAATTTTCTTTGTTTATTTTTATCTTTTATTGTACTCTCGAAACCCCTTCATATAGGACGAGTGGACTCGAAACATCTGTCACAATGTTTTTTTTCGTTTATTTTAAAGCGACATCCATTTCGCAATTCAAAATATTAATTTATTTCTGCTGAGTTTTTACGCTTACGTTTTCACGAATGCAAAATATACCGAAACATATATTTTGTACGTCCGTAAGGTGCCTTGGGTTTCTTAAATAAAATCTGTTAATAGTTTTTGTACAATAATAATTACTTGCAACCATATTTTGTGTTAATTATATTAATAAATGTATTTATCATTTCTATATAAACTATAGCTGACCCGTGCCCACTTCGTTGAGCATGGAAACCGTGTAAACCTTCCCGGGACTTCCACGAATATTTCAAGACCAAAAATAGCCGAATCAGTTCAGCTGATCTCGAGTTTTAGCAAGACTAACGAACAGTTTTAATGAAAAAAGAATTATTAAAATCAGTCCAGTACTTTTTGAGTTAATTCAAAAATACAAAAATACAAATCTTTCCTCTTTATTTATTATTAGTGTAGATGTAGATAACAAGCCGTCTTAAATACTTTTGTCTCTGCAACTTTTTAACCAAAAACCCTTAAAATCTTTTTAAATTACAGTAATTTTCTTAAACTATTACGTTAATATACTGTCGAATATAATATCACCCCTTAGACTTGGGGATTACACCTTATCGGAGATGTGCACTCTTTTAAAAACAGAGGGAACACGGGTACAGCTCACTCCGGAGTAAAGCCTGAGAGATTACGACCTGAGTGATTGCTATTACCAAACTTGGTGATCCGGCCGTGAATAATGCATAAATGAGAATACATTTTAATGCATTCCATTAGAGTCGATTTTGCGTTGCACTATCTTCGTAGTTTTATATGAAAAATCGAGAAATTTCCATAACCACATAGGCGACACACGTAAATAGACGAAGTTTTCTCATTATTTTTTATTTATTGCGCCCTCCTGGAGTTTAGTAGATTGTTTTCGCTGGTAGTGTTGATACCTTGAGAGCTTATGATGAAATGTTTTCAATTTTGGAAAATTAATGTCTTTAACTTTCTATCACAAATCCTCGCCTCCGTGGTCTAGTGGTTCAGAGCTTCGCTCTCGACTCGGAGGTCGTGGGTTCGATTCCCGCGTTGGAACAACAAAAAATGTTGTATTCAGGTTTAGTTAGGACAATGCTCAGGCTGATCACCTGATTGTCTGACAAGAAAGATGATCCATGCGTCGGATGGGCATGTAAAAAGTCGATCCTGCGCCTGTTCTCTCGCCAGTAGTGTCGGTTTACCGTCCCACTGGGTTATGAGAGTAAAAGGAAGAGAGAGTGCTTCTGTGTATTGCGCACACACTTGGGCACTATAGAATAACTCCTGCGTAGCTGGCCTGGTTTCAATGAAATCGGTTACCGACACCGAAATCGGTGAGGGGGACTATTATTATTATCACAAATTTATTTTGGCGCTTATTGATGTTGCGTGCCAGGTATTTATTAGTTGCTGTTATCTATTGATAGTTGATGATGAAGTGAAAGTTTGAAAGCGTGAAAATGAAAAGCTATTCATTTTCAGGTTTTTTCAAACTTTAGAATAAAGCTTTATAGCTTTTATATTTTTATAATCACTACAAGTTAATAAACTGTTTTATTGTTCGTACAATTGAAGACATGGACGAAAGTGACATGTCGCAAAAAAAATTTAAGCAGAAAAATTTTGTTTAAACTGTCACTTAAACATTTTAGGACGTAGTAACGTATGTACATTGATTATGATTATATTATATTATGATTCTAGAGACGGATCTTTAGATTCATGTACTTAATTTATACGTTACGACGTATTCTAAAATGTTTAAGTGACAGTTTGAACTGAAATTTCTCGCAATCATAATTTTGCTACATATCACCTTCATCATTAATTTGTAAGAAATCGCATCATAACGATAAAGATGCATTTGTGTTTCGTACTACATTTTATATATTTTGAACACAATATAGTATATTCTATCTATCTAATTTATCAATAATATCGTAACTTTACAATCTGGTTTAAACCATGCATGAAAGTTATCCACAAAATGACTCGACATGAAATATGAGGCTTTCACCTGAATTCATTACACAAAATCCTCCTCCCCAAAGGCCTTTGTTGGAAAATGTCTGGTCAGCGGCGATAAATATGAAATACTTTTCATACTGAAGATAATCTGGATTTAGGACGTATATTGCGATGGAATTTATATATTGATGTCAAAATATAAGTTGATATTTTTACGGTTATGTGAAACTCGATGTGCTCGCGACTTTGTCCGCGTAGAAACCCCAAATTTTGGTTTCATTTTTCATTGGCGCATGATGACACATAGCCTATAGGCTTCCTCAATAAACTAGCTATCCAACACGGGTATCGATTAAGTAGTTCCTGAAATTAGCGCGTTCACATAAACATACAAACTCTTCAGCTTTTCATATTAGTATGGATTCCTCAAATTAAAGGTATTATATATGCTATAAGCTATTTTTTGCATGTAGCATAGGTATAATCGAACAATTAATTTTCGCTTGACCGGCAATAAATTTAAGAGTGCTTTACAACACCTATGAATCTCGCATGCACACTAACGCGCAGACTTTAACAATTCCTGCAGTTCGTCGCTGTTTAAATATTTTCAAGCAGTGCAAAGGAAAATGTTGAGAAACTGGTCAATCCATTTTTGTGCGTTCCACCTGCCAATTGTATTATACTTTTAGTATTAAACCATACCAAGATATGATCAGATGAATTCTGCAACGATATTATGTATTTTGCTATATATTCATAATACATATTCAAAATTTGTAATATAAGTTTTGAATATTTATTTATAAAATATAAATATAAAACAAATACAATATCGTTGCAGACAAAGCTTATAAAAATGCGCATATCATGTGGACCGAAAGGACTCAGTTATGGTAAACCCGCTTTTTATTATGCCCTTTGTGAGTTGGATGATAAAGAAATCATTGCGTACATCCAGTCGGTACAGTATTGTGTTTAGAGAAAAATGCGAGCATTGTTTCCATTACTTACTCTTTGTTTGCAAAGCGATTATTGTTATCAATTACAACTGTCTTTCACGTTGTATTGTAATAAATAGAGATTTTTTGTGATTGAAAACTATTAAAAGTATGATATGAGTCTTCATCAGCAGTAAATGGATGTAGCTAGTTTAAAATTTAAAAAAAAGGAAAATGTTAAGAAACTCATTAATCAGGATTTTGTGCGCTCCCACCTGCCAATTGTGTTATAATTTTAATATTAAACCATATCAAGTTATGATCAGATATAAGTTTTGCATATCTTATCTCTTATCTTATCTTATATATAAAAATGAATCGCTGTTCGTTAGTCTTGCTAAAACTTGAGAACGGCTGAACCGTTGTGGCTATTTTTAGTCTTGAAATATTCGTGGAAGTCCCGGGAAGGTTTAAACGGTTTGTATGCTCAACGAAGTGGGCACGGGTCAGCTAGTATAATATAAAAATGAATTGATGTTCATTAGTCTCGCTAAAGCTAGAACGGCTGAACCAATTGCTGTGTTTAGTCTTGAAATATTTGTGGAAGTCCTGGGAAGGTTTAAACGGTTCATCACAAACTGTTTGTATTCTCAACGAAGTGGGCACGGGTCAAATAGTCCAATATAACTTTTATTCAACTGAGCCTTCTTCCCAAGTATAATGGAACACGGGAAGCACCAGGCTTCAAATAAAAAAGTATCATCAAAATCGGTTCATTCAGTTGAAAGTTCTGAGGTAACAAACTTAAAATAACATAACCAAAATAAAAAAATATAAACCCTAAATTGTCAAGCAGTGACCTAGCTGTTTATAATGATTTATAGCTATAAACTTGATCATGTCAGATTTCAAACAAAAACAAACGAAACCAAAATCGGAGCTATGGTACTACGAACATACACACAGACAGACACGTCAAACTTAACAGATATTTCATAAGAAGGTAAAACAGTTAAGAATGTCTTCTTTTTTTAAATAGGTTCAAAATACTTTGTATTAAATGTATATGTTACGCATAATCCCTGAAGTAATAACAGCATTAATTTTGTATGAAAAGCAATTCCACCATTTCAAATGTACCGCCAGCAAAATATTTTCTAAAAACAATATTAAGAGAGTACCTGAATCATTTAAGTGGCGCCTCCCCTCGTTCGTGAGAGAGATACAAAAATGGAATTAAACTGTTTTTTGTATAATGACGGTAGAGGACGATGGGCGTCGTTAGCGCGGGGACAATTGTTTGCATATTAATGTATCAATTATTTTTGATTGTCGGTATTAAGTTATTAACAGACGGTGAACCTGGGTATTCATCACTTGGTAATGAACTTAAGTAGTAGTCTTTTTCTTGTCTTATATGTATATAAAAATGAATAGCTGTTCGTTAGTCTCGCTAAAGCTCGAGAACGGCTGAACTGTGGAAGTCCTGGGAAGGTTTATTGGTTCATGACAAACTCTTTCTTTGTATGCTCAACGAAGCTGGCATAAATTAAGAGATTTCATACCTTTTTATTTAAAAATTTCATATAAGGAGTAGGTTATTTCATAAGGTATTGCTTTGTAGATAAATGATTAGAATAAAAGAAAAAAAAATATTAAATTGTAATCCTAAATAGAAAAAAAAATACTTTCATGCATTATTTAAATATTTTACAGTAAGTGCGTTTCTGATCTTCAATGTCTATTATAATAAAGACAACCATTTTAACAGATAGTAATGAAGATATTTAATATTCTAAGATATTACTTACTCACTAACTTTGAATTTTAAAATAACATTGTGTTAAATTAATTGCTCATTGATTGAAATCAATACCCATTACTCCATTAAACAAACTTCAAGATACAACTGGTGTTGTGTTTCAATTTGGTCTCGTCTCCCCTAACTCTTCAAAATATCGACCTCTTATTTGCATGTTGCAACCCTAACAGCGTGTCCATGTGTCCATTGTCTACGGTACCTTAAGTAAAACGGTGCCGGGTCACGGCACGGCGCGTTGATAAAACGCAAAAATAGCTGTGGAAAAATATTATGTATTTATAAAACAAATTAAAAATGTTTTAATGTCTCCTCAAAAATGTAAAGCTTATTATTACTGTATTTTTAAACATTTCATTGTGTACTTTAAAAAATCCGTGAAAACGAAGTGGAGTGAACAAAAACTTAACTTTAAGATAATATGTAATTTTTATCTGTAATTTATCTGTATGCTTGTTTGGTTTCTAAATAAAATAAAATAAAAATTTACGTCATAAAACGCTCGTCGTGTCATTAGTCGTCACATGAATCTTATTTCAACTATTTGACATTGGTATTTGATAGACACCACGAAATTGATACAAAATTAGAAACCAACACGGCACTAGCGTCGTGTTCAAGATCAAAAACTGCCAAATTTCAATGTCGATCTATTCAAATTAGGATATATATAGAAGTAAGCTTACAGATCGCTGTGCCTTGTATAATTCTAATATATCTGCGGCAACGTACTTGTACCGTGAACTAGCACAATGCGACATCGCACAGTGTGACACAGCGATGTTTTACACTGATGATGTCAGGCGTCGTGACGTGGACAAGTGGACATGCCCTAAAATTGTATTAAGATGCTAAAGCCTTTAGACGTTGTTATGTAAACGTCCTACCAACGTTTATAGCATTATTGGTTAATTTATTTTAACCTCATAGCAATATAATATGCTCCTACGTCGATTCCGGTGATGGTGGTCGGTTTTATTGAAACCTGATCAGCTTCGTAAGAGTTATTTTTGAAGTGCCCAAGTGAGTGCTCAAAACACGAAAGCACTCTCTCCTCCCTCACAATCGTAACACAGTGGGGTGGTTTCCCGACACTACTGGCGAGAGATCAGGCGCAGGACCGGCATTTTAAATGCCCATCCGAAGCTTGGATCTTTCTTGTCAGACAATCAGGTGATCAACCTGGATTGTGCAACTGGCCAGGAACCAAAACGTGAAAACAGCATTTTTTTTTTAATTTATTCCACGGAACTCATACCCACTACGTCTGGGTCAAGAACCAAGCTCATAGACCAAGTTGGTGTTTGCAGCAATACGATTATTTATAATTTATATTGCATTATTTAGATTATTATAAAATTATAGGGATGTTGGACACGCAATATATATAGTATAACTAACTAAACATACTGTAAAATAAATTAGTGATAATACTTCAGGGTGTGTATGGGTCCCAAATGATTTTTTTTTTAATTATTATACAGGAAAATTTATAATATTGGGGCATTTCTCATAGAAACATTAAAGTCAAAAGTACGTCTTTCAGTGCTGGTACTTTCACAGTAAACTTTACATAGGGGGCACATACACACCCTAAAGTATTAATAAATAAAATAAAAAAGCCTTTTATTCCTTGCCATAAAAATAACATGTTGTAACTTAACTTAAAAATATGTGCCTACTGACTAGTACATACTATAAAATTTAACTTAAATCTATTTGAACATATAAAAATATTTTTATTACTATATGAAAAATTATATAAATGTGTATATATATATTTATTTTTAATTTTATTTATAGTTATTTTGCAAGGACCCCTCCACAGGTGAAGGCCTCCTCCAAGGAATGCCACTTGTCTCTATCTCTAGCAATTAGCATCCAGTTTGGTCCAGCCGTTTTAAAAAAAGTATTATCACTCATTTATTGTATACCTTGAGACTTTCTCTACTCTAAATATTCTCTTTCTCCTGAGGAGATTATCGTTTGAGTTTTTCCACATTTTGTCTCAAACTACTTTTACGATTTTTCTTTTCCTTTTCTCGCCATACAAATAATCGTTCAAGGTCGTTGGCGTTATACAAAGCCTTAACCTACATCATATTATTTTAGAAGACACATACTATGTTATTTGTATTGCCGTGGAGGTAACATCTAAATCTCGCGAGGACCTCACTAGAGTTTCACAAGTTAGATCAGATAAGTTGGACGTTATTTGAATTGTTGTTTTATAGTGACACCTCAGCTTCTCTCTCCTTAGATCTATGTATTTTGTGAAAGACAAACTTTGACAATTTATATTGGGACGTGGATTATACATTTTGAGTATCACAAAACGCTTTGTAAAACCATTGTTGCCAGCTATTGTTATTTTTATACGAAGATTTGAGAATTTTTTTTTCTCAGCCGGTCGTGTAGATTAAAAAATCGATGAAATATTAAGTAGGTACTAGAAAATGAGAAGTAAATAACTAAATAATTTTGCGCAAAACTATAAATCGACTACAGACATTTTTAGCCTACTTCGCTTTCACCGTATTTATTAAAATCAGACCAGTAATTTAGGCGCTATGGTCAAACAAATTTACGGAATATAATATATTATGTACATAGAGACTGCCAAAATCATTAAAATCTGCTTCAATCTTCAATCTGCCTTTCATTTCGCTTTGCAGTAGTCGGGTATTTTTTTTTTATTTGTATAAAACCTATATCTAGCTATAACTATAGTACGTCTCTTTAAATTTAACCTTACACTTATTGCACACTTTCACTGGAATATTAAAGGATCATACTTCATTATCCAATACATTTTATAACAAACAATAAGTAATTTACTATTTAAGGGACCCGTGTCGCGGGTCCCTTTTTTTCGCAATAAAAGGTAGCTTATGTCCTTTCTCAGGGTCTAAAGATTGTCTGTGCTAAATTTCATCAAAATCAGTTGAGAGGTTTAAGCGGGAAAGCGTAACAGACAGACAGAGTTACTTTCGCATTTATAATATTAGTAAGGATTGGCCAATTGGCATCACTGACTAGTCTATGGTTGTGTCATAGACGGGTTTGTTTATGACTGGATTCAAATTAACGGGACGTACTATATAATATGTTTTGTTAATCTAAAACTCCCTGTATCACTTATGACATTTTAGGAGTATTTTGAAGATTCAATTTTGAAACTTCATCCTCTTGCGCCAGACAATTGGTGGGAACTGGGAAGACAATGAATTTTAAATAAATCTAATAAGTCCATAGCTTAATATCTCTTGCCGTTTCTTTTCAATAAACTTTCACTAGAGACTTCCTTGAATATTCATGAAGGTTTGTTTTTTTTACAGGTAAATGTACCGGCCGGCGCGTGGAAAAACTTTCCTCGTTTTTTACATACAAATGAGTTGGGGAATTAAATAGGTAAGTCTAATTCAGTGGAACTATTAATTGAAAGCTATTCAGGAAGATTTCATTTTGTATTTTCAATTCAGGAGGACTTTAGTTTGCCTCACGGAAGATAGAAATATAATACAGGTATTATGCGCAAGACGTCCATATGACTACACAGTCTAATACTTGATTTTCACTGCTGTGGGCCCTAATTCTCAGGCCTTGAACTCAGTTTAAAAATGAGTAAACTATCGGTCTGTCCCGCTCATGCAAATGAGATTTACCGCGCGTGCGAGCGGGATATACTAATATTCGGAACGAAGTTCGAAGCCCGAGAATCGCTGCCCAGGCCGCAACCGACCGCCGCAAAATAATTGAAGACATGAATAGATGAAGGTGATAAGTCGCAAATAAAAACACCCAGAAAATTGATTTAAAATTGTCTCTTATACATTTTAGGATATGTAGTAACGTATTAGGTACTTGGATTCTAGATTAACGTACTTAATACTTTACGACGTATTCTAAAATGTTTAAGTGACAGTTTGAGCTCAATTTTCTCGAAATAATTGTTATATCACCTTTATGCATCATGTCTTCAATTATCGGTTATTATATTACAGTGCATTAGAGTGTTTACGTGGATATATCCTTAAGAATTACATTTCTTGCAACAAGTAAGATTAAGTCACTAGTAATGCTAGTAAATAAAAAAAAGCCATTCTTGTTCTGTGTGATCGTCTATAAATATAAATAAATTTTGAGTATTTCTTCTATTAATATCCCGCTACCTTTATTAAGGCTAATTGATAATAATAATGAGCCGCTGAAAGCTATATACATCTCTGACAACTTTGGTAACCCGATCTAAAATAACAAAATTAATTGTATCACATTTGTGTTCCGTCCCAAAGACGATACGACTACCCTGTTAGCCTTTGACATAATTACGTCAAAATACTGTCCTGACTCCTGAGTCCTGTACCATCGCGGTCATTTGTAACGCGATATGACGTCACGGCCTCATTAAAGTGACGGATACAGGACATTAAGTTAACGTATGAGCTCGGACAGAGAGAGTACATAAGCGAGCCGATACATAAGTGGCTTCTGAAACGATTGTCTTTTGTGTTTTTGGATTTGATATATCGATAAACGTGAAATATATTTTTTTGTAGATAAATAGCCTCTATTATTTTTGATCATCTACTACTTAGATTGGATATTCTCTTTGAATCTTCTTCTCTTATATATAAAATGAAGAGTTAACTTTCGTTTTTATATAATATTAAGACTAGCTGACCCGTGCCCACTTCGTTGAGCATACAAACCGTTTAAATCTTCCCTGGACTTCCACGAATATTTCAAGACTAAAAATAGCGGAACCGGTTCAGCCTTTCTCGAGTTTTAGCGAGACTAACGAACAAAAAATAATTTTTATATATAAGACACTAGATGACCCGAGCCCACTTCGTTGAGCATAGAAACCGTTTAAACCTTCCCGGGACTTTCACGAATATTTCAAGACTAACAATTGCCGAATCGATTCAGCCGTTCTCGAGTTTTAAAGTAACGAACAGCAATTCATTTTTATATATTATAACATTAGTATTGATTGTTATTAGTAAGGTTTTTATTAAGCATTTAGCTAACTCTGCATAATTAAGGTCTATTTCAGGTTATAGTCAATTAGTAGGAACACAACTAAATCATCAGATACACGATTGGCAGATGTCCAACAGCGAATTTGCTCGACCAGCTTTTGTTGTGCCTGGCAAATAATGTTCGTGGCTGATTTAAATTATCATTAGTCAGCTTTTTACCCGACTGAAAAGAAGATTATTTAGGATTCGTCATAAGTAAGAAAACATTTTTAGTTTTTAAATTAAGTTCGTTTTAATGATTTAAAAAAATGTTGTTTCGGTTGGACAATGTAGGCTGATTTCTATTATCTAACAAGAAAGATGATCCATGCGTCGGATGGACATGTTGTTCGGTCCTACTCTCTCGCCAGTCGTGTCGGATAACCGTACAATGGAGCATACTCTCTTCTTTTTACTCTTATAAATCGACTGGGTTATAAGAGTTTATAGAAGAAGGGAGAGTAAGTCCTTGTGTATTTCGCACACACCTGCGAACTTAAAAAATTACAGTTGGTTTCAAATGAAACGGGCCACCTTACAGTGGTGTAAAGCTGCTTAAAGCATACAACGTACAAGGTGTAAAATAATAGAGTGATAATATTTTAGGGTGTGTAATGTGTATGTGTGTCCTATGTAGAGTATACTGTGAAAGTACCAGTAGTGAAAGACTTTTTTGACTTTAATGTTTCTATGAGAAATGTCCCAACATCATAAAATTTCCCATACAATAATAATAAAAGGATACCGCTTTCAGCGCTGGTACTTTCTCAGTAAACTCTGTATACGGGACTCATAAACACTAAAGTATTATCAGTCATTGATTTTGCACCTTGTATAAGTAACGAATCAAATTTTTCGTCCCTATCTGTCTGGCAAATCAGATATCATTTGTAACATCTACTTGTCTGACTTATACTAAACTACCCTCCAAAACACTCGAACTCAAGGTTGGTCAAATAAATAATCTTGTTTTCGCGACTTTTAGATGTTGCAGGAAACAAAAATATATTGCTATTGAAAATGTTATATAGTTTATAAGATAGAACAAGGACATTCTCTTATTTAAATCTGAATTTAGTGAGAACAATTTTTTTTCAATGTTTCTGGGTCATTCATGTGGATATTAAATACTTATGAGTGATGTGTATAGTGATAAAATAAAACTCTTAAATAATTTTGAATAGTATAAATTATTAATTATACTTCAGCTGTCTGGTACTTGTTCTTTGAGAACTAGATTGATGTGGTATGAAAGCGTCTTAAGTTATTCAATTAAGAAAAGGCTTACTACTCTAATATTTTTGTTATATCCCATTTCGAGACAAGTTGACTTGCAAAAGTAGTTCTTTTTCATTTAATAATAAAAAAAATGGTTAACCATTTTTAATTACATAGATTATAATTATTAAGCTCGAAACTTACCAGATTATTTTATATAGGAAGTTGTGGTTATTTTGAATATTATTCATCTACAAATGAGCTTATTTATAGTCGAGTGAACTAAAGCATTAAAAACTAGAAATCACGCGCGCCTCGGGAAGTAGTCCCCTGGGTAGAGACGTGAGATTAACAGTCAGTCCCCTGGCTTAACTCACGCTAGCTCTTTGTTTAGCGTACATGTAACGTTCGGATTTTATTAAGATAAATCTTTTTTTTAAAATAGATGAAAATATTAACTAAAATCATACTGTATATTAAATTATGTGTTTAATACAAAATTTACTTGTGCACATTCAGATATGTATTTTTTTAGTTAAGTGTAGTCTCTCTTTGTTAAATTATAATAATAATAGCTCCCCTCACCGATTTCGGCATCGGTAACCGATTTCATTGAAACCAGGCCAGCTACGCAGGAGTGCCCAAGTGTGTGCACAATACACAAAGACATCCTCTCTTCCTTTTACTCTCATAGCCCAGTGGGACGGTAAACCAACACGGCTGGCGAGAGAACAGGCGCAGGACCGGCTTTTTACATGCCTATCCGATCATCTTTCTTGCCAAAATTGAAAAAAACTTTTTTTTTGTTGTTCCATCGCGGGGCGACGACCTCCGTAGCGCAGTTGGTTGAGCTCGAACGAAAGGTCGCGGGTTCGAATCCCGCCGAGGGAACAAAAAGTTATCAATGTTCCTGGGTCATGGATGTGTATTAAATTTGTGTATAATATAAAAAAAATCTTAAATATGTGTATAGTATAAAAGTATTCAATATATTTCCGTTGTCTGGTACCTGTAACACAAGTTCTTCGGATACTTAGCTCAGGGCCAGATTGACGTGGTGTGAAGCGTCCATAGATATTATATTATAAAAAAAAAAAAAAAAAAAAAAATCGAACCCACGACCTCCGGGTCGAGACCGAAGCTCTGAACCACTGGACCACGGAGGCGTTAAATTATGCCAAAACTTAGAAAGGCTTAAGATAAAAAAAAATATAACCTGACTATTTTAATTTTATTAACACATCGTCATTAAAATCGGAGTCTGCCAAAATCATTAGCAATCCCTTTTGGCTTTACCGTAGTCAGGTAAAAAGTGCATTATTAATGCTGTAATATAGTTTATTACTAACATTCAACAGATAGTATTAATAACATTGTTTTTGTCTTATATTGCTAAAGTTTATGGGTTGAAAACATTTTTTGTGCCACGAAAGCCTGTAACGAGATATTTATTGCTAGGGGGAGGAAAGAGAGGACAAGGTGTGAGGGAGAGAGGTGTAAGGTCACGTACTGGACATATTTTGGCACAAACACACACTTTTACTATTACTTCAGTGTGTTAAGGTTGGTTTCGTAACCTTCTTGGATAAAAGAATAAGTTTGTACTTTATGATATTTCTTTTCTTTTTTATGTTTTGTTTGTGCATAGTGTATTTGTTTTATATTACACAATATATTTTAGGCTTTTTGTATGTAGTATATCTATCGTCAAAATTTAAGTAAGTGAATAAATATAATTTTAAAAATACATCATTCGAAAAACACGAACATAGAATAAGCTTGTTTTACAATGATTAGGCTTAGTAAAGAAAGAGTATTTTGTTTATATTTATTATTCAACATGACCTCAGATTACGTTACAAATCTTTCGGTTACTAAAATAAAAAAAAAAATCAATAACCGTACTATGTAAAGTATAACATAGCATTATTTCATTAATGACTGCACTTACTATGAAAGGTAAAAGTTTCATCGTTTTTTATTTATTTTACTCCCGATTACAATATAAATGTTTTTTATTTTTTTATATTATAAATGTAATTTAACAGTAAAGTTAGACCTAATTAAATAATAATGTGTTCAATAATTTAATTTTAAAACTTAATTTATACAAATAAATAAAATAAATGAGTGATAATACTTTAAGGTGTGTATGTGCCTCCTATGTACACTTCGCTGTGAAAGTACCAGCGCTGAAAGACATACTTTTGACTTTCATGTTTCTATGAGAAATGCCCCAACATGCCCCATTAAAAAAACTCTTTTAGCTCTGGTACTTTCACAGTCAACTCTATATACGGGACCCATACACACACTAAAGTATTATAACTTATTCATTTTACACCTTGTATAATAATGACTAACAAAGTATAATAATCTTATTCTACAGGAACCTCTTTTTAGAGGTATAATTAAGTTTTCTCCGTATAATCGATGTATCGATATAACATCGGTAAGACTATATCTTAACATCACTATTGATCTACAGTCAATACACGTAGCACCTTAATGATGTTGTACCACATGTGATCAAACATGGCGACTACGTGCACGTGGTGTTTATTGATCGAATAACTTATACTTTTCCAATACCGCTAATTTGATATTATGAAAAAATATTGTAACTTGCAAAATACGTCTCGGATAAATAAAATTAGAAAATGTAATTCACCTTCGGATTGTCAAGCAGTTAGCGAACTGATGAATTGTAGCTTAGAATACCTTTAAAACAAATAAAAGTAGACCAAAATAAAATAGAGATTCATCCAATAGGGGCTTCGATGGTACAGACACACACACACACTTCAAACTTATAAGCCCCTCTAATTTTGTCAGGTTGAATATTGTATTTTAAAAGTTTATTTGGTACTCAAATGTAAAACGAATTAACCAACCGTATTTGAAATAAAGTGCTGAAAATGAAAAAAAGTATTCACTGATGGCTTTTACCGGCTACATGTTTGCGTAGCGCGTAGCAGTCACGTAGCGCTACGAGCTACGCGTGACGTCACCGTGCGGTGAAAATGTTGCACCGCTGAAAATTTACCGTGAACCGGTTGATGGTGTTAAAGATTTAAGCATAGCGTTTTTCAGGGAATAGTGTAAAATTGTGGGGAAGATCTATTACTATGGATTCGCACAAATGAAATCCGGAAATTTGTGGTTTGTTGTATAAAAGTGTTTTATTTTGAGCGTCTAATGTTAGTTACCGAGTCGTAGATTTTGCTGGGTTAAAATTTAGCCTATGTGTTAATCCAGTATATTATAAACTACTACCATACCAAATTTCTTCAAAAATAAAAATACAGACGAATTGAGCACCTCCTCTTTTTTTTGGAAGTCGGTTAAAAAGTAGTTTTTGGATGAAGAAGTAACAAACTTTCGCCCTTATAATATGAGCGTGTTGTTTCTTTTGGAATATTCTGTACAATACCAGTTAATTCTTACAGCAACTGAAAATATTTTCCATACATTTTCATAAAATATAAAGCGTATTCCGATGCACGTTCGTGTAATTTATATCGGAGGTGAACAAACTCTGGAGGCCCTCAATCGGCGGAGCCGAGCGCTTGCGGTATTGAAGGCATTTCAACTTTCATCATTTATTTCATAGTTTCCCAGTTATGGTTGTCAACCACTTACAGATTTGCAGAGGTTGTCAACCTGAAATGCTATCTGTAAGTACTGCAGATGTAATTGCAGCTGATTTGATTTAGTAAAATATAAATGTTTAATTATGAACGCAAACACCAAAGTATTTACGTGAGTATTAGAAAGTTGTGTTCCTTTTTGTTTCAAATCCCATATACATAACTTATTAAATTAATAAATATCATTGTGCTAAGATTTTACAACATATTATGTATTTTCATAAGATGAACAACACATAACTTTTCTTTTCCATTTTATACTACTAACGAGATGTTATAGTAGATTTTGTTCAATGTAGTAATCAAATCAAATAGAATCAAATGTCGACTCGGACTTGAAATATCTTATGCTCAAATTTCGTGAAAAATTATGCAACATTCGACGACCATTTGCATTTATTTCTAGAAAAACTTGTGTTGCCCACATAAACGAAACAAAGACATCAAATAGATCTTTGTTTTCACCTACATACAGGTTGTATCATGGTTTGTATATTACGCCGAATATAGAGTGAATAGACTCTACGCGACGAGACGCGAAGAGCATTTTTTTGTTTTGGCACCTCCATAAATTACTTACCATAACGCGACAAATTTCGATCCAAGATCTCCATAAAAGCCAACAGACGAGTTTCAACCCTGGTCAGGTGTTAGGTTAACGACCAGTGCGTTCGTGTGTATAGAGAGCCTGCGAGCCTCAGCATAGTAAGATTCACTCCATGTATTCTAGACCTTTGTATTTTAGCGCGTTATGGTACGTAATTTATTTGAGGTCCAAAATGCTCTACGCGTCGTTCTCTACATACTATATTCGGCTTGTTATATGAATCGTGGGACACATTATATAGGTATATTACATCAGGCGTGCAATGGTATTAAATTATATATTAATAGGATCACCATATAAGTACCAGCTTAATAAACATGACAAGTCCATATTTCTGGACTAGGCCAAGTGGCGCGAAGCACTTCTCTACAGAAATTAAGTTCTCGAGTAGAGTAACAGAACAAATGTAAGTTACGTAACAATAAAATAAGGCGCCAAGTAAATAATAGAATGGTCAATTTTTTACTTGAATGTCACGTAAAAAGGTCATGCTCTGAATTGACCTAAATTACTGCGCTCAGTACTAGTCTTGCTTTCAACCTTTTCTCTTATACAACGTGTAAAATGAAAGTCATAATATGTAAGCATGCTTTTATATCCCTTTTATTGAGTTCACTGCGAAAGTAGCGGCACTGAAAGACAGACAAAACGGACCCATACGTATTAGTCCAGAGACATGCTGAAACCAATCGGTCCATTATCTTTTTTTACTAACTACATAATATTTAAATATATTATCCACGAGTAGAATCCAAATTTTTGCAACGTTTGTCTGATGAAATATGTTGGCTACTGCTTTTCGGCTAACACATATTATTTCAATCGCCTCCGTGGTCAAGTGGTTCAGAGCTTCGCTCTCGACCCGGAGGACGTGAGTTCGATTCCCGCGTTGGATCAACAAAAAATGTTGTTTTCAAGTTTGGTTAGGACAATGCAGGCTGATCACCTGATTGTCTGACAAGAAAGATGATCCATGCGTCGGATGGGCATGTAAAAAGTCGGTCCTGCGCCTGATCTCTCGCCAGTCGTGTCGGTTTACTGTCCCACTGGGTTATGAGAGTAAAAGGAAGAGAGAGTGCTTCTGTGTATTGCGAACACACTTGGGCACTATAAAATGACTCCTGCGTAGCTGGCCTGGTTTCAATGAAATCGGCTACCGACACCGAAATCGGTGAGGGGAACTATTATTATTTTTAAGACTTTCTCCAGTAAAATTTAATACGTAGTTTCTGTAACACGTTATATAAAAAAAAGAGATTTATTAAAGAACAAAATAGGTATCCTTTATACCTATTTTGTTCTTTAATAAATCTCTCATCTAACAATTTTTCGTTTAAGCTTTATTTTGGTTCAGATCTAACTTATGGTAGAACTCACTGTTTTCATCTATTTTAAAGTTTGAATTTTAAATTTCAATGTTGAATATTTACTTTTTATCTTTTACCACTGTCCGTCGAAATAACTTTTAGAATTTAACTGTTAAAAATTTATACAATATTATTTAGTTTTGCATTTTGCAGATTGTTTATGCTTTATGTGTCGAACAGCTGTAATGCCAAACTAATATATATGGGTACGTTTGTCTATTAAAGCTATGACATAATAATATTATCTATGATTTCTAATAATAGGGAAACAATGAAACAAAACGTAGTTATATTATAGAAATTTAAGAGCATTTTTACTCTATCAACTTTAAATTGAAGTATTAACTTTCGTTCATTTAAACATAAATTTAAACTTAAAAACGAAACTTTTCGTTTCCTAATAGGCACGTGCTTTGGGAAAGTAAATCCAACTGTCTGGGGAACTAATTACTCTCATCCATTGTGGGTTTACAGTAATTGTTTAACGGAAATCTAGAATGTACTAGACATTTCGGGTATTTTCTAGTTAGCTGACAGGTTAGCTTGTAGGCCACATCTGTAAAGCTACAAAGGTCAAGTCAGCATAATCACTCGTTTTTTAAGGGTGTAAAAAGAAGAGTCGGTATAACTTTGAGATACCATTATAATACCTTTCCTCATTGTGAAAATGTATTTTTTTATCAAAAACTAAAAAAAATCTACTTTTTACCATTTTTTTTTGTCGCAAGAATAATGAAAAATCCAAAAAGAACATTTTTGATTTTTGTAAATAAATACATTTCTAGATACAGTAACATCAACGTCTTTCAATTTCATTTGTTCCTCGACTTCTATGATTGCTCGTGAATTTAATAACAAATCAGAATAACCACACTGATTTTATTTAGTTTCATAAATGGACACTCTATCAAGATAGGGAAACCAATTTTCCTATTTTTCCTTTGCAAAGGAAAAAAAAGGTACTCAATTTCAATGCAAGTCTAATAAACCAGTAGACTTTATATTAAAATTAGATTCAAGAGTAGGTCTACTCTCTAAAAGCCTCGTTGTATGTAATATATTTTTAGAATGATTTTAGGCTTACCTCAACCCCGGAGGTCGTAGGCTCGATTTTCACGTTGGAACAACAAAAGATCCTGCTATCAAGACTTGTTGATAAAGGATAAAAAAAAAATTAATACTGGCCGTATTTAGTTAATGTGTCTTTTGTTATTGTGTGGTAACTGACTTTTATATTGGAAGTATCATGCCGCCCATTTTGTTTACATTCATATCACATTCAATCGGATTATAATAATAGCTCCACACACCGATTTCGGTGTCAGGAGTTATTATATTCCGATTCTATTTCGTTGAAACAGGCTAGTTACTTAGGAGTCATTTTTATAGTGCCTACGTGTGTGCGCAATACGCAAGGACACTCTCTCTTCCTTTTACTCTCATAACCAAGTGGGACGATTAACCGACACGACTGGCATGCATCATTGATTGCCTTTCTAGTCAGACAGCCTGTATTCACTTATCTATTGAAAACAATATTTTTGTTGTTCCAACGCGGAAATCAAATTCAGGACCTCCAGGTCGAGATCTAAGCTCTTTACCACTGTACCATGGAGATAATACATGTGTACCAAGAAGTATTCAAAGAGCACTCGAAGAAACCCCTCAATTCCCCCGCGCATTCACTTACTGTACGTGTTCCATAAAATATTCCCGTTTTATTCGGCGATTTGAAAGTTGTTCAATAGGGAACATGCTGCCGCTTCCCACAGGTTCATAAAACATTCCGATGATTTACACCCGCCCTTATCTCAGGTACATTATCTTACACCTGATACTTAAAAGCTTTTGCTGTGCCGTTTTGAGTCTCACACGGTTTGACATTATGTTGAGTGGGCTATAGAGGCAATTAAATATCAAAGGATATAACGGGTGTGAAAAGAACAGTCACTATAACTTTAGGATATGATTATACTACCTTTTCTCATTCTAGAAATGTTTTATGATAGTAAAATTTTAAAATAAAATTTTTGGCTTTTTAGTTTAGGACAGAAAATGTAAAAAAACCAAAATTATGAAAGGTACTATAATCATATAGTGAATTTTCTTTTTACACCATGTATGATATAGATGCATTAATTGTGATGAGAGCGAAATTTCAATTATTAAAACCAGGAACAGAAAATTCACTCATCATTAAGACGTCCACTACCGGACACACCCCTAAAGTATTTTATGTAGGTAGTTGCTTATACTCGCTATGCTTGGCAGGCGGAATGACGAGCGCAGCTTCCAGATGACAATGTCCGCGGAAACGCTGCTACCGATCCATATAATTTCATACAATAAGCCGAATATAGTGTGAAGAGAATGACGCGTAGAGCATTTTCTGTTTTGGTACCTTGCCGCTTTTTATAAATATAAGACAAAACTTATAAAAAGCGGCAAGTCTCGCAACTAAGATCTTTTGCCGTAAAAAGTTATGAGATCCATATTATCCCAAGCTGGGGTAAGTCGGTTGGTCTAACAACATCTTATAGTGATCATATCAATATTATTAAAAGTCTTTCATGTTTTAAAAAAATAAATATATTGACATGGCAATCGGCGTCGGCGTCGGCGTCGGCGTCGGAGTCGGCGTCCGCGTTTCCGTCGGCGTCCGCGTCCGCGTCGGCGTCGCATAAATACGCATGTTAGTAAACAAATACGCCCTTTTTTCTGGAAGTCTGGTACTTCTTAGTAGTATATCAGTAACAATAAAAAATAGACAAAACTCAAATCTATTGTTGTATTTAGCTCAGCCTATTCTACGACCACACCACAATATGTGGATATCGTTCTGTTTGAATTTCACGTTGAACTAAATTTAGATGTTACCCGCTCTTTGATGCTGGTGAATGTAATTATTGTGTTAATTTTTTTGTAAAATTTTACTTATATGTATATGAACTACCCAAACACAACAAAAAATAATTTCTCAAATCGGACCAGTAGTTTCTGAGATTAGCACGTTTAAACAAACAAACTCTTCCGCTTTATAATATTAGTATAGATTAATCCAGGGATTACCTTCATGCATGCCAAATTTTATCAAAATTAGTCAGGTCGTTTACGCATGAAACGGTAACGTACTCGTATATAATATTAGTGTGAAGAATTTCGTAAATAATGTTAAATAAAACTTATAGTAAAACACAAACTACTTGTACTTTTTTCCACTTTATTTGTTATTTTACACTAATTATTACTTGAAATACACGACCGGTTTCGACATAAAAACAAATAAAGTGGAAAAAAGTGCAAGTAGTTTGTGTTTTACTATATAACATGAATTTCCACCAAGAAACCTACAGGTCATTCAGTTACATAAATGACGCTTCCGTGGTCTAGTGGTTCTGAGCTTGGCTCTTGACTCGGAGGTCGCGGGTTCGAATCCCGCCGATGGAACAAAAAGCTTTAAATGTTCCTGAGTCATGGATGTGTATTAAATTTGTGTATTAATATACTAAAAATCTTAAATATGTGTATAGTATTAAAGTATTAAATATATTTCCGTTGTCTGGTACCTGTAACACACGTTCTTCGGATACTTAGCATAGGGCCAGATTGACGTGGTGTGAAGTGTCCATAGATATTATTATTATTATGTATGTGTATAGCTTCCTTGCTCACGGGCAATTAAATCCCGGACCTTTGGAAGGCATGCGTGGGGCCGAAGCCAACACGCAGAGGCCCCGTTACACAATTTTAATTTAAATGTAATGTGACACCAGCCGGCGACTCTCCCTGTACGCACCATGGAAGTGCGCCCACGGAGACCCACCGCTTAGTGTAGGACTATTGCAAGTAATGTTTATAAGAAAAGATTATGGGCTATAGGGGTGAGGTGCTAGTGGACTGGGTATCTATGACTATGGAAGGACTATGGCGTCTGCCAGATACCACGTGGTTACATGTATCATAAAGTAGGCAGACGGTGACTCATCGTAATGGGCCCCTTAAAATGGTCGCACGCACGGTGCACCAAGACGGCAACATTTACCGAGCGGCTTGAGGCAGGAGAGGTGTTGCTGGACTTTATACGCCGATCATTTGCACCCTCAGAGGGTCCCATCACGACGCCCACTCGCCACTTACGCTTCACATCCTCCCTCCGAGCACGAAGCTCTCGCGACTCCACTCTGACCGGCCGGTTAAGGCAAGTCAGAGGTAGGGGCTGTTCTTCCTCAGTAATCACTCCAGTCGGCCAGTGAAGGCAAGCCGGAGATGAAGAACAGAGTCCTTCCCCTGGGAGCACTCAGGTACGTGGGGTCGCTACTCCCCAACAGCTCGCCACAAGCTGCCCTGCGGGCATTATTATTATTATTATAAATACAACTTATTGGTCTTGATTTTGGACCCTCGTTAGCCTGGGATTTGACAAAAAAATATAAAGACCAGAAGTCACATTTCAATGAAAGCGAATGCTAATTATTTCCATTTATCTTCCGCGACATTTGATCTAATGATATCCAATTTGAAAAAGATTTGTACCAAAAAATCAACCTTAAATATCGGACAATAGAATCTTTTCGTACATTAATAAAGTTGAAGGAATGTGCACCCTAACTCTTAGATATTACGATAAGTTATCGTTTAATTTATGGCCCCTCCTGATGGGCCAGTCTTCACGTTTAGGATATGATTTATGCAAGTAATTTAGTTGAGTACATTGAGACATTATGAGGTTCACGTGCAGATTAAAATGTTTAGGGACGAGCCCTTGTATCACATCTCGTACTAAATTGCTTTTTTTAACACCAAAATTCGATCCCAGAAATTATAAGGTATTTTGTATCTCTTTTACGAACATATGTCTCAGTTTTATGGTCTGTTGTTGGATGTGAATTACAAGAATTAAAATTATACAAAGGATCACTTTCGTTAAATTGGGTATTGATTAAAAGCCAAACAACAAACACAAATTATTATATCTATTTAAAATGTGTTCACTGTATTTTTACTATAAAAATATAGATACCTCTGTAAAATCAGAAATTTTGATTTTGATTTTGACTAAGAATTATAAAGCTCTGAGGAACTTCAAACAATCGTGTTTGGAACATTTTTTTTTATGAGGCGTTTTCACAAGACTTACAAAAATGCTTTATACAATAAAATCGCCACTCACGCTATATAAATATTTAAAACAGGTAAATACCCAATTATAAATACATAATAATATGTTTGTTTAGCTTTAATATGATTATCTAGGCACAAGGCATTGTGTCCAGGCAGTTTCAAAGAAAGCAGAACTGGAAAATGCAACTTTCGATATAGTATTATAGAGTTGTCACTAGTCATCACTCATCATGAAATAATTATACTACTACGATGTCTCAATGACCTAAAGCTGATCTTGACACGACTTTGCGCATTACATTTGAATATATACATAAATTGATGAAATTTTAAAAAAGAGGTTCACACTCATTAAGGTTCTCAAAATTATTTTTATGACTAATCTTGTAATTGCGCTTTAGAGTACCCAAATACGAAAAAAATTAATCATCGTTCCAAATTAGACGAATAATTTTTATCGTATTAAATTATTTAAAGTATTTTAGAATGTCATTCTAAATACTCTACTAAAAAGTAACTAAAACATTCAAAACAGCTTGATTAAAAGCGATATAATAAAAAATTCCCTTGTGGTTCAAGGTTGGGCTGTGTTGTTTGGTACGAGTTAAAAGCAAAGGCGAATTCTGTTCACTAATGATCTAAGACCTACTTGCACTTGGTTGCAGTCCAGATTTAATTCCTTATCATGAAAGAAAATTGTAAGTTTTAACTCTGGGGTTTTTATTAACTGACCCAGACTGGCACAAGCGAGCCTTAGATTAATCTACGTTAGGAGAATTAAATAATTTCTACTGTAATGTTTAATCTAAACTTTATATTAAACATTATATAAGTATAAATGTAGATTAGATTGCTTTAGAATCTAAAAAAATAAAACTAAATTTATCACTTTCAAATTATACCTACTCATACTTTATTTTACGGTTACTCCTATGAGTCTATGATACAACTACAACTAATAATCAACAACAACAAATAATCTATAGTAGGTATATGCTACGAAGTAGTTATTTAATGATTTCATCTCGAAATTTAGCTTATTGCAGAAAAATTATCCTTTGTAATAGCGATAAAAAATCTAAAAACAATAATTTATTCTTAAAAAGCGCCTATTTATAAGTTAATTTCGTTATCCTCAGCGGGTCAACAAGCTTAGCTGATCGCTAATCGTTGTCCCCCTGTAGGTACAGTAACGGGAGTTACTTCACATTTATTTATCCTTACTTTAATTATCCTCAGCGGATCAACAAGCCTAGCTGACCGCTAACCGCTGCCCCCTTGTACCGCACCGCGCTGACTCACTCACATTAAATTCGGTGTGTTGATGTGACACCGGTGGCATTGACGTAAACACCGACGTATGCGATCACGTGACGAGCATGCGTCCGTACTTTGTACGTACTGTATACAATTATAATAATTTAATTAAACAACAATAATTAAATAATAATTATTGTTAGTATTAAATTATCTTTAATCGGCCTTGTGAATCATTGCAATTACTTAATTTATGCATTAATGCCGCCAAAAAGTATGTACACCTTCCTTTGAATGACGCTAAGAATCTTCTCTTACATATAAAAATTAATTGCTGTTCGTCAGTCTCGCGAGAACGGCTGAACCGATTCGGCTATTTTGAGTCTTGAAATATTCGTGGAAGACCCGGGACGGTTTAAACGTTTTGCATGCTCAACGAAGTAGGCACGGGTCAGCTATTCTTATATATAAAAATGAATTGCTGTTCGTTAGTCTCGCTAAAACTCGAGAACGGCTAAACCGAGTCGGCTAATTTTGGTCTTGAAATGTTCGTGGATGTCCAGGAAAGGTTTAAACGGTTTGCATGCTCAACGAAGTGGGCACGGGTCAGCTTGCTAGGTTGCTTAACATTATGTTTGACGCTATTGTCAATCTTTCTTATAGATTACATACCTATTATACATATAATAATCTACATTTTATGCGTGTCTAAAATGCAAAATACCCCGAAAACAGTTAAAATTTAAAATATTAGGAGTAATTCATTATATTTTAAATTTTAACTGTTTTCGGGACGAATTTTGACCACAGGCGACCTGTAGTTTTAATTAATACACTTTACTATAGCGTTCGTATGTGTTATTGCACTACGAGGCCACTATATTTAGGGTGCCTACCGACGAGCGACAATAGGTGACCAACTTTTTGTAGGTGGAAAATAGAAAATATATGTATAATAATAGCTCCCTCACCAATTTCGGTGTTGGTAGCCGATTTCATTGAAACAAGGCCAGCTACATAGGATTTAAGTGCGCAATACACAATGACACTCTCTCTTCCTTTTACTCTCATAACCCAGTGGGACGGTAAACCGACACGACTGGCAAGAGACTGTTCTCTGCGCCTGTGCGCAGGACCATCTTTCTTGTGAGACAATCAGATGATCATCCTGCATTGTCCTAACTAAACTTGAAAACAACATTTTTGTTTTTCCAACGCGGGAATCGCACCCACAACCTCCGGGTCGAGAGCGAAGCTCTGAACCACTATACCACGGAGGCGCTAATATATATCACGGAGGCGCTATATATAATATAGCGATAGCAATACTGCAACTCAAACGTCTTATAAGAAGTCGAGAAATAATATTCAGGAAAAATCTGACCGATAATAATCGGTCCTATGAAAAGTAGCCCATGCGCGGGCACCCTTCACAAATACTCTTTTATTTTTAATTACAAATGAAACGCAAATATTACATTATGAATAAAAGAAAAATGTAAACTGACAAATTTCAAAGAACAATTTTTATTCTTTATATATTTCAAGCAGCCATGCCTACCAAGTCTTATCTTCTTCTTTTTCTTATGCGCAGTTTATAATAATAATATCTATGAAAGCTTCACACCACGTCAATCTGGTCCCGTGCTAGGTATCCGAAGAACTTGTGTTACAGGTGTGCCAGACAACGGAAATATTTTTAATACTTTTACACATATTTAAGATTTTTATTATATTATACACAAAGTTAATACACATCCATGACCCAGGAATATTGAAAACTTTTTGTTCCTTCGGCGGAGTTCGAAGCCGCGACCTCTCGCTCGTGCACTAACGTACTCAACCACGCCACGGAGGTCGTAAAATATTGGAGAAAGAATAGCACCTTCCCATTGAACATCTTTCCAGTGGGTGTCGTAAAAGGCGACAGATGGAATTTAACGGGTGTAAAAATAATAGTCACTATAAATTTGGGATATGTATTAAGTAATGCCTTCTCTCATTATAAAAATTTATTTTTTTACAATAATAAAATTTTTTTTTTCTTTTTCGTTATTCTTGCGACAAAAAAATAGGAAGTGGTAAAATGTAACAAACATTTTTTTTTGGTTTTTGACAAAAAAAAATACATTTCCAAAATGAGAGAACGTAGTATAATCGTATCTCAAAGTTATAGTGTTATACACACTGTATTAATCAGGGAATATGTAAGCTGAATTTCCGTTGATATTGATATAAGAGAAATGCGCTCCCCAACCGCCAACTCGCCTGCTAAGCGTGGCGCTTTATTTTATAGCTGAAAATATGATGATGATACTTTTGACGCGTGACTAAAACCTAAGACATCCTCTGTCATTAATGACGTACCGAAGTGTACAGTCATTAACTTGCGCAGGGATGACCGGTGGGGATGACCCCGCGGGAAATGGGAGCCTCGCACGCGATGCGGGATAGATTAAGTTGCATTTGCTAAACTACACCCCCGAAAACGCAATATGTGGATGAGATTGAGTGATCGTAACTTTAAGAGGTCGCATGAGTCACGTGATATGGTAGCGAGTAAGATTATTGTCACCACTTAAGTCACGAAGTAGATAAGAAATTAACCTTAAAAAAAAATGCTAACGGTGTAAAAATAGTAGAACTACTATAGCTTTGGGATATGATTATTTACAAATGTTTTATTATTATTACTACCTTCTCTCATTCTACAGAATGTATTTTTTCGTTAATGACTAAAGTTTTATTTTATTTAATATCCTAATATTTTTTAGTTACAAGAATAACAAAGTATCAAAATGTATAAGAACTTATAAAAAAAAAATACTTTCTAGAATGGATAAAGTTGTAATATTATTTATAATCATAATATCTAATAATTATAGTGACTGTTCTTTTTACACCATGTGAAAAATTTACTGACGGTATAACACAAGATAAATAGTCAAAATACCTCTATAAAATAAAGCTTCCCTTTTGCCATCTAAAATTTATAATAATATTATATAGGTTTATGTATCTTTTTCTCTTTCTAAATATATATTCAATCACACAATATACAATCTTATAGCTTTTTTGGCTATAAGATTGATTACATATATATATATTATGTAATCAATCTTATAGCCAAAAAGCTCTCACAGATTTTAAATTTAAAAATTATTTAGCCGAAGTTGGACTACAGGGCGATCTATACTATTGAATTCGATAAGCATGCAAGGGGCATAATTATACCTGTTTCAAAACAAAACTACCTTTATCTATTTTGGTTAAGTATCGCGTGGTCACCGGGGGACTTTTAGTTTTTTAATGTTCAGTCCGATGCAATCGGATTCAATTAGAGCGGGGATTGTCCGCGTCGCCGCCCGCGCCACCATCCTAATCCAAATCACGTAATGGACTGAAAAATACGCTTTTTAACTTACGATTTTATAATGCGTTGAAGATGTAAGTCCCAACTCATGTTGGTGTAGAGTCATTTTTATTTGTAGCTCAAAATAATATTGTTACATTATTAAGGTACAAAATAATATTGTTACATTAAGGTACAAAATAATATTGTTACATTATTAAGGTACAAAATAATATTGTTACATTAAGGTACAAAATAATATTGTTACATTATTAAGGTACGAAATAATATTGTTACATTATTAAGGTACAAAATAATATTGTTACATTAAGGTACAAAATAATATTGTTAGATTATTAAGATACAAAATAATATTGTTACATTAAGGTACAAAATATTATTGTTACATAGTTAATGGAATCAGGCGTTACTTTGCGGAAATCCATAGCATAAAATTTAAATAAATTATATCTAGCAATATCCCGCGCGTTGTTTCGCGGGATATTGCTAGATATAATTTATTTAATATTATTGTTACATTATAGTACCTTAATGTAACAATATTACAAAATAATATTGTTACATTATTAAGGTACAAAATTCTGTTGTGGAAATAGGATAGCGCGTCTACGTTTGTAACCATAATTCGATATAGCATAACATTATCTCTATTGTAACGTTATTAAGGTCCAAATTATCTTTATAATATTATGAAAGCGAGTGTCGAGTGAGTTCGTTCATCACACGCTTGATATCATATTTCGACAGAAATGAATTTTTATTCTTAACACAGACAATGATATTATACAACATAACATACTAATTTCAAACGACGGACGACCTTTGTAGCGCAATAGTTAAGCGCGAACATATATCTTCCTCTTCTTCTTATATCTTATTTATAAAAATGAATTGCTGTTCGTTAGTCTCGCTAAAACTCAAGAACGGCTGAACCGTTTCGGGTATTTTAAGTCTTGAAATATTAGTGGAAGTCCTGGTTTAGACGGTGAGAAAATATGGAATATTTCATCGCAAACTCAACGAAGTGGGCACAGGTCAGCTAGTTATATTATATTATAAAATATTATGTATCATGTTCATTGACCTAGCTAATCTAGAGGCATAGGTACAACTTTTACTATAATTGGCCAGTTGGACCGTTTATGATTCAAGTTATGAATCAGTGTTCATTATATCGTGTGAAAATATTTTTTGTTGACTTATTTAACCAGAACAAAAGGTGATTCAGCTGGGAAGATGCAGTGGCTGGAAGAGGCATGACTCATGATAATTACCACTTATTGGCATTGGGCGCAACAAGTTAGTTCCTGGTTCAATGCTATTTGGATTGCTACTAGAATCGATGAACTTTTCATAATATAAAGTAATGAATATTTTTTTCCGTCGGCGGGATTCGAACTCGCAATCTCTATTTTCAGCAGCGCTCAACCACTACGCTACAAAGCTAATTTTATCTACTGCCTGTAGGTCAAGCAGGAGTAACTAACAACTACGTATTTGTAACGTCATCGAATACGAATCGCATGGGCGCTGTAATACCATACAATTCTCTGTCGATAACGTTATGTACGAAAAAATCAATGGTTCCTCCTTGCCCACTTAGCGTGCTTATCCACTTCGCATATTCATTGCCCCGTGAAAATCCCTGAACTAAACATGGGTCGTGAAATCTTTTTCCTATAGCAATTTGATACAGTTGCGTGTCTTAATCTGACCATGTTCTCCCTCGGGACGGAGAGAGGAGTCTATGGAACACGCGAACATGTTTGGACCATAAATCTCTCTCCGCATCTGAAAATCCCCGAGCTTGGCTGAAAGATTTTCGGTCTATTAAGACACTTTCGGGTTGTTTAAGATACTAGATTTATATCAGTGTTCAATGTTGTTTCAACGATGATACAGAAATAATTTTCATTATATTCAAATATATTAATAACTCAAGATAATTTAATAACTTATCTCAAGTTATTGCAGCTCACACACTTTATGAGTTACTCTAAGAAATTCTTGCTTCCAGACGGACCCCAGATGTTTATTTTTTTCTATCTAATAGGTAAAAGAGCCTAAAAGAAAAATATATAATTATATATAATCGACTAATACTCTATAATTTATTATAATACCTAAGTAAGTAGCTTACATTTTATATTCAAACATACGTACTCATACATATTATACTACTTAAATAACAGTTATTCGCTTAAACAGACACAATAAACTTGTCACATTATTTGTCGATCATTTCAGTTTGTCGTGATGTAATAGTATGCGCATTTTAACAACGCTTTCAATTTTAATTCAGTTGGATTTGCATTTAAAAAAATGATAGGATTTGCATACTTCACACATATTGATTTTGTTCTTACAAAAAATCTACATTAACATCGATAGGCCTTTATTTCCAATCCTTTTATTAACCGATGAAAACAGAGAAGTGTAATAAGTTTGACGTGTCTGTGTGTGTTGTCTGTATGTGGTAGCTCCCAAACGGATGAATCGAATTTGATCTAGTTTTTGGTTTGAAAGCCGACAGGCTCGCGAGTGTTCTTAGTTTCACAATCACATTTTAATTATTATCATCCGTTCGCATACTGCATCACAATTCGGGGGTTACTTAAAATGTTCAATTTTGGTCACAGTTATTTATTACAAACATCTTCTTAAAGTGTAACATCGTTTTTACTTTTGCAATTTTTGACTGAGTTTTTGTTAATGCTATAAATAATAATATTGTGGACAAGATATCTTTGGTAATTAGGACGTATTTTCATCGTCTAAAAGTATATAAGTATATTGACATTAAATATATTTTTTCCATAACTTTATGACTTAATTCTTAAGGGATTCTATTGCACTTTATTATCATCGGCATTTACATAATTTTATCATCAAAATAAATATCAGTTTTGTGCGAAAACTCCGAGCAGAATGTTGCGGAATGTCCCCTTGACAGTTGAAAATAAAATTCCGCTCCAATGCCACATACACATCAATACTCAAATCCGTCTGGAATCCTCAGTAGCCGAACCTGAAGCCAAGTATCGTAGGAATGTTAAGTGCTTCAAATTGTCTAAGCATTCGAAATATCTGACCTAAATAGTGTCGTGTTTTATAGAAATTGGACAAAATTTTCTTCAGATATAAGGGCTTAAAAAGAATTCGCTAACATTATTTTCTTTGGTTTACAGGCTGTGGGCTGAGCAGGAATATTTAACAAATACGTTTTTGTTACGTTATCGAAGGAATATAAAACGCATGGCCCGCCCATACCATAGAGGTTCAAAAACGTTTTGTTTGTGTGCAAAAGTCTTATAGCAGCGTAAATACCAAATATTTGTATACCTACACTCTAGCCACAAGACGAATTGTTTGGTTACCAAGTACATTGACTAACGATATTTAAACACACAAACAATATTTTCCTTAAACTTTTCGCACTCTATATATATATATACACAATTAGTTTACATTTAACAATTCTGAGAACCGTAATAGTTCCAAAAATCATGTCCAGTGTTAACTATGATTCAAAGTTACATCTAAAACTATTCACGCTAGAAAAATCTGAGCTCATCCGTCAATGTGTCATAGCATTTAAATGAGGGCTTTTTAATTATCGGTCCTAGATATACTTCAGTTTATATTTTTATCTGGTATAAAAAGAACAGTCCCTATTACTTTGGGATATGATTATACTACCTTTTCTTATTTTAAAAATGTATTTAAAAAAAATTTGCTTTTCGTGACTTGTGACAAAAAAAACGCAAAAAAAAAATTTTGACCAAAAAATACATTCACAAAATAAGGAAAAGCTGTATAATCGTATCTCAAAGTTATAGTGACTGTTATTTTTACACCCGGTATAGGTATGTATCATTATTTTAATTATATAATTTACTTTAAATAGTTTTTTTATTATGTTACTAGCTGACCCGTGTCCACTTCGTTGAGCATACAAACAGTTTAAACCTTTCCTGGACTTTCACGAATATTTCAAGAGTAAAAATAGTTCTCGAGCTTTAGCGAGACTAACAAACAGCAATTCATTTTTATATATCGGAATAAAATTTTAAAGTAAACAATATTATTTTAGTACATAATACTCAAAACTTTTTTCTTTTATATTTATTAATTGTTTTATTTTCTAATATTTACAGTTTCATTTTATTTCTTTAATCGCTTTTGGTTCCTATGCCAAGGGTTGCTTGGAAGAAATTGCTTCATAGCGATAAAGCTGCCCTTTGTGTCCATGTTTAGGACACAATAAAGTATATTCTGGACTTCCACGAATATTTCAAGTCTAAAAATAGCCGAATCGGTTCAGCCGTTAGCTTATAATTATGGGCTTTAAGTAGACATTTAAAATTTGGAAATAAAGAATATTCGTTTATTAATTCATGCAATATCTTATTTGCATGTTTCGTAGCCACAAAATACAAAATGGTAAAACCGAATATCAGCGCGACTAATACCTTTATTATTTAGTTAGGGTAATTTAAACATGTCTAATAATCTACTTGTTGACTTAGGGTGTGTTTCAGCAAGCAATGTTAAAGTTAACGCTATGTTAAATATCATGTTATCCGTCTCGTATTTCCTGTCAATGAATGAGCTGATGGCATTGTATTTTATCTTGGCGTTAATTTTAACATTGCTTTTGTTGGCTTAGAAACTGCAAAATTAATATAAAATTGCATAATAAGAAAATAACGAAAAGGTGAGGCCACATTAAAGGTCTAAAATCAAAATCAAAATCAAAACTTTTTATTTCCATAAAGATTATTAAATAACACTTATAGAATTGTCCTACATGATGCCTACCACCGGTTCGGAAACTACCTGAAATAAAAAAGTCGTTGCGTTCTGTTCAGGGGCCTTACTCTCCACACTGATTCGATTTTGATTCAGATTCAAGCGTGCCGCGTTCCCCCGAATAAATTGTCGTTTTTTATTTTTATTATGTCCATTGATATATGGCAATGAGTACAAAAACTTACGATCTAACAATTTTCTGTATCCTGGATAGTTTCAAAGCAATCCACCAAATAAAATACCAAAAGCCATTGACATCGAACTGATTCCATTCTCGATTGCGTCGGGAGTAACCCTGCAGATCCAACGTATTTTTGTTTTTCATAATAGTAGGTATAAACAAATAAATAAAAAGTTTTTATTTCAGCAATTTACCTATAATTGCTATCAATGTGTGAGTATCTTACGCCAGTTGTTCTCGACGGGAGGGTTGAACTGGTAGCTTATTGTTTAAAATAAAAATTAATGTTTTTGTTTACAAAAAAAAATACTTGTACTTAAGTAATTTCTTTTTTAACTTGTTCCCGACTACGTAGATTATATTATAGACTAAGTTACCCGGGCTATTATCACCAAACAACTCTTTCGTTAAAATCGGATCAGTTTGGGTGCTACAGTGAAACAAACGTACGCAGCTTAAATAATTACCCGTTCTTTTGGCGGAGCGTAGTCGAGTAAATTAGGTCGTATATCGTCCTCTTTTTTGGAAGTCGGCTTAAATAATAATAATAATAATATGCAACTGCAGTAGACCCCCGTAAGGGAGGAAAGAAAATTTCTAAAAACCACAATAATAATAATAATAATAATAATAATAATAGCTCCCCTCACCGATTTAGGTGTCGGTAGCCGATTTCATTGAAATCAGGCCAGCTACGCAGGAGTTATTTTATAGTGCCCAAGTGTGTGCGCAATACACAGAAGCACTCTCTCTTCCTTTACTCTCATAACCCAGTGGGACGGTTAACCGACACGACTGGCGAGAGAACAGGTGCAGGTCCGACTTTTTACATGCCCATCCGACGCATGGATCATCTTTCTTGTCAGACAGTCAGGTGATCAGCCTGCATTGTCCTAACCAAACCTGAAAACAACATATTTGTTGCTCCAACGCGGGAATCGAGCCCACGACCTCCGGGTCGAGAGCGAAGCTCTGAACCACTACACCACGGAGGCGATAATAGTTGTTAACCCACGCCATACTTATTGTGACCGACATTTTGTAGAACGTAAATTTAAAAGCACACGTCCTACATAAGGTCGGTTACAAAATTGGTCGTATAAATGTATGGTGGAACAATCTGCGGCAAAATCGGCCTGCAAAAAGTTGGGAACACTTACTCACATATCCTTTGTTCCACAAAATCCTTATGACTCAAGGGTAGTGTTGCGTAAACTTGGTGTTTCAACATGAAGGCCACACTTGAATCATTTTGCGGTAATTACGAAGTAAACACGTCATTTAAATAGAACTCGCGTTTCTATATAAAAGCTTTTGCTAATTTTACTTTTACATTTTAGTTGCTTGACATGACGTGCTTAAGTTAATCTAATTTGTTTTACATCAGTAAAAAAACGCATTTCATTAATTAAGTAATTTTAATGGATTGTCATATGCTATAAGTTTTACTAATTAAAAATATAAAAAAAAACTAAAAAAGCCTGGGAGAGTAATAGAATAACTATAAACATTTTTTTGAAAAACCCCTCAATTGTTAAACAGTAAGCAAACTGATTGTAATGAAAAGCTAAGAAGTACCGAAATTGAATAACCAATCATAATATTATATATGCATTTGCATGTTTAAAGCCAAATATAATTTTTGCCATTTTTAATAGAATTAGGTTATTTCATTCCGCCATATTGACCTTTTTAACCGTTCGTAATTTTAATTATTGGGATTCCAATATAATTTCGTTTCAGTAGTAGGTCCATGACAGGTGGGAACTAGACAATATAAAAAAGCAATACTTAGGCTTGAATAACACATAAAGTCAAAAGTAACCTAAGGGCCGATTTTTCAATCGTCACATAGCTTTTATCTAAGGAATAAATATGCGACTTTGGCAGATTTTGTATGGAACAAATGTCAAAGTCACATGTTTATTTAACAGATAAAAGTTATCTGACGATTGAAAAATCTGCCCTAAATCCATAATTCTGTCAGGTAAAATATTGCGATGAAAAAAACACGCCATTCAATTCCCAACATTTCTTCTCGAATGACTCATTTATTAGCACTAATTACAAGTCGGCCTTAAATAACCTATTTCCTCAGTTTTATAGAAACCTAGCGGTAGTAGGTACACTCACAAACATTATAGATCCGAACAGTGGGGACAGATCGAACACGCAATATTCGACGATTCTGAACAGTTTGTAGGTATAATGCACAAAGTAGATATATATATATATAACGGAGTGTGGTATTTTGTGGGCGTGTTGATTGTTTTGTATCGTCAGGAAATAATAGGCCGCTCATACAGTACTGGTATATTGTTCGTAAAATATCATAGTTACACACTAAAATATTAACTCAGGTCGTGGATGCAAATGGATAACGATCAGAAACGCGGAGAGTTCTGCGCTCGCGTCCGTTCCGTCTGACACCCCACGGTTCTGTGTCATTTCAAACGAGCATAGACCACTCCCAAGCCATGACAGCTGTCCATGTCATAGCTTGACGTTTCGTAGACAGATGACAGCTACAGGTGACATGTTGCACGACTGAAGCGCCATCCCGCCGACACGGCCATCCTGCCGCATCACACGTCCTCGTGTGTGCCTGAAAGAGACACATACTACCAGTAGCCTTTGCCATCCCTCGGTCATCTCTGACCAATAAAACGTAGTCACTTTAACATCAAATTTATTACAACTCTTTTAACTTAGCACATTGATCACAAACTATGTTCACTGATATCAAACTATGTCCACTAATTACATAGTGCTTTTGTAAATCAACATCGAAGGATATCTGAAGTTCAAACTTTAAATCAAATCATTATTACGCAATGAACACATGTCGCGATTCCATACAGTTTACACCACACATAACCCCTCTCTCGACCATTATGCCATCCATTGCCTCCAAATGCCTCATTATGCTATCCAGTGCCTCCAACGAGCACGTCATAAGAGAACAATGCCTCCATCGAGCATTTTCCCCCCAAGTGTAACCGAACATAATCACGCGATGTGCCAGAAACTTCAGATCATCACTTTGATCAGCTAACTCTTCTATAACCAACTGACCTTCAGAGCATCCTTCTCAGTCTATCATGAGCAAACTTGTATGTCCTCTTAGAATCTAACGCCTTTAGCAAGTATCGATCCCCATCTAGCGACTCAATGTTTATTCATCATCGAAATGAATATTTCGTAAATAGGTTTCAAACAAGACTGTACCAAATTTTCACACTACAGTCAAGAGATAAACAATTACGCTCACCAGATAAATTTTGTTTCGAATCTGATACTTCAACGAAGTACAGACTACAGAGCGGAAAGTCCTAGCCGTCGCGCCACCGCGCCGCACAGCACCACCCGCCGCGCTCCGTCGCGTCGTCGCGTTGCGTTGCGTCGCGTCGCTAGCATTGCTCGAACACCCAACCTCCATCTGTACACAAAATTAAACAGCACAAAAAAATGTCCAGACTATGTAAAATTAAGTTCTTTTTGGGTTTCCTTATCGGTGCGGAGTCAGAGAAAGAATAGCAGCTTTCATCCATCCAGCAACCATTTTTTTTCTTGCCGTTAAAGCGACAGAGGGAATACAACAAAATTGGAAATTGCGCCCGCGGACCCGCCTGCCAAGTGTAGCGAGTATAGGCAACTACTTCCCATAGAACACTATGAGGGATGCAAATGTCCAGAAGAGGACATCAAAAGCTATGGAGGTTTAAATATCGGGAATAACAATAAGATCAAAATCTAAAATCACTATGCAGTAAATTAATTTCATTTCCATTCCTTCTTATTCCATAACTGATTTGATGAAGAAAAGCTATTACAGTATGAGTCACACAATAACAACTGTCAGATTGCACTGTCCTCACTAACCTTGACAAAAATAAACATTTTTAGTTGTACTATCGCGGGAATCGAACTCACAAAGTCGAGTGCTAGGTTCTAAACCACTGGACCCCAAAGTCGTTCATAATAATAATAATAGCTCCTCTCACTGATTTCGGCGTCAGTAGCCAATTTCATTGAAACCAGGCCAGCTACGCAGAAGTTATTCTATAGTGCCCAAGTGTGTGCGCAATACACAGAAGCACTCTCTCTTCCTTTTACTTTCATAACCCAGCGGAACGGTAAGTCGACACGTCTGGCAAGAGAACAGGCACAGGACCGACCGACCGACCCTTTACATGCCCATCCGTCGCATGGATCATCTTTCCTGTCAGACAATCAGGTGATCAGTCTGCATTGTAGTAGTATTGCAGTAACCTAACCAATCTTAAAAACAACCTTTTTTGTTGTTTCAACGTGGGAATCGAACCCACGAATCCGGGTCAAGAGCTAAGCTCTGAACCACTAGACCATGGAGGCGTTCATAATACCAGAAGACTCTGAAGTGCGTTTACCACCTTTCGCATGATAACCAAGTTCGCCGAAGCTCACTGAAGTCCATTGGAGAACATTCTTATGCTCCTCTTCTTCAGCCACAGCCCACGGCCTCTGTGACTCTTGGACCGTTGAGTGTGTGATGCCTTGTTCACCATTAGTACCAGCTTACATACAGTAACTTCTGAAACATGAAATTAAAATGTGTTAATTCCATAAAACTCATATCACAAACAATATTATCATGTTAGACGAATTTTAAACTATTCCATATCGCATATTGTTCTAAAAAGTAATACTCTGATAAATCTGTAGGTAATATGTATTCCGAATTTACTTTAATAATTTTTTTTTTATAGCCAGCTTAGGAATAATTAACAATGTACTAGACATTATTTAAAGTTACTTTTTTTTTGTTTTAAGCTCACCAATGAAAATTACATTTAAGTATGTAGTTTCAAACTACCTACTTACTATCATGTAAACAATATTTACAAAGAACATGTCAATTGTTATTGTATAAGCCTGTTTGTTTACAACTTGCGCTCACCTGCATAAGACCTTTACTTGTTGTGTAATAATAATTATTATCATTAAAATCAAACTTTGATTTCTTCTTTATTAACTGTGTTGATTTCACTCTATTAATAAGAATATAGCTAGTATAATAACAAGTTTTAAAACTCACATAATTTAAGTATCAAAATACTGTAAGATCTTTTACTTTGAATCTCTTTTCTGTTACCAATACTGTGATTATAAAACCAGACTAATTCTGAACTTTACAATGAAATAAGTAATGATACTCATACTACCAGTTCACATCTTTGCGAAGCAAGTAGAATAGTCCATAAGATACACAATGCTCATCTGCGTTGGTTGGTTACCCAGCAAAGCTCATTCTATGCATCGGGCAAGCATGCAAGCTATGCAAGGCTATGCATCGTCCAGTCCAGCATTATCCCAATGTATTGTCCATCTACAAATAAAACAAAACAGCAATACAAACGAACACTAAACTTTAAAGTTTATTTAGATTTTTGGGCAAGCAATTTCATGGAAACTTTGAAATTGTATTTACTTTGAAGGCTTCCAAATTATTACGAGGAATAAAAAGATTGCTACCACCTGTTACCAAAGCCACCAAGCTTATAACCAAGACCTGTCGTTGACTAGCCACGTCAATCTTGTCATAATATCGTGGTTCTATTGTAAATCGTCACGTTCCCATTGTCAGCACGTTACCATCGTCAGCAGCGTTGTAATTCCATCATTCGTCTTTCTGCTATGCATATAGCATGCTGGATTTGGTAGTGGAGGCTCCGTAATATACTGTGTTCCGTCTCAACGTGATCTGAATGTCCAATCCATCAATTTTATAATCTATCTTGATTTTCAGGGTTACATCTCGCTTCTGATAACGGAGGTGCGGTATTTTGTGGGCGTGTTGATTGTTTTGTATCGTCAGGAAATAATAGGCCGCTCATACAGTACTGGTATATTGTTCGTAAAATATCATAGTTACACACTAAAATATTAACTCAGGTCGTGGATGCAAATGGATAACGATCAGAAACGCGGAGAGTTCTGCGCTCGCGTCCGTTCCGTCTGACACCCCACGGTTCTGTGTCATTTCAAACGAGCATAGACCACTCCCAAGCCATGACAGCTGTCCATGTCATAGCTTGACGTTTCGTAGACAGATGACAGCTACAGGTGACATGTTGCACGACTGAAGCGCCATCCCGCCGACATATATATATATATAATTATATATAACAGAGACACGACCTCGTACTAGCAAATGGTATCACCCTAATACTGGCTATATTTATTTTCTTCGATTTCCAGGCATATTTCGGAAACCGCCATCTAGCGCCACTATTGGAAAATACTAATTACTAATTTCGTTTCGTATCTTCTTCTTAATTAAGGAGTTGAATTTAGCTTAATGTGATGTTATGCTTAAAAATATGCTTATCTTTATTTTAATGTCAATATTTGTACTTAGTTCGGCTTATTTACATTTTATCTATTGCAATTTTTTTTGTATTAAAGAGAGATTGTATGGTATTAGCGTCCTGCGCACGAACCGTCTGTGAACTATCGGATTCAACTGTCTTGCCAATAATTACGATTTCCAGAATCTTCCACGGTATGGATTACTCGCATTTTATGTGTCAAAATACGACACAGCGCCGACCATTAATGGCAGAGCGAAATCCGGACTGATAGTCCCGCGCATTTACAAAGGGTGATATTATAATAATAATAATATCTATGGACGCTTCACGCCACGTCAATCTAGCACCGTGCTAAGTATCCAAAGAATTTGTGTTACAGGTACCAGACAAGGGAAATATATTTAATACTTTTATAGATTTTTATTATATTATACACAAATTTAATACACCCGATTCGAACCCGTGACCTCTCGTTCGAGCACCAACGCGCTCGACCACTGCGTTACGGAGGTCGTCATATTATTTTTATTTATTTTTTATTTATTCAGTTTATTATACACAGGAACATTTTTACATGACAATTTACACGGAAATACGACACAAAGGAACTGCTTATTTCTAAATAAGAAATCTCTTACAGCAGCCCTATAGAGAGAAATTATATAAAAGAAAACAGATAGAACGTGCACTTACAATAAATACATTACACTTATCCTACATACTAGGTATAAAACGAAAAATATACATACTTACAATATCAAACAATTATTAATATAATAGACCTTAAATTATTATGAAGTTTACCCACAAATTTTTTCTCAATTTAGGCACCATAACAGAAATAAAATAGATAAAACAAACAAAGTACGAGTAGCTCACAAAGGGTTCTCTACAAAATAAAAAATAAAAAATCATTTGTTGTATTGTAGCCCACTTAAATATTAATTTTATTTTGATTTTAGTCTTTGTTATAGCGGCAGTGAAATACATTATGTGAAAAAATTTTAAGTATCTGACTATTACGGTTCATGAGAGCCAGGTGACAAACGGACGGACGGAGAGAGGAGTCGTAATAATAGGGTTCCACTTTGGGCACGGAACCCTAATTTGAATTTGAATAAAAACCCTTGCATTTTACAGCCAAGCTAAAATGCTAATTCACCTCTGTTTTTTATTAACGTCAACCTCATATTTATGACGTGGTAAACGTTATATTCGCAACTTTACTTTTGAAATAAAATGTTTTTACGTTTTAATTTATATTCAGATACTTTACGATATCATTAAAACCCAACGTAATATTTTTAGTCTTGCATATTAAAGAATTTACATTCTGTTGCGTTTGTACTGCACCTACGGTTTTCTTCATACTAGGAGTTCGAAATTCTAAATTCGAATAATTCAAATTTTATTTTACGAGTTGCAACTTTTAAGGGTTTTTTTGTCTTTTCAACACGCAATAAAATTATGTAAAAGTCTGTGTGTTGTTCTGAAAGACATACTGATACTGACCCGTGCCCAGTTTGTTAAGCAAAGAAACTTGTAATGAACCATTTAAACCTACCCGGGACTTTCAAAAATAAATCAAGACTAAATATAGCCGCATCGGTTCAGCCGTTCTCGAGTTATAGCGAGACTAACAAACAGCATTTCATTTTTAAATATACTGATGACTAGTTGACCCGTGCCCACTTCGACGAGCATACAAACCTTCCCTGGACTTCCACGAATATTTCAAGACTAAAAATAGCCGAATCGGTTCAGCTGTTCTCTAGTTTTAGCGAGACTAACGAACAGCAATTAATTTTTATATATAAGATTATACAACACGTGGTGGTATGTGTGATCTAGTGTTGTTGTTATATTTATTAATTTTATATATTTCCAAGCATGATTCTGATAAATTTAAGCAAACTATCCATTATATAAACTATAAAATATGGGAGATTCCACACACCAGTGTGCGGTCAATTGTAAAAAAAGGTACGAATTTTTTGCTTCACGTATGTATGTATAAATCTCTCCGTTCGCTGTTTACTCTACATTGGTAGCACGAGGCGATCGATATTATTCAAAGGTATCGTACAACCTCAGAAGGTCGCGTGACTCATTCGTGGGAATTGGATCAAGTGATATGATAGATGCTACCCGCGACTTCGTTGGCACAAAATAGTAGTCGCGTATTCTAAAAAAAACGTGTACACACAATTTATTGACAAAGTAGCTGTGCCCGCGACTTCGTTCGCGTGGTTTTTGAGTAACTTAAACCGTTTATGCAGCGCACGCAACGAAAGTCAAAATGTGAATAATTTTCCCCGTTTTTGCAACATTCAAGCCTAAAGCCTTCCTCTATAAATGGACTATCCAACAAAAATATATTTTTCCACATCGGAGCAGTAGTTCCAGAGATTAGCGCGCTTAAACAAACAAACAAACTCTTCCGCTTTATAATATTAGTATAGATTTTTCAAAAATCAAAGGCCAATTAGTGCTTAGTGGTTACATTGTCTCGCACTAAACGATCTGATTTAATATGTATCACTTTTGAGATAAATATTATGGTGTTTTCGTACGATTACCAAGCAAATCTACTTATTTACTTAAATCATGAAAGATTATTTATTAATAATATTGATTATGATCACTATATTATTATTAAGATCTTGTTAGACCGACCGACACTGCCGACACACCCCTACTTGGCATAACATGTATCTCACAACTTTTTATGGTAGAAGAACTAAGTATCGAGACTTGGCTTTTGTTACAAGTTATTTTTTTGATGGGATAAACTTGACATAAATAAATTTAAATGTCAAAATATTAAGAGCATTTAACAGCATACAAAACATCCCCGCAATTTATGCCGTAGCTCCTGTGATGGATGCTGAATCTTTTTCTCCCGCTTGTTGTTTAATTTTTTATTCTAATGTGCTGAACACAGGGTACCTTTTTTAAAATGTACAGAATAATATTCGACCTTGCATTTTTAGGTCGTTCTGTGTTTGAGGGCACTTCATTATTTTAAACCTTTTTTTCAACGTATGTGTTTATTTCTCTGAAAACTTCAGTAATTTACAAAACGAATAATTAAGCACAAAACGCTTTTAGATATGGTTAATATTATTATGTCTATGCAACAATTTTTAGGCCAACTTACGCCAGTCTAAGTATATAATACAACGCGACGTCTGTAGTCCATAAAAATAAAGGAGAATAATAAGCTTTGGGTTTATTACTGAGTATTAGAAACTACCAAAAATCCTAACTTTATTTTTAGTTTCAACAAACTAATTACATCCCTCAAGGATTATTGGGCATGGTCTAATTATAACTTCCCTATATAAAGCTTAATAGAAACAACCTTCGAAGTTCACCTTAGTATGACTAACACGAGCGTCATCGGCAGTTTAAATTAGCAACCCTTAACTTCTGACGTGGCCGTGTAATGGGTCTCAGCACGATATCGTCTATTAATAGTCAATTTGAATGTGGAATATGAATCATTAGGGTATATTTTCGAAATGGGTTTTGCCAGTTCTTTTCAGTTTTGTGTTGTTCAGCTCGATACGATTACAAGTGTGCATGACCTAGGAGATTTAATTTTGGATAAGTGTGAATCGCTATCATCACATGTTAGATTAATAATGAATTAATTAATGAGTAAGTAACATTTATTATATTTTTTTAAAACACTTATCTATTGAGCAATGTCACTGCCAGTGTCGACTATTAACTTTCATATATTATATCTATGCTTTCAGATTATATCCAAATCTTTAGGTATACAATGATACTTACTGCTCACAGTAAAACTACTAAACAATGCCTAGAATACCTAACAGATATAGTATGGAATATAATAAACTGATATCGTTTATCTTGTTTCTTAAACATAATATAGACTATCTAAATATTACGAAATAAACCTATTTTGATCAAGCATTCAAAGTGGTAATACTATAATGTTATAATTAAGTACCTACTATGTTCAAAGTAGCCTTCAAAAATCTTCGTCTATTTATGGAAATGGACCAACATAAGTGAAAATTTACTATTGACATTATCGTCTTTTTATACTATGATGCAAATAATATCTCAATACACATTAAACTATGTGTGTAAACATGGTATTGGTTGTATATAAGGCCGTATATGGTTGTAAATGTAGCCTCTTGAATCTAATTTTTATCCATTGAAATTTGCTTTAAAGGTAGGGGTCATAGGGCAGTTAAACAGTAAATAAAAACCTCAATTACATTATTTACAACCATCACAACATCAAGTCACTGTGACACAAATACCGCCATCTTAGGTTAATGGCTTTCTGTCAGGGTGACCATCCGTGGCGGGTCACCCTATTTCAAAAATGGAATGCACAGACAAATTCTACGGATTTGGAATTCACTACCTTGAATTTGCGACTTCTCTTGCTTACCCGTTTTATTTCGATGTAAAGCAAATAATTTCAAATAAGATCTACAAATACTCACACCGATGGCGGTGACCGTGGCCGGCTTCATGATATCTACACCAGCTACATCCTCCAAACGTATGCAATTACTAATCTTGAAATAGAACAGATCAGGCTTAGGACCGAATTTTTCATGCCCATCCTTCATGGATCGTCTTTTATCACCCAAACCTGAAATCATTATTTTTGATCGTCTAATACGGGTATTACCCATATCAACATAATGTCGGTAATTAAACACTTCACAACACAATGTAGGTACTTCTTGATAGAGTAGATAAGAAGTAGATATATAATAACAGAGACATGACCTAGTACTAGAAAATGATATTATCCTAATAGTGGCAATTCGACTGGCTATTTTTGGTTTTTTTCTTTTTTTTTATTTCCAATAGATAAAGCGTGAAGTCCAGACACATTCCGGAAACCGCCATCTAGCGCCACTATTGGAAAATACTAGTTACTTTTTTTATTTTTTTATTTTTAGAGAGGTTTTTTCTAGGTTACTAATTTCGTTTCGTATCTTCTTCTTAATTAATGAGTTGAATTTAGCTTAATGTGTAGTTATGGTTATCTTTATTTAAATGTCAATATTTGTGCTTAATTCGGAATATTTACATTTTATAATTTACAAACGTTAATAGTAGTGACATCTATTGCATTTTTTTGTAATAAACATAGATTGTATGGGATGGTAGGCCATAATAGAGTCTTCTTTTTCTCCTGTAGTAGTGCTGGGCCATTAGAAACAATAACCCCAATCACATTATTTGCCACCGAGTCACGGTGAGACAAATACCGCCATCTTGAGTTAATGGCTTTGTGTCTGGGGCGGCCGGCGGGTCACCTTTGATTTGTCTTCGTTACGGTGGGACCCTGGGTTCCATATTCAATTAGGCCCCCCTGGACACTTGAGTGATGTGTATTTATTGTTTTGTTTTACGTGAGTGGGCTTTGGACGGCTGCAAGTGTTTTAAAGTGATACGAAATAAAAACTTAAGTTCACACCCCTATCTATTATCAGGTAGGTAACATTGTAATTTTAAATAATATTTATTTATTTTTATACTTTTTGCACTGGCATTTTCTACCAGTCAACCATAGAGCTTTTTTGTATTTTATTGTTACCATAAACACGGTAGCTATTACAAGAAAAATTTATAAAAATTCATATGCAGTTGTCGGTACCTAACATTAAAAGGACTATATTTTTATTACGATTTGTTTTTATTAAATAGTCTCCGAAACGATCAGACTGATTTCAATGAAATTTGGGATAGACATAAATTATATCACAAGACGTAGGCTAGGTACTTTCTATCTTGAAAAATGAACGGTTTGCCAATATGCGATTTCGTACGCGGAAATTTCCTACGAAATCGCGAGCAACATCCTGTAAAAAAAACAACCCCGATTTATTTACAAAAATAAAACCCAAGGCGAAATTGTGTGTTTAGTTGTTTACATATTTAAGACGTAAACGGCTACTTCCCTGGAGAACGGGTTATTTCGCACTACTTGTTTCCTACTTGTACAAGTCTTGCAAGGTGCATTTTCTGGCTTCCCGCCGCACGAATGAATACCGACTCTATTATAACAGCATAAAGTATATTTTTGAACCATAAAGCAACCAGCTGGTTGCCGCCCCACAACAGGTTTATATCAATTTTCTACTGAGTGCGTCTGGATCGCAGAAAACACTTAAATGTACGTGAGACTTTTCTTTTTCGTATAAAGACGTATTTTAGACAAATAAATCCATTTCAGACAGACGTTTCCGTCGAAGTCCTAAATATAATGCTCCGCTTAATGTAACTTTATCGATTCTCGTTCATACGTATGGAGGTGCTTAAATCTTTGCGTGTTACCTATTACGTATTAATGTACATATAGAGGCGTGAACGCCAGATCTTCGTCATTTTACAAAAGCTGAAAATTTTACAGCGCATGCTTCCAACACAGGTAAGAATGATGGACAATTATGATGATAAATATACTAAGCAATTAATGTTCTCATTAACTGCTTAGTATATTTTTCGCTCGGAGAATATCCACTGTAAAAAGTGCTTTTTAATTCCACAGACCACAGTATTCTCTCAGCGAAATTACTACTCTGTAAACACTGTAGTGCCTAGGATAGGTGGTTTTAAATGTCGTATTCTCACACAAAGTAAGCTCTGAGCTCTGTCGGTTTCCCAAAAATGTCTAAGGCTATGTGCAGGTTTCCTTGAAATATTTTCCTTCACCATTAGATTGTTTTCATAATGTAATTGAGATCAGAAGTCTAATTGAATTATATTATATCTAACCTGCAACTTGAGTCCAGGGCCTAGTGCAGCCAATATTATTTTTATATGTCGAGGGCCGCACGTGAAAAATTTTGATTTTGAATAAAATGTAGTTTCAAGTTAACTTAAGTAGTGAAAAAAAAGTTATTACAAAGTGGTTTTAATTTTCAAATTTTTAACACTTTTTCAAAGATTGAATAGGGACCACTACGTCAATCAGTAAAATGCTTAATGCCAATTTCGAGAAACTAAACCAATTTTTTGGTTCTAAAAAAGTTAGATTTTTTTGTGAAATTTTTCTCTACTATTATCTATTACGTTTTTAATAGTAACACCTAATGTTGATTTAATCGAAACGGTCAGCCTATCGTTTCGACATAATCATGTCTTTACATAATTGTCGAAAGATTTCGATAAATCTGTCACTAAGAAATGTATTGTAAATTTGCAAAAATTGCGCAAATTGCGCAAACAAACATGATAGCAGTTTCAAGTTTAAAAATTCAGAAAAATAAATTTGGCGTCCATTTTACTTTTACGTAACATTTAATTATTAAAAATAAAATAAAAAACATTAATCATCCTGCCGGTCGTGTTATTTTGTAAAAACTATTAAGTATTTTATTTATACTTTTCCACGGTAAAAACTTTCCACAAAAACTTTTTATACTTTTCCATCTTACTAAGTAACACACAACTGTGTGTTATTATTGTGAACATGAATTTCCATCAAATGTGCCAAAATTCCATTCAATCAATTATTGTCATTTTTTAAAATTGAGCATTGCTGCGGCACATATGCACCGTTTGGGTACCAGAGGATGGACGACGTCGCTAAGGCCGGCCCAGAACACGATGGCGCGACGAGCTGGACGCATACCACCCAGGCTGGACAGCGGTGGCGCAGGAAAGAAATACCTGGAGGACCCTTGCCTTGCAGTGGGACAGTTTAGGCTAGTAATAATCATAAACATTGTTGCGATACATCACAAATTGTAGAGTAACTTCTTTATGTCGAGTAGTGACAAAAACTGATACTCAGCACAAATAACTTCACAATCTGAATCGAGTGAAGTTTGCTCGAACTATTTCGAAGTACTGAGATTGCGAAGTAGGAGAATGCCAATTTCGAAAAACGAAACTTTTTAAAAATTCGTTCTAAAAAAATTTTTTCGAATGCGAACTTTTCTCTAAGGCCTGAGATTCGAGCCCCAAAATCGTGGATTAATTCCTTTGTAGAGATAATGGGAAATTTCATATCCGTAAGAAGCATTACCGCCAATTTTAATCAAACCCCGGATCTGGTTTCGATGCTTTTTCGTGGAAATTAAAGTGGAAAAGGTTTTTTGCATACAAGAGTTTTGGTTCCAGTAGGAACTTGTCTTTTCATTTTTAAACTAGTAATCGAAACTCTCGTTTAAGTTTCGATTGTGAGTCACACACAAATACAAATTCTATAAATTTCTATACTGTCACAATATAGGATTTCGCACGAGTGTGATTTCATTAGTAATTAATAAGTAATAATTTAACATTGATATATTATTTACCGTAGGGCCACTACGGTAAATATATCAATGTTATTTTAAATCCATTAAATCTTAAGAAAAGGTATGAGATAAATGATTTAGCCAAGATGAATCTGATACACATGAACATTGAAAAAACATACTACAAATTATTTAAAATATTTTTTTTAATTAGTCCACTTGTTTACTACTGAATGTAAACAGGAATCACTATCACACGAATCACACATCAACCGGTTGCGAGTTTCTTACGCCGGTTCTTCTCGGCAAGTTAGGGTTGAACCGGTGGTAGTTGCTACTACTACTTGATTTTCATGTTGACTTTCCGAAAATAGCTTGTTAAGTTTCATTTGGAAATAAAACGTTTTTCATTTATTTATTTTATTGTTTTCTCTTTATTAGTGTAAATAACCATTCCACGCTAATAGAAAAGCTTACAATAAAATTACCTAGTGTAAAATTGCTAAACATTAAAGCCTTAAAAAGGGGACGGGAGAAGGAAAACGATTATGGCACAAAGTGGGGAATTACTTAAGAGCCAATCGCACACATGTCTGCTTCCCAGGATTTTTGCTTTTTCCTTGAAGATAACGCTTTTTGTTGCATCCTTTAGTTTCTAGTTAAAGTTATGTGGAAGATCTTTTCGCAGCTCTCAGCTAGGTCTATATTCCTTGCTACGTCTTGCGGATCTTGCTATACTTTTTCCACGTCTTCTTTTACATTCTTTGGCGACCTCCGCAGCGCAGTAGTTGAGCGCGTTGTTGCCAGAGGGAGACGTCGCAGGTTCGAATCCCGCCAAAGGAACAAAAAGTTTTCAATGTTCCCGAGTCATGGATGTGTGTTAAATTTGTGTATAATATAATAAAAATCTTAAATATGTGTATAGTATAAAAGTATTAAATATATTTTCGTTGTCTGGTACCTGTAACACAAGTTCTTCGGATACCTAAGTATCTTATCTATAGTACGGGACCAGATTGACGTAGATATTATATTATATTATTATAAAGAAGATATTAAAAGAGATAAAACTTAATGTACCTACGAGGACCCGATCCAAAGTACTGCTATACAGTTTACCTATTGCGCGTACCAATTGTAGGCAGAATACTTACTTGAGGCGAGCGTCCAGCAATTTTAACAAAATTCAGAGTAACAAGTCCAACGTGGACGTTGACACTTGACTTATTTTGCTCAAGTATTGCGACAGTGAGGCGGCACCTAGGCAATGATTTCTTTATATAACCTTATTATGTTGTGTATGTAATTGTAATTGAATGTAAGTGGCACTGCTGGCGGTCCTTTGTTGTCTTGGTTCTACTAGAACTTTGATAGGAATATACTGTTGGTAGCGTCACTTCCCTAATCAACTTACCTGTTATACTTACTAATTTTATTTATTTCGCTGTGTATAAAATTTAAACTTCACTATAATTACTAAGAGCTCACACTCTCATTTAAAAATAATTTCAAAAAAAATCTATTTCCTATACGCGAAATTCTGTAATTGGCTGTCTAATGCTATAACTTTGAACTAATTGTAAATTTTTAGCTGTAGAATTTCCTGTGATTAAAGAAATTAAATAAATTAAAAAAAAATTATATAATATTCTACTTTTCCTTCAATTATTCCACTAATAAAGTGGTCGTGCCATATCAAGTGTCCTAACATCTTTCCTCTACAGTTCTCGATGGTTTTTAATATCTCTCTCTTCTCATTAACTAATTTTAAAACTTCATCATTGCTTTTCTTTTGAGTCCAACTTATTCTAAGAATGTTATGTAGAAATAATGTCTACGGCAGAATGTTAAAACTTCAAAATATCCGCTGACATTACTCCATCCAAAAGTATAAAACATTCAATACTCATGCTAGTCTTATACGGAATTAACATTTTTCGCCTCGCCTTTTATTCTCATGATTCATCTGTTCGATTGATTGTTGCCATGTACGAACGATTGCAAAAAAGACAATTCCGTAATTAAGAGTTCCATTTCCGTGTGTTGTTAAACGCTGCGTTGTCAGCTACGGTGGGGCCATTAAGCTATGCGTTAGTTATGAGCGAATGCTAAAAACAATGACTTATTTCTAAAAGGCGCTCTTTGTCAATATATTGATAGAGATAATACGGATAGTAAAAAAAATATTTTCGAACATATTTTTTTAATGATTTCCACTGTGTTACCCACACTCGCTCGTTCGGGTTTCGAAAAGTAACCGAACCGAAATCCCAGGAAAGTGAAATCTCGATGATAATTATTTTGTACTTAGATCTGGGAATCTTATTAATAAGCATAACCATTCCCATAGTCATAGCATTGACAATGCATTCTGCCTGCATGTTGTAAAAACAGTCTCTGCCAGTGGCTTTACCCGCGTAAATACAGTATCTAACGGGAACACTTTACTTTTTCAGGATAAAAAGCAGCTTATGAATTAATTTAGGCTGTTAGTTTACTGTTTAACCATTATTATGAAAAATAGTCCAGCCATTTGCGTAAGACGAAGAAACAAACATAAGCACACCCTCAGAAATTTTCACCTTATCAATATTTTTAAATATTATATTAGTGTGGTAAATTATGTCCCTCAAATTATGTGCATGGCTGATTCAATATAATGTTATGTGCACAATAAAGTATATTTGTATTGTATTTGTAGTGTTAAATTACATTTTAGTAACAAAATAAAATCGCTCGCTCTAGCACTCGCGACCGCGGACGCCAGATTTCGTGGCCAAGCTTGCGCCAGGCGCTTAACATCGTCTGGATTACGGTGCAAAAATATATTATTTTCGCCGGTTTCCAGCAATTTAGCCACCGTGTCGCCATTTTACCGTTCGTCGTTTCGCCACGTAGCGAAACACGGTGCTAATTGAAATCGGCGTTTGTCACCTAGTCCCAGACAATAACAAGATATATTTCGTCTGTAGTCTGGCTTTTGTGGGAGTTTAAGATTTAGAGAATGGAAATAGAAAACTTTGGAAGAACATAGATATGTTTGCCCTAACCTTGTAACCAGATGACTACATAAATCGTGCTATTTCTTCCATAATCTACAATTATATCAATGAAGGCACTGTCGCGACTCCGTCACAAAAATGGTAATCCTACGGGACCTATTTTTTTTTTTTAAAAAGAAACACATTTCTAGAACAAGATATGGTAGTAATCATATCCCAAAGTTAAAGTGACTGTTCTTTTTACATCCGTTATATCTATGCCCGCGGTTGTAATATTTATTTGATAATTAAATCCACAAGCTAAATAACATTTACAAGCAGTTTGCGCAGAAATATACAAATACAATAAAACAACTTGTGAATGTGATGTTGGTAAAGCGTAAATCTCTTCAGATTGAACAAACAATACTACAAGTTGTTTAATTAATTTAATTGTTAACAATAACAAGTTTCTCGTCTATTGATAATGAGGGGAAAATGAATTTGAATAAATCTATTTTCGCTTCAGACTGCTATTAAAATATTCGTGTAAACGTACTTTTCTTGCACTATTTGAATTCTTGTGTTATTTCTATTTTTAATCTGTGCTATTAGGTATTACGAATACTATATTGACAACTGTAGGTATCGCCGCTAAAAATAAGTCACTTTAACTTTGAGATACGATTTTGAGATGCATTTTCTCATTTTAGAAATGTATTTTTTTGTCAAAAACTAAAATTGTTGCAAAATGCAAAATAGACTAACCTAACCTAACAAAAAAACAAAATTGTAAGACAATTAAAAATATATATTTCTAAAGGAGAAAAGGTATAATCAGATCCCAAAGTTATAAGTTACTGTTCTTTTTACACCCGTTATATTATGTGTAAGGGTTTATAATATCAGTCTATGTATTAAACCTAATATACTCTAGATTTAGGCATTCAATGTACACCTAAACTGCTAAAATCATTACCCTTTCTGCTTCGCTGTTGTCGGTTACAAATACAGCACAGCCGTAACCATTACAGACAAGTTGTCTTTTGTTTCCGAAGCTCTTAGCGCGAGTGGCTGATGGCGAATGACGCTGACAACTCATCTTCGTGTTTCGAGTTTGACGTAATTGGTGAAATTTACTTAAGTGGCTCTTAAGAAACTCTAAAAATTTCACCCAAACGAAATAACATTTTGGACCACTTGAAGACTTTGATGTTACAAGTGACGTCTGTTTTTATACAAAAGATGGTTATTGTAATGTTTTTAAATTTGGAATAAAGGATATTGGGTGTTTATCACCCCATGTTAAGAAAAGTTTCGACCGCAAACAAAAATACTATTAGGTTGTACATACAACAGTCTTCATTCGCATTTCCCGATTAATTCACATCTATGAAGGGTGGAGGTAATTAAAATTGCTTATTATATTTTATTACGTAAAAGTTCGTTGTAATAGGTATAACAGGTTGTACTCTAGATTCAATCACGATCACATGTAGCCCTAAAATTAGGCTCATCTTTGGTCGCCGTGGACGTTTCATAGTTAAAATGCCTCAAAAAAAATTAAAAAATATATTTTTTAAATAATTTAAAAAATTAGTTAAAATCCTTTCAAGTTAGTAATTACCTAGTATTCTCATAAATTTATAAAAAATATTTTTAATTTATCTTAACATTCATTATACCTATAAATATACGTTCAGTTCAGTAAACTCTTAGAAAGTCACCCATAAAAACTTTTTGCTAATTAAAACAGAAAAAACTTAGTATGTTAAAGAAATAAATTACATTTTTTCTGTATGAATAGTATTCGTCATAACATAATATTATTTCCGCATGTAATCGATGTATAAAAACTGGATAGCCTTATGTAATTTCATTGAGATTCCTTTTGTATTTACTTCGAAAGTCCTCAGGAAATAGACAAGCATACTTCCTTCAATTAACGTAACAATAATTATCTTTTGTCGACCTCCGTAGAGCAGTGGTTGAGCGCGTGCTGGAGCGAGAGGTCGCGGGTACAAATCCGAAAAATTTTCGAGGTCATGGATGTGTATTAAATTTGGGTATAAAATAATATAAATCTTAAAAATGTATATAGTATAAAAGTATTAAATATATTTCCTTTGTCTGGTATCTGTAACACAAGTTCTTCGGATACTTAGCATGGGGCCAGATTGACGTGGTGTGAAGCGTCCATATATATTATTATTATTACCTACTCTGTTCCGATTTAATCCTACTAATAATCATCATCAACATTTCAGATATGTCGTCCACTACTGATACATTTTTGCATTGACTAGGCTTCGAAACTAGTGATCACACAAATCCGAAACTATATATAACTTTTATCTAAGGAATAAATATGCGACTTTGACAGATTTTGTATGGAACAAATGTCAAAGTCACATGTTTATTCAACAGATAAAAGCTATCGGACGATTGAAAAATCGGCCCTTAATTTGATAGTTATATGAATGATAGCAACTTTGGGAATAAACTAGCTCCTACAAGGCTACTTATATATATAATGTACTGATGTTATTTAGTTTTAGTATTGACATATTTATAAGTAAAGATATACTTTTTTAAAAGAAAAATTTTCCATCTTTTTGGTAAAAGATGGCCCAACGCGAGTTTCTTACGCCGCGCTGGTTCTCGCTGGGCTAGTACCCGAACTTCTGACTTCTGGTAGGCAGCATATAGAAGCGACGTTCAGTAAAAAAATTCGTAAAATTTTCTCTGAATAAGAATATTTTATTTGATTTAGTGTTGATAATAAGGGACAAATTCTGGAACACCACACAAAAAACTCTTTTAGAGGTAAGTAGTCCTTTTGTGTCGTTTTTCTTTATATGTATGTTTATCGTTTATGTGCACAATAAATTGTTAAATATTAATATAATATTAAAACAATATACCAACCTACTGCAAACTTAGATATATTAATCATATATTTTACAATTAACATTACTTATTGTCCTGAACTACAGTGACATCATTTGTGTAGCTGAGAGGAAACACATTTATGTTGTCAATTGGTCACCTTAATATCTACTTAGCTAATAAGTACTTAGGTAATTGATGACTGCATGTATAATTCTGGAAAGTACGTATATTTACTACGTCAAATTCGTTTCATCCATTTCAGAGCTACGATGACAGACATACATCCCTCCGTTTTTGTCGGGAGTTAAAAATCAGGAAGGCTAGCAAATTATTATTATTATTAATATAAAATATTGGACATTTTTTTATTATTGACGGAAAAAGTAAAATTACTGTTAAAAATAATAAGTGATAATACTTTAGGGTGTGTATACCCATATATAGAGTTTACTGTGAAAGTACCCGCGCTGAAAGAGATACTTTTTTTACTTACCTATTGTATGGGAAAATTTATGATGTTGGGGCATTTTTCATAGAAACATGAAAGTCAAAAGTAAGTATTTTAGCGCTGGTACTTTCACACTATACACTACATATGCACACACTGCAATGCACACACTAAAGTATTATCAGTAATTTATTTTATACCTTGTATAAAATAAACATTTCTAAAACATATTACACACACGTCTAACAGTTAACAGTCTGTTGCGTAACGGAGGGTGCTACAAAAACTCTACATGGGGCAAAATGAAACGCAACAAAAACGGAACAAAACGAAAAGCAACAAAAACGGGGCAAAATAAAACAGAAAGAACAAACTGAGTGAATTTGACGCGAATTGTACCTTTCCGTGTTTGTGATACAAAATCTATTGAAGTATGCAAAACAATGTGTAGTGTTTGGCTAAATGGTGATCTCTATACCGTGGACAATATAAGTACTATAATTGGTGGGGGGCTGCCCCACTCAATCAGTATTAAGACAGACGTACTAAGAGTAAGACGTACTAGAATTGTTGACGGTAAAAGGAGCCCGCCTTTCGTATAATTTAGTGCACACTACAAATGGCGACGAGGATAAACCTATAATACTAGTAAGTCAGTAATAAAGTCAGTGAAAAAAATAATTAATTTTGTAAATCACGTGCGTATTGAAAAACTAAATTGAAAAGGAAGGATGAGCTCATTGACACCTAAAGTACACTAAAGTATCATGATTATAAACTAGTTTAACTGGCGTAATTGTATTGCATTTCATAGGAGTTTAAAAGATAAGAAAATGCTTAATTGTTTAGTAAGAATGTTCATTACACCCTAATACGAGTCTATTAAACTGGGCACAAAAAGTGTATCAGGATAAGGGGTTAAAATCATCCGTTCAAATAAGTAATATTCTACGAATATGATGAATTCAACAGTGAGTAATAAAATAACAAAGTTATATGGTTGTCTAAGATGGCGAATTCGTTATTGAAATTAAAGGTTGACGTGTAAAATAAATGACATCTAAAGTTCTAGCTCCTCTAAATGTCGAAAAATTAATAGTTAAAACACGTTTGTATAAAAAAAGATGAAGATGGCGGAAGCTGCATAATGCCCGTCTAAGGGTTCATCGGGATTTTCAATATTACACTGTTCTCACAAGTGCAAGCACGATTTTGATACAATATTCCTCATGAAAGGCAATGATAGGCAAGAGCCTATCTCTCGACTCCATCATCACATCAGTTCGACAGTATCATATTGTTCAGAACTACATAAAGTTGCCGTTCTATAACGCAACGATAGTTGGAAGATGGATAAATTAGTTACTTTCCATTACAATATTAGTTATAAACAGACCAACAAATAAAAGGGTTTTTCCAAAAGTGTAATTACATTGCACTAAAATATGTGCGTATAGTGGATCTTGACAATACTCTAATACTAGCTCAGTTCATATTATTATATGGAAAATTTAAACTTGATCTTTAAATATTTATTATAATTATGGTAATATCGGGTCGATAAGGCATCCAGATTAGAGAACCGACAGTTAGTTATAGTATACGTATGTAGTAAACTATGATGTGTAAAATGGAAATATAAACTTAAATTAATAGTTTAAACTTAAATTAATACAGCGTAGATAGGCAGTGTCTATAAAGTCCACATCAATTGTTGTATTGTGCGGTGCACTTGCAACTGTAAAAGTTATACTGTAAAAGGCGCAACAGCTATTACTTTTTAAGCAAAAACATGTAGTCTGTCCTTGGTTTTGTTGTTTATATTATATCTCTTAATACAAAACATAATCTAAGACCAACATGTTAATTATTATTATACACCATGCATAATTGGGATTCCTTTAATTTAAAAAAATAATTAAGGTTTCATTATATGAAGTCACTTGAAATTTCAAGTAATATATGAATAACTCAAGGATATTGTAAGCCCCTTACAAGACTGGCTGGCTGGCTTACTTGGTTTATTGAATTTGTTAATACATAGGTATATAGCAGGTTGTAGTGAATAAACAGAAACCTTTAAAAACCCTTCTCATAAATACTGTCTTTGTATCTTACAAGTGACTGCAAGATGAAATAGATTTATATGTTAGTTTAATCGCATTAGATATGGGTTCTAAATCAGTAATTAACCGTGACCGAAAACTATAAAAATGTGTTATTCATTTCTGCGAATAAGTACAACCCATATTCAAAATTAGAAAAAAAAAGAAGTTTCAAATACTATGTAGCTTTGGGTGGTACAAACTGTCTGAAGCGAGTTAGTATATTGGATATTATTATAGAACAATGCAAGGAAAATTTATCTAGCTCCAATATTGCAATGCTACGCAGTATTTTAAAAAGCGTCTGCTTCAGAATGAATTATTTAATTATAATATGAATATGAAGTTGTTACATACAATGCAGGAATTAAATCTTTGACAATTACAGCAATGCAAAGCTAAGCCAAGATGTAGGTACAATCTTAATTTTCATATATTTTATTATTAAACAATATTAATGAAGGATAAGGTTTACATTGATATCAGAGTCATTGCTACCGGTGTATAATTAACAAAAAACATGGTAAATGCACAAGTTAAGATGTAAATGAACTATTCTATTTAACTAAGACTTTTCTGTTACTTTGATGGAATCATAACTAAAGTCTCTTGTGCATTTTTAACTGGGTTTTGAGGACTTACAAGACTTATTTGGCGTCTGTGAGAGTACTGTTTTATATATCTCAGTACTGGGTTGTATCTTCAAAAGTCGAAACATACAAGAGTCTAAAAATAAACTTTGTTGTGTGCTATTAAATACCACCAGATACTCATTATTACACATATTTCAATATATTAGTTATATTCTAATTAACCTTCTATCTATAATAATGTTATGCTCTAAAGACATAATATTAACATTATAATATGGTGTTGAAATACTATGTCAAATAAGTCAGTATCTACAAATTACCGAGTATGAAAAAACCTAATTAAACAATAATTACTTGACAAAAGGATAGAGCTATAGAATGTAGGTATGTACATTGTACATATTATAAGACAGTGGAATTATGGTAAGTGGATTTTTTAAACTGCCTATTGCTTGTGTATTGCATACATATTATATTCAATTCTACTCGAATATTATATATTGATGTGGTTGAATGAGTTTGAAAATTAAGCTTTTATTAGGATTAAAAGTTTAGGCCTTTCCTCGTGCTATATAATCTACTACTATAATCTATATAGTATTCTACGAGTGAGAACTACTTTAGAAATATTTTATAATGTAGTGCTTGGAAAGCGGTGACCAATGATGGTTTTAAATATTTTTTTTGAATTCTCATAAAATGGTCGGCCAATTCGTCTGGAACTTAGAGGTGGTGGGTGAGAACAATGGACTTCCGCGTAAAAAAGAAAAAAAAAGTTGTTTTAAATTGTTTAGAGCAATACGGGCTGATAACCTGACAGTCTGAAAAAGAAGATGATCCATGCATCTGACAGGTGTGAGGAGGGTTGGTTCAGGTTGGTTCAGCGCCTTATCTCCCTCCAGCCGTGTCAGGTGTCCGTTCCACTGGATGCGATGTTGAGGGATGATGGATTACTATTGTGTATTGTACTTGACCTTTTTAAAGATGGCTCCGGCATAGCTGGCCACTGGTTTGAATGACTGTTACCGGAATCGGATGGAAAGCAAAACAAGGCGTCCGTAATATACGATAGAATCTGGAAGTATCTCATTGGTATGGCTACAACCTGGGAGAGGGAAATTTGCCATCATAGTTCTTAAAATTGATATTTATATTGTTGTTATATTTTAATTATTATTCAAAATACTCAGTAGCACTGATATGAACTTTATATTTTACGCTATGGTAATTGAAATGACGTGTCATATTTTATTACTTTATTATTTATTAGAAATAATAAAGTAATAAAATGTTGTTCTGTGAAGAACATGAATAACGTAGGTAAGTACAAATCTAATCACAACTTTTGAGTACAGATAATGATTACGACCTGCGAGCTAAGCAAGCCTTAATGGCTAAAATCTACCAAGGACCTCGAGCTTCATTCATATCTTCTAGAATCTCTCACCGTCTCATCCCTTCTACTATAAAATACTGGCAGTACGAACCCGGATTAAACTGCGAACCGTGCATTGAATAGGAGCACGGATGATCAAAAGCAGTATGTGCCTTCAGTCTCAAATGAAAATCATACTTTACCTGTTGGTAACCAAGGTGTACAAAGGCAGTATGAGCCTTCAGTCTCAAATGAAAATCATACTTTACCTGTTGGTAACCAAGGTGTACAAAGGCAGTATGAGCCTTCAGTCTCAAATGAAAATCATACTTTACCTGTTGGTAACCAAGGTGTACAAAGGCAGTATGAGCCTTCAGTCTCAAATGAAAATCATACTTTACCTGTTGGTAACCAAGGTGTACAAAGGCAGTATGAGCCTTCAGTCTCAAATGAAAATCATACTTTACCTGTTGGTAACTAAGGTGTTGAAAGGCAGTATGTGCCTTCATTCTTAAATGAAAATCATACTTTACCATTTGGTAACTAAGGTGTTGAAAGGCAGTATGTGCCTTCATTCTCAAATGAAAATCATACTTTACCAAGTGGTAACTAAGGTGTTGATAGGCAGTATGTGCCTTCATTCTCAAATGAAAATCATACTTTACCAAGTGGTAACTAAAGTGTTGAAAGGCAGTATGTGCCTTCATTCTCAAAAGAAAATCATACTTTACCAAGTGGTAACTAAGGTGTTGAAAGGCAGTATGTGCCTTCATTCTCAAATGAAAATCATACTTTACCAAGTGGTAACTAAGGTGTTGAAAGGCAGTATGTGCCTTCATTCTCAAATGAAAATCATACTTTACCAAGTGGTAACTAAGGTGTTGAAAGGCAGTATGTGCCTTCATTCTCAAATGAAAATCATATGTTACCGAGTAGTAACCAAGGTGTCAAATGACAGTATGAGCCTTCAGTCTCAAATGAAAACCATAATATGGTACCGAGACGTAACAGAAAGTCATTAAAGGTAGGATGGGGAATTCATCATAAAATATTATTATACAATTAAAACACCAGCAAAGAGAGACAATCTGATATCTGATATTGAAACAAGTATTGGAATTTGTTCTAGATGGCGTTTTACTGTTATAGATACTAGTAAACCTGTTCGTTCGGTGGCTGGAATTAAAATGGTTGAATTTTATGGAATCAATATCTTATTAGATAATTAATGTAATAAATAAAGGTCAGAAACATTAGTTATATCTATGGCAATTTGCTTGCGTACTATTTTTCAGCACAGCATATTATGTTACATACGTGAGCCTCTTTACTAGGGCTCGGCGTTTCGATGCCGCGATGTAGGAACAGCCTAGTGTCATCTGTATGACTATTAGCAAACAGTTAGTATCATGGAATCGTCCTGACATGTCACTGATCTCTGTGAAGTTTTACATAATAGAATTGTAACTAAATCGTTACAATGTATTTGTATATTCTGTATCTTAGTCTTTATTGTCATACATTACTGGATAGTAACAGACTTTGTTACTAATATAATATTCCTTATGTTGGAATTTAAAAGCTAATAAATAAGTTAATATTATATTACATTATCAAAGTTACTTATGGTCTTAATTTTTTTTAAACTAAGATTTTAATGAGTTGATCATTGATGTAAATATTATATACATAGATGTTCTTTCACCAAATCAATTAAAAAGAAAAGGAAAGGGAAAGGCTAAGTATAATTAAATTTATAAAAAAAGGCTAAGGATATACAATGTATAATGTACAAGGTATATTCTGTATCTGTGTCTTTATTTGTCATACATTACTGGATAGTAACAGACTTTGTTCCTAACAAGAAGTATGGGCCTTAAATGTTTAATATAATATTTCATATGATGGAATTTAAAAGCTAGTAAATAAGCTAATATTATATTATACTATCAAAGTTACTTTTGGGCTTAAATTTTTTAAACTAAGATTTTAAAAGCGTTTGATCATTGATGTAATTATTATATACATAGATGCTCTTTCACCAAATCATTTAAAAAGAAAGGGAAAGGAATAGGCTGAGTATGGCTATCATACATCGGGAGGAAATTAAGTTATTCTTATGGTTAAATCTGAATATGCATTTTGACTAGGTTTGATACTTGTACTTTTCTATCTTACAACTGTAGCTTAGAGTTATTAAAATATACTTCTGAATAAGGAAGGGATGTAGTGTTTGGCTAAATGGTGATCTCTATACCGTGGACAATATAAGTACTATAATTGGTGGGGGGCTGCCCCACTCAATCAGTATTAAGACAGACGTACTAAGAGTAAGACGTACTAGAATTGTTGACGGTAAAAGGAGCCCGCCTTTCGTATAATTTAGTGCACACTACACAATGCTCAAAGGTTTCCGATGAAACAAAACATCAAAATGCTCACGGGTTCCATAAAGTACAGGAACGAAACGAGTTATTCTGAGATTTGTTTTAGTGTGCTGTATAGACTTATAGACTGTATATATTAACGTATGTTACAAAAGGGTGTAGATTTGTAGATACCTACTATATTGGATGTTCATACAGTAAGATGCAATAGGAGTTGCGCCCTTTTCAGCCCTCGCAGTTATTAAAAGAACTGAATAATTATACTGTACAAGATTTATTTATTATAGTGAGCAAAGGGGACATTTAAATAGTAACGACCAAATATTAAATTAGGTTAGATGTGAATGTGATTGCATGATGAACTATAACGGCAGGTGATGGGGTAAATAGTTAAATATTGTAATTTTAACTAATTTAAGGGAATGTACAGGGTGTAACTTTAACTTTGGGATATGGTTATACTACCTTTTCTCGTTCTAGAAATGTATTTATTTATCGTCAAAAACTAAGAAAAAACGTTTTCTCTGTTTACAATTTATGTTTTTTTAGTCGCAAAAATAACGTTAAAACAGAAAAAAATAAAGTAATATATTTTTTGAAAAACTTTCATATATTTTCCAACATTGCATGAAATTATGTTTTGAACAGACGCTATGGGTACGAAATCAAAAAAATACGATAAATGACTATATTTCTCGTTTCAAGATAATAATATTATATTTACTTGTGCATGAGAATTGTACGAATAAAAACACTCAGTGTTTTTTGTACCAACTTTAAATGTTAGTTTGTTTATCCCGATTAACATTTAAAACCTAAGACGATAACTGACTATCGCTACGTATTTCTCCACACAATATTTACACGATATTCCGCGATATCGACTGGCTCATCAACGTGATAAATGCGGGGAACACGAGGCCTGTAGGAAATCAAGCCCGGAGGCTAGTAATATAAGGCCACTTTTAAGACGGATAATTTTTCATAGTTTATCACCGATTTTTCGGTGGGTTAGTGATGGGGCTATGATCGTTGGCGTAAGAGATTACAGCCAATATGTCAAGACGTATCTGAAAAATTGAGGGTGAAAAATTGTTATGTTTGGTGTTTACTTGCGAGTTTCGCACTTTTCAGTTCATATAAATCGTAAAACTTATTTACTTTTTGTTTCGTGTGAGGCTAACTATCAAGCATTTAATACGTTTCAAGTATTTTTTACACAGGCTATATTAATGAGTGATAATACTTTAGGGTGTGTATGGGTCCCGTATAGAGAGTTTACTGCGAAACCAGCGCTGAAAAAGTTACTTTTTTCAATTAGATACTGTATGGGAAATCTTTCTCATACAAACATGAAAGTCAAAAGTCTTTCAGCGCTGGTACTTTCATAGTATACTTATTCTACATAGAAGGCACATACACATTACACACCCTATAGATTATTTTACCTTGTATAATTCATATGAACAAACGGAAACAGTCATATTCATATTCATTTATTTCTCCTCACAATGTTTACTTATAAGCTAGTGTACAAAAAAAAAACATGTTTTATGTGAGGAGCTGGTGTCTGTATTAGGCAGTAGCCTGAGTTACTGATCACCAGTTCCCCAACACCACGGACATTTAGCGAACATTACTTGATTTGGATTTAATTTTTAGTTTTTACACAAAAGTATACAGTAATAATTTTAGTAGATAAGTAATATACAATTATATATATAGTCATCACATAGTGAGCATATCTTCTAACCGTCCGGTCCGCGGAAACATGATTTTGATTTAATAATGCTATAAACGGATCACAATTCACGGTAGTGGGCGCGTTACTAATGCATTCCCGTCCTGCGGTCTAGCCGAGCTATACAACTATCTCGTCCATACACTACACAGCGGACATAAGAGGGAGAGGGACAGAGGAAGGTATAAATAGTTACTTGATTAATAGTTGAGCAAGGAAAATATAGACAACTGAATATGCATAAATTGCATGGTACTAGTAAAAATATTTTCGCCGCTAGTATTTCAATTCTATGTTATTGTCTTTATTAAGAGACATTCAATTCTTACTAAGTCACAGGATAAATAATAGTAACATTATAATATTTTCTGTCAAAATCTTTATGTAGATTATACTGAATCTGAGTGCAGTATTGTGTCTGTTATGTGACTTATTTAACGTGTTAAACAAATAAATGCATATTATACAGTGTGTAAAAAGAAAAGTCACTGTAACTTTGAGATACGATTAAACTATTTTTCCTAATTTTGGAAATGTATTTTTGTGTCAAAAACTTAATTTTTTTTTGTCGCAGTAAAAAAATTATTGATTTTAAATGAGAAAAGGTCTACAAAAGTTATAGTGGCTGTTCTTCTTACACCCGCTATAGTTGCTGCTGAAAATGACCTTTGTAAAATATATTTCTGTTAGTAAGGGGACAATGTATTACATTTTGCTATATTATAATTTTTAGAGTTATGCCACATATTTTAATATATCATCAATCAAAACAAAAACTAAATAAAATGAGTAAATTTATGTATTAACCCATATTGTTTTCAAACTTCCATTATCTTTATTAGTTTCTTCAGGCATTTTTGTGAAGCAAAAGGGTCGATATCATTTAAATGTTATTAAACGTCTTTCGTAACAAATGTTTAAAATGTAAATCAGGTTCCTATGAAACGGGACTCAAAGGGTAACGAGTGTCCCGAACTTTAATTTCCGTTGAATGAACATTTTGAGTCACTCCCTCTCTTTGTCTTTATGGGTCCCTGGTAGCATTGCATTACCGATTTTGTAGAAAATCAATATATTGACTATCATCGTCATTTACTAATAAAATACTAATATATATACAGGGTATAAAAAGAGCAGTCACTATAACTTTGAGATACGATTATACGACCTTTCCTTATTTTGGAAGTATATTTTTTTTTGTCAAAAAAATTACTCTTCACCATTTCTTACTTTTTTGTCGCAAAAATAACAATAAAGCAAAAAAAAATTTTTTTTTTAATTTTTGTCAAAAAAATAATACATTTCTAGAATGAGAAAAGGTAGTATAATCATATCCCAAAGTTATAGTGACTGCTCTTTTTACACCAATTATATATAAATTGTTATAAAAAAATTAAATATAATATATAAATGTTTCTATGGTAGTCGCTAATGACCTTCGTTGTTAAAAAGAGACAATAAAAAAATAAAAATAAAATATACCCCGACTATTATTGAAGTCTATGGCTCCACACTCTACTCCTCAAAATAAAATCTCTTTGAATGTTCTAACATAAAATCAATCTGGTACTGCGCTAAGTTCCGGAGTACTTAATAATAGCTCCTCTCACCGATTTCGGTGTCGGTAGCCGATTTCATTGAAACCATTCGTTTTCTAGTGCATAAGTGTGTGCGCAATACACAAAGACACTCTCTCTTACTTTTACTCTCCTAACACAGTGGGACGGTAAACCGACACGACTGGCGAGAGAATAGGCGCAGGACCGACTTTTTACATGCCCATCCGACGCATTGATCATCTTTCATATCAGACAATCAGGTGATCAGCCTGCATGGTCCTAACTAAACTTGGAAACAACATTTTTTGTTGTTGTTCCAACGTGGGATTCGAATTTCGAAGCCACGTCCTCCGGATCGAGAGCGAAGCTCTGAACCACTATACCACGGAGGCGGAGTACTTGTATTAGTACCTGACCACGGAATTACTATTTCATAAAGTATCGCTATCGGCCTCAACAAATAATTATAAAAAAATACCTATTCCCACTCATTATCAAGTTCTCTCTAGACCTTACTTAATTCTAAACTCTGCCCTCGACCGCAGACCGCATTCAATCGTACGGAACCCTAACCTCAGACGGGTCTTCAGATCCGAATCCGACAGTGGTTTTAATTCCACGAAGGTTTTTACATGTATTTGTGACAATTACTCGGCGGTTTACGGGCACGTTGAACCGTGGATTTTCGAGTAAATAAAGTTTCAAACCTTACACGAGGTTGTCTAAAATCACAAACTGAAATTAGATAGTGTATCTTAATGTGTAACGTTTACAAGGGAACTCATACAATATGCCATTTTATCGCTCACAAAATGTAGGGAATTTGACAGAGGCATCGCTAAATGACATATGTAATCGCTTGTCATTTAGCGAAGCTTATGTCAAATCCTAAATATTTTGTTTTCGATCTTCGTAAACGATAAATAGCGTTGGCATCATCCGGGCCAGGTGAAACTAAATAGAAGCTCCTGAAAAACTAATATATAAATACGCTATAATAATAGCTAATAATAATAGCTTCATCCTTTCTGGACCCTTGATGCCACAGACAGACGTGAAACGTCAAACTTATAACACCGCTCTTTTTACTTCGGAATTTAAAATCTATACGAATATTATAAAGCGAAAGAGTTTGGTTGTTTGTTTAAACGCGCTAATCTCAGGAACTACTGTTTTGAATTGAAAAAAATGTTTTTTGTTACATAGTCCATTTATAGAGGAAGGCTTTAGGCTATTACGCTGCGATCAATAGGAGCGAAGCGTTAGTGAGAAATGTTGCAAAAACGGGAAAAAATATTCACATTTGAGGACTTTCGTTGCGTGCGCTGCATAAACGGTTTAAGTTACTAAAAAAATATGTATGAAAGAATTATTCCTTTTTAATTAACAAAAACCAACGTGAGCAATCAAAAGATAATCGCGATAGTGTTGCCGACAACCACGCGAACGAAGTCGCGGGCACAGCTAGTAACTATATTAAGAAACATTTAGACTTAGGGAAAACGTTGTTAGTTTATATTTTTTGTAAGAAAAAAATGTATGGTCATTGGTTACGATTAGGTTCTTGATAAGTAGAACACATAAGATTATCATGAGACGTGGCATATTATTTATTATTTTCCTTGTGTAATCTTGAAATAAAATTTATCTATACTAAATACGTAGGTACTGATTACTTACCGTTTGGCTTCTGACTGGCAGTATTTTGAAGTTTTCTGTTACAGATACCTTTATTTTCACTATCCGGCTGTTTGTTTGTGTGTCTAACAGACGGAAATACAATAGACACACTATTGTATGTCTATCTGTTAGTCTATCCGACCTTGCTAGCGTGTATAACTATGAAAATAATATATTCATGACATTTGATAGATACTAGAAATATCTAGTACATAATAATGTATATTATCATAATGTATTGCAAATTATTGTTTTTACAATTCGTGTCATAAAAGCATTTAAATTTTATGCCTATAATATGTTGATGGGTTACTAAACATAAAGTAGGGATAATTATTTTTATAGGGCCAGTTTCTGAAAGGGTGATAAAATCTATGATAAACTAACGTTCATGTTAACCAGTAGATTTACAAGTTGGTCCCGCTCTTGGCATTTCTAAAGAATACTAGACAGAAACTTATAACTTTCCATACATATCTATACTTCTATACTATCTATACTAATATTATAAAGAGGTAATGTTTGATTGTTTGTTTGTTTGAATGGAATAGGCTCTGAAACCACTGAACCAATATGAAAAATTCTTTCACCGTTGGAAAGCTACATTCCTAGCGCTGAACATAGGCTATATTATATGTTTAAAAAAAGTAGGGTTCCTTACTAAAACCCTAAAAATGTAGCCCAAAGTGTAAAAACACGACCTCCAAAATTTCTTACATCGTGTGCGCTTCGACAACGGCTTGACCAATTTCGCAATTTTTTTTTACGGTATGTTCGTTATTGTCACGAAAAGGTTATTATGAAAGAAAATGTTGAAAAAAATAAGCAGAAAATTAGAAAAAAGAAGAAAATACGTGATGGTCACGCGGGGTTTGAACCTGGGCTCGATCGAATCACGTCGTTGGCAGTTTATATGACACGGCTGTCATGGCAACATAAGTATTAACAAATGGAAAATAAAAATTATGAAATGCTATAAATACCGTTTTTATATCAGCTTAAACTATTTGGATTAATAAAATTATTAGGATTAACAAAAACATGAATCCAAATAGTTTAAGCTGATATAAATACGGTATGTATAGCATTTCCTAATTTTGTTTTCCATTTATAAACAACGTGGTTACCATGGCGACCTTTAGACGTTATAGACGTTTGGCTGCGTTTCCATTGACGCGGGGCGAGGCGGACAGGAGCTTGCGGTACCCGAATTGACCAATCACTATGCTCGAAATCTCTGCTCCACTTCGCTTGGAAACTCTAAGTTCCTATGCGCCCCGCTCCGCGTCAGTGAAAACGCCAAGTTTTCCAAATCTATACATCTATACAAATAAATAAAATTGAAGTGTCAGTTTGTAACTTTCAATTAGCAACGTCTTTTTGAATGCATATGACATTTTAAACGATATCTTCTGCTTTTTTTTGCATTGGCAACGATATTTACTGAAAACAAAAATGTAATTAAAAAAAAATGTCTGTCAGCGTGTCTCTTTGCTCCGGCTAATCTCTGGAACGGCTGGACCGATTTTAACGAGACTTTCACTGGTAGATAGCTAAAGTTATAAGGATTCATTTAGGCTACTTTTAATCATCATCATCGTCGTCATCTAACTAATGTTCACCGAATTGGCTGGACCGACTGTGACGGGAGCATTCACCGGGCTTAGCTTATGTTAGTAGGAGTAATCTATACATCTATATGTATAAAAGTAAGTCGTGTTAGTTAAATTATTTATAACTCAAGAACGGCTTTATCGATATGGCTGAAAATTGGTGAGGAAGTAGCTTAGAGCAAGTAGACGGACATAGGATACTATTTATTCCATATTTTGTCAGCGTTTCCGTGAACGTTGCGGGTTCTGCGTTTGGGTTTCGCGTTGTGGGTTCCGCGTTGTGGGTTCCGGGTTCCCGCGTTGCGGGTTCCGGGTTCCCGCGTTGCGAGTTCCGGGTTCCCGCGTTGCAGGTTCCGGGTTCCCGCGTTGCGGGTTCCGGGTTCCCGCGTTGCGGGTTCCGGGTTCCCGCGTTGCGGGTTCCGGGTTCCCGCGTTGCGGGTTCCGGGTTCCCGCGTTGCGGGTTCCGGGTTCCCGCGTTGCGGGTTCCGGGTTTCCGCGTTGCGGGTTCCGGGTTCCCGCGTTGCGGGTTCCGGGTTTCCGTGTTGCGGGTTCCGGGTTCCGCGTTGCGGGTTCCGGGTTCCCGCGTTGCGGGATCCGGGTTCCCGCGTTGCGGGTTCCGGGTTCCGCGTTGCAGGTTCCGGGTTCCGCGTTGCGGGTTTCGGGTTCCGCGTTGCGGTTTCCGGGTTCCCGCGTTGCGGGTTCCGGGTTCCCGCGTTGCGGGTTCCGAGTTCCGCGTTGCGGGTTCAGGGTTCCCGCGTTGCGGGTTCAGGGTTCTCGCGTTGCGGGTTTCGGGTTCCCGCGTTGCGGGTTCAGGGTTCCCGCGTTGCGGGTTCAGGGTTCTCGCGTTGCGGGTTTCGGGTTCCCGCGTTGCGGGTTCAGGGTTCCCGCGTTGCGGGTTCAGGGTTCCCGCGTTGCGGGTTCCGGGTTCCCGCGTTGCGGGTTCAGGGTTCCCGCGTTGCGGGTTCCGGGTTCCCGCGTTGCGGGTTCCGGGTTCCCGCGTTGCGGGTTCCGAGTTCCGCGTTGCGGGTTCAGGGTTCCCGCGTTGCGGGTTCCGGGTTCCCGCGTTGCGGGTTCCGGGTTCCCGCGTTTCGGGTTTCGGGTTCCCGCGTTGCGGGTTCCCGCGTTTCGGGTTTAGGGTTCCCGCGTTGCGGGTTCCGGGTTCCCGCGTTGCGGGTTCCGGGTTCCGCGTTGCAGGTTCCGGGTTCAGCGTTGCGGGTTTCGGGTTCCACGTTGCGGTTTCCGGGTTCCCGCGTTGCGGGTTCCGGGTCCGGGTTCCCGCGTTGCGGGTTCCGGGTTCCCGCGTTGCGGGTTCCCGCGTTTCGGGTTTCGGGTTCCCGCGTTGCGGGTTCCGGGTCCGGGTTCCCGCGTTGCGGGTTCCGGGTTCCCGCGTTGCGGGTTACCGCGTTTCGGGTTTCGGGTTCCCGCGTTGCGGGTTCCACGTTGTTTTTTTTTAGTTGAATTTCATCATAAACTCTTTTTATGCTCAACGAAGTGGGCAAGGGTCAGCTAGTATGTTATAATATCATATAAGACACTCGTAAGGAATATTATTTTGGACGGAATTACATTGGAACATTAAAATAAAAGATTATTGCGTGACCTGTGTTACTTGGCTAAATTATATAATTGCGTGCCAATAAATGATTTCACATCGAGATAAACCTTTTACGGTTTTTACGGTGCAGCACTATAATAAGTAAAAAAATATATATATGAATATTGCTTAGCAGGATTCAAACTTGCACTGCCCGTAAACACAAACTTCAATGGGGCCAGACGGTCAATTAAGATCGTAACTGATATATCGGAAACTCCAAGTGGGTATTAATACAGTTAAGGCAATTGTTTAACCTGAACGCGAGGGCTTAGTCTGTAGTTAATTAAATTTCAGTCTGTCTAGTATTTCAACTATCTAGGTATGGCACTTGTGTGGAATGCCTGGGGTTATTGGTTATGTGTAAACGTGTTTAGTGATGTGTAATCTGTCGCTGAATTCGATCGGACACAACACTAGTTAGTTCTAAGTTATGTATGTTTGAGATTAGAATTATATTATTATGTGTTACGCCTCTAGTGGTTAACTTCAAAGCTTCGCTCTCGCCCCGGAGGTCGTGGGTTCGATTCCCGCTTTGGAACAACAATAAATTTCCAAGTTTGGCTAGGACAATGCAGGCTGATCCCCTGATTGTCTAATGAGAAAGATGATCTATGCGTCGGATGGGCATATAAAAGTCGGTCCTGCACTTGCGACTTTAATTTTAATAGTTATCTAATCTTGAACAACGAATAAATATAATATTATCAATTTCTCATGAAAATCTCCTGATTTTTTTCTAGAGACGCTTCACACCATGTCTATTTGGCCCCGTGCTAAGTATCAGAAGAACTTGTGTTACGGCGATCAGACAACGTAAACATATTTGATACTTTTATACTACACATATATTTAAGATTTTTACTATACACACATTTAATACACATATATGACCCAGGAATACAGAAAAGTTTTTGTTCCTTCGTCAGGATTCGAACCTGCGACCACTGGCTCGAGCACCCAATTTGCTCAACCACTGCACTACGACGAAATTAGATTCAGTAGTAGCCCAGAACGAATATGTTCTACTATTCGTTCTGGGCTACTACTGAATCTACGACAACGAAACGTAATACGTCTCAAAAACAGAATAGGCTGTTGTGACGTCATAAATTGTAACCCTAAACTGCGGGGGCAGTTGTGTGGACATACCCGTGAGGCAGGTGCAACTTGACTTACACCGGCCATACATCACGGCGTGTCTATTTGCGTACGTCCACTTAAGGTGAAATACGCTTGTTTTGGTCGTGAATACAATAGTATATATGGCTACCTTAGAACAGAACAGAGCAATATGTATACTACTACTCTGTACTGTTTAAGCAAAAATACATATTATTATAGAATAACTATCTATCTTTGAGTCGTTTAATATCTTTTACTGCTCAATTTGGCTCTGGGGGCACGGCAGTGCTCATAATCAATATTATTAATAATCTTTTATGTTTAAAATAAATAGTAACTAGATTGACTTGGCAATCGCAATAAACGATCAGATTTAATATGTATCACTTGTGAGATATTATGTTATTTTCATGCGATTCCCAAATCAATCTACTTATTTATTTAAAACACGAAAGATTATTAAAAATATTGATTATGATCACTAAAAGATGTTGTTAGATCTACCGACTAACTCCTACTTGGCTTATCATGTATCTCACAACTTTTTACAGTAGAAGAACTAAGTAGCGAGACTTGGCACTTTTTACAAGTTATGTTTTTGATAGGATATACTTTTCTTTAAATAAATTGAACAATTTTCAAGTTTGAACAATTAAAGTTTCAAGTTTCATAAATACCTACGCAAATATTTATAAAATGAAAACAAACAAACGAAGCAAATAATATTCAACATGTCTTTGCCGCATCACAGCCATTGTTGTGCAAATCATCTCGATTTTGTCTAGAAAGATACAACCATTTTACTAGACAAAAGTTCGTAACAATGTTGTTCGGTAGCAGTTCGCAAATGTTATCGTTCGCCACGCTCCATTTAACCGTAGTAAATCAAAGGGTTGACCCGGCAGTCAACTAAAAGCCGTTATTATCAATCGCTCAACGATAGCTTTGAGGTAAATAATGAACCGTGCACGGCGTAGGGTTAAGAACACCTAGACGGTAAATTCTTAACAGATAATTATTTATCTAGATTCGTTTCTTCGGTAGATTAACTATCTTAACATGTTGTAGTATGTAGGTTAACAAATTTTTAAAATATATAATATCTGCTCTTAGACAACTTTTAGTATACAGAATGATTCATGGGTCATAATATATTAAGCCAAATATAGTGTGAAGAGACTGAATCTTGGACTATGCTAGAGCTCGCTGACTCCAAGTCTATACGCACGAACGTACTGGTCGTTGACCTAAGACCTGACTTGTAACTCATCTGTTTTGTGAAACTTATAGAGATCATGAATCATGATTTATCGCGTTACGGTAAGTAATTTATATATGGTGCCAAAACAAAAATGCTCTACGCGTCCTTCTCTTCACACTATATTCGGCTTGATAATCAATGAATCACCCCGTATAGATTATATTATAGGTAGGTATGTTAAATACCGTGTACGATACGTCAGCTTTACCTAAAGTAAACAATATTACAATTTTGGCGAACAACTTAAAATATAATACTCATAATAATTTTTTAATTATACTTAAACAACATAAATAATTTGTAACAAAGAAGGAAAATCTCATAAATGAAGTTATGCGTATAATCAAAAATTCGTTTTCAAATCTCAAGTTACTTTTATTACGGTTAGCCCAAGCGCATATATTTTGGCATAGTGATGTCAAAGCCTTAGCCGATATGAACGCCGCATAGTTTTGATATTGAGTTATGCAGACGACAGATTACCAATCGATCGTCTGTTCCTCAGTGCCTATCACGTCAGAATTTTTGGAATATCGACTTTGTCGTACGTAGGTTTATGGTCCAAATTGTTAGTAGCATATTTAGACGAGAGGAAATTAATAGCCTACTAGTAAAGCTGTGCAGTAACGTTGTAAAATAGAAAAATGCCCAGGTATTTCACATGAGACAATAACATATTATGGCAATTTTAAAAAGGGTATTAAATTAACTTTTACACTTACAAACAACATGAAAATCCCTCTCCAGAGTTTGAGTTTTTAATAAATTGATGAGTTACTATTTTAATGAATATGCATTTAATATATTTAGTAAAATATATTATCAAATCACGTAGCCTGTGTCTGCATTGGTGATCTTACTTAAAACGTGAGTTACGTCTTTTTCGTTGGTTATCGCTCACTATTTATCTTTTGTAATGTTATTTTACGATCTGTGAATATTGTTGATTGATTTTATTGAATTATTCCTAAAGTTTTGTGTTTTAGTTTAAATATTTTTCGGAAAAAAAAATATCTGCGTGTTAACGCGACGAGAAGTTACAATGGTCTCGTAGCCTCTCCCGTTGCATAACAACTACCCCACCGATTTTAATGACCGTAGATGGTAGAGAAGTGTGTGCGCAATACACATAAGAACACGCTTTCTTCCTCGGATACGGATGAGTGACAGGACTCGCGAGAGATCAGACGCAGTAACGACTTTTTACATCCGAGGCATCATCTTGGATATTTCTTGTCAGACAGGTGATCTCCTAACCCACCCACCCAAATGCAAAATTTATGTTGTAACGCGAGAATCGAACCCACAACCTCCAGAATCGAGAGGCAAGTCACTGCTTAACAGGCAGACTGTGTGTTTGCCTCTCCAAAATTCAAGGCCTCAAATGCTAGCAAATTTATTAACATACAACTTTGGACATTGTTAATTGTCAAGTCTGAAATAACTCATCTAGATAAGTATTTCAGACGATTAAACTTGGCCAAGTTTTTAGATTGCGAGACGAATTCCAACTTGAGTTGGAATCCCAACTTAAGTCATTTTACACAATTAGTACGCTTTTCTACATTTTACTTCAGTCTATTTGTATATGATTTAAGTGTTAATTTTTTTTAACTATGGACGCTTCACACCACGTCAATTTGGCCCCGTGCTAAGTATCCAAAGAACTTGTGTTACAGGTACCAGACTACGGAAATATATTTAACACTTTTATACTAAACACATATTTAAGATTTTTATTATATTATACACATCCATGATCCAGGAACATTGTAAACTTTTTGTTTCCACCGCGGGATTCGAACCCGCAACCTCTCGCTCGAGCACCAACGCGCTCAACCACTGTGCTACGGAGGTCGTCATCGTCGTAATTGTAATTTTGTTGTTAAAAACTTCGATAACTCTTTTTACAAATTATTATATCATGTAAAGAGAGTTATCGGTATTTTAAAGTTGTTAATTTAACTCTTATGATATACACTGCAATATCTTTCTTACACTTTACATAATTATTATAAAAGTTCTCCGCGGCACATGTCTGTCTTAATAAACTCAAAGATGACTGAACTGATCTTCATGCTGATTTCACCAATGGATAGAGTGGTAGTTCTCGAGGAAGGTTTTAGTGTATTAATTGTACCTGGTAGATGGCGCTGCAGTACGAAGTTAGCCCGGGAGAGCTCGTTTTAAATAAACTAATATTGGAATCACACATTTAAATAGTAATATTTGTGGCTTGATAAATATTTATATCCCGAGTCCCGACGCAACCCGCAGCCATTACGAGGTTATCGACACGATCAGATATTCCAGATTCATATAAAAGTGATATAGAAATTGTGTCTGGAATTCTAAACGAAGTAGGCTTTATGTGTTTGGAACAAGGTTTCGTTGTTTAACAGACGTGTATAATATATACAAAATATTAAATAGAAAAAATGAAAGTACTCTATTATATTTATAGTATTTCAATAAGTATAGTAATATTAATTATATCTAGAAGTGGTCCTATATCTTTTGTGTTCTTTTGGATAACACATGTTAGTATGAGTAATAATCTCAAGTGGTATGTGTTTATATAAAAAAATGTCTTTTGCACACCTTCCTCTACATAAACTGTAACTTTGTGAAACATCTCTAATTCGCACAATTTTCTCATCATTAAAAGTAAGTAAAGCATAACGTTAAATAAATGTAACAAAGATTAGATACGGCGAACGGTACTGAATTATTTAGGATGTTTATCGTACGAGAGGGCAAAACAAGTAAAATGTACCCACTTAATTGCTTGCTCCGTGTCTACTGCCTACCCTTCCCCACAAATAAAAAAGCAAATACACGGACTGACAACAACGACGCACAGGGATTGTTTATCTGTACAGATTCTAGATCTACATTTAATAGAAGACAAAGTTGTCTTTCTATTAAATGTAGATGCAGTTAAATATTACAGTAACAATTAACTTTAGGAAAGACTCGTTTGCAAAATGTTGTTATTCGACAGAGCAGCTACTTGAATGGAACTATGGACTGACATTTCTTTTGAAACATTTGCTCTATGAAAATTATATCTTTGTTTTATTTTTGGGACATATTTTATAGTTCAAACACAACACACAATTAAACCAAGTACTGCAAAGATCTTGTCTTAATTTGCTCTCAAAATCAACCAGAAAACATCCGAAACCGTTTAAACCTTCCCTGGTCTTCTACTAAGATGAAGTATAGCCGAACCGGTTCAGCCGTTCTCAAGTTTTAGTGAGACTAACGAACAGTAATTCATTTTTATATATAAGAAATACAGAATAGATTTGTAACTTAATCTCTACAATTTACTGTAATAAGGAGTAACTAATTTATGTTTGCCAAAGTTTTGAAAATTTTCGATATATTTGTCAGGGATCTGGGAATATGTATCTTAGCTGTTGCAAAGATTTTAGTTTACTTTATAAAGTGTTATAGTAATATGTTATACATTAAATTATGTGCATCAGTTTTATGGCGTGTTTCACCAAGCCATGTTAAAGTTAATCCTTCGTTAAATATCATGTTATCCAATGAATGAGAAGGCATGGTATTTTAACATGGCGTTAACTTTAACATCGCTTGGTGAAACACGCCCTTAATCTAGTAAATGTGATTTACAGACATAAATTTATGTTACTACTATGGCAAATTTGAGCAAGACCGATTCATTAATTAAATCATGTAAACATCGGCGTTAAGAGCAAAGTTATGTAGAACAACGTCGAATTTGTAATTAATGGTTCAAATGATCCCATTTGGTGTAATACAAAAAGATAATTGCGAACAATTAATTTTGACTTCTCGTGAAGGGGCCCTTTGCGTCTATAGGACTCTTTGTTTTATTGGATGTTATTGATGATTCGCTACGATTTACGAGCGATTCAAATTAGATGCATCGATCTGAATTCAATTCGTGTTCTGTATTTGTAAATAAATAAATGATACATCAACAAGGAAAAGGGTATTCACCCGCGGCGACTATAATAAAATTGAACTATAAAAATGTGAGGCATAAGACGCATATCTTCTAGAAGTGGGATGAAATAATTCTGTGATATTTCTGACTACTCCACGGATCTTAGTTAAATCACTGCCGGAATTTAATCATGAAAATTGTAGAATTTTTCATTTAACGCTTTTGAACCCCCGACGCTAAAACGAAGGGGTGTTATAAGTTTGACGTGTCTGTGTAAATGTGTATGTGTCTGTCTATGGCTTCGTAGCCCCCAAACGGATGATTAGATTTTAATGCTGTTTTTTTGTTTGACAGGTATATTATTCGAGAGTGTTCTTAGCTTTGTTTGGTCGAAATCGGTTCAGGTCTTCAAGGTCAAGGTTTGTTAGGTGTGATAGGAATGTTACACGCTAAGTCGGGTTTTTTTTTTAATTTAGTTTATTAATAAAAAAAAAACGCCCAATGTTTTTCATTATTAACATTTTAATCGGTAACTAATCCGTTGTTGTTGACTAGGTACCTCTACTGTTGCCTCATCACACTGTCAGTAGATTGGCAGGATTTTTAAATCCACGTTGTTTTCCATTTATTCGTCAATTTACCTTTTTATAGTCTTACTTATACTTTTCAATCTTCATCATCCTTAATTAGTATTTTTGAGGTATTGATGCCGATCTCCATAGCGCAGTGATGTCGAGCGAGAGGTCGTGGGTTCGAATTCCGCCGGGGGAACAAAAAGTTTTCAATGTTCCTGGGTCATGGATGTGTATCAAATTTGTGTATTAATATAATAAAAATATTAAATATGTGTATACTATATAAGTATTAAATATATTTCCGTTGCCCTGAAAATTGAATGAACCTGTAACACAGGTTCTTTGGATACTTAGCACGGGGCCAGATTGACGTGGTGTGCGTCCATAAATACTATATTATTATATATATTATTATCATTAATTTTTAGTAACGTAACTGTATGTTGTTACAGGCGGCCCTGTGCGCGGACTACAGCGTCCCCGTGGACTGCGTGTCCGCCGGCCCCGCGCCCAGACCCAGCTCCTTCCACGAGATCTCAGCTCCTAAGGTACGTTCTTTCGTAACTCGAACTTCGTTTCGAATGTAATATGTCCTACATGCGCGTGCGACGCGTGCCAAATCATGCGTCTGCGAGTGGGACAGACACACACAACGGAGATCTAGGTAAGAGAATCGGGGCCCTGTTCTCCGATTCACGAACGAATCGGACTTCGGACAAAAACCTTGAATATCTGTTCGATTTAATAATAGGTACAACTCACAACAGGCGCTTGCTCATGCATAACACAAACAGACTACAAATACAGACACGACCAAATGGCAGTAATCATACATTAGATACTCGCACACAAATACAACTTCATCACAGAAAAATCTCCATATTACAAATATACACCCCAAATAATATTAGACTCGGCTGATTACAAACTCTACTTTGACAGAACGATACTCACAGACAAGACCCGACAAACGTAATAAAATAGCCTTATAGACATCGCCATTCCTAATACACACAACCTCACTACGACACATACCAATAAAGTTACAAAATATACGTACCTCTAAATAGAATTAAAATCCCAGTGGAAGGTTAACACAGTGAAGACCATACCCATAGTCATCTCAACCACTGGCGTCATCCCAAAAACACTGCACACATCTCTCAAAACACTGCATATACATCCACTCACATACATCACCTTACAAAAAGCTGTCATCCTGAACACATACCGCATCGTTCACAATTTTTTGGATATTAATAGTTAATTATCATCGCACCTGAAGTTGTTTGGCCGACCACGGACGACGACGGTACGACCACGGCTCTACCTTGACCATTTTTGTACCTATGCATATCTGGATTTCAAATTGAATTATTTTCTTGTTTCAGCCTTTTTAGACTTCTTTTTGCGAAGTCGGGTTATAGTTTTTAACTTTTTTTTATTGAGTTAAGTCATTACATACAAAAGTACAAACATACAAATCTTTCCTCTTTATAATATTAGTGTAGATATAGACACTAATATTATAATATATTGTAATGAAATCAAATTGCCATAATATAATGACACGTAGCCACGTAACAAACATGAGTACCACAAACAATAATGAATGATTAAGTTACTCGTTGGTTATATCCAATAACTCATACGTAACAAGCTGAAAACCGTCATAATATCTCACTTATTGTTACTGTTTCCTATGAATTGTTTACGAGAGCCAAACTGCTGAGCTGTCGTGATAATCTGAACTAACCCTAATAATAGTTACACATCATTTTGCCCTACTTATAGACCGAGATCATAGAACCGCCTGACTACGCTTATCTACACTAATATTATAAAGATTTGTATTTTTGTACTTTTGTATGTAACGACTTAACTCAAAAAGTACGGGACCGATTTTAATAATTCTTTTTTCATTAGAAATCTACATTAACACTGAGTAACATAGGCTATATAAAAATCAATTGTTGTTCATTAGTCTCGCTAAAACTCGAGATCAGCTGAACTGATTCGGCTATTTTTGGTCTTGAAATATTCGTGGAAGTCCCGGGAAGGTTTACACGGTTTCCGTGCTCAACGAAGTGGCCACGGGTCAGCTAGTATTCTATAAGTGATTTTGTAGTATTATTGTGCACAATAAACGGTTGTATCCGCTTGTTTGTGTCATGGGCCAATTTTTATGTGCTAAAGTTGCAGATAAATGTACTCTACTTATATTGTAATGAAGTATCAAAATAATTTAAATATTTTTTGATTTTAGTATAATATAAGTAACAAAACTTATACAAGTATTATTTTCTGAACTTTAATTAAACATAAATATTATAAAGGTTAAAGTTTTAATAATTTTAATTTCTACGGATGATTTTATATTTTTTATGAAAACTAAAACACAGAAATGAGTAATCGGTACAAAATCGGTGTCAGTTTGCTACTATAATATAGAAAATAATAACAATTAAATAGAAGCCTGAAAGGAATTTTAGTACAATTCTTATGGGCTAGGTTACTAGGGTGCCAAAGGTCTGAAGTCTACAGACTTATGTATGCATACACACGTAAATCTGTAGACTTTCCCCCGGATTCAGAAAGGAAAATCAACTAATCAATGCTCTAGTCTCTTGTCGGTTATCAAAATCAGAACTAAATTAAAAAAAGTTAATTTTAAGAAACCGGATGTAACACTACAAAATGGTGCATCATCTGTAAGAATGAAAGGGGTGTCGGGCGGAGTTGGGATCTCGATCTATAAAGTTACACATCATTTTGTTCAACTTAATAGTAACAAGCTCCAATATTGTTCTGTGGTAACCTGACGCCTACCGTAGTAGCAATTACTTGGCAACGATAAGATAATATTATAATGCAATTTAAACTTGTTTTCTTGACCGATTTACGACATCGATTATAAAGTCAAATGCAGATGATAACTCACGACTGAATCATTCGTATAGGCCATGCACACACTTTGAATAAAAAGTTTTTATCGGCAGCAATATGCTTTACGTTGTAACATTAATAGCAATATTATTGAAACACTAAAGTCCTTCTATTAACCGGCTGTCACTGTCACTGCTTGTCAAAAACATAGGATGTTGTTTAACTATAGTTTTTAGTTTCAGTATTTAATAATTATTTCAAAAATATCTCATTAAAATTTCTACATAATAATAAAACTGTCTCCTGCATATCGTTTGAATGTTAAAAGTCGCTTTAAAATCTAATTCAGAGAAGTAATAAATTTTCAAATAATAGCTTTAAGAGTTTAGGATATTGACAAAATCCTAAACTCTAAAGCTATAAAATAAAAATAGTGATCATCCCACGTAGTATAAAAAAACAGTTACACTTGTTCAGTTTGGTAATATCCTAAAAATAGCGAAAACGGGACACACCATGCGTCACGAGCCCGCATTTTAAGTCTTCGTTCAGAATAACTCAGACTGCTTGGGACGGATGTGAAATGTTTCAGCATTGGGTGTTGACTCATTTGGGTTATACAATCTATATACGCAAAATGTTTTTTCAACAGTCTAAGCCAACGTCTTCGTATTAACTAATGCGCCTCAGAGGTAAAATAAGAGAGAATCCATTTAATCTGTCACACCAAATTATACCTACTCTTTACGCGCAAATAATTTTCTATTCTATTCTAAATTTGGTCAGATTTGCCACAAGGTAACTTAGAACATAGATAAGAGTAATACAATACTTATAAGTCTGTAGTAAAATCTTTACTTAACTAAGCTCGAACACTTTACCTATAAGTGTTCGAGCGGCGCACTCGCTGTGCGATGTGCATCGCTCGCACATAGGATATATCGCTTACCACAATGAAAGTTTTATTGTATTGTATTGTATAAGTACCTAATTTTGTACAATTGTCCTTTTTTTTTAATTACTCATATGTAAATATAAGTCAAGTAGGTAGTTAATAACATTTGAAGTACTTATTGTCTATTTTTGAGCATAGATGCGGTGTACGGACAAACCCCACGGGTTTATGGGACACCGAGCTCGCTCTTTATTTTGTAATTTGATTTGGAAAATAAATAAATAAGAGTACAGCCACATAATAAATATGTAATAGTGCTACTGAACATTTTTTTACTAGTGTTCTTAAGATAATTCAAGTTCTTCGCATTGCTAATACTTTGAGGTAAGAAAAGATCGACTTAGATGCACATCAGCCAGGCTGGCCAGTGTGGGATGAGATATGTGGAAGACCTTGGGGTGGCCTTTGCCCAGCAGTGGGATAGCATAGGCTAATGAAAAAAACTTTGAGGTTGGCGCATCAAACGGGAAGAATTGCTTGGGATGAAAAATGCACTCATTATCTAGTAACGTGGAAGCTTACTTTACATAATATACAGATAATATTAATGAGTATAATACTTTAGGATGTGTATCTCGTATGTAGAGTTTACTGTGAACGTACCAGCGCTGAAAGAGATATTTTTTAAATTATTATATGAGCAAATTAATGATGTTGGGACATTTCTCATAGAAACATGAAAGCCAAAAGTAAGTCTTTCAGCGCTGGTACGTTCATAGGAAACTCGACATAGGGCGCACATACACACCCTAAAGTATTATCACTCATTTACATGCGGCAAAAATACAAGCACATATCTGACACTTAAAAATATATTTTGCAGTGCTCTAATATACTCTGCAGGTAGTTTGATACTTCAGTCACTTTATGGGTTTTCCTATTTATGATTTTCGTGTTGATCTCTAAACAGCTCTTTTGTTATATTGTGTTACCGTTATTTTATTGTTACATCTGTTAACAATGCGGATTAATCATTCATTAATCATTTCGTTATTGTTGCTCACAATAGACAACTCATTCATTCACATGTATATTATCAAGTGGACGATCGAATGGTCTCATTTTGTTATCTTTAACACTGAGGTGTTAATAATTTAACACTACTAACACTAATAAATAATCCCACACCGATTTCTGTGACAGAGCCCATTTTCATTGATACCAGAACGTAGGAGTTGTTTTATAATCCCTAAATGTGTGCGCAATACACCAGAGCACTATATTAGTCTCTCCCTTTAGTCTCATAAACTAGTGGGACTTGTGACTTGTGGGTGTTGTTAATTGAATACTATTAGGTGCTCATTTCTATGCATTATAAAAATTGCATACCGTCGTCCACATAAGCTATATCTGTGGCAAATTTGATATTTCTACGTTTGTGAAATTGTCGTAAAATACCAGATTTTAGGACACAATAGAGAATCGAATCAGTTCTCTCTCAACGTTTTTTGGTATTTTATTTGGTGGATTACTTTGAAACTAGTCAGGATAAAGAAAACCGTTAGATCGAAATTTTTTGTACTCCTGACCATATCAATCGACTGAGAATCAAAATAAATATACGTCAATTTATTCGGGATAACGCGGCACGATCGAATCTGAATCAAAATCGAATCAGACTTTTTCGAGTATGGCCTCTGTACTCAAAGCTTTTGCTTCACCTATTATTAAAGATGTATCTAATTTCTACGTGCCCCAAGTATACTCGTACCATGCGAGGTATAAAACTAATTACTTACTGCTGTTATAGTTAACTTATCTATGTAGTTTCCCGGTAGACTACTAGTTAAGCTAATTGTGGCTCATCTTTTAAGTCTATTATAGTAATAGTTGTTAATTGATAGTGTTATCTGTTTGTGATAGTTTTTTTCGTAAATTGAAGTGAAACAGAAACATGCGATATGTGACCTATAATATATATTACTAGCTGTGCCACCGACTTCGTTCTCGTGGTTTTTGAGTGATTTAAACAGTTTATGCAGCGCACGCAACGAAAGTCCCCAAATGTGAATAATTTTCCCCGTTTTTGCAACATTTCTCACTGACGCTTCGCTCCTATTGGTCGCAGCGTAATGTTAGCCTAAAGCTTTCCTCTATAAATGGACTATCCAACAAAAAATATTTTTTCAAATCAGACCAGAAGTTTCTGAGATTAGCGTGTTTAAACAAACAAACAAACTCTTCCACTTTGTAATATTAGTATAGAATTTTGCTACATATCACATACAAACAAACAAACAAACTCTTCCGCTTTATAATAAAGTATATATACGTATAGGTTGTAGGTACTATGTCTTTTAAATTAAGTATATTTGACATACATTGATTACATCCCTCTTTTTGTGTTGGTAAACATGCAATAAAGGTTTAAATTAATAGAAAAATATATAAATAATTATTTTTTTTTTGAAAATTTCTAAAAATATAGATCTTGGTAGTCGGTTTTGATATCATGATAAACATTTCATTGACGATTCATATCCGTGTCTCGAAAGTAGGTAAACTGATTAACGAAATAAGTACCTATCCTCATTTTTTATCATCAACTGGCTATTATTTTAAAACATAATGAATGGGTTGTACTGATTGTGCCCATTGAAAACGACTGATGACCTTTAGGAGAACTCAAGATTGTTACTAAAGAGTGAGTCACCAAGTCATTCAACTTGATTTTACTTTGGCAGTAGTTCGGCAAGAACCGGGAAATTTGAATTAAAATAAATTAAAAACACGTCCTGGCTAAGTTAAGTAATAAGCAAACAATTATGAAACGTAATAATATTAATGAGTGATAATACTTTAAGGTGTGTATGGGTCCAGAGTAAATTTTTTATTATTATTGCATGGGAAAATTTAAAATGTTGGGGAATTTCTCATTCAAACATGAAAGTCAAAAGTAAGTCTTTCGGCGTTGGTACTTGCACAGTATACTCTGCATTAGAGGCACATATAGGTACACCCTAAACTCTAAAGTATTATCACTCATTTATTTTACACCTTGTATAGTTACCCAGACTATTATAGAAATCTATTGATTCTTCATTAAAATCGGACCAGTAGCAGTCGCTAAGATCAATCAAACATATTGAACACATAGATAGACACAATAATTAAGTACCTACTTCTACTCATTTTACTATCTTTCATTGTACTGAACTACGATTTTAAAAATAAAATTCTGGCACAATATTAACAAAAGTAATTGCTACGAAAGCGCTACTTTATTTAAAAGCCTTAAATATCTATAACATTTTTAAAATTGTACAATTTAGGGCCGATTTTTCAATCGTCAGATAACTTTTATCTGTCGAATAAACATGTGACTTTGATATTTGTTTCATACAAAATCTCTCAAACTCATATAATTATTCCTTAGAAGAAAGTTATCTGACGATTGAAAAATCGGCCTTTAGAATATATTTTCAAAGGATTAGATTTATAAGACCCATACAGCCTTAAGGGTTAAACTGTTGACTGTATCAAAGACGCGGGCAGAATTTATAATAGCACAGCTTATAGGAAGACTTCCTTATAGAACCTGCTTAAATTCAATGTGGTCTGCATAAGTCAATATTGTGGCCTTTGGCATATCGTTGGCTACACAAAATACTGCATATGGCTTCGGAAAACTGGATTATTAAAATCAGGAAACGATTTATCATCTCTTTCATCTGTCAATACTCAAGTCCTCGTGATTAAAAAAAAATTGGAGGAAACATAATATCTTAATTCAATACAATGACGATATGAAAAATGAAAGTCTATTACGAGTAATTTAATAATATAATCTTACTAGCTGACTCGTGCCCACTTTGTTTAGCATACAAACAGTTTAAACCTTCACTGGACTCCCACAAACATTGCAAGACCAAAAATAGCCGAATCGGTTAAGCCGTTCTTAAGTTTTAGCGAGACAGCAATTCATTTTTATATATAAGATAAGATAGATAAATATAGCACGCGTTATGTCCATTCTATAATTTTTTTGTCAAACTTCGTCATTGTAATTACCGAAGACATTTTAGCTAAAGGCTCTGTTACTTTTAAGAAAACAAACAAATTTAATATAAACATTTCTTTACTTTAAGTCACGATTTCACCAACGCATGTTAGTGTTAACGGCTTGTTAAAATATAAGCCTTCTCATTCATTTATAGGAATTACAAGAGGAACAAAATTATATTTAACGAAGGATTAACTTTAACATTGCTTGGTGAATCATGCCCTAAGAAGCGTAATCAGCTATCGATATTGTAATAATGTGAGTCATCAATAACTCGCGTCTCATATCCTTTATCGGATTTCAATATTCTATCTAATAACACCTATTTGCACAAACCAATCCCCAAAGACGTCTTTGTTCTAGCAAATGACTAATCCTCTAGGCGGACAACGGAACCCTTATATCTCGTAAAATAACATTTCCTTTAATCATGTTTCTCGGTCACTCGTCCGATGAGCTTAAGCATATCCTATTTAAGCTCTCTGAGTCACGTCTACTTGACACAGGAATGCCGTGACGCAATATAATCATTTGTATGAAAATCATGTACTTTTGTACGCGTGCGCTACCTGCGTTACGTCTTTTTGTTTTGTGATTTTCAATTGATTTGACAGCTTCTGTTTGATCATTGTTGTTTTCAACAGCTACTGTGTCATTGTAACCTCTTCACTGCTTTTTCGATTTTAAAATATTTAACAATAGGACAATAGATTTTGTTAGGCGCTACTTGTTTTGTTTTTGTGGTTTCGGAATGATTTGTAACAATTTAGAGTGCTATTTTCTTTTGTTACTGAATAGTAACATTGTACTTTTGTTTATTTTATGCATTTTCGACCGAACAATTTTTATGAAAGTAGGTTAAAAATAGGTTCAGGAAAGTTTGTGTATTAAATATTAAAAACTGTTAACTATGTTCTATGATTATTATAGCTTTTCTTTGCTATCTTCCCTCCTTATATTTTGTCTCTTATGAAAAAAATTTTAATGATTGTTATGTCTAAATTAACAATATTATAGAGTAGTAGCTTATTCACTTAAAGTATAAATAATAGCGTCATAGGTTTTATTAAGTCTTATTTCTCATTAGTAATAGTCACTAAACTGACCAATGTTCATAAACTAAGTCATATATTAATCACCCATAATTGCATAAGATTGACAATAGGGGGTCGCGCATGAGTCAGGACGTGAGTCAAATATCCCTAAAGGATGTTGCACTATGTACATTGAACGTGGAACGTTTTTAAATTATTTCAACGTTTTAATTAAACTTTTCTTCACATTAAGTTGTTTTATTTTTACATTATCATCCCATTCTATTGGGCCTTTATAATTTAGCTAAAGTAAAAAAAATCGCTGATTATTGCTTTTACATCCATTGCTAGTGATTTATACTGTATCTTCTGAGCGAAGTAACACTCTTAGAATACTGTAGTACTTAAGACAGGCTGTGTTAAAATATATTGTATAGTTGCTCATCACATTCTTTCAAGATAGTCAACCAGCAGGCTTACTCTCCAAACTGATTTGATTTTGATTCAGATACAATCATGCCGCGTACTTCCTAATAAATTGACGTTTGTTTATTTTGATTCTCAGTCGATTGATATGGTCGGGAGTACAAAAAGTTACGATCTAACAATTTTCTTTATCCTGATTAATTTCAAAGTAATTCACCAAATAAAATACGGAAAGCCACTGATATCGAACGGATTCGGTTCTCGATTGTGTCGGGAGTAGGGCTGCAGCAGGCTTACTCCCGACACAATCGAGAAACGAATCAGTTCGATCTCAACGGTTTTTGGTATTTTATTTGGTGGATTACTTTGAAACTAATCAGGATAAAGAAAATCGTTAGATCGTAACTATTTGTACTCCCGACCATATCAATAGACTGAGAATCAAAATAAACAAACGTCAATTTATTTGGGAGTACGCGGCACGATCGAATCTGAATCAAAATCAAATCAGTTTGAAGAGTAAGGCCCCTGGTCCAGAGAACGTCTAGAGATACCAACTGAAAATCAAACCTGCATTCTCTCGTCTCGTCAATCAACGGTCTATACACTACACCACGGTACAATTACGTGTACCATTCATTATAATATTATGTTATCATTAAAAGTTGAGAGTATGTGTACAATTCTCTTAATATTATCTGTGAAGTACATCAGGGTAACTCCTTTGTTTGTTTGCTTCTTATGAGTCCTGATTATGTCATAATTTATTTGTCCATTATCTAACTTAAGTAAGTACTTCGAATGTTTTCCTCGTTCAGTTTCCTATGATTTGAAAATCATCGTCATTATGTAAATTACCAATGGGATGACTTTAAAGTAAATAAGTAATAATGGTGTATTCCTCGAAATCTTAGTAAATTATTCTTTATTTGTTTTTTGCAGAATTTTACTTACGTCACAATAAATAATAATTAGACGTTAAAACAATAAAGTAGGTAAGTCATAACATTTTTAAGACTTAGATGATTCAGACTTTTTTAAAGAAATAAAATATTGTTTATTATTATTTTCTCGATTAATTTTAACATTAATCCTAAGCAACAATTAAATTGAATTGCGCACAATTTTATTTAAGGATGATGTTAAGAACAAACTCTCAAGGTTAATTACATAAATATTCATTGAGTTTCGTTCTCACGTACCTAACCCAGTTTGTAATAAAATGAATGTATTAAGTATGAATAATACTATAGGAAACCCCTTGTATTTGGTGTCATAGTCACATCTATCTGCCAGAACAATGTGTCATATATTTCATTGTAAAAACATACAGATATGGCAGACAATAAGACGTTTATGAAATGATTTTTTTGCTTTAAAATAACAGACTATGTGCAGTGGCTCCTACCCCCTAGGACGTCTGTAGTCTTTTAGGAGAGCTCAGTAGGTGTCAATTTGTTTCGCCACCAATTTATTCCATATAATCAGTATCTACTGACGTCCTCGTGGAATTTTTGTGGGTTCAATATATCTATTATACACACACAGACACTTTATCACAATATTTGATAATATTGTGACAAATGACAATATACATACATAATATTTGACGACCTCCGTAGCGCAGTTGGTTGAGCGCGTTGGTGCTCGAACGAAAGGTCGCGGGTTCGAATCCCGCCGAGGGAACAAAAAGTTATCAATGTTCCTGGGTCATGGATGTGTATTAAATTTGTGTATAATATAATAAAAATCTTAAATATGTGTATAGTATAAAAGTATTAAATATATTTCCGTTGTCTGGTACCTGTAACACAAGTTCTTCGGATACTTAGCACAGGGCCAGATTGACGTGGTGTGAAGCGTCCATAGATAAAAAATAATAATAATATTAAGTATGTACGTATACTATTCTTGCGGTCTATGAACGTTCATAATTGAAGACATAAATGGATGGATCTCGCAATTTTTTTTTACCCAGAAACTGAGTTCAAACTGTCACTTAAGAGGAAACACCACGGTTGAGAGAAATACAAAATATATTGCTGTCTCGCAGTGCCTTAACTAGCTAGCACTAGCGCGATAGAGACTTGGACTGAAATTACCTATTAAAAGTACCAGAAATCGACGTTTAGGGGATTCCTGTTTCCTCCTCCAAAACTTAACCGATTTAAATATTTTTTTCTTTATTAGCTAATAAAAGAAATGAACTAGGTTCCTATTTTTTTATTTTGTTGTTTAATGTAGTCAAATCTGTTTCCTAGATGTTTAAACATGGCGGAGAGTCTGGCCATTTTTTTTAGGTTTTTGAACGTCCATATCTCTTTAAATAATTAATTTATTAAAAAAAGTAAAAAAATAGGGACGTACAAACAATATCCATGAATATTCAGGAAAATAATTGTTACTCTGGCAGCATTATCCAGGGAGGAAACAGGAATCCCGTAGACCCCTATTTTTGTATGGAAAAAATTTCGTGGTGTTTCCTCTTAATCATGTCCCGATTTCACCAACGCATGTTAGTGTTAACGGCTTGTTAAAATCCATGCCTTCTCATTCATTGATAGGAATTACGAGAGGAACAACATGATATTTAACAATGGATTAACTTTAACATTGCTTGGTGAAACACGCCTTTAAGGATCTATAGTAAGTAGTAACGTATTAAGTACATTGAGCAGAGCTTAAGGACCATCCATAAATTACGTCACACGTTGAGGTGGGGGGAGGGGGTCGATGAACTGTGACATTATCAAAAACTTTAGACTAATAGTACCTACTGCTACTATTAAAGTTTTCTTATCATTGTCAAAAAGAAATGCAAAAATATGTATAATTGACGTAAAATTGGAAAAATTGTGACGTCACAATAATGTCACTAGCTGCGACAAGGACAGGGGTGGGGTAAAAACCATGAAACTCCTGTGACGTAATTTATGTATGGTCCCTTACAGTGGATGGATGGATATGGATGGTCAGTTATGAAAATTACTAACGAGCGTTATCATAATTATCAATGAAGGAGGAAGTCATTAAAATATTTTTTTAATATTTAGAATTATGAGTCATTTCATGTCACATTTTTCATTGCTGATAATTCGGGAGTCAGTTGCTATGGCACGTGCTGCGAAACGTTTCCTAACAAGCTTACCAACTGTGAGAAATCATTTATTTTTTAACTTTGTATACAAGCTATTATATTAATGAGTGATGATACTTTAGAGTGTGTATAGACCCCGTATATAGGTAACTACTGTGAAAGTGCCAGCGCAGAAAGAGGTCCTTTTTTACCTATTTTATTGTATGGGAAAATTTATGATGTTGGGGCATTTCTCATACAAACATGAAGGTCAAAAGTAAGTCTTTTAGCGTATACTCTAATATACACACCCTAGTAATAGTAATCACTTATTTATTTTACACCTTGTATAAGTTTAACATGTCCACGTGTGAGAATTTGTATCCGTTGCATCCTAAACGAAAGGTTTGACTTTGATTTTATTAAGTTTGAAAGTCTTGCAGACTTACTTCCGACACAATCGAGAATCGAACCAGTTCGATCTCAACGGCTTTTGATGTTTTATTTGGTAAATTATTTTAAAACTAACCAGGATAAAGAAAATCGTTAGATCGTAACTTTTTGTACTCCTGTCGATATCAATCGACTAAGAATCAAAATAAACACAAGTCAATTTCGACGCGGCACGATCGAATCTGAATCAAAATCGAATCAGACACTCTCTTTTCCTTTTACTCTCATAACTCAGTGGGACGGTAAACCGACACGACTGGCAAGAGATCAGGCACAGGTCCGACTTTTTACATGCCCATCCGACGCATGGATCATCTTTCTTGTCAGTCAATTACGAGTAGGTGATCAGCCTGCATTATCCTAACCAAACTTGAAACCAAAATTTTTTTTGTTGTTCCAACGTGGGAACCGAACCCACGTCCTCCGGGCCGAGAGCGAAGCTCCGACCTGTAGACTACGGAGGCGCTAAAATTGACTCATTATATCTATAGACTATCTAATATAGAGGGTAGAGATTTTAAGGTCATCATCTGTTAATTGTGAATAAATAGATCGCTGCAGCAATGCAGTAGTACCAGGGAGCCTATTACAAGCTCTTAATTCCAGCCAGTTTACGCCATACAACATGGCTGCCTGGAATTTTCGTATTACGATCACATAATAACTGCATGATGACAGCTGGTTAGCGGACACTTGACACTGGACTTGCTTCAGAATGTCACTTTCAGACAACCAAACTAGGGAGGATCGATTCAGAATAACATGTCATTGAAATATGAATAAGAACAAGTCAGTTTAAGACCGTATTATTGAATTGCCTGGAACCAGGCTGGTAATGGTAAAGATCATAATACGGCCCCAGACGTTTAACGAAGTCATGTACTGCAGGTAACAGGCATACACAAGACGCAATCAACACCTCTCTGCAAGTTTACACGTTTTGATTAAGGTAACGTACGATATTGTATATGAAAGGCATCTCGAGATTGACCTAAATTCTAAGCAAGGAAGACGAGATCCCAGTTATTTGGTAAATTAAACTAATGCAAAATGATTTTGTTGTTTACTTCTTACAACTTAGTTGCATAATATATAATCTATAGACGCTTCACACCACGTCAATCTGGCCCCGTGCTAAGTATCCGAAGAACTTGTGTTACCTTGTGGTACCAGACAACGAAAATATATTTAATACTTTTTATACTGTATTTAAGATTTTTAACTCGCTTAGACTTTCTCAGTAAACTCGAAATACGGTACTATACACACCCTAAAGTATTATCAATCATTAACATTAAAGCCTGTATACTTAATCTATACACGCGTCAGCGATTAACTTAATTTTTGAATTAAAAAATCTGCTCGTCAATAAACCATTTTTATACACGAACTATATAATTAGTCAAGCAAACAACTCTTAAGGTCAGACAAAAATAACAGTCCTTGAACCGGAAGTAGAAGCTACCCTACCCTACTGCGGGTCTAATAAAAGTCTATGCGTCATCGAACGGGAATCACCTTTATACCCACTTTATAGTCACGAAAACACAGGTCATTAAGCGGCCAAAATTATCGAAATGACTCAGCCAGGTCAAGCGGTGACTGGTGAGTCAGACACAGGTGTTCCTCGGCCATATCAACGATAATATGGGGGTGATATTGTATAGATAACAATAGATCATACAATATGTTCCGGTTGTATGAATGCCGTATAGGTATGGTAGGCAACAAAAACTGTTTCGCTGGTAGCAATTTTTATTTTCAATTTATTTGTTAATGCGAAATTAAAGAAAAGCTGTTTTTTATAAATCCTGGGGGGGGGGTATTAAAATAACAATAGTAAGAAAGGACGACCACAATATAAATATACTAGCTGTGCCCGCGACTTCGTTCCCGTGGTTGTCGGAACACTATCGCGATTATCTTTTGATTGTTCACGATGGTTTTTGGTATTATGATTATTAAAAACGAATAATTCATTCATACATATTTTTTGAGTAACTTAAACCGTTTATGCAACGAAAGTCCCCAAAAGTGAATAATTTTCCCCGTTTTTGCAACATTTCTCACTGACTCTTCGCTCCTATTTGTCGCAGCGTAATGATATATAGCCTAAAGCCTTCCTCTATAAATGGACTATCCAACAAAAAAAGAATTTTGCAAATAGGACCAGTAGTTCCTAAGATTAGCACGTTTAAACAAACTCTTCCGCTTTATAATATTATATAGATTTAATTGTTAATTTAAAATAAATAAGCGAAATTGAAAAAAAAGATAATCCTATTTTAATTAATACCCCCCGATAATGATAAAAAACGACAATTGCAAAAAAGACAACCACAATATATGTAAATTTCAGCAATCGTAGTTTTTCATACTTTGTCTCTTTCCATACACTAACTACTGTAAAAAAAAAATTATCCCGAGTATGTAAATTATATAGCCTATGTCACCCTGGCTGTACGAATCTATTGACATCTCTATGATATAGGAGCAGTAGTTTGGGCTCTCGGTGGAAACAAAACATACGCACTACATATCATATAAAGTCAAAGTCGAATATTTTGATTCAGAGTAAATTTTACAAATGACTAGCTGTCCCACTTCGTTGAACATAGAAACAGTTTGTGATAAAGCGTTTAAACCTTCCCGGGACTCCGGACGGGGAAAAGATGTTTTCTGAACGTCGCTTCAATATCAACCACCGGTTCGGGTACTAGCTATACTACAAAAATATGCATACTACATATATTACAAAAACATGCATACCACATAGACTACAAATTCATAACGCTTTCGTTTGTCTTCGCTGCAGTCGGGTGAAAATAAAATAAATAGTTATTTTACACCAGTTTTCTGTAAATAATATTTACACAACGTATAAAATATTACTGTCTTCTTCTGTAAAGTGTCATCTCCAACGTGTCAGACAAAGACAGCAAGTCATTTAGCACACATTCGTGCCTAAAATCACGAAATAAATAACTCTATAAGAGCATGATGGACATTTCGATGCTATTGCTTGACTGCTAGACACTGCACTCAGCTTGACTGACAGTCCAATTCAGTATGACAAATCTACGAACACTTGACATGAATTTAACAGTATTCCATTGCAATTAAGCCGCAGTCAAAACCACTTGGCACTATTTTATACAGGCGGATTCATGGTTCATATATTAAGCCGAATATAGGGTGAAGACAATGACGCGTAGAGCATTTTTTTTCTGGCACCTGATATAAATTACTTAATATAACTCATAATTATTCAGGGCTTACACTACCAGACAATATCAAAGTCTATTCAAAAATGAAAGAGTGACAAACATACACAACTTACGCGTTTATAATATTAGTGAGGTTGAAGAGTAACCTAATAAAAAGATAAAACTATTTATATCAATAATACTTGCATTTCAATAATGAATCATGTATCGTTTAACAAGGCATTACTACTAATCATTTAAATTATCACTCAGATAAAAAAGTTCAGATTGATATATCTTAAGTGACTCAGAAGCAGGTGTGTCTAAAGCCTGGTAGTAGTAGGTATCAGTAGCATGGTTGTTTATTACTAAATAAATACTACTAAAAATCTAGATAAAGGACTTTACTATCTAGTACGCAGTTTCAGTCATTGGCGTGTGGTGAGGGTGACATAGGCTACAATAGGAGAGTAGGGCTAGGGACTAGGGACAGTATAATGCGGAATCTCCTTATCCGTAGAAATCTCCGTAAAAATCCGTTTTTGATAGGTTTTGTGCTACTTATGTTATATACTTTTATTATTTTCTTTTTTAAAACGTCAAAATAAAGATTAAAATAATAAAGATTATAGGTACGTATTTTAATGTATTTCTGTAATTAATTTATAAGTAATATGAATAATAGATAATTACGGTATAAAAAGAAAATAAATTAAAGTACATTAATAAAGTTGTTCACTTTTAAAAGTGAAACGAAACGTTGTTTTATCTGTCAAATAGGCTCTCAAGTAGAGTACCTATAGGTTTGAGACTTCTTTATTAATACGTGCCTTAGTTAGAAATTTGTACACATAATATAATTTTATTAATTATGTTGTTATATTATAACATTTTATTTGGATTGCTAGATAGTAGAAACCAAAGAAATTTACCAAAGCAGCACTTTTGAGGTTGGAAAAAAATACTAACTGTTCGGAGAGATGCGTCAGGAGTTTTTGTAGCAACCACCTGGCCCATCTGGGCAACCGGGTGCTTAATATAAAACGGTTTTTTGGTTTCCATTGCTACCTTTAAGTTTCTACGAGAGTAATCCTTATGTCAACAGCATAGAGGTCAAATATAAATTAACTTCGAACGGTTGTGATCACTTAATCAACAATTGAAGACATGAATGTGATATGTAGCAAAATTATGATTTTGAGGAAATTGAGTTCTAACTGTCACTTATATACTTGATATACGTCGTAAAGTATTAAGTACATTAATCTAAATATATTATATAGAATCAATGTACTTAATACGTTACTAAATGTTCTAAAATGTTTCAAGTTACTATTTAAAACTCTAATTCATGGTTAATTTTTTTTTGCCTCAAATCACGTTCATCAATTCATGTCTTCAATTCTCAAATATTGCACTGCAAATTTAGGCTTGTTGTCAACTGCGCCTTCTTAAAAACGTATTCAAGTTTGGAAGATTTTATTTTCTACAGGCATTGACCAAAATGACGTCATTAGCAACCAGCGCAGTGCATTCACCCGCCAACTTAGATCATCACTTAGAATGCTGTAAACAACACTACTTATGTGTATGTGCGATATTTGTCATGTCTAGATGAATATGTATGTCTTATGTTTGTATGTGCTGGAATTTTTACAGCTGAATCATGAACGTATTATGTACAAAATCATTACTGAAGTGGACTTAGCACGCACAAACAACGTATTCGTAAAGTTATCGCATAATAATTGTAAGTGTACGAACACTTCGTTGTCAATGCTTGGGGTTTAGCCCAGGCCCCTAAGCAATGCTTGTCAATGCTTAGTAAGCATTTATAACGAAGGTATGTTAGAACCTCAATGTACTAATCAATAGGCAGATATGGCTCACTGAACATCTAGATGAATCTACTAAAGCAAATACAAAATGAAATTAACGTATTCTATCCTATTTCAAATGCTCCTTCGGGAATACGATTTTACACCGTGAATTTAATTGTTTGGTGCACTCGATAGAGACGTGGCTATAGTTGTTTTATAATCTGGAAATAACATTATAAATTAGGAAAAAACTCTTCATGATTTGACTATTATTTTGCTATTACAATTAAAATCAACGATTCCCGAATGACACGAGGAGCATAAAGAATAATAATAGATAGATACAGTAAAATTCAGTTTTTAATATCTTTTGGGAACCGACATTGTTTTTAATGAAATTGTATTTGATTACGATTTTGTATTTGTTTTAGTGGCTTTTCCCAGACGTTCGCTGTGCTCTACTGCGTATTGCTTATAATCTAATATAACATACTAGCTGACCCGTGCCTACTTCGTTGAGCATAGAACCAGTTTATGATGAACCATTTAAGTAAACCTTCCCGGGACTCCACTCCACTTCCACGAATAATTCAAGTCTAAAAAAAGCCGAATCGGTTCAGCCGTTCTCGAGCTTTAGCGAGACTAACGAACAGCAATTCATTTTTATATATTATAAGAAAGAAATATTAAAAAGTAAATTAGAGGAGCTCTTTATGATTAATAATGTTTTTTTTTATTTCTATTTAGCAGATGTAGGCCGAAATGTTTTCTATTTATGTTTGAATAACAAACGTTTTGTTTTTGGACATTTCGGTTTCGACATTCGCGAGACCGTGGGACGTTGCTCCAAAAAACTTTTGATATCTGTGTTGAATGAAATGAATAGGCACTCCTACGCACACTTTGGTCATTTTGTTGATTATGTATCGAATTCCGATCGCAAATTACGCTGACATTTAATAAAATGGCTAAATCGCAATTTACATCCATGGGTAGTCACGATTTTGTCCCGAGCTCCAACCGAATCAGTAATCATTTCGAAATCCATTGTAAAACATGTTGTGTAAATAATTTAATTATACATTTGAAATTTATGATCATTTATAATACTCCAAGACTACTCACACAGCCGACCGGTCTCACACAGAGACAGCAGCATACCCACAACGTAAACGACCTCAAAACGGCATTCAACCTAGTCGACCATCGTAATCTAACATAACGTGGAAACTCAAACGCGAAAGTTTGCATTACCCAGCTAAATTCCAACCATCCGAATTGCAACCCTATATCAACGGCGTACAGTTCAAATTGACTTCAGTTTAATTGAGACACGTGCGGAATCGGGGGTATTAATGGAGTGGGCAATACACAATAAAGAACTGTTGTGCTCCAGGAATAAGTGTCATTATTGATTAGCTGTATTCGCCGCTGTGTGAAGCGCTGGCAGCGCTGGTTGTTACCGCACGCGATGACTCAAGCCTCGGTAAACAGTATGCGGGGCGATGAGTCACCGTTTTACACATTCGCGTAGTGTTTGAGCCGTGTTTGTCAGTCTACAGTTGGACTCGACAAGAAAGAAGCCAGACCATTTTAGGCGTTTATATTGCAGGTTTACTGCCACACGCCTAGACTTTAACACGTAGTGATGAGATAAAGAGGAACAAAAACATAGTGTAACAAGAACGAGTTGTGAAAGTGTAGTTAGTTCTAGTTTATAATTTATTTGTGTGCGTGACACAGTGAAACGGTCGATAAAGTTGAATATAGTTGTGCTATTCCTGAATTCCTTTGCGTTTGGACAAGTGATTCAACAATGCCGTCTAATAAAAAACTATTGGGAAATATGAAACAGATAGTGCAATGTATGTTAATGGTTCAAGTGGTAAGTTGAAAGTTTGATACAAATAATAATATACTATTAAATAATATCTAACATTACTTATTTACTAACGACGTAAATTGTAATAATGTAAATAACAGTACTAATAAACAAGAGGTTATTGCCTAATATAATATACCTAAGTCTATAACTAACACTATAAGATATCAGGCTGATGATGATGATTTGAATGTGAATATTAATGGAGCTGCTGATGATACAGATAATAGAATAATTGATTATGATTAAAACGAAATAGAATGCAAAGGCCGTCGTACAATTCAACAGCCTCTACTTGTAACAACCTATAATACCTAATCTAATTTGAATTTCAGAATGTATACTACTGACTTAACCAAGTACTTAATAATTATAATAGTGACCTATTAAATAAGTCTATAACTTATAGTCGAAATACCTATAATTAGTATTTATAAACAAAGTAATAAAATTAGGTTCTTCCAAAACGGATTATTGCTACCATAGTAATAGAATGAGCATTGTTTATCGCATCAATGCAATAAAGATTTTACAAACTAGATAATATTATTGTATTGTAAATGTATTCGCAATGCAATAACTTGTTTATTTCTTCCCGCTTCAGTCCTCCACTCCTTGGGGACAATTGAAACGAAGAAGTCTTATTGGCAACTTTACACTTTGTTTCGAAATCTTAGACTGGCACAAGAAATAAAGATATTTAATATAACATTATGATAACTTTATGCTATCTTAATCATTGAGCGAAAAATTAATACTAATATCGCATTGATTAAATTTATTTCTTGTACCCGTATTCCAAGAAAATTAAGTACTGGATAGACTAAGGACTGGAGAGCTATAAATAGCTTTACAATATTCTCTTCTATTCGAGGTAAGCTGCAAAACAATCGCTGAAAACCTCCTGAAAAACAATATGTATCATTTAATTGACCTTAATTGAAACAACTCACAACAAAACTATAAATATACAACGAGTTAAATACTTTAAAGTTCTCTATATATGTGTGACAACTGACATACCTACGGCAAAACTGGAAACAGTAGTAGATATTGATTAGATGCTTCCGGCGATCCCGGGATTGACTTAACTCAGTTACGAGTTGGAAGAGCAAAGTTTACATTGAAATAGAAAAAGCAATCTTTATTCTAAAACATCGATGTAAAAGTTGGAATAAGTTAAATGTAATCAAAAATTGGATTTAAATTTTGCAAGATCTGTTTAGTTCTTGATACCTATAATGGATCTGTTTTTTTTAGAAAAACTATTCAGTTACAAGTTATATTTTTTGTCTACATGATTTTTTTATTTACTAGGTAGGTACGAGTAAATAAACTAGTTGCACCCCTAAAGTAGATATAAATCATTATTTTAAAATATTCCTAAAGTTCTAAGGATATTCCTAAAGATGACAACAGCAAGGCTATTTTTGTGACAAATTTAGCTGTCTTTTACTATTAATGCTCTTGTCACAAAGGTTTATCTTCATCTTATCCAGTAAGTGAGAGTCTGTCATGAGCATTCATGTTTTTTACCTCTGATCTTCTAAATGATCGTAGATAGGATGTTTGTATTTCTCTTTTTCATTTCACAGATATAACAAAAATGTCGTCGTTTCTTACATAGGACAAATTTGTATGCGGTAATTAAATTATTTCAAACGTGAAGTACTCTTCAAAGGTGTTGAAAATTTCTTTCATAATTACTTCCTTCATTGAAGCATTTGAGGGTCTCAAGACCCTCTGCCCCTCGGGCGATTCGGACTGGCAACTTCGTAATTAAGCTCATTTCCCTTCGTCGCTTGTTTTGTCATTTGCAACAATTGTGTGTCTAATTTAGTCACGTTAGTTTACCGGCTCAGACGGTCTCTTAGACGATACTAATGAACGAGACTACTGAGGGTCAGGATATTAAATAAACACGTCCCTAAAAATAATTTATTGTGAATTCTGAAGGCAAAGTAGAAATGGAAAATGAAATAAAGATAGAGGGGACAAAGTCCGTCAAATCCCCACGTAATTGAAAAGCACGTGCCTGTCTAGATACCATGAAAGAAAAAAGAAAAAGGTCTGTTGGTACGGTCTGTTTGCGATCTATGATTTGCGGAACGTGACCAGACGATGATAATTGTAGTTATTGGAGTGACCGTGCATATAAATGCAATAGGATATAATTTTATTCAATTCTGCGAAGATAAATGATGGATAACGAGATGTTAGCGGAATATTTTGATTGACTAATCGTTTAACTGTATTACGTATGATACATCACATAACTCATAATAAACAATATTATTATTAAATAACCAGTTGTTTACTTTGCGAAATGATTCAGCTTGCATCTTTTTGTGCGAGATTTTAGTAAAGTATTGAATTTCGTCAAAATAAACTATCTATATATAAGATACGATAACTGAAGCCACTTGTCAGATAAGGAATCGGATAAAAGGTGAACTCGTAAGTGCATATGAACCAGAGGTAGATAAGTAGATAATATATGATTCGTCATCGCAATGTTGGAGGTCTTTTATTACTAAAGCTTTAGTTATTTGATTTATTTTATCAAAATTGTCGTAAATAATTTTATATAATAACAACACCATCTACACTAATAGCTATATATTTATAATGAGCCAGGCGATGAATTGGCAAACTAAAAAAATACAAGGGCGTTGGACTGCAAATTTTTTTATTCGGTCGTCTGTAAGTGCGATGAGTGATCAAAGAAGCGTTCCTTGTTTATGTTACACGACACTACGTACTATTTCGGTACGGGAGCCAGAAGGCGTGTCTCCGGTATTTATAAATTGCTCTGACTCATATGGCCGTCTGAAAGCTGGTCCCACATCCTTCATGGTATTACTCATAGCTAGCGAACCCGGATACTTTCTCCGTCGCTTTAATTATATATGTGATACTATATTTTGGTGCTGCTTTATTTTTAGCTCTAGCTGGATTTAATATTGTCGATTCTTTTACATCGTTTGATAAAACGACCTTGTTTTTTCTCGTTAGTCATTTCTATAGACCAACGAACATTGTCAAAGGGCCACATTATTTTATTGTCTATACAATTCATCACTGCCGTTTAAAATATTTTAATCGCTTTAAAAACCAAAGGTATAAAATTGTTAAGCGTAAAAAATAATTGAAACGTTTTTAATTTATCTCTAAATTGACAAAACATTGACGTCTTGTTATTAGTTTTGTTCATGGTAGATCAAGGACGCTTGATAATACTTATCATGAGTCACATACTGCGTACGTTCCTAACGATGCTGTAATTTAATAAGCCAATTTAGTTTACGTTATTTAATTATCTCTTCCTCTAATGGTTTTCCTGTCATGTTTATGGGAATGGAAAAAGGGGGAAAATTGTTAATAAAAACCTTTTCATGTCTGATTTTCATACCTAATAATATAATTCCAATGCTTTATGAATTTCCACATACATAGGTATTCATAAATCTACCACTAGACAGAAAAATAATATTATCAAATTAAGGGCCGATTTTTCAATCGTCAGATAACTTTTATCTAAGGAATAAATATGTGACTTTGGCAGATTTTGTATGGAACAAATGTCAAACTCACATGTTTATTCAACAGATAAAAGTTAAAACTTTTTCATGCCCAATTGCCACACCTATTATTAGGTACAAGTCCAATTCTTTCTGAATTTCCACATATTTATAAATCTACCACTAGACAGAAAAATAATATTTTCAAATTAAATCGGTTATTTTTTCAATTTACTACCGTAATGTGCATCAATTACCTTGTGGCATTCTCAACCAGCCAACCAACCATAAGGCGCAGTAAATATGCTGTGCTTAGTATGATTGGTATGATGATGAAATAAGATATGTGGAATGGAATAGGCTACTTTTCATGTATTATATAAAAAAATAAACCGTTACAATAAATGACATAAGCAAAGAAAAAAAATGACGGTGACGGTGGCGGCCACAGGAAATCCGTAATTACTTGGAGATGCGCTGGAGGACGTTAACTGAATAGTTTCTCCCCTCGCGGCTGATGAATGGGCAAAAATGAACATGTGTGCTCCGACTGATTCAATCCCTTCCAACCCTTCCGACTCATCGACTACATTGATTTGAATTGGTAAATAAATATTTCATCCGGTGTCTATGTGAAATTGAACCGTTGAATGTTGGCCTTTGTTTGTACAATTGTACATGCGGATTAAAATGGCCGTGTAAACGGCAAGGTATTCGGAGAGAGGTACTCCATTTTAATGTTGCATCCAGGTATTATAATTTATGTCTCTGTTATTTTAATATATTAAGGGCGCGTTTCACCAAGCAATGTTAATGTTAACGCCATGTTAAATATTATGTTATCCCTCTCGTATTCCCTGTCAATGAATGAGATGGCATGGTATTTTAACATGGCGTTAACTAAGTTAACTTTTACATTGCTTGGTGAAGCACGGCCTTAAGATGTTATTTTTTCTTTTTGTTGAGTTTATACTAATCAATTAACTCTATTCTATCATTGATCCTACAAGCAAACTGTTTTGTAGGACTATAAAATGCATACATGTTTGTTATAAAATACAATAATAAGTTAATTTTTTTAAACGAGGAAGGTAAATTGTTTGACTTAAAACATTTCTTTAAACTTTTTAATAAACATTAAAGAAAAATAATATAAGAAGATAGAGACTTAAAAATAATTAATGAATGCAATTAAAATCGATTTGCAAAGTTAAATATTTAGTCTGCTGTCTTTCGGCCAACAAAAATACTTTCAAGGAGTCTCCAAGTAAAATAAGTAATGAGCTCCCATAATTTGTTGCTCAAGAGGTTGTATAATTAAGCGAAATATGCAAATAACGAAATCGCAAATCAAAACGAAGGGTCCCGCTCTTTAATTATGTAAATATATTTTCATGCGTACCAAGTACCAACTAAGAGGAACAATGGTTTGGACATAATGGTAAAACTTTGAATAAAGAAGCCCCGGGGAACAACCGGTTTTTTGTTCAACCATAACCCTTGTGTTCTTCTGGAGGCTTAGAATCAGTTCGATCTTCTTCTTCTTCGGCTTTTGGTATTTTATTTGGTGGTTTGCTTTGAAACTAACCAGGATAAAGAAAATCGTTAGATCGTAACCTTTTGTACTCCAATCCATATCGATCGAATGAGAATCAAAATAAGCTAACGTCACTTAATTGGGAAGTACGCGGCACGATCGAATCTGAATCACAATCCAATCATCTATATGCTATGAAATGCATATATACTCCGTGTCCATTAATTATGATCTAAAATCTAAATGTTTAAACAAACAAGTCTACCATGAGTACCAAGTTAATGTGACATTAAATATGTCTTGATTGCGCGGTAGAATAAGTGACATTTAAATTGGTAACATTATAGCCCGCCATTTAGAGTTTATTTACATTTAGACCATGTTGAATTGGAACCGGGATACAGATGCATTTCAATTACTTGTATAATAGGCATACTCCTATTGTATTACTGAAGGTGAAACGAAACGAAAAAGTTCTAGTAAGTAGGTAATTACAAAATTCATTTTTAAATTTTTAAATTTGGAAAAATAATAACTCCTAAAAAGTACTCCACTAAGCACAATGGTAAACATAAAAAGTAATTCAGAACATTCGAAGAAAGTATAAAGTATAATAAAGGAAATATAAAAAGGCGAAATTCCCTACATGTTATCACGTTATGGTATTGTCAATGCAAGCACCATATCTCATAATATTCTTTATTTGTTCCCCCATAAACAGAAACGGTCCCTAATAATGACACCCCATGAGGAGGAACGGCCGTTTGGGTCTTGGGGCATGTGACCGCTGCATTTTATGACCACTTTACCCCGCCACATAATCGACCTTGGTGATGAAGGACGTCTAAAGTTATAGTCACTTTAGATGGCACCTTTACTGATGGCAATTTGTATAACGTTGTATTTAATGATAATAGTACATCTAAGGAGAAGATACTTTAGAAATAATGGGATAGAAAAAATAGTTCGTTAGGCATCTTTTTATGCTACAATATTCTGTTTTAGTTGAACAAGCATAGACAAATACTGGAACCCGCTTCTTGTGTAATTATGAAAATTTTACATCTGACATTAAAATGGCATTCGAATTTTAACACAGAATGTAAAAGTTTGCTAAAAAAATCTTATTTTCGAATGTGTACTTTTGTCTACTGCATGAGAATTGGGCTCCTGATTGAAGGTTTATAGACATGCAGATTCATTTATTGATTTTTATAGATATCTAGCTGACCGTGCCCACTTTGTTGAGCATACAAAGAGTATATTTTCTCACTGTTTAAACTTTTCCTGGACTTTCACGAATATTTCAAGACTACAAATATCCGAATCTGTTCAGCCGTTCTCGAGACTAACGTACAGCAATTAATTTTTATATAATATATATTACATGAACTATAAAATAAGAGAAGTAAATTACAACAAGCAATAAAAACATTAGGAACAGTAAGTCACACTTTCCTGTTCTACATTACACAACGGAAACGCGATACATATAAACGAGACGCTTGACTTACATTTCATCCTGTTTCATTGCGGTGAGGTTGCCCATTCCACAATATAGGATTAAGTTACACTTTTTACTAGTTAACAAGCACATTTTTTTTTAATTGTAACCTGACGTCGTAAATTATAATTGCGTTCACTCTACTATTCATAAAAATCTATTGACACCGGTAGAACAAAAATACATACACTATTAATATCATATTATATGCCTAATTGTCCTTCCTCTTGGCTACGCCATAAATGGGTAAAAAATGTCTTTATATCAAACGAAAATATTGCAGTTTTAGTAATTAAATACGCTGTTTTATCTTTACTTGCTAATAAATAATATTATTATTAATTTGTTACGAATAATATTGCGATAACCCGTACTACGTTACTTGGGTAGATTCATTTTCGTAGCGTGACCCTTACCCCAGCAACGAACGTCAGTGATCAATTATGACGAATAACACAATCCCCCTTGTTACAGGTTGAATTCATAGAAGCGTATTGCACCCCCCGAGACACAGCCAGGCGGTCCCCACAGCGGAGCCGCCGCTCCAGGGAACCCAGGCGATCACCAGACTCCACCAAATGGCGGTCGGACCGCCGTAACTTCGACTTCGACACCAGACGCCCGTACGAGTACGAGTCGAGAAAGTACTTCGGGAGGGAGTACGACGACTCCGGTCGACGACCCGCGTTTGATGCTGAGTCGGCGAGACGACGGGCAGACTACGAGTCGGCCAGACGGACAGACTTCGACTTATCCGCTCCAGAAGTCAGACGAAGCCCAGAGAGTGCTCCCGAGGGATCTGCCGAGTCCCCGCCAGAACCGGCTCCGTCGGCGCCCCTGAGTCAGGAGAGACAGGCCACACACAGATCCCAACAGTACTACGAATCAGGTAAATAAACATTATGTTAAGTTGCAAGTACGTATAATTTATAGTGTAACTAGCTTACCCGTACCCACTTCGTTGAGCATACAACTGGTAGGCAAAAGTAATTGCAACGATCTCCAAAGTATAATTATGACGTTATATTAATAGAAATATTCTTTAAACAATTGCTACAATAAGTGGTACGCAGGTTTGAGGTCTTTTTTTAATTGGTACGTAGCACAAACTAATCCCGAATAGTACACCACTATTCTATCTCAAATGGCGTTAAAAGTGAGGTTTATTATATTGCTTGATTTTTCCCTTTGATACACTTATAGTAAATACAGTGTCTCACACAAACACGAGTTGCGAGTTTCTTACGCCGGTTCTTGCGAATTACTTACGCCAGTTCTTCTCAGCCGATTAAGGTTGAACATGGTAGCTTGCTGTTTTTTACATTCTGAAAAAGCTTGTTAAGTTTCATTATGAAATTATTTTATTTATTATTCATAGAGACACATACTCGTTCTCTTATAATATGATATTAGTGTGATGTGAAAGCATTGAGATCAAAATTTTTAATGCTTTGATTAAAATAGTTAGAATACTTTTCGATCATTCAACATTAAAAGGTTTTTTTAATAGGTCTAATGTCGGAAACCCTAAACTGTAACAGCTGGTAAAATGGGTTTCATTTGTATTATTTAAGTGGCACTCATTACTCTACATTTATGCATATTGTATGCAAATTGTGGTACGTATGCGGTCACAATATCATATGAAATCGCATTTATACACACCGATCGTGTTACCACATAAATAAATTCTTATGTATTTCGTAATATTACCGGTTTTAATTTATTCAATAGCTAGAGTTCATAATCAACTTTGTGCCTAGAGCGAAATAAAATGCGTAGGTATTCATTTATAATGAATAAGTGAATATTATTCAAAATGACTACAGTTATCATTGCTTAATAACTCGATTATGTAAATGATTTTGGCAGTATATGTATGTTCCACCGTACCGCCTCAACTATAGGTCGGATTTGATGAATGTTAATAAAATCACAGACAATGTATGAAAAACTACTTTTGGGGTAGCGTATACTAATGTTCTTGGGCCTTACTCTCCAAAAGGATTCGAGATTTCTACTATTAATCTTACGGGACAGATCAATAGGTTCGTTTCAAAGTAATCCACCAAATAAAACACCAAATAATATTGAACTGATTCGATTCTCGATTGTGTCTGGAGTAAGCCTGCTGGGCCTCGATCCTCATGCCCCGAACATCATTTCTACTGTCAATCTGTCCCGTTCATGCAAATGTGATTAAGCGCACGTGCGAGAGGAATAGACTTATATTCGAAACTAAGTTCGAGGCATGAGAATTAGGACCCTGGACCCTAATACTGGTAACTGTCAACTCTGTAAATGACTTGATATAATAAAATATGCAATTCCCAAACTTCGTCTATTTTCACAGAAACTCCTAGTGCGTATTTCCTACTGTCCTATCACTACGCAACTGGCGACTGGTCCCACACCAAGTCGCCTTACATTTGTGTCAGCATTCTTGATTATAGAAACACATTTAGTGGTCTACAGTACTTGCTGTTATACACTTATCTACGGCATTCACCACACGCGTGAACAATAAGTATAAATATGAAGTGTAATGATGTAACAACAATATGTATTATCAATACGTAACACCAATACCACGTACATATTCAATTTGATCTAAATGTTGTCAGAAAATTGAAATTCTTTATTGCGTGGGGAAGAAGTGACATTTAAATTGGTAGCATTATAGCTGCTCATACTGAGCATTGTTTACATTTAGATCACTTTGAGCTAGAACGGATATACTATGTCATTACGACGCATATATATGTATAATGTTCGAAGGAACATAAGAGAGTGGCAAAAAACAAAAAATGTAAATATTGGTATGGGGGCTATTATTTTAGTTTTTTATTGCCTATATGTTATTGTTTGGACCTGAACCCGCGACCTCCAGCTCGAGCACCGAGGCACTGAGCCATAGAGAAGTAACCTAGCGCCAAATATAGTTATGTATATTGCACAAAATACATTCTGTTTTGTATTAGGTTGGTTGAAATTAAAGTACTTATATTGAATTGTAGATTTATTGTAACTTGCTTGCGTGAACAAAAGGGAATGAATTGCGGAAAACGAAATGACAAAGCAAATATAGAAAATTATCAATATGTAGGGTAGTTGGAATATAAATTTGTCGGTAATAGTGAATAACTTGCTCGTTGCTATGTAGAAGTTATAGGCGCTCGAACATCCTCCCCTCTGTGGAAAGCATCGCTTTCAACTTCATAGCTCGTCCTCGGTAAGAAGTGGGCAAAGCTTGACCACTGGTCTTCGGTAGCAGCTTCCGGAAGAAGTTCGCACCTCGGCAACTCGTGCTATGTCATCTGATCCGGGAAACAGGCGTGACACTCGTGCAAGCTTCCAGGACAGTGGCGGTAAATTGTCTTCCATTAAAAGAACTAGATCTCCTTCTTGTAATTTTGATGAATTCGTTTTCCATTTGTGCCGCTGCTGCAGCTCTGAGACGTACTCCTTCTGCCAACGCTTCCAAAAGTGTTGACGAATCTGTTCCAGCCTTGCATGACGTTGAAGAAGATTTGTATTGGCATCGTAGAGTGACGGTGAAGGTAATGACAGCATAGACCGACCAATCAGAAAGTGCCCGGGGGTTAAGGAACGGTAATCGTTGGGATTGGACGATAGGGGACATAAAGGTCTACTATTTAAAATGGCCTCAACTTGTGCAAATAGTGTACCTAACTCTTCGAACGTGAGATGGGTATTACCCATAACCCGACGTATATGAAATTTGGCTGATTTTACGCCGGCCTCCCAGAGGCCACCAAAATGAGGAGCGTGCGCGGGAGAAAAAATAAATTTAATGTTACCTTCAGTTGCAAAATCCAAAATAACTTGTTTGTTGGCCTTTATAAAGTTGCCTATTTCTTTAGCTGCCGCGACAAAATTCTTGCCGTTATCACAAAATATTTCTAACGGTTTTCCTCGTCTAGAAATAAATCTGCGAAGCGCCTGTAAAAAACCATCTTTGGAAAGATCGCTGACAGCTTCTAAATGCAAACATTTAAAACGAAAACATATGAACAAACATAAATATGCCTTGATTGTTCTTGCCCCGCGTCCCCTCTTGTTTAATATATAAAATGGACCCGCAAAATCAACACCCACAGTTTTAAAAGGAAAATCTGGCATAACTCTTTGTACGGGTAGATTGCCCATCATTGGATTTAAAGACTTTCCTTGATGGCGCCTGCATATTATGCATCTATGAACAGTATTTCGCGCAAGACGCCTGCCATTTATTGGCCAAATAGATTCTCGAATTAACGATAGTAGCAATTGTGGCCCCGCATGCATGTGACGAATGTGATCTCGTTCAAAAACTAGTTTAGTGAGATGATGATTGGAGTGAAGTAAAATAGGATGTATTTTATTAGAATCGTAATTTGAATTAATTAATCTACCGCCAACTCTTATTAAATTTAAACTATTATCAAAAAATGGTGTCAAAGACAATATATTAGATTTAATACTAATAGATTTATTGTTTTTCAATAATTTATATTCTTTTGGAAAAGATTCGATTTGAGAAATCATACATAAACTATAGAAAGCATCATTCAGCTCATCCAGACTTAAAATTCCTACACGTTTTTTTGTACTATTTCTAAGATTAAAAATAAAACGCTTAACATAACCTAATATCCTTTGAACCTTAGTAAATTTAGAATATCTTTCAAAATCAATTACTCTTGCTTCTTTAGCTTCATCTAGCACGCCTACAGAAGAATTGAATTTAATCTCAGGCAAGATATACTGATTTGAGCTGTCTGGGGAAGGAATGCACCACTCTTCCACTTCTGGTTTAGATAAAAATTCAGGACCATTCCACCACATTTTCTTTGAAATAATTTCTTTAGGTGTGACACCCCTAGAAACAAGATCAGCTGGATTCATTAAGGTAGGTACATAATGCCATGATCCGATATCTGTAAGTTCGGATATCTCTATAACCCTATTTGCTACAAATGGTTTTAAATTGTGACATTCAGCACGAAGCCATCCAAGGACAACAGTAGAATCGCACCAATGTACCTGACGTGCGATTGGATGTCTAAGTGACGTCATTACTGCCTTTGATAACTTAGCTGCTAGAAGTGCTGCACATAGCTCTAAACGGGGTATAGTCGTAGGTTTCATAGGAGAAATTTTCGATTTAGAACATAGCAATCGTACATGAACAATATTATCTTTATTATTTATAGATCTAAGATAAATACATGCCCCAAATGCTCGGAGTGAAGCGTCACTAAATGAATGTAATTCAACATAATTATAATTATCACACAGAACCCTTCGCGGTACGTTGACATTTAAAAGGTGCGGTAAAGTATTGCTCAATTCATTCCAGGATCTTTGTATATCTTTGGGAACTGGATCATCCCAATCTAGCTTCTTTTGCCAAAGAGATTGTAATATAATTTTTGCTAATACCACACATGGACTTATCAAACCCAACGGGTCAAATATCTTAAAAGTAAATGATAAAATTAATCGCTTAGTAACTAACTGTTCCTTAGGTGGAACTTCAAATATAACCTGTAAATTATCATCATCAGGGTTCCAATTAATACCTAAGGCACTGGTTGATGAACTTAGACTAAACTCACCAGTTGAATTTACTACATCTGTGCTTAAAATTGATTTGCAATTAGATTTGTACTTACGAAGATTAAAACACGCTTTCTTTAAAGTGCTAGATACTACGCTTTGGATATATTTAAGTTCATTTTCGCTATCTGCCCCTGTTATAATGTCATCAACGTAAAAATCTTGTTTAATAATGTTCCCTATGGATTTATCAGTACATTCGTGTCCTAATTGCCAGAGACAACGAGTACTCAAAAAACTTGAACTTGCAAGACCGTACGTAACTGTTTTAAGACGTAGAGTTTTAATTTTGTCTGTTTCGTCTTCCCGCCATAAAATTAGCTGCAAATTTTGATGCTCAGGATATAAATTAATTTGCCGATACATTTTGGCTATATCAGCTGTCAGTAAAAATTTATGAAATCGCGCCCTAATGAGAATAGCAAAAAGAGAATTTTGAATATTTGGTCCAACCATTTGTATATCATTTAGTGAAAAACCAGAAGTTGTTGGTGCGGAACCATCAAAGACTACTCTTATTTTAGTTGATTCACTATTTTCTTTAAATACCGCATGATGGCATAGAAAATGAGATTGACTTAGAGATTTTGCATTAGATAGTTCTTCTAAATGCCCAAGTTCTAAATATTCCCTAATAAAATTCGAATATTGTATTTTCAATTGTGGATGCTTCCTGAAGCGTTTTTCTAAATTTATAAATCTATTAAGAGCAATATTGTAAGAATTGCCTAAACAATCAGGTGTATCAATCAAAGGTAGTTGAACTGAAAATCTTCCACTAGATAAACGAATAGTATTTTTTATAAAATGTTGCTCACAAGTCCTTTGAACTTTGGTAAGCGTAGATTTATTTGGAACTTCCTCAATGGTCCAAAATTTTTGTAATAAATCATTTACATTTTCCTTACAAAAATTCTTAGTAAGCACTGAATTATGACATTGAATTTTCTTAGTATTAGATAAAGCTGTTGGAATAGAACCTGTTATCAACCAACCGAATTTAGAGCTTCTTAGTTTAATATTATGTCTTGAATTTATAGACTGTTCTTCATTGCCGAGAACATCCCAAAATAAGTCTGCACCTATTAGTATATCGATGGACGATGGAATGTTAAAATCTGGATCGGCAAGTGTTACATTGTTTGGAAATTTGAAATTGTGTAAATTGATAGCTGTAGCAGGAATTGTTCCTGTTAGTTCTTTGAGCACATAACAAGATAAGGTTATATTGTAATTTTCGTGTATGGAATTCAGTTGAGCAATGCAACTTTCCGTTATATAGTTAGACAAGTTGTTGCCAATTCCTATAACACTTATTTTATTTGTAGAACTTGATTTTAAATTTAAACAATCTTTTAGCCCTTTACTTATAAAGGATGATTGACTTCCGCAATCAAGTAATGCTCGCACTTTAATAGATTTATTAGTTTCTGGATTTGTTACTTCGATTATAGCAGTAGAAAGCAAGACTTGATTTGTAGGTTGTGTAGAAAAATTTACAATTGTATCGTTAGTAAGATTTAAATTACTATCTGTTGCCTTCGTTTGATGAAGCAGAGTATTGTGCTTTCTTTTGCACACACGACATGGACCTAGTTTGCAATTAAAATGTTGATGTCCTTCCCTTAAACAGTTCATGCATAATTTTAATTTTCGGACGTCACCAATCTTCTCATCAAAGCTCTTTGCCTTAAATATTTGACACTCGTATATTCTGTGCTCACCCTTACAAATAATACAAGTTTTAAAATTGTTTTTGTTGTGATTGCCTTGTACAAAAGAAAATGATTTTACATTAAACCTTTCAGCGTTAACATTAGAGCCTGAGGGCCGCGAGGTGCCATTTGATCCTCTCATCCTATCTAATTTGTTTCGATTCAACGTTTCAAGTATGTCAGCTCGATCCGTTAAAAATTTATTAAATTGTTCTAACGTAGGTACCTCATCCAAAGAGTTACGCATTTCTTCCCATTTAACCAAAGTACATGTATCTAATTTTGAAGAGACAATATGAATAATTAAAATATCCCAATGTTGTGTAGATTGTCCTAGACTGGATAATGCGCGTAAATTTTTAGTCACGTGATCCACAAGAAAACGCAAAGATCGCTCGGACTCACGATTCAATGGTTCAATTTTGAAAAGAGCATTTAAATGATGATTTAAAAGCTGTCGTTTATTGTCGTACCTTTCACAAAGTAAACGCCACGCATCATTATAATTAGCCTCGGAAACCTCCAAATTGGATATAATCCGTGCAGCATCACCTACTAAGTATGATATCAAATAGTGAAATTTGTGTATAGGCCTGATGCGATCATTATTATGTATAACGGACAAGAAAGTGTCACGAAATTCAAGCCATCGAAAATATGCACCATCGAATTTATTTATTTGTAATTGAGGCAATTTAAATTCTGCTTCAAAATGATCGCGATGACACTGAGACAAGGAAGAGTTATTATGATCATCCCTGTTGTTACCAAACTTAGTTATAATAGTTTGTGCCATTGCCATACATGTTGCACAATCTTGCTCAATAGCATCACGCTCATTTATTTCAAATGTTAAATTATCTGAATTTAAGACATCAATTGAATCTTGCACTTGTTCATATTGAACGGTTAATAAACGAAACTTTTCTAATCTTATTGAAACTTCCGCCAATTGAACAGAAGATAAATGTTCATTTTTATCAATTAAATCAATATAGTTTTTAAATTTAGTAATACGCCCTTTTAAAGAAGTGCGCTTGGCAAGTAATGTTTTTAATTCACACTTGTCAGTATCATTCGGCATTTTGAAAGATAATTAACAAAATAACAAAAAGAAAAAAAAACTTTAAATATTGAAAATAAATTTGTAATGTGCTTCCCCTTAAATGTAAGTATTATTTTAATTAACTTCCCCTTAACTGTATGTTCAAATTTATTCAATCAAATTTTTTGAAAATATATATATTTTTAAATTCACTTAGCCTTAATTATTTGCAATTGACTTCGCCTTAATTGTATATCATATAGTCTCTCTAATGTAAAAGGGAAAATAAAATCGCTCACGCTCCTTAATTTGGTGTCACCTGGTGTTCCACAAAATGGCCGCTCGCGTTAAGCTTCGCCTTAACTTATTTTTCGAGTTATTAACCTCCTGGTCGCCTGAAATAGTCGGCAAATAATAAGTTTATGCTTTCTGTATTGACAAATAACTTTCTAATATGTTTGCAACTTTATTAAACAGATGTATAAAAAGTACTGTAATAAGTTTGCCAAAACCAAATGTTTCAGACAATTAAATAAATCAACCAAATATCTACTTAATATCTTGTTATTTAAATTTACTTAATGCACCTTATACTAAACTCCTTATTAAAATTACAATTACTTGCTTTTAATGTGAATGTAAGTAGATAAAATTTTAGAACAAATAGTATACAAATACCAATTAAAATAGAAGTATCGCTTTGGATTTTAGTATAATAGAATTATTATGATCTGGAGTAAAGGTAATAGAACACAGGAATGTAGGATATATTTAGAAAGTAAGGTTTTAGGTGTTGGGTACTGGGGTTAGGAAATGGTTGTAATGTGGAAGAATAGGAAGACACTTATCTGAAAGGCGAATCTCTCGTAGATCTCACGACGTCTTCAGTTTCGTTTCCTTCCACTTGCAGAAATAATAATTACTTTCCAGCTGGATCACTCTGACCAGGATGATGCAATAGTTGGATCGTCGAATGACCGCCGAACGTAATTTAGACTATTTCTTGTTGTTGAAATCCCTCGTTTCCTTGGATTACGATTTGTAGATTCGTATTTTTTCACGGTCGCCAGATGTTTTGTATTAGGTTGGTTGAAATTAAAGTACTTATATTGAATTGTAGATTTATTGTAACTTGCTTGCGTGAACAAAAGGGAATGAATTGCGGAAAACGAAATGACAAAGCAAATATAGAAAATTATCAATATGTAGGGTAGTTGGAATATAAATTTGTCGGTAATAGTGAATAACTTGCTCGTTGCTATGTAGAAGTTATAGGCGCTCGAACACATTCAGTTGTTTTTTCCAACGAAATATACACCGCAGTGACCTTGAAACTGAGCTCATATGTCTTAAGACTGGCTTCATAACAAGACAAAGCCACAATGGTCCTCGTTAGGTTGCCTATTGTTCTTGTTACACCCTGTATAATGAATAGAAACACATCTTGGGTGCCTACTGTGTAATTACCTAACATAGTAAAATTCCTATAACATGCATGATGAAAACATCATGCATTTATAGGAATTTTACTATGTTTCAGCACTTTTAAGGTTACTAATAATTTAGTACACATTAACGATTTGATAATAACGTATCAAATCGTTAATGTGTACTAAATTAATAATATAAAGGGCTCAAATAGTTGGAAAAAATAACAGCTTTTTATTACAAGGTGTTTTTGGTAGCTAGACGAATCTATATATCTATTTCTTCACTTTATATATAAAAATTAATTGTTGTTCGTTAGTCTCGCTAAAACTCGAGAACGGCTAAACCGTTTCGGCTATTTTTAGTCTTGAAATATACGTGGAAGTCCGGGGAAGGTTTAAACGGTTCATCACAAACTGTTTCTATGCTCAACGAAGTGGGCACGGGTCAGCTAGTTCTATATAAAAGCTTTTAAAAACTAATTGTCGTTAAAACATTCAGAATACTTCCAATCAATGTACATTTTATATGTTTTACATTTCAGTCTAAAGTATTTAAAGTAATATTCAAACTATTTGAGTGTCTAAAGAGTGTTGAGTAAAGGATTGGCAACAACGAAAAATTTTAATCAGCTATGTATTGTTCGTCCAGACATGAAAAAATGTCCTGAAGTCTTTTGAAAGCGACGCGACGTAGAGTTTTTCATTTTATGTTGATTAATATGCATTAGGCTACATTTGCGCAGTGAATGTGCAATGCATTTCTGCTGACTATAAATATTTAAAGTGGTCGTTATTTTAATTGAAAGATAAAACGCGTTTATTTTATTTATAGGTGTCTTTAAAAAGAGGGCACTATTTTTTTAAGTTTATTTTATTTTCATCGCTATATATTTGGTACAAGTATACATATAGATAAATTACAAATAAAATTGCAGATTATATTTTTAAAGTTTAGTTATTTTAACATTCATTTACTATTTTAGTAATCTGTGCGTTCAGTACGTTTTCACGGATTAGTGAAGTTAAAAATTTGAGTTCTACATTGTGTAGGTATTTATTTATAACCTTTTGATGCAAATCGTCGCCTTACCTTCTCAAACTCGTATCTAAAAAATTACAACTTTTCAGTAGAGTCAAAACACTTAATAATTTTAGATTTTATTATGACATGGATTTTGGATACTTTCGTATACTGTACATAACTGAACCTCATTTAAAATAAAATCCTTGTTATAATAAAATCTAAAATCACTATGTTTTTTGACTAATTAAAATAGTAAAGATGTAGTTTTATAGATACGAGGTTGTGAAGGTAAAACGACGAAATGCTGATTAACTATATTTAAGTGAAAGTACCTAGTAGTTAATCTAAATAGTGGTTACAATTCAGGTTACATTCCTCTGATTAAAATAAATATCGTTTAGCTGAGCTACGTTTTTGAAGCGATTTAACACGTTAATAGTCGCGATTCAACACCGAACACATTTCGTCACCCACGGCGATGGGGGTCCATGACCGTCCATGCGGAAAAGTAATTACGTCACCTAATGACGTCACTTACGCACCCCGAGGATAAATCGAATTTCACCTTTTACATATTGTTTCGTCTGCCTTAATCGATTTTATATCGATATAAATTCCATTTGAATGTATTAAAGGCTTTATTATACTAAGGCTTAAGGCTTTGTTATGAATCATTTAGAATTGAAAATTTAAGGGTTTATAATAGATGATTTAGATCTCAAAATTTCTCCTTTTAGCAAAGTTATAATATGAACGAAGCCTAATTATAATTACTTAAGTATATCATTTTAGATTTACAAAATAATACCTATGTTCCTTACGGGTAACAATGTAGTATACTTTATATATATTACTAGTAATTTTCAAATTATTTGTACAATGATAGGTACCGGCGTACACTTATAGGTACCAACACATTCTATATTTGTCCACTTGCTTTGTACTGTTTTAATTCCACTGATGCCCCATACAAAGCTAAAGGCGAAAATCCGCATGGCTAGTAATATTCCATGTGCATAACCAGCTATTTATGTATTTGTCGCAGCTGCAGGCTTTAAATCCAGACTTTTTGTGTCGAGCATGCATGCAGATGCCTTTGTTGTACGAAGCAAGGAATTCTCATTAGGAGGGCTTTGAAATAACATTAGCAGTGTGCGGGTTAAAAGGGAATTATTCGTTCATTAACTATGGCGTGGTAAGGGCACTCGAGCTAAGGAAAAAGACCGATTTTGTTATATAGGTACGGGGTCATGACTCGTGGGTGATGAAAAATGCGTGGCGATATTGTACCGACATTAAATGATAAACGTTATGTAGTCTACTGAAATAAAGATGAATATTTTGTGTACTTTAAATTCATAACTTCTTATCGTGAATGAAATTAAAACCTTTCATCAGACAAATACAATTTTATTCAAATAGGCACGTAAAAATGTCTGCTACGAAACGAATTGTAACATTTTCGTATCCTTTGTAAAATGGGAAGGAAAAATTATGCTTTTTCAGGTAAGAATATGAGTACAATGCTCATTTAAAGACGGCTACTTGAGACAAACTGCGAGACGCAGGGCTCCAGTACGGAAACCTTTTCCTTGCATTTTACCTTCGAGCACTTAAGGAAATGATCTGCACAAAATTACGCAAATATGCACTTATTTCTAGTTGTTGTCGCAATGGGGCACTCGTTACGTAAAACTGTGGATTACGTAATGTGAATCACGCTACATTTACGTATGTTTCGTGCATATTTTGACATTATTTTCCTTGTTACAGAATCATCGTCAGAGGATAGATCGTCCTCGTCTGAAGGGGAAGAGGACGAGTTTGGAGAGTTCGACCCGTTCGCAACTGCGCCATCGCTGCACTCCCCGGACAGCGGGCGCTCGGACCCGCGATACGCCAACGCCCCGCGCCGAAACCCCAGCCCGTACTACTACGGCGACCTGTTCAAGTCAGCTCCCCCGCCGCCCGCGCCCTCCGCGCCCACCGTGTCCTCCACCTCGTCATCGCGCGGCCCCCGCTACAGGAAGTCCGCCAGCCTAGACGCCCCTCACGTCGCCCAAAGACCGAACCTGCCCAAACGATTCTCCGTGGCAGAGGATGGCTTCCGTGAGCTAGAGAGGTCGTCCTCCTCGTCCGGCGAGAGCGCGTGGATGCCGCCGAGGCGCCGCGGGCGCGACGCGGCCGGCTGCGTGTGCGCCGCGCCCGAAGATGTAGAGGAGCATCGGCCGTCCCGAAGCGTGTTCTATGTGCCGGCGCCCCTGCCGCGCTGGCCCCAAGAGATGACCACGCGACAGATCTACGAGACCGCCTTCGATTGCAAAATAGCACGATCCGACGATGACTTGGACGACTTCGACCGAGTCAGCAACCATCCGGCTCTATTGCAGGCCGAGGAGCGTAAAGTGATCTCGTCCGCCTCTTCCGCCTTCGAGGCAGTCGAGCGTAGCGAACCCGATTACAAGGGTCGCCGTAAGGTAACTATGAAAACGGATAGCGTGCGTCGCTCTAAAATACCCACCATCCGTCAAAAGCGAGAGAACGAAAATAATGCGTGTGCTTTATCGGAGGAACTCGAGAAAGTGCACATCGAAGAGGATGAACGCTCGACGTCGTCGCAGCTGCCCCTGCGCGGGTATACTCCGTCTCCCCCGTCGACGGCGCCACTCCCGACAAAATTTCAGCAAAAAGATGGGTATGCCATGAATAGTATAAAGAGTGCCCCGAACTTGCCCCAGACGCAACCGGCGCATCCCCGTCTCAAGGACTTGAGATTGCCTGTGAAATCATTACGTGCGAGAGATACACCGACCAGTAGTGATGCTAGCATGACAGATGTCAAAGCATCGGTTTCGACGGAACTCGATGTAGGACAACGATTGAGGGATTCCAGTCGGGAATCTCGCGACGGTGATGATGAGAGGGGACAATCTAAAGACGGTATTTTTTTAGAGATTAAGGGTCGACCCACCTCCGATTCTGACACACCTGAATTGAATCGGTACCCGGGGCCCAAGGGGGTCGGCCCTATAATGGAGTTTAAAGGCAGGCCTGGCATTGCACGTCCGAGAAGAAAGTATTCTAGCACCGAGAGTATGGCTACGAGTAGCAGCGGTGGAAGTATGGAATCATTGCGGAGTAGTAATAGCGAGGGTGATAGAAGTAGTAGTAGTTCGGAAAGTAGGCATTCTTCTTCTCTAAGTTCCCACAGTTCAGATTCGGGCAACGTCCCGTTTATGAAATCACATCACATGCAATTGTCCGGGTTCGGTCACCATCCAGCTAAGTTACATATTTTGAGCCCTATATCTGACAAGTCATCACAGGAACCAGCATCAGAGACGTCAGATAACAACAAAAATAACAACTCACAGAAGGTGTCACCAGAAGACGTAGAAAGTGGAAACACTACAATTCAGACGACCGTTGAAATATTACCCAAACCAAAGAGACGTGCATTGCAAAATAGAAACTTGCTAAATCTCGCTTTTCGGCATTCGACACCGGGTGACACTGAGATCCAAGGATCGGACAGCGGTATATCCATTCACTCGCGAGAAGGTGTCGATTCACGAAACGCGTTCATCAACTTTAAAAATAGCAACACGGAGGAAGAGCGAAAGGACGATGGGGGAGACCTCTCAGATCTTCCATTCGATATGCCCAAACTGAGAAGGCGTCGAGCCGAAGCCGAAGTCGATTTGAGAACCTTGCCATTTGATATGCCAAAATTACGCCGCAAGCTACGCGGACAATCCTTACAACTCAACAGCGACTTCGGTGAAGCAATATCTAACGCGTCGTCCAGTCAAAGCGTTCAAGACTTGAATCAAGGTAAGCATCATTATTGTCCATAAAATAAACCAGCACTTTATTTTTATCAGATTAGACTGTCACGTTGCATTTTTCTACTTAAAATGCTGACTGTATCACACGTCAATCTCTGAAATCCGAGGGTCCGTCAAGTTCAATTTTTACAAGACGTAACTCGATGCGACCGCTACCGTATTATGCCGATTAAGATGTATGACTCCAGATTTCTCGACTCCCGATATAATTTACTTGAGTGCTTTTTGCTCAAGTTTTTCCTGTATGCTCCGGGCAATTTGTAAACGTATTGTTGCATTAAGAGTTTTTGATTGTTCGTGGATTGACGTAAAGAGATGTGGCATGCTTCGTTTCTTATTGCTTTTAAGACTAATTTGTTTTATATTACCGTCACGGTTAATTATATTTGTTTATGTTTTGTTTTTTATTGTTTGCAGAAAAGAAGCACCTCAAGCTGAATTTTGATTGTGGCAGCGGTGGCGGTGGGTCCAAAGGGCTACATTTGAATTTGGGCCCTATTGCCCCACCTCGGGATTTGATTGACTCTTCGTTGCCACTTGACCGACAAGGGTATGTATTTATCATTAACGCAGTTAGTACATACTATTTAACTTCAATTTATAGCGGCTTTCAATAACAAAAGAAAAATAATCTGAGACTTCCACAAAAACAGTGGATGAATTTGAATTTATATTTTGTAAATTCTTTATATATTTTTAAATTCTTCATGTCTTTAAACTCAAGCCTTTCTGGTAATAAACAGTGTAATAAATGCATCATTCGCCTTATTTCCAGGTGGTACCATGGGACGCTATCACGTTTGGAGGCCGAAGGTCTGTTGAGGGACGCGAATGAGGGAGCCTTCCTCGTGAGGAACAGCGAATCCACTAAACACGACTACTCGCTCAGTTTAAAGTGAGTTCATTTAAATAATATTATGTAGTACCGTACACTCGGATTATAAAACAATAGGCAGACTCACCAACCCGAACATGAGTTGGTCATATTACCAACATTATGATGTGATTTTAACGCGTATTTTAAATAATTGAAGACATGAATGGATGAAGGTGATAATAATATGCAGCAAAACTATGATTTTGAGAAAAATGAGTTCAAACTGTCACTTAAACTAATTAGCATACGTCGTAAAGTATTAAATAATATTAATCTAAAGATCCGTCTCTAAAATCCTGTTCTAGTTTAAATGTACCAAATATCCTGTTCTAATCATTAATAATATGAATGATTATTATTACATTGTTATTATCAATGTACTAATTATGTACTAAATAATATAAATCGTGACTACATATCCTGAAGTGACTGTTTAAACTCAATTTTCTGGGTATAAATATGTTGCGACATATCACCTTCATCGATTGATGCCTTCAAATATATTGTGATTTTATTAAAAACAGCTTTATTTAGAATGATGAGAATGCTATATCTGCAATCTGCTGAAGGACCAAATAACTTGTAACTTTCTTTTACATTATCTTTATTCTATTATGATTTTTATTAACAATATATTTATCACCAGATCGACTCGTGGCTTCATGCACATGCGGGTCTGCCGAGGCGGTGAAGGCTACACCCTGGGCGGTGCAGCTACTGCCTTCCCAACAGTTCCGGCGCTAATGCGGCACTACGTTACCGCCCAGAGGCTGCCAGTCCGCGGCGCGGAACACATGGCACTGTCCACGCCTCTCCAGGCAGTCCTGCTTTGAAAGATTTTGAGTTGGAAATGTGTTCGAACAATCCGGAACACTTCGGGAAGCTTCGAACTCAACGGCAGTCCGGCTTAAAGATTCGGGAGCGATCGTGAGCTCACGAGAGGATTCGAACGGGTAGTTTGAAGCGCGGAGCACTCTAAACGCTTCGCCAGGCAGTCCCGCTCTGATGGATTCGAGAACGATCGTGAGCTCACGACATGTTTCGATGTGGCAATTCGAGGCGTGCAGCACATATAACTGACCACGCCTCGTCAATTCCTGTTCTGAGAGATTCGAGAACGGTCGTGAACTCACGAGAAGTTCCGAATGGGTGTAAATTGAGGGATGTTTTGATATTTATTCGTAACGTAAGTTATGTGTTGTAGCTTAGATCGGTTAATGATACCAAAGAAATAGTATAAGCGCTATAAAGGCTTAACCTTTGAGGTTTTGAACCTCGCTAGTCCCATGCGGCGAATGTGCTCGCCGATTTTGATAATGTGAAGTATGCTTTTCTATATCACTTAATATTAACGAATTAGTGTTACGAGTACGATATGCTTCATTCGCCGTTTCATTTACATTTCGCGATCAAATTCGCCGTAGACATTATTGGACCAATTCTGATAGGTTAACTGGTCGTGGCCTAAAAGACGCAATTATTTGGCCCAGGCGCTTTTCCAGTATTAAGTAGAATATTGTGTAACTTATTTATTTAAATATTTATAGAGTTTAGATTTTTCCATTTATTGTACGCGAGTTTAAATAGGTTTAGCGAATGTAACGCCCTCTATCGAATTTGCAATGGAAAAGCGCCGTACGTGACAGTGTAACGCCATACGATAATATATTTTACTCCATAGCGATATGGTCGGTTTTGATACTGTGTGTATTTATTTTTTTCACAACACCTTATCATTAGACGTAATTCATACACGAGTTATGACCGTGCAATCTTTTCATAAGTAGCAATAGTATTAAGAGTTAGCATCTTTTGCACCGTAATAGGACAGTTTTCTTACAACATAATTAGAAGTGTTTAGTGACACTGGAGCAAATTGCCAAGTCGGAGCTGGCGTCGAGCTGACGTGATGCAGCAATCGTTTCTATATAGTAAATAACCCATATGTATGGCACATTCGCGTATTATTAAGATCATAGAAAGATTGCACATGTTATGTATTCACATTGACTTATTTATATTTTTTGTTACATTAGACGTAAGTAGGATTACGATGTTTATGGGCCCTCGTATTTAATATAGATTAGATGTCGGTACTCCATTTTAACACTAAAATGGAGTACCTAATGATGTAACATTATAGTTTTTTTCTGTGATTTAGTTGGATAAAAGAAAAGCCAAAAAAATGAGTGTCTATGGAGCGTTAAGCTTTGTGTAAAAATGTCCCGATTGATAGTAATTGTTGAAAAAACTTGATCTCAAATATCTTCCTGAACGATTCAGTTACCTTAGACTTAATTTATATTAATTTGTACCTGATTTTGTAACTAACGCAACGTTGTTCGAGACTTAAAATTATGTTTAGATTTTGTTGTGTGAATTGTATTTACAATGTGAATGTACCTAACGAGTATTGATGCGAGGTTCTTATTATTATTACTAAACCACCGCGAAGCAGCTACACGAGTGTGCAACTAATTTAATAACAATAATTATTATTTACATATTTTATTACCCCACTAGTGAAAATATTTACACGCTGTTCAAGCGATGTTTTCTCTTTGTCTAATACGTAAGAAGATTCACGCGGGAGACAAGGACAAAACATTGCTTGTACAGAATGTAAATGTTTTTATTAGTACGGGGTTAGCGTATTGTGTGTGAGCAGAAATGAACAATTTATCGGACTTGGCTAGGCACTATGCCCCATAAGCCCATCCGCTTAATATACCTACAGCATAAGTAACGTAGTTCTATAAAGGATTGTAGGTTAATGTACTGTATAATTTTTTTGTTGAACATTTTGAAGTGTCAAAATTTTTGCATTAAACGACGTAGCGAGGTCGTATGTTAGGTAGTTATAGCTTACCCTAGTTATAATCAATTTGAAGGTGTAGTTTGAAAACGAATGATAATAAAAATGATTAAAATTCTATACGTTTTGTTATTTACCCCGTGAATGAAGTTAACTGAAAATATATCTGTACCCTTTGGGTAAGTATAGGGAGTGTTTCACCAAGCAATGTAAAAGTTAATCCTTCGTTAAATATCATGTTGTTCCTCTCGTAATTTCTGTCAATGAATGAGAAGGCGTAGTATTTTAAGACGCCGTTAACACTAACATGCGTTGGTGAAATCGGGACATAGATTTCGCTATCCATGCAAATTGCAGACCTATATCTTATGAACTTAAGGCTGGGTTTCACCAAGCTATGTTAAAGTTAATCCTTCTTTAAATATCATGTTATCCCTCTCGTATTTCCTGTCAATGAATGAGAAGGCATGGTATTTAAACATGACGTTAACTTTAACATTGCTTGGTGAAACACGGCTTAAGAGTCTTTAAGTTGAGTCTAAAATCATTAACTAGGTATTGATTGAAGTGTATGTAATTACATAATACTGGTCCATGATAATACCAAGTAAACGATGTACATATTTACTTTAAAGGATGAATACTCTTTCCAAACTGTTTGAATATTTGCTAAGGGCTACAGTCTTATTTGGTTAAAAATTTTAATGGTGTCATATTTTTTAAATTCAAGTGGGCCACATGCGGCCCGCGGGCCGTAGGTTAAGTACAGCTGACCTAGACAGTTAAATTTTCTCACACGATGTGTTTTTGTTTCGGACAAATAACAAAAAATTTAGAGTACATTATTAATTTTCAATTTGCTCGTCCAAAAAAACCGGCCTGATTATAGGACCTCATAAAATTATGAATTTGTATTGTAAATGTCAACTACATTGTCTGTGTCCTACCCAATGTAGGACATTTAGATTGATGCCACTAGTTGGCAGCACTGTCGATGGGCACGCCCTCTTTATATTAATAATATTATCTAACAGGGTAAAATATTCAAAATGATGGCACCAGCAGGCAGCACCGTCAATGTCCACTTTCCTAATAACGTAGTCCTAAACAGCGTTGCCAGAACTAAAAAAGTTACTTTGAGTAGACTATAGCATCTTCAATGTATTGACAAAACCATACTTTTTAGTTAAAACCCGTACCTTTTCAGAAAGCCAGTCTTAGTTTAGTACTTTTTTGGAAAATCATACTGGCAACACTGGTCCTAAACCTAGCCGTAATGACTCTCGAATTCGGCAAGAGTATCAAAATCTAATAAAAATCTAACTAGCATCAAAATATAAACAAATTCAGACAATATTTATTTTTAATTGTGTGTCACTGCCAGCTTTTAAATACATTTAATAATACTTTTCATGTTTTTTAGTTTGCGATTATTCCTAATAACCTAAAGTAGATAATAAACATATTGTTATTATGACTATTATAAAACCCTAGCTAACCGTTTAAACATTTCCTGGACTACCACGAATATTTCAAGACCAAAAATAGCCAAATCGGTTCACCCGTTCTCGAGTTTTAGCGAGTCTAACGAACAGCGATTCATTTTTATGTTTAAGATAATCATAATAATTTGAATTAAAATTTTCAATAAGTAAACAAAGTTTAGTAAAGGAAGTTAAACAAATAAAACATTAATATTACTTATTTAAATTAAAAAACTATAACCCGACTTCGCATCTTTTATGGCATTATTGGCATCGAGGCATGAATTTTTTTTCTACTGTATTTCGGTGTGAACTAAGCTTAGATTTTATTAGCGGGTATGACCACGGCTCTACCTTGACCATTTTTGTACCTATGCATTTCTGGATTTCAAATTGAATTATTTTCTTGTTTCAGACTTTTTAGACCCATTTTTTGCGAAGTCGGGTTATAGTTATTTAATCTTTTTTTTATTAATTATTTTTCTATTTCCACATCAAATATAATAATTATTATATTTTTATTTAATTATCCATTACATAGAAAGTATCAACTCCTAGATACTACTTGTACGACCGCATTTTAAACCTTTATTTTGAATTTAACAATAAAATATAATAATAAATAAAAAATAAATATACATAATTGTAATGTGCTTGCCAAGACCTATCTTTTGATACCAAACACGAGACAAATATCTTAATTTAATTTTTTTTGGACATAGTTTTTAGGTATAATTTTCAAAGACCAAAATTTTTCAAAAAATTAATAGCCTATGTTACTCGCGGCATTAATACGAATCGATTGACACCTCATTTATCAAAATCGGATCAGTAGTTTAGCCGCTACAAGGGAACATACATACATACATACATACATACATACATAGACTCCCAAAATCATTACCCTTCCTTTTGGCTTCGCCGAAGTCGGGTAAAAAACATATTAAATTGTTTGTTAAATGAATAAGCGCCCTCTATCGAAATAAAGAAAGACCAAGGCTAAAAGTTGTATAAGTTTTACAAATGCTACCTAGATGTCGCTAGCAAAATAGCATTTAGTTCAAACAAGAAAGAGAGATGGCGTTAAATAATAATTTTATTGAAACAATAACTAGAGGTCGCCCAATGATCAAAATTCGACTTAATTCGAGTACAATATAACTTTAAAAAAATGTTTTCCTGTCTTTTATAATTTAGATTTGGTCATAAAATTAATGTAAATGTTGTGTATGGAATGTATAAGAACGATTCAGAAAGATTGGCATCAAACGCATGGGAGTGTCAAGTGTGAGTGGGATAGCTGGATAGGATAGTAGTAGATTTAGTAGGATAGGGTTGTTATAGCTTTATTATCTTTTTTGTGATCTGGGGTCACGGTCGTGCCCCCGTCAAGACGAGCCAAGCGAAGCGCATGGGCACTACCTACCTTTTCTCGAAAGGTTTCGTCGTTTTTTTGAACTCCCATAACTTTGCTTTGGATGATGCTAAATAGTTGAAAATTTCAACATATAATGACACTAGTAAATACATGAATTATACAAAGTTTGAATGTCGTAGCTACTATACTATAGATTTTATCGATGTCTAAAAACCCCTGATTTCGTCACTGACTCATTTATAGATCATCTAAATTCTTAGGTTACTTCCGGAAATCTTAGAAAGCTGAAGTTATGTATGTAAGCTGTTATTGCTACAAAACCAACAAAAAATTATTTAAATGTAAATGCCGCCATTTTGAATCCAATATGCTGGACCACCATATTGTGTAAAAGGATGTTTATTATAAGGATCTGATGAACTTTAATTTATAAAAGGAATATAATATACAAGTACATAAAAAACCTACGACCTACTTTTTGTAGGACCCATAATCGGTCAGAGTTTTGCAATCAGTATATTCTATTATTCATCTACAAACTTCATTTACCGAAGATGAAAAATATATTATTATATTATTTATGAGAGGAAAATTTGTTTTTTATCAACTTATTTAAAATTAGCGCGAAAATGCAGGCAGCTAATAGTTGTAAATATAATGTGTGTAAGTGTGTGTGTGTAAGTGTAATGTATGTCAGAAAGAACTTAAATAATTTTAAAACGAAAAGCGACAATCACTGTAGAAATACAAGAAATAAACACAAGTTAGATATACCTACCTATGATCAGGCTTAGCAAAGTAAGCAAATCTTTTAAAGGTCAATGTATACGCCTATACAATAAGATTCCAGAAAACGTTCAAAATAAATTCAAAAAAGTAGTTAAAGAACGTTTGTGTGCTAAAGCTTATTATAAGATTTAATGATTTTGTTAATGTTAGCACACCCTGGGAATAAGGTGGCCACTTTCGAGGCTACTTCTATATTATATAGTATATATAATTTTGTAAATTGTAATTTATGTTAAGTTATAACATTGTTATATACCTATATTTTTTTTAAAAAGAACAATTTTCCCATCTTTTTGCTAAAAGGTGGCCCCGAGCGAGTTTCTTACGCCGGTTCTTCTCGCCGGGTTAGTCCCCGAACCGGTGGTAGGTCATCATGTAGGACAATTCTAAAAGTGTTAGTAACTAACCTATTTGGAAATAAAAGATTTTTCATTTTCATTTTCATTTTTAAATTGCTGTCGGTCACAAAATAACTGTCGGTGTATGGAACAGGTCCGGCACAAGCTCCATCTGTTGTTAAATTTCTTTTCTGTAAAGTTCTTTGTATGCTTAGCATTATTATAATGTGATTTGTAAGAAACTAGCTTGTCAGTGACTCAAAATAGGCGTCGGTAGGCGTCGCGACGCTGGGCGTAGGCAGGCGTCGCGGCGCTGGGCGTCGGTAGGCGTCGCGGCGCTGAGCGTCGGTAGGCGTCGCGGCGCTTGGCGTCGCGGTGCTGGGCGTCGGTAGGCGTCGCGGCGCTTGGCGTCGTGGCGCTGGGCGTCGGTAGGCGTTGCGACGCTGGGCGTCGGCAGGCGTCGCGACGCTGGGCCTCGGCAGGCGTCGCGGCGCTGGGCGTCGGTAGGCGTAACGGCACTGGGCGTCGTGGCGCTGGGCGTTGGTAGATGCCGCGGCGCTTGGCGTCGGTAGGCGTCGCGGCGCTTGGCGTCGCGGCGCTGAGCGTCGGTAGGCATCGCGGCGCTTGGCGTCGCGGCGCTGGGCGTCGTCGCGCTGGGCGTCGTGGCGCTGGGCGTCGGTAGGCGTCGCGACGCTGGGCGTCGGCAGGCGTCGTGACGCTGGGCGTCGGCAGGCGTCGCGGCGCTGGGCGTCGGCAGGCGTCGCGACGCTGCGCGTCGGTAGGCGTCGCGACGCTGCGCGTCGGTAGGCGTCGCGATGCTGGGCGTCGGCAGGCGTCGTGACGCTGTGCGTCGGCAGGCGTCGCGGCGCTGAGCGTCGGTAGGCGTCGCGGCGCTTGGCGTCGCGGCGCTGGACGTCGGTAGGCGTCGCGGCGCTGAGCGTCGGTAGGCGTCGCGGCGCTGAGCGTCGGTAGGCGTCACGACGCTGGGCGTCAGCAGGCGTCGCGGCGCTGGGCGTCGGCAGGCGTCGAGGCGCTGCGCGTCGATAGGCGTCGCGGCGCTTGGCGTCGGTAGGAGTCGCGGTGCTGGGCGTCGGTAGGCGTCGCGGCGCTTGGCGTCGTGGCGCTGGGCGTCGGTAGGCGTTGCGACGCTGGGCGTCGGCAGGCGTCGCGACGCTGGGCCTCGGCAGGCGTCGCGGCGCTGGGCGTCGGTAGGCGTCGCGGCGCTGGGCGTCGTGGCGCTGGGCGTTGGTAGATGCCGCGGCGCTTGGCGTCGGCAGGCGTCGCGGCGCTGGGCGTCGGTAGGCGTCGCGGCGCTGAGCGTCGGTAGGCGTCGCGGCGCTTGGCGTCGCGGCGCTGAGCCTCGGTAGGCATCGCGGCGCTTGGCGTCGCGGCGCTGAGCGTCGTCGCGCTGGGCGTCGTGGCACTGGGCGTCGGTAGGCGTCGCGACGCTGGGCGTCGGCAGGCGTCGTGACGCTGGGCGTCGGCAGGCATCGCGGCGCTGGGCGTCGGCAGGCGTCGCGACGCTGCGCGTCGGCAGGCGTCGCGACGCTGCGCGTCGGTAGGCGTCGCGACGCTGCGCGTCGTGGCGCTGGGCGTCGGTAGTTGTCGCGACGCTGGGCGTCGGCAGGCGTCGCGGCAATGGGCGTCGGTAGGCATCGCGGCGCTGAGCGTCGGTAGGCGTCGCGGCGCTTGGCGTCGCGGCGCTGCGCGTCGGTAGGCGTCGCGACGCTGGGCGTCGGCAGGCGTCGCGACGCTGGGCGTCGGCAGGCGTCGTGGCGCTGGGCGTCGGCAGGCGTCGTGGCGCTGGGCGTCGGTAGGCGTCACGACGCTGGGCGTCGGCAGGCGTCGCGGCGCTGGGCGTCGGCAGGCGTCGCGGCGCTGCGCGTCGATAGGCGTCGCGGCGCTTGGCGTCGGTAGGAGTCGCGGCGCTGGGCGTCGGCAGGCGTCGCGGCGCTGGTCGTCGTGGCGCTGGGCGTCGTGGCGCTGGGCGTCGTGACGCTGTGCGTCGGCAGGCGTCGCGGCGCTGAGCGTCGGTAGGCGTCGCGGCGCTGGGCGTCGGCAGGCGTCGTGGCGCTGGGCGTCGTGGCGCTGGGCGTCGGCAGGCGACGCGACGCTGGGCGTCGGCAGGCGTCGCGACGCTGGGCGTTGGCAGGCGTCGCGGCGCTGGGCGTCGGTAGGCGTCGCGGCGCTGAGCGTCGGTAGGCGTCGCGGCGCTTGGCGTCGCGGCGCTGGGCGTCGTGGCGCTGGGCGTCGTGGCGCTGGGCGTCGGTAGGCGTCACGACGCTGGGCGTCGGCAGGCGTCGCGACGCTGGGCGTCGGCAGGCGTCGCGACGCTGGGTGTCGGCAGGCGTCGCGGTGCTGCGCGTCGATAGGCGTCGCGGCGCTTGGCGTCGGTAGGAGTCGCGGCGCTGGGCGTCGGCAGGCGTCGCGACGCTTGTCTCGGCGCTTGGCGTCGCGGCGCTGAGCGTCGGTAGGCGTCGCGGCGCTTGGCGTCGCGGCGCTGGGCGTCGTGGCGCTGGGCGTCGGCAGGCGTCGCGACGCTGGGCGTCGGCAGGCGTCGCGGCGCTGGGCGTCGGCAGGCGTCGCAGCGCTGCGCGTCGGTAGGCGTCGCGACGCTGGGCGTCGGCAGGCGTCGTGACGCTGGGCGTCGGCAGGCGTCGCGGCGCTGGGCGTCGGTAGGCGTCGCGGCGCTTGGCGTCGGTAGGCGTCGTGGCGCTTGGCGTCGTGGCGCTGGGCGTCGGCAGGCGTCGCGGCGCTTGGCGTCGCGGCGCTGGGCGTCGGCAGGCGTCGCGGCGCTGGGCGTCGGTAGGCGTCGCGACGCTGAGCGTCGGTAGGCGTCGCGGCGCTTGGCGTCGCGGCGCTGGGCGTCGGCAGGCGTCGCGGCGCTGGGCGTCGGTAGGCGTCGCGACGCTGAGCGTCGGTAGGCGTCGCGGTGCTTGGCATCGCGGCACTGGGCGTCGGTAGGCGTCGCGGCGCTTGGTGTCGCGGCGCTGGGCGTCGGCAGGCGTCGCGGCGCTGGGCGTCGGCGGGCGTCATCGTGGTCGTCGTGGCTTCGATTCCCACGTTGGAAACACGTTTTAAGTTTGGTTTAGACGAGGCAGGCTGATCACGTCATAATTAGCTGACCAGAAATATGAACCATGCGTCGGATGGGCATGTAAAAAGTCGGTCCTGCGCTTGATCTCCCGCCAGTCGTGTCGGTTATCCGTCCCAGTGGGTTACGAGAGTGAAAAAAAAAGAGAGTGCTTCTGTGCATGTAAGTAGGGTTTACTAATTTTGATACTTGATTTTTTTAGATATATTTTTGGTAGAATACAAGACATTGTGATTTTAGATCAATAAAAGCATTAAATTTCTTTAAAAAAGAATTTCATGTATTTGTATTTTATTTTAATTAATTATTTATCTTTTGGTTTAGAAAATCTGGAGGATGTAGCAGAAGTTGGTGAAATAATGAACACGATTCAAAAACTCTCTGATTTAGAGCAGAAAGACAGGATAATAACACAAAACCAGTACTTTGAAGAATTAAAGAATTCTTGGACTTTGATTCGTTAGAATAAATTTTTGTACTAAAATGTTTTTTTTATTTCATTTAATAATTATACTAATGTAATATTTGTCTATAAAATCGAAGAAATTTACCAAAGGTTGAAACTGAAACTAACATGGAAATCTCAAGTCTTGTAGTAATGTCTATACATCTATACATATAATAAATCTGTAGAGGGGTCATGTCTGTACATTAAGAATATTTAAGTGAAAATTAAAAAAAGGGGGTCTATATAAGCCACTGAACCTAAAAATAACATTTTTGAAAAAAATGTCTGTCTGTCTGTCTGTCTGTCTGTCTGTCTGTCTGTCTGTCTGTCTGTCTGTCTGTCTGTCCATATGGGAATGTTTGTCGTCGCATCACGCTAAAACCACTGTATGGAATGAAATAAAATTTGGCAGGCAGGTAGCTTACGACCTGAAGAGCATTATTGGAAATTATTATCCCGAAAAACGAAAGGGTTCCCGTGGGATCTTCAAAAAATTGTAGCTACCTATTTGACGGTATTTCAGCCAAACTACTTAACGTATTTAAATGAAATTTGGCAGGCAGGTAGCTTATGATCTGAAGAGCATTATTGGAAATTGTTATCCCGAAAAACGAAAGGGTTCCCGTAGGATCTTCAAAAAATTGTAGCAACCTATTTGACGGTATTTCAGCCATACTACTCAACGTATTTAAATGCAATTTGGCAGGCAGGTAGCTTATAATCTGAAGAGCATTATTGGAAATTGTTATCCCGAAAAACGAAAGGGTTCCCGTGGGATCTTAAAAAAATTGTAGCTACCTATTTGACGGTATTTCAGTAAAACTACTCAACGTATTTAAATGAAATTTGGCAGGCAGGTAGCTTATGACCTGAAGAGCATTATTGGAAATTATTATCCCGAAAAACGAAAGGGTTCCCGTGGGATCTTCAAAAAATTGTAGCTACCTATTTGACGGTATTTCAGCCAAACTATTCAACGTATTTAAATTAAATTTGGCAGGCAGGTAGCTTATGATCTGAAGAGCATTATTGGAAATTGTTACCCCGAAAAACGAAAGGGTTCCCGTAGGATCTTCAAAAAATTGTAGCTACCTATTTGACGGTATTTCAGCCATACTACTCAACGTATTTAAATGCAATTTGGCAGGCAGGTAGCTTATAATCTGAAGAGCATTATTGGAAATTGTTATCCCGAAAAACGAAAGGGTTCCCGTGGGATCTTCAAAAAATTGTAGCTACCTATTTGACGGTATTTCAGTAAAACTACTCAACGTATTTAAATGAAATTTGGCAAGCAGGTAGCTTATGACCTGAAGAGCATTATTGGAAATTATTATCCCGAAAAACGAAAGGGTTCCCGTGGGATCTTCAAAAAATTGTAGCTACCTATTTGACGGTATTTCAGCCAAACTATTCAACGTATTTAAATGAAATTTGGCAGGCAGGTAGCTTATGATCTGAAGAGCATTATTGGAAATTGTTATCCCGAAAAACGAAAGGGTTCCCGTAGGATCTTCAAAAAATTGTAGCTACCTATTTGACGGTATTTCAGCCATACTACTCAACGTATTTAAATGCAATTTGGCAGGCAGGTAGCTTATAATCTGAAGAGCATTATTGAAAATTGTTATCCCGAAAAACGAAAGGGTTCCCGTGGGATCTTCAAAAAATTGTAGCTACTTATTTGACGGTATTTCAGCCAAACTACTCAACGTATTTAAATGAAATTCGGCAGGCAGGTAGCTTATGACTTGAAGAGCATTATTGAAAATTGTTATCCCGAAAAACGTAAGGGTTCCCGTGGGATCTTCAAAAAATTGTAGCAACCTATTTGACGGTATTTCAGCCAAACTACTCAACGTATTTAAATGAAATTCGGCAGGCAGGTAGCTTATGACTTGAAGAGCATTATTGAAAATTGTTATCCCGAAAAACGTAAGGGTTCCCGTGGGATCTTCAAAAAATTGTAGCTACCTATTTGACGGTATTTCAGCCAAACTACTCAACGTATTTAAATGAAATTTGGCAGGCAGGTAGCTTATGACCTGAAGAGCATTATTGGAAATTGTTATCCCGAAAAACGTAAGGGTTCCCGTGGGATCTACAAAAAATTGTAGCTACCTATTTGACGGTATTTCAGCCAAACTACTCAACGTATGTAAATGAAACTTGGCACAAAGGTAGATTGTAACATGAAATAACCAACATATTATTTTTAACCGACTTACAAAAAAGGAGGAGGTTTCTCAATTCGTAAATATATGTTTGTTTTTTATGTTTCTTCGCGGATATCTTCATCGTTTCTGAAACGATTTTAATTTTTTTTATGTTGTGTAGGGTATAATTTAAATTTGGTCCCATTGTCACCAAAATGGTGAACTGCTGATGGGATCCGTGAGGAATCGAAGGAAATCCTCAAAATTTATGTGGAATAATATATTGATTTTGATTTTTTCTGAAGTAGTCTAAGCATATGTTACCAAACAGTAAGGTTTTGCACCATATCCTGGATCTATAATATCAAAAAATTTCGCGTTTCAGTATAACTATATATATATATATATAATATATATATATTGAAAAAATTGCGCCGCTCTGGCTTACGCCAGGCTAGGCTAGGTAGACTTTTTCTCTTTCTACTATTTTTTTTTATCTAATCAAAATAAAAAAAAGTTTCTGTTTTTCATTTTCCGTCCTCAAATAATCGTCGTCTGATCATTCGAGAACTATCCCTACTCAGTCTATACCTATCACTAAAAATCTGAAAATTAAATAATTTTAAACAAAAAAAAACGACTTCAAAAGGTAAACTAAAAGGAACAATTAAATTTACTTCGCACAAAGTAATACTTATTTTCCAGTAGTTATTATACTTAGGTTTTGCAAATACGATTAATAAAGTATGGGCGTAGGATAGTTTGTTTTCAAGATATGAATGAGATGTCATAGGTACATTTAAATTAGAAAAGTTATGTCAATATAAGTAAGATTTATGGTTTTCATATTTTTATTTATTAGTTTTCATGCTAGGTACGGCGTGGGTTTTTTCTTTCTTTTGGACTTTTGTTATTTTGTCGTCTAAAGGAAGTTAGTACTTTAACCGTAAAGTCCCTAAGTAGGCTACATGTTTGTTAGCGTAGGTAATTAATAAATAAAAAACCGGGCAAGTCCGAGTTGGAATTGCGCACCGAGAGTAGACTTTTAAAAAATTTGGCGCTCCGCGCCAGCAGCGCAGCGTCGGTGTGAAAACGATCATCGTCTGCAGTCGCTGCGGCGTAAAGTCCATACAAATCTCAGTACAAAGATCTTCGTCGCGTATATGAGCGTACTATCAAGTAGTCCCGTTCGCATAAAAGAAAAAAAAATATTATACATACAGACGAATTGAGAACCTCCTCCTTTTTTTGAAGTCAGTTAATAATACACGGTCATTTTTCGAGCTGGTAGTAGGAATTGTTAGCATTTTCTTAGAAAAAATACCTCAAAACATTTACGTCAAAAACGGCCATTATTTGACAGTAAACTATTATTATTACTCCATCGGCCTACTTCTTTTGCCTATGCACGTCTAATACCGTGTATAAAGAAGCATTACTATAAATTAGTGATTTTAAATATCCAAACGACAGTGTTCATAAACTAAAAATGTATTTGAACTGCTGCCCTAAATCACTTTTCCACGCGTACGAAGTCGCGGGCACAGCTAGTATTAAATATAATCTCTCTCTCGCTCGAGCCTTATTCATAACACATAAAAGTTATAAAAATCAAATGCATAAAATAAAAATATTACAAATATCAAGTCGTGTTAGTCTATGTTCATCTTGGGTTGCTGTGCTAAATTTTTTTGAATTTGCCGCGCTCTTTCAATGTCTACTTTCATTAGCCAGACTCTAGAATCGTTCGGCACGCCGAGTAGGATCCTCGGCGCCGGCGGCGTCGCCCAAAATTGGCGTACTTAGTCGCAGGCAACATTAATCCTCGACTCACATCAAAACCAAATCGAACTTGGACAGTTATAGGAGAAAATATGATGTCTTGAGGCTTACGATTACCATGTGATTGGCTTCAAAGTAGCCTGTCGCTCCCTCGCGCTCCGATTAAAATTCTGATAACGAGATCTGATAAGAGACGTGACTGAAATATCTTATAAAATTTTCTTTAATAACGTATTTATTAAATTTTGCTGACCCTTGTCCAAACAATAAAAAGACCCTTCCGCGTAAGGGTCGCCCATAACTTAAAACACATTACCTCTCCTTTGCGTCGCGCAGTCGGATAATAAAGCAAAATAAGTCTACTTCTATATAATCGTGTACGATAACATGAATCTGGTTGCGTGGTAATTGAAAAAGTTTTCTATTTGTTTTTATACTTTACTCTTCATATTATTAGTATGTCGGAGTTGAAACGTAAGGCTTGCAAAAAAAAAAAAAGAAAGCCTAGCAAGTTTAGTCATATTTGCCAAGAGGCCTGTTGCCGCTTACAAAAGAGGAAGGAGAAGACGTGTGTCACCGATGACAGGGAGGACTGGTCAGGGTCGCGCGCGATGGATGGCGGGGCTTGAGAAAAATGGAGTTGACTAAATTCGCTTACGTTCAATGTCTGCTTTGCATTAAGTACTTGTAGCAATAGGTTTGATTGTTCATAATATAAACACGTTCAGCTTGGTGTTATTATTTCCTGATCCTATAAAGTGACGCCCACAAAATACCGCACTCCGTTATCAGAAATTGGGATATACCCGCAAAATCAAGATAGATGGTTACAGGGTACCTACAAATTGTTGGATTGGATATTATGGCCTTGCGGATATTCAGATCACGTTGAGACGGAACAGATTATATTACGGAGCCTCCACTACCAAAGGCAGCATGGTATATAATGCATAGCAGAAAGACGATTGATGGGATGACAGCGCTGCTGACGATGGTAACGTGCTGACAATGGGAATGTGACGATTTACAATGAGAATGTGACGATTGACAATGGGAACGTGACGATTTACAATACAACCACGATAATATGACAAGATTGACGTGGCTAGTCAACGACAGGTCTTGGTTATAAGCTTGATGGCTTTGGTAACAGGTGGTAGCAATCTTTTTATTCCTCGTTATAATTTGGAAGCCTTCAAAGTAAATACAATTTCAAAGTTTCCATGAAATTGCTTGCCCAAAAATCTAAATAAACTTTAAAGTTTAGTGTTCGTTTGTATTGCTGTTTTGTTTTATTTGTAGATGGACAATACATTGGGATAGTGCTGGACTGGACGATGCATAGCCTTGCATAGCTTGCATGCTTGCCCGATGCATAGAATGAGCTTTGCTGGGTAACCAACCAACGCAGATGAGCATTGTGTATCTTATGGACTATTCTACTTGCTTCGCAAAGATGTAAACTGGTAGTATGAGTATCATTACTTATTTCATTGTAAAGTTCAGAATTAGTCTGGTTTTATAATCACAGTATTAGTAACAGAAAAGAGATTCAAAGTAAAAGATCTTACAGTATTTTGATACTTAAATTATGTGAGTTTTAAAACTTGTTATTATACTAGCTATATTCTTATTAATAGAGTGAAATCAACACAGTTAATAAAGAAGAATCCAAAGTTTGATTTTAATGATAATAATTATTATTACACAACAAGTAAAGGTCTTATGCAGGTGAGCACAAGTTGTAAACAAACAGGCTTATACAATAACATTGAATGATTGACATGTTCTTTGTAAATATTGTTTACATGATAGTAAGTAGGTAGACAAGTTTGTAGGAGCGAGAAAGACGATTCAAAAAGAATTAAAAATTTATTTAAAGTTACAACTTATTAAAGTTTAAATCTTAATTAGGATTAACAGGCAGAGCTTTTACAAGTTATCTTCTGTCGGGACACAACCAAGCAGAAATTCATGCCACGATCGAATGTCCCCATCGGGAGCCTTTACAATAGTTGAAACAAAATACAACAAGACATGTGTGTTAAATAAACAAAGCTTTGGTCATAATTAATCTTGGGATGCAATTAATGTGTTATCCCTTAGTTTTTACGTGAAGTCCGTTTTAAAGTCAAGTGCTGAGGGCTTGACAAATCTCTAGTTACAACAAATTTTAAGAGTAGTCAATAAATCAATAAATTGATCATAGGGTTAACATAAGTAGGTAGTGTGAAACTACATACTTAAATGTAATTTTCATTGGTGAGTTTAAAACAAAGAAAAAAGAAAGAGTATCTTTAAATAATGTCTTGTACATTGTTATTTATTCCTAAGCTGGCTATAAAAATATCTGTTAAAGTAAATTTGGAATACATATTACCTACAGATTTAACAGACTTTTACTTTTTAGAACATTATGCGATATGGAATAGTTTAAAATTCGTCCAACTGGATAATATTGTTTGTGATATGAGTTTTATGGAATTAACACATTTTAATTTCATGTTTCAGAAGTTACTGTATGTAAGCTGGAACTAATGGTGAACAAGGCATCACACACTCAACGGTCCAAGAGTCTCAGAGGCCGTGGCAGTCCACTGATGCGGTGGAAGATTAGAAAGTTCATTGAGTGACTTCAGTTAGCTTCGACCAACTTGGTGATTTTGTAAAAGGTTGTAAACGCACTAGCGAGTCTTCAGGTATTATGAATGACAAATGAATCGCCTCCGTGGTCTAGTGGTTCAGAGCTTAGCTCTCGACCCGGATTCGTGGGTTCGATTCCCACGTTGAAACAACAAAAAAAAAAAGCTTGTTTTTAGGATTGGTTAGGACAATGCAGACTGATCACCTGATTGTCTGACAGGAAAGATGATCCATGCGTCGGATGGGCATGTAAAGGGTCGGTTCTGTGTCTATTCTCTAGCCAGACGTGTCGACTTACCGTTCCACTGGGTTGTGAGAGTGAAGGGAAGAGAGTCCTTCTGTGTATTGCGCACACACTTGGGCACTATAGAATAACTCCTGCGTAGCTGGCCTGGTTTCAATGAAATTGGCTACCGACAACTTACCGTTCCGCTGGGTTATGAAAGTAAAAGGAAGAGAGAGTGCTTCTGTGTATTGCGCACACACTTGGGCACTATAAAACAACTCTTGCGTAGCTGGCCTGGTTTGAATGAAATTTGCTACCGACACAGAAATAGGTGAAGGGAGCTATTATTATTATTATGAATTACTCTGGGGTCCAGTGGTTTAGAACCTAGTACTCGACTTTGTGGGTTCGATTCCCGCGACAGTACAACTAAAAATGTTTATTTTTGTCAAGTTTAGTGAGGACAGTGCAATCTGATCACTTGTTATTGTGTGACTCTAAAGTAATAGCTTATTTTCATTCAATCAGTTAGATCATTGAAAGGAAATTAAATTAATTTCACTGCATAGTGAAATCTAACATTTTAATCTCATTGTTGTTGCTGATATTTAAACCGCGATAGTTTTGTTCTTGAGATACAGCCTGATTAAAGACAGACAGGCACAGCGAAGTCTTAGTAAATAAATCCCTAAAAGAACTTAATTTTAGATAGTCTGAACATTTTTTTGTGCTGTTTCATTTTGTGTTCAGTGGATCGAGCTTCGAGCAACGCTAGCGACGCGACACGACGCGACGGAGCGCGGCGAGCGATGCAGCGCAGCGCGGTGGCGCGGCGGCTAGACGACTGTCGTCTGTACTTCGTTGAAGTATCACATTCGAAATCAAAATTATTTGGTGAGCGTAATTGTTTATCTACTGACTGTAGTGTGATACTGGCGGAGTCGGGGACTTCACAGACCATACGCTGTGCATGTGCACACGGGTAGCCGCGGTTAACACAAATGTGTTAAGCGGTTGACGTATGTCGGCGATGGAGCCGTGTCATAGAAGTCAAATTCTGATGACAATATTTGACCTACCATGCATCATTTCGCAGCAGCAACCATTAAAAGTCGGTATCTCTTGGGGCAACTCAAGTAGGACGCGGAGCGCAGCGGGCGTGTGATGCTGGAAGGTTGGGGTCTACACAGACCACATGATGTGTATTCAATGAGTGATGCACACGTGTTAGCCGTGGGGAGAACACGTCGTGTTACGCGGCTAACGTATTTCGACTAAAGAGCCCTGGTCATATAGGCATTACCTGAGACTTTGCGTAGTTTATTGTTGTGCATTAAAGAAGTTAAAGTATCTGTTGAGATTACTATTAGAGATTAAACTAGCAAATTGACCTAAAATTGTAGAGTCAGGTTAGGCCGAGCAAAAGGCTTGTGATATGGCAGCTGGTTTTTTTTCTTTTACAGGAGCAACACACGAGGACGTGTGACTAGTCAGAATGGCCGTGTCGGAGTTGAAACGTAAGGCTTGCAAAAAAAAAAAAAAGAAAGCCTAGCAAGTTTAGTCATATTTGCCAAGAGGCCTGTTGCCGCTTACAAAAGAGGAAGGAGAAGACGTGTGTCACCGATGACAGGGAGGACTGGTCAGGGTCGCGCGCGATGGATGGCGGGGCTTGAGAAAAATGGAGTTGACTAAATTCGCTTACGTTCAATGTCTGCTTTGCATTAAGTACTTGTAGCAATAGGTTTGATTGTTCATAATATAAACACGTTCAGCTTGGTGTTATTATTTCCTGATCCTATAAAGTGACGCCCACAAAATACCGCACTCCGTTAAGTATATAATATAGATAAGCACTTTTTACATCATGGATGACAATATAAAGAGCCTTGCTTTTTTCATGCAATTAAAATAGCCTCAAAATTAGTGTTAATGTAACATTCAAATAGTGAAAGAAGTATAAAGATTGGTACAGTACTTTTTGAGCTAATTTGTTACAAACATTACAAACATACATACAAACCTTTCCTTTTTATAATATTAGCATACATACAGGCTGTAATATTAATGTGGGATAATACTTTAGGGTGTGTGTGAGTTCCGTATATAGAGTTTACTTTGAAAGTATGTACCAGTGTTGATACAGTCACTTTTTTTTAATTATTGTGTGGGCAAATTTATGATGGACTATTTCTAATATAAGCATGAAAGTCAAAAGTTAGTCTTTCAGCGCTGGTACTTTTACAGAAATTTTACATAGTAGGCACATAATATACACAAAGTATTTTTGTGCCTACCTACTATGTAAAGTTTTGAATTTGGGTTTTAGAATAATATTATGATTACTGATTGGATCTTGGGACTAACTTGCTGTTTTGAAAAAAAACCAGCAACTAATTTTAAGATATTGTATGTATTTACCAATTAACTAACATTTTATCACATTGCTGTAGAATGTGTCACAATGACTTATAAGTCATTGTGACACATTCTACAGCAATGTGATAAAATGTTTATTCCAAAAATTATGTAACTAGTGTTAGCAATCGTTGGTAAATCTTATACCTAAATAAATAAAAAAAAAAAATTATCACTCATTTATTTTACACCTCGTATAGATGTCTCAGGGCACGAGACGAAAATTAATCGAATCGGTCCCAATCCTACTTAGTAGATAATTCCAATTCTTGGCAATGCATGCCGCAACTGCAATCTTAAGGAATCATGAATATCTAAAAAGCTTGGCAGTTAGAGAAGCGTAACGGGTATTACTTAGGTATAAGTGTCCTTGTGTTTGTGAGATATTGGCATTTTGCCTTTCAGACTTTAAGATCGAGATCCCAGTAAAATGTTCAAGGGTTTTGTATCTGAATGTTGCGCAGAAAAAAAAAATAGGAAAACTGAACAACCGTAATTATTATCATCTTTAGTAATATAACCTGTTGATTTTTTTAGATGCTTCACACCACGTCAATCTGGCCCTGTGCTATGTATCTGAAGAACTTGTGTTACAGGTACCAGACAACGGAAATATATATATTTAATACTTTTATACAATAAACATAATATTTAAATTTTTTATTATAATATACACACATTTAAGAACCACTGCGCTACGGAGGTCACCATGATTGTAGGTGTAGATGATCACTGGTAAAACTGTTTTACCGCTTATCGAAATAGGGTAAGTAATAAATAAAAACTGGCAGTTACAGTCCGACTCACGCACGAAGGGCAAGAAAACGGGCAAAAATAACTTTTTTTTTAAATAATTTATTTAAGGTCGCTCAAACATCAATGGTCAGTAGCGACCACTTTATGTTTAAACTATAAAATCACGTTTTTAGTATTGCACCCCCTGAAATGTTTATTTTATTCTGCTTTTAACGTATGTTGTTTCAACGGCAACAGTAAGAATTCATATGAGAAAATTTCACTATCTGACTATCAGATTCATGAGATACAGCCTGTTAAGTGGACGGATTACGCAGTATTTGTAATGGAGAATGTTACTGGGTATGCGAAATTGGTTGTAACTTTGTCACAGTAAAGCCTATATGAATATAAATACACTACTTTTTGTTTCATGCCAAAACATCAATTAGTTTAGATTTTATAGACATTTAAAAATCTCGATAATTTAAAATTGTCGCGCGTTGGCGCAGTGTTAGTGTGACGTCACAGGTCGTACAGCTCCTGCCGCCCGCGCGCGCCGTATACGTCCGGAGACAACTTAACGCTTCGCAGTAAATTGTTGATTTATTTCATATGTTATTTTATTTCTACATAGATGAATGATATGAAAAAGGGCAATCAGATAATTTACCCAAAATAGATGGACTAACGGTTGCCATCTATTGTGCAAAAAATAGTGATTTTGTTAGTAAGTAAGCATATATTTCGCCACATACAACAATTATTTCGAAAATAGTATGCGATATGATAACAGAACTCATATTATGTTTGCTTACAAAGTAACAAGGTACCCAGGTACCCAATATAACCTCACAGCCGCAGTGCAACCCCTACATCCCAAACCATTTTATCTATTTAAGGCGAGGAATTACCGCAACTAGCGCCATAGTTTTTAAAATAAATTTTACAATGACACAAAGATCTTATTAAAAAAAGTAATCCAAACTTTAAGTAAATAGTTAAACTAATATTATACAATATATCTCGTAAGTAATAACTAAAACGGTTTTAATTATCTTTTTAAACCAATTTGAGGGTACATGCAAAAAAAAACAAATTTGAGGGTAGACGCAAAAAAAAAACAAATTTGAGGGTACATGCAAAAAAAACAAATTTGAGGGTAGACGCAAAAAAAAACAAATTTGAGGGTACATGCAAAAAAAAACCAATTTGAGGGTAGACGTAGAAACACATTTGAGGGTAGATGCAAAAAAAACCAATTTGAGGATAGATGAAAAAAAAAACAATTTGAGGGTAGATGCAAAAAAAAAAACAAATTTGAGGGTAGACGCAAAAAAAAACAAATTTGAGGGTACATGCAAAAAAAAACCAATTTGAGGGTAGACGTAAAAAAAAAACTAATTTGAGGGTAGATGCAAAAAAAACCAATTTGAGAGTAGATGCTAAAAAAAACCAATTTGAGGGTTGATGGAAAAAAACAAATTTGAGGGTAGATGCAAAAAAAACCAATTTAAGGATAGATGAAAAAAAAAACAATTTGAGGGTAGATGCAAAAAAAACCAAGTTGAGGGTACATGCAAAAAAAACAAATTTGAGGGTTGACCCAAAAAAAACACATTTGAGGGTAGATGCAAAAAAAAAACAAATTTGAGGGTAGATGAAAAAAAAAAACAAGTTTGAGGGTAGATGCAAAAAAAAGCAAATTTGAGGGTAGATGCAAAAAAAAGCAAATTTGAGGGTAGATGCTAAAAAAACCAATTTGAGGGTAGATGCAAAAAAAAACTAATTTGAGGGTAGATGCTAAAAAAAACAATTTGAAGGTAGATGAAAAAAAACAAATTTGAGGGTAGATGAAATAAAAACAAATTTGAGGGTAGATGCAAAAAAAGCAAATTTGAGGGTAGATGCTAAAAAAACAAATTTGAGGGTAGATGCAAAAAAACCAATTTGAGGGTAGATGCAAAAAAAAAAACAATTTGAGGGTAGATGCAAAAAAAACAAAATTGAGGGTAGATGCAAAAAAAAAACAAATTTGAGGGTAGACGCAAAAAAAAAACAAATTTAAGTGTAGATGCAAAAAAACAAATGTGAGGGTAGATGCAAAAAATAACAAATTTGAGGGTAGATGCAAAAAAAAAACAATTTGAGGGTACATGCAAAAAAAAACAAATTTGAATTTTGGTTCTACATGAGATCTGACCACTTTTTGATAGATTTTGATTAAGGTGTAGTGTAGAGCTTGGCTTTATACGATATCTGATAACTTTTTCACAGGGTAAGCTGTGTAGACTCGTCTTGACAACATTTTACATTTTAGATGAAAATGTTTTTGGTGGGATTATATCTACTCGTACAAATACTCGTAATGAGATACATAGACAGTGGTAGATGAATTTATTAGTTCATAATAGTTAATAAAAAATATTAATTCATAATAACAATAAGTAGCACTTATTGTTATTATGAATTTCATAAATTTGATATTTGATATGAATTTTGTTCAGACAGGTGTACAAAACCTTTTTCGCGATAACGCACATAATACAAAAATTATGTATGCACATACACTTTATGACATTTTGTAAATTTTTCTTTTTCAGATCGCTTTTAGCCATTTCTGACGTATTTTAATATATATATATGAACCAAAAAAAAAATACTTTTCCGGTGCTATGGTGGTAATACTTTCACATTTTGGCACAACACATGATTTTCTTCTAATTGAATTCGACATTTCGAAAAATATTAGCGTTATTTCGTAGTACACCGTACTGGAGCGCGCAACGTACTGCGTGAGCGTATGAAACGTGACGTCACTGCGCCGAGCGCCGGCCGACCGTCACTCGCACCCTTTAAAGTTCAATATCTCGGGAACTAAGCGACATGTCGAAATAATTTTTACACACACTTTTTTAATTTCATATGGACTATAGGAAACGTAAAAAACAAAACTAGTGAACATTCTCCATTGGGTTTAGTTTTTTACCCTAAAAGTGTTTTTTTAGTCTTTATTTTTTATGTGATGCCCCAAAGGAAGATTTCCGACTGAGCGATGTGGTATGGACAATCATTGGTCAGGCCGAAGCAAACTGTACTAGTTTTCAGATGTTATATATGTCGCAGTCATCTGATTGAATCTGCTATTTAATTGAATGACGAGCGAGTTCATTGAATTCTGTTTTTACCAACAAATTCAATGAATCCGAGACTGGGACAACCATTTAATATTTTATTTTTAAACTACAAAATTTCCGAATGTGTATTATTACAATAGTAAATTAATCAAAAAATACACATTGCTATATGTACGAGTAGTTTGACGCCATTATATAACCGCGCTAGTCATTCAATTAAATAAGCAGATTCAATCAGATGACTGCGACATACGAGTATATAAAGCGCCGGACAGAAAAAACTTCGATAGCGCGATGCAAGATTGTAGCAGTAGCCATAAGTATCTTCAAAATTATAATTTATATCGAGGATCAGAAAACTACTAGTACATGTAGTAGTTCTGTACTTGTAATGAATGACTAACACTAAGTTTCAGACTTGAGCTCGAAGCTAGGAAATTAACAGACGTAAATTGCCGAAACTTTAATCGTCTCGAGAGTTGAGACTCCAAACAGTAAATAGGTATCATCTTAATCTACTTGAATTAGAGCTACTAAGGTTCAACTCACATTGATGAGGATTCGAAGCGTCAAACTTTTCACCTACCTATTACAGGTTAATAATATGGGTCTTTGTGTTGGTAGATCTTCAGGTACCTACGTCAATTTTAGCAATATTGCACCAAAAAACCTATAAAAAATACTAATATGGAAAAATACCTATGTAGGTATATATAGTTATGTAACTACACTCGTGGGGACTTCGGTCGTGGATGGATAGGTTTGTGGTTACAAACATGAACAGCGCACACTTCCGTGCCTCGCTAGCTCTCGGGCGTCCTTGGGAATACACCAGACCGCAACCTTATCGCATTTTAAATTATTACGTTATTTGCAAAAAAGTAGGCGGTGGGGGCGCGAGGTCCCCCACGAATGGTGTTAAAAAGGTTAATAATATAGCAGCTGTACTATTAACCTATAAAATATTAACCTTTATATAAAAAAACTATGTACCTAATGTAAATCTTCAAACTTACCAAGTGAATGGTGGGCGGGTAAAGGGTGCGACTCGCAAAATCGTTAGGGCTTTTACCATTCAGCGTGCCTACTCCCGACACAATCGAGAACCGAATCCGTTCCATATCAGTAGTTTTTCGTAATTTATTTGGTGAATTACTTTGAAACTAATCAGGATAAAGAAAATTGTAAGATCGTAACTTTTTGTACTCCCGACCATATCAATCGACTGAGAATCAAAATAAACAAATGTCAATTTACGCGCATAAGTACGCGGCATGATCGTATCTGAATCAAAATCAAATCAGTTTGAAAAGTAATACAAGTTTCATATTCTGGGCTAGATAGGCTGAGGAGTAACTGTCAATTATGGATTAATAGTCATTTCATTTATGTTTTATTTTGCAAGCCGAACCATCTTAACAAAAGTTGTTCGTGAAAATCGTAGAGCAATAACGCGACACGGAATTAGCTTGTTCTCGAATACTCACGCACGGCCATTTGTAAATTCTTACGAATTTTCTTCTCTGATATTCCGACTTCTGTGGATTTTTCCAGAAATAACAAAAGTTTCGCACTGTCACATTATAAGTAATGGTAGCATAATTTTGGTTCTGTTGTATCGTCTAAATTTTTTAGTTGTTGTAGTTCGTACCCTAAAGGTCATTTCGTCGCGTTACCATCACAACCTCGTATCTATAAAACTACAACTTTTCAGTAGTGTAAAAACACTAAAAAATTGTAGATTTTATTATGACATGGATATTGTTTCAAATGAGGTTCAGTTATGTACAATGTACATCTACTGTGTTACTTATAAACCGAGTATAGAAAGTTACACTCAGAATAAACTTGGAATAAGCAAAATCACGACTTATAAACAAGGTATAACTTAAACCTAGTATAAGGTTGGTGTAACTACCATACAAACGTTATTCCATCGCTATACCAACCCCCGCCCTAGTTTAACGTCGGTATAACTTGGGTTGACAGTTCATATTTCGGAACAACCTTACCTAAACAGCGGAAATAAATTAGTTTTATTTATTTGTGGTTCAATAATAATAAAATAAGCATTAAATGTGCCCTTCCTATACAAGAAGAGTCCATCTAATATTATAAAGCAAATGAGCTTGTTTGTTTGTTTAAACGCGCTAATCTCAGGAACTACTGGTTCGATTTGAAAAATTCTTATTTTGTTGGATAGTCCATTTCTAGAGTAAGGCTACATATCATTACGCTGCGACCAATAGGAGCGAAGCGTCGGTGAGAAATATTGCAAAAACGGGGAAAATTATTCACTATTGAGGACTTTCGTTTTGTGCGCTGCATAAACGACTTAAGTTACTCAAAAAATATGTATGAAAGAATTATTCCTTTTTAATAATCAAAAAAAAAAGTCCGTGACAGTATATGTCTATCTCTTAAGATTAACTAAATTACTAACAAGATCAAAAAATGGGCTATAAAGCGGTGCGACGCTGACGCTGAAACGTGTAGTGTATTTACTATTTAGTATCAGCATTGTACCCGTGCAAAGTCGGGGCGTGTCGCTAGTGTCATTATAAAATCTAAAATTAAGTTTTTGACTCGTATCTAACGAAGTTGAGAAGGTCAAGCGACGATTTGTACTATATAATACGTGACAATGCAATATTCTGATCTGATTCCGGAGTTGGAAGGTGGCCATAGGAACGGCATAATAAAATGACTCAACCCTTTCGACTTAAGGCTTGTTTGTTTTGTATTGACGAGTAATAATACCTCCCATTGAAACCAGACCAGGTACGCAGGAGTTATTTTTATAGTGCCCAAGTGTGTGAGCAATACACATAATATGCTCTCTCTCTTCTTTCAGTCTCGTAGCCCAGAGAGACGTATAGCAGGGCTGACTCTGTACATGCTCATTCGACGCATGAATAATCTATGTTATCAGACAATCAGGTGATCAGCCTGCTTAATCCTAACCAAACTTGGAGACAACATCTTTGTTGTGTCAACGCGGGGATCGAATCCACGACCTCCGGGTCAAGAGCTCTGAACCACTAGACCACCGAGATGTATTGATGAGTGCTATGTCTGTGTATAGTATTCAGAGTCTGAATGAATGTTGTCGTATGTCGTTATAATAAGGCTTCTTTTTTATTATAATATTACACTACAGCCATTCATATTTTACACAGAACATAAAAATTAAAAATAAATTTTCTGTACACGGAGCTAACATAACTGAAGTATTGCGAGACTTAATTAAAAGTTTCCAGCGATGCTCGGAACACGATCCTTTTTAAGACGCGTGAAGTTGTCACATGCAATATTTTTCATTTTCAAGCCTTTTCATTTTATTTTAATTAATATGAGCTGTAATTGAAACGCCTATTATTGAATAAAATTTAAATTGAAATTGCGTTTGAATTTGTCAAATCGACAAAGGAATACTATACTATAATATTATAAAGCGGAAGAGTTTGTTTGTTTAAATGCGCTAATCTCAGAAACTACTGATCCGATTTGAATTTTTTTTGTTGGATAGTACATTAATAGCGGAAGGCTTTATAACTTTACGCTGCGATCAATAGGAGCGAAGCATCAGTGAGAAATGTTGTAAAAACGAGGAAAATTATTCACATTTGGGGACTTTCATTCCGTGATCTGCGTTAACGGTTTAAGTCACTCAAAAACCACGCGAACGAAGTCGCGGGCACAGCTAGTTACTTTTTATTTAATTTTTTTATTTAACAAATTATTGCATCTAAGAAATACATTTACAATAGAACGATTTACAAAGAAGACAAGACAAAAGTACTGCTTATTTCTTAAAATAAATTTCTTTCAGTAGCCCTGCGGAGAGATATGGGATTTATAAGTGTAACCTTTAACTTACTCCTTTAAATGTATTTCTGTTCTAATTTATTTATTTTTGTTTACATTAAGCACTGTACCTAATTCTTACTCACCTATATAATAACTCTGTTGTCAGCAATTCCTTATGAGTAAAATATCTTATGAGAATATAGCATAGCAATATACATATTATTTATTTATTTATTTAACACTGTCTATTTAAGATTCTTATTTTATCATACACACATTAATGATCAATACATTGAATCCTTTTTGTTTCCTCGGAGGCATTCGAATTCTTTACCTTCGGTTTGGCGCCGACGAGCTAAGACACACTGAGCTATAGAGGACTATTTTACCCGACTATAGCGCCAAAAGGTAGGGTACCAAATGATTTAGTCAGTCTATGTATGTTTGTTCCACCTTAACGTATAAACCAGTTAAGTTTTATAAGAATTTTAATCTCTTTTCCTCTTACCCGCTTTTATGCTAATATTGCAAATACGTAATTTGAAAAATATGGCACTTATTTACATTTTAAGTAACGGTAGAGCTAACTGGCTATTATACGTCGGGCTAACAATATTGATCCAATAACAGTAAGTCGGTCAGGGCGACGGCATTTCCGTTACATATTATATTATTGGGTTGTTTGATTCATTTAGATATATCCCTTCCCCGTTATTATTAAAAACTAGCTGTTCCCGCGACTTCGTTCGCGTGGTTTTTGAGTAACTTAAATTGTTTATGCAGCGCACGCAACGAAAGTCCCTAAATGTAAATAATTTTCCCCGTTTTTGCAACATTTCTCACTGACGTTTCTCTCCTATTGCTCGCAGTGTAATGTTATATAGCCTAAAGCCTTCCTCTATAAATGGACTATCCAACAAAAAAAGAATTTTTCAAATCGGACCAGTACTTCCTGAGATTAGCGCGTTTACACAAACAAACAAACAAACAAAAAAAACAAACAAATAAACAAACTCTTACGCTTTATAATATTAGTATAGATATAGATATATAGATATTTAGGCACTCTCTCCCGGTTCCTCGAACGTCATTCAAATGAATGATCGACTAAAATGGCATTCAAATCAACAATCCATATTGAACGCTAATTGGTGGAATATCAGACAGAAAGAAACGTATTGATCAATTCATTTGAATAACGTTCGAGAAACCGGGGGTAAGGGCGTGTTTCACCAAGCAATGTTAAAGTTAACGCCATGTTAAATATCATGTTATCCCTCTCGTATTTCCTGTCAATGAATGAGATGCCATGGTATTTTAACATGGCGTTTTTATTAGCAGACTAGAAGAAAAATTTAAAAGATTAAAAGAGTTTTAAGTAAATCAAAAGAAGTAACAATATATTTCTCGATAAATCTTTAAATACCTTTACTTATCAGCTATACAATTTTTTTCTTGATCAAGTGCCATATTTTTGCCATTTACGAGGTACCTAAATAAAATTGGGAATTTTATTCAGGTACCTCGTAATTTTTTATTTTCTACTCAATCTTGTTCGAAAAATATTTCTAGCAAGATTGTGTTCCTCTTGTCGCTTAGATATTTTTTTACTCGAATCGAGGTCGATTACTCGAAAATGGTTTACATGAAAAAAGTGTACGTAAATTCAGGTCTTTATTTTAAACTAGCTGACACGTGCCCACTTCGTTGAGCATGGAAACCGTGTAAACCTTCCCAGGACTTTCATGAATATTTCAAGACCAAAAATATACGAATCAGTTCAGCTGATCTCGAGTTTTAGCGAGACTAACGAACAGAAATTGATTTTTATATAGTCTATGTTACTCAGTGATAATGTAGCTTTCTAATGAAAAAATAATTATTAAAATCGGTCCAGTAATTTTTGACTTAAGTCGTTACATACAAAAATACAAATCTTTCCGCTTTATAATATTAGTGTCGATGTAGATAACATATTCGAGGGTTAACCTAGCTTTGCATGCAAACGTACATAGCTATAATTGCTAAAGCAAGATAAAAGCTTACATTTTCAAATTTAAACGTACTTACAAAGCTTACGTTAGAAATAAAGCTTAATTTTTGTATTTCAAGCTATTTGCAACAAATTGAAATATTTTTCTATTTAAATTTGTAAAAGCCTCTAAAAGCAATTGAAAAAGTTAAAATACCTTGTCTAATATCTTGTCGTTTAGTGTTTTCAATTAATGAGCCGTTTTTATGCTTTTTCCCTCAATTTTATTACATCGAAACAAGAAACTAAAACACGCGAGGTTGCTTGTTAGCTGACATTTCCTTATTGTTTGATAAGTTGATGTCTTTAAATATTGGTTGTTTTTCCCTTAGTAGTGGTACGGCATATGAGACCTATAGTAATAATATTATCTATGGACGCTTCACACCACGACAATCTGGCCCCGTGGTAAGCATCAGAAGAACTCGTATGTGTCTCTTGAAGTATGCGGACTAGACAACGGAAATATAGTTAAATACTTTTAAAATATACACATGTATAAGATTTTTTTATATTAATACACAAATTGAATACACATCCATGACCCAAGAACATAGTTAACAGTTTAAGGTTCAACAAAAAAAGTTTAAGTCTTACCTTAAAAATTTAACCGCACGGCGAGCACCAGTTTTCAATTAAAAAAATGATTATCAAAATCGAGAGTTGGTTAATAACAAACATAAAAAAGTCGAATAGAGAACCTCCTTTTTTGAAGTCGGTTGAAAATGTTTGACAGGTCAACTGCATATCGATTAATCTCAATAATTTAAGCCCTGCTACAGTCCATTCATAGTCGTTTTGCAATTGACATGACCTTTATGGCAACGACATAGGCATCATTCTCGTATAAACGCGGATGTAAAATAGCTCTGAGTAAATACAAATAGTTCCGAATTACGGAACGGAAATTAGACTTCAATCCGGGGAAGTACCGAAATTGTTCCCAAATCGTTCTATCATGGAACAAGACGGAAATGTCGGAAACGACATGGAAGGATCTATACTAGTATTATAGTCTCCGGAAACTATTAATCCGATAAAAAAAAAGTGTCGGATATATTATATTTCTATATAAAATTTTTGTTTTTTACGAAGAGTAAGGACGTACATTGAGAGGATTGTTATATGTATAGATTTTGTTATTTACATTATAAGATAAAATTTGTCGTGGTCAAATTGTAACTTTATGTACATTTTTACTATTTTAATTTTGGGAACACTAAGGAGTTGGCAATACTGAGGGCGGGATTGTGAAAAAAAAAATAGTTTGGAATGTGGGGAAAAAAGGGCGGGCGACACTTTTTGGGGAAGGAGCAAGGAGGCCGGACACTCAGTATTGACTTCACCTGGTATCCTGGACTGACTCGTGGAACTGTAAGAGGACGTTGTGGAATAAAGTTACTCAAGCGGTTCGAGGTGGTTTTATTACAGTAGGTTGCAAGTTCGTTGTTAAAAAAAGAAAAAAAAAGATGTTAAAATAAATTAGTGATAATACTTAAAGGTAAGGTGTGCCTCCTCGTAGAGAATACTGTGAAAGTGCCAGCGCTTAAAGACTTACTTTTGACTTTCGTGTTTCTATGAGAAATGCCTCAACATAAATAAAGTTTCCCATACAATAATTAAAAAAAACTCTAAAACTATATACGGGACCCATACACACCCTAAAGCATTATTAGTCCTTAATATTATGCATATCATAGCCTGTATATTGCACAAAATACAGGTATATCGAGGCTATTATGCTATATATAATGATGGTCACCAAAATGAGCAGAACACCATAGAAGATTTTTTCAAAATATAAGTTTTATTCAATTTTATTTACGACGAACATGCAACCTACATGAAAAACAAAAATATTAGAACCAACCTGCAATTTTAACTATGAAGGCATAATCTATTGCCATAACCTGGTTTTTGAACCTCGACGCAAAAACGACGGGGTGTTATAAGTTTGACGTGTCTGTGTAAATGTGTATGCCTGTGGCATCGTAGCTTCCAAACGGGTGATCCGATTTTAATGCGTTTTTTTTTTGTTTGAAAGGTATATCAGTCGAGAGTGTTCTGAGCTTTGTTTAGTGGAAATCTGTTCAGGTCTTCCAGGTCATCAGGTCTTTTGTGTGAAGACGAAAATTTTGCGTGTGACATTCCTATACACCTAGTATAGGAATGTCACACGCTAAATTTTTAATTTAGTTTATCTAGATTTGTGTAAGTAGAAGTCAGCAGTCTATTTAGAAAAGTAAAAAACTTAGTTAAAAGTACCTCTGTTGCATTAAATAGTAGTTTGGAACCACTTTGGAACCATTAGCAAGGACGAGATACGACCAGCGAGCTGTGTGCCGCGGAAAAGGATATTTGAAACTTTTGTTGCATTAAAAGTTAAGTTGCCTTTGTGACATGTTCGTTTTAAAAAGCGATACTATTCACCTACGTTCACTCTAGTTCTACGTTCACACTTTTAAACGCGCATTGTCCCACGTTACATTGCAGCTACTGCAACTCCTGTGAGCCAGGATCAATAGCGGTAACCAACCACGACAAACCCTTTGATATGATCTCAGGGGAGCCCAAAAATATATACTTAATAATCTTCATTATATTTACCAGAGGATTATTGTATTCGAAATTGATATTTTTGTATTAATAGAGCTTAGAAACAATATTATGCAAAGTACGCACTTTTTTATCGTTATAACCTTTTTACTCTAATATATTAGTGACGCAAGTGAAAAGTACTTCAGTTTTTTATATGAGACAGGGGACTATCGTTTTATTTTGAGCAGATTTTGTCCTAAAAATTTTTAAACTAATTTTTGTACGATTTCAAATACTTTAACTCAACAACAACTTCAACGATTTCAACTTAGTCGGCTAGACAACAACTAGCCGACTAGCTCCGGTCGGCGCGATGCCCCTTTATCGCCAAATAGTCGTTTAAGGTCTTTCGTTATAAAAAGCAATAAATATGATCGTCTGTAATATCTGAAAAACTGAATATGTATCTAAAATGCTACAAAGCTCAGAATTTACTCTAGAAACTACACTCACACTATATCTGCATCAGCCGAAGGTTGGCTGGTAGAGAATGCCACTAGGCCCGCCTTTGTGAAATGCATAAAGTGCAATAAATAAATAAACTGTGTTACTGAAAAACGCGATTTCATAACATTTTCTCGATATAAAAAAAAGCAAAGTTACCTTTAACTAACAGTAACACAACAAATAGCTGGTAATCAATTAAAATTAAGCTATTTATCGGGTAAATTCGAGGAAACTTTAAAGAAAACTGAAACGACTGCGTATTCACAAAATCACAAAAACATTCACTTGATTAATTGAATAATTCATAATATTTAACGTAACAATGGATTTTTCGAAGACCCTCTTCAACATATTGTAAAGGTTAAAAAAAAAGATAATATATGAAGCACTTGTTAATTTCCATCTTTTGTTAATATCATAAAAGAGATCTACATAGAACTGACAAAAGGTATCTTCAATTTAAATTAAAATACAACATAATACGAAACACAAAATTTGAACAAAGATACAACTTGTGAAACATTTAAATGTTTATTTTAAATTAAGTACGCGATTTAAATTCAAAATAGAAACTGTTTTATAAAGAAAACTTTGTACATTTCCACAACTGCAATTCAAAGTTTTGAATACAATGGGCTAAGCACCAACGATTGATAACAACGTATTCTCGTAATATAATGAAAATTGTATAGGCGCTGTCAGGAATTTCATACAATCCTCATTCGTTAAAGTTTGAATACGTTATTGTAAAGTGATAGTGTTTAGCCCACAGTCTGAAATTATAACTCATAATGCCAATAGAGTTTATGACCCTGACAATATTCTTGTCTAGCAGCAATTTAACTTGTCATCGGAAAACTTTTTGCATCATTAGTGAAATGTAAAAGTTTTATTCTGAAGTCATAGTACTCAAGACTTCAAAGAGAAACTTTTTGTCTAGACCCTAGACAATTCTAAACAGTTGGGATCAACAGGCAGAGTGGAGGCTTCAAGTTCATCTTAGATACAATGTGTAATATAATATAATATGATTATACCCACTACCTTTTCTCGTCCTAGAAATGCATTTAGTTTTCTCTTCAAAAACTAAAAAAAATATACTTTTTACTATATTTTTTTGTCGCAAAAATAATAGAACGTTTGTTATGCACCTAGGGTTCCGTACAAAACAAGCAAATGACGTTTGTTGTATGGGAGGACCTCCCTCCCTCCCTTAAATATTTGTTTTATAAAAATGTAGACTGCCAACAATGTTCGTCAATTCGTCGTTCGTCGTACAAAAAGTCGTAGTGATGCAGTCGCGATACTGTCGCATATTTGCATCGATACAGTCGCGATGCAGTCGCTAGCTGTTGTCCTCGCCCACCTCAACACGATGTAGTCACGATGCTTACGCAATACTGACGCACTTCTGTCGCAATGCAAACGCGATTTACTAACGGCATAAAAAGAGGCTTCCCTCCCTCCTCTTTCTCCCCGATGGTGTCCGACACGGTCGCGCGTTTGCATGGATGCAGTCGCGATGCAGTAGCGCGTTAGCATCACAACTGTATCGCGTTGCAAACCCGACTAACGCGCTTCTAAAAGTCGCTGTGGGTGACGGGCCTTAACGAACATTGTCCGCAGAATCCTGAGGATGCTCCGGGGTAGCAGCGAAACGCGCGTCGAGTTTTGCAACCTGCATGGAGGTGTGGGACTTTGCACGATCGTGTTAACATTATTGCTTATGTGGTGGTGTTTTCACGTTTTTGCTTGCGAGTGTACGCATAAGCAGTGTGGGAGGAGGGAGGTGCATCAAACGCATGCCTATGTGTACACTCACTCATCTGCTTGGTTGTGGTTATAATTTTTCGCGGGATATTGCTAGATATTATATTGAAATTTTATGCTATGGATTTCCGCAAAGTAACGCCTGATTCCATGAACTATTTTTGTTTTAATTTATTTTTAGTATTTGTTGTTATAGTGGTAATAGAAATACATTATTTGTGAAAATTTTGACTGTCTAGCTATAACTGTTCTTAAGATACAGCCTGGTGACAGACGGACGGACAGACGGACAGCGAAGTCTCAGTAATAGGGTCCCGTTTTTACCCTTTGTGTACGGAACCTTAAAAACCATTTCTTTTAATTTTGTAAAAAACATATATTTTATATTCCTAAGATATTGTGTATATGGTATATAATGCAGGCTGATCACCTGATTGTCTGACAAGAAAGATGTTCGGTCGGATGGGCATGTATTATGACGAATTTATTATTTTTTATAAATTATGTTTCCCTTATAAAAAAATTAATAAGACGATGAAGTATAAAAAACCTATCTGGATAATAAATGGTATAAAAACTAGCTGTAAAACGAAAAGAAAACTTAGATATACTTATTATAAAAATAAAACTTACAAAAATAAATCTAAATACCAAATATTTTCAAAAATACTACGAAAAAGCCTCAACATCTCACAAAAAATATTTAACAATGATTTACTAGCAACCGCCAAAAACAAATGTAAAGCAGCGTGGAGAATTATTAATAATCAAGTTAACGATAAAATAAATAACTTTGACCTTATTAAACAAATCATAAATGAAAATAATGACATTATCCGTAATCCTACTGACATTGCTAATGAATTTAATAATTATTTAATAAACTTAACAAATAAACCTGTTGTAAAATCAGTATGGTTTATTTTCTCTCCTACAAAAAGTCGGTCACAAGAAGTATATCTGGGCACCCCTCATCATGTTATCCATCTCGTATTTCCTATCAATGAATGAGAAGGCATGGTATTTTAACATGGCGTTAACTTTAACATTGCTTGGTGAAACACAGCCTAAATCGTTATCCTACTGTTTGTTACTCTTGCACGCAAAAAGTACTAAAAAGATTTTGATGAAATTCAATATGGTAGTAGTTTACTCTCTGGATTAACACATAGGCTACTTTTTACGGCAGCAAAATGTACGGTTTCCGCGGGGTTTGATTTTGCAAGTGAAGTAGCGGGACACATCTAGTAATATCTAAGGAGATAGAATTAATTAGTCAAGAGCGTGCAAGGACTTTAATCGGAAAGTCGTTACAACTTTACAAGAGGCTTAAAATTAAATCCGACTTCATTATATTGATTTATTGGTATAATATTACAGAAGATATTAAATAAAATCCGAAGAATATCATTAATAGCATTTACCTTTATCAATTATTAAGTACTTATTTTTTTCGTCGCGTTTATACCTATATCATATTCATCTCTATTTTATTACTAATATGAATATAATAATAATAGCTCCCCTCACCGATTTCGTTGTCGGTAGCCGATTTCATTGAAAACAGGCCAGCTACGCAGGAGTTATTTATACTGCCCAAGTGTGTGCGCAATACACAACGACACTCTCTCTTCCTTTTACTCTCATAACCCAGTGGGACGGTTAACCGACACAACTGGCGAGAGAACAGGCAGGATCGACTTTTTACATGCCCATCCGCGGTATGGATCATCTTTCTTGTCAGACAATCAGCTGATCAGCCTGCATTGTCCTAGCCAAACTTGAAAACAAAATTGTTGTTGTTCCAACGCGAGAATCGAATCCACGACCTCCGGGTCGAGAGCGAAGCTCAGAACCACTAGACCATGGAGGCGCAATTATTATGAATATGCTCATATTATGAAGCGAGCGGTGTGAAGCGTTGCGTGGCGTTGCGACGCGTGGACGCGCGTTGGATCTTCATATTGGGCCCTGATTCAAGATGCCATCGCTGTTATCACTAACGAACTTCGGAAACAAGTCGTATAGTCTAAGAGATTTGACATAAGTGTCGCTAAGTGATATACGAGTTCGCTTATTTATTTATTTATTTATTTAACCATTTATTGCACACAAGAAATACATTTACAATAGAACATTTACAAAGAAAGACGACACAAAGGAACTGCTTATTTCTTAAAAGAAATTTCTTCCAGCAGCCCTTCGCTTGTCAATTAGCGAACCTTATATCAAATCCCATACACCTTGAACAAGAGGGGCTTGACGTTTTTGACTTTCAAACATGGGACGATTACAATATATTCGGTTATTTTTCGTTCCGCGTTCATATAGTCAAAATAAACAATAAAAGTCGTGCAATCCTTTTTGTGTAACTCGTACGTACGACGAATCTGTTTCCCTTTTGAAATATTCATCGCGCAACATACATAGAGGATTCTTTTATTTGTCCACCATTTACAAGCTTTGTAAAGATGACAATAGCATTGACGTAAAGCGAGTTTGTGTATTTTAGCTGTGCACTGTACAATATAGTATTATGTTATCGCCTCCGTGGTCTAGTGGTTCAGAGATTCACTCTCGACCCGGAGGTCGGGGGTTCAATTCCCGCGTTGGAACAACAAAAAATGTAATTTACAAGGACAATGCAGGCTGATCACCTGATTGTCTGACAAGATGATCCATGCGTCGGATGGGCAAAGGTCGGTTCTGCGCTTGATCTTCCGCCAGTCGTGTCGGTTATTCGTCCCACTGGGCTACGAGAGTGAAGGAAGAGAGAGTGCTTCTGTGTCTTGGGCGCAATAAAATAATGATTATAAAGCTAGGTAAATACCTAGCTTTATAATCATTATTTGATGACGATTATGGCGTAACTTTCTTTTGACGTAACATGATGATGAACGTAAAATGATGATTATGGCTGAGGGATGGATGGGTTGTCAGGTCAATTAAATAATTGACCTGTTTTTCGACACTTCACGGATAACAGCACCACATACTTAAAAATATAAATATGTCATCAATAGTATTGCGTATTCTCTCGAGAAATCCAAAATCATTTTTACAAAACCAAAATGCTTTAACAAATTAGAGTGTAAAATACTGTTTAAAATAATTATATTAAAAATACGATGTCAGTGATATCCATCGAGACAATACATTACTTTTTCGGGGGTAGGCGTGCAAAAAGTTAAGTTGAACTTTTAACTGCTCCTTAACCAAAATTATAAATTAATTATTTTAAATCAATATTATGTAAAAATTTATACCTGCATCTACTAGTGTCACAATCTCCTATAATTGCAATAATAAGATACAGTATATAAACACTGTTTTCTTAAACAAATTATATCACTTGCACTTTTGTCAAAATTTGCTGTTATTTTTCTCTTCCACTTGTTTACAATGGAGTTCTTGCAAGAATCAATAACACAAATGAATAAGATGTTTAACTCGAAGATGATGGAGTTCCAGCAGGAGCTGTGTGCGGTCCAGACTACAAACACCTCTACAACACTGGCATCTGATTTTTGTGAGTTCAAAAATTTTATATTGAATGCACTTAAGATGATGCAGGCTTAGTTGGAAATATTGATGGATGCCTATGATCAAACTGAGATGAGGCACAGAAGAAAGATTTTGCTTGTGCATGGAGTTCCCGAAGCCAAAAAGGATGCACAAGAAGCTATTGCATCTTTGTTGTCTTCCCAGTTAAAAGTCCAAGACATAAACATTTCTTCAGTAAAATATTGTCACCGCTTGGGACGCTTAAAGGAATCAAAACCCAGACCAATCTTGGTTAAGTTTCAGAATTTTACTGATCGGAATGAGGTTTGGAGGGCTAAGACCAGCCTGAAAAATTCCGGCATCACTCTATCAGAGTTTTTAATTAAAAAGAGACATGAAGTGTTCCTGGCGGCCAGGCAGCGTTTCGGTGTTACAAAGTGTTGGACATATAATGGCTCTATTTTCGTTGCTAGATCTGATGGCTCCAAAAGCAGTGTTTGTAGCATAGCGGAGTTGGATGCCATTTCTGATCTCTGTGGTGATATGGCAGAAGTCACATCTCAAGTTCCGGCATCCAAAACCAAAAATGAAACTGGAACAAGACCAAGGCGAACCAAAAAGTAAATACTCTAATAATAGCATGGTAACTTTCTCAATCTTCACATATATACATATAAATCTATAATTCTGCTTTGCCAATATTCGCTTCTCATTAATCATTCACTTATAATTTTATTGTCCATACTTAGATCTCATAGTTACTTATTTCTATGCATCATCACTAATTTCTTTTGTCACAAATTGTCGGTATTTCGAAAATGAAACATATTTAATTTTGTAATCTGTACTTTTTGAAAATGTTTGATATTGTTTCATTTCCTTCAACACGAAGCTTTTGACAGATGTGTTTCGGTGACGTCTGACAGGAGTGAGTGATAGTTATTCTTCTTCGTCTTCTTAATGTCACTTTAATTATATTTTTTTTTTTTTTTTGTTTTTTGTGTGTGGACATGAAATTTAGCATGAGCCATTATGTACTTAACTGATTTCTCTTAATCTAGTATTTTGTATATAAATTGCATCTTTGTTATGTAATTTTTGTAACTAATAAGCTGTGCTTGTACTTAGAACTTTATTATTATATCTCAGTATAACTCCATTAAAATTTTAATTGCCAATTTGTGTTGGGCTAGCATCTCATCTTAAATCTAATTATATTTTGTTAGAATAACTGCTCATATTTAGCTAGGTGTTTAAAAAATAATAGGCATGTTTGGATTCTTTCCATTTATCTACCTACTCTTTTTCTATTTATTTACTAATTTTATTATAGCAAATTTATTTATATACTTATGTTTTTTTTTATGACACAGTGGGCTGCAGGCCAATTCTATTTCAATTGTTGTAGGATAATATATTTATAGTGTTTTATATATTTTATTTATATTTAGTTTGTATTATTATCATGAATGTAAGTGTTGACTCATTTGCTTCAGATGATTTTTTATCCATTTCTTCTAACAACAGCGATGATAGTTTTCAAAGTGCCACATTTATGTCTCTTAGGGATACCATAACTTCAAATTTTAACACAGTTAACAAATGTTTTAAGGCCGTTCATATTAATGCACAGAGCATTCCGGCTCATTACCCCGACTTGCTTGCGTCTTTTGATCGGGCTAATGTTGATGCTGTCTTTATATCGGAAACGTGGCTTAAGCCTTGCTTACCATCAACATGCTACAGTTTACCCGGTTTTAAGTTAATTCGCAACGACCGCATTGGGAGGGGTGGAGGTGGCGTTGCGATTTATCTACGTTCAGACTTGTCCTACACTATTATTAGCTCGTCAGCGCAACACCCTCCATCTGATGCTCTCGAGTTTTTGCTGGTAGAAGTCCAGGTATCGCACTATAATAAATTATTACTCGGGGTCTACTATTGCCCATCAATGCACAATGATTACTTCTCATCCTTTGAAAATACGCTTGATGCTTTTACACCGTACTACGATCATTGTGTTATAATGGGCGATTTCAATACTTGTCTACTTAACCCGCCAGCACTCGCGCCTCAAAAAGTTACATCAGCACTCGCGTGTAGAGCATTTTGCTCACGTTTATAAATGTCAATAAATGCAAGTTTTACCAAAAAATATGAATAAAAAAATATTTTATTAAATAAAATACACATTATTTAATCTATAAAATATTTATTGAAAAAGTTAACAATAACAATCCTTTTGATTTTAATTATCAATCATAGGAATAAATTTGCCAGCCTTCTAAGGCAGTCTTACGGAAAAAAATTAATAAAAAAAAACTTTTCAAAATAATAACTTAACTAAGTATGAATAAGTAATCTACATCGTTTATGCAAGCTTTACACATATCACACAGTGCACGAGTATGCTTGGTACATAAAAATTTTTGTCAGTAAAATTTAGCACTTTTTGGTCTTGCGATTTATGCTTCTTGGGCAAACAGTTGGGCAAACTTCTTCTAGTAAGTCCGATTCTGGTACAAAACATTTGATGACTTGCTGAAGAGGAGATGAAATATTTTGGAAGGTCCCTTTTCTTTGGATATGTGGCTGTGTTAGGTGAAGAGCTAGTTATTTCAAGTATCTCCGCGCATTTTCTTTGTAAATGATGAGGCTGTTGATTTCAGTTATGTTTAGGATCATGAAAAATAATCTCAACTGCCTTCTACGTGCCACTTTTGTCACAGATTACTCTTCTTTTAGTCGATTCACAACATCAACACCTCATTTTGTTTTATTATAGAAAGTGATAATTTCGAGTTTCGCGGTAATTCCAGTAGTTGGATCGATTCGGTCGTCGTTATGAAGTGTACTTCTGATATATGATGACTGTGTGTGAACACAGTGCCTCGATCCTTTTCAATATTATCGGCTCTAAAAGACGGGTCCTCAGTGTCTTCTAAATCTTCCTCCATCAACCATGCCAAAACAAATTCATCCCTTCGATCACGATCCATCTATTATATAAATACATAATAGATTACTATTTCAGTAAGTTAAAATCATAATATTACACAAAACTAGCAGTAAAACTGCCGCTAAGATGAAAAAAAATAAAGTCATGATTAAAAAAAGTACTTACGTCGATACCCGCGCGATGAGCAAAATGCCGCCTGATGGTACACGGCGCAACAAACCACCTCGTCCGAGTGACTGGCGCATACCGGCGAGCAGTGAACTGCATACAGGGATGGAGGACGAAACAAAACTCAGCTACCGAATGAACGATGATCGTACAAATAATTATGACAAAATGGTGCTTGTTTTAAATTTACTGTGAGCAAAATGCTCATAGCGCGAGTGCTCGCGGGTTAAGGGTGATAGTCGATCGACTAAACTTAGTTCAATTTTAGATTCATATAATATGAAATTACTACCTCTGAATCCTACCCACTGCTTTCCAGGTTCCCGTCCTTCCCTGCTCGACCTAATCATAGTCTCCTCTCCTAATCGTGTTACTACGCATGGACAAGTCTCAGCTGATATGTTTTCATACCATGATCTTATCTATGTCGCCTATAATGTTCGCCCTCCCAAAGCTAAGGTAAAAACTCTTCTTCAAAGAAATTTCTCTTCGATGAATATTGAAAGCCTAGAGGAGGACGCACATAACATAGACTGGTCAAACTTACTCTCAGCTGATTCCATTAATGACAAAATTGATATATTTAACGCTAAACTTAAATCTCTTTATGATATTCATGCACCTGTTAGGCCCGTTAAAATCAAACATCTTCCCGCTCCCTGGTTATCAGACGAAATCAAATCTCTGATAAATGCTAAGCATGCAGCCAAAGCCAAATTTAAAATAAAAAAGACAGAAGAATATCGTAACAAATATATTAAAATCCGGAACCGCTGTAATATGATGTGTCGTGACGCACAAAGACGTCATATTCACGCCTCCGTTGAGAACGGGGATCCGGCTAAAACATGGAAATTTCTCAAATCCCTCGGCGTGGGCAAATGCTCTGAACCGCAAGACTCTCATAATATAGATATAGATTCACTTAATAACCATTTTACTTCCTCTTTTAATCTCGACCCCAAAATTAAATCACAAACGTTAAATTATATTTCTTCGCTACCTATATTGAATTCTGATCCGTTCCTTACTGTTCCAGTTTCCGAGTGTGAGATTAAAAAGCACATCCTTTCCATATCGTCAAACGCAGTAGGAGATGACGGTATCAGTCGTAGAATGATCACACCAATATTAGATACTAGCTGTGCCCGCGACTTCGTTCGCGTGGTGTTTGTTTGACTTAAACCGTTTATACAGCGCATGTAACGAAAGTCCCCAAATGTAAATTGTTTGTTTGTTTAAACGCGCTAATGTCCCGTATATGACGCCCAACGCCGCGACGACCGACGCCGCGACGCCCGACGCCGCAACGCCCAACGTCGTGAAGCCGACGCCCGACGCCGCGGTGCCCGCCGCCGCGACGCCCGACGCCGCGACGCCCGACGCCGCGACGCCCAACGTCGCGACGACGACGCCCGACGGCGCGACGCCCAACGGCGCGACGCCCGACGGCGTGACGCCCGACGCCGTGACGCCCAACGTCGCGACGACGACGCCCGACACCGCGGCGCCTAACGTCGCGACGCCGACGCCCGACACCGCGGCGCCTAACGTCGCGACGCCGACGCCCGATGCCACGACGCCCAACGCCGCGACGCCCGACGCCGCAACGCCCGACGCCGCGACGCCCGACACCGCGGCGCCTAACGTCGCGACGCCGACGCCCAACATCGCGACGCCCGACGCCGCGACGCCCAACGTCGCGACGCCAACGCCCAACGCCGCGACGCCTAACGTCGCGACGCCCGACGTCGCGACGCCGACGGACGCCGCGACGCCCAACGCCGCGACGCCTAACGTCACGACGCCGACGCCCTTCGGCGCGATGCCTAACGTTGCGACGCCGACGCCCGACGCCGACTTTCAATCCGACGTTGCGCTGCTGGCGCCGACCGCCAAATTTTTCGGCGTCGGCGGTCTACTCTCGGTGCGCAATTCCAACTCGCACTTGCCCGGTTTTTTATTTATTAATTACCATATGCTTGCAGTATAAACGATGTCGAAATTTCCAAACGTATATCTTCAAAGACTAAGTAGTAGTGGTATTACATTAATATTTAAAATTAGTTCATAAACGACGAAGATATCCACGAACAAACATTAAAAAAAAACATATATTTACGAATTGAGAAACCACCTCCTATTTTGGAAGTCGGTTAAAAATATTATGTTGATTATTTCATGTTACAATCTACCTTTGTGCCAAGTTTCATTTAAGTAAGTTGAGTAGTTTGGCTGAAATACCGTCAAATAGGTAGTTACAATTTTTTGAAGATCCCACGGGAACCCTTTCGTTTTTCGGGATAATAATTTCCTATAATGCTCTTCAGGTCATAAGCTACCTGCCTGCCAAATTTCATTTAAATACGTTGAGTAGTTTGGCTGTAATACCGTCAAATAGGTAGCTACAATTTATGAAGATCCCACGGGAACCCTTTCGTTTTTCGGGATAATATTTTCCTATAATGCTCTTCATGTCATAAGCTACCTGCCTGCCAAATTTCATTTAAATACGTTGAGTAGTTTGGCTGAAATACCGTCAAATAGATAGCTACAATTTTTTGAAGATCCCACGGGAACCCTTTCGTTTTTCGGGATAATAATTTCCTATAATGCTCTTCAGGTCATAAGCTACCTGCCTGCCAAATTTCATTTCATTCCATAGAGCGGTTTTAGCGTGATGCGATGACAAACATTCCCATACGGACAGACAGACAGACAGACAGACAGACAGACAGACAGACAGACAGACATTTTTTTCAAAAATGTTATTTTTAGGTTCTGTGGCTCTTATAGACCCCCTTTTTTTGATTTTCACTTAAATATTCTTAATGTACAGACATGACCCCTCTACAGATTTATTATATGTATAGATAATTGTTCCTGTTCTTGCACACATTTTTAATTCATGTTTAGAGTCTTGTACCTTTCCTGATGCCTGGAAGGCAGCTTACATAATTCCTTTACCTAAATCCTCCTGTCCTAAGACTGTGTCTGACTTCCGTCCTATTTCCATCCTACCCTTTTTATCAAAAGTTTTAGAGCGAATCATTCATCACCAGCTTACGAAATTTGTTACCCACAACAGCTTACTCAGTCCGTTCCAGTCCGGTTTTCGCACTGGTCACAGTACGACTACCGCATTGGTAAAGGTAGCTGATGATATACGGTCAGGTATGGATGATAAAATGCTTACTATTCTCACACTTCTGGATTTTAGTAATGCCTTCAATTCCATAGACCACGATATTCTGCTAGCCCGGCTTGCATCTTTAAATCTTTCACCATCAATAATTAATTTAATTCGTAGCTACCTTGTAGGACGACGGCAGAGAGTTAAATCATCTGATTATTTCTCCGATTGGAGTTATATCTATGCCGGCGTGCCTCAGGGTGGTGTGCTATCTCCTCTTCTGTTTGCAATTTTTATAAACCCTATAACAATATCGATTTCATCATCCTACCACTTGTATGCGGACGATCTTCAAATATACACACAGTCTCCTTTGGACAATCTGAATTCCGCTTTTGATCTAGTGAATCACGATTTGTCGAATATTTGTGAATGGAGCAAGAATCATGGACTTCTTATTAATCCTATTAAAACTCAATTAATTGTAATTGGTAGCCCCGGGCTAATTTCTAGAGTTGACCATGATTCTTTACCTCCTGTCCTTATAAATGGTGTAACAATACCTTTCAGTAAAGTGGTTAAAAACTTGGGAGTGTACTTTGATGAACATTTATCGTGGACGCATCAATTGCAAGAGATTAGTAGAAAGGTTTTTTCTACCTGGCGTTCCCTAAAACGTCTACGATATGTTCTTCCGATACCCACTAAGGTAGTTTTGGCTTAATCCCTACTCCTTTCCCATTTAGATTATGCGGACGCTTCTTTCACTAACTTGACGGAGGAACAACTGAACAAATTGGAGCGCCTTCAAAACCTGGCTTTGAGGTTTGTTTTCGGTTTACGTAAATTTGACCATATCTCCGAGTATCGCCTCAAGTTAAAGTGGTTGCCAATCCGCTACCGCCGTGACTCTCGTGTTCTCTCCTTCCTTTATAACATCCTATTTGACTCCCATTGTCCCACTTATTTAAAAAGTAATTTTAACTTCCGTACCTCTGACAGACTGGAACTACGATCTATATCTAATCTTCTTCTTGACATTCCTATCCACCGCACTAAATACTTTAATTGCTCTTTCATTGTAAAATCCATTTTCCTTTGGAATTCTTTACCTATCCATATAAGGCAGGCTGAAACTATACATCGCTTTAAAACTCTTATAAAAAATCATTATCTGGAATCATATTGTGTCAACCCTTAACTTATGTAACTAACACTTATTATTATAAATTAAAATATCATGTAGGTTTATCTATTGTATATATATATATATATATATATATATATATATATATATATAGATATATATATTATATTATATTGTATACATATATTATATATTTATTGTGTTTATGTATTATTTTATTTTATTTACTTTTATTTTATTAAATATACTTTTGCGCAACTCCCATTCTCTAGCATTGTTTTCTCTAACACCATAAGGTTGTCTGGAAGAAATTGCTATCTAGTAATAAGGCCGCCTTTGTGTGCATGTCTGATTTTTGTAATGTATATTTTTTTGTTTTTTTTTTGTAACTTGTTGTGTGCACAATAAAGTATATTTGTATTGTATTGTATTGTACATTAATTAAATATGAATAATGTACACCTATAATCTACATTCGTGAACTCATTTTCATCAATCTTACCAAATATTAATATTCAACGTTGACATTATACGTTATTAAAATACAGTCCAATATTTAATAAAATATTTTTTGTTTAAATATTTATTAAAACAACGTAGCACTATTGTTTCGTTTTCTTTAAACCAGCTATACTCAACCTGCGGCCAGGGGGCTTACATTAAGAAATTTGTAACCTATTTTGAATTTCGCGCCCATTCGACTATAATGCACGCGAAAAAAATACCTATTTTTTACGGCTTATTACATTTATGAAGATAGTTAGGTAACTATCAAAGTTATGAAAAAGCGTTTACAGTTTACTACCTACCTAGTAACTACCTTGTCTTTTTCCACTGTTAAAGTAATTTGAAAAACGTAATTAAAAATCTCCTTATTCATTATTTTTGCTTGGGGCCTGCGACATCATGACTAAACCGTGTTTGCGGATCTTATAAAAAAAGGTTGAGTACCGCTGCTTTAAACTGTTACTAAAACATATTACCACAATAAAATATTTCAAATGATACTATTATGATTTTATAAGAAGCTTATTAAGTCAATTACTAATTTTACAAAATGTCTAATCAATAAAATACTAGAAATCATTTCGATATCACCTGACTCGGCGCCCTTTCAGTCATCGCCCGCGCATTAGGCAAAATTCATGATTTTAAAGATATTCTAAAATAAAGAAAGAATAATTTCCCTCCTTTTTGCTAAAACATGAGCCCCTGCGAGTTTCTTACGCCGGTTCTTCTCGACTGGTTAGGGTCAACCGGTGGTAGCTTTTTGTCTTGACATTCCGAGAATAACTTTAACACGTTATCTGTCATAGAAAAATATCGATGACGTATTTTTTTATGTTTGTGGTTTGGTTGAAATATTCAAGTAAGTAAATCACGTTGTGACTATTAAAAAAAATTTTTTTTTTCATTAAAAAAAATTTTTTTTTCATTTTCATAGGATTTTCTTTTCATTTAGATTCACAATTTAAAATAATATATAATAATCATTTTTATCAAGTTTTTAAACTATTGTAAATTAATTTGATACTATTTAAAATATCTAGCACATAAGTTTTGTAATAAAATAGGCACTAACAGAAATATCAAAGATTTCAAAACATTCTTCCGTTTATGGTAAACTCAAACTTAAACTATAAACTTCTACATAAGGAACTACAAGATATCGCGGTCTTTTGTCTTTGAAAATTTGTGGACAAAAGATCTTTGTTTGTGGTCCTTTGTGCGCACGAAAACAGTTCTATTCACGTACCCACAGATTTTGATGTCGTTTCAAAATTTTAATTGAATACGTGGACCATATTAATTATTTAAGCATTTCTGTCGTTGAGAATATCTTAATACGAAGCAATTTTATAGTAGTTATTATATAAAGCAAAGTATTTTGAGAATAGGTACAATACTTTTTAACCTTACCTTTTTTGTCTTAGAACACGGTTGATTATATCAATTAGAATTAGAGAGAATTCATTCCAAGAAAATTGTTACGCCGTGACGCCGACGCTAGACGTCGCGACGCCGACGCCTGACGCCGCGACGCCGACGCTAGACGTCGCGACGCCGACGCCTGACGCTGCGACGCCGACGCTAGACGTCACGACGCCGACGCCTGACGCCGCGACGCCAACGCTAGACGTCGCAACGCCGACGACCGACGCCGCGACGCTGACGCCAGACGCCTCAACGCCGACGCCCGACGCCGCGACGCTGACGCCAGACGCCTCAACGCCGACGCCAGAGGTCGCGACGCCGACGCCCAACGTCGCGACGCCTACGCCCGACGCCGACGCTAGACGTCGCGACACCGACGCCTGACGTCGCGACTTCTACGCCCGACGCCGACGCTAGACGTCGCGACACCGACGCCTGACGTCGCGACGCCGACGCTAGACGTCGCGACACCGACGCCTGACGTCGCGAAGCCGACGCTAGACGTCGCGACGCAAGACATCGCGGCGCCGACGCTAGACGTAGCGGGGCCGACGCTAGACGTCGCGGCCGCGACGCCCAACGTCGCGACGCCGACGCCAGACGTCGCGACGCTAGACGTCGCGGCGCCGACGCCTGACGCAGCGACGCCAACGCTAGACGTCGCGTCGCCGGCGCCCGACGCCGCGACGCTGACGCCAGACGCCGCGACGCTGACGCTAGACGTCGCGACGCCGACGCCTGACGCCGCGACGCCGACGCTAGACGTCACGACGCCGACGCCTGACGCCGTGACGCCGACGCCAGACATCGCGATGCCGACACCCGACGCCGCGACGCTGACGCCAGACGTCGCGGCGCCGACGCCCAACGCTACGACGCCGACGCCAGACGTCGCGGCGCCGACACTAGACGTAGCGGGGCCGACGCTAGACGTCACGGCCGCGACGCCAATGCTTGACGTCGCAACGCCGATGCCCGACGCCGCGACGCTGACGCCAGACGCCGCGACGCCGACGCCAGACGTCGCGACGCCGACGCCCAACGTCGCGACGCCGACGCCCAACGTCGCGACGCCGACGCCCAACGTCGCCACGCCGACGCCAGACGTCGCGACGCCAGACGTCGCGACGCCGACGCCAGACGTCGCGACACCGACGCCTGACGCCGTGACGCCGACGCCAGACATCGCGATGCCGACACCCGACGCCACGACGCTGACGCCAGACGTCGCGGCGCCGACGCCCGACGCCACGACGCCGACACCAGACGTCGCGGCGCCGACGCTAGACGTAGCGGGGCCGACGCTAGACGTCGCGGCCGCGACGCCAACGCTTGACGTCGTAACGCCGATGCCCGACGCCGCGACGCTGACGCCAGAGGTCGCGACGCCGACGCCCAACGTCGCGACGCCTACGCCCGACGCCGACGCTAGACGTCGCGACACCGACGCCTGACGTCGCGACGCCTACGCCCGACGCCGATGCTAGACGTCGCGACACCGACGCCTGACGTCGCGACGCCGACGCTAGACGTCGCGACGCAAGACATCGCGGCGCCGACGCTAGACGTAGCGGGGCCGACGCTAGACGTCGCGGGGCCGACGCTAGACGTCGCAGCCGCGACGCCTGACGCCGCGACACCAACGCTAGACGTCGCGGCGCCGACGCCTGACGCCGCGACACTGACGCCCAACGTCGCGACGCCTACGTCCGACGCCGACGCCCAACGTCGCGACGCCGACGCCCAACGTCGCGACGCCTACGCCCGATGCCGACGCCCAACGTCGCGACGCCGACGCCCAAGGTCGCGACGCCTACGCCCGACGCCGACGCTAGACGTCGCGACGCTGACGCCCAACGTCGCGACGCCGACGCCCGACACCGACGCTAGACGTCACGACGCTGACGCCCGACGTCGCGACGCCGACGCCAGACGTCGCGACGCCGACGCCAGACGTCGCGATGCTGACGCCAGACGTCGCGACGTCGACGCCCAACGCTGCGACGCCGACGCCCCAGACGTCGCGGCGCCGACGCCTGACGCCGCAACGCCGACGCCCGACGTCGCGGCGTCAAGACTCGGCGTCGAGAGTCGACGTCGCGGCGTCGGGCGTCGGCGTCGTGGCCTAATATAAATATAAATTTTATACGGAGTAGTCTATTTAACCCTAAAGGCTTGAGTGGGGTACGATGGTGATAATCCAATTGTAATGCCCGTACAATAATACTGAAGTGAGGTTGGATTATCTGAAGAAGACCCGAAATATTTTTATTGATACCTAAGAAGGAATAATTTCTTTCAAAATATTACTTTGTCAGATGTATTAACTTTTAAGAGTCCACAACACATCACATAAAGGAAAATATCGTCATACTTTTGTATAATATCATTTTGTCCATCGCACCTACGTATAACTTTATATTTACTTCTTTAAAAATCAATCAAATACATGGCCATCCGATGCATGGATCATATTTCTTGTCAGATAATCAGATGACCAAATCAAAACTTGGAAACAACATTATTTTTATTGTTACAACACGGGATTCGAATTCAGGACCAATCCCGAGCATGTGAATGTTATCTTAAAGAATATAATTAAACCTAAACCAATCTTTGTTCACATTAAGGCGGGGTTTCATGAAACGAGCGAATGTTCATTATATCCCCACTCTATCAAATTCTTTTTAACCGACTTCCAAAAAAGGAGGAGGTTCTCAATTCAGCTTGTTCTTTTTATATAAACAGACGTAGAGCATTCTTTAGTACTTCAGATGTTACTAAAGGTTCCATTTACATCAAACGAACATAGAGCTAGAACAAGAGCATTTTTTCGTAATCTTTTAGTGCAAACAAAAGCTAGAGGTATCGATACACACCAAACGAACATAGAGCTAGAGCTAGAACAAGATCATTCTTTCTTAATCTTTTAGTGTAAACAAAAGCTAGAGGTATCGATTTACATCAAACGAACATAGAGCTAGAACAAGAGCATTTTTTCGTAATCTTTTAGTGCAAACAAAAGCTAGAGGTATCGATACACACCAAACGAACATAGAGCTAGAGCTAGAACAAGATCATTCTTTCTTGATCTTTTAGTGTAAACAAAAGCTAGAGGTATCGATTCACATCAAACGAACATAGAGCTAGAAGAAGAGCATTCTTACTTAATTAATTAGTGTAAACGAAGGCTAGAGGTATCGATTTACATCAAACGAACATAGAGCAACGAACATAATATTAGAACGCTCCAAGCAACTATTCGCGCGCTCGCATCAAGCTAGCGAGCATTCTTAGAATATTCTATAGAATCCTTATGAACGCACTAAACAACAACGAAAGAATGCTCTACGCCTGTTTATACTAGAAAAATTTGATTTGATTTTTTTTATTTTTATTTTTTTATTTTAAGAATTTGACGTAGTGGGGATAGAATGAGCATTCACCCGTTTGATGTAAATCGATCTTTAGAGATTAAGAAAGAATCCTCAACATAATATTATTACGTTCTATAGTAGATAGTTACTTGAAATTTTTTTAAGTTTCAAGTAATTAGCTTCTAATAATAATAATAATTTGTATTACGTTGAATTTGACCACAAGGTGGATAAAGCCGTTTTTGTGGCCACACTATAACAATTTAAATATTACCTGTACATGTTTGAACACAATTATAAAGCATAAAATATTTCTTTTATTCATTCATAGCCTCAAAAATGAATTTATTCAGAACAATGGGGTCCCATGAGATCTTCATTGTAAAGATGTAAAAAGAAGCAAACTAATTAGCTATTAAACCAGCCGCTGGAAAGCTGCATGTGAAAATAATTATGTTCAGTCAAAGTCTTTGTGCATTGTTATTAAGTATAATAATATCTACCCAAAGGATTTTGTACAACTTTATATTTCTTAAGGTACTTTTCATTTTCATAATTTACTAGCTGACCCGTCCCCACTTCGTTGAACATAACGAAGTGGGGACGGGAGGGCAAAGAGCCTCCGTGGTCTAGTGATTCGTAGCTTCACTTTCGACCCGGAGGTCGTGGGTTCGATTCCCGCGTTGGAACAACAAAAAATGTTATTTTCAAGTTTGGTTAGGACAATGCAGGCTGATCACCTGATTGTCTGACAAGAAAGATGATCCATGCGTCGGATGGGCATGTAAAAAGTCGGTCCTGCACCTGTTCTCTCGCCAGTCGTATCGGTTAACCGTACCACTGGGTTATGAGAGTAAAAGAAAAAGGTATCTTTGTGTATTGCGCACACACTTGGGCACTATAAAATAACTCCTGCGTAATTGGCCTGGTTTCAATGAAATCGGCTACCGACACCGGAATCGGCGATAGGAGCTATTATTATTATGTTGAACATAGAAACCGTTTAAACCTTCCCCGGACTACCACGAATATTTCAAGACTAAAAATAGCCTAATCGGTTCAGCCGTTTTTGAGTTAGCGAGACTAACGAACAGCAATTTTTAAATATAAGTAGAGAGTAGAGAAGAAGAATAAGAATAAAGGTAAGGAAGACTACGGCGAAACCTAAAAGGAGGGATTGGATTTTTTTCTATTGTATCGCCTAAGCCGCAGATTTTACTTTAATGGATGATTTGTGAAAATAGTCCAGTAATTTAGACTAGTGGCTCCCAATTAGTTTTTGGTGTGTACCACTTCAAAAAAGACCGCAAACCTGCGTACCAATTATTGTAGCAATGTTAAATTTATAAAATATTTTTTTTATAATATATCGTTATAAAATAATACTTTGAAAATTGTTGTTTTTACTGATAGCCGCTCGTAACCCTTGATGCAACTTCACGTACCCCTGGGGGTACATACCACTAATTGGGAAACACTGACTATAACATAATTTTAGCGTTGTCGTGTTATAGTTTCTTTTAAATATAAAATAGTTAAAAAAATTTAAAACATAGCACGCTTAATTGAATGCAATTAAGCGCGTTTTGTTTTAAGTTTTTTAACAATGGACGATCATTAATATGTATCCAAAATTTAAAGTTAATCAGACTTCTGAAAATTGATTTTATACATACAAACACACAGGCCAAGCTTATAAAAGCATATTAAAATTTGTAGGCCCATATTTTACGGTCTGTTCTGTCTTCAGTTTGGACTGAACGGATGCACAATCATCGTTTGTGCAATTTGGCCTTTAGCAAATTGTATATGTTGGACTGAAGTGTAGTTATAGTATTCCGTATATGTTCTGTATATATACAATCGGTTCAGGCCGAACTGGCGTTAGTTCGACTGGCCTTGTCTTTATACGTAGGGCCCCCAAGGCCCTTAAAAATATACATGACCCTGGTCATTTGCTACTCTTGAAAACAATATTGTAAACGGATTTTTTATATCTAATTTCACTTAATTCCATTAAATCGACGCTAAAGCTTAAACCAATTTGGCGCTAGTGTTCAAGAAGGAAATTTGATCGGAATTGGAATTTGACCATTGGCTAGGTCAAATTCCAATTCCGATCAAATTTCCGAGAGATTTCAAGAGTAAGGGGGCTGGTAATAATTGAAGACATTAATGGATGTAGGTGATACGCAGCAAAATTCTAATTTCGAGAAAATTGAGTTCAAACTGTCACATAACCTTTTTAGAATACCTACGCCGTAATATATTAAGTTCATTAATCTTAAGATCCGTCTCTACAATCAAATATGTACTCAATACGTTACTACTTATCCTTAAATGTTTAAGTGACAGTTTAAACTCAATTTTCTGGGTAAAATTCTTTTGCGGTATATCACTTTCATCCATTCATGTCTTCAAATTCTTCGAACAAGTTACCGCTTAACCAAGCACACGACCAACGTGAAAATATTATATTATGTAGTTCAATCACGTCTGCAGTCGATGCGGTTGTCTTCTTTGAGGCGTTCTGGCGCAGTGGCAATGTTTTGAACATGGTCAAGCATGAACTTCACCGATAGTGCCCTACACTTCTTTGATATTATTTTTCTACTTTAGTATATTTTGAAGTAAAATTTCTCCAGGATTGAGCAACATAAAGTTAAAGCGAAGTGTTATTTAAATTGTATATAGAATATATTTTCTGCGGTGCAGTACGAGTGTCAGATTACATTTCGAGCTTAGGTTTAAAACAAAATGTACTAGACGTGGAATACCGGAACGCTTTTAGAAAATTTGCAGAAATAATTTGCTATTCCCTTGGCTAACATTTTCAACTAACCTGATATATTTGAGAGTGAAATCTGAATAAAATGGAAATTTCAAAATTTGTTTCAATCTTAGTACCTACAGCAAAAATAAGCAAGAGTTTATTGAATGGCTGTTTGATTGGCTCTTTTCTAAAATATTTGTAGATTATTATCTATAAATATTTTTTATTAAAGAGCAAATTTTTTATTGAAGACATGAATCGATGAAGGTGATATGTAGCAAAAAAAAATCTCACAAAATTGAGTTTAAACAGTCACTTACACAATCTGACAGTGTGAACTCAATTTTTTCAAAATCATAATTTTGCTACATATCACCTTCATTTATTCATGTCTTCAATTGTTGTTGAAATCTTGAAATCTTGAAGAAATATACAACGCGTAAAATAATAAGTGATATTATACCCCTTGTACAGAGTCCCCTTTCAAAGTGGTAAGACTGAAATAGTTACTTTTGTTTGCGCATCCCGCAGGACCAATTGCTGTGTAATGAAGTCAACCGCCAACCAGCCTATCCATAACTATTTTTAAAATTGGAACAGTAAATTTACAGCTAATGATTATAATATATTATAATGAGCACAATAGGTAACCATTGCTCTCAGTTTGCTAAGTACTCTGCCAGAGGTGAACAACCTGGGGGCTTTCTCCTTTTTTTTTTTTTTTTTTTTTTTTTTTTTTTAACGCCGAGAAATGCACTTCCGCATGCCGCGGTGGATGGGGTACTCCGACCGCGGATATGTAGGACTCGCCACGCCCGAAGAGATGGTAAATGGGCGCGGCCACTACCCACTAAAACTCGGCGGTACTCCGACAGTACCGCCATTGGCGAAGCCGCGGGAATTAAAACGAACCGCAACTCCGCCGACGGGGGCCTGCTTGTGGGATTGCAGGTCCTTCACTTGGGGGGCGTTCAAGCGCCCCTTAAACCAAACAGAGGCCCCATTGGGGCCCGCGTAGGCTTTCCATTTTTACTGTCGCGATGCACCGGAATACGAGGCGCATCACGACCCTCTCGGGGACTCAGTGCAATGGGCGACGGCGTCCCCACGCCGCCACCCCGAGCACCCCGGCTACGGCGGTACGTTACGGTCATCATTGTTAACCGCACGTCTTCGCCTGATCCGTCTGCGGGAGGTGTCGGGCGCTGCTCTTTCGCGCAAGCGCTCGGCCTCTTCTTTGGCGGAAATCACCTCTTCCGCGAAGTGTTCGACCGCTTTCCACTCTTCCTCACTGCGCAGCATGGCTTGTATTACAGCTGGCAGTGAGAGGTCCGTTCCGATTGCAGCTTTGAGTGCCGCACGCTGACCGATCCAAGATGGACACGCCGTTAGAGTGTGATCGGCTGTGTCCCTTTCCTCGTCACAATGATGACATCGTGTGTTGTCCTCTTTATTCACGACTTCGCACAGGTACCGACCAAAGCATCCGTGTCCGGTCAGCACCTGTGTGAGTCGGAAGGTGAGCGCGCCGTTTTTCCTGTCGATCCACTCCTTTAACACAGGGCGGATTGCCGTCACGAGAGCTATGCTGACCTGAGGCTCGCGAAGCTGGTCAGCCCACAACTCTATGGCCCTTTCTCTTGCAGAGGCCCTCCACCGATGGACGGCGTCTGGGAGAGGGTTGCCGCCCTCTGCGCGAACCGCGGCGCAGCGCCAGTACACATCGGCGAGGGTCTGCGCGTCCAATTCCCAGGGGATGCTTCCCGCGAGCAGGCGTGCCGCATCTTTAGAAATGGTGCGGTAGCCACGCACTGCCCGGGTGGCAATCACCCTCTGTACTCTACCGATCACGAGCCGACTCCCGGGTAGAAGTCGCTCAGCCCATATTTGTGCGCCGTACATTAACATGGATCGTACGACGCCCATGTACAATGTCCTACACTCCAGACTCGGACCCCCCAAATTCGGGAGTAACGAGGCCAAGGCTCCGGCCGACTTTGTAACCTTCGTCGAGAGGCGGCGGAAGTGTTCCTTGAAGGTCCACCTGCCGTCGAGGGCGAGACCCAGGTAAGTCATAGCTGATGAGACATTAATCCTGGTCCCGCCCACAACCACTTCCAGTCCAGGGGGCGGAGAGTGCCTCGGCCTGTGAAAGAACAGTGCCTCGGACTTCTCCAGAGCCACTGTCAAACTCAACGCGCGTATACGACGGACGACATTAGCAACTGCCGCCGTAGCGAGGACGACCGCATCACGATGCGACTTGCCGCGGCTGACGACGAGTGTGTCGTCCGCATAACATATTACTTCGACGCCGGAGAGATTGGCGCCGGAAAGCACCGAGTCAAAGCCAATGTTCCACAGGGTAGGGCCGAGAGCCGACCCCTGTGGAACGCCGCAGACCACCTCTTTTTCTTCCCAACTCTCCTGCGTCGGGTATTGCACAGAGCGTTCCGAAAGATAATCAGCGATGATAGTGCGCAGATATCTCAGAACGCCGTGACGTTGCAGACCGTCTTTAATGACTGCCCAGGGTAGGGAGTTAAAGGCGTTGGATATATCCAAAGAGACAGCCAAAACTACCCCACCCCGGGATACCTCCTCCTCTGTGATTTCGCGGAGTCTTGCCACCGCCCCTATTGTTGACCGACCCGAGCGAAACCAGTACTGGTTCTCACTCAAGTTCGGCCCGACGTGCTCTAGGTGTTTGACCAGACGCGCCACAAGCACTCGTTCGAACGTCTTGCAAATCTCATCCAACAGAACAATAGGGCGGTACGCCGACGGTTGATCTTCCGGGCGACCAACTTTTCGGAGCAGCACTAGTTTCCCCGTCTTCCAACGCCGCGGCACACGATCCTGGACCAAGCAGTTGGTTAAAGTGGTGAGTACACGCGGCTCCATTTCCTTCATAGAGAGGACCCAGGCACGCCCCGGGATACCGTCGAGACCGGGGGCCGTGTTTTTGAGTCCCATTCTGTGGACAGCCATCGCCAGTTCCGCCGCTGAGACAGGCGGTATATCCTCCTCACCCTCAAAGATCTCTTCCCGGTGAGCCGTCGTTGGAGGACTCCACTCGACCCCAGCTGGAAAAAGGGCCGAGACGACTCTGCTACGGAGCTCCGGTTGTAGGTTCTGAGTGAGCGGTGGGGCAGCCGGGCGCAGTTTTTGGCGTACCCACTTATACGGCCTGCCCCAGGGATCCTCGTCCAGTATTTGCAGCCACTCCTGCCATGCGTCAGCCTTCGCCTGCTTTATGGCTTCGCTAAGTAAGAGGCGGGCCGTAGAGTATGCATTGTACAGACCCTCCTCTACCTCCTCGACTCTTATCCGCCGTCTGCGGTATCTTCTATAGCGACGACGTACTGCCGTGCATTCCCGCTGCAGATTGTACAACGCGGGACGCCACCAGTACGCTTGGCGCCGCGGTGTGAATGGACCCACTCGTGGCATCGAGGCGTCGCAAATGTTGCGCAATGCCTCGTTCAGCCACTCCGCACACTCATCGACATCATCCGAAGGTAGTGAAGCCCACGACGCGACGATAGCAGCCTCCTCGAGAAGGTCACGATCCAGTCTTTTCAAGGACCATCTTGGGCCGCCACCAGATGACGTTGGGCGACCCAGCTCCGACGCGCTAGCAGAGACGTCGAAGCGGATAAACCTGTGATCAGAGAGGGTCTCCGTTTCCTTCTCTACCCGCCAACCATTGACAAGACGGGCAGCAGCAGAGCTAACAAGAGTCAAGTCCACGATGGACTCGCCCTGTCGACGAACGCATGTACTTACTGAGCCTCGATTGGCCACCACAAGACCAATGGATGTAATCCAACTCTCAACCGCGCGACCCCTTGCGGTCGTCGCCGGAGAACCCCATAGCGTTGACTTGGCATTGAAGTCCCCGGCGACGATCACTGGGCCGCTTGCTCCAACCACAAAAGATGTTAGCCGCAGAAGAAAGGCTTCAAAATCGGCCAGAGGCCTGTTCGGGGAAAAGTATACCCCCACTATGGTGAAGGCCTCCAGGTTGACTACGACGAAGCCTTGGCCTCTGGTCGTGTTTCCGGAAGACGGTGGCACGATTTTGGGGCCGAAAACCAGCGCGACGGTCGTGTCAGCGTCACCTATCCAGTCGTTCCTTGATGGGACACGATACGGCTCTGACAGTATAGCAATGTCGACTGACCACTGTGCCACGGATTGATTCAAAACATCTTGCGCTCGGGCACAGTGATTCAGGTTGCCCTGTAAAAACCGGTAGGCCGCCGTTATGTGGCTTCCATGGGGGCCGCTCCTTCAGCAGAGGCCGCCTTTGCTGTTGTGGCGGACCTCTCTGTGGTTTTGCTCTTTATGGAGCCCTTCTTTTTTGGCGCAGTTTTATTGCAGGCTTTGCTGCCCACACTGTGGTCCGCCGGTTTCCCTTTATCTGCGCACAGCGCGCAATGTGGCTCATTTTGACATTGCGCCGACGGATGCCCTGGTAGACCACAGCGGAAGCAGAGTCCGCTACGGTCCTTTTCATGAGGACATGTTGCCCGTGTGTGTCCGATCTCGTGGCATTGGTAGCACCGCATTGGGCGAGCAACCAGTAGCGTCACGCCCACCGCGGTCCACCCGATGTTCACTCTTATATTTGGTGCTGTCAACCTTTTTGCAGCCTCGACTGGGCACTTTACCCAGGCCGTGCCACGACCACTCCTGTCACGGCGAATTTCCCCCACTTTGATGTCGGCGGCTGCGCAATTGCCAGGCTTGGCGATAGCTTCTGCGATTTCGGTCGCGGTTGCCAAGTCGTCGAGTCCGGTGATGCGCAGTTCAGCGCACTTTTGAGGTCTGGAGACGCGTGCATCCTCCCCTATGACATCTCTTAATTTCCCCGCTAAGACATCCGCTTTTTCTTTGAAGTCTGATCCCGAAACCTGGTACATTCGGGCCCCAGTTACAGCCACTTTAAATCTGACCGCCGGAATTTCTAGAGCAGTCAGGTCTACTGCCCGCTTTGCTCTATCCATGACCTGCTTGTATGTGACGCCTCGTTCCTCTGCGCCAGGCTGCAGAGTTATGACCACAGCTGCAGACTTAGGAGCGCGCAGGGTTCCGCTCTTTTTCTTTCCTATCACTTTCCTTCCTTTCACAGTTTCCCATCCTTCAACTTTTTTCTGCGTATTCCCCTTCTTCTTCACCACCTGGGACCACGTTTGCGTGGGAGGTGATTCCGTCTGCGGCGGTGTCGATATTTCACCTGCGTCGTTCCTCGCGGCAGCTGCTTCTGTAGCAGCTGCAGTCTTTTTCTTCTTATTTACCTTCTTCTGTGCCGGGCCGGGATTCAGCGAGGGCAACAGAGTTGTAACCGTAGGAACCAATTCCGGCGTTTCCTTCGTGACCCTTGGCACTGATGTACGGGCGCTTGATGTATGGGTCGCCTCTCTCTCTCTATCTGCAGCAAGAGGAGGGCGCAGGCGCGGCTCTGGAAGAAGCCGGGCTTCAAGGGACTCCAGACGTGCGTCAAGTCGTGCGCTTGACAAAGAGACCGCCTCACGGACCGCTCGCTTCAGCATCTCTTCGACGCTGAGCGGGGGGACTACTGGGGCAGTCTGGGACTTCACCGTACGGAGCTCACGCTTCACCTCTGTTAGCTCAGATCTCATTTCGGCGAGCTGTCTGGAGAGGCGCTTATTCATCGACTCCAGAGCTCTATTCTCGGCAGATGCCGAACGCGATAGCAACGCCATACACGCCTCTCTTATACTCTTGGTGGCGTCTTTAAGGTGCTTCACCATGGGTCCACTGAGGTTTTTCGACTTGGTGGCCACGTTGAGTATGACCTCTAGGCTCTTAGTGACAGCAGACCCTAGTTTAGCCGAGGTGATCTCCTCCTCCTCTTCCGACATCGTTACGTCCGAGTAATTTGAAGCTTCCGACAGCCGGTGAGACCGTAGCTGTGGAAGATTCTGTGCCATCTCCGTGGTTTCCCGCCCTACTTCAGCCTGCATGGCATTACGCTCTTCGGCGGTCTTGTCTTTTTTGGTCTGACGTATGCCGACATTCTGGCCTATGGTAGGCGGCCTGCCCCTTCCGCGCTTGGATCCTAACGAGGCCACCGTGCCTTTTCCTCTCTCCGAATCAGTCTCCTCATCTGCTTCACTTACACGTCTCTTGCGGTACTTCCTCCTGTTTTCCTCTTTTATCTCTTCCTCACGGGTCTGAGAGACAAGGGTATCAGTGCCGCTCTCATAGTCGTCCGAAGTTCCTCCGAGGTCAAAGAACTTGCCACCCACGGGCAAGGGCGTTGCCACCCGCGATCCGCCTTCCAAATCTATAATCCTTTCCACTTGCACTATCGGAATCCGTTCAGTAAGCCGTAAGTCGTCGTGTTGTCTCTCTTCCTCCTCCACCGCATGTTGAGGGCCCCCAGTATACCTGGCCCGACCCCCCGCCGTAGCGGGAGTGTGGGATTCCCCGACGTCGCCGCCGGGACCCACCCTGGGAGATTTTTTTACATGCACTTTATCCATATTTGATCATTTAAGGGCAGATTCTGGCCCACATCCTCGATGCGTAGCCACCTGCTCGCCATGCACCCCATCACCGAACGTTGCCAGCTTAGGGTTAGGAACCCACGGGTCCATCCATCACGCAAGCACTCACAGACATATACAAACAAACACACACTGATGTATAGAAGAGTTAACAAAACGTGAAAGATACTTAGAGATGAAAGATAAGATGGTGAAAGATAGTAAAACCAAAGTAAACAATGCAAAACAAGAGTTTAATTAAATAGATGGTGAATGACAGAGTAGAAAGAGACAGAACCAGCCTTCAGCCGCGTGAGCTCCTCACCCCGTGTAAAGAGCGGAGTGGAGTACCCACACGTTGCCCAGGGGCACGAACTTGGACGAACTGGCAGACCCCCATAGAGTGTAGGTCTAGAGGTAGGTTAGGTTAGTTGTTATTTGTATGTATTATTATTTATTTTCAAGTTATTTTAATCCTAATTAAGTTGGCTCTTAAATATTTTGTAATTTTATAACTAATAAATTATAACTATTAAAATGGTCCACCTCACAAAGTAGATAATGTAAGTCCACGTGTATAATTCTGTTGGCAATAATTATTATTTTTACAACATTTTTTCATTTCTTATTAACATTTGTAATTTATTTTTCAAATAGTATGCTTCATAATGTTTACTACTTATTTTTGTATCAAACAACTCAAGAATTACGCCAGTAAAATTGTGTCTCTGATTTTTGTTACAGATTGTATAGCTGGTACTTTAATGATAAATTATATTATGCTATGTTTATAATGAGTACCTATGTAGATGGCAGTGTGTCGAGTGTTCCCTCCGTGGGGTACCTTTTGAGAACCCTCATCAAAATGTCTACCTATTAAAGACTCTTTCCTTCCTTCAGAGTGAGAACTAGCTTTTACCACTGGTAGATTGATTTTATCAGGATTTTCTTATCGTATATATCATTTTCATAATAACGAAACAATTAGTTTAGTGTGTAGTCCTTTTAGCCATATATGTAAATAACTCCAGGTTAAAATATATATCTAATATTATCTGTTAGCTAACTCCAGAATAGAGGCTAACTCTTAATTATTTATTTGCATTAAATGCCTATGATAACTCTAGAAAAAGGGAATTACTCTAGTTTATTTCTAATAATAAAAGGGTTAAGTCTTAACTTCGACCGGCGCAAGTGAGCCTTACAAGACCTGTGTAAAGGATATAAATTCCTTACGAAGTTTTATCTTATGAATAAAATACAACAGTATATGGCCGGTCGCCACAATCTACAGGATATCCGCTATCTATAAATTTAAACAGGAGATTGTGTTCTAGAATGTACGAAACACATTTCGAAGGATATGTCACGTAAAAATATTTTTATTCGAATTTCAAACTAGATGTTTCGAAAGTAGAAATAATATGAAAAACCCGGCTAATTGCGAGCCAGACAGGATACGCAGAAAACGAAAAACTTTTGTTGTAATAGAAGCCCAAATATTTATTTTAATATTTTTTATTGTACAAATATTTCTTCTTTCTTGTATATAAAGATGAATTGCTGTTCGTTAGTCTCGCTAAAACTCGAGAACGTCTAAACCGATTCGGCTATTTTTGGTCTTGAAATATTCGTGGAAGTCTGAACGAAGTGGGCAGGGGTCAGATAGTAATAATTAAACGGCAATCATCACCCTGGTGGCCAACAGATGGATGGACAGACGAACGGACAGGGGAAGATTCCGCTAAAGCTCTGGTCTTCAAAAGGTAGCGTTTAGAATATTAGGTTGACTGGTATAAGTACAAATATTGACATTACAATAAAGAAAAGCATATTATGTTTTAAGCATAACATCACATTAAGCAAAATTCAACTCCTCAATAAAGAAGAAGATACGTAACGAAATTAGTAATTAGTATTTTCCAATAGTGGCGCTAGATGGCGGTTTCCGGAATTTCTAAGGACTTTAACCTTTGCCAGTCGCATTGCCAGTATTCAGGTGATACCATTTTCTAGTACTAGGTCGTGTCTCTGTGCTTCTAGGGTTGTCTTCACAGTGCCAGTGTACGAAACCTTAAAAAGGTATATAGATTTGTTTTGTTCCACCTACCGTTTTTGTTTTGGTTGGGCTAAACTACAAATTTGAACGCTTGTCTTCATACCATTCTAAGCCAATTTCCTTTATAGCATAATATCAATCAAACCTTAATATACCTGCAAAATATAGTTTGCATGGAATAGTTTCACACATCCGCGGCAGTGCAGGGGTGCTAAAACAACGCGATCACGCTACAGTTCCTTCACCCCTGACCCGGCCGACCGCCGAATACAGATAACCTCAACCTTTTACAATATTACAATTTCATGAACGGATTAAGGATAATATGTTCAGGTCAAAGTTTTGGTTCTGTTCTCCTGATGGTCAACAATATATATCTATACTAATATTATAAAGCGGAAGAGTATGTTTGTTTGTTTAAACGCGCTAATCTCAGGAACTACTTGTCCGATTTGAAAAATAATTTTTTGTTGCATTTATAGAGGAAGGCTTTAGGCTATATAATATTACGCTGCGACCAACAGGAGCGAAGCGTCAGGGAGAAATGTTCCAAAAACGGGGAAAATTATTCACATTTGAGGACTTTCATTGCGTGCGCTGCATAAACGGTTTAAGTTACTCAAAAAATATGTATAAAAGAATTATTATATTTTTTAATAATCATAATAACAAAAACCAACTTGGACAATCCAAAGTTAATCGCGATAGTGTTTCTGACAACCACGCGAACGAAGTCGCGGGCACAGCTAGTTATGAAATAATTGGTGAATACTTTTTAGTATGTTTTTGTAAGGCATTTACATTTTTAAAAAGGTGTCCTAATTTTAACATATTGATTTTATTATTTTAAATAATTTAACAAATTAATACAAAACAAACAAATGTCATCCTAATGTCAGGTTGTTGAATACGCAAAAGTACCATTTTTTTAATTATTTTTTTGTAAGTAAAACAATGCAATGTACAATACTAGGCACAAAAAATCACGCATTTCTATTTTCCTTCTATCAAAGTTGATTAACAATGCAAAGTAAACTCTATATTGAATATTATTATATTTGTAAGCGTGTGTTGTTATAACTACAAAAAACCGTCTAAGTTGGCTAAAAAGTGAAGTTGCTACTATAAAGACTAAAGTTTTAATAGTAACAACAGGTAATTTACAAAATACAACTCGTAATTTCTAAATGTCAAAGACCAATAACTCGTGATCCATTAATTAAAAAGTTTGCCATCACTTAGTGACATTTGAACGGCTATTACATTAAAAGGTACAACTTCCTACATAAAAGGTTCATTACCTCTGAATATAATATTACGATTATGAAAATAGTATTTGAAAACTAGGTGCATTGCAACATGCAAGCCTTGAACGTTACCTGTATTTTTGTATTCTATTCTTAGGGTTCCGAAGGGAAAAAATAACTAAGACTTCACTGTCTGTCTGTTTGTCTGTCACCAGCCTGTAGGTATGCTATCTCAAGAATAGTTAGTTAATACAAAAATTAAGACTAAAAGAAAAAATATCCAAAGAGGGCACCCATGCATCAATCAATATACTTTTTTTTGTTTTGTACTGAATCATGCATGGCTCCGACTCGCACTTGGCTTTTTATAAGGCTTGAAACATTTTTGATTTCTTCGTATAGCGGTTTAAAAGTGGAACGAATTTTAAACAACGCCTACAATGTTTGAAGAAATAATGAAAAGTTTGGAAACTTCTGTTCGTGAATAAATATTTTCTTGCTAGTTTAGTTTTTGTAGGTTGAAAATTTTACCCGCATAATAACTACTAGTTGGTTTTAACCCCCGATGGAACCGGAGGGGTATTATAAGTTTGACAGGTGTGTGTGTCTGTATGTACGCGAGTTTCTTACACCGGTTCTTCTATAGTACGTCCGAGATAAATTTAACCTAAACGTAAACAAACCCGTCTATGACACAACCAAAGACTAGTCAGTGATGACAATTGGCCAATATTAATACAATGATTTTTGTTTGCTATGAATCCATAGACTATAGGGTTATATTCTACAATCGGCAGTGTCAAAATGGCGTATTTTTTCTGTGAATGATTTTCATTTGATAATTAAACATATTAATTATTGTTTAATTGTTATAAAATGTATTGGATATTGATTTATGATCCTATATACCTACCTGTGAAAATAAGTGTGCACAAAAGTGAATATGTAAAAATTTCGATGTTTTCGGTTTGTTTACCTTAAGGTTAAATTTAGCAGGGACGAACTATATCTGGGCTAGGTCCCGAACCGGTAGAGAAAATGTAAAATTTACTCTGAATAAAAGTATTTGACTTTGACTTTGTTGCATAGTAGCTCCCAAACTGGTGAACCCATTTAGATCTAGTTTTTTTTGTTTGATAGTTGACGTGATGACCAATACGGCTTTTGAGCTATAAGTAAATTTTAGTAAGTTAAGAAAACTCAGAGCTCTCAAAATAGAGTTGTAGGCTGGGACCAGAGAATTTAAAATCGACCACACGGGTGTAGAGTCAAATGTCAATGTCAACTTTGACAACTCTACACTCAATTATCAACTTTATTACGAGTATCTAAGAGCAAAAATTAAAAATAAATAGCTCCCCTCACTGATTTAGGTGTTGGTAGCCAATTTCATTTAAACCAGGCCAGGTACGCAGTGGTTATTTCATAGTGCCCAAGTGTGTGCGCAATACACAACGACTGACACGACTGGCTAGAGATCAGGCGCAGGACCGACTTTGTACATGCCCATCCGACGCATGGATCATTTTCTTATCAGACAATCAGGTGATCAGCCTGCGTTGTTCTAACCAAACTTGAAAACAACATTTTTCGTTGTTGCAACGCGGGAATCGAACCCGCGACCTCCAGGTCGAGAGCGAAGCTCTGAACCACTAGACCACGGAGGCGAATATTTATTATATGTATATATTCACAGGACACTGAAATTCCTCCGAACGGGGATATTCCGAATAATATTATTATGCTCCCAATCCAGTTTTCAGTAATGTTGATTATGATGTTTAGTCCTGATTTCACCAACGCATTTTAGTGTAAACGACTTGTTAAATTACCATGCCTTCTCATTAATTGATAGTAATTACGAGAGGAACAACATAATATTTAACGAAGGATTAACTTTAACATTGCTTGGTAAAACACTCCCCTAACGTCGAAAATAGATTCACAATTTTGCGTTGATTAAACAATATTGCATCTCCAAATGGCTTTCGCGCTATATCTAGCTGTAATAACGATCGAACCCTATTTCCGTCGGCGGTCGGTTCTTTGAACTTAGGTCAGCGGTACTTTAATTAAAATCATTCGTATATTTGTTTAGGTCAGCCATATTTGTTATGTGTTGATAAGGAAGTGATCCGTGCAAAATTAGTTGCTTTTACCAAATATTTCTCACTTGTTATTTACCGAAATTTCATTTATTCTTTATAATATCAGGGTAAAGTATATAATGCCTAACAACCAGGTAATGTATGAAATGTTATTTGTATTTTATACAACACCAAATGGGCAGCCGGTATTGTGTAATAAACGAAGGCAAGAAAAGCGGGGATAGTATTTTGTTATATTTTATTTAAGTAATATATAACCTACTTTATTAAAGTGTACCTATATTTTACAGTTAATATTAATATGAAACTAATTCCTTTTGAACGTGTAGATTCCTCAAATTTCGGAATTGTCTATTTACATATTTATTTAAAACATAAAAAAAATATTAACAATATCGATATTATTATTATTATCACTGTTTGGATACTTATAACACGTTTTACTCATTAAAAATATTTCTTATTCAATTATGAAACATTAACATATTACAGCTATGTTTTCATCAAATTGAGGGGTTTCGTTCATAATACGGCCGTTGTTATGTCAAGAGCGTATCGTATCTGATGGCTAATCTAAATGGAAAGAGGTCGAGCCCTCCACAAAGGGTTAGAGTTTAAACTGCCGGCCTATAGAGAGGGCTCGAGTGTATCCCGAGTTAAGAAGGCTGTGTTTGTTCAATTATAGTGATGGTTCTAGTAAGGTTATAATTTTGACAATTTATACTAATGTTAAATCTTTATTTGTCCTCGTCACCATGGTCTAGTGGTTCAGAGCTTCGCTCTCGACCAGGTGGTCGTGGGTTCGATTCCCGCGTTGGAACAACAAAAAATGTTGTTTTCAAGTTTGGTTAGGACAATGCAGGCTGATCACCTGATTGTCTGACAAGAAAGATGATCCATGCGTCGGATGGGCATGTAAAAAGTCGGTCCTGCGCCTTTTCTCTCGCCAGTCGTGTCGGTTTACCGTCCCACTGGGTTATGAGAGTTAAAGGAAGAGAGAGTGTCCTTGTGTATTGCGCACACACTTGGCCACTATAAAATAACTCCTGCGTAGCTGGCCTGGTTTCAATAAAATCGGCTACCGACACCGAAAAGCTATTATTTATTTGTCCTAACGGAAAATAAATAACAAAGAGCTAGAGTTTTATTTAAAGACCTCCGTAATGCAGTGGTTGAGCGAGTTAGTACTCGAGCGAGAGATCGCGAGTTCGAATCCCGCCGAGAGGGAACAAAATGTTTTCAATGTTCCTGGGCCATGGATGATTATTAAATTTGTGTACTTATATTATTTAGAATACAAATCTTAAATATATAAGTATAAAAATTATTAAATATATGTCCGTTGTCTGGTACCTACCTGTAACACAAGGTGGTTCTTCGGATACTTAGCACGGGGCCGGATTGACGTGGTGTGAAGCGTCCACACATATTTATAACGGGTGTGAAAAGAACAGTCACTATAACTTTGGGATATGATTATACTACCTTTTCTAATTTTAGAAATTTATGTTTTTTTTTACAAAAAATTGTTGTTATTCGTTATTCTTGCGACAAAAAATAAAAAAAAAATGGTAAAAAGTAAACAAAAAAATTTTAGTTTTTGACAAAAAAAAATCCAAAATGAGGAAAGGTAGTATAATCGTTTCTCAAAGTTATAGTGACTGCTCTTTTTACACCCAGTATATATATTTATATATGCTCAAAGTTTCTCAATATAACGGGTGTAAAAAGAGCAGTCACTATAACTTTGGGATATGATTATACTACCTTTTCTCATTCTAGAAAAGTTTTTTTTTTTTTTTTTACGAAAATTTCAAAAAAAATTTTTTTGGCTTTATTATTATTTTTGCGACATAAAAATAAAAAATAGTAAAAAAAAATATTTTTTTTTTTTGTTTTTGACAAAAAAAATGTATATATACAGTGTGTAAAAAGAGCAGTCACTATAACTTTGAGAACTACCTTTCCTCATATTGGAAATGTATTTTTTTAATTATTTTTTTGTTTATTTAATTTATATAATATATATAATATAAATTATAATCCCTATGTTACTTTTCACGACTCCCACAGGAAGATGGTTGATGGGGCGATTATTCTCCGGCACCCCACGGATTATGTACCGTAAAGACATTTCAAACGCGATGTCAGTTGCATCGCACTTAAAATAGCTTGCCTGAGATGGTTCTGACACTTGGTTAGGTTAGTGGATTCTAAAATAGCAACATCTTCGCCATTACGAAGGTGATAAAATACAGCGTGTGTGATTTAAAATAATATACTTTAATTTTACTATAAATATGCAAATGGACTAGAAAAGTCGGTACAGGAACTAGATAGCGGAATTATATTTTCTAATTTTATACTATACACTAGCTGTTCCCGCGACTTCGTTCGCGTGGTTTTTGAGTGACTGAAGCCGTTTATGCAGCGCACGCAACGAAAGTCCCAAATGTAATTAATTTTCCCGTTTTTGCTCCTATTGGTCGCAGGCCGCAGCGTAATGTTATATAGCCTAAAGCCTTCCTCTATATATGGACTATCCAACAAAAAAATATTTTTTCAAATCGGACCAGTAGTTCCTGAGATTAGCGCGTTTAAACAAACTATCAAACAAACTCTTCCGCTTTATAATATTAGTATAGATACGATACATTATTTTAGATTATTTATTATATTACACACAAATTGAATACACATCCATGACCCAGGAACATTGAAAACTTTTTGCTCCCTCGCGCGGATTCGAACCCGGAACCTCTAGCTCGAGCACCAACGCACTGAACCTCTGCGTCACGAAGGTCGTCAGTAAAAATTATATATCCGGAAAAGTTTTGGCAGCATTTCCGCATACATTGTTCTTTTTAACACTTAACACGCTCCCCAACCCCCCTGTCAAACGTGGCGTAACCCCCCCGAAATACTTCAGGGAAGGAATTTAACGTCATAGAACGTCATAGATAGCGACGAAAACGTTTCATTTATCTGGTCAGATTGGGAAAAACTAGCTTTTGTCTATCTCAGGGATATATTTCATTTTTATGTCGGGGATAATTTCAAATTTTATTTATTAATGGTGAGATGTAAATCTACACTAATAAATAAATAAATAAATAAATATGCGTTTATTTCAGACTTAGTCCATATAGTGTTAGTAATTACAATTAAACTTAAAACTATGTTAGTAAGTGATACAAAAAAAAATATTAAATAACAAAAATTAACCCAATTAATTCATGTACCTATTAGGTCTCTTTGCAGCACTCGGTACGTGTACATGAACATGTACCCAATGGTGCATAATTGGACACTCGACCTTATCACTTATCACTCTAATATTATAAAGAGTTGTATTGTATTTTTGTATGTAACGACTAAACTCAAAAAGTACAGGACCGATTTTAATAATTATTTTTTCATTAGAAAGCTACATTATTACTGACATTCATAGGATATATAAAAATGAATTGCTGTTCGTTAGTATTGCTAAAACTCGAGATCAGCTGAACTGATTCGGCTATTTTTGGTCTTGAAATATTCGTGGAAGTCCCGGGAAGGTTTACACGGTTTCCATGCTCAACGAAGTGGGCACGGGTCAGCTAGTATTATATAAAAAAAAGTGTAGGTACCTACTCCTTTCTTACTAGCACTTTCGAAAACAAACAATTAATTATGTTATCAAGTCTGATTGGGGCAAGCCACGTGATATTGCAGGGTTGATAAAATACTGTATCTAACATAAATAATGTATTAACAATATGTCAGTAGCAGACTCTTGGCTAAGTCCGACATGGAATCAAGAACAGCAATTACTATAAGATGATTTTCCAACGAGATACAGTCAAGGGTGCCAACAGCATACTTTTTGTGACCAAATTTTGTAGGAGAAATATAAAACATACTGATTTCAATAGTGCATCGCTAACAACGCCTTACAAAAATATTTGTATGGTTAATCAATCTGCGAAAACCTGTGGCAATCGGCAATACAAAAAGTAGATCGCCTTAATATGATAATATTTCATAATAATAGCTCCCCTCACCGATTTCGGTGTCGGCAGCCGATTTCATTGAAACCAGGCCAGATAAGCAGGAGTAATTTTTTAGTGCCCAAGTGTGTGCGCAATACACACAGATCTCTTTTCCTTTACAACAACGAATCTTTACCTTTTACTCTCAAGAGACTAATCTCTTTCTCTCCGACAAATTGTCGGTCAGGAGTTATCTGTCCGACAAATTGTCGGTCAGTACTAATCTGTCCGACAAATTATCGGTCCGTCAAATCGTCGGTCAGGACTAATCCTGACCGACGATTTGACGGACCGATAATTTGTCGGACAGATTAGTACTGACCGACAATTTGTCGGACAGATAACTCCTGACCGACAATTTGTCGGATAGATAATCGGTCAGCTTAGTCTCGACCAACAATTTGTTGGACAGACAGTCGGTCAGCTTTGTCCTGACCGACTATTTGTCGTTCAGCGTAGTCCTGACCGACTATTTGTCGGTCAGCGTAGTCCTGACCTACTGTTTGTCGGTCAGCTTCGTCCCTGACCGACCGAAAATACCGAAAATTTCTTTTTCATTGAAAACCGATTACTTGACTTAGTCGAAAGAACCAGGAAATCCCGGGATTTTCAGTTCAGTTGTTGAAGTCGTTTTTTTAAATAAGTTTATTTTTTACTAGCTGTGCCCGCGACTTTGTACGCGTGGAAAAGTGATTTAGGACACTTTTATATTTTTAAATATATATTTAGTTTATTGGCGCAACCGCTGACAACTTTCGCCAATAGGTACTTCCCAGTGTATCCCAGTGTTGATCCCGATCCAGCAAGTCACGTACCCGGCAAGCCTCTTGGTATGCAGGGTATAATAACAATATAGTACCATCCTTTCGGAGCTCGGCAAAAGAAGTAGGCCTTCGAACAATATGTAGAAGTCAGCAAATATATTCGAAGTTAGGATAATATTATTCGAATGCACCGTATAGACCCAGCCAATTTTTCACGTTAATTTAGTAAATTTTTTAACTTCGATGTCCGTCTGTCTATCTGTCTGGTTGTCAAATTTTTAACACGTGTAGGTATCAAGCTAACAATCCTATTAAATACTCAGGATCTTCTGTCCCTTCTGGCTTTGAAAAAAACAGACTCCTTAGCCACTTAGATTCAGCCGTATCTCTCTAATTTTCGACACTCCAAAGGGAACCAAAACCTAAATTTGATACGAAGCAACGTCTTAATAGTGCCGACATAGGATAAATTGCGAAACCATAAAATTATTTTCAATTTTTTGAACTTACTACCGTTTTTGTCATTAATATTTTGAGATATTAAATTGAAACATAATATATTGCAATTATTAAGGTATTTAAAACGAAACTCTCGGTTAGACATGGGCGCAGCGGCACGCCCCGTCGAGGATCCAGCAGGCTTACTCTCGAGTCTCGACACAACTGAGAATCGAATCAGTTCGATCTCAACGGATTTGGTGTTTTATTTGGTAGATTACTTTGGAACTAATTAGGATAAAGAAAACCTTTGGAACGTAACTTTTTGTACACCCGACGATATCAATCGACAGAGAACAAAAATAAACAAACGTCAATTTATTCGGGAGTATGGGGCACGATCGAATCTGAATCAAAATCGAATCAGTTTGGAGAGTTAGGCCCCAGCTCGGCGCGCCGATCGGTTTTAGTAGCGTTTTTTTTATTAACCTACCCTAAGTATAACAATAATATAAATAAATTAAATATAGTTTCAAAGAAAATATAAAATAAAAAAAGATTAAATTTGAATGTTTGTAGCGCGGTTCCTGCCGCGCTTCATACAAACGTCCAGCATTTTTTTTTAATTGTCATAAGTTTTTTATTTATGAACCGATTGAGATGAAATAAATCAAGATTACTACAAATATGCTTGAACCACATCTAAATCGGATAAGCCGTTTCTGAGATTAACGTGCAAAAATGCACCGACAGACAAAAAAAAATTGTTTTGGGTACTATTGCATAAATAAAAGTCTCCTATAATAACACAGGCACAGTTAGCACATTTTAATAGTATTTTTTACCCAGCAGTCTACACTACACCAGCCCGGCTCGGACGTAAGACGTCACCCAGCAGCCTGCATTACGCGGCGCCCGGTCGAATCACGACGAAACGATTTTAATTTTGCTATATTTCCTAAACTACTCATTATATTTGCATGGTTTAAAGGGCAAATATTATAGTCTTCATGGAATGCTTAAGCCAACTAACGTATTAAAAATGATAAGGATTAATACCGTGATGGTATAAATAGCTTTCCAAAAACCGCTTAATTGCCCGTTTTTTAGTTTATCGCGAAAGGCTTTCTTTTAATTATACAGTTAATTAAGTTGATTTTATACAATAAATGATAATTTATTTTAATTTGTGAAGCAAGTTCAATAATACAATTTTTATATTATTATGACACTGTGGAAACACTGTTTTCCCAGAAAAAAATCCTGATAGTTAGGTACTTATTTGATGTTCTAATTTACTTTAGTGCCACGTTCTATTGCTTCGTGTCACTGTGTAAGCGATCCCCTGCGCCCCCCGCACGAACCGTTCGACCGCAGGCCGCGCGCGCGAAATTCATCCGACTTGCTTCAAATTTATCGTCACTGCTCGGCTCCTATGTATCGTAGCGTTATGTTATATAGCCTATAACCTGCCCAGGAATATGGGCTACAATCGTACCAAGTTTGGTTAAAATCCCTCCAGTAGTTTTTGTTCCCATCGTGCACATACAGACAGACAGACAGACAGACAAAAATTTTACTAATTGCATTTTTGGCATCAGTATCGATCACCAATCATCCTCCAATATGTATTTTGAAAAAATATTCAATGTACAGAATTGACCTCTCTACAGTTTTATTATAAGTATAGAAGATATAGAAGATATATCCATTGACTTGTGTATTCACTAAGAAAAACAAAACGGGCATCTACGTATATTCATAATCATAATTTGTACCTTAATTATTTAAAAATGGAGAAGAATTATGGGTATATTATATAAAACTATGAAAACAACTCGACTCCGTGCCAAAGTGAGATTGGCTCATAACCTTCCAAGCCACATCTGTTTTCTATTTTTACCAATTTGTTTCTCTAGCAATTTCTAGTTAATCTAGCGAGCAATTTGTCCTAGCATTTTAAATCCAAATATTGAGCGCATCTTTTACGTTTTTACTGCACGAGCTTCAAGATTTTCATAATCAATATCTAAAGCCCATAGTAATTGAATTTCGTCTACTTTGTTTATCTTACAGCAAAATAGGTTTTATAATAGGTTTTTGTAGATTGAAATTTCAATTATTTTGCTGAACGTAGTGTAGAAAAAAACAGGTAGGGTAGGTGTCCAATTGTATCTAGTCACTTTTAATTGCATCTGGAGAAAATATAGAACTTTTTCTTGTATAAACCTACAGCTGTCTTCAGAAGTTTGGGTGCAAGTTTTATGACTGCTCGCTGTAAAGAAGTTAGTATAGCAATTTGTAAAAATATAATTGTAGATATTTGTATGATCGGAAAAACGCCTCTAATGACAAGAAATTGTTACTTACTTATTGCCATACAAATTGTAGTTTACTTACGTCTCCGTGGTCTAGTGGTTCAGAGCTTCGCTCTCGACCCGAAGGTTGTGGGTTGGATTCCCGCGTTGGAAAAACAAAAAATGTTGTTTTCAAGTTTGGTTAGGACAATGCAGGCTGATCACCTGATTGTCTGACAAAAAAGATGATCCATGCGTCGGATGGGCATGTAAAAAGTCGTCCCTACGGCTGATCTCCCGCCAGTCGTGTCGGTCCGTCCCACTGGGCTACGAGATTGAAGAATAACTTCTGCGTAGCTGGTTGCCTGCTGTCTGGTTTCATTGAAACCGGCCACCGACAACGAAATTGGTGTGGGAGGCAATATTATTATTTCGCTGTCGGTGGCCGGTTTCAATGAAACCAGGACGTTAACTTACGGCAAGTGGTGACACGCACATACAGTTAGTTAAAAAACAACACGGTTTTTCCAGTGGACACTTGGTTTAATATATTAACATAAGATGTCACGTGTAAACTACGTCATTCAACAACACCATCATTAAGAGTATAAGCAACTACCCCCCAGGAAATACTTTGGAATTACTTATATCGTGGACATCGTAGCAGAAATGATGATGATAATACGCCAATGGACCCATTGCGAATGTAAATTGATACAGTGATCAAAGTTCTATAATAGACAGTTTAATGAAATCTAATTAACTTTGTTGAACTTTCAACCTAGGTCATGTATTTTTTAAGCAATCTGACCTAACAGTCTAGACAGCCCTCGTCCGAAGCGATCTAGATATAAACACTTTATTACGAATGCAAAATGTCTCTTTTAGAATTTCTATTTATATACACTAAATTAAAAATTAAAAAAAAAACCCTGACTTAGCGTGTAACATTCCTGTCACAACTAACAAACGACCTGATGACCTGAGGAATGAACCTGAACCGATTTCTACCAAACATAGCTAAAAGCACTCTCGACTGATATAATACATTTCAAACAAAAAAAATCGCATTAAGCGATGCCACAGCGTCAGAAACTTATTCACATTTGGGGACTTTCATTGCGTGCGCTGCGCTGCATAAACGGTTTAAGCCATTACAAAACCACGCGAACGAAGTCGCAGACACAGCTAGTACAAATATTCAAATAATAGAAAAAATGTAATTCTGCATGATGCTTGATTATCCGCCATTGGAAATATTGTGGCTTGTATAAATACAAACCCTTTGAATTATATTCGGGATTTTTGTATTTAGATCTTTTAAACGTTTATAATAATAGTTAGTTTATAAATATAAACTACTTTTTTAAAAAACGAATGAAGCGTTTAAGATATTTGCCGTATGATAGTACAATGTTAAACCCACATGTTTAATGATTTACTAATATAATTATTTGCATATTCAAATGTGAAATCTATATGTAAATGTAGAAAATCGCTTCGTCGGCGACGGGGAACGTCCTCGTTATAGTTTAATCTGGCAAAGCTCGGAGATTCGTTATCTTTACAACTCTTTTTATGGCATAGACGTGGCCATCGAGCAGACGGATCGTCCGATAGTAGGTATTACTGCCATTGCAAAGTCAAAGTAGTAAGTTTTTTATTTCTCTTTAAAAATCCACCTCACGCTCCGGTAGGTACTGTCGCTCGGTTTACCTATTTATTCGGTTTTAACAAGCATCGAATGGTTTTGGCTGTATTTGTGCTGGGTGTGTATAAATTATATCTAAATTTGTTTCATCATATAACTCTTTCAACAAAACGTGGCTTCGAGCATGTATTTGTTACATCGTAGAGCTATTTTAATGGAATAGTACGTGGCATGGAGCTTGTATTTGTTCCATCGTAGAAATCTTTCAATGGAATAAGCGTGGCATAGAGCATGTATTTGTTCCATCGTAGAACTATTTTAATGGAATAGCGTAGCGTGGAGCATAATATATTTGTCCATCGTAGAAATCTTTTAATGTAATAGACGTGGCATGAAGCACACTTGTCGCCCGATAGTATACAATACTGCCATTGCAAAACCAAAGAGTTAGTGCATTGTTTTTATTTAAAAACCCACCACTAGCATTCTCACTCAGTAAAATACAACGCACGCGTTCTTTAATACTAGATATTTCCCTCTACTTACTCGTAAAATAAAATCCCACGGGAACTGTTTGAACTGAACCCTTTTCTGAGGTAAAAAGAAGCCTATGTGTTAATCCATCATGTAAACTACTCTCTACGAGTAACTTTCTAACCTACTTTAAAATATAGGCTTTGGCTTTTAAGTGATATTTCCACATTTCGTTTTGTACGTTATTTGTTAAATGATAGTTCCATACTACAAAGACGAAGCCATAATATTCCGTGGGCTCGGCAGCGAACCTATTACAGATCCCAACTTAATTAAGGTTTCTTGTAGTTTTGATTATATTTTACAAAAGACTACGAGTACAAACAAAGGAGCGCGGAGCTGACTTAAACTCTGATTTGGTAACATAATATTTCTATAGAATAGACTCAGTGTGTAGTAATTTCATTGTATTTTAGGTAAGTATTCAGCTACATAATAGATGCCTCGCCGCGTCTCGGTATGAACTGAAGCTAAACGTATTCATACTATGCTTGATAATATTTTTTATTGATATCGCTTATAGCGAGCGATGATGTGCGTGCTCAGTCACTCTTATGATGGCGGCATTTTACTGACTCCGAGGGCGATGGTCTGTTATCCTAGAAAGCGTTGCCACCAAATATTCAGCCTGAATTATTATTTCGACAAAAACAAAGGTGGGTTACAAGCTGGACGTGTCTGTCTGGATCTGAGTATTATAAGTTGTGTGTGTGTCGGTCTGTGGCATAGCTCTCAAACGGATGAACCAATTTTACACAAAAACTGGATCATTTTTTTAAATATTATTTATCTGTTATCAGAATGACGCGGTTTCCTAGACAGAGGTATTACAACCACCATATGACCGAAATGCTATACTGTGAAACCAAAGCAAAAAAATAATGTTTCTATGACAATAAGCAATCATAATTGTCTTGGGACAAAAGTTGCTGAGAGATTGGATGGCTAAGACCCTAAACCCTGTGGGATTTGAAACTTGTTTTTGGTCCAAGTTTCGTTAAACGATTTAGACAATGAAATATTGTATTATATTCGAGGATTACTTAAACATAATATTGTCTTATGTGTGTTTAGTTGAAAGATTCAAAACTTCTTTAACATAATAGTAATTTGAAAACCGGAGTTTTTATAAGAAAAGCTTTAACTAAATACGCAAATTATATAGCTATATATGCTACTTAGGCCATTATACCAAATATTTGACACCTTTTTAATTAAAATCGGATCAGCGGTTACGGCGCTACAGGGAATCAAAAATACATAAAAATACTGCAAAAATCAATTACTCTTTGGCTTTGCTGTAATCGCATAAAAGATGAATATTATGATGGACACTTGTACTGAATTCAATTTTTATTTCGGGTTAATTTGACCCGAACAACCGATGAGGGTTAAAAACACACAACCCGGCTTAAAAATACTTTGGCTTTTTCTTTAGCATTCATTTAAATACAAAGAAAAGTTTGAATATCTGATATTACGAGTATGTACCTTAATTTAAACGATTCTAAATTGTACTTATAACCCCCAGAGCCTACCTAGAACCATTAGTAAATGATATGGGTAATTCATAGTTGGACTTAGTGCCAATATCACCATAAAGTTAATAAAATATCATGAAATATCTTTTTTTATTTTATTACAATAAATAAAAAAATAAAAAAGGTTTATTTCCAAATGAAACTTAACAAGCTAAGTGCGAGTTTCTTACGCTGGTTCAACCCTAACCCGCCGAGAAGAACCGGCGTAAGAAACTCGCACGGGGCCATATTTTAGCAAAAATATGGAAAATTGATCGTTTTCAAAAGTATATATTTTTTACAATGTAAACTTAAGCAGCCATTATGGTTGGCCACCTTATTGCATTTTATGCATTTCACAAAGGCGGGCTTAATACCTAGTGGCATTCTCTACCAGCCAACCTTAGGGTGATGCAGAGATAGTGTGAATTTTATCTTCATACTAGCTGTTCCCGTGACTTCGTTCGCGTGGTTTTTGAGTGACATAAGCAGTTTATTAATGCAGCGCACGCAATGAATTTATATATAATTTTCCCCGTTTTTGCAACATTTCTCACTGACGCTTCACTCCTATTGGTCGCAGCGTAATGTTATATAGCCTAAAGCCTTCCGCTATAAATGGACTATCCAACAAAAAAATATTTTTTCAATTCGGACCAGTAGTTCCTGAGATTTGCGCGTTTAAACAAACAAACAAACTCTTCCGCTTTATAATATTATTGATTAATGGGACAGAACGCTGGATATTTACAAACAGGCAACACCGGTGAAAATGGAGCACAGCTTGAAACTTGATTTTGATAGTACTATGTTACGTTAACGAACTGTTTGGCATTTACTAAGGGCTGGTATACACAATTAAATGTCACTATATCTATAACGATATTATTGGATATAAATGTACTATGTGTGTTTTAGTTCAAGTTCAAGTTCGTTAATTCTTGTTCTCCATTTTCTCTAATTAAATCATGATTAGAAAGTTTACCTCGCTGAGAATCAAAAGATGTTTTTTACTTTGTGACATTGTCACCGTCATATTATTTTTGTAAGTAGTAAAAAAACATCTTTTGATTCTCAGCGAGGTCACAATGTCACCGTCATATTATTTTTGTAAGTAGTAAAAAAACATCTTTTGATTCTCAGCGAGGTCACAATGTCACCGTCATATTATTTTTGTAAGTAGTAAAAAAACATCTTTTGATTCTCAGCGAGGTCACAATGTCACCGTCATATTATTTTTGTAAGTAGTAAAAAAACATCTTTTGATTCTCAGCGAGGTCACAATGTCACCGTCATATTATTTTTGTTAGTAGTAAAAAAACATCTTTTGATTCTCAGCGAGGTCACAATGTCACCGTCATATTATTATTTTTGTAAGTAGTAAAAATACATCTTTTGATTCTCAGCGAGGTCAACTTTCTTATCATGATTTAATAAGAGATATTGGAGAAAAAGAAATAATAATCTCGAACTTTTTAAAAATTAACGAAAATGAACAAGAATTAAAAAAAATTTATCCCCCCTAGATTCTGGTATTTTTTTATTAAACTTGGTTTTCCTATCTCTCATACTACACATACACTCGTCCAATAATGCACATGTTAACTTTACCAAATAAATAAATAAATATGCGTTTATTTTAGACTTAGTCCATAGAGTGTTAGTAATTACAATTTATTAAACTTAAACTATGTTAGTGATACAAAAAAAATAAAAATAACAAAAATTAACCCAATTAATTCATGTATCTACTAGTCCTCTTTGCAAAATGTAACTACAATAACCACAATTTTTGTCGGGTCTTTACTTTGTCGGTCTAATTGTCGGTCAACTATGGTATGTTTGCCAATTGGCAATCTAGTCAGTAAAATTATTTGTAAGTCGGTCTGTCGATTAGCAGTAAGTCTTTGCCCTTCCTTTTCACTTCATGGTATTGAGGAAACTTACAAATGTGACATACAGACAGACTGGCAACCTTAACCGGAGTTTATTATTATTGACGACCTCCGTATCGCAGTGGTTGAGCGCGTTAGTGCTCGAGCGAGAGGTCGCAGATTCGAATCCCGCCGAGGGACATTGAAAACAAAACGTTTTCAATGTTCCTGGGTCATTAATGTGTATTAAATTTGTGTATATTATGATAAAAATCTTAAATATGTGTATAATATAAAATTATTAAATATATTTCCGTTGTCTGGTCTCCGTAACACAAGTTCTTCGGATACTTAGCATGGGGTTAGATTGACGTGGTGTGAAGCGTCCATATATTATTTGTCGGAGTGTAAAACAATTTTAACAAAATTAACAAATAAATGTCATTGTAATAATTTAGATTGCCAATTGATTCGTCACAGCTATGACGCGTACTTATGATCGCACCTGCACCTGCAGTGCACCTGCATCTACAATAACAATAACAAGTTGTTTGTTCAAGTTTATAAAAGGGCCTGATTCAATATCGACAGATCAGGGGGTCTACTCAAGATGCTATCGCTAATTGTCGCTTAGAAAGTTCGATAACAAAATGTATGGGATTTGACATAAGCTACGCTAAATGATCGCGATTTGGTATGTCATTTAGCGTACCTTATGTCAAATCCCATACATTCTGTTATCGAACTTTGTAAGCGATAATTAGCGATGGCATCTTGAGTAGGCCCCCAGACGTTGTCCAACTCTGGGCACAGCAAGACATTGCTCTGAACTGCCCTAGTTTATATATAGGAATTATTACATCAAGAGGAATTATCATATCAAAAGGAATTATAATACAAAAAGGAATAAATAATGTATTGGGTAAGGTTAAATTGGGTAAGGTACAATACTATAATAATTATTACAAATTAGTTATATAAATTAAATGTGATCTTACATTATATTTTATAGTGTTCTCTTACATATTATTACTTTGTGACTGGTGGTAATATTTGTGTACCAGCCTAATTGGCACATGCTCGTCGCATTTGTGCATAGATAACGCGGTGCTCCCGAGCGTACCGCCATCAGTACTGTCGGGAATGGCAATTACATCATCCATCTACGTAATGTACCTAATTGTTTGCACTTGACAAACAAATGTATGCTCGACGGATGATTAAGCTAGTTACAATCTAATTAATAAAATTAAATGAAGTACTATTTATTTCAGGCAGCATACAGCCATATTATTTTAAATACTTAAGGCGAGGATTAACCGCTACTAGCGCCACTCTTCTATACATATAATAAATCTGTAGAGGAGTCGTGTCTGTACATTGAAGATATTTGAAAAAAAATATGATAGGGGACCTTTATTTACGCAATAGTACCCAAAACTATGATTTTTGAAATTTTTGTCTGTTTGTCTGTTTGTCTGTTTGTCTGTTTGTCTGTGGGTTTGTGCACGCTAATCTCAGAAACGGCTTATCCGATTAAGATGTACTTTTCACTAATATATTGCGGCAAGCTTCACTTAACATTTAGTGTTTGTTTTATGTAAATCGGTTCATAAATAAAAAAGTTATGACAATATTAAAAGATCATGTCGTTTTTGCTGGACGTTTGTAGGAAGCGCGCGGCGGGCCCGGGAGCCGTGCGCCGCCGCGCGCGCGCGCCGCTTCAAATTGCATTAGCAGCAAACGCACCGGGGCCGCGGGGGTGACTTTTATTTGTTAGTTTTAGGCTTGCTAGGTAGGAACAATCTAAGATATTTTTTCTTGAGTTTATTACGGAAGTTATTTGTATAAAAATAGTTAGTACTTTTACTGTACAGTCCTTTGTGATAAGTAGGTACTGTATACATATTTGTTAGCGTAGGTTAGTAATAAGTAAATAAATAAAAACCGGCCAAGTGCGAGTTGGACTTGCACACCGAGAGTTTCATACAAACCTGATTGACATAGAATTTTGATTCGGTTACAGCTTGAATATATTAGAGACCTAAGTATTTGTTATAAGTTTCAATTAAACACATTCATGACAAACGGTACGAAGTTTAAAAAAATCTAAATATTTTTACTACTTATCTATATAATGTTACTAAAAACGTATGGTTTTAGACGTTGCTTGGTTTCAAATTTTATGATTTTGAGGTCACGGGAAGTACCCTTTAGGTTTTAATTCCCTTACGAGTGTCGAAAATGACGAAATTTAGCGACATAAGCGACTGCTTTTGATTGCATTGGCTAAGAAGTCTGATTTTTTCACTGCTTCAAGGAACAGTAATATTATAGCCTTTTGCGGCCTGCCCTGGATATGTGTTAACAGTGTGATTATTATGGGTTTTTTTGTCAAATATCATAATATTGATAGAGTATTCTCTTATACAAATCTATCTATACGCCAATATTATTTTGCATTCTATATTATAGTTCTCATTCCGTCCGTTTAAATTCATACTACAGCCTACTATTACTGTACATTTTTATAGTTTTCTTTGTCCAAATTATGTATTCGATAACTGCATAATACATATATAGAATTTTGATTAACATAAGTATTGTGTTTACAGTTAAACTAAAAAAGTTATGTCAATGTAAGTTAGATATATATTTGTCTTGATATTTTTATTTCTTAGTTTTTATCATGGACCGAATGGTTTTTATGTTAGGTACCTACAACTTAGGTTTGTTTTCTTTCTTTTGGTACTTTCTATATTTTGCTACTTTTCTGTATAAAATCAGTTAGTAGGTACTTTAACAGTGAAGTGATTTATAATCAGTACCTACATGTTTGGTTATTAATAAATAAAAAAACCGGGCAAGTGCGAGTCGGACTTACGCACCGAAAAGACCGCAAAATTTTGCGGCGCGCTGTCTTAATATCATTGTCGCCACACCAGCAGCGTCGGCGTGGAAACGATCATCGTCTGCAGTCGCTGCGGCGCAAAATCCATACAAATCTTAGTACTAGATGTTCGTCGTGTATCTCTATCAAGTAGTCCCGTTCGCATTATAGTAATTGTACACGGTCGTTTGTCAAGCTGGTAGTAGGAATTGTCAACATAAAGTAGTTTTTTAAATACCTCGACGACAGTTTTTATAACTAAAAATATTTTTAAAACTGATTTATTATAACACTGCCCTAAATCACTTTTCCACGCGTACGAAGTCGCGGGCACAGCTAGTTTTAAAATATATTTTACATTTTACTCTCATAAAAACCGCCAAAAGTGGCCGTTTTAGCAATTACTTATGAGAGTAAATAGTAAAATTTATTTTAATAAGAGTGGCGCTAGTAGCGGTTATTCCTCACCTTAAAAACAACACTTTAACACGCTGCCTCCGGGAACCTCCGGTAGACTACACCCGTCAACCGGAACTCCTCCGCCTCGAGGGTCGACATCTTCTGTCGACCGGTGGTCGTACGTCGGTACTCTCATTACAAAGGAACTGGTTTTTTGTAGTTGTATAATACCTATGGACGCTTCAAATCTAGCCCCATGCAGCTAAGTATCGAATAAAATTGTTTAACATGTACCAGACAACTGAAATAATATATTCATTTATGCATTTTAAATTTTTTATTAATCTACACAAATGTTATATACGGACATGCCCCAGGAACGCAGAGACCTGTATGTTGCTTCAGCGGTATTCGAACTCGCGACTTCCGTCTTGAGCACCGATACGCTCAACCACTGCCCTACAGAGGTCGTCAAAATATACATAATTTTGTAGGTGTACTAGTCTATCTTTACATTTTTATTAAAAAAATCTATTCTTCTTTTAATGTTAATTCTAATTGTCATAACTTAGTGATTCCATGGGGCGTAGTGAGAAGCATTTTCTTTTATCATTAAAAACTGAAGAATAAGCAAGAGATAGACATGTCAATATACGTGAATAGAGTCACTGATCCTATTAGTTAAATTAAATTTTAACAGTTTCAATCTTATTACACTTCACACTGATATTATAAAGTCGAAAGTTTGTAATGTCATCTGAGATAGTCAGATAGTTAAAAATTTTAGAGATATGTCAAAAATCGGAATAAAATATATAGCCGCTTATTTGCCCTTGGCATTTTTCTTGTTAAAAAAAGTTTTATACCTTATTTTAGTGTACTTAATAATAGTATGTTGGACCTGTATTTCATCGATGTAGGTATCTGTTGAGTCATGGAAAAGAAAATTATACTTATCTACTACTGTTCCTCACTCTCTGGACCAGCGGGCTTACTCCCGACACAATCGAGAACCGAATCCGTTCGATATCAGTGGTTTTTCGTATTTTATTTGGTGAATTACTTTGAAACTAATCAGGATAAAGAAAATTGTTAGATCGTAACTTTTTGTACTCCCGACCATATCAATCGACTGAGAATCAAAATAAACAAATGTCAATTTATTAGGAAATACGCGGCATGGTCGTATCTCAATCAACATCAAATCAGTTTCGAGAGTAAGGCCCCAGGTGCTATCGCGGAGGTGAAGTAAACGTGATTCGCAAAATTAATTTTTCACATCGGCTCAGCTCAGAAAAAGTGAAGGAAAACTCAATTCGGAAGCAATTAATTTCAACTTTCTCTAACTGACACTTATTTTTATGTCGACGAAATTATTTAAATTTCGCATTTGTCATCCAGTAATTTTATTGAGATTTCCGTTCGAATTTTATATTGCAATCATCTTTTCAGTTTATGGAAACCTAATTGGGTGTTCTTAAAAATGGAAGACCTCGTAAAAGATTGGAGGACGAACACAGCGGGACCAAATTGGATGCAAACTCGTCGTGGATTGGCAAGATTTGGTGGATACCTTTAAAGGGTTTTTGCAGACTAATTCTATAAAAAATACCATTATTATTATCAAATACTAACACTAAAATTATATATATAATGTAGAGATTAAGTACTACACAAATATGATAACTACTAACAAAACCATAACAATAAACTGTCTTGCGAGAAATACGGGATTTTTTATTTCATTTTTATTTATTAATGCATCATCTGCGAATTTCGTTTTCGTAATCCTAAATTTTTAGTGTAATTAAATTGTTACATAATATTAGTATTATTATTTATAGTCATACTTACTATTTTTTAATCATTTCAAGTTATTTTTTAACCAAAATAATAGCATTAGGGCGTGTTTCACCAAGCAATGTTAGTGTTAAATTATCATGCCTTCTCATTCATTAATAGTAATTACGAGAGGAACAGCATTATATCTAACGAAGGATTAACTTTAACATTGCTTGGTGAAACACGACCTTAGTCTCCGGATCCATGTACAGTCGCCTGCAATAACATGGATACATCTACAAATTTGCAATAATATGTCTACGTTTATATTTCAAAAATATGTACACCACGTTGTATTCAAAGCGATGTAACCAGCAAAAAGTTTCATAATTATGAATACATTGTTTTCATAATGAAGTAAACAGCAGTTTTTCAGTGAATAGGAAACACCTTTAAAGCTATAATAATGTATCCGCGACAAATTTCAATAATATGAAAACGTTGTTTTCTTCATTACAATGTATACAGACAATTGTATCAAAAATATGGATACACTTGTAAAACTTTAGCATTTTTCACTTTTCTGCTAATATAAAATAAATTTCAAAAAGATGTATCCAGTGTCTGTTGCAATACCATGTATACATTCGTTTTTTTGTTCTTTTTTTGCACTGCCGTAACCGCTAATGGTGAATACGTGAAATTTTGACTACTGTATTTGTAAAAAAAATCTTTTTAACCGACTTCCAAAAAAAAGGAGGAGGTTCTCAATTCGTCTGTATGTTTTTTTTTTTTTTTTATGGTTGTTACCTCAGAACTTTCGCCTGGGTGAACCGATTTGGATGATTTTTTTTTTATTTGAAAGGTGGTGCTTCCCGTTTGGTCCCATTGTCACCAAAGTGGTGACCTGATGATGGGATCCGTGAGGAATCGAGGGAACTCCTCAAAATTTATATGGAAACATATATCGATTTTGATTTTTTCTGAAGTTGCCCAAGCATATGTTACCAAATAGTAAGATTTTGCACCATATCCTGGACCTAAAGTACTGAACAGAACTTCTGAGTCCTTAGAGATACACGTTTGAAGATTTCAGCGTTGTTTAAAGAAATGCAAGCATACGCCACTACGTCAATTACAGTCGAACTTGGTCTCATAGATCAAAGTGCATGCCTGATGATGGTGTCGTGAGGAATCGAGGGAACTCCTCGAAATTTATAGGAACACTCATAGTAATTTTGTATTTTTTTCGAGTAACATGCTTATGTTACTCGATATGCTTATATCCGTCTAAAAACAAACATAATTTTGAATCAACTATCAAGGTATACCGCATAGATCAGAAACAGGCATACAGGACTGCTTAGTCTTTGAAGTTATACGTTTGGAAATTACGACATCGCTTAAAGTACTGCAAGCATACTTTAAGCGATGCCACTATATCAATTACAGTACTCAAAACCACCTCTGTCTTCACCAGACAGTAGGTATCCATATTATTATATACTATCATAACAATATGACGAAATAGGTAAATATTAAAAAGGGAAAAAAAAGTTTTAAGCCAAATAAAGAAATGTAAATCGACTAAAAATAATAAAAGAGTTATTATATAGAAATCATATTCAGTTTGGCTTGTACCGACTTTGATATTATTAAAATTTGTAAGTATATCATTTTATAGTCAATCAACTTGATATAGGTATATAATTTTTGCGCTGCTCTGGCGGTAAATATCCCTACTCAGTCTACCCATAACTAAAAATCTTAAAATAAAATAATTTTAAACAAAAAAAAACCGACTTCAAAAGGTAAACTAAAAAGCAAAAAATAAATTTACTTCGCACAAAGTAATACTTATTTTCACTTAGAACGAAACCCTATTACTAAGACTGTCTGTCTGTCCGTCACCAGGCTGTATCTCAAGAACCGCGATAGCTAGACAGTTGAAATTTTTACAAGTGATGTATTTATGTTGGCGTAACAATAACAAATCTATATCTTCTTCTTCTTCTTATTATATATAAAAATGAATAGCTGTTCGTTAGTCTCGCTAAAACTCGAGAACTGCTGAACTGATTTGGCTATTTTTGGTCTTGCAATATTCATGGAATTCCAGGGAATGTTAAAACGGTTTTTTTTATATTTTTGTTTATGCTCAACGAAGTGGGCACGGGTCAGCTAGTAATTATATGAAAGCGAAATGTCACTGACTCGCATGTTAACTCGTCAGGAAACCTCAAATTTTGCATGGGAGTTTCTTTTAAGACTTAGGGGCTCATTATAATGGGATTTGCAAGATTCAACCCCAAACGATGTAAAACGGGAATGCAAAGTTAGTATGCAGTTTCCGTGGTGCGGGTTCTGGGTTTGCGGGTTCCGCGATATGTGTAATTGAATTTTATAACACGTAATAATGTTTAGTTATAGCCCAACGAAGTGGGCACGGGTCAGCTAGTACTAAAAATAAAATAATATTCAAGGGGTCTAATATACAACAAGCGTAATTTATTGATTTTTTGATCGATATTATCAATAAATACAACACTATAAATATTAACAAAAGATCTACACTTAGTTCATTTTACTGTTTGTTGTTCGTTACTTATTTAAAATTTTACCTACAAACTACAATATTATGTTCTTATGAAATTTAGATTGATTGAGTTCATTCGCAGTCGTCGTTCGCACCTCGTACTAATATTGCGTTGGTTGCGGTGATTACTAGGTATCTAATATAGGCAGAATGGAAAACATCTCATACAGGATTTCTGCACACGAAAAACATAAAATTATAGTTTTAAAAGAGATGGGGCGATCTGTTACTGACATAGCTTATGAAATGGGAATCACAGTAAGTATTATCCTTTTATTTACGATATTATTAATTTGTAATATTGATGATTTAAGATAACACCTCTGTAAACTGAATAATTAATCTTAGACTTTAAATATTTGTTTTTAAATAATGTTACATAATAATGTAGGATTTCAACAGTGGAAGCCTTGTTATTAGTTTTAGGTATTATAACTTGCAATGACTACAAATTTTTGTCTTTTTCATTCACTTCCGGGTATGTTTTGTTTAGAGTCATAACATTTTACGCGACAATAATTATGTGTTTTTAAAAGTATATTTTATAGTTATTTACAAAATAAATGTTAGATATTTATAAAATATAATATACCTATATGTATGATATCAAAGGTGTTTCGATAGAACATTTAAAAAAACATTAGGTATCTGATTCCTACTCATTTTATTCCTTTAGTTTGCACAAGCAAACTAGCGAGTTATTTTTGCAGTCTGTGTAATATTATGTAGGTATGTAAGTATGTAGGTTTGTTCCACTATAGCGCCTAGTCCGATTTTATTAAATGCGCTATATTCGTTATATAAAAATGAATTGCTGTTCGTCAGTCTCGCTAAAACTCGAGAGCGTCTGAACCGATTCGTCTATTTTTGGTCTTCAAATATTCGTGGAAGTCCCGGGAAGGTTTAAACGTATTCTATGCTCAACGAAGTGGGCACGGGTCAACTAGCAAAAGTAACATAAGTAGGCTATTTTACCGGTCGGTCGCGTTATAGTTTTCAAAACTTAAACAAACAGAATAGAATAAATAGTATTCTATGTCCGTCTCCTGGCTCCAAGCTACCTCCTCACCAATTTTCAGCCATATCGGTAAAGCCGTTCTTGAGTCATAAAAAGTGTAACTAACACGACTTTCTTTTATATATATATATATATATATATAAATAAATTACTCCTACTGACATATTAAGCTAGTTAGCTAGTGATCTATATAGGAAACGGACATAGGATATTATTTATTCCAATTCAACGGCCGGTGAATGCTCCCGTCACAGTCGTTCCTGCCGATTCGGAGATTAGTTTGATGACGATGATGATGAAAAGTAGCCTAAGTTAATCCTCATAAATTTAGCTATCTACCAGTGAAACTCTCATTTTTATTGGTCCAGCCGTACCAGAGATTAACCGGAACATGCGGACAGACAGACAGACGAACAAAAATTTTTAAAATTGCATTTGTGTTCAGTATCCTTTAGGTATAATGTCATATGCATTTAGTAAAACATTGCTAATTAAAAGTTACAAACAGACACTTCAATTTTATTTATTTGATTCGAAAACAATATAGGTAACCTTAACATTTTTTTTTAGAGAAAGACAGTGTATCGTTGGCTGAAGCGGTGGCAAGAGGACGGCGATGTAGCTTGTCGAAAAAGCAAGGGCCGTGCCCGTGCTACCACTCAGACGCAGGACAGGGAGCTGGTGAACAGAGTTCAGCAGAATGGATTCGTTAACACAGGAACCCTATGTAGTGATTACCAAGTGTCGTCTTCGACGATTCGCCGTCGTCTGCACTTAGGTGGATTACACCATAGAACCCCCGCGCGTAAACCGGTTTTATCAGATCGACACAAACAACTACGGTTGCAGTTCGCTCGACGCTATATTGATTACGACTTCAGCAGAACGATTTTTTCAGATGAAAAAGTATTTGTGTCTTCTGCTGAAGGACGTATTTCTTTATGGCGGACTGACAATACTCGATATCTAGATAAAAATATACGGCCAAACCGAACCAGCGGTAGGATAAGTTTTGGAGTTTGGGGATGGATGGCTGCTAGTGGGCCCGGTGAACTGGCAGAAGTTAGTGGCAGAATGAATAGCCAACAATATACTAACATATTAGGGGAGGTATTAATACCAAGTTTAGAGGTGTATTTTCCTAATTCTGGCCGTATTTCATTCGTGCAAGATAATTCTGCGGTTCACCAATCACGGCTGAGCCAAGCATGGTTTAATCGTCATAGCAATGACATTGATTTGCTGCCTTGGCCCCCAAAAAGTCCCGATCTAAACCCGATAGAAAATCTATGGGGTTTAATGGTCCAAGAATGGGACAACAACATACCAAGGACACGCGACGCTTTAATCCAACATGTTTTTGAAATATGGGACAGTTTTAGAGGCAGTAGTATATTCTCAAACATGATTTCATCAATGACTCAAAGACTTCAAGATGTAATAGACGCTAATGGTGGTTACTCAAGATTTTAAGTTTAATAATATGTATTGAGAAACAACCAAAATGATGATAAGCGATTATTGCGAACATGACTAAAATGAACTGATTAAATCTCACTAATATTATAAAGACGAGAGTTTGTGTGTATGTTTGTTACTTCTTCATGCAGAAAATACTGAACAGATTTTGATGAAATTAGGTAGTATGGTAGTAGCTTACATGCTGCTCAAGTGTGTGCGCATTACACAAATAATTTTTTTCTTCCTTTTACTCTCATAGCCCAGTGTGACGGTTAGCCGACACGTCTGGCGAGAAAACAAGCAGCAGGACCGACTTTTTACATGCCGACGCATGTGTCATCTTTCTTGCCAGACAAACAGATGATCGGCATGCATTATCGTAAACAAACTTGAAAACAAAAATAAATGTTGATCCAATGCGGGAATCGAACCCGCGTCGATAGACGAGACGCGAGAAACGTGGAACCCACAACCCGGCAACCAGTAACGCGGAACCCGCAACGCGGAACCTACAACGCGGAACCCGCAACGCTGAACCCGGAACCCGCAACACGGGAACCCGGAACCCGCAACACGGGAACCCGGAACCCGCAACGCGGAACCCGCAACGCGAAACCCTAACGCAGAACCCGCAACGTTCACGGAAACGCTGTCAAATGGAATAAATAGTATCCTATGTCCGTCTACTTCCGCCAAGCTAAGCCGTTCTTGAGTTATAAATAATTTAACTAACACGACTTACTTTTATACATATAGATGTATAGATTATTCCTACTAACATAAGCTAACGCCCCGTGAATGCTCCTGTCACAGTCGGTCCAGCCGATTTGGTGATCATTAGTTAGATGACGATGCTGATGATGATGATGATGATGAAAAGTAGCCTTAATTAATCCTTATAACTTTAGCTATCTACCAGTGAAAGTCTCGTTAAAATCGGTCCAGCCGTTCCAGAGATTAGCCGGAGCAAAGAGACACACTGACAGACAGACAGATTGCATTTTCGTTTTCAGTAGATATCGTTGCCAATGCCAAAAAAAAAGAAGAAGATATCGTTTGCATCCATGCATGACAGCCGTGTCATATAGACTGGCAACGACGTGAATCGATCGAGTCCAGGTTCAAACCCCGTGTGACCAGTACGTATATTTTCTTCTTTTTTCTAATTTTCTGCTTATTTTTTTCAAAATTTTCTTTCATAATAACCTTTTTATGACAATAACGAACATACTGTAAAAAAAATAGCGAAATCGGTCAAGCCGTTGTCGAAGCGCACACGATGTAAGAAATTTTGAAGGTTGGTTTTTTACACTTTGGGCTACATTTTTGGGGTTTTAGTAAGGAACCCTATTTTTGTTGAAAATATAATATAGCCTATGTTCAGCGCTAGGAATGTAGCTTTCCAACGGCGAAAGAATTTTTCATATTGGTTCAGTGGTCTCAGAGCCTATTCCATTCAAACAAACAAACAAACGTTACCTCTTTATAATATTAGTATAGATTAGTATAGATAGATGTATATCCCTCATATCCCTCATACACTGTAGCTAACTGTCCTTACAGACTTTTCATTTAACTATAATATATTATAACTATCTACGTAGCTAATATTACTAATTTTCCACCTGCTGCTGCACAAAAGGGAAAATAATGATCAAATTTAGTATTTGATCATTATTTTCCCTTTTGTGTTTGTTATTGTAAGAAAAATATTTTATTATGTTAACCCCGAATTGTCAAGCCGTCAAAATTTTTTATTAGTTTTGTTTAAGAAACATTTTTAGACTTACTAAATTAACGTTTACATTAAAATGAAATAAACAATGTTTACATATTATTGAAATTTGTCGCGTATACATAATTATGACTTTGAGGGTGGTTACTATTCACTGAAACACTGCTGTTTACTTCATTATGAAAACAATGTATTCATAATTATGAAACTTTTTGCTGGTTACATCGCTTTGAATACAACGTGGTGTACATATTTTTGAAATATAAACGTAGACATATTATTGCAAATTTGTAGATGTATCCATGTTATTGCAGGCGACTGTACTTAAAAATCTGTTTCTTGTTTACCATGTGACTTTTGCTACGAAAATCAGGATATTATGATTGGCGAACGTGAAATAAAATGTATTTAGTTAAACATTATTTTTCTCACCCTACATAGTAATCCAGGTCAAATGCTTTTGCTTATCATTAACATCTACATTGTTGGTTGGAGTAGTTAAGGCGTTTTTAACGTGACAGTAATTATTTGCTGTCGGGAAATTAATTCCATCCAATTTCCAAGGTCTGACTAATTCGACATGCAATTGTTACTGTAGTGAAGTTATAAAAGCTAAACTGACATAAGAATATGTTGACTTGCAGTGTATTATTGTAGTCAAGTAATACAAGTCAAAAGTGACTTAAGACTCTAAAAATGTCCGTTTTGATTTGTATAACCGTGTTGCGTTTGCGTTGCGTTTTGGTATTACTCATGTGAGTATCACATCTCCGAAAGATAGAATATATAAAAAAGGGGCCGCAATTACATACAATAGAAAATGGCCGAGAGTACATAAAATGTCGCAATAGTGCATGCACAACATTACATAATAAAAAGCATATTACATAATATATAATTTATTAAATTATAATAAATTTTTGCTTGCGAAAATCATATATTTTTTTCCAATTTAAGAAAAACTGTATGTGTGCCATGGATCATCTTGCCTACTTTTTCAATTTACTTACTTTTTCAATCGTAGATATTCATTAAAACACACTATCATAATGTGTTTTAATGAATGTCACTTACAAAATCTCACCGAATAAAGGTTGTTCCAGACTAGAACTTATGAGGTTACTCCATTTGAATTAGTTTCAGTGCTTATACTAATAGGTCATCTAGTCTATTTTTTGCCATTAAAATTAGTTTTAATGCTAACCACATACATGATCTTAAAATCTTATGTGCAAAAATTGTTAGTTTCGAGGTATTACTTCTAGACCGAGTCTTACCATATTTTAAGAACTTCTCGACCTAATACGTTATTCTAAAACCATTTGTATATTTTTTAATGGCGGAATGAAAATCTGTAAACGTATAAGCGAACCCAGGCGACTATCTAGCTAAGTCATAAATCACTTAACATTCTGTGGGTCGACACGCTACATAAGCGTCACTTGGCAGCATGAATAATAAATGAGGAAAATAGGTATTGAGGAAAAATTTCATAAAAAACTCGATTATTGTACCTGAAGTCGGGCGATAAAAGATACGGTATTGTTAGTTGACTTATTGTTCCCTCGTGAATGACAATGGTATTTGGAAATTCCACTGAATTACCATTTGAAATTTAACGTTTAGTGTTTTTTGTTACATAATAATAGTATTAATAATGCCCCCCACACCGATTTCAGTGACAGTGGCCTGTTTAATTGAAACCATGCTACGTTGGTGTTATTTTATAGTGCCCAAGAGTGTGCGCAATATCCAGAATCACTCTCTCTTTTGTCCCATTGAGCTACGAGAGTGAAGGACACTCTCGTAGCTCAATGGGACAGATAACCGACGTGACTGGCGGCAGATCAGGCGCAGGACCGACTTATGACATGCCCATCCGACGCATGGATTATCTTTCTTGTCAGGCAATCAGGTGATGAGCTTGCATTGTCCTAACTAAACTTGAAAACAACATTTTTTTTCCAACGCGGGATTCGAACCCAATGTAGCTCTGAAACAAAACCACGGAGGCGTATGTAGGCGTATTTTCATGTAATTTTGTAACCAAAATAATAACATTTGCCGGCGGTTCAATATACTTAAAAATCTGTTTCACACTATATTCGGCTTAATATAAGAACCATGAGACACATACAACTGAATATACAGTATTATACAGGATATTTAAAACAAAAAATTATAGAATACGTCGTTTCAGCAAGTACGTCCACTGCTGAGCCACTGCTGCTGCTGGATAGTTATCCAGTGAGACCGGTCGCTCGCGGCCTGCATCCACCGACTCCATGGGACCATCTTCAGGTCTTCTGTCCACCTGGAGGTCTTCCGATGTCTCGTCCGCGGTCTCCACTCGAAAACCTTTATACCTTATAATATATAGAATGAATACAGAAGAGAAATGTAAAGAATACCCTCCTCTTGGGCGATCAAGAGGAAGGTATTATTTTCATTCTCATTTGATGAAAATCCGTTTTCTTAAATATTATAGGTATTATACAAGGATGAATTGATGAAATATTTACAATATAATTCCCGAACGAAACTCGAGTAAAAACCAGCCATAGATACTCGATCGATCTTGACATATTTGATGAAGTAGAAATCGGGTCACGATGGAAAACTCATTAGTCACATATTCAATAAACCTACAGTATATTATTTTCATTAAGATTTACATAAAATAACGTTTTTACTGGTTTATTCACTGGTTAGTTTTAATTAAAGCGATATTATAGAAAAGCTATTTTTTAAATGTAGGTTAAAATAGTATAAAAACACTTCAATTTGTGTAAAAACCCAATGTTATGATTTTAGACAGACAATAATTACGAATCTAAAAAATAAAAATACGCAAAATATTTTTTTAAGTATCTTCTGAATAAGCGAGCAGTGAGCGAAATGAAGATTAATTATTTTATAACTAGGAAAACTCTCGATCGCTTTCAACGAAGAACTAGATGAAATGGGTTTATCCCTTCGAGAGCTACAATACCACAGACACGTAAAAAATACCACCCTTCTGTTAGGAGGTTGAAAATCAGCAGTATTAGGTCAAAAGGTTACGTATATGCCGTAGTCATCTGATTGAATCTGTTTAATTAATTGAATGACTAGCGCGGTTACTCAGTATAATAGCAACAAACAGCTTGTACAGATAGCAATGTGTTGATATATTTTTTGATTAATTTGCTTTAATGTGCGTTATAATAGTACACATTCGGAAATTTTTAACTTAAAAATAAAATATTAAATGGTTGCCCTAGTCTCGGATTTTATTAATTTGTTGGTAAAAATTAAATTTATTGAACGCGCTAGTCATTCAAATTAATAGCGGATTCAATCAGATGACTGCAACATAGTATCGATTAAATCAGCTAGAACTATGCAGTGTTCATTCTAATACGAGTATATTATGTTAGAAACAAATTACTGTAAGCGTTGACAACGCTTACAGTAATTTGTTAGTAATAACTGCAATAATAATAACTGCAATACCATTCATAATAATGAAGTTACTAACTAGCTGACAGCGCCTTCGTGGTCTAGTGATTAGAGCGAACTCTCAACACGGAGGTCGTTTGTTCGATTCCCGCGTTGGAACGAAAAAAATGTGGTTTTCAAGTTTGTATAGGACAATGCAGGCTGATCACCTGATTGTCTGACAAGAAAGATGATCCACGTTAAAATTACGAAAATATGATCGGGTAGGCATGTAAAATGACGGTCCTGTGCCTGATCTCCCGCAAGTCGTGTCCATTATCTGTCCCACTGGGCTAGGAGAGATGAAAAGAGAATGCTTCTGTGTATTGCTCAGTTGGCCTGCGTAGCGGGCCTGGTTTCAATTAAACCGGCCATCGTCACCGAAATCGGTGTGGTAGCTATTATTATTCATTTCTATTTTCTAACTATTTAGGTACAAGTTATGCAGTATGGAGCGGGCCGCGACGCTCGAAATAAATTCTTAAGAAAAATGATGGGTCGTGATACTTCGAGTCCACCAGTCTATGAGTTTATCGCGAACAGATAGACTTGATAGAGAACTTATTAAAAAAATATCCGTATACATATTATTCAAAATCAATAGATAGCAGTAATAAGCCACTTTTAGACACGAGCCTAGTATAACAACACTATAAGTAGTATCGTTATAAACCTATGTTGTTACGCTGTTGTTTTATAATTGAAGCGGCGCGACTGATAGCAGCTTGTTTATCTTTGATAAAGGGAACAATTTAGGGCTTCGATGTAGATTGAATAACACCATTACCACTAATTACTGGGAACTGAACCGTATCTAATTACAGCGAGAAGTGGTTTCGATGGTGTTTCTGGAATTTGCACGGTACGAGGTGATTCTGTTATTTGTAGATGATTGGGTTATGAAATGATAATATTATATTTATTAACTTTTGGAATCATGACGCAGAAAATCAAAAAGATTTTCATTATTTTAATGATACTTAAATAATTTTAGTTTTACATTAATTGTTAACCAAGGGGCTATAATAACATAAAATAAAAAAAACATTATTCATATTATGTAAATTCAAAGTCTGTAGTTACTAGCATGCAAAATATTAACAAAATCTGTTCAGTGATTATTGCGTAGAAGAGTAACCAACACCCTGCATCCGTTTGTTCAAATTATCGCGTTTAAAATATTAGCATGGACCAAATGTAATTGGTCTATGATATTAGTAAGGTTTTCTGCCTCAGTGGTAAAATAACGCTTGAAATGTTTTTCATTCGAATGGAAACTTAGAATCGAACCTGCACTCAGCACATTACCAGGTTGTGGCATGTACCAATGAGACTTTTTCAGATCTCAAGTTTATCATACGAACACTCTTACGGTAAATGAAAAGTGAAAACATCGTGAGAAAATCCGCACATAATTGGACACAAACGTATTGACCAGTCATGCCTCTGGATTAGGCCGACTATGTTGTGAGAATACCGTATGCGCTGGGACGTAATACGTGACGTTTAAAACCGCCTGTTCCAGACACTACAGTATTTAAAGAGTGGTAACTTCGCTCGGAGAATACTGTATAAATCATGCATTCACGGATACAGAGGCCTACTTTCTGTAAGAAATGCTACCAAAGTATTTTGCCTTTATACAGCCTGACTGGTGAGACATGTGCAATACTTACGGAGAGTACTCGGTACTCGATTCCCATTATAAATATGTAATAAAATTAGGTACTTATTTTTTTACCTAGAATTTTCCTTAGAATAAATTAATCATGGATACTATGAAAATTACGCGGCTAGGCATGTGGCATACCTATGTAGCCGGCGCGGCACCCCGGCGGCGGCGTGCGAAATCAACGTTAGTACGGGCGCGTATCTACGCGCGGTGTTAATGCATTGGGCAAATAAATATTCAAGTTTAATGCTATACATTTACTAAGTGATTATTTGATTTTTTTTTCAGCTCATATAATAGCCAAATATCACGTCTTCAAGTATTGCACATGTCTCACCAGTCACACTGTATATTATAAACATCTTTCAAACGTTACTGTGAACAAAACTGTGACATTAATAAATCGTAAAAGCTTCTATATAGTTGTTACAATGTTTGCTAAATCATTTTAAAACCATTTGTAGATCGTAATTCACGTAATAAAGATAAGTTGAGCTAGCGGTTTGTTTCAATTCAGTGCCCCGATAGCGGTTTTCATTTCATATATTTTAACTCACGACGAAAAGAGAGGGGTGTCAGAAGTTTTACGTGTGAGTATTGTGGCACCGTAACTACTAAACAGATTAACCGATTTTGATCTAGTTTTGTCAGCTTTTAAACAAAAGAGAGTTTTAGAATGATATTATATCTAAGACGATCTCGCTCTATATCATCTTCATCTTCTTTTCTTCTATACATATAATAAATCTGTAGAGGGGTCATGTCTGTACATTAAGAATATTTAAGTGAAAATTAAAAAAAGGGGGTCTATAAAAGCCACAGAACCTAAAAATAACATTTTTGAAAAAAATGTCTGTCTGTCTGTCTGTCTGTCTGTCTGTCTGTCTGTCTGTCTGTCTGTCTGTCTGTCTGTCTGTCTGTCTGTCTGTCTGTCTGTCCGTATGGGAATGTTTGTCGTCGCATCACGCAAAAACCACTGTATGGAATGAAATGAAATTTGGCAGGCAGATAGCTTACAACCCGAAGAGCATTATTGGAAATTATTATCCCGAAAAACGAAAGGGTTCCCGTGGGATCTTTAAAAAATTGTAGGTACCTATTTGACGGTATTTCAGCCAAACTACTCTACGTATTTAAACTAAATTTGGCATGCAGGTAGCTTATGACCTGAAGAGCATTATTGGAAATTATTATCCCGAAAAACGAAAGGGTTCCCGTGGGATCTTCAAAAAATTGTAGCTAACTATTTGACGGTATTTCAGCCAAACTACTTAACGTATTTAAATGAAATTTGGCAAGAAGGTAGCTTATGACCTGAAAAGCATTATTGAAAATTATTGTCCCGAAAAACGAAAGGGTTCCCGCGAGATCTTCAAAAAATTGTAGCCACCTATTTGACGGTATTTCAGACAAACTACTCAACGTATTTTAATTAAATTTGGCAGGCAGGTAGTTTATGATCTGAAGAGCATTACTGGAAATTATTATCCCAAAAAACGAAAGGGTTCCCGCGGGATCTTCAAAAAGTTGTAGCTACCTACTTGACAGTATTTCGGCCAAACTGCTCAACGTATTTAAATGAAATTTGGCAGGCAGGTAGCTTATGATCTGAAGAGCATAACTGGAAATTATTATCCCAAAAAACGAAAGGGTTCCCGCGGGATCTTCAAAAAGTTAGCTACCTATTTGACGGTATTTCAGCCAAACTACTCAACGTATTTTAATTAAATTTGGCAGGCAGGTAGCTAATGACCTGAAGAGCATTATTGAAAATTGTTACTCCGAAAAACGAAAGGGTTCCCGAGGGATCTTCAAAAAATTGTAGCTACCTATTTGACGGTATTTCAGCTAAACTGCTCAACGTATTTAAATGAAATTTGGCAAGCAGGTAGCTTATGACCTGAAAAGCATTATTGGAAATTATTGTCCCGAAAAACGAAAGGGTTCCCGTGGGATCTTCCAAAAAATTGTAGCTACCTATTTGACGGTATTTCAGACAAACTACTCAACGTATTTTAATTAAATTTGGCAGTCAGGTAGCTTATGATCTGAAGAGCATTACTGGAAATTATTATCCCAAAAAACGAAAGGGTTCCCGCGGGATCTTCAAAAAATTGTAGCTACCTATTTGACGGTATTTCAGACAAACTACTCAACGTATTTTAATGAAATTTGGCAGGCAGGTAGTTTATGATCTGAAGAGCATTACTGGAAATTATTATCCCAAAAAACGAAAGGGTTCCCGCGGGATCTTCAAAAAGTTGTAGCTACCTACTTGACAGTATTTCGGCCAAACTACTCAACGTATTTTAATTAAATTTGGCAGGCAGGTAGCTTATGATCTGAAGAGCATTACTGGAAATTATTATCCCAAAAAACGAAAGGGTTCCCGCGGGATCTTCAAAAAATTGTAGCTACCTATTTGACGGTATTTTAGCCAAACTACTCAACGTATTTAAATGAAACTTGGCACAAAGGTAGATTGTAACACGAAATAACCAACACAATATTTTTAACCGACTTCCAAAAAAGGAGGAGGTTTCTCAATTCGTAAATATATGTTTTTTTTTTATGTTTCATCGCGGGTATCTTCATCGTTTATGAAACGATTTTAATTATTTTCTTTGTATTGTGTAGGGTATAATTTAAATTTGGTCCCATTGTCACCAAAATGGTGACCTGATGATGGGATCCGATCGAGGGAAATCTTCAAAATTTATATGGAATAATGTATTGATTTTGATTTTTTCTGAAGTAGTCTAAGCATATGTTACCAAACAGTAAGGTTTTGCACCATATCCTTGATCTAAAAGTACTGAACAGAACTTCTGAGTCCTTAGAGATACAGGTTTGAAGATTTCAGCGTTGTTTAAAGGAATGCAAGCATATGCGTCGTAAGCATATACTACGTCAATTACATTCGAACTTGGTCTCATAGTTATCAAAGTGGAGACCTGATGATGGCGTCGTGAGGAATCGAGGGAACATCTCGAAATTTATAGGGACACTCATAGTAATTTTGTATTTGTTTCGAGTAACATAAGCATATCCGACTAAAAACATAATTTTGAATCAATTATTATCAATGTAATACCACTACTACTTAGTCTTTGAAGATATACGTTTGGAAATTTCGACATCGCTTATACTGCAAGCATATTATTATGTCATTTACAATATATATATATATATTATCAATTACAGTAGTCATCACTTCACCACCCCTGTCTTCACCAGATAGTAGGTATCCATATATACCATCATAACAATATGATGAAATAGGCAAGTTTTAAAAAAGGAGAAAAAATAGTTTTAAGCGAAATAAAAGAATGTAAACCGACTAAAAATAATAAAAGAGTTCTATTATAGAACTCATAATATCGAGTTTGGCTGGTACCGACTTTAACATTCTGAAAATTTGTATCTCATTTTATAGTCAATCTACTTGATCTATATATAAACTTTTCTTCTTATATGAACTATATATATAGGTATATTAGAAAATTTTGCGCTGCTCTGGCTTACGTCAGAGCAGCGATGAACTATATATATTATAGGTATATTAAAAAATTTCGCGGATGCTCTGGCTCACGCCAGAGCAGCGATGAACTATATAAATAAGTATATTAGAAAATTTTGCGCTGCTCTGGCTTACGTCAGAGCAGCGATGAACTATATAAATAGGTATATTAAAAAATTTCGCGGATGCTCTAGCTCACGCCAGAGCAGCGATGAACTATATAATATATAGGTATATTAGAAAATTTTGCGCTGCTCTGGCTTACGTCAGAGCAGCGATGAACTATATATATATAGGTATATTAAAAAAATTCGCTGGCTCACGCCAGAGCAGCGATGGACTATATATATAGGGTATATTAAAAAAAATCGCTGGCTCACGCCAGAGCAGCGATGAACTATATATATAGGTATATTAAAAAAATTCGCTGGCTCACGCCAGAGCAGCGATGGACTATATATATAGGTATATTAAAAAAATTCGCTGGCTCACGCCAGAGCAGCGATGGACTATATATATAGGTATATTAAAAAAATTCGCTGGCTCACGCCAGAGCAGCGATGAACTATATATATAGGTATATTAAAAAATTAACGATGTTAGAAAAGTTATGTCAATATAAGTAACATTTATGTTTTTCATGATATTTTTATTTATTAGTTTTCATGCTAGGTACGACTTGGGTTTTTTCTTTCTTTTGGACTTTAGTTATTTTGTCGTCTAAAGGAAGTTAGTACTTTAACCGTAAAGTCCCAAAGTACGACAGTTCATAAACTAAAAATGTATTTAAACTGCTGTCCTAAATCACTTTTCCACGCGGACGAAGTCGCGGGCACAGCTAGTTCTTATATATAAAAATGAATTGCTTTTCGTTAGTCTCGCTAAAACTCGAAAACAGCTGAACCAATTCGGCTATTTTAAGTCTTGAAATATTTGTGGAAGTCCAGCAGGTTTAAACTCACAAACTCAGAAAGTTTCTCACAAACTGTTTCTATGCTCAACGAAGTTAGCTAGTTATTCATATAATATCATTCAATCGTTCATTTATTCAATAGTATCAGTACGACTTTGTGGTTCAGATCTTGGCTCCGAGGTCGTGGGTTCGATTAGCACGTTGGAATACCAAAAAATATTTTGTTTCCAAGTTTGGTTAGGACAATGCCGGATGATCACTTGATTGTCTGATAAGAAAAATGATCAATGCATCGGATGGGCATGCAAAAGTCCGTCCTGCGCCTGATCTCTCGCCAGTCGTGTTGGTAACTGGTTAGTGGTTATGAGAGTAGACTATATATTCGTCTTCTTCTTACATATAAAAATCCATTGCTGTTTGTTAGTCTCGCTAAAACTCGAGAACGGGTGAACTGATACGGCTATTTTTAATCTTGAAATATTTGTGGAAGTCCAGGGAAGGTTTAAACGGTTTTTATGCTCAACGAATTGGGCATGGGTCAATTAGTAATTACATAGATAAATTAATAATGATTAATAATAATGCTATCCGTGGGGTGCTGGAGAAGAATAACAATAACCCCATCAACCATCGACAGAGGGAATATATTTATAAATATGGAAGTAAGCAGTACCGTTTTCCCGGACATTGTATGGATACAGCACTAGCCAACCCGCCTACTAAGCGTGGTATAAGCAATTACCCACCATGAACTACTTTGCTGGAGGCATAAGTCCAGTAGTGGACGTCACATAATGATGATGATCATGCTATGAGGACATTTGTTCTCGCGTCATGACTCTTCGATTCTGTGCCAATGTGCGTTGAGTTTAGAGGATGAAAATCCCATGAAAATTACAGCTAGAAAGAGCTACGTGCGGATAATTAACGAATTTGAGAGCAGTGCCTCCTCTAAGCTACCACCGCCCGTAGTTCTAATTAGGTGCATGTTGTAATAAATAAATTAAAATTATTAACACCAATGTAAGCTTTGACGTTTACAATGACAGTGACATTTTGACGAAGCGGGATTTCAGTCATTTTTGGAAGCCCTCCAGAGAGGATAAAAACGCTTTAATCGATAGTACATTATTATGATTAAATTACAAAAATACTGTTTAATAATCTTATAAAACTTAGGAATTTGTAAAATTTATTTAATTTGAAGTGTTAAAGACGATTCAAGTTTTATAAGAATAATGGTATTGAAAGGTATTTAATATAGGTATTTAATTAAAAAATCAAATAAAAGTGTACCTAGTTAGTTTTTAAGTATTTTAAATAATATGTGTGTTAGTCTTTAAGGTATTTATAATAAGGGCCTATGTAGCCTGAAATAAATGATATTTAATTTAATGGTCAATTCTCTGTTTTAGGTTAGTAACTATTTCATAATTAATAACTTATGTAAAACTGGAATTAATAAATAAATATTCTGTTTTAGATGAATCCTATTGTGTTATACTTTAAGAAGAAAATAATCCCTTGATCTTATACATATCATAGTTATTTAATCTTTATGTATTTTATTATATTACTAATCCTAAAGTTTAATCCAAATATGTAATAATAACACATGCACCATAGCATTCTGAAATAGAGAAATTTGTATTTGTTGGCCGGTATTTGTATTATTGTATATGGCATGGTGCCCTTCTAAAAGGCGGCTAATAGCAACCCATAGCCGTTACACTTTGTCCCATTAGGGTGTGTCCCACTTTCGCTACCTTGGGGCCGTGGTGTGTGAAGGGATTTACGAAAAAATAGAATAGTAAGTTGAATTATAATATGTGGATGATTTCTATATCTCACTGGTAAAGTTAAAAAACAGTAATTATCGAATCATGGGAGTAAAATTTGTCGATGTATATAATATATGCTCTGTGTCAAACCTTCCAAACATTCAACGACTATGCTATAAAAGTTATTACATTAAACAACTTGACGAGTTGTCCTTTAGTCATACAATTAAATGTCGTCATTTCATAAACGCGCTAGTCGTTCAATTAAACAGCTGATTCAATCCCTGGGACATATAAGACCTGATCAGGATTGAAACTCATCTGTTTTGTGACTTTTATGGAGATCTTTAATCGTGATTTGTCGCGTTATGGTAAGTACGAGTAGTTTATATGAGGTGCCATAACAAAAAATGCTCTACTCATCAATCTATTCACACTAATCCTCTCTAAAAACTTGGTACTCATCGTTCTTAAAGAGGATAGCCCGGGACGTGAAGTATAAAAGTGTGTCCGTGAATACTATGTTCATGAAAGATTACATCTGCTTTAAGCTAAATTAAAAAACAAGCAACATTTGCAACCTGGGTTAGGTTAATAGGTTAAAAGGTTTCGAAATATCACGTTTGTATTCGTTGCACCCTGTGGTTGCACCTACCCAGGTAACAAAAAACCTGTACACGATACTTTAAAAGTCTGTGTGGAAAATTCTAGACTTCGATAAACAAAGTTCGCCACAACAAGGCTAAGCCTGGGATAAAAGTTTAGCCTCCATATTTGTCTTCGCAAATCCCAAATAGTATTTAACGGATAAAGTTGAAAATCTCGTAAAATAATAGTAGGATTTCGAGTTCTTGGAAGATTTTATTTTAATTTTATTTCTAAATTCAGAATGATATACTAAAAATATATTATCATATTCAGTAAACTAGCTTTTTATTTAGACAAGAAATAAAAAACTTTATATATTTAAAATATAATTAGCTTATTTAAAAAAAAGAATGATATTGTGATTGGTGGTATCAAAATAAAATAGGTTTTGATAAACACACCACGAATATGTATTTATTTATTTAATTACATTTTATTCAATTCAAATTAAATTCTATAACGCGGTCGCACAAGTAGTATCTACGAATTTTTAGTTACTTTCTATGTAATGGTTATTGTAATGAAAATATAACATTATGTTTGATGTGGAAACAGAAAAAAAAAGATAAAAAAAACAATAACCCGACGCAAAAAGGGATCTAAAAAGGCTGAAACAAGAAAATAATTCAGATAGAGATTCAGAATAAATAGGTAGAAAATGGTCAAGGTAGAGCCGTGGTCGTACCCGCTAATAAAATCTGAGCGACAGTTTACACTGAAATAAGGTACAAACATTTTTCGTCTGTTCCAATATTCGATACCAATAGCGGGTGAGGCCACGGCTCTTTGACTATTGTTGTACCTATGTATTTCTGGATTTCTATCTGAATTATTTTGTTGTTTCAGCCTTTTTAGACACCTTTTTGCGAAGTCTTGTTATAGTTTTTTATTAAATATTTATTCTCATAATATCCGAGTGGAACGTATGTCTCCTTAGTCCTGACATACAGGCGCAGGACCAACTTTAAATTACTATGCATTCTTGCCAGACAATCAACAGGTGATCAGCTTACATTCTCGCTACGGTATAATATTTAAAATAGCTTTTAAATACTATACCATAATATTTAAAAGCTATTTTTTGTTGAGCCAACGGAGGGATTTAGCTCACAACATTCGAAATGGAGAGCTAAGCTCAATACCATAAAGTTGTTTTTCTTTTTTACGTTCGTAATCCCACATAAAGTTAATTTACTAAATGACGAAGAGTACAATTACGAATTAGCAAGGAGAAAATACACAATAAGTCATGGCGAGATATCCAGAAACAATCTTGCTAAAAACTTGGACAATTCTTTTGCTTCTTTCCATTAACATTAAAAATGTAAATAACAAAATGAAACACAAATTAAATCTATGCAACGATTATCCGTATATTACTACGTAAAGAAAAACTTTACGTATAGTAAATGTAGATTTTTTTAAACAATATACAGTGTGTCAAAATAACAGTCACTATAACTTTGAGATGCTACCTTTCCTCATTTTGGAAATATATTAATTTTTTATAGCAAGAACAACGAAAAAGCAAAAAAAAAAAAAACATTACAAGAAAGGGTAGTATAATCATATCCCAAAGTTATAGTGACTGTTCTTTTAACACTCGTCATAGAAGTGGATAGAATTAATGACTTTAGAATAACAAAATTAATATTAAAAAAAACAAAGTTTTTACGGTAACAGTATATTCCATAAACCACAATTGCATATTTTTTTATTCTTTATTTAAAGGCTATTCATCAATATAATATTATATACCGATATTGCATAATATACATTACATAATATACGTTTTTATAAAAAAACTTTTAGGTAAAAAAATCTAATATTAATGATCATATTGGATATTGTACTCTCATCCATATAACTAAAATAGGTCTAATGTTAAATTAAGTTATAAATTAATATTAGAGCCATTTTAGTTTAGTAGCACTTTCATTTACTATTATTAAGTACCTTTAGTGAACTATATCTATTTTTTAGTAGATATAAAATTTTATCGAACCAATCACACTTCAGTTCCAACTTGGACAAGAGATAGTTTTCCCGAATTTCCCACAGGATCCCCGCTTATAGCCGCACGTAGGAAATGTTAAAGTCTTCATATTCAGGATTTTATTTTTATACAGTACCATATAAAGCTAGACAGTTATGACTTATGACTTGTAGAGCTATGCCCGTTTTCTCGAACGCTGTTCAAATGAATGATCAACAAGCATGGTAATCAACAACGTCGATTAATAGAATATTATCAGACAGAAAGGAACGGATAGATATTTTATAATTACACCACGCTCGCATTTGCAAGACAATCGAGAATCGAATCAGTTCAATCTCAACGGCTTTTGGTATTTTATTTGGTGAAACTAAACGGAATATAGAAAACCGTCAGATCGTAACTTTTTGTACTGCCGACCATATCCATCCACTGAAAATGAAAATAAATAAAAGTCTAAATCGATTCAGTTTGGAGAGTAAAGCCTAAGGTTGATTCAAATCGTATGTCAACTAATTGGTATCATTGGTGAATTAGAGAAAAACCCTATCTGTGGAACTTTAATCAATCTTTCAAGTGCAAGCGTGATGTAATTAGGTATAAAATATCTGTCTGTTCCTTTCTGTCTCATAATATTCCACCAATGAGCGTTCAATATGAGTTGTTGAATGTCATGTTAGTTTGATCATTCATTTGAATAGCGTTCGTGAAACCGGGGGTTCGTCGGTTATTTTTAGTATTAAAACATATTCTATGGAATTGTACATTAATGAAAAATATATCAATGGTAGGTACTACAATTCAAACGCTTTGTCTGTCCATCGTTTATCCTTCCTTAATAACTTCGATATCTATAAATATATTTTTTCAATTTCGCTAACTAACTATAATATGCAGTATTTTTAAATAAAAGCAAGGTTACATCTATGCATTATTTAATTTTAATTTTAGAGTAATCTACATCTTGGGTGTTTTTGGTGGTGATTTACAAGTTAATCCAGAGCGACAGGTATTTCTATACTACTGTGAAGTGATAAATACCATCCAGGAAAATATTTTAAAGGAAATCAGACTAACGTATCTTTAGTGGTAATAAAAAAAATTGCTTTGATGGTTTCGAAACCATCCTTAGACATGTCCTGGTTTTGGTGAAGTGATTATTTTGTGTTACTATTTTGACAGGATGGAGTTGGTGAATAAAAGGATTGGATTTTAAATTTGGAACAAAAAGATAGACATGAAGTAGTCAAACAAATGCTCGAAAGTTCTGTAGCCATGTTCACTGAAATAGAAATTATTCCCACCGCTGTTGTAGCTTGAATATTCCAATTTTTACGGAAAAAGAATATGAAACGAGAAAAGCATAATGCAATACGATATATTAATATGAAATAGACATATGACTTTAACTTATTAGGCTCGGGCTCAAAATTTTTGAAAATAGAACCTAACCTAACACAATAAGTTTTCATCATCAAATTTGACATTTTCATTTAAATCGACCCTTGTTTGTTCGATTTTCAACTATTTACAGTGATCCAAATTATCTCCGGAATAGTCCAAGCCTCAGGCTGTGACTGTATGGATCGCATTTCGGAAGCCCGGAAAATATTCAGAGCTCAAAAAATTTTACTCTGAGTTACTAAAACAAAGTTTTTAAAAATTCAACATCTTGTTTTCAACTTTGGTTAGGACAATGCAGGCAGATCACCTGATTTTCTGACAAGAAAGATGATCCATGCGTCGGATGAACATGTAAAAAGTAGGACTGGCGGGACATCTCCCGCCAGTCGTGTCGGTTGTCCGTCCCACTGGACTCCTAGAGAGCGAAGGAAGAGCTTCTGTCTATTGCGCAGACACTTAGACACTATAAAAATAACTCCTGCGTAGCTGGCCTGGTTTCGATGAAATCGGCGAAGAAGGCATTAGTATTATTCTTACATTAAGTACCTAGTTAGTATTTATTTCGCTTTTATTTTATTTGGCTTTTACTCTCAGAATAAATTTTGATTATATTAAGTAACGACCGGTGGTATGTTATTTAAAAGCTGGCAATGTCATCAAAATTAATACATATTGTGGTGTGAGGTGGTCATTCCCAGAGGCACAGGGACGTTGATTAAATGTTGTTTCACAAATTTCATATCACACGTTACTTTTTCAAGGTCACGCCAAATTTCATGCTGGTTTACATATAACATTTTATGGCGTAAGTTTTTAATTATAATAAAATGATGACATAATTAATGTGAATTTGTTTTGAAATAACGGCCATTCTCCGGTAATAAATTTTTACGTGTCCCGGGCTTGTCTACTCTGTATTATTGTCATATTCATCTATGTTATATTTTTATTTGATAGATAGCATCCGTATCTAGCTGTAAACAAAAATATAGGCTTCTGCTTTAAGTGATTAAGACTAAATTATTTTAAGTTGCGTTGAAAAAGCACTTTTTTCTAATTACCGTAACGTGTCCCGACATCAACTTGATCTGAAAACTTGCTTGTAATTTTTTTTACGTACATATTTACTTTGATCCAATTAACTTTCTAAACAATACAAAAGATCGTGTATCGCATAAAAAAATATCGACTCAATAGGTCCAGTCTATAAATAATTATCATGAAATAATAGCGTGTCCCATCGAATGTTCTAATTACCGTAACCCACACTATTCTTGGGTGCACACTCCAAAGCAACAGGATTTGGCACATCACTGCCGCACGTGTCGCGACACCTCCATGTGTGCCACGGCCCGACAGCCATCACAGGTCGTTAATGTTTGTGTGCCGCCAGTGAAGCACGTAAGTATATAATTACCGTAGCTTTGGTAATAGACTTTTCTAATTACCGTTGTTCTTATTTAAATATTTAAAATTTAAAATAGGACTAAGTTGATCATATAAATCTAGACCGTACTTTGGCCTACGTAAGTTGTCTCAAGACACTTTTTGCAAACTTTATTGGTTTTTGAAATTTTTAAGAAAATCTAACTTTTTCTAATTACCGTATACTAATTACCGTATTTTTCTAATTACCGTTGTATGAAAAATTAATACGTTTTATAAGGGTTCAAGGGTTCCAGTGGTAGTATTAGGGCACAATGAAAGTCCACCAAGTCATTTGGAGTTCCTCAAAACCAGATCTACTTGCAATGCGAAAGTTAAGCTGTAATGCGCAATTGATGTATCAAGCAATTGATATCAATCGATTTTGCTAGCAGGTCCGACCACGGCCCTACCTTCACCATTTTTGTACCTATACATTTCTGGATTTCAAATTGAATTTGTTATCTTGTTTTTTCCGAAGTCGGGTTATAAGTTTTTTAAACTTTTATTTTTTTAGGTAGATCCTACTTGTTGTTTAAATAAATATTATTTTCGAAAATAAAACAATGTTTGTTTAAATAACTAGTTTTACCCGATCTTTAGTTATAATTACATAATATTGTAGAACTTATTAATCAGAGTTTTATATCATCTTTTAGATATAATAAATAATACTTTCTAATTACCGTCACATGAAATATTACATTTGTCTAATTACCGTACCCATACAATTTTTAAGTCTCATTATCTCAAGAACTGTAATAAACTGTTGCATGCCTCATTAATTATTGTATTTGTATCTTTCATTAGTTTTATATTTCAGTGTGTTTAATCCAGATTAGTAGAAAAAAAAACGATTACGGTAATTAGGCAAATATCGCCGAACTGGAGAATGACCGATAAATGGACTCACTTCACATTACCGTATCATACAAATAATATAGTTTTTATGAAATTTTATAACTAGACTAACTACATAGGAGAATGTTTAGGCTATTACAACGAATGTACTGCCAAGATCACGTCAATGTTCTAGAAAATTTAAGCTTACTTATCGTTACTTATACAATACAAATAACAAACTTTGTATATTACTGACAGACGTTTATAGTACATTGTTCCTTGAGATTTACATCAAAGGGCTTTCTAGGTTATCCCTGTTCACCCTGACTCACAGGAGTTGCAGTGGTGGTGAATGTGAGGTGGGTGTATTCCCACAAAAAATTGGTTGCGCTCCGGGAAGAACGGCATAAGTGAAAAACGAAACAGGCATACATTTTCAACGCGTGGTAAAAAGAGAGCTGGATATTACTTCCTCTCCTACACCGCGCCGATGGTATATGTCTTACAAATTTCCGATCTGCAGGCTTACTACCGACACAATTGAGAATCAGTTCGATCTCAACGGCTTTTGGTATTTTATTTGGTGGATTACATTGAAACTAACCAGGATCAAGAAAATCGTTACATTGTAACTTTTTATACTCCCGACATTATCAATCGACTGAGAATCAAAACAAACAAACGTCAATTTATTTGATTTAGATCGAATCTGAATCGATAACGAATCAGTATGGAGAGTTTTTTTTTTTTTTTTTTAGCTGGCCCCACTTCCCCGCCTCTGACGGCCTGTCCACTCCTGGGGGTGGTTTCCGGCCCCGCCACGCTGGTGGACCAATCTCTCCTCGCCTGGGCTGGATCTACCGGCCTCGCCGCCTTAGTCTGCGAAGCCGCCTCGCCTCGTCGCGCTGCCACCACGCAGCCGTTCAAGACCGCACTCAGCGACGTCCCACTGCTCGCGACGGAGTCCCGCGCCTGCCTGTGGATATCCGCGCCATCCGAAGGTTCCTTGGAGGGGAGGAACCTGGGTGACTGGCGAGGATCCACGGCGGCCCCGGACAACGTCGCCCTACACCACGGAGGGCGCCAGACGCCGCCTGCCGCCCGGCGTACTGGAGAGTACGGCTGTACGGCGCGCGGGCGCGACCAGCGCCCTCTAGCAACGTCCTCGGACGTTTACCGTCGGCATCCCCATGCCCTTTCCCACCATCATGGCTCCCGGAGCCCCCCCCACTCCCTGGTTTGGCTGGGTCCGCGAGTTGGTTAAAGACCACTCGTCAAAGTCTAGCCCTTCAGGTAATTGAATTAATAAAGTGCTTTTTTACGACGGTTTTTCCTTGCGCCCTGACGCGAGGGTTTTGCCTTCAAAAAAACGTCTTGTCTATTTTATTTCAATCCCACCTTGGTTAGGGCTTTGGTCCGCGGGACGATGCGCGGCGCTCGGAGGAGTGGAACCACACACGTTCCTCGGTCTCAGGACCGGGGCCTCCACACGCCACATGTCGTCTCGCCATTCAGGAATAAGTCTTCCAAGGCTTCCTTCCCTTAGAGCCACGGTTTTCCCCTGCGTTCTGTCGCGGGGGGTTTTCCCTAGAAAAACAGAAGCAACTAATACGGCTCGGTATCCTCAATACCGGGTCCTTCGACCCCACGTAGAGGAGCTCATTAGCCTCTGGTCGTGGTTCCCCCGCTCCCGGCCACTCTGGCTAGGAGTGAGTGAGATGCAAATAGGTGGGTCCCTATTTTTTCTTTTTTTTAATAAATTAATTATTTAAAGAGATATGGACGTTCAAAAACCTAAAAAAAATGGCCAGACTCTCCACTATGTTTAAATATCTAGGAAACAGATTTGACTACAATAAACAACAAAAACAAAAAATAGGAACCTAGCTCAATTCTTTTTTTAGCTAATACAGAGAAAAATATTTAAATCGGTTAAGTTTTGGAGGAGGAAACATGAATCCCCTAAACGTCGATTTCTGGTACTTTTAATAGGTAATTTCAGTCCAAGTTGCAGTTGTCTCTATCGCTCTAGTGCTGGCTAGCTAAGGCACTGCGACTTGCGAGACAGCAATAGATTTTATAAATACCTATTTTGTATTTCTCTCAACCGTGGCGTTTCCTCTTAAGTCCCGATTTAACCAACGATTGTTAGTGTTAACGGCTTGTTAAAATACCATATCTTATATACTAGAGGGATAGTATGATATGTAATGAAGGATTAACTTTAACATGAAATGTTGGTGAAACTGGGTCTAATCTTTGGAAAAATAAAGGTTTATTAAATGAATTTGATAATTAAGTAACATAATCAGTCATCGATTCTCCTTCCAAAAAAATATAAATGTGATCTTAAATTTCGTCCAGATTATTCTGTAGAATACTCAGATAAATTCTATTCATATGCAATGGCTAAACAGCAACGCGGGCGAGGTACCTTCAAATACGGAGTCCCGGGGACAGCTAGTTTCATAATATTACAGAAGTTCTTCGGATACTTAGCACGGGACTAACGTGGTGTTAATCGTCCATAGATAAAAAAATGATATGAAAAATTACATTTTCGTACTGTACGAACATTATCTCGTAAGGTGCCCCGGACATCTCTCATGTCATAACGAGCACGTGTGGCTTCCATCAGATATCTCGAGGAAGCTCCGTGTATAATGTTGATTTATAACTGTTATGATAAATGATGAAATATTGCAGAAAAATTAAAGCAAAATATCATATAATAATTATCTATCTATCTTCTTATATATAAAAATGAATTGCTGTTCGTTAGTCACGCTAAAACTCGAGAACTTGGTCTTGAAATATTTGTGGAAGTCGGGTTAGGTTAGGTTAGAAAATATGCGAGGAAAATACTAAATAATAAAACAAAACAAGGGATACATAATACCAATTATAGGCCGAGCAGGAATATTTGAAAGCTCCGTAAAAGTAACGTAATCGAATGTCAATTGTATTGTTGCTGTCATGCTTTTCAAACAATTATTATACGTGTCGGAGCCGGATATGAATATGGACACAAAACGAGACGGAAGCGCGCCCCCAAGTGGCAAAATGGCGCAACTTGTTTATGGCGCGCTTTGACATGAGTCGGGACTTTCTCAACGAGACTGAATTCATTTATTCATGTTTCGTTAGTGTCAATACTTGTAAAGTAAACTTAAAGTAAAGTAAATTTATAAATTGTAGTGAATAGTCAATTTATAGATACATTGTGATTACGAATAAACAAGTGATATTGTTACTCTGGTCTCTTTTCACGATTTACCCACGAAAGCCCACAGTATCCGAAGGAATGGTACAAAATCATGAGAGTCCATCCGACCATACTCGTACGTTACCGTTTTTTTAACGTTTTTTGCGGGTTCCACGTTGTGGGTTCCAGGTTGCAGGTTTTGCGACGTGATTAAATTTCATCACAAACTGTTTGTATGCTGAGTGAAGTGGGCACGGTTCATGGAAATCAATATTATAGTTTTAGATCTATTTAAGTTTCTGAAGTGCACATTTATTAAAATTTAATATGATTTACATAAGATAAAACGTGATAGCGAGAGGTTTCAAATGCGAGATGAAGGTCACACGGACTATCAATACAGATTAGACGTAATGACATCTTATAAATCGTACGCCGGCTACACGCACGAAAAGGCATTACTCATTGTCACGTTCCGCCTGATCTGGGCGTACAATCCGATACAGAGCGATGCATCCGATTAGAAAAGAGGCAGCGGCACACAACCTACTATTATAATATACTAATATATACCAAGTATTTAGACATTGAAAGAGCAATTCAATGTAGCTATTATTATCAGTTTTCAAAAGTGACATTACCTACATAAAAAAATCTATACATAAAATTTTTGTTCATTTTTTATAGGTGAACATTTCTATAACGAAAAATCATCAACCCCATAAAGCTGTCATAATTTTCTGACTCACTAAATTATTCAAACTAAATTCCATTTTGTCGTGAGTCGTGACCTTTCGAAGCGTTTAAGCTTTAACGAGTTCAAAAGTAAATCAGCTCTATTCAAAAAAATATTGCCTAGAGTTGGTATTAAATTTTCTAGTAGGTAACTTGAAATTTGCTAATTAGTTATATGAACACAATTTTTATTACCCGCCAAAAAGTTTATTTTTTCACGAGTGTCGATTTATGTTTATGTGTTTGGCACGCTCTGAAGCATAAACGGCTTGATGGATTTTAGCTTAGAATGTGTCATTAGATTCGTATTTATTGTAAGAGTAATATTGGTTGTAATTGTTCAATAATATACCATAAATAAATTAGGATTAAAACAATGTATTGTCAATGATACTTATTGACACCCAAGATATGTCTAGAAGTCGTAGAAGTCTATATCAGTCGTCCAATAGAGTATAATATAAGCGTAGGACCAGCTATGTACCTAGTTTAAGATGTATCATAATATATTACGTAGTATTTAATAATATTGTGATAAAGTAATTAAAAGTGTCTATCATTGAACGTGTCCATGAACCCTAACCTAATGCAATGCCGTCACAACAATAAAATCAAAATTAAGAATTTCGCGTTCTTAAATTATTCTGTTTATTAAGTACATGTATCTTGCTTTCTTATACTTAGTAGCAGACTTTACTGATTACAGTTGTTTGCAGACGTCTGTTATACGAGGTAGACAGCTTAAAATGGCGAATTTATTAAGATAGAATTAAATCCTAAAGAATGTAAAAGAGAAGAAGTATACAGTGTGTAAAAAGAGAAGTCGCTATAACTTTGAGATACAATTATTACCACCTTACCTTATTACCCGACTTCAGCGAAGCCAAAAGGAAGGGCAATGATTTTGGCAGTCTATGTATGAATGTATGTTTGTATGTATGTATGTATGTTCCCTCGTAGCGCTTAAACTACTGGTCCGATTTTAATAAATAAGGTGTCAATCGATTTGTAGTGGTCCCGCGAGTAACATAGGCTATATAATTTTTCGAAAAATTTTGGATTTTGAAAATTATACCTCCAAAACTATCTCCAAAAAAAATTAAATTAAGATAATTGTATCGTGTTTGGTATCAATAGATAGGTCTTGACAAGCACATTACAAATATGTATTAATTTTTTTTCATTAATTATTATATTTTATTGTTAAATTCAAAATAAACGTTTAAAATACTGTCGTACAAATAGTATCTAGGAGTTGTTTAGTTACTTTCTATGTGTTAATTTAACGTTAGTTTAGTGAAAATATAATGTTATAATTTATGTGGACACAGAAAAATGTAAAATAAAATAAAAGATTAAAAAAACTATAACCCGACTTCGCAAAAAGGGGTCTAAAAAGGCTGAAACAAGAAAATTATTCAATTTGAAATCCAGATATGCATAGATACAAAAATGGTCAAGGTAGAGCCGTGGTCGTACCCGCTGAACAAATCTATAATATGCTTCTGCTGTTGAAATATACAATCCCAATAGTTTTTTAAATCTTTTATTTTATATTTTGGAAATGTATTTTAGAACAGTCACTATAATAATAAAAGAATATAAACATCTCTAGAATAAGAAAAGGTAGTTTAATGATAGCCCATAGTGACTGTTCTTTTTACACCTGTTATATTCAAAATTTACCAAAGTAAAGAAAAGTCAGTAACTAAACATCTTATATATAGATCCGGATTGCTGTCGTTATAGTAAGAATATTCAGTTTGATTTAATCTACAAAGATATTAAAATTTTTGCGTTTGCTGGCTACTTGACTTTGTGGCCCTGACTTGTATGGGGAGTGATCCATGTCCTTTCCACATTTGACTCGACGTGTGTTCGATTTTCAACTCTATTTTCACTGCATATATTTTTTTTCTTATTGTCAGAATTTCCAGCCTATTGGTTTAAAACTGAAGACAATAAATGACAAGCATGACAGCTCCGCGCCAAAACAATTTTTATTCGATAACGTTACGAATACGTGAGTGCCAATTGTTTGTGCTAAGCACATAGTTCACGGGGCCGGGCTAAATAAATATCCGGAAATGTCACGTCTATTACGTGACGCTTTCTTTGAGACCATCGGCATTTTCTCACGTGTCTGGTGATGCCAGATGAAATAATAAAATCCCCATATTTTCTTTAATGTAATACAATATAAAGTCCTGAAACGTATTCCTATTGTATAATATCTTGTTTGGACTGCATCTACTTAAGTTTTATCGCTAAATCACCTGAAGGTTGACTGGTAGAAAATGCCTTGAGGCATTGTACGCCTATGTGAAAATTGTGCATGATGTTTGAAGGAAACGAAATAAAAATAATTGGAAGGAAATTACTTTAAAAATTCACTTGACTATGGCGAAACTAAAAATATATGAGCATGATATTACGAATATGTGTGTATATATTTATAAATGTATATTTGCCCGTCTATAACGCCCAACTACTATTCCCATTTCAATAATGTGGTGTAAATGTCAGTTATATAGTTACGTAGGTTATTTTTATTAAAATCTGGATTGCAACTCCTTTTAACATTTTTTGGCTATTCATTGGGTAATGTTTCGGATTTGGCGTACCATGCTTATATATATTTGCCTATATATATATTTAGTTAATACCATGGCCTACCATCCCATAAAATCTATCTTTAATACAAAAAAATTGCAATTGATGTCACTACTATTAACTTTTGTAAATTATAAAATGTAATATTATGCCGAATTAAGTACAAATATTGACATTAAAATAAAGATAAGCATATTTTTTAAACATAACATCACATTAAGCTAAATTCAACTTCTTAATTAAGAAGACGATACGAAACGAAATTAGTAATTAGTATTTTCCAAAAGTGGCGCTAGATGGCGGTTTCCGGAATGGCCTGGAAATCGAAGAAAACAAAAATAGCCAGTTGAATTGCCAGTATTAAGGTGATACCATTTTCTAGTACTAGGTCGAGTCTCTGTTATATATCTACTTTGTGGTTAATACCTATAAAATGGGGAGTTTTAAGGATAAAATCTGTTAACACCGCACGTGTCTCTAATGCATTTAATGGAAGTTTTCAAAGGATCCTATTGTACTGCTTTGTCTTAGTTTTTTTCTATTCCTTTCCCTAATTGACACTGTGTTGTGCAGACACGAGTGTAAACATGCTACTGTTGTTTCGTGTTATCGTTTAATCACTCCTTTAACGGTGGATCCTTTACAAGGCGTAACGTCTTTCACCCCTACGTAAAAAGGAAAAGGTATAATATTTACGAATAGTGTGGATTTGTGCCATATTGCATATTAAGAGTCCTTCTATTCAAAGACTGTCACTGTCACTCTTGATATAAATGACAAGGACAGCGTGCCATTTAAGCGTCAATTGTTTTAACCATTGTTTCAGTATTCGGCGGTTAGTCAAATATTAGGTCCTTACATATGAAATTGATGTTTTGTCGTACTGGCCACTTTGATCTTAAATATATCCTCTTTGGTTAGGTATTCCAAATTCAAATTTAAACAGTTATTTACTCATGCATTTGTGTTTTGAAGACCGTAATTCATTTGTTTTTTTCTCTTTTGCTTTTTTTTCTGCGTCACTCATTTCACAAAATGGAAAACTTAAAATATCGCATTATTTACGAGTACGAGTTCCACCATGGCACCAGTGCAGCAGAAACGGCTCGAAGGATTAATGACGTGTATTGGGGTGGTGTCGCAAAAGAAAACACGGTGCGTTTTTGGTTTCAACGCTTTCGTTCTCGAAATTTCGACCTGAAGAACAAGCCCCGTGGACGGCCGGAGACCAAGGTCGATAATGATGAATTGAAGGCTATTGTGGAAACAGATCCATCGCAAACCACATCAGAGTTAGCTACAGGCTGTGGTGTTAGTGACAAAACCGTTTTAATCCACTTGAAGCAAATTGGGAAGGTGAAAAAGCTTGAAAGGTGGGTACCTCATGAATTGAGTGAAGCAAACCGACAAACGCGCGTCGACTGCTGCGTTACATTGCTCAACCGGCACAATAATGAAGGAATTTTAAATCGGATCATTACATGTGATGAAAAGTGGATCCTGTACGATAATCGTAAACGCTCATCGCAATGGCTCAACCCTGGTGGACCAGCAAAGTCTTGCTCCAAGCAAAAATTGACTCAAAAAAAGTTACTTGTAAGCCTTTGGTGGACTAGTGCCGGTGTCGTACACTATAGCTTTCTTAAATCTGGTCAGACGATTACGGCTGATGTCTATTGTCAGCAACTGCAAACCATGATGGAAAAGCTCGCCGTTAAACAACCGAGACTTGTCAATCGCTCTACGCCACTGCTGCTTCAAGACAACGCTAGACCACACACGGCCCAACAGACGGCTACCAAATTAGAGGAGCTTCAATTGGAATGTCTAAGACATCCACCGTTCTCTCCGGACCTTGCTCCAACAGATTACCATTTTTTTCGAAATTTGGATAACTTCTTGCAAGGAAAAAAATTCAATTCCGATGAGGCAGTCCAAACCGCTTTCAAAGATTTCATTGATTCCCGTCCGAATGGTTTTTTTAGTTAAGGGATCAATGGACTACCTTTACGATGGCAGAAGTGTATAGATAGCAATGGTACATACTTTGATTAATAAAATATATTTTAATATGAAAAAATCGCCTTTATGTTCCTCCCATACAAAACGCCAATTTCATATGTATTTTTCGGCTTTTTCTGGTCTTGAAATATTCGTGGAAGTCCCGGGAAGGTTTACACGGTTTCCATGCTCAACGAAGTGGGCACGGATCAGCTAGTTTATTATAAAAATACTAAGTCCATCAAGATAGTTTGGTATTTCAATTTGACAGCCATCAGATTTGTGGATTCCACAAAAAACGAAGGGTTTTCTCTCGGATATTTAGGGCGTGATTATTACTATTATTCCAGCGATAGGAACAGCTGGTAGCTGATAGGGATTTCCTCCGGGACTGCTCAGCCCTTCTCAGAACTCAACGCTCACTTATCTAAAGCTATGAAAGCGCACAATCATTTTTCATGAAACATACAATCAACGTATTTTTCATCTTTTTCTGGGGATGTTATCGATTTGAATTCATTTCTGTTCTTTCAAGTGGACGGTTTTAGCCGCTGACGAAAACAAGTATGTTGTAAGTCTGACGTGTGTCTTCGTAACTACCAAACGGATGAACCGATTTTGATCTTGTTTTTATGTTTGAAATATGACTTGATCGCGAGTGTTCTTAGCTATGATTTATCATAATATTATCAGTTCGCTGCTTGATAATTCAAGAGGTTCCTTACAAAACTTTATGTTAATTGGGTATTTATATATAATACTAGCTGACCGTGCCCACTTCGTTCAGCAAACAAACCGTGTAAACCTTCCCTGGACTTCCACAAATAATTTAAGACTAAAAATAGCCGAATTGGTTCAGCCGTTCTCGAGTTTTAGCGAGACTAACGAACAGCAATTCATTTTTATATATAAGAGATTAATAATTAATTAATTACCTAATAGTAATAATATTTTATTTGCTCAAAATAAGGCACAATAATAATTAAGATGTTACAATGTAGGTAAATTCCGTTCTTGCTTATTTTGCTCAACTAAGGCGTGCAAATATTGAAATATTGTGGTTTTTTACACAATTAAAATAAAACATCGTGAACGTTAAAAGGTGCTTAAGTTAATATAATATAATTCACAATTTCGCTTTTTTTCACCAAATTTTTAGTAAAACATTTTTTTTAAATTTTTTCTTAACTATCTAGGTATATGTACGTCATTTTCTTTATGATAACAACATAATATTATTTAAAATAATTTATTATCACAAACAAGGTACAGTAAATAATTAGGAAAACTTAGGTACATGTAAAAGGAAGGTCTTAAATAATAGACCTAATTATATGCTTTACACGTACTATAATTTAATACGTAGATGTTATCACTAATAACAATAAGTAGGCTATGTAAGGTCTTGACAAACATTAAGAATCGTTCACTGAACTCGTTTCCATGGAAACTAATATTACATATTCATATTCCAATACTTCAAAGCAATAGGAAAATGGGAATTCAAATAAAATCACGATCTTAGAATATTCATGTTATTATAATAAGGGTTGAGGTTCCGTCATATTTTATATTGTGTCGGGCGAAATACCCAATTTACTAAAAAGCCTTGAATATGCGTACTCAAGTTAAAGGGTTTCCCATATATATTACTGGAGTAAGGAAGTGTCATATCAAAGGGCACTAACGCCTCGTGAGCGCACCACCATTGACAGGACAAAGTAATGACATTACATGTATGAAACTATTAAAGGATTCTCAGGGGCTCATCCTTACTGCCAAAATTATAGGAGTTTGTATCAGGGATGCTAGGGAGCTCCGTAACCGTAACAGAAACTATCGGATATCCGATATAAAAAATTATCCGTAACCGAATCCGAAATGAAAACTTTGCTAGTTTAAAAAGGAAACCAAAATTTTATATTTGTAACCGAAATTATCCGAAACAAACCCGTATCCGTATCCGAAATTTCATATCCATTTCATCCCTGGTTTGTATATCTGTCAACGTTACTCGATAATCCGAAGGTTGAATGGGCATGTTGATCGAGCTTGGGGCGATGCGATTTGAACGGTTAATAATTCACAAAACAGTAAAATTAGATGCTGCTAAAAAACGAATATATTAATGTTTATAGAAAGGTATAGACAAAATATATTATTTAGAAGAAAGATTTGATTGTATGCTTGTTTAAAGTATACATAACATAAAAATGTTTGTTTTAGTCGGATACAGGGAATAAAAAATGCTACTTTTTCACGCGGGAGTTTGATTCCAAATAAAAATCCGCAAACTGTTGGAGTGTCAATCCAGTCAATCAATAAACATTATAATTATGATGAGAATATCGATATGAATCTTGTTACAAACTGAAGTTATTTGCTACAAGTAAAGTATGCCTACTTGTCGAAATCGGATTTTTGAGATTAAGATCAGCACCAATTGGATTACGGAGGGGCCTACAAGCTATAAGCTCGTTAATGGCGTTAAGGGATTTACCAGAAAGGCCATTAGAAACCATATTTTGTAAATATGATTATTTTTAATGCGAAACTGTATTTTTTTTCATACATAGGCATTTATTTAAATCAGAATATTATATTTATTACTTCATATCTTTATATTATGAATTATATATTTTAACACCGCGTCGATCTGGTACCGAGGTTAAGGGAGAACTTGTTGCATTTTACATTTCATTCAATCAACTCAAATATAGAAATAATGAAAACATCTAATTTTATGTTTACATGAACTTTATGCAGTGTGTAAAAAGAACAGTCACTATAACTTTGCGATACGATTATACTACCTTTACTCATTTTGGAAATACATTTTTTTTTGTATAAAAGCTAAAAAAAATGTTTTTACCTTTTATCGTTTCTCATGTTTTGTATCGCAAGAATAACGAAAAAGCAGAAAAAAAAGAAATTTGTAATAAATATATTATTTTCATTTTTTTACAAAAATATCCCAAAGTGACTGTACTTTTTACATCCATTATTACGTAAGTACTTGTTGCTACAGAACCCTTCATGGGTGAGTCTGACTCGTACTTGACCGCTTTATTTATTGTACATATCCATGCCCTAGGGACATTGACAACATTTTGCTCCCTCGAACCTGCGATCTGATCCACAAAGATAATAAAATAACAAAAATATTTTCACTTTACTTTCAAACTCGTATCTAAAAACTACATCTTTTCAGTTTTTGACTCTACTGAAAAGTTGTAGTTTTATAGATTAATTTACTCCGTGCACAATTATTTTCATATTTTTGTGTTTAATTCTTTAACCCGTGCATGAAAATGACACAAAATTAAAATATAGATTTATCATTAAATGATATTGAATATGTAAACTCTAGTAACTTTAATATTTTTTGGAGTGTCTATAAGCGTGGAAAAACAAAAAAAAATTAATACTTCGATTAACCCGTGGATTAATCTGACACAATTTTTTTTCATAGGTTTATGTAAGACTCCTAAGCTGAATTATAGTTGTTTCATCAACTATAATTTTTTTACAGGTACTGTTTTAACGAACTGGCAATATGTTGGGTTGCAATAGGCGAAAATGGCACAAATTAGGTATCCAGAATCCGAATGATGTCCCACACATGACCCCGTTGTTATTTTAAACTTAAAAATTTTTAAAACAGATTTATTACAAATTTAAAAAATTTCCCACTTATTTTCGATTTACTCAAAATGCAATGGTCAGAAATGACACAAAACTTGAAAATTAGCTAATTGGGTACTACTCTATCCACATGCAAAAATTCAGAAACTTTAGAATTTTTATAGGTTATCACCTCAAAATACGCTAGCCCGACCGGTCTAGTTGAAGAAGGTACATCGACGATATACAACATCGTTCCCTTTTTACCCGACTTCGGCGAAGCCAAAAGGAAGATTAATGATTTTGGCAGTCTATGTATGTATGTATGTATGTATGTATGTATGTTTGTATGTATGTATGTTCCCTCGTAGCGGTAAAACTACTGATCTGATTTTAATAAATAAGGTGTCAATCGATTCGTAGTGATCCCGCGAGTAACATAGGCTATAATATAATTTTTTGAAAAATTTTGTATTTTGAAAATTATACCTCATAAACTATCTCCAAAAAAAATTAAATTAAGATAATTGTATCGTGTTTGATATCCAAAGATAGGTCTTGACAAGCACATTACAAATATGTAATTAAAATTTTAATTAGTTATTATATTTTGTTGTTAAATTCAAAATAAGGGTTCAAAATGCGGTCGTACAAAAAGTATCTAGGAGTTGTTTAGTTACTTTCTATGTGTTAATTTAACGTTTAGTGAACATATAATGTTATAGTTCATGTGGAAACAGAAAAATGTAAAATAAAATAAAAGTTTAAAAAACTATAACCCGACTTCGCAAAAAAGGGGTCTAAAAAGGCTGAAACAAGAAAATAATTCAATTTGAAATCCAGATATGCATAGGTACAGATATGGTCAAGCTAGAGCCGTGGTCGTACCCGCTATTGGGATTGTATATTTCAACAGCAGACGAATATAATTATAGATTTGTTTGGCGGGTACGACCACGGCTCTAGCTTGACCATATCTGTACCTATGCATATCTGGATTTCAAATTGAATTATTTTCTTGTTTCAGCCTTTTTAGACCCCTTTTTTGCGAAGTCGGGTTATAGTTTTTTAAACTTTTATTTTTATATAGATCAAAAGGTTATTGCAACAACATATTCTTCACCATCATTCAAGACAAGAGAAATACAAGAAATAACAAAATACAAATAAAATATTAATAACGCATAACAAAATAAACAAATAAGTACTATAAATATATTATACACCTTGACTCAGGTCAGGTCGAGGTCAGTTGTGTAAAGTTATAGGTTAAGTAACGATAAATAGTTGAACGCTACATATTATAATTAGAAGCCCATTCACATGCTGTCACTGTCACTGCCATTCGCATGCGATGGACATCATGTGACATAGTGCCACTTAATTTAACTATAGTTTCAATATTCGAATGTATCGGCCAAATTTAAAACGATTATGAAAGTTAGGAGGGCTATTCACAGGCAGTTACCTTCACTGCTTGACAGAATAACAAGGACAGCATATTTCCATAAGCGCCACTTAATACAAGTTACGTTTTAGTATTCAAGTGTACCACTCAAATCTGAAATAATTATCAAAGTTGTTGACTAAGTACACTTATTCACCAACTTAATTAAGGCTAAATAACGTAATTAAGGATATCCCTGTCACTGCTTAGTATGAAACTTAGGCGCCACTTAGTTTAACTACAGTTTTAGTAGTAGGCCGTGAGTGAATCAAAACGTGTAGCTCTGGTTACATCAAAAACAAACATTCAATTTACTTATGCCTTTACATTTGCATTTTGACCCAACGTAACAATTCGTTGCATGTTTATTTTGATGCTACCTTCATTTCCTTTTCAAATTCAGTTGTAACGACAGTATGACGTGATAAATATAGTCGTCCCTGTCTCTCGTACGCGCTCGCAAATAGACGGGGTAACCGTTTTCACACAAGGAGCGTAATTTCAGAAACGTATGAAAAGCTTTCAGTCCGCGCTAGAGCGCCAGGGCGGGCGGGTGTATTTAGAGCTTTCACACAGAAACATCGTACGCTCGAAAATATAGTGTCGTTCAAACTTATGTGAACTCACTATTAATTAGTGGAACACCTAAACAAGTGCATAGTGATCACAGTTTTCCGTTTCCCCCCCTTAAAAGTTAACAACGAACTTTTTCAAAACTTTACCTCTCGGTCCAAATTAGTGACTTACCAAACCCGTAATATCGAAATTTCCATATCGTATTTGTATTCGTGGACCAACTTTAACACGTATTAGAGTACATAGCTTCTAGAATATTCAGTGTTTAGTGTAAGTGTACAAACTACATATCTACTCGCCTTCAACCATACAACGACGTTATTTATCGATTTATAACAGGTAAGTTTTATTGTAAAGTTAAGTGTTGTTGTTTTTAACCGCCATGTATCCAACGGGAACTCTACGTTTTCAGGATATAGAGTAGCCTATCCAGAGCCCACTGTACTTGTCTAATGTCACCAATTTTGAATATGGAACAAAGTTTCTATTAATTGTAACCTGTCCTTGTACAGCGAAAGTTAGTTTTAAAATTTTATAATTCAATAATCAATAACTGTCTTGTACATAGTAAAGAAGGTAAATAAACAACAAATATCCTAACAAATAAACGAAGATCGAAGGTTGAAACTATAGCCTATGGTTCCTTATACAGTGTGTTAAAAGAACAGTCACTATAACTTTGAGATACGATTAGTATAACCTTTCCTCATTTTGAAAATGTTTCTTTTTATTTAATTTTTGTTAGAAAGTAATAAAAAAATATTTTTTACTATTTCTTATTTTTTTGTCGAAAAATAAAAATAAAGTAAAAAAAATATTTTTATTTTTGTAAAAAAAAAAATGAAAAAAATACATTTTCTAGAATGAGAAAAGCTAGTATAATCATATCACAAAGTTATAGTGACTGACCTTTTTACACCCGTTATAAGTACTAAACTAGATGACCCGTGCCCACTTCTTTGAGCATAGAAACAGTTTGTGATAAACCGTTTAAACCTTGCCGGGACTTCCACAAATATTTCAACACTAAAAATAGCCGAATCGGTTCAGCCGTTTTCGAGTTTAGCGAGACTAATAAACAGCAATTCATTTTTATATATAAGAGAAGAAGAAGATTATCTTACTAAAAAAATGGTTTGCAATAAAAATGAGAACGCATTGAGAAACAAGAGCGGAACTATTTGATCTAATTACTGAGTCACGTCACGTGTGGTAACAGGTCATCGATCGTCACGAAGTTTGTTTAAAGGTACGCTATGTAAAGGTATGCTATATAAAATGCGTTGTGTAAGGGTACGCTATGTAAAGGTAAACTATGAAAAGATGCGTTGTAGATAGATAGATAGTTCTTTATTTGCTCAAATAAGGTACAATGTTGAGATGTTACAATAAAGGATGTTATGTTCATGCTTATTTTGCCTCTCATGAAGTCATGAGGCGTGCAAATATTCATATTTTATACTTAAAACTTAAATTACATAATAAGAAAAAAAAATGCATTAGAATTTTTAACGTACATACTTAAGTCATAGTTTACAGTTCACATTTCTATTATTATTATTTTTAATTTAAACATTATAATAATTGTAAAATTAGAAGATAGGTACAATATAATATATTAAAGATTATTATTACATTATAACATTATGCTACAGACGGCTTACTATTTGTATGACAGTACAGTGTGTAAAGGCGACAGTAGTGCTATAAAAATATGTGTTGTGTAAAGGTACGCTATGTAAAAGTGTGTAAAGTAATCTGTGTAAAAGTACCTAAATCATGTAGTTGTATACATTATTATGTTTTATCACGTGTATTAAGTAGTGATGAAATGGATATTACATTTCGGATACGAATACGGGTATGGATATTAAAAGTATTTCGGATTATCCGTTTTCAAACGGTCATTGGCCCACCTCACATTCCCACCACTGCAACTCCTGTGAGCCAGGATCGACAGTTGTATACATTATTATGTTTTATCACGTGTATTAAGTAGTGATGAAATGGATATTACATTTCAGATACGAATACGGATATGGATATTAAAAGTATTTCGGATTATCCGTTTTCAAACGGGCATTGGCCCACCTCACATTCCCACCACTGCAACTCCTGTGAGCCAGGATCGACAGCTGTATACATTATTATGTTTTATCACGTGTATTAAGCAGTGATGAAATGGATATTACATTTCGGATACGAATACGGATATGGATATTAAAAGTATTTCGGATTATCCGTTTTCAAACGGGCATTGGCCCACCTCACATTCCCACCACTGCAACTCCTGTGAGCCAGGATCAACAGCGGTAACCAACCACGACAAACCCTTAGATATGATCTCAGGGAGCCCGAGGGACAAGCTAAATCTGTCTTGGGACCCACAACGAAATTAATCAGAAGAAAAAAAGGAGGAGTAGGAAGTATTCCAGTTTCCCTCCCCAAGAAAAGTGGGAGACAGTACAAAATTTTAATGACACAAAAGGCCAAAAATTAGGGGAAAGCACCACGGGAATATATTATATTATTATGTCATTGTTATCTATATATGAGTTTATGCCATTATTGGAGATTTATTATGATGTTGATAAATGTTTCCAATAATAATTATGGCAGAAATGCTTGAAAGCACGGAAATTCCTATCGCTGTCCACGAGGTCACCGTAATATACGACTCCAGATTTACAAATTAGGCTGTTAAGCATTGTAGTTCTTTCATCTCGCCAGAGATCACACTCCCATTGAATGTGATGCGCCGTTTGTTCGGAAATGTTGCTTTCGGTCGAACACTCGCATAGAGGAGATTCCACCAATTTGAATCCGTATAGTTTCGCTTTAAAATTACCATGACCGGTCAGGAATTGTGAAACGCAGTGATCAATATTTAGCCAGTGCATGGAGAGCTGTTCGCGTACACATGGGAAAAAGTTGTACAGGTGGCGCCCTTTTGTGGAGTTTTCCCATCGCGTCTGCCATTCGGAGATTAGGTATTAGGTTAACGTTCTGTTAACCTAATACCTAATCTCTATTAACGTTTGTTTCGAATAATTTCGGTTACGGATATTCAATTTTGGCTTTTCTTTTACTGTAGCAAAACGTTAATGTCGGATTCGAATACGGTTACGGATAGTATTTTATATTGGATATCTGACAGTTTCGGTTACGGTTACAGGATTCCGTAACATCCCTGGTATTAAGTGAACCAAATGCTAATTTAGGTACTAAAATAAAACGATTTGTTCAAAGTTGTCGCTCTACCAGACACAAGATCATAAAACTACAAACAACTGCAAAATTTTCAACGGATTTTTGGCTATAAAAAAATATACCAAATATTTTTTACCCATTCACCAGATGAAATAAAAATCGAGCCCAATAAAACGTATGCTTTGGTTCCCGGTACAACTAATTGGGTTTCCGTTGGAACAGTTGCAGGGAGCTTAAAAATTAATTGGATTTTTTCGCAGATATCGTATATCTCGTTGACAGTGACTTTGTGAGTTACGCCTGTACAATCAAATGGGTCCCATTGCACAACACGACAGATGACTGTACAATATGATGGACTGTACAATATACAAAGTAGGCCTTTGCATCCGTTATAGGATAATATTTTATACAGTATTCTCCAAACGAAGTAACCACTCTTTAAATACTGTAGTGACTGGGACGGCGGTTTTAAATGTCGCATGGTTGCCCAGCACATACCGCATTCTCACAACATAGTCGGCCTAGTCCAAAGGAATGACTGGTCAATACGGCTGGGGCCAACCATGTACGGGTTCCCTCACGATGATTTCCTTCACTGTAAGAGCCTCCGTATAATGGACTTGAGATCTGAAAACGACTCATTAGTACATTCCACCGAACCTGTACTCGATGATCACCTGATTGTCTGATAAGAAAGATGATCCATGCGTCGGATGGGCATGTGAAAAGTCGGTCCTGCGCCTGATCTCTCGCTAGTCGTCTCGGTTTACCATACCACTGGGTTATGAGAGTAAAGAGAGGAAGAGTGCTTCTGTGTATTGCGCACACACTAATAAAATAAAATAACTCCTGCGTAGCTGGCCTGGTTTCAATGAAATCGGCTACCGACACTGAAATTGGTGAGGGGAGCTATGATAACTGTGAAGTTATTGTAAGTTTTTCTTATAAGCATTGTAGGGTTTCTGGATATGGCAGAATTTCGTACGAATTAATTGTTCATTTTATTTATCGATTTGGAATACAAAATATTAATCCAAATAGTTTAAACTTATATAATTGCTGTATTAATAGCATTTCATAAGATTTATTTTCCATTTGCAAACAATGTTGTTACCATGACAAACGTATCATATAGACTGGTAACGACGGAAAAGATCGAGTTCAGGTTCAGACCCCGGTGACTATTGCGTATATTTTCTTTCTTTTTATTTTTTTTTTAAATATAATATAGCCTATGTTCAGCGCTGATAGTGTAGCTTTCCTACGGCGAAAAATTTTTTCATATTGGTTCAGTGGTTTCAGAGCCTATTCCATTCAAACAAACAAACAGACAAAAGTTTCCTCTTTATAATATTAGTATAGATGCATACATATCTTGAGTATGATGTATCTTGTTGACATAAACTTTGTGACTAGTTACGATTCTGTGCCATAGGAAATTTCCAATATCCTTTATTCAATATTGTACTGACCAATATTGAATGAAGGACATTGGGATTTTACTATGGAACGATTAACAATAGTGACTAAAAATAAAGGTAACTTGTATAAAATACGGTTATAATTTTATTCTCTACGTCAATAAAAATCCATCTACACTAATATTATAAAAAGGAAAGATTTGTATTTTTGTATGTAACGACTTAACTCAAAAAGTACTGGACCGATTTTAATAATTCTTTTTTCATTAGAAAGCTACATTATCACTGAGTAACATAGACTATATAAAAATCAATTGCTGTTCGTTAGTCTCGCTAAAACTCGAGATCGGGTGAACTGATACGGCTATTTTTGGTCTTGAAATATTCGTGGAAGTCCCGGGAAGGTTTGACGGTTTCCATGCTCAACGAAGTGGGCACAGGTCAGCTAGTATAAAATAATAGTATGATTAACAATATAAATTGCATAAAGGAAAGTGAGAAATATGATGGTAAAATTAACCATAGCGACTTAAGATAAAGTAACTGTAAGTGTATAATATAACTCCACTTGTCAATGGAACTGATCTGAAAAAATATCAAAATCAGAAAACTGAACGTTTTTCATATTTAAATTGCATTTTCATGTGCAATTTGCTAAAAGCTAGAGCAATATCGAGTTCCTAACTTATCAATAGCAAACTGCAAACTAATTTGTTTGCTAAGCGCTTTTAATATTTCCACAAAGTAATTAAAACTCATTTCAATTGAACGATAAAACTAAAGGATTATAACATCTAGATTCTAGACTATTATAACAACTAGAATAAGATCAGATTATTGTCTTTTAGCACCAACAATCAACATTTAATATTTTAGATATTATTATTTGAATCTTTGTAGTTATACGAGATGAATTTCTCAAATCAATTGAACAACAGTAGAAACTAAAGTATTCTTATACATATCTATGCATTAGAATCAGATCAGATTACTGTCAACGACCTCCGTAGCGCAGTGGTTGAGCGCCTTGATGTTCGAGCGGGAGGTTGCGGGTTCGAATCCCGCCGAAGAAACAAAAAGTTTTCAATGTTCTTGGGTCATGGATGTGTATTCAATTTGTGTATAATATAATAAAAATCTTAAATATGTGTATAGTATAAAAGTATTAAATATATTTCCGTTGTCTGGTACCTGTAACACAAGTTCTTCGGATACTTAGCACAGTGCCAGATTGATGTGGTGTGGAGCGTCCATAGATATTATTATTATTATAATTAGCACCGACGCGACGACTGAAAAGTCAACTGAATTAATACACATTAATACGTAATGTGAAAACTTTCGTAGGTACCTAATGTTTTAGGAGAATTGTGCGATCGGAGGACTATGCAATAGGAGTTTTAAAGTTGACGAGGAAGGTGTGTATTTGTATATTTTTTTTAATAATGCAAAATGCATATTGTATACAAAAATTAAAAAAAGAGCGTAGCAATTATTTTAGACACTATAGTTTATATATAGCGCTTTGTTTCCTGAAATTACGTTAGGAATTATGTAAAATAACCCGATAACAGGGTATTATTGGGTTTAAATTATATTATATAAGCAATAATCAGTATTCAACGTGTAATAACGCCATTAATATCAGTTTGTAATACAACCGGAACAATGACGGCCGAAGCTTATTAATTAGTTGGGGAGAATTAAGTTCAGAACACGATTACATTGTTTAAACAGAATACTAATAATGTGGTGAACATTATATATTGTCTAGATTATATTGATATATATTAAAGATATTTTTAAACAACATGTTTTTTAAATATATATACATACTAATATTATAAAGCGGAAGAGTTTGTTTGTTTAAACGGGCTAATCTCAGGAACTACGGTCCGATTTGCAAAATTATTTTTTTGTTGGATTGTCCATTTATAGAGGAAAGCTTTAGGCTATATAACATTACGCTGCGACCAATAGAAGCAAAGAGTCTGTAAGAAATGTTGCAAAATCGGGGAAAAAAATTCACATTTGAGGACTTTTGTTGCATGCGCAGCGCAAACGGTTTAAGTTACTCAAAAAATATGTATGAAAGAATTATTCTTTCTTAATAATCATAATGACGTAAACCAACGTGAGGAATCAAAAGATAATCGCGATAGTGTTTCCGACAACCACGCGAACGAAGTCGCAGGCACAGCTAGTAAAATAATAGTTATTATCTAGAAGGGATTCGATTCTGTGCCAGTGTGAGTTGAACCTAAGGGCCATATAAATAAAACAATCTCAATACTAACTTCACTTGAGAACCTATTTGACATACAACAACGTATCGTTTCATTTTTAAAGGTGGACAACTTTATTAATGTTACATACCTAGTACCTACTTGAATTTCTTTTCTTCTTTTTATACAGTATAATTAATATTATTACATATTACAAAAAAACATTAAAATAAGTATAATCTTTGTTTTTACGTTTTAAAAAAGAAAAAAAAATGAAAATAGGTATTTTACACATCCAAAAATCTTTAAACGGATAATGACACTAGAGTTTTTTTTTCTGAATATCTATGTGGACTATTAGTTAATCCTTTTTTTCATTTTCTTACAAATTAATTATGAAGAGAGATATAGATCATTGTGTATGTTTGTTTGTGTGTCTGTGCTTGTGTGTGTGAGCACTCTAGCCCCACTACATATTCACGGGATAATTTAATGAACAATATACGTCACTATATTTTACCAGTACCTATAATAAAATATAAAAGCAGACATTATTTGACGTAGGTTAGACAATAACTTTCAAGCATTGCTCCATCTATAATTCATTTGATTGTTTATTTTGAAGGTCATCTAATATTACGGCCTCCCCTTTTTCCTTGACATTTTGTGTGTTTTAATACCACCGTTGTAATTTATTGATACCAAATCTAGTCCATAGATGTGGCTAGTAAAAGTTTGGTACCATTCTTCTTTTTGTTTTTACCAATTAGTTTTTCATTTACATTGTCATTCAATGGACTTGGCCTTAGCGTATCACAAGAAAGTTTTTCGTATCATCATGTCAGCGCTTAAACAATTTTTATTTTGTTCTTTCGAATACATATTGGTCAATTGTCCATGCTTACCCATTTTAAATATTAAAATGGAGTAAATTATAAAAAATACAGGCGCAAGGCCGACTTTTTACATTGCCATCATCAGATGAGCTTTCTCGTCAGACAATCGAGTGATCAGCTTGCATTGTCTTAACCTGAACATAACATATTTTCGTCAGGAATCACCTAAAACTCCTAGAATCCAGAGCCAAGCTTCTGGACCATGGAGGCATCAAACAATAGAAGGTACCTGAATATTCATCTCTCATCTTCAACCCTAGGTCTTGTAATAGAATACATAATGAATGTAGCTCCAACTAGATATATTTCTAGGATCGCCCCACGGAATAAGTAATATCATTACGTATTCTACGTGCTGTCAGTATAATATATTTAACTAAATTATTAAGGCACGGCATGTACTAAAGTTAAAATCTAGCTCATTTTACTGTAATAATTAGGTAATATTGTAATTAAATATAATTATATTCTACAAACCTACGGCCTATAATGCCAAAAAGCACACCGAACTTAGGGATCTCTTGTAACCTTTTCTTTAGGAATAAAGGCTACTATTATTATTATATTTTCAAACAACACAATATTTTTTTAAGTTGACACATTAAGGTAGCCTCCGAGGATTTGTGCCTCTGTCGTCCCACTATCTTGTCCCACATTCCAAAGAATTCCTCGTTCGTCCCACTTGAGTTTTAAAGTCACCACTCGTCCCACATTCCTGGCAAATTCAAAGTACAGTTGACAAAAAATATTGTACTATATCTTCCAATAAATTGAAATAATAGTTTTTTCTAATAACATAAAGATATTAAATACTTCCAGTTCTAGGTATGCATCTGCGATGCATGTTTTTAATTTTAATAATTAAAAGATCTATTGCAATTTAGGAAAATCTTTATTATTTAGTATCACAATCAAATCCAAATCACAGTACTATTAGTTACAGTTAGTTAGTTTAGACCTAGGAAACAGGAAAAAAAATATTTTCCAAAATTTTATTTGCGTCTCCTAAAAAGTAGCGATGTACTCTTTTTCACAGGAGGCACAGAGTTAAGTATGCATATAATAAAAGACCATAATCCTTAGACAGCAACTAATATAAAAGTAAATAATTACCACAATAGTGATATAAGTCAAATCATTTATCATGACTTCACAAAATATGAAAAAATCGACAAAATTATAATTATTACTTACCCTTTAAAACTTCACAAATATTGAACCTCACTCTATGAATACACCACGCTTAATGTAAACACCTTGAAAAACTTACTCTACTAATAAAAACTACATTTTACTAGTAGATTACTGTGTATATTAATAAATCTCCAAAAAATAAAACTTAAACTCCATACATCGTCACAGCCGAAATAATACAAGAAAATTTACCTTCAATTTTGACATATACTTGACATATTAAATCAAATACAAAATCTTTATAAAAACAGTAAAAGAGGTTTTAACATACCGGCCGCCATGAACAACTTAGTTCATAATAATAATAAATAAATATATAACTTAAACTTGCCAGGGCGGTCAACTTAAACAGTTAAATACTTTTACCACTTGAACTAAAACTTATGAACATTAATTAGCATCAAAAAACCTTACCTAAATTAACTCAATTAACTCACTTAAAACTTACTGCATCTTAACTAAATAAAAACATTTATAAAACCTAACTGAAATTATTTTAACAAATGAACATAAACTTTTTTAACTTTACTAAATCCTATGAAAAACTTAAAACAGACTTAAGAAATTTGATTTATTTATCTTTCTGGTCAGTCAGGTTTTTAGGCTGACTGTACAATTAAATCAAATTTAACTCATATGAAAAAAATGTGGGACGAGCCAGGCATACGAATTGGGACGAGCGGGGAATAAAATATTGAAAATTAAGTTTTGGGACCAGCGAGGCAAACAAATTGGGACAAGTGGGGAATTTTTTATGTGGGACGAGACTCTGTGGGACGACCGAGGCACAAATCCCTCCGAGTCACAGCCTACACCTTAAGGTAACTGCAGTAAACGAGTTAATAATGATTAATTAAAGCAAATAACACTCTACCACGTCAGATTTTTTAAAAATGTGTATTTAAAAGCTAGGATGCTACAACGACACGTCAGATTTATAACACCCCTGTTTTCACAGGGGATTAAAAAGATAATTCGTGGTATTAAAAAACCTCTTTTGTAGTGTATTTTGAGAAAACAATCAAGTAACAGGTTAGTTTTCATAACAGAATATTATATAATTTATTTGAAAATGAAGTTGTAAACTGTGTTAAAGATTTCACAATTCTCTTCAAATGATACCGGAGATCTTATTCAGAATACTAATTTGTTTTGTAAAACCAGAACTCGAGCTGCGCTGAGAATACCAATCTTATTGTACGCTTATCTCATCACACTCCAATAGAAACGTAACGCTCCTCTTTTTTGTACGGATATAATAATATTTTCTTCTTCTCTCTTCTCTTATCTCTTATCTTATAACGGGTGGTAAAAGAGCAGTCACTATAACTTTGGGATATGATTATACTACCTTTTCTCATTATATAAATGATTTTTTTTTTAAAAATTTTGACAAAATAAAAATTAAAAAAAATACATTTCCAAAATGAGGAAAGGTAGTATAATCGTATCTCAAAGTTATAGCGACTGCTCTTTTTACACCAAGTATATAAAAATGAATCGTTGTTCGTTAGTCTCGCTAAAACTCGAGAACGGCTGAACCGATTCGGCTATTTTTAGTCTTGAGATATTCGTGGAAGTCCAGTGAATGTTTAAACGGTTATTTTTTATTATTTTTTATGCTCAACGAAGTGGGCACGGATCGGCTAGTTTATATATAAAAATGAATTGCAGTTCGTTAGTCTTGCTAAAACTCGAGAACGGCTGAACCGATACGGCTATTTTTAGTCCGGAAATATTCGTGGAAGTCCCGGGAATGTTTAAACGGTTATATGTTCAACAAAGTGGGCACGGGTCAGCTAGTATTAGATATTTTAAACCGCAACGGTGTAGAACATAAACCCATACTAAAAAAAGACAGGAGTGAGAAGGGCTAGTTGTAACAGGTTAATAACTCGAACGGTTTATAACCGACTTTCAAAAATAGGAGGTTCTCAATTTGTCCCGTTTTTCTTGTATGAACACCGATTACTTCGAGATATTTTATTATCCTATTTGCGTGGTTTTTTTTAGACGAATAGCTGCTATTTGGTCCCGTACAAATTTTACATAGTTTGGCCTTGTAGTTTTTATTTTATGAACATTTTAATTTTAGTTAATAATATGATGTTCATGGATAATGTTCGTAGAGCTAATTTAGGAGTTTCTCACTTTTGCATTTATAATTGACTCTCGATACAAAAAGGAGGTGGAAATTATAAATATGGTGTCTGTCATTCTGTCTGTAGCATCGTAACTAACAAACGAATTTATCTTCTACTTTGACTAAGACACTAAAAAGTGAAAAATAAAAATAAACTACGTTTTAAAAAAACCGACTTCCAGAACTAAAAAGCATAAAATAATAATGCAGTTGCAATTAATGTTCTTTTAGGAGTCAGTGTCAGCTAAAAGAACAACATCTTAAAGTTTCTGACTTAAAGTCGGTTTTTCTATAGGTACAGAGTTTCTTTTTTAATTTTGAAATACTCAATTGTTAAGTCTCTCCATCGCAAGAAAGAAATAATCTTACAGTTACCCCCTCTCTCTGAAGCTGTAATATTATGTTTTCTCCTTGCCTTATCTACACTAATATTATAAAGAGGAAAGATTTGTATTTTTGTATGTAACGACTTAACTCAAAAAGTACTGGAGCGACTTTAATAATTCTTTTTTCATTAGAAAGCTACATTATCACTGATATAGCTATATAAAAATCAATTCCTGTTCGTTAGTCTCGCTAAAACTATCGATCAGCTGAACTGATTCGGCTTTTTTTGTACCTTGAAATATTCGTGGAAGTCCCGGGAAGGTCTACACGGTTTCCATGCTCCACGAAGTGTGCACGGGTCAGCTAGTACTTTATGAATTCACGAGTTTTTGCTTCACATATATCTACAGTTTTATTCGGCAGTGCGTGCAGGAAACTCGTAACATTTTCTTTTGGTAGCACACCAGTTATTAAAACAGACGTGCGGCGATCCTATTTATAACAGGTACGCAACGTTCAAACCAGACTGAAGATCTACTGAAGGTGATTTCATAGTAAAACGTGCACTGTATCTGCAAATCTAGGTATTAATAATAATGATAATGCCTCCCACTTCGATTTCGGTGACCGTGGCCGGTTTCATTGAAACCAAGCAAGCTACGCAGGTGTTATTTTTATAGTGCCTAAGTGTGTGCGCAATACACAGAAGCACTCTCTCTTCCTTTATTCTCGTAGCCCAGTGGGACGGATATCCGACACGAATGGCGGGAGATCAGGCGCAGGAGCGACTTTTTACATGCCCATCCGACGCATGGATCATCTTTCATGTCAGACAATCAGGTGATCAGCCTGCATTGTCTTAACCAAACTTAAAAACAACATTTTTTTGTTGTTCCAACGCGGGAATCGAGAGTGAAGTTCTGAACCACTAGACCACGGAGGCGATAAAATTGAGGTATATAAAGAGATACTTTTTACGTAGAGTTTTAGAGGATGGAGGATATTTTTATGAAATTTGGCATTAGACACGTTGATTCATGGTTCATATATCAAGCCGATTATAGTGTGAAGAAAGGGATGTGTAAAGCATTATTTATTCTGGCAATTCATATAAATTGCTTAACTTATTGAACAAATTCACGATTAAAGATCTGAATAAAAGTCACAAAACAGATGAATTTCAATCCTAGTCGGGTCTTAGGTCAACGACCAGTGCATTCGCGTGTATAGACTAGGAGCCAGCGAGCCCCAGCATAGTAATATTCACTGAGGTCATATTCAAATGTCTGAGTTATATTAAGTAATATATATAATAATAAAGTAAATTGAACATACATAATACTTATATATCATGGAATTGCTAAACATACTAAATCTCTTCACTAAACTACGCTTCGTAACTCTAAGATCCATATTTAGGCGGATCTAAGCGATGTAATTTGCATTTTCACGCTTACACGCTTACATACGTTTATATGACATGTCAAGTTATATGATGTAGCTTTTTCATTTCCTCGACGTTAAGCTTCATAACATATAACAGTAAGCCGGGTCTTACATTAGTATATGAACTCGTTCAACTTTGTAATCTATGCTAATAGTGCTCTGAACTATGCCGAATAGGATTTTATAATATTATATCTAACAATACATTTAAATTGAAAACATTAGAAACTAAACAATCTGATTAAATATGTTTCACTTGTGAGATATATAATTATTAATTATGTACATTATGTTTCATGCGATAGCTAAGTAAATCTACTTATTTATTTAAAACAAAAAAGGGCGTGTTTCACCAAGCTTCGTTAAATATCATGTTGTTCCTCTCATAATTCCTATCAATGAATGAGAATGCATGATATTTTAGCATGCCGTTAACACTAACATGCGATGGTGAAATCGGGTCTCAAGATTATTAATAAAATTAATATTATGATGACTTTAAGATGGTGTTAGACTGACGGTCTAACCCCGACTTTGCATCACATGGATTTCTGGAACTTTTTACGTAGTGAGTGCTTCTCATTTACACAGTAATGATACACAAATTACTTGCACTTTTTCCACTTTATTAGTTTCATTAACAGATTTATTAAAATACATGTTATATTTTTATCGGATGTAAGTATATTAACTATCCATTTCCAACCTTTAAATATCTATCCCGGTTCAGGAAAATGCCACAAAAGTTGTTAACAATAATGACAGCTAAACTGGATTATTGATCCATTAAGATCGTAATTTTATTAAGTACGCATAGCGGGGGAGCACTTTAGAAAATTGTAAATGTGTTTTAACTCGGCCATAGTGCTCGCTCGCACGGGGAAGGTTTTTGTGAAGAACCTTGAAGGAAATGTTTGTTAATAATCCATAAAGGATAGTGTTGATTTTTTGTGTCTGAGTGAGAATATCACCTGTCCGTCAAACATTTTGCCTGTGAGTAATATAGAGATGATATGTGACAGAAAGAGCCTGCCAAGTGTGGAGGATACAGGCAAACTGCACCCAATGAAACGTTTAGCGCTAACCTTACGTTATGTTACGGTTACCCCTCTCTAGGACGTGGAAAGCCATAAAAAAGGTGGGAGTCGGTGAATGCAGCCCACGAAACTATGGGGGAGGATTATGTCCAACAGTCTTAGATGAAACGAAAGTGTTGAACTGAGAAGTCAGCCAGCCCGTTGTATAGTGTCCACTACAGTTCTTGAGGCTCTCCTCAGGAACTGAAGTCCACTAAACAGAAACCGGGGCTTAGCAATGGAGATATTGGTAGTGTTATTTGGGATTCCGACAAAAAGCTAAAATAAACCTCGCTTTTGTAATATAGAAGAGAGCAGCAAAGTTGGAACAATTAGAAGATCTGTGAAGTGGGCCGCATTGCGTAAGTAGAGGGATTAGGCTAGGTAAGACCCGATGAGGCGAGTTATTTTAGTTATTTTTTTTTAATGCCGTTATTATTTCATCATTACTATCTAACTCCCTTGAAAATTCGCGGGTATCTTAAAATTTTCTAGTCAGTAGGATCTTCCTTGAGTATTTAGAACGTTTATTTACTTAGAGTTCCACCTGTTCATCTTATCTTTACGTACATTATAATCTTCCTCACATTGAGAAAGAGCCTCAGCAGTGGGACCGTTATTTGTGACTTCACATAGTGCTCCCGACGGGAGCAATTCATTCATTCATTCATAAATTTCATGAAAAACGTGACAAATGTGCATTGTACGTTGGCTTATTGTTTTAGCTCACAAAGAAATATAAATTGTTACCAACCATTCATATAAATGGTTGATATAATTTCTGTTTTCCGTGAGCGATGCTTCAACACGAATGAGCTGGTTGACCCGGATAACTATCTACTTACTATAATAAAACAACCCCGAACCGTTTGAGTAACTTCTTCATTCCACAACGTCCTCTTACAGTTCCAGAGTCAGTCCAGGATACCAGGTGATGTCAATCCTCACTGTCCGGCCTACTTGCTCGTCTCCCAAAAAATGTCGCTCGCCCTTTTTTCCCGCCATTCCAAACTATTTTTTTTCCGCAATTCCGCTCTGAGTATTGCCAACTCCTTAGTGTACCCAACATTAAAATAATAAAAATGTATATAAAGTTACAATTTGACCACGACAAATAGAATATCTTAAAATGTAAATAACAAAATTTATAACTTATAACAATCCTCTGAATATCCTTACATTACAGAAAACCGACGTCGGCTCATAGTTCTGTACGATGGCATATAGGTAAATCGTTTTAAGTGAAGGAATATTTCCTGCATTATACTAATACAAAGAAATAATATAATATTGTTACTTACCAATCACTAATGGTTGTTTACAACTAATTACCGTGAGTGATGCTTTAGCATGAATGGACCGGCTGGCCTGGAGAACTAAATCCATACAGAAAAACGAAGTCGCTGCATAGTACGATGGCATATATAAGTCGGTTTTAGTGATGGAAGTATGACACAAAGAAATAATTTATTGTTAACAATCATACCTACACGGATGCCTACAATTTCTATCGTAAGCCATGCTTCGGCATAAATAGGCCAGCTGGATCAGAGTACTAAATGCTCACTGAAAATCAACGAGGGCGTACAGTACGATGGCATAATATATAAATCGTTTTAGGTCACGGAAATATAAGACAGATAATTACAAATTGTTACCATAATCATTTATTTACACTGTTTCTCACTTTTTAGGTGTGAGATACATCTGCACAAACCGGTCGGCAGGACCGGAAAATACAGAAAACTCTCATTAGTGATGTAGTAAGATGGCATATATATAAATCGTTTTACTTCACGGACATACAAGACAAAGAAATATAAATTGTTAGCAATCATTTATATAAGTTACAATTAGTTTCCTAATGGATCCATCCATTTTGTGGTTACCTTTATTGCTTTGGGTCAGGGAACTGGGGAATGTTCTAAACTGTTTAATGGATTTGGATGCAAAATACAAAATCCTGGTTTCTGGAACGTTATTCAAATGTATGATCAACTAACGAGGCATACAAATTAAGAACCCATATTAAACGCTGATTGGTGGAACATTATCGGAGAGAAAGGAATGGACGGATATTATAAATAAATAAATTCTTTATTAGGAGCAACTGTGGCCAAAAATTTTGTTACTTTACAATTTATATAATTTATTGACTTAACGCAATGTTAGTAGAAAATTTCTAGTTTATTTTTGCAATACACTTTATATAATAATATTCGCCTTACAAGAACTCTAATAAAGTGTAATTTATTAGCCAGCATCTTCAGGATACTATTGGTGCTCGATCGCAGTCTGCTCAAGAGGGACCATGTCTTTTTTCTTGTAATGGCATAAAAATCATCGGTATGCTCATTTGCAAACATACCCGACGCCGAGCAGAAACGCATGAGACCCAAAATTACATTACGCTCGCATTTGCAAGGCTGGTTAAATTCCACAGATGAGGTTAATTCCTAATAACCAAACACACCGATTAGTTGACATGATTTGAATCATATGTCAACTAATTAAAAACCCATATTGGGCATACAAATTAACGACCCATATTGGGTTGTTAATTTGAATGCCGTGTTAGTTGATCATCAGCGTTATATTATATTTTTTAAACAGTAAAGTTGCTGTTTAAAAAGTATAATATAAGAATGTTTGTATTCAAACTAAATAAAGAGAACTGTTTTTTTTTTAATTTATTTATTTAAAGTCGCTTTTCAACAACGAAGGTTATTAGCGACTACCATATATACATTTATATATATTTATATACATTTATATTTTTCACAAAGTTAATTGCCTGTAAGTATATATAAGAGAAAGAGAACTGTTATTATCTATTATCATCGTGTATTTAAATATAGAAATGGCCTTGCAAGTTGCACATGGCCTCTTTATTCCCACGGTGCGCTATCATTCATAAAATCATTACTTTATAGTACCTAAGCCTTTGCACGCAAACATTTTTTGACTACTTTCTTTAATTTATTGTTTAAATTTATTGTAAAATATGAACGTTTTTGATCTGTAAATCGTAAAAGTTTGCACTGCAGTCGACAGCTGATACAGGTACAAAAATATCAAGTTTATATTCATTGATCTCTGAAGTAATAAAATCTAGCGATAAATAATATTATATTAGAATTAGTTCTTATTATTATTTTATTATTTTATCACTAGATTTCATTTGTTATATTATTATTTAAATAAAACTATCGAATAATAACACCCACAAGCCTGTACACGTAAGAAATTGACGCATATCAAACTAAGACATTTCGTCAAAAAAAACTATTATTGTTAAAAAAAAGATGAATGACAATCTATTATTAGAAAAAAAAGATTCATAAAAAAATCTACTTTTTACACATCTCTATAGATTATAGAATATATATAAACATAGAGACAGACATCTTTATAACATTGCAAACGCCATCACATTTTTAGTACGTCATAGAAAAAGAAAATAACTTTTTTTACGACGGAAATAAATTGATCCTTTGTGAGTCTATAATGTCGTAGATATTAAAATCTCCGTAATATTTTTATTGCAAACGTATCGGATTACCAGAGAAAGTATAAAATCTATCAATCAAAGTAACTCGGCCTCGTTTCAAACGAAGAAGACAAATGAAGCACGAAATTGTTTGGTAATGTCAGAAAAATCTGCGGGTAGATCGATTTATTTTAAACTACCCTCGTGCGTTCCGTTTGAGGAATTTCCTTAAGATGAAATGAAAACGATTTCATTTGTTTCTAAGCTTAACAAGTTTTTCTCGGGATTCTAATAGAAAACCTATTACCGGTTTAACTTTAATCTGTCTGTCTATAAGAAATTATTTTCATAATAAAAAATTAATTATAGCTCCCCTCACCGATTTCGGTGTCAGTAGCCGACTTCATTGAAACTAGGCCAGCTACGTAGGAGTTATTTTATAGTGCCCAAGTGTGTGCGCAATACGCAAAGTACTCTCATAGCCCAGTGGGACGGTAAACCGACACGACTGGCGAGAGAACAGGCGCAGGACCGACTTTTTACATGCCCATCCGACGCATGGATCATCTTTCTTTTCAGACAATCAGGTGATCAGCCTGCATTGTCCTAACCAAACTTGAAAACAATTTTTTATTTGTTCCAACGTTTTGATGTACCATATCGAACCCACGAACTCCGGGTCGAGAGCAAAGCTCTGAACCACTAGACCACGGAGGCGATTTAAAAAATTATGACGTTTCTAAAACTAGATTTGATAAGCAAGGTTCAGAATCGTATCCTATATATTATATATTAATCAATTAATTAAATGCTGATGGAATTTTCATGAGTAACAAATGTATCTAAAATACCACTTACAAAATTTTCAAACTTAATTATTTGAATCATTATGATTTATTATGAAGTTCTCGTCGTACACCAAATTACGTCGAAAGTTTGATACTAAAGATTCAAATTTGTAATTAATTTAATTTTGTTTAGTTTAAATTTAAATTTGTGGTTAAAGTAGGTCATTATTACTCGAGTACTTATTTCTTGATTTATATAGCAGTACCTACTTCGTGCGAACTAGAATTTAAATAGATAATATTATATTTATCTTGTACAGTGTGATTTATGGTTCATAAATCACACTATATATTGTGTAAAGAGCGTTGAGCATTTTTGTTTTCTCGTCTCTTCTCTTCACACTATATTCGGCTTAATATATTAACCATGACCTGTAGATCTACAATCTACAAATTCGATAGAGTTTTAGAGTTCCGTAATAGTATTTTAAGGAAGCCATGAAGTTTTTTAGTTGTAAAGAACTCAATATGTATATTGCTCTTTCTTTCATTTACAACACTTTATGCATTTTACAAAATGGCTTAATGCCTTATGTCATTCTCTACCAACCAACCTTAAACCTATTTTACAATATGTCACTAATTCTCCACCGTGCAAAAAATAAATTGTATCTAATTTGATTTCTTTGTTTACTTCAAATTAAATTCAATCGTAACGGAGTATAATTGGCTGACAGAGAGTTTTATCTGCCGACCTTTCACTGTCATTTAGATGGCGTCTATCACGTTTCAGCATATTTCGCCTTATCTCAGCTCTTAATAGATTTTTCATTATTCTTCTGAAGCCTAAACGATTACTTATGATAGATAATATCCAAGTTATAAATTAGCGCTGTTTATTTCTTTAGTTGAAACAATTATTATTTATAGAAAATTCCTTTTTACGTATACATAATATTCTTGATTACGTAAAATTTGCGATGAGCAAAAATCGCACGATGCACGCGCCAATCGATTGCTAAACGTCAAACTTACTACTTACTACTACTTATCGCTCGCTGTTGTGTTTGAATGCGCGTTTTCTTCACTTTTGCTACGACACTAGCGCCAAAAACAATTTAATGAATTATTATAATAATAATAATAAGCCTTTTTTTTATTTTCCACATCAAGTTTGTATGTACATTTCAAATGTTTGTTTAGTAGTGTTAGTATTACATTTAATAATATTATGAGTTTAATAATTAATCTAAGATGTTAGTACCTGTGTTGATTTTTGATGTAGATCCCTGTTGGGTGAAGGCCTCCTCTTTCTCCTTCCACAGGTATCTGTCTTTGGCGAGTGTCATCCAATCTTTTCCCACTAGTTTATCTATGTCATCAGCCCACCTTTTTGCTGGTTTACCAACATTTCTTTTTCCTAAGGGACCTTTCCAGAATGTGTTTTTTTTGGTCCATCTGTTATCTTTATACCTTGAGATGTGTCCAGCCCATTGCCATTTTAATTTCAGTGCCTGTGTTAAAGCGTCGGTTAGCTTTGTCTGTTGTCTCACTTTTTGTGAACTTACTTTATGTATTTTTTTAATCTTTAGTATACTCCTTTCTATTGATCTTTGTGTTGTCTTTATTTTTTCTTTAACTTTATTGGTGTAAACCCATGACTGACTGCCATATAATAAAGTTGGTAAGAGACAGGTGTCGATGAATTATTAATTACCTATAAATGTTACGTCAAACAAATATAGAAGCTCAATTTAATTATTTTTCTGAATATTAACTTTAAACTTGCTTTGCTTTTGCAAGATGTACGTTATTACGTACATCTTTGCTTTTGCAAGATGTACGTTATTACGTACATCTTGTAAAAGCAAAAATTCGTAATCAACCGGTAGGCTTATTAGCCTACCGGTTGATAACGAATTATTCTATGTAAAAATTTTTGTCTATAATTACTATTGTTTAAGAAAATATTTTGTTTACTTCGAAAATATGAGTTGCAGTAGACATACGACAGGCTAATTAATTATGTATGAACATAATCAGCCTGCCGGTCTCGCAATTATTGGAACCTGAAGCAAAATATGTTTATTCACCGAAATCCACATCGGACAGACCACAAGTATAATTTAATATTTCACCCAATTTATGAAGGGAATATTTTGGAAAAGGGTCCAGAGATGTACTGTGACATAGTAAACCGATCACACGTATTGAACCTGATCTCTCGAGGATTGCACGTAAGGGGATGATTTCCTTTCAATGTTTACGAGCGAAAATATTCTGTCCGTGAGTTTTTTGTGAAATTTGTTTAAAAAGTAAGACAGTGTAGACGCGGCCGTTCGTTGTATGTGAATACAGTCTTTATGTAGTGCAATAAATTCTTCGATTCTTTAGCTACCCACTGCTGCAGTGGTCTAATATAAATTTGAATGGCGATACTAGAATTGTACTTGCAACTTTATTATCTACTTTGTGCTGCAACCCAGAATACGAGAAGTATCCCCCGATTTTGTTATGATTTTTGTAATGGCATCCCTATGAAAGCAAATTTAAAGACCTCAAAATGTTCATTATCTTCTAATACTATGCTCTAACAAGTACATGTATCTTAAAATATTATTTTACTTCTTTGTAGTAACTTTTTCCTATTCTAGCCGGTCACTCAAAGAATTTATTTATCTTGGATAGGATTAGAAATAAAACGTGTTATTTACGATTCAAGCCACAGGTAAATTTTTAAGCTATCGGAAGGAAGTTCGCGTGCTGCACGCAGCTGTAGCTGATCCGGATCTAACTAGTTTTAACTAGTAAGTGAACGTATATCTTTGACGAGAAGTCACGCATTTCATACCTACTATTTTGAGTCACTGATATCAAATACTTTTTTCAAATTTTTTAGTTTAATTTTTAGTAGAAAAATGCCTTCCTTGCAATTACTTTTTTTTATCATTAAACACAGAAATCGTACTTTTAATTCTTATAACCACTTAGTTAGGATACACAACATTCTACAATGTAGAAACAATCAACTTTATTATTCATAAATATGCAGGATTTTGTTTAAATATATCAGTGCCCTTCTAAGTTTATATTCAAATGTTTACGCAGAAGCGTTGAACCGTTCAGACAGTTTATTATGTAAACAGCGTAAGATTTAGCTATTGACTTGTCGGAATGAGTTTGAGTGAAATCATTATCATTACTATTACTGCAGTGGTTGAGAGCGTTGCTCAAGGGTCACGGGTTCGAATCCCACGGAAGGAAAAAAAGTTTCAGCGCTCATCGATATTTATTTTATTAAAAATCTTAAATGAGTGGAATAACTACACAGAACAGTTTAACATCTAACTATAACTTTGGGATTTGATTATACTACGAGATCCAGTGGTTTGGTGCATGATGGTCGTAGGTTTGAATCCTGTGTTCGAATAAAAAAACCGGTCAAGTGTGAGTTGGACTCGGGCACAAACGGGGCCGGAAAAAATGAAAATAAAAACTCGTTTTATGTATGGGATCCCCCTTTAATATTTATTTAATTTTTTGTACTTTTGGCAACAGAAAAACGTTATCTACCTGGCTTCATGGTACACATGGTACTGCCAGGTGACAGACGCAATGCTGGATCAGGGCGGCGATTCTCAGGTCTCGAACTTAGTTCCGAATATTAGTATATCCCGCTCGCACGCGCGCTAAATCTCATTTGTATGAGCGGGACAGACCGATAGTAAAAACTAAGTTCGAGGCCTGAGAATCGCCACCCAGGGCCCTAATTCTAAATATCGGTCTGTCCCGCTCATGCAAATGAGATTTAGCGCGCGTGCGAGCGGGATATACTGGTATTCGAACTTTTTTCCACTGCCCGTGAATTGTGCTCCAGGAGCCTAATTCTTAGGCCTCGATCTTAGTTCCGAATATTAATATATCCCGCTCGCACGCGCGCTAAATTTCATTTGCATGAGCGGGACAGACCGATAGTAAAAACTAAGTTCGAGGCCTGAGAATTGCCGTCTAGGCTTAGGATTTTTTCAGGGGTTTTTTTCGTCGTGTTCGCTATGCCCGTCATTCTGGGTTTGGAGAGCTGTATATAGAGTGATCTTGAGTATTGCGTACACGCATGCAATGTAAAGATACTCCTGAGTACCTGATCTGGTCTAACTAAAACCTTACAAATTTCAAATCATATCACCTGTTATTATGGACACTTTAAACTGTGGCCTATAACCATGAACAACGTATTTGTAACGTTATAGAATGAATATTTGTAGACCCTGTAAATATTTTGTACAATTTTTATTCGATAACGTTACGGATACGTTGTTGTGTACGTATTTGTTTTTTATCAAAGGCGAACTTGCAACTCCTTTCTACACTTATCGCTTTGCCGAGGTACCTATATATTTTCGAATTTTATCCCCAATGCCCATAAAAATCAAAAATAAATTAAAAAGAAAAGTATAAAGACCACTTCTTTATTTAGGGATACAATAATTATTCCTCTAATTGCTATTCTTGATTTTTTATACAATAACTAAATTATTCTTTTTTTACCATTTTTGCGAGTTAAAAATTATAAATTATAAAAAGTAAATTTTTGACGAAAAAAAAATTATTTCTAGAATGAGAAGGTATTGTAATCATATCCCAAAGTTATAGCAAGTGGTATTTTACACATACTGCTCAGTGAAGGTTCTTACGTCTAAAGAGTCTAGACTTTGATACTTTAAAGTGTTAAAATCCTTTTAAATTAGTACAATAATTTATTCATAAACTTTTGAAGTCTCTGAAATATGATCCCAAATACCCAATTAACTTGTTACGTAGCATGAAATTATGTAATGGGTGTAAAATTACATAATTCGTAAACCAGTGTCTTAAAAAGGCAATTTACATTCAGTCGAAATTCGCCTGAGTCAAGAATAATGCTTATTATGAATTTTCATCCCTCCTCTTTTAATGATACGTTTAGGAAGCTAAAATTTGTACCATGAATAAATGAATGATAAAATAATGTTTTAAAAATACTTTTTTAACAACCTTTCAGACCTTGAATACTATATTGACAAAGTACTCGACACATTTTGTCTTTGCTTCTATAAATCTGTATTTACAAGATATATCAAAGATAAAGAATCTTTGATATACCTTTGATCAGTGACTACTGAAATTTCTACTTCATTATCATTAAGAAACTTATCAAATTCGAAAACAGCAACTAGTCTACTTAGGGGGCACAGAATATTTGGAGTGCATTTAAAAATACGTGAAGTAATTCCTTGTACTCTTCTCTTTCTGTACTCTACATTACTGTAATTGGTATAGACCAATCAAACGAACCCAAACTTGATGGGTCTGCAGACTCAATGTTCCCACTCCAGCATCAGAGCAGCTCCATGTCAATATAATGTTGCATGGACATGAAACGTACCAATGAAAATCAACTTAATTGGATGAAACGAGTGAAATTTTAAGTGTAACTTCTCATAATACATTCGTGACGAGGACAAGTAATCAAAATCTTGCAAAACAAGACGTCTAGTTATAGGCCCGTATCAATAAAACTATCTCAACCTCAACCTCAAGGCAGCATTTGAGATGACAGTAAAATTAATAAAGAATACTTAAGCACAAGTCTTAAGACAGGAGTCTCAACTGAGACGAGCGTTGTCAACAGCTGTCAAATAGCTACTTGAGCAGCTCACCGTTCGTGTTCGTTCGTGAGTAACGTCAAACCGTGACTTGAGGCCCGGTTTGTTCCTTTAGGCAGGCCATTTTGTTGTTTAACAGATCAAAAAGTAATAATATTAGGAGCTGCGACTGTTTATTATATTCCATTGTAATATTTATGTACCTACCTATGACAATTTTTTTTAATTCCGTATCTTAAAGGTGAGATGACGTTCTTGGTTCAGACTGTGTTTCTAAACCCGGTTTAACTGATACGCCCTTGGAATCATAGTCTAATTTCAAGGGCTAATCTCTTAAGTTAAGTTAATCAAATACCATCTAGAGAAGCTAATCGCAGTTTAAACTTTAAGGTCGTATCAACCAAGACCTGCCTTATTGTAAGTAGACGCTTATTTTACGTATTATTATAGCACTAAATCAAATCAAATATATTTTTTGTGCACAAATAATTATAAAAACATACAGACAACAATTACATTAAATCAGTATCAGACATGCACACAAAGGCGTCCTTATTACTTTAAAGCAATTTCTTCCAGACAACCCTTTAGATTTTTGAGTTATTGGAAATCATGAAGCACATAATTACAGGTGATGTGCAAAAGTATATTAAATAATAAATTAAAATAAAATAAAAACACTACTTACAAACTAAGTAATATATTATATCACCTAAAAAATAGTTCTAAATAATACATATTATTATTTAGAACTATTTATTACATTTATAACAGGATGAAAATCATTATATAACCTAAAAAGACTAACTATGTCAAGAGCAGTGAGAAATTATAAGTAACTCACACGTAGGAAATAGTTTCACGTAGAGTTGGCATTCCAAACACGTTCCATACACGTTCATTCACGTTTCAAACATTTCCAGAGTTGTTTTCTAAAATAATGTTTCCATTAAACATTTTCAATGTTTACGCGTCTCTCAACTTTGCTGTCAATGCTACAGATGGTTACAATGAAATCAGAATATTGTTATTATATTAAACAACGTATAAATAAGTGAGTGATGATTGCCTTTTTTATTTATTTATCTAAGAACATAGAAAACATACAGCTATGATAACTGTATAGTAATAATTCTAGTAACCAGTCAGCAGATACAAATTTTTATTACTAGGTTACATAAGAAAAGACAGTAAATTTGTGAACGGTATTGATAGGAGTTTGGAGCAGAAATTATTATAAAAAAAAACTATACAACTTTAATGAGTGATAATAGGGTATGTATGGGTCCCGTCTATAAACTTTACTGCGAAAGTACCAGCACTGAGAGAGGTACATTTTTTATTATTGTAAGGGAAAATGTATGATGTTGGGGCATTTCCCATACAAACATGAAAGTCAAAAGTAAGTCTTTCAGCGCTGAGATTTTCACAGTATACTCTACATAGGAGGCACATACACACCCAACATTATTATCACTTATTTATTTTACACCTTGTAGAGTGCACGGTAAGATAGCAACACTGAGTTACTTTTGTTTAGCCATACCACCAGACCGTTTAAGTCTGATTCGGAGCCATGCCACATGCAATTAATCGGTCTCTATTCATTATCTATTTCTCTGATTGAAGAGGTAAATCCATACGGCAACGTTTTAAATGAATTGTAGACATGAATGGATGAAAGTGATATGTCGCAATAAAAAATACCCAGAAAATTATTTTTCCGGGTTTAAAATTATTTAAACTGCCACTTAAGCATTTTAGGATATCTAGTAACGTATTAAGTCCCGATTTCACCAACGCATGTTAGTGTTAACGGCTTGTTAAATTGACATGCCTTCTCATTCATTGATAGGAATTACGTGAGGTATAATATGATATTTATTGAAGGATTAACTTTAACACTGCTTGGTGAAACACGCATTGAGTTCATTGATTCTAGAGACGGATCTTTAGATGAATGTACTTAATAATTTACAACGTATTCTAAAATGTGACAGTTTGAACTCAATTGTCTCGAAATCAGAATTTTTGCTACATATCACTTTCATCTATTTATAGAGCCTGACTGGTGAGACATGTGCAATACTTGTGGACGTGATGTTAGGCTATTATATGAAATGAAAAAATAATATCAATTAAACACTGAGTAAATGTATCTTAAACTTGAATAATTCTTTACCCAACGCATGGACACCGCGCGTAGGAACGCGCCCGTACTACCTATACTACGATGTCGTGGCCTAGCCGCGTAATTTTCATAGTATCCATGATTCAATTATTTAAAGGAAAATTTGGTAAAAAATTAACTACCTAATTTTATTACATAATATTTATAATGGGAATCGAGTACCGAGTACTCTCCGTAAGTATTGCACATGTCTCACCAGTCAGCCTGTAGTTATAACTACCAAAGAGTTTTACAAAAATAAAGTTCTACAATGTAGCATACCCACAATATAATATCATTGTTTTGAAGATACTCTAGGCCGGGTTAAAAATATAATGATATAACGCCAGGTGGGCGTTTTATTTAGGCAATATGGCTGACTTCACTCCGTTCGCCACTCCGAGAGGCGATAAATCTCTCCCTATCTGCTCTCTACAAATAACTGTCTATGTTTCATAGCTAAGGTGTTATTGAGATTTGTGTTTTGCGTAAACTGAACGCATTATGTCAATATCCTGATACATTTACAAACATATTCGTTTTGATAATATTATTGATATTTGAATGTAACGACTGTACTAGTGATAAAATGTAGCAAATATATAGATTAGTCAACATAGACCATACGTCATAAATATTGTAAAAAATGGTTACAGCGCGATATGCGAAGTCTCCTTCCCTTTTCACACCCTGATTTTTTTTTATTGGCTTTAGTAAAATGTTTCTAGTCAAATACAGAGTGTAAAAAGAACAGTCACTATAACTTTGATATACGTTTATACTGCCTTTCCTCAATTTTAAAAAAATATTTACAAAAAAAAAACTTTTTTTTTACCACTTCATTTTTTTGTTGGAAGAATGACAAAAAGGAAAAAATTAAATAAAAACAAATTGATGTAATGTTCTTTTTACTTCCGTTATATTTTTATATTTAACCACACGCGACAATTTATTTCCTTATTGGTAGGTACATTTAATATAGCAATTATTGTGTCTGCGAAGGGCGATAAGGGCGGAGTTGGGACTTATGGCACAATTCTCTTTATTTATTTTCTTACCTGTGCGAAATTACATTACGTACACCCTGCAGCTGTACCCAATATTGTACACGTGACTTAATATGTTACTTAGGACAGTTTGTATGACACAATTTACTCGACTACGGTAAAGACCGCCGCAGCTCCTAAACTGATTCGATTTTAATTAAAGATGATGAAGATTTGTAATAATAGCCCGAATCAGCAATTAATGTACTATATAAATTGTCCGGTTACAATATAACTAAATAGCTTCTACATTGCCTTTATGTTTGGAAAGATTATCACGAACTCTACGCGTTGATTTTTTTATTCGTTTTGTATGTTTTAAATTTTCTTTTTTTTCCCTGGGTTATCAATTAATAATACATGAATAAAGTGAATAAAGCGTGAATTAAGTGAGTATTTTACAAGAAAATAATAAAATAGAAGTTCACAATACTAAGCTCATGTCAATATTATTATTTTCTAACGCCTCCGTAGTTTTGTGCTTCAGAGCTTCGCCCTCGACGGTTCGATTCCCGCCTTGGAACAACAAAACATGTTGTTTTCAAGTTTTGTTAGGACAATGCAGACTGATTAACTAATTGTCTGACGAGTAAGATGATCCATGCGTCGGATGGGCATGTAAAAAGTAGGTCCTGCGCTCAGGCGCAGGTTTGTTTTCTTTCTTTTGGGACTTTCTATATTTTGCTACTTTTCTGTATAAAATCAGTTAGTACTTTAACAGTGAAGTGATTTATGATCAGTACCTACTATGTTTGGTTATTAATAAATAAAAAAACCGGGCAAGTGCGAGTCGGACTTCTCCCGCCAGTCATGTCGGTTATCCGCTGGATTACGAGAGTGAAGGATGAGAGAGTGCTTCTGTGCATTGAGTACACACTTGGGCACTACAAAATAACACCTGCGTAGCTGGCCTGGTTTCAATAAAACGGCTACAGTCACCGAAATCGGTGTGGGAGGGATTATTATTATTATTTGCTACTGAATTGGTTCTAAATAACCAGAAAATCATTACTAGTTTATCAAATCCACTCCCGGCATCCGTACGACGTGTTTTACGGAAATGAAATGGAAATTCAATTTAACATCGATTAAAATGTCCGATGGTGGAGTAGAATAAATTAATTACATTTGAAATTGAAACTACGAAGCGAATTACTTTGACAATAGGTGGTGGTCGAAAATACCCCCGAGTTGAAATAGAAAAAATTAATGACAATTTAACTTTTATTAATATTTAAAATTACTTAAAAGTGCAAAACACATCTAGTACTACATCTCTATTTTGGATTTTATTTTTGGTCTATGCCCAAACTTTTTTTGGCCCTTTTGGTCCTTTGGCCCTTTAATGATAAAAAAATATTATTAAAATATCCAATCTATATCCATTGGTTAACAGTAATTCTCTCTGACTCTGGTTTTTTATCGTATTGATTTGAACATGTCCTTTAAGGTGTATGACAGAAGCAATCTTCTTATATATAAAAATGAATAGCTGTTAGTTAGTTTTGCTAAAACTCGAGAACGGCTGAACCGATTCGGCTATTTTTTGTCTTGAAATATTCGTGGAAGTCCAGGGAAGGTTTAAACGGTTTGTATGTTCAACGAAGTGGGCACAGGTCAGCTAGTTTACATTTAAATTTAGTAGTGTTTTGAAATGCTAATGTATAATACGGCAGTTCCCAAATTTTATTTAATATAATTGAAGACATAAATCGATGAAGGTGATATGTAGTGAAAAAAAAATACCCAGAAAATTGAGTTTAAACACTCACTTATACATTTTAAGATATGTCGTAACGTATTATGTACATTGATTCTAGAGACGAATATTTAGATTAATGTATGTACTTAATACTTTACGATGCATTCTAAAATGTTTAAGTGACAGTTTGAACAAAATTTTCTCGAAATCATAATTTTGCTACATGTCACCTTCATCCATTCATGTCTTCAATTGTCTGACGTTAGTTATAGTTGTTATTTTTTTTTTGTTATTATTATTGCTAAGTGATTACGTCCAATTGTAGCACATTTTTAGCAAAGACCAGTATTGCTATAAACTATTACATAGAACTCATCAGCTAGTATAAAATTTATGCTAATGCATTGCTTTTTATACTCCCCGATGATCACATTGTAGGTTGTTAACCGCTAAGTGCTAATTTTCCATTACATTTTATTGATGTATACTTTTATATTCAAAACATCAGATAGTTGAAAGTTATATATTGTTTCAAATTGAGGCGATGACGGCGGTGAATTGCAGGTATACATTCTGTAATATTAATGAGTAATAATACATAAGGATGTGTATGGGTCCCGTATATAGAGTTAACTGTGATGGTACTAGCGCTAAAAGAGGCGCATTTAAAAAAAAATGTTATGGCAAATTTATGATGTTGGGATATTTCTCATAGAAACATGAAAGTCAAAAGTAAGTATTTCAACGCTGGTACTTTCAAAGTATACTCTTCATGGAGACACATACTCAAAAGTATTATCACTCATTTATTTTACACCTTCTATAATATGTACTTCTAGTAAATGTCCTTGCTTCCTAAATTGGCCTATTGTGCCCTTTCTTTCTATTTGTGTGACTTGATGGGGCAATACAAACTTCTAAACTAGTTAGAGCGTAAGACCAGGGCGGCGATTCTCAGGCCGAGGCCTTAGTTCCGAATATTAGTATATCCCGCTCGCAAGCGCGGTAAATCTTGTTTGCATGAGCGGGACAGACCGATAGTAAAAACTAAGTTCGAGGCCTGAGAATCGCCGCCCAGGACAATTTGGATACCGAATAGTGTTTTCATTTGTAATGGAAAAGTGCATTGACCCCATGTGAGCAATTAAGGGTTACGTTACGTTACGAAGCGAGGAAGCGAAACCCTAAACTTTAATCTTAGCAAATTGATTGTTATAAAATTAATGGACATTTTCATTCAAAGATAAATATAATTTATACCAGCTGACCCGTGGCCACTTCGTTGAGCATACAAACCGTTTAAACCTTCCCTGGACTTCCACGAATATTTCATGACCAAAAATAGCCAAATCGGTTCTCGAGTTTTAACGAGACTAACGAACAGCAATTAATTTTATATATAAGACTAGCTGCCCGTTCCCACTTCGTTGAGCAAACAAAAGGTTTGTTTAAGCCTTCTCTGGACTTCCACGAATATTTCAAGACTAAAAATAGCCGAATCGGTTCAGCCGTGTCTAATTTTAGCGAGACTAACGAACAGCAATTAATTTTTATATATAAGAGACTAGCTGACCCTTGCCCACTTCGTTGAGAATACAAACAAAAAATTTCATTTTTATATATAAGATATACAATAAAATATATATATTATCGATATAGTTTCAAGAAATTGTAATTCGCTCAAAATCAATTACGGCAAGCGATTCATCGGTTTCAGGAATCGTAACATGTTTGCAAATTGTTTGTAAGTAATTTTACTTCTGTTCTCAGAAATACTTGACTTAGAGTTTTGATTCGATGAATGTTTGCGCATAAAATAGTATTTGTGAGGTTACAATGTAATAATATAACGCCCATGGCTCAATGGTTGGAGAGTAGGCGCTCAAACCGAGTACGGGTTCGAATATTGTTGAGAAAGGGAATTTTCAATATTTCTGGGTCATGGATGTATGATTAAAACCTTAAATATATTATTTATATTATAAAAGCATTAATTATATTATATTCAAGCCATTCACTGACTAGACTGACGTGGTATAAGAGTGTTCATAGTTATTTTAATAATTATTTTTATTAATGGCAATTTTAATATTACGAAAACACATATTATGATATATATAATTCATTTAGTCTTTACATTTTGTCGTCTGTACAAGTAATGCATTTACTTATTTTTATCTCTAAATCACCTTAAGGTTGACTGTTAGATAATGCCTTAAGGCATTAACTCCGCCTATGTACAAATGTGCATGATGCTTAAATAAATAAATAAAATATGAGTAATTTCTATAGACAATACACACAGTATTAAAGTTAGGTGACGGACTGTGTAACATAAATCGCTTATAAATTAAATTGAAGTCTAATCCGTGCCTAAAAAGTTATTCCATTCAGAATTACGTTAAAAGTAGCTACTTTTATCTGATTAATCACAAAAGTTTCCCAATTAATCAGTTATTATCGAAGCTTATTCTTAAAGCTTTATGAAGAGCTTTCGAGAAGAATCAAACTTAATCCTTATTGTATAAGACTTAGAAGTTTTTTTCGTGATTGGAAAATTTTCCGAACGTAATTAATTTTAATGTGCCAATTTTGTGTAAAAAGTCAATAACTCTGGAGTTGACATGTCTTGTATGGCAAAAGCCTCTTAAATATAAAGAATAAAAAAAGTTTTTCATTTGATGTTTAAACATATTGTTATAAAATGTATTGGATAAGTGAAGATGAAGTATGATCTAGTATTCCGGTGAAAGTATTGATAAGTGTGCACAATAAGTAGTTATGTGAACATTTCCATGCTATGGTTTGTTTACGTTTGAGTCAAACTTATCTGGGACGTGTTATAGTATCTGTAGATGAATGAATAATAGCTCCCCTCACCGATATCGGTGTCGGTAGCCGATTTCATTGAAACCAAGCCAGCTACGCAGGAGTTATTTTATAGTGCCCAATTGTGTGCGCAATACACAAAGACACTCTCTCTTCATTTTACTCTCATAACCCAGTGGGACGATAAACCAACACGACTGGCGAGAGAACAGGCGCAGGACCGACTTCTTACATGCCCATCTGACGCATGGATCATCTTTATTGTCAGACAATCAGGTGATCAGTCTGCATTGTCCTAAACAAACTTGAAACCAAAATTTTTTGTTTTTCCAACGCAAACCCACGACCTCCGGGTCGAGAGCGACGCTCTGAACCACTGGACCACGGAGGTGATAAAAAGGCGATATAGTATCTGTAGATGAATGAATAGCGGTATCGCGGCTTTTACATTTTATTCTGTAGGTTTGTGTAACTGCGCTGGCTGCGAAACAGGTCAAGTGCCCGGTAGATGCTAAAATATCACTCGTCGAGGTTTACTCTACTTTTATACAATCGCTTGTTAAAATTATCGCTTTACAAACTTTGATCCATAGAATCACTTTGCACTGAAATTGAAAAACTACCAAATTATTTAAACTAGACTCTACTTTGTGCTCAAAATATGACCATATTATTTAATAATAGTTAAAAAACTAAAAAAAAATCACGTCATGTCCTTGATACGTATAAAGCTTCCAACTAATCAGACTTCTTGTAATTGGTCAAAATTACGCTTAAATATTTCGTAACATACATTCATACATGCTATTATATTAGTGATAATACTTTAGGGTGTGTATGGGCCCCGTATATAGAGTTTACTATGAAAGTACCAGCGTTGAAACAGTTAACTACTTTTATTTTTATTGTATGGGCAAATTTTTGATTTTGGGACATTTCTCGTAGAAACATGGCATATTCGGCACATACACAGCCTAAAATATTATCACGCATTTATTTTACACGTTGTATACAGTGTGTAAAAGGAGCAGTCACTATGACTTTAAGATACTATTATACTACCTTTCCTCATTTCGGAAATGTATTTTTTGTATATTTTTTAAGTCAAAAACTAAAAAAAAAATTTAATTTTACCATTTCTTATTTTTTTGTCGCAAAAATAATAATAAAGTCAATTTTTTTTTTGTAAAAAAAAATGTTAAAAAAATACATTTCTAGAATGATAAAAGGTAGTATAATCATATCCCTAAGTTATAGTGACTGCTCTTTTTACACTCGTTATATTCCAAGGTTATAATAGGTTGGTATAATATATACTTATACATAGTAATGTCTGTTTGCTTCTTAGATAAAAAATATTTCACACAATTATTATTGTAGTTGCTACAACATAATACTACAAGTTTCCTTACCCCTTACCAACAATTGTAATAAAATTATATGTAGGTTAAGCCACGCTTTCCCTACAATAACCTACTTGTAATTTTATTTCATAATTAAATTTTCTCTCATGCGATATTCAACTTGTTTGTATAACACCCGCCAGGTTTAAATACGTTTTCCCGAAAATGGAATTTGTGAATAATATTCTTGAATACGTTTACAGTCCTTTATTGATTTAAGCGTCTTTTAAAATTTTATTAAGGTTTTCATAAAAAAAATTCATACATAAAAAACATGGAATTTTTAATCATATTAAGCCAAAGGATTATATTGCTATATTGTTATTTGCTCAATTTCGAGCGGAATTATTAAATACCTGACAAGAAAAAAATGTTGCCGGCGACTTCTCATGTAAAAAAAAATCTAGTAGTTTAAAAACCGCTTAAATTATAAGAAATGAATTTGGCGCATAACTAATAACTTAAAGCCTGCTTAGTGCTAGTTTTGGTCACTGCTCACCGTGAGGAAGTGAACTACTACTACATCACAACGAAGCATCGCCCCTAGCGGCAAACTATGGTAATTAATTCCATACAAATTGTAATTAACTTCCTCACTTCGTCTGTTAAATAGTTTTTAAGCCAACTTTAATATGCAACATGTCTCGTATATTTGAAAAACAATTATTATGCGAGGTCGTAGGTACGATTTCCGCGTTCATACAACAAAAATTTGATTTCAAGTTTGGTTAGGACAATGCAGGCGGCTGATCACCTGATTATCTGACAAGAAAGATCATCCATGCGTCGGATGGGCATGTAAAAAGTCGGTCCTGCGCCTGATCCCGCCAGTCGTGTCGGTTATCCGTCCCACTGCGCTAAGAGTGTGAAAGAAGAGAGAGTGCTTCTGTGTCTTGCGCAAACACTTGGGCACTATAAAATAACTTGTGCCCAGCTCGCCTGGTTTCACCGAAACCGGCCACCGTCACAGAAATCGGTTTGGGAGGCATTATCATTAGTATTATAGGTATACAGGCTATAATATTATTTAGTGATAATACTTTAGGGTATATACTCGTATGGCTCCCTGTTAAAGTACCAGCGCTGAAAGAGGTATTTCTTGTTACTTATTGTATAGGAAAATGTATGATGTTGAGGCATTTCTCATAGAAACATGAAAGTCAAAAGAAAGTCTTTCATTGCTGGTACTTTAACAGTAAAACCTACATAGGAGGCACATACACACCCTAAAGTATTATCACCCTTTTTTTTTAACCCCCGACGTGTCTGTGTAAATGTGTATGTGTCTGTCTGTGGCATCGTAGCTCCCAAACAGATTTAAATGCGTTCTTTTTTGTTTGAAATGTATATCAGTCGAGAGTGTTTTTAGCTATGTTTGGTGGAAATTGGTTCTGGTCTTCAAGGTCATCAGGTCATTTGTTAGGTGTGATAGTAACGTTACACGCTAAGGCGAGGTTTTTTTTTAATTTTATATTTATACACCTTGTATCTATATTATTAATATTATAAAGTGGAAGAATTTGTTAGTTTGTTTAAACGCGCAAATCTCAGAAGCTACTGGTCCGATTTGATGAATTCTTTTTTTGTTGGATAGTCCATTTATAGAGATAGGCTTTAGGCTATATAACATTATGCTGCGACCAATAGGAGCGAAGCGTCAGTGATAAATGTTGCAAAAACCGGGAAAATTATTCACATTGCGGACCTTCGTTGCGTGCGCTGCATAAACGGTTTAAGTCACTCAAAAACCACGCGAACGAAGTCGCGGGCACAGCTAGTAACAGGATAAAATAGGATAGAAAGCTTTAGAAAATCGATTAAGGTATATACGGCGCTCGACATAGACAAATGTTTTACGGGTGATGGTCAACGCTGAAAAATCCCGTGAAAAATTACCTCTTGTAAAATTCGCCTCATTCTCTATGGATTTGTGATCGTGTGAAAAGCTTTTTGATGAGTTTTTGCGGTAGTAGCTTAAGGGCACTAGGCCAACGAAATTTTGTATAGAAATGTAAGCTAAGCATTTTTTTCTATGAAAAAAAATTTGTGAATGTTTTTGAGTATATCTATTATACTATATATATACTAATATTATAAAGCGGAAGAGTTTGTTTGTTTGTTTTTTAAACGCGCTTATCTCAGGAACTACTAGTCCGATTTGAAAAATGTTTTTGTTGGATAGTCCAATTATAGTGGAAGGCTTTAGGCTATAAAACATTACGCTGCGACCAATAGGAGCGTCAGTGAGAAATGTTGCAACAAACGGGAAAAATTATTCATATTTGGGGACTTTCGTTGCGTGCGCTAGCTACATAAACGGTATAAGAACTCAAAAATATGTATGAAAGAATTATTCCTTTTATAATAATCATAATAACAAACATGAGCAATCAAAAGATAATACCGATAGTGTTGCCGACAACCACGCGAACGAAGTCGCGGGCAACTCTAGTAAACATAATTTAAAGCTATCTGGCCTAGTACGTACAGAAGTACATATAACGATTAAGTGAAGGAAACTAGAATATTTAGGACATATTATGCGCAACACTAAAAATATGAACTCCTTTAACTAATAATGCAAGTATATTCAATTTTGAAGTATTTTTTAGGAATTGGAAAAGTTTTTTTTTGACTGTCCATAATAGGCACAAAAGTTGTTTTCACACCTGCATGCTTTTAATACTTTCGTCAGCTTATGTAGGTCAGAGTGAAGGCATACTATAAAAGTGTCTAGCGTTGAAACCATTAACTTTTCAGTGTGTTCGATTATAATATGTGTTTAACGTATACTGCATTGTGTTTTCAGCGTTTCGTAACCAAAGATTTAAGGGACTTATGACTAACACTTAGTCCCGATTTCACCAACACATGTTAGTGTTTGGCTTGCTAAATTACCATGCCTTCTCATTAATGAATGAGAAGGCAATCAATGGATAGGAATTACGAGAGGAACAAAATGATATTTAACGAAAGATTAACTTTAACATTACTTGGTGAAACACGCTCATAAAAATAATGTTGTTTTTAAGTTTGGTTAGGACAATGAAGGCTGATCACCTAATTGTCTGACAAGAAAGATGATCCATGCGTCGGATGGGCATGTAAAAAGTCGGTCCTGCGCCTGTTCTCTCGCCAGTTGTGTTGGTTTACCGTCCCACTGGGTTATGAGAGTAAAATGAAGATAGAGTGTCTTTGTGTATTGCGCACACACTTGGGCTCTTTAAAATAGCTCCTGCGTAGTTGGCCTGGTTTCAATGAAATCGGCTACCGACACCGAAATCGATGAGGGGATTATTAGTTGTTTGTCTGTCTCCAGGCTATTAGCAGTCCGTTCATCCTTCAGTTCACAACAAACATAATTTTGTCGTTTTGTATGGCTCTTCACGCACGAGTCCACTAAAAATAAAACAATAAGTAATTTGAATTTTGTTTTTTTTTTATGTTATTATAGCCTCGTGATAAACAAATAATGTAAAACTAAAAGTGATTTAGTACCATTAAACATAATGTAGATATTAAACTATTCAATATAATGTGCGAACGAAAAGGGGACAACCGATTGTGACGTCACGTTGTTGACCCTACATAGGCAAAAGGTATTAATACCTACGTATAAATATATTTAATTAAACTATAATGTTTTAAATCGTATCCTAATTTAACATTTCACATTTTGCGTAATGAGTGAAAATGAATTTAAAATTCATTTAATAACCCAATTGTGGATGGGCAGTAATATTATTATTATTTTAATGTCGCAAATCACGATTAAGCTACATAATATATTGCGGAGACAAATAATAATATGATCTTGGAAATTATATTTTAGACGACCCGAGACTTATTTACCTATTAGATACATTACTAATAATAATAATGATTCCTCATACATATTATATTAAATATAATATATATATAAGTATGCATATATTATATATAAGGATAATGACCTCCTACACCGATTTTAGTGACGGTGGTCGGTTTCATTGAAACCAGGACAGCTACGCAGGAGTTATTTCGTAGTGTCCAAGTGTGTGCGCAATAAACTAAAGCAATCTCTCTACCTTCACTCTCGTAGCCCAGTGGGACGAATAACCGACTAGAGGAAGATTAGGCGCAGGACCGACTTTTTACATGCCCATCCAACACATGGATCATCTTTCTTGTCAGACAATCAGGTGATCAGGCTGCATGCATTTTGTTATTCCAACGTGGGAATCGAACACGATTCCGAATCGAGAGCAAAACTCTGAAACACGAGACCACGGAGAAACTACATTATTATAAGAAAGAAAGAAAAGAAAATTTATTTGGTAAAATAATATAAAAACAACATAAAATAGCATATTATAAAAAAACATGAAATATTACCAAATGGCCCAATCAGCATGTGTTGCAAACATATTTGCAACGCTGATTTTCAGTGATAAGGATTACAATAGTGCTGGGTTGCGTTGAGTGACAACAATTATACACCTGCAGATGCCTAGAGGGAGTAATTGCATTGTCTGTCGCATTTCAAACCGATTCGTAGCTAATTGCTACTTTGAGCTTCCAAGACGTATTCACTGTAATAGGCGTAGACTAACCGAGTTTCTAATGACAAATGTTTAGTTGCTATAACGGGTGTAAAATTCTTTTTACACCCGTTATAGCAACTAATACAGTCACTATAACTTTTGTACATGATTACAATACTTTTTCTCATTCTAGAAATGATTTAAAAAAAATTGATTTTGTTATTCTTGCCACACAAAAATAAGAAATGGTAAAAGTGAAAAATATTTTTTTAGTTTTTGACACAAAAATATATCATTTCCAAAATGATGAAAGGTAATAAATTCGTATCTCAAAGTTATAGTGACTGTTCTTTTTACACACTGTTTATGTATTATAATACCATACAATGATCTTAGTGGTTGCGTTGTTGCTCGAGATGTAGAAGTTCGAATCCCGCCTAAAGAATAATAGGTTTTCTGTTCCTGGGACATAGATTGCATATCTATTATAGATTAAATATGTGTATAATACAGGTTGATTCATGGTTCATATATCAAGCCGCATATAGTGTGAAGAGTAGTTTTGTGAATTTTATAGAGATCTTTAATCGTGATGTGTTATGGAAAACAAAAAATGCTCTACACGTCATTCTCTTCACACTATATTTGGCTTAATATATAAACTTGTATAATACAAATTTTAGATATATAGTTAGTATTAAAGTATTAAATGTGTTTCCCTTTTCTGGTACTCATAACACAAAGTATACAACTTAGAATGGCCAAATTGACGTAATGTAATTCAAGTTTGGATTGTTTGCAAATAGCCTTCAAAACGACTGGACTATTTTGATGAAGATTGGCACATACTAAGTACAGAACTTGACATAAGTTCTTTTTATTGCGGTACAATATATCCCTCAGCATTTCCGTTATCGGGAACTTGCGAGAAACATCTCATCAAATCTTTATCAAATAAAATACGGTACATTAAAATAAATTTCAAAGTAACGTACGACCGAAGTAAGTTTTATTTCCCAAACGTCGACGTCCATTCTACTTGGATTAACGTAGGTTTATGACAGTCTTGGGACGAAACGAAAGACTGAGATTCTAACAGAAATCTTATTTATTACGCGACAATGTTACCTACGAAATAGAACGATTAAAATCAGACTTAGACCCTAACTATTGACCGAAATAAGTAGGAACATGCTGCCAATAGTTCTCGTTAATAATAGTTTTTTCCCCGACGCAAATATGTGTTTAACAACCTATGTATGTATGTATGTATATATGTGTCCTTTGAAACTGATGATAATAAATGAACAGTCACGATAACGTCAGCTTTAAAAAAAACTCGCTCAATCCGTTTCGGTTTTTTTTCTCTCTCAATTCAATAGACGCACATACAGACACATTAAATTTATAATTGATGATTGATGGATTCCGCAACGCGGAACCCGCAAGCCCGAAACCCGCAACGTGGAACTCACAAACCCGAAACTCGCAACGCGGAATCCGCAACGCTTAACCCGCAACGCGGAACCCTGGGAACGCTGTCGAACGAAATAAATAGTCCTATGTCCGTCTTCTGGCTCTAAGCTACCTCCTCACCAATTTTCAGCCATATCGGTAAAGCCGTTCTTAACGTCGTGTAACTAACACGACTTCCTTTTATGTCACCTAACTAGAGCAACTAGATATTCCATAAGTAAGTAATTCGTCGACTACGCTAAATGACTAAATGAAGTTCAGTCAAGACGTCGGACGTTACAATAAACAACATGACGAGTTGTTCTTTAGTATTTCAATATTATGTCCTCATTCGATAAAAACGCTAGTCACTCAATGAAATGGCTATTTCAATTAGGTGACTGCGACATAATATTATATATATAGATAAATACTCCTTTTGTAGAGAAGCACCGCAGGTCTTTTTTCGAGATAAAAGTTTACCTAGTCAAATCTAGGTTACAAAATATCTGTGTCAATCAGACGGTTTTAGCATGAACGACAGAATATTTTACTAAAACTTTTGCATATTATAAAAAAAAGCGAGCTGCAACTGATGATGATATTGATACACAGATAATATGTCTAACTTATACTTTTTTTATTACCCACCTTTTTTGTCAGGGGTTAAAAATGATAAATTACATGAGCGGTTTGCGGCTTTTATAAGCCACGTAATACTTACCAACTGCTCTTTTTTAATCTACAAATGCCCATCGAACCCAACGGAATCAACTCGCTGATACAAAATGGAAAGTAATTAAAAGGGCTATCAGAGAGCTTGTTACCTTTAACTCACATGCTGTGAAATGGAAGCATTTAACGATTTCACCCCTTTCATTCTCAAATTAAGGTCGAACGGATACAATTTTATTTCGTTACAAATACATATATTATTCTCTGATGACATTGATTACATGTTATTTTATACTAGACTAGCTGTAGCTCGGATAGTTAACACAGAAAGCTAACACTAATTTAACTCTAACCGTCGAATCACCGTAAGAACAGTCAAATTAGATCATTAATATGGTACATAGAAGTAGCCAATTAGCCATGTAGCCATCTTATGCCCAAGGAGGTCGCTCCGTGGTCTAGTGGTACAGAGCTTCGCTCTCGACCCGGAGGTCGTGGGTTCGATTCCCGCGTTGGAACAACAAAAAATGTTAGTTTCAAGTTTGGTTAGGACAATGCAGGCGATCACCTGATTGTCTGACAAGAAAGATGATCCATGCGTCGGATGGGCATTTAAAAAGTCGGTCCTGCGCCTGATCTCTCGCTAGTCGTATCGGTTTACCGTCCCACTGGGTTATGAGAGTAAAAGGAAGAGAGAGTGTCTTTGTGTATTGCGCATACACTTGGGCACTTTAAAATAACTCCTGCGTAGCTGGCCTGGTTTCAATGAACTCGGCTACCGACACCGAAATCGGTGAGGGGAGCTATTATTCGATTCCTAGTGACGATGATCACTGAGACTCAGATCTCAGTACATTAGGAAGCCTCTAACGCTGTAGGAAAACATCGTGTAACCCGAACATAGTTGTACCCAGAGGTATTGACTTATCACTCCACAGATACCGACTATGTTGTGAGAATGTACTGGGCAACCGACAAATAAAACCCAGTCTCGGTCACTAATTTATAGAGTGGTTCGTTCGGAGAATACTGTTTAAATCATCCGATAGCGTACACAAAGGCCTTGTTAAATGCCAATTTCACCTACACAATATGTTAAAGTTAATCCTCATTAATGTTAACCCTCTTATATTTCCTATCAATTAATGAGAAAGCACGGCATTTTAACAAGCCGTCAACACTAACAGGCGCTGGTGAAATCGCAAATAATATTATGTAACAACATTCCAATTATTATTTTCTGTTCGCTAAAATACTCTATTTTAAAATAGGATAGAGCAAATTGAACTATTTTCGCGCCTTCAGATAGGAGCAACAAAAATAGCGTGCACTCTATAGCATCTTGAAATAGAACACGAAACACAATGCTCCTTTTGCATTTCAAATAATGAGAATTCAACTACACCAACTATTTCACTTCGGTGATAGACTTTTGCATGAATATCATTGTATAACCTTAGAGCCCATATTAATAAAGAAGTCTCAAACCCACCCTCACTTGAGAACCTATTTGACAGATTTAAAAAAAGTTTCGTTTCACTTTTAAAAGTGAAAAACTTTATTAATGTTACATAGTACTTTAATTTACTTTTATTTTGATACCGTAATATTCTTAAGATAGATTACAGAAAAACATTAAAATAAGTATAATCTATAGTTTTACAATTTTTAATTTTACTAAAAAAAATTAAAGTATTTAACATAAGCAAAGTTTTTCATTTTTAAAAGTGAAACAAAACGTTTTTTATCTGTCAGGTTCGCAAGTGAGGTTGGGTTTGTGACTTCTTTATTAATACGGGCCTTAGACTATAATATCCAGTAACAAATTATCCTTAAATCCGAATAATAAAACGCTATAACCTACTGCAACTGATATCGTTGTCCCACAGATACCAAAATAATGCATTCGATATATTGTCATTGTAACATACATCATCTATTAAAAAAAAGAAATAACAAATAGTTAATATAGGTAAATATAAGTAGTAAGTACATAACATAATTACATTAAAATTGGTTCCTGCAATAGAGTCCTGTTAAATTTCAATTATTTATGATATTTAGTCCCGAATTCACAAACGCATGTTAGTGTTAACGGCATGTTAAAATACCACGCCTTCTCATTCATCGATAGGAATACAAGAGGATTTAGGATACAACATGATATTTAACAAACGATTCACTTTAACATTGCTTGGTGAAACACTAGTATAATATTTAAAAAATCATAACCAATCTGTTAAGAATGTTTATGTCGTAGACGGCTTTTCATGTTTAAAAAAAATGTCCGATTGGCCTCGATCGACAGTACTAATTGAGTATATTCGCCCACATCAGTTGCAGGTTTGGCAAATGTCATACATTGTAAACAACTTGCAACTAACATAATTTTAGAGCGTATGGGCGTGTTTCACCAAGCAATGTTAAAGTTAACGCCATGTTAAATATCATGTTATCCCTCTTGTATTTCCTGTCAATGAATGAGATGGCATGGTATTTTAACATAGCGTTAACTTTAACATTGCTTGGTGAAACACGGCCTAAAAGCCCATTTCACCAACATGTTAAATCGGGATTCAGTCCCCATTTCACCAACGCTTGTTAATGGATTGTTAAAATACCATGCCTTCTCATTCATTGACAGGTAATACGAGAGTGATAACATGATATTTAATGAAGGATCAACTTTAACCTAAGTTGTTACAAATAATAATAATAATATAATAATATCAATAAAAGTAAAGCACAAGACAGAGAAACATGGCGATTACTCCACCGACAAGAGCCTAGCTCTTAAAATTTGAATGAATGAATATCAATGGACGCTTCACTCTACGAATGAATCTGGCCCCATGCTAAGTATCCGAAGAACTTGTGTCACAGGTACAAGACAACGGAAGTATAGTTAATACTATACACATATTAAAATTTTTATTATAATATACACAAATTTAATACACATTCATGACCCAGGATCATTGAAAACTTTTTGTTCCGTCGGCGGGATTCGAACCCGCGACCTCTCGCTCGAGCACCAACGCGCTCAACCGCTGCGCTCAATTGGCACTTAAGCTATAACTTATTATTATTATAATTATGTAAAGTGTTTACTTTAGCAATGTAATCTGAACGGTCATCATCATTATTTTAGATATGACGTCTACTACTGGACATAGCCTCTCCCAAAGTTTTAAGGGATAGTGGTTTTGCCACTCTTGGCAGTCAGGTTCGCAAGCACAATTTTCTAATAACAACGTCCGTTTTTTTCCAAAATTTTGCTGCCCATTTCCAGATATATATTTCCTCTGGCACATCTTACGATACCCACGGGAAAGATAGTTGATGATGAGATGCTAATGCGTAACAACATATTTTATTTTAGCTATTGCTATGCGTTTCAATTGCAAAAAATAGCGTCTTTATCGAAATTTTCATTCATTCCTGTTTCTTTCGGCCTGAGTTCAACATCACGTTATTTCTGTGCAACTGGAACCCAACTTAAGTTACATGGAAATGACGTCATAATATTCGGGAAATACCTCGAAAGTCACGTAACAATACACCTCCGCCTGATATTTTTCCCAAAGGACAAAGCCCAAGATAATGGACATGCTATAAAAGCGTAATTCATAACCTTCACGCTTGTATTAGTCACAGCGTGTACCCGCGTGAGTCTACTAGTGTCACTTAGTGTAATTGAACTTATGGACATTTAAGTATGAACTTCAACAGCGATATATTATACTAGACTTACAAAAGCATCATTTCTTTCATACTTCATCATATTAATTTTGTGCTCTACGTATAGAATGATCAAAGTACGGGCTGTCACAATTTATTAATAAATGAAATTAAAAAATAATCCCTATCTAAATAAATGCGTGATCTCAAATTTTATTAAAATGTAGAAAAGACAAACGACCCAAGGGCTGGCGCTTACCTCGGCCAACGTATCAGTTTAGCGATACAGCGAGGTAATACTGCCAGTCTTTTGGGTACATTACCAGCGGCCGCCGATTTAGATATAGTTTTTTACATATAGCCTTTTTTATTACTTGTTTAGTTTATAGTTTAGATAATAATAATATATAAATAAAATAGTTTTAATTTAATATGTTATTTTTAAGGAGTTTTTTGTGTAAATAAATAATATTGTGTTTATAAAAATAAAAAAAAAAATTAAAATGTAGTTGTCCTAAAAGCATTGTTTCATAATAAATACAACAATCATAAACAAATCTCACATTTTATTATACAATTCAATAAAATATACTAAATATATTTAAATAATACCTATTTATATGTATAGGAAATTACATGCCATAGTCTTTTATTATTGGTTTATCACGGATATGAAATACATATTATAAGTAAGCAAAGGTAATAAAGAAAAAATATTTATCATACACAACCAACCTACGTAAACCATATTTCACAGAAATTATTATTTAATTACATTTAATTTTATAATACTGTTATAAAAGTTCATGTAAGCATTAATAATAACCTGCTACGTACTCACAATTTAAGTCATTATTAATTTTATCAATTCAACATTCAACTCAACTTACAAAGGCATTAGCAAATTAATTACAAGATGTGTACAGTTAAGATTTGCCTGCTGAGCAATTAAATTAAAGTTTTTCAACACAAATTCAGGAGAACGGGCGCCGGTGTAAGATTCGGTTTGTCGTGATTTATTAAATGGTTATTTGGTTTTAATATTACTGATTTCTCAAAATTTTTTTTTGTTTGTTTCTTAATTTGACTAACTTGTTGTCTGCCTCAAAAATATGCGAAGTAGTCCATTAAAAAATAACACAAATAAAATTTTAAACTCCGCAAGTTTATAATATACTTAACTTAACTGAATCTGCCGCAAAGCCGAAGCATCATATTTTTACCTAAAGCATAATAATATGTATAATAATATAAGAATATTATCGGCTGTTGTTATATTACTAAGGTACAAATTTGTATTAACGAAATATGCTTGTGTCGTCGGCGCGTCTTCATTTATCACATGCAATACTGAAACGATAGTTAAATTAATTGACGCTTAAAAGACACGCTATCCTTGACATTTCCCTAAAGAGTGACAGTGACAGCCTGCGAATAGGAGGAATCTTTTAATTAGCGTTTCAGTATTTGGCCATTTATGATGAAACAATAGAGTTGAATATTCTTGTGAGCCAATGCGAGTTAAGCCTAAGAATTACAACATAGATACTGTTTGTTTCCTTATCTAGATATTGCAGTTCTATGTCTTCGGTCGATACCCGTTTGATCAATACCGCAGGTCTTCACGTGGCAACTTCAATTATAATTTAACTTTTATTTCCCCCAAACTACAGATAAGTTAACATCATCATCATCAATTTGTAGTAGGTATATATTATATTTTAAGGACGCTTTCACACCACATCAATCTACCGCGTGGTAAGTGTCCGAAGAATTTGTATTACACAAGTTGTCAAGTTATTCGGATACTTTTCGTATGGAGCACGGCTCCAGATTGACGTGGCGTGAAGCGTCTGTAGATATTATTATTATACACGTCATATCCATAACCCAGGAATAAAGACTATTTTATACCTTTAGCGGGATTTGAACCCGCGATCTTTTTCTCGAGCATCTCGCACTTAACCACTGAGACACAAAGGTTCCATTCGATTTAAAGTACACTTACTGTTGAACAAATACGAGAAGCGATCACAAAGAGGATCTATCAAACGTACATCTTGATAGATAGTGAGCGTCAATTCGTTTTGTGCAACTTCAATTACTTGAGTTATCTTCAATTCGAGACTATTCTTTCTTTTCTTAAGTGCATGTGACTTCGAAAGTTTAATCATTGGAACCGTATAATATATTTCCTCGATACGTCTTGCGTCTACGGGTTTTTACCTGTCTCAATTTTAAATAGTTAATGGAATCAGGCGTTACTTTGCGGAAATCCATAGCATACAATTTAAATATATTATATCTAGCAATATCCCGCGAAACAATTATAACCACAACCTGCAAGCAGATGAGTGAGTGTACGCATAGGCATGCGTTTGATGCACCTCCTTCGTCCCACACTGCTTATGCGTAAACTCGCAAGCAAAAAACATGAAAACACCACCACCACACAAGCAATAATGTTAACACGATCGTGCAAAGTCCCACCACCATGCAGATTGCAAAACTCGACGCGCGTTTCGCTCCGACCCCGGAGCATCCTCAGGATGTTGACTCTGCGAACAACGTTCGTTAAGTCAGTGACTTAACTAGTGTGGAAGGAAGGAGGTGCATCAAACGCATGCCTATGCGTACACTCACTCATCTGCTTGCAGGTTGTGGTTATAATTGTTTCGCGGGATATTGCTAGATATAATATATTTAAACTGTCTCAATTTTATCAAAATAGTTGTTTCGGAGATACAACTATATCGTTCCATCTAAATACAAATCATCTATACTAAAATTACTTTGTTGTTCTAACGCGGGAATCGAACCCACGACCTCCGGGTCGAGAGCACAGCTCTGAACCACTAGACTACGGAGGTGGTGTATCACCAAGACAAATAACGTAGACATGTTATGCTGATACTGATAATGAATTTGCTCTGAGAGGCATGAAATAGCCTAGGCATTGGTAATTAAGCGGTCGTCCACAGAACGCCGCCATCGATACTGCGGCTATTACATATGACGATGTTATTACTTGTGCCAGTGGACCGCCTTCGGACATTAATTATATTTCATACACGAATGAATGGCTAACTATATAAGTGGCAAGAATCAGTGTAGCTCGTAAATCACATTTCAGACTTTGCTTTCCCGCACTTTACATATACCTAAGTACAGGTTGATCCATGAATCATATAGCAAGCTGAATATTGTGTAAAGAGTATGACATGTAGAACATATAATTATCTGGGGGTACGGGAGTGCCCCCGTCAAGACGAGCCAAGCGAAGCGCAAGGGCACTACCTACCTTTTCTCGAAAGGTATCGTCGTTTTTTTGAACTCTCATAACTTTGCTTTGGATATATACTTACTATGCTGGGGCTCGAAGGTTCCTAGTCTATACACACGAACACACGTATTTCCTTGTATTTCGTATTTGAAGAACTCAAGAGAAATTTGAAGAACAGAAGAGAAATTTTAAGAAGATATATAATATGTAGGAGTGAGGTATTTTTGTAGGCGTCTCTTAATATTCTCCGGAAACAATAGGTCTCAAAAGTACACTTTTATATTGACTGCTATCAAATAATTACACATACATTAAACTATTTAGTGATTACTTAGATTACTTTGGAAACGTAACGAATTGGGTTCATTTTGACAAGCCCTCCCTGCACATCCCATCTTGTAGCCAATGTCATCTGTCATCGTTGTCGTTGACCTAAGACATTACCAGTTAATTTAAACTCATCTGCATTGTGACTTTTATGGAGAACTTTAATTGCAATTTGTCACATTATGGTAAGTCATTTATATCAGGTGCCAAAACAAAAAATGTTCTATGCTACTTTCTCTACGCTATATTCGGCTTCATAGGAACCATGAATTAAAATGAACATATAGGTTGTAACAAGGGCAGTTACCATAACTTTGACATATATGCTGCCTTTTCTAATTCTTTTTTTTATACTTTTTCAATTTATTAGTTATTATATTCTAGTCGCAAATACAAAATTTTTATGCTAACATTAAAACTACTGGACGTATTTTGATGAAATATGCACTATCTGTGGGATGCTGGAGAAGCCATATCACCTCTCCAACAACCATATTTCCCGTCGTGAAAATATGCCACGTAGCGGATCCACGGACATTGTACTTATCTAAAATCTAAGCTCGCCATCTTGCCTGCCAGTACAGCCAACTGCCTCCCATGTCGTTATTTGTATATTTTTTCTTAGTGTGACTGTGTGAAACTCTTTGCTTGTAATGTGATGTCTAAATTTGGTGTATAGATGTCTTTTTTTTTATACTTTGGGGAAGGCTTGTGTCCATTAGTGGACGTCATGCGAAATGATGATGATGAGTATGCAATAGCTGTTTATCGCAGTAAGATGCATTTCTGCATTTATATATATATATGTCGGAGTTGAGACGTAAAGCTTGTAAAAGCTTATAGAGTTTGGTGATATTTGACAAGAGGCGAGACAGAATAATGCAAACTTTGCAACTGCTGTCGCTAAAAATAAAAAAAAGAAGAAGTCAAGTGTCACTTATGCCAACGATGACAGATGACATTGGCTACAAGATGGGATGTGCAGGGAGGGCTTGTCAAAATGAACCCAATTCGTTACGTTTCCAAAGTAATCTAAGTAATCACTAAATAGTTTAATGTATGTGTAATTATTTGATAGCAGTCAATATAAAAGTGTACTTTGGAGTCTTATTGTTTCCGGACAATATAAACATATATAACTCCTACATTTTCTACAGTCAGTCAGTCAGTTACTACAAATTTCTCTTCTGTTCTTCAAATTTCTCTTGAGTTCTTCAAATACGAAATACAAGGAAATACTATAATCATTGAACGCGCGTGGAAGAGTTGATTTAAAATGTTTTTCGGGACCGTTTCCCCTTTTCATTACGATCTTAAGTACCTACTTACACATTCCAACGTATTTTACCTGGGGTGGGAAGTGATAAATTTTAAAAGTGTATAATGTACTATATTATACTCTATGTCCTCTACAGTGTGTAAAAAGAGCAGTCACTATAACTTTGAGATACGATTATACTACCTTCCTCATTTCAGAAATGTTTTTTATTTTTTTTGTCAAAAACTAAACATTATTTTATTTTATTATTACCGTTTCTTATTTTTTGTCGCAAAAATAATAACAAAGGGAAAAAAAAATTTTTTTGAAATTAAAAAAAACATTTCTAGAATGAGAAAAGGTTTTATAATAATATCCCAAAGTTATAGTGACTGCTCTTTTTACACCCATTATAAGGTTTGTAAAAAGAACAGTCTAGAAAAATGTATTTTTTTTTACAAAAAAAATAGCTTTTTCGTTATTCTTGCGATAAAAAAAAAGAAATGGTAGAAAGTAAAAATATATTTTTTAGTTTTTACAAAAAATATATTAAAAAAATACATTTGACAATTATAATCACAAAAATTAACGTTACAAAAATTATTAAAAAAAACTGTTTTAAAAAGGGACTAAGAAACTTACACTTTTAACCTAACCTAACTTAATCGCCTCCGTGGTCTAGTGGTTCAGAGCTTCGCTCTCGACCCGGAGGTCGTGGGTTCGATTCCCGCGTTGGAACAACAAATAAAGTTGTTTTCAAGTTTGGTTAGGACAATTCAGGCTGATCACCTGATTGTCTGACAAGAAAGATGATCAATGCGTCGGATGGGCATGTAAAAAGTCGGTCCTGCGCCTGATCTCTCGCTAGTCGTGTCGGTTTACCGTCCCACTGGGTTATGAGAGTAAAAGGAAGAGAGAGTGCTTCTGTGTATTGCGCACACACTTGGGCACTATAAAATAACTCCTGCGTAGCTGGCCTGGTTTCAATGAAATCGGCTACCGACATCGAAATCGGTGAGGGGAGCTATTGTTACTTTAAACCTACAGATTAAAGGAATTTTTTTAATGGTTATGTACTTATTAGAACCCGTATTGTTTTAATAAATATGAATTTCAAAAGCTTTTAGGGGTGAAGTTATAAAGTTTCACGTCTGACAAAACACGATAGAAAAAAGTTGGAACTTTTTCTTTTATCCACTCGAGCGAATAACCTGCAACATTTAACTTCTGAACCTCATGACGGTATTTACTTCCTTACTAATAAACGTGAAAGCTCGTAAGTATGTATGGATGTTTGCGACTCTTTCACGCGAAAACTACTCAAGGGATTTTGGGATTTTGATGAAATGTAGTATCTACACGGTGTAAAATAATTAAGTGATAATACTTTAGGGTGTATGTGCCTATGTAGAGTATACCGTGAAATTGTCAGCGATGAAATACTTCTTTTGACTTTCATGTTTCTATGAGAAATGCCCCAACATCATAAATTTGCCCATACAATAAGTAAATAAAAATACTTCTTTCAGCGTTGGTACTTTCACAGTAAACTCTATAAACGGGATCCTTACACACACTAAAGTATTATCATTTACGCTAAAGTATTATTACAAGCCTGTACAGTAGTTTAGGCTCTTGGATATTTCTTTTTAACCTGAAAAAATAAAGTTCTCGTGGGAAGTATTTCGCGCGAAGCCGTGGGCAAAAGCAAGTATTATAAACGTGAAAGTTTGTATGTGAAGATGTTTGGATGTTTGTTGCTTTTAAAGCAAAACTAATAAAGGAATTTTATTATGCTCAGGATCTCCACATACACTACTTTGCAATGTTATTACAAAGTCGCGGGCAACATATAGTTCATGTAATAAACTCCATCGACTTGTTCCTAACTTCCTACCGGTTAAAGTTACACAATGTTTGTAGTTCAGTATAGTTTTGTCTTGAATACTTTGTGTTCTTACTTTTGAACTTATACTTATACCAAACTAATACTAAACTAATACTAATATAATATAAAAAATATAATAATAATTGTGTTCTTACTTTTGAACTTATACTTATACTAAACTAAATCTTATTTGTTTTATATAATATATAAAACAAATAAGATATCAAGATACAATAAAACTTCCATAATATTTGTGTATACTATAAATATAGTAAGTATCTAAGTAGCAAAAACGTAGACCATACAATCGCGGGCGCGAGACTGAATAGAAATTTCCGAACGTGTGCGCCGGCACAAACAAAATGTAGGCAAGGGCTGCTTTCCGCATGACGTCATTAGTTTTTTTCGAGTAGGTTTCTCCGGACGTTTGCACACGAAACGTACGTATGATACTAGAAAATCTAGAAATACCACATTTGAAATCAATTAGTTATGATAAATAAATAACAAAAATCTATGTTACATATTATTATTCTGTACTTTGACTCTATAATATTATTATTCCAAATAGGCTAAGAACTAGTCCGATAGCTTATTGTAATTAAAAAAACAAGAAAAAAAAACTCCTGTGGTGTTTTGAAGCCTAATCTTACTTCTACGCAATTCGTGAAGCGCCTAATCGGACGTCGAAAATCGACCCATGTAAACCTTAATACAAGATTTTCCCAGTGGATTTCTAAAAGCAATCCCGTCTTCAATAAACGCTCTTAAAGATACAAAGAAAGAAATAAAAGAATCGTGTATAGAAGCATATACACTATTAACCACTTCTGAAGCTAGAAACGAGAATACTGAAAACATTTTTTTTTGTTTCATCGCGGGAGTCGAACCACGACCTCGAGTCGAGAGCTAGGCGCTTAACCATTAGACCAAGGAAGCGATTAGTTGCTTTGCAAATGCTTAGCATTAGGACTAAAACTAGCTTTATTTAATTAAGTTTAACTGCAACGCTATGTTGAAGCGAGTATTTTAGCAAATAACGATTTATTTTAATTCATGGCATCAAAAGTGACGTGAAAATTGAAAACGGACAAGAAAGTAGCGCCTTGCACACGTTCAGTCCGACCGCGCACCGGACTGCGTTCCAAGCCGTGATCAGATTTATATGGACTGCGAGTTAAATTGTCAATGGTACTTTCGACAACAATCCTGTCTTAATACTCATCCATAGCTAGAACTGCCTGCGTCTTAGGCTCAAATCACATTAGCGCAGATTTGAAACGTCATGTTTGTGACCTTGTTTGCATTTAAATACAAATTTGTATCTTAAAAATGAAATAATAGAGTTGAATATTAAGCTGTATGTTATGTAACTCAATGTTTCGACTCTTCGTCAATGTGAGAAGAGTAAGACTGTTATCATATTGACTGAAAATCAAAACGTTGATCATTATAATTTATAATGTATCAAAATATTAAGTCATACGGTAAAACTGTGGAAAATGTTCTTTTTGGTGTGCGGTTTGGAATGGCGCCCACAAGTTACCTCGATCCGACCGGACGTGTGTAGGGCGTTAAAATTGAGTCTTTATTTTGGAAACACTACCTCACTGAGTGAATTTCATGAAAGGCCTTTATAAATATTAATGGACGCTGAAACCAAAATGAATTAAAACTTAATGACGTATTGAGTGATTTTCGCGGATAATTTTATTAATCGTGAATTAATTCCGCGTCACAAGCCTTGTAAATGTGAAAGGTCAATGTTTAAGAAAATACAGACTCAGTCACGTTCCGTTCGAATAAATTTAACTTTTGTTCGCCACTTGATTCATGTATACAAAATATCTATCGTAGATTTTTGGAACAAGTTTCAATGTTATTATACGCTGGCTACACTAACCATCTAGGTGCCAAAACTCAAATACTTTGAATGTTTGAAAAGTATAAAATATTTCCGCGACTCCTTGCAAGTTTCGTATTAATACTATACCAAATGACCACCACGTTGAGGCAAGCAAGCACAACATTCTAAATTTAATATTGGAAACATTGTAACATGTTATTCTAGATCAGAATATTATTATGAATCATAATATATAATCCTGGTGTCTTGCTTCAAATCAACTCAAATATAATTTGGAATAAAGTGATATGACGCAAATGAAATATTAAGATGTTTTGCTATCGTTACCAATAAACAAATCTTGGCAATACTCCACGCTTAATAATATTTAGTACAATACTCAATAATTATATACACTGTACGAGTATTTACTTCAACTGAAGTACTCGAAAAATTGCTTTATAATTAAATTTAAAAAATTGCTAATAAAGCAATTTTTCGCAAATTTTTTTCGCTTTATGCAAATGCATAGTATGAGTAAATTGTTGGGTTATTGAATAAATATGTAATTTATTTACCTTTGGACTTATTACGCAGAAAGTAAACAAATATAAGCAAAATAGAAAACAAAAACTAAGATAAGTTTTAAAAGCAATTAAATAAAATTATCGACGATATTTGTACGCAGGTTGGTGTAATGTCTATGAAGGATTCACAACGTGACGTGATAACCGAAACCTTCTTGTTGGCACATAATAATATTTAATATCTTCTTTATTTTTAATGGTACTTAAATATTTTTAGTTTTAAATTATTTGTTTACCCAAACAATAAAAATAAAAATTATACTTTTAGTTAAAATCTAAATTCAATGCCCACCCCCCTGACCATTCCCACTCAACTGACCGTCTGGTACAAATCATAAAACAAAAAAAGATTAACCACATAAAAAATAAGCCCGGATAAACACGGATTTGGTGTCGGTGGCCGGTTTCGTTGAAACCACGCCATATTCATTTTTATAGAGCCCAGTGTAGGCTATACACTAAGACCAGAGTCTTTCATTCCTTTTCCGTACTTTCATAATCCAGTAGGACAAGGAGACAACACCACTTCCGAATACAGCAGGCGCAGGACCGTCTTTTTACATGCTCATCTAAAGCATGAATTGTGTTTCTCCGACGACCTCTGACCTCCGACCTCCGACCTCACGACTCCGACTCTTAACCACTGGACCACGGAGGCTTCACCAACCAACCATAAATTGAGCAATTCAGGAGATAAAATCTGTAAGCCCTAGGCCACACTTCGGTAATCCTGTAATAAACTCCAGTTTTTCACTCAATGCAATAAAAAGTTACTGCCCTTAGGATAGTGACCCTTTTATCAGCAAATGAAGTTTCTGAAAAGTTATATCTTAATGCTGAATCGGTACAATGAAACTGACATAAAAGTTGAATAGAGCATTACTGAAGACATAAAAAGTGACTTACAGCTTTTGAAATTAGAAATAGTGTGAACATTCCTAAATATAGCCAAGTTATAAACATAAGTTCCCACTAGTAGATAGTGGTGTAGTTCACACTAGTATATAGGAAGGCTGATATAGGACAATTACAAAAATAAATAGAGAGATGACATTAGTGAACGTAACCAGTGAGTAAAGTTATTGCGAGTGATGTTTATCAATCAGTGTTCAAAATGGTTTATTATTATTATAATAATATATTTGGCCCGTCAGGATCACATGCATTTTTTAGAAAGCATTAATTTAAAGCAGAGAGAAAAGGTTAAGTTAGAAGAGGGAAACTTAAAACTGTTTCCCTCCTCCAACTATTAGTACAATATATTAGAACGACTACAATTACGAGTAAATCTTTATATTATACTAGGATCTGGAAGTTAGTATGTGTTAAGTTTTTGGATGTGTTCCACATGAAATCTGTAATTTTTCGGAATAAAAAATACTTATTTGTTAATCTGGATTCCTGCATAATAACAAACATACTTAGATATTTTTGTCTTTATAATATTTGTCTTTATAATAAAGTATTATCTTTTAGTACTAATATTTAATATGTAAGTAATATTTATGGGTGCCTATAATCATAATTCTACTGACCATTAAATGTGTTACGATTAATATGTTCTTTATAGCGTATATAAATAGGTGGTTTGTCAGTTTATTGCAGCATTACTCCGAAATAAGATTAATGATAGTGCGGCTGGTAGAGGAAACAAGATAGATTGAGATTTCCCTTCCAATTTAGGGCGATCTAAATGGTTTTGCCCTTTTTAGGACTATTTACGAAAGGTTTTTTGGGTAAAGGCAAATGTAATGAAACACTTCGTTGAGAAGTTACGTCAAGAATTAACTACACCGAAAAGTCTTAAAAGGTTTATTCCATGTTCCACCACTACATTTTTCATCCTCTTTCTTACAAAGATACTACATAGCATGGGGGTTGAAAGTATATGTGTTGAAATACGTAAAGAACAAGTCCTAAAAGATTTCTTTCAACCGCCAAATTTTCTTACCCCTTTCTTTTATACTCCATTTCTTTATCCTACCATTACAATAGTGGAGGTTAACAATCAAAATACAGCTTCCATGGGCTTTCAAATTTTTACCTTTTTAAGATTTGAAAAACATTTCTAACAAGTAGGGCTTAAGTTCTAAGTAACTGCATGAAATTTAAGACAAAATATTCCGTGAAAACTGGCGACAAAATACCGCGACTCTCTCGCGACGTCTTGCCACCACTAAACGGGATTAACATCATGCTTCACTAATCGCCGCTACTGGCAACACTCGTAATTCGGTAGACATAGCGTGAAAAAACATAATATAAATAATTTTAAACAAAAAAAACCAACTTCAAAAGGATTATTTGGTAACATATGCTTGGGCTTCTTCAGAAAAAATCAAAATCGATATGTGTTTCCATATAAATTTTGAGGAGTTCCCTCGATTCCTCACGGATCCCATCATCAGGTCACCATTTTGGTGACACTGGGACTAAATTGGAATTATACCCTACACAACACAGAAAAAAATATTTTAAATGGGTTCATAAGCCACGAAGTTATCCGCGTACAAACATAAAAAAAACATATATACGGTTGAATTGAGAAACCTCCTCCTTTTTTGGAAGTCGGTTAAAAAAAATTTGTAACCATCGAAATATAACTAGGTACTATTATTTGTCCGCTTGCACTGCGACTCAAAAACGTAATAACTATAACCTAAATAAAAAAATGAGATTAATTATTATAACAAGCTTACGATATTTAATGATATTCATTATGATAATGAGTTATAGCTGAGAGTACTCTCGATCACGTCAGCTTTTAAAAAAAAAACTAGATCAAAATCGGTTCACCAGTTTGGTAGCTACGATGCCACACACACACAGATAGATAAACTTATAAAACTCAATCACAAAATGTTTTCGTCGGTAGTCAAACATTTTATAGTTGGCCATGTTTCATTAAAATCGGATATCCGAGCCGGATCACACAGGTTTAATTTAATCCCAGCATTACACAAACACAGAGTACACATTAACAGCGTACGTGACTAATTAAAATTAACGACATTTCAATCATCATTATCAGTGTACGATTTAATTACATTTTTACCCGCTAAGGGGAAGCAAAAAGGAGCGTTATGTTTTATGTATGCATGTATGTAACATTTTTCTTGATATAATCGTGTGGAGTTTCAAACGAAAGAGCTTTGTTAACACATTCCAAAATATAAAAGGTGTAACATAAATGAGTGATAATACTTTAGGGTCTGTATGTGCCTCCTACATACTGTGAAAGTATACTGTGAAAGAATTATTTTTGACTTTCATGTTTGTTTGAGAAATTCCACAGCATCACAAAATTTTCCTATACAATAATTTAAAAAAAGCACCAACACATGCTGAAAGCATACAGAGATATGTATACGAGACCCGAAAAATTATAAATTCAGGCACCAAAAAACTGCTATAGGTATAATATGAGTCTGCTCTTCATAATAATTATATATAAATAAACAATTAGATATTTTAAAACAAATTACAACAACCTCTGTTGCTATAACTGGAAATATGTCAGCTAAATCATATCGCAAAAGTTTAACACCTATTAATAAGAGGATAACAAATATAGGCATTAAAGTATCACGCCTCTCACCGCTACAAAACTTGGTGAAAAGCTGTTACGAGACAGAAACGCCTAAAGGCCGATTTCGCAACAAGACGGAGCAAACAAAAAGGTTGACTTCTCCCTTGGAAGGTTTTGCGACGGTTAGCCCTATAAGAAATCCCAATACATTGATGACACCCAGCCCGCTAGATGGCACCGCATGTGTTCGAAAAAAAAAGATAGTTATCTTAGGAGACGAACAAGCGAGAGGTCTAGCCTCGCAAGTATACTATGACCGAATGAAAAGAGACGACACGACATATGAAATTTTTGGCATGATTATTTCATCATCCAGCTGTAATGTTGTACTTAATTATTGTAATCAATTAGTTGAAACCTTAAGTAAAGATGATGTAGTAATTTTATCAATAGGTTCTAACGACAAAAGTCCTTATAGCATATTGTCAAATGTTAGTAATATACTATACATATTGCGGAGACAAAAAGTCTTTATGTTACAAGTACAGCATAACCGATTTTTGAATGTTGATTTGCTAAATCATAAATTACAATTATTAACCAAGAACTTTGAAAATTGTTTATGGATTAAGAATAATACTTATTGCAATTACAACAAAAAACTACTGTTAAAAAGACTCAGCTTTATATTAAACGTGGAAATAGAGTTATTATTATATAAAAAAAATAATATAAAAAGTATTGTAATATATAAAAACACAAGTAACAGCTCTTCGCAAAGCTGTAATAACGTTTTAACTACTAAATCTAGCACAAACATTCAAAGGCCAACACAGTTACAGTCTAGTATACAAAAGACAACGCCTATATTATTAAGTAAAGAAATGAAACATAAAAAGGGTACAATCCCATATTACTTCTTAAAAAATACAACTTTAGTTAGTAATCAACTTTTTCGTGAATAAAAAAGAAGATTGTAGCAAGTTAACGATATTTCACCAAAATATTGCAGGTGCTATAAATAAATCTGAAGAGATTGCATTTACTATTTCAGAATTTGCAAATAATAATAAGGAAATTGATATAGTCTGCTTAACAGAAACTTTTATAAAAAAAGGAATGGAATCGTTATTAAAAATACCGGGGTATAAGGTTATTTCTGCATATTCCCGTGACAAAAAACGGGGTGGATCATGCATAATCGCTAAAAATAGTATTCAATGTAAAAATCTATGTATTGTCAATGAATTCAGTAGTAAATTTAGTTTCGAAATATCCGGTATCGAGATTGTATCGCCTAAAATATTAATTTTATGCATTTATAGAACCCCTAATAGCGACCCTTACATATTCCTAGAAAAATTAGAGAATTTGTTATTAAGAATTACTATAAGGTCCAAAAAAATTGTGCTGTGCGGAGACTGGAACCTCGACACATTAAATCCGAATAAGAGCTGTAAAGAACTGATTAATCTATTAAAAAATTTCGATTTAAAAATACACATTATGAAACCAACTAGAAAGATGGCATGTCTCGACCAATTTGCCAGTAATTTTAAAGATTGTACTGCCGAAGTGCACTATTTAGGACTATCCGACCACGAAACGGGACAAATTTTCATGTTAAAAATAAACTAGAATTAATATCGTGGACTACGAGCGTCAGAGACTTTAGTAAGGAAAATATATCAAAATTTTGTCAATGTTTAGCATCGCTCTATTTCTCTGAACTATATGAACAAAAAAAATTAAATCAAGCTTATAATAAATTTAACGAAACATTTGTGTTGTTTTACGAATTATGTTTTCCGGTTATATTGTGTAAAAAAAGTAATAAAAAGTTAAACAAAGCTTGGTTGACAAAAGGACTAAAAAAATCGTGTCTCGAAAAAAGAAAATTATATCTTAAATATAAAATGATGAGTGCAAACAAAACCAAAAATTATAAAAAAATATGTAAACTATCATTCGATACTTAGAAAATGTATAAATAAATCAAGACAGCTTCAAAATAAAGAATACATAAATAAAAATAAAAACAAATGTAAGGCAGTTTGGGACATTATAAATAATAATATAAATGACATAAAACTTAATAAAGGAATAAATAAAATAAAAAATAATGACAAAGTTTATACGGATCCTAAAGACATAAGCGAAGCTTTTAATAATTATTACATAAAATTGACGAATAAAGAATTTAAATTCAAAACAAATGACATTACAAAAACATTAACAAATAATTTAAATACAATATTTTTAAAACCCAGTGATAATAATGAAATATATGGGATAATAAATAGTCTAAATAACACAAATTCGGTAGGAGTCGACAATATTAATACGAAAATTATTAAAGCTTGTGCTAAAAGTATATGTGGCCCTTTAAGCTATATTATTAATCTTTCTTTCGAAGAAGGTGTTTTTCCGGAAGCACTAAAAATGTCTATTGTTAGACCCCTGTTTAAAAAAGGGGATACTACCGATATGACCAACTACAGACCGGTTACCCTAATACCAGTGATATTGAAGATATTCGAAAAGGTAATGTTAAAAAGACTTTTAGATTTTGTATCGTCGTATGACATACTCAATAAGGAACAATTCGGCTTTCGTAAAAATAGCAATACAACATTGGCTTGTTTCAATTTGATTAAATATATAACAGATACTGTAAATAAGAGAATCCCTGTAGTTGCGATATTTCTTGATATGAGCAAAGCATTTGATTTTGTAGACCATAAGCTGCTTTTATTTAAACTAGAAAGATATGGAATTAGAGGTAATGCTTATTATTGGATTAAAAGTTACCTAACTGGTCGACAACAATGTGTAGAAATCTCAAGTATTAATAGGGAAAATCAAATTGTGAATAGATCAAGTTTTTTACACAATGAGTTCGGTGTCCCCCAAGGTAGCATACTAGGCCCGTTACTATTTCTGCTTTACATTAACGATCTTCCTAATGTAACAGATCAAAAAGTTATTCTTTTCGCTGACGACACAACCGCTATAATTAAATATGAAAATTTAGACTCGTTTGAAAGTAAAATATGTAGTACAATTGACAAAATTCTTTTATGGCTAAAACTTAATAATTTACAAATTAATCTGCAAAAAACTAAAATTATTCAATTTAGGGACTATCGGACACGACCAATTGACATTAATATTACCTTCGAGGGCATAAAGCTAGAAGAAGTAAACTCAACAAAATTTTTAGGTATAATGGTAGACCAACATTGTGACTGGAAAGAGCATATAAACTATGTATGCGATAAATTAGAGAAATTTGTATACGCCATAAAAATGTTACGCCTTAAAGTATCGGCTGAAGCGGCAATGTACGCATATTACGGTTACGTGCATTCGGTGCTCTCGTATGGGCTATTGCTGTGGGGGAACTCCGTTGCTATTGATAAGGTCTTTAAGGTACAAAAAAAATGTGTGAGAGCCATTTGTGGAGCTTTGTCGCTGGATAGTTGTAAAACGTTATTTCAGAAACTTAATATATTACCTATAGTATGTTTGTACATAAGAGATATTTGTGTTTTTGTAAAGGAGCATTCGAATTATTTTTTAAATAATGCAGCTGTCGTTAACAGAAGTGCCACGTCTAGATACAAACATAAGTTGTACATACCTCAGTGTCGTTATGATCTTTACAAAAGAAATGTGTATTTTAATGCTATTAATATATATATAATAAATTACCAGATCGTTTCAAAGATCTAACTATTAATAATTTTAAAAGGCAAATCTCAGAATGGTTGTCCAAGAATTGTTTTTATACATTAAATGAATATATAACATTAAAAACTAATAATAATTATTAAATTGACATAAAATACGAATAATTTGTAATTCTATAATATTGACATTAATAATAAATAACAATAAATATTATATTATTAAATTATGTATTGTGCATGTGTGTGCGCCTTTGTGTGCATGTCTGATTTTTGTAATGTATATTTTTTTTTGTTTTTTTGTAACTTGTTGTGTGCACAATAAAGTATATTTGTATTGTATTGTATGTAAAATAATGATTAAGTATGTTCTCTTCATTTTATATTGCATGCCATTGTAATGGCGGAATGTCTGATCTTTATGTAACTAACTGTAACACCTTGTAATGTACGATATTCTTGCAATAAATGATTATGATTATGATATGATTATGATTATATCTAACACGAACTTTGAAATAAATTAAATTGAATAAAGTTTAAAAACTAATAACTCGCTCTAAGAAGTACGAAACAAGAAAATAGTCCCCGCTGAAGTTATTATGTACAGACTGTAAAACAATTACCGACTTTTAAATTAACAACCTTTTTACACGTAGTATATTTTAAAGAAGTTTTATACATCATACTGATAGACAGAGATAGGTAGAGTTTAAAGGATAGCCATCTAATCTGAGGAACAATGATTCATATCAGTTATGAAGTTGGAAACTGTAATTGATATTCTGGCATTCAGTGAAGTTAGGACTTAAAGTTGCCTTTGTCTTAGAACTTACAAAGATATATAATATCCGTGCTAAGTATCCGTAGAACTTGTGTTGCAAGTACCAGACAATGGAAACACTTTTACACTAAAATTCCTAATAAAATTACTCCATTTCCATGTAACTATCTTCCTTAAACGCTACCGCCTGCCTTTACTATTTCCATGTGATTGTTCTTATAATCTTTCCATTTTGTGTCTAAGGCTTATATTCTCATTTCCACATGTGATTTTGTTTACTTTTCTTTTAATTAATGTTTAACTTTAAAAGCTGTACCTTTAGTTTCTCCTGTACCTTGAATATTACATCATGATGCTGTCTCTTATCCGGCTCGATATAACCAATTTTTAGTGTAGGTCTATTGCAGGGAATGGTTAATCGAAATGATAATGGGCTATGGGGTGAGGTTAGTGGAATGGCTATTGGGTATCTAGGACTATGGAATGACTATGGCGTCCGCCACATAATTTATTTAGTAAAAAAAAAATATACGAATATGGATCTTAGAAAGTAATACATTAGATACTGCTCTTTTTCATTACACTAGAGAGGAGATCAATCTTAATAACGAGGGGAAGCACATTAGTTATCCTTTATTATTTGTAAAAGCCTATCAATATAGCTAATGTATCCGAGGATATTATGATACGTAATAGGAAAGAAGAATCCTATTAAATGTAGGCGTAAAGGAAATACGTTATAATGATACCAATTTTAATGTCACTTATTTACTGTCGTATGCTTATAATCAATAATGACACATTAAATTAGTGAATTTAGTCTTCAGATTAGTTGAGTTAGACTAAAATAAAATGCATTACTAAAGGAGACTTATTTCATTATAATGAGAAGTATGAAATGTTAAAACTCCTAATAAAAAGACAAGTAGGTAACAAAAACGAATAAAAAATTGAAAATAACCCTTCGAGGTGTGATGGGAATGTTACACGCTACGTTTCTATCACACGTAACATATGACCTTGACCTTGAAGACCAGGATCAATTTCCACCAAACATAGCTAAGAACACTTTCGACTGATATACCTTTCAAAGAAAAAAAATCGCATTAAAATCGGATCATCCGTTTGGGAGCTATGGTGCCACAGACAAACACATACACATTTACAAAGACAATTAAAACTTTAACACCTCGTCGTTTTTGCGTCGGGGGTTAAAAAGTAACACTTAAGCACGATCCTAATTATTACTTTGATATGATTTTAAGATACCTTTTTAATGATCATAATATTTTCTTCTCGGTTTCTCAAAAATTGTCAATGAAGTAAAATGCGATAACTATGCAAAGATTAGTATGATCAAAGCGTGTGTTATCAGTAATCGTTAAGTCACCAACCAATCAGGCCAATCGATGTGACCAGGGTGGCTATTCACAACTCCCGTTCGATTCGGATATCAAAACTTACCGTGCGGTTATTGGGCAACGCTTAGCGCGGCAACCGTTTACTGGCTGTTGCGCAGGGAAGCTGTCGAATCCCAATCAAATTATGTATTGTGCGCGGCGCTCGGAGGAGTGGAACCACACACGTTCCTCGGTCTCAGGACCGGGGCCTCCACACGCCACATGTCGTCTTGCCATTCAGGAATAAGTCTTCCAAGGCTTCCTTCCCTTAGAGCTACGGTTTTCCCCTACGTTCTGTCGAGGAGGTTTTCCCTAGAAAAACATAAGCAACTAATACGGCTCGGTAGCCACAATACCGGGTCCTTCGACCCCACGTAGAGGGACACTTGTCTCTGGTCGTGGTTCCCCCGCTCCCGGCCACTCTGGCTAGGAGCGAGTGAAATGCATAGGTAGAATATTGTGAATCATCCATTGTGCAAAGAACAAGATTTTATGGTTATCTTACACGTGTCATAAACGGCCGCTTGAAGTAATTGCTGACGCCCAAATTCTCAAATGGTTCGTAAAATCAGATGCTAACAAATACGTCATGTTGTCTTGTCTGCTAAACAAGTTTGATAGACTTTAGTACCATTTAAAAAAATAGGCAATAACGACAATCATTAACTATCTCTTAGTTTATTTTTTTACCTTTATAAAATTTAATCTTCCATTTTTTTTAACCTAATATTATCCAAGATTGATAAGAATATGTGCTATTACAATATAGAAGTACAGAAAGATTTTATTTAGTGCTCTATAGTCTATTTTTTTTTCTTTTCTTCTCGACTCGAAACTTAGTTTACTTAAGTATTTAAAAAGAATTACGAATTTATTAAAAGTGTCACGGAAAATTCAGTTTGCGTTAAGTCTAAATGAATGGAAATCCCGAAAAAATTATAAAACCATACCCCGGAAATTCGCTTTATAAAATTGAGTGAACTTTTCGAGTACGTGGGCGTATGCGATGACCTTTGTGGATTCCGTTTGGGTTTGTTCGTTCATTCGTTCGTTCATTAGAGCTATTTGCTCATAATTGAAGTGCTCGTTAGCGAGTTAGAATGTCAAGAGGATCAAAATACGAAGGGCAACGTTATCGATAACCTGGATTTTGTTTATTGGTGTGTTTCATCTTAACTCATTTGAGCAACCTCTGAAAGTTATGTCATAAATGTAATTGTTATTATAGTTAACATCGTTTTTGCTGTGAAATCTTTATTTGCGCGGCTTGGTAGTAAAATTGTCTCAAATGCCGTGACGGAAAACGGCATGACACTGTCGTAGCACTACGTAACCGTATAGACTCTGTTGTGTGTTCGCTTATACACTGTGAGTTTTCTATCAGACAGTTTTCACATCAGTCGCTAGTCTCGCAGATGGCAATTTTTTTCGCCAAATTATACAAGTCTCTTTTAATCCAAAATGCGTCAACATTTCGAAACCCTACTAGGGCTTATAATATTATATTGATACCATTACAAAGCTACAATTAAGCTAAGAAAAAAGTCACAGTGTACGTTTCGAGACTCCAGCAAAACTGTTTTTATAGCCTGATACTTTTTAGTTTTGACTTCAAAGATATCAGTGTTATGTTTAAAAGGTTAAAATGTTTTAAAGATGTCAGCTTCTCTCAAAATAGGTGTGTCTTATAATACATCAATTTAAACAACGACTGTAATAAAGTTTCTCCAAGAAATCCAACATCTTATGAAGACGCGTCATTTCGTTGTGTTACTGGATAATGATATCGTATAAAATACGTTCTTGTCTGAACACTGAAAATCTATTTAACAAGTGCGTCGTAGAACAGTAACTTTCTTACTAATAAAAATATTTGCTATTCGAATACGCTGTAGGTTTCTTTTCTTATCAGATTTCATAACAGACGGGTAGAAAACATTGTGTAGCCTAAAAAGTGAATATTAGTCAGGGTTACCCCATACGTTGTTTTCTGTTTTATTAGTATCAAGCTAATTTTTCGTGAGTACCTTCATTTTGATGAGTCGCCCAAGATTTTTTTGGACGGAACTCGGACGGATAAAAAAATTTCTCAACTTTCAAGCGTAGGACCGGGCGTAACATACCACCCAATTATGTCTGTTAAATTACATTAATATTTACTAAGCAATAAAAGCAATATAATGACTTAACATCTGGGAGGTACGAGTATGAACGCAAAAAACACATGCAACGATATGTTGAAAGTTTGAGGGAAATCCATCGAGTTTTTTTGGGCTTAGAAGAAAATACGGAAGCGAAATTTCACGTGTAAATATATTCAATCTGTTGCCTGTACTTTTAAACTTTTTCATTATTATAAACTTTTATAATCATCAGTATTTACATATTATTACAAAGCAACCTCGATTCTGAAAACAATATTGTGTCTTTGGATACTTAAATTGCTTGCTTTTATCTATACACTAATATTATAAGGGGAAAGATTTGTATTTTTTTGCAAACAAACTCAGAAACTACTGGACGGATTTTGATGATTCTTTCACCATTTGGACGCTTCGTTATTCCTGAGTAATATAACCTATGTTTTATAAATTTTAAAGAAGTGAAGACGAAGGGTAGATTTGAAAGTTTGTAAGAATGTAACGACGTATTATGTAACTGCAGTACGGATTTTGAGTTACATATTGGATTAACACATAGAGTTAATTTTACCGGAGAAAAATGTACGGTTCACTTGAGTTTAATATTTTGTGCGTACGAATGTAGCTGGAAACATCTAGTTACCCATTAAAATATAAACCTGCATTTTATCTCTAGCACGAAGTAGATATATTATGACAGAGACACGACCTAGTAGTAGAAAATGGTATCATCCTAATACTGACAATTCGACTGGATATTTTTTTTTCTTCCGCCATCTAGCGCCACTATTGGAAAATACTAATATACTTGTCGAAGAAGAAGAAGATCTCAGACGTCTTGTTTAACCACTTGGACGTGTTCAGTGACAGTTGGCTATGACAGCTCGTTTGACAAGTGTCACTTACGTCAGTGAGGATGGAGGGCATTGTCGACGAGACCACGGGGAGGATATTCTCTGGGGAGAGACGATTGGAAGAGACGGTGTGAAGCGGAGGTTCACGCACGTTAGCCAAGTTGTCAGCTGACCTCGTCACGTCTTGAGATGAATCCGTTTGCATCCACGATCTGAGTTAATGTTTTAGAGTGAAACTATTTGTGATACGATGAATATACCAGTACTGTTTGTGCGGTTTATTATTTCCTGACGATACCAATCAATCAAACAGACGCCCACATATAATTCTCCTTCCGATATCAGAGTGGGATATACCCGCAAAATCAAGATAGATGGTTACAGGGTACCTACAAATTGTTGGATTGGATATGGCCTTGAGGACATTCAGATCACGTTGAGACGGAACAGATTATATTACGGAGCCTCCACTACCAAAGGCAGCATGGTATATGCATAGCAGAAAGACGATTGATGGGATTACAGCGCTGCTGACGATGGTAACGTGCTGACAATGGGAATGTGACGATTTACAATGAGAATGTGACGATTGACAATGGGAACGTGACGATTTACAATAGAACCACGATAATATGACAAGATTGACGTGGCTAGTCAACGACAGGTCTTGGTTATAAGCTTGATGGCTTTGGTAACAGGTGGTAGCAATCTTTTTATTCCTCATTATAATTTGGAAGCCTTCAAAGTAAATACAATTTCAAAGTTTCCATGAAATTGCTTGCCCAAAAATCTAAATAAACTTTAAAGTTTAGTGTTCGTTTGTATTGCTGTTTTGTTTTATTTGTAGATGGACAATACACTGGGATAGTGCTGGACTGGACGATGCATAGCCTTGCATAGCTTGCATGCTTGCCCGATGCATAGAATGAGCTTTGCTGGGTAACCAACCAACGCAGATGGGCATTGTGTATCTTATGGACTATTCTACTTGCTTCGCAAAGATGTGAACTGGTAGTATGAGTATCATTACTTATTTCATTGTAAAGTTCAGAATTAGTCTGGTTTTATAATCACAGTATTAGTAACAGAAAAGAGATTCAAAGTAAAAGATCTTACAGTATTTTGATACTTAAATTATGTGAGTTTTAAAACTTGTTATTATACTAGCTATATTCTTATTAATAGAGTGAAATCAACACAGTTAATAAAGAAGAAATCAAAGTTTGATTTTAATGATAATAATTATTATTACACAACAAGTAAAGGTCTTATGCAGGTGAGCACAAGTTGTAAACAAACAGGCTTATACAATAACATTGACATGTTCTTTGTAAATATTGTTTACATGATAGTAAGTAGGTAGACAAGTTTGTAGGAGCGAGAAAGACAATTCAAAAAGAATTAAAAATTTATTTAAAGTTACAACTTATTAAAGCTTAAAACTTAATTAGGATTAACATGCAGAGCTTTTACATGTTATCTTCTGTCGGGACACAACCAAGCAGAAATTCATGCCACAATCAAATGTTCCCATAGGGAGCATTTACAATAGCTGAAACAAAATACAACAACACATGTGTGTTAAATAAACAAAGCTTTGGTCATAATTAATCTTGGGATGCAATTAATGTGTTATCCCTTAGTTTCTACGTGAAGTCCATTTTAAAGTCAAGTGCTGAGGGCTTGACAAATCACTAGTTACAACAAATCTTAAGAGTAGTCAATAAATCAATAAATTGATCATGGGGTCTTGAGGGTTAACATAAGTAGGTAGTGTGAAACTACATACTTAAATGTAATTTTCATTGGTGAGTTTAAAACAAAGAAAAAAAAAAAAAGAGTATCTTTAAATAATGTCTTGTACATTGTTATTTATTCCTAAGCTGGCCATAAAAATATCTGTTAAAGTAAATTTGGAATACATATTACCTACAGATTTAACAGACTTTTACTTTTTAGAACATTATGCGATATGGAATAGTTTAAAATTCGTCCAACAGGATAATATTGGTTGTGATATGAGTTTTATGGAATTAACACATTTTAATTTCATGTTTCAGAAGTTACTGTATGTAAGCTGGAACTAATGGTGAACAAGGCATCACACACTCAACGGTCCAAGAGTCTCAGAGGCCGTGGCAGTCCACTGATGCGGTGGAAGATTAGAAAGTTCATTGAGTGACTTCAGTTAGCTTCGACCAACTTGGTGATTTTGTAAAAGGTTGTAAACGCACTAGCGAGTCTTCAGGTATTATGAATGATGAATGAATCGCCTCTGTGGTCTAGTGGTTCAGAGCTTAGCTCTCGACCCGGATTCGTGGGTTCGATTCCCACGTTGAAACAACAAAAAAGGTTGTTTTTAGGATTGGTTAGGACAATGCAGACTGATCACCTGACTGTCTGACAAGAAAGATGATCCATGCGTCAGATGGGCATGTAAAAGGTCGGTCCTGTGCCTATTCTCTAGCCAGACGTGTCGACTTACCGTTCCGCTGGGTTGTGAGAGTGAAGGGAAGAGAGTCCTTCTGTGTATTGCGCACACACTTGGGCACTATAGAATAACTCTTGCGTAGCTGGCCTGGTTTCAATGAAATTGGCTACCGACAACTTACCGTTCCGCTGGGTTATGAAAGTAAAAGGAAGAGAGAGTGCTTCTATGTATTGCTCACACACTTGGACACTATAAAATAACTCTTGCGTAGCTGGCCTGGTTTGAATGAAATTTGCTACCGACACCGAAATCGGTGAAGGGAGCTATTATTATTATTATGAATTACTCTGGGGTCCAGTGGTTTAGAACCTAGTACTCGATGTGGGTTCGATTCCCGCGGCAGTACAACTAAAAATGTTTATTTTTGTCAAGTTTAGTGAGGACAGTGCAATCTGATCTTTTGTTATTGTGTGACTCTAAAGTAATAGCTTATTTTCATTCAATCAGTTAGATCATTGAAAGGAAATTAAATTAATTTTACTGCATAGTGAAATCTAACATTTTAATCTCATTGTTGTTGCTGATATTTAAACCGCGATAGTTTTGTTCTTGAGATACAGCCTGATTAAAGACAGACAGGCACAGCGAAGTCTTAGTAAATAAATCCCTAAAAGAACTTAATTTTAGATAGTCTGAACATTTTTTTGTGCTGTTTCATTTTGTGTACAGTGGATCGAGCTTCGAGCAACGCTAGCGACGCAACACGACGCGACGGAGCGCGGCGAGCGATGCAGCGCAGCGCGGTGGCGCGGCGGCTAGACGACTGTCGTCTGTACTTCGTTGAAGTATCACATTCGAAACCAAAATTATTTGGTGAGCGTAATTGTTTATCTACTGACTGTAGTGTGATACTGGCGGAGTCGGGGTCTTCACAGACCATACGCTGTGCATGTGCACACGGGTAGCCGCGGTTAACACAAATGTGTTAAGCGGTTGACGTATGTCGGCGATGGAGCCGTGTCATAGAAGTCAAATTCTGATGACAATATTTGACCTACCAGACATCATTTCGTAGCAGCAACCATTAAAAGTCGGTACCTCTTGGGGCAACTCAAGTAGGACGCGGAGCGCAGCGGGCGTGTGATGCTGGAAGGTTGGGGTCTACACAGACCACATGATGTGTATTCAATGAGTGATGCACACGTGTTAGCCGTGGGGAGAACACGTCGTGTTACGCGGCTAACGTATTTCGACTAAAGAGCCCTGGTCATATAGGCATTACCTGAGACTTTGCGTAGTTTATTGTTGTGCATTAAAGAAGTTAAAGTATCTGTTGAGATTACTATTAGAGAATAAACTAGCAAATTGGTCTAAAATTGTAGAGTCAGGTTAGGCCGAGCAAAAGGCTTGTGATATTGCAGCTGGTTTTCTCTTTTACAGGAGCAGCACACGAGGACGTGTGACTGGTCAGAATGGCCGTGTCGAAGAAGAAGAAGATCTCAGACGTCTTGTTTAACCACTTGGACGTGTTCAGTGACAGTTGGCTATGACAGCTCGTTTGACAAGTGTCACTTACGTCAGTGAGGATGGAGGGCATTGTCGACGAGACCACGGGGAGGATATTCTCTGGGGAGAGACGATTGGAAGAGACGGTGTGAAGCGGAGGTTCACGCACGTTAGCCAAGTTGTCAGCTGACCTCGTCACGTCTTGAGATGAATCCGTTTGCATCCACGATCTGAGTTAATGTTTTAGAGTGAAACTATTTGTGATACGATGAATATACCAGTACTGTTTGTGCGGTTTATTATTTCCTGACGATACCAATCAATCAAACAGACGCCCACATATAATTCTCCTTCCGATATACTTATATATAATTACTAATTTCGTTTCGTATCTTCTTCTTAATTAAGGTGTTGAATTTGGCTTAATGTGATGTTATGCTTAAAATAATATGTTTATCTTTATTTTAATGTCAATATTTGTACTTAATTCGGCATATTTACATTTTATGATTTACAAACGTTAATAGTAGTAACATCTATTGCAATTTTTTTGTATTAAAGATAGATTGTATGGGATGGTAGGCCATACCTCTAGCAAAGAAAACAGCTATATAAATGTACCACCAATTAAATGAATTAACAGACCAGTCCAATGCAAATAAAACCACTCAACTAATGAACGAAAAGGAATTACAATAATCATGGTGTAAATATCTCGTTAACGTTACATAATGTCCCTTGTCCTTTAGCTAATAGAAGTTGACCTTAGGTCAAGTAATTAGGGTCACATGGTCATGTAAGGGACACTTCAAGCAAAAAGATTTCACACTTGACTTGATTTTGTTTGGCGTCCCGAGATTACAACCTCGCTTTTAGGGATTCTTAATTAGATTAGAATTCATCAAGGTATTGCTTGAGCATGCTTTCCTTCTCTTTTTAACCTACGACAAAAACAAATGGGTATTATAATATTATAATAATAATAAAATAATCTTCTGTCTCTGTGTAATGTGTATGTCTGAAATTATTTTGTTAGCGTGGATAGGTTTATAATTAAACGATACTTGTACTTTAAAGAGTGGACTGTATTTCGTAGAACGTTACAATATTACAAATAATTAAGTATGTTGAGCCTACTACGGCGTGAGGTGAAGTGCCCGCCGGCCGGGGCCGCGCGGGGTGCGGGGGGAAATCTACGTTGGCGCCGATCCGCTCGTGGTCCGGATCCGATCGTCGATCCGTACCACGAGCGGATCGGCGCGAACAATTTTGACTTAGCTTCTTTTTTTACCCGACTTCGGCGAAGCCAAAAGGAAGGCAGTAGTAATGATTTTGGCAGTCTATATGTATGTATGTATGTATGTTCCCTCGTAGAGGTTAAACTACTGGTCCGATTTTAATAAATAAGGTGTCTATCGATTCGTAGTAATCCCGCGAGTAACATAGGCTATATAATTTTTCGAAAAATTTTAGATTTTTAAATTATACCTCATAAACTATCTCCAAAAAAAATAAATTTAGATAATTGTATTGTATTTAGTATCAAACGATAGGTCTTGGCAAGCACATTACAAATATGTAATTAAATATTTTATTAATTATTATATTTTATTGTTAAATTCAAAATAAACGTTTAAAATGCGGTCGTACAAGTAGTACTTGACAATACAAAATTAACATTAATAGGCTACAATAAAACTAAATATATAACTTTTTTGCGTTTTGTACGAAACCCTTTGAGTCTAATCCTACTCGCACATGGCCGGTGAATCCGCTGAGCCCTGTAATGTGGTAACCTCAAATCGAAACACTAACAGTATTTTATAATTTTCTGAGTTTAATTTTCGATTACTATTTTCATCCAAATCGATAAAGAAGTTTATTTAATAATAAATAAATACTAATTTATAAAAACTATATGAAAATATGTACTATTTTCATATAGTTTTTGTAAATATGTATTTAATTATTATTAAATACACAGGTACTGTAGTACCTTGTGTTGCTATGCGACCTATGCCCGTCTAATTGTAATCCACATTCCAGATGCAATTAGGTACCTACGCTCACATTATATATCTAACCTGGGAGGTAAATCAAGATTCCATAGCTATTTATCGCTTACGAAGTTCGAAAACAAAATGTATGGAATTTGACATAAGCTAAATGACATAAGAAATCGCTTGTCATTTAGCGAAGCTTATGCCCAAATCCCATACATTTTGTTTTAGAACTTCGTAAGTGATAAATAACGATGGCATCTTGAATCGGGGTCAGATTTCACCTTTGATCACTATCTTCTTCATCTTCATATATATAAAAATGAATTGCTGTTCGTTAGTCTCGGTAAAACTCGAGAACGGCTGAACCGATCCGGCTATTTTTGGTCTTTATATTCATGGAAGTCCAGGGAAGGTTTAAACGGTCTGTATGCTCAACGAAGTGGGCACGGGTCAGCTAGTAGATTATAATAAATAAACACACTTATATCATAAAGGCGAAAGTTTGTGTGTAAAATGATTACTTCGCAAAAACTGCGAACTTTTTGAAGAAATTACATTATAAGAATAAAAAAAGCAAAAAATTACCGCGGGATTTCATTTTGCGCTTACAAAGTAGAGGAAATAGTCTACTTGTTTATGGAACTGAAAATAAATTTCCCATATCCTGGTGACTAAAATGTGCATTTTGCATTTTATGTTATTAGGAAAACTTACAGCATTATATGAAACGTTACAATAAAATGACATATTAAAAAACTTAATGCCAATTACAAGTTTCCATTATACAAGTACGAAAACAAATTAAAATAATGCACGTCATGCTAAGCATCTAACCATAGAACTACGTACTAACACTAACTATATATATAAAACTAAAACTTAAATCTATAGTAATATTTAACATAATGCATGCTCAAACCACAAGAAAAGGATTACCAATTAAATATAATAATAGCTCCCCTCACCGATTTCGGTGTCGGTAACCGATTTCATTGAAACCAGGCCAGCTACGCAGGAGTTATTTTATAGTGCCCAAGTGTGTGCGCAATACACAGAAGCACTCTCTCTTCCTTTTACTCTCATAACCCAGTGGGACGGTAAACCGACACGACTGGCGAGAGAACAGGCGCAGGACCGACTTTTTACATGCCCATCCGACGCATGGATCATCTTTCTTGTCGGACAATCAGGTGATCAGCCTGCATTGTCCTAACCAAACTTGAAAACAACATTTTTTTGTTGTTTCAACGCGGGAATCGAACCCGGGTAGAGAGCGAAGCTCTGAACCACTAGACCACGGAGGAGTTTTTTATTAAATTAAATATACAACCTGACTGGTGAGACATGTGCAATATTTAAGGAGAGTACTCGGTACTCGATTCCCATTATAAATATATAGTAAAATTAGGTACTTAATGTTTACCAAATTTTCCCTTAAATAAATGATTCATGGATACTATGAAAATTACGCGGCTAGGCAAGTAGGCATACCTATGTAACGGGCGCCGCACCCTAGCGGCGGCGTGCGACATCAACATAGGTAGTACAGGCACGTTCCTACGCGCGGTGGCGGTAATTAATAATAATTATTTGAGTTTAAGTTACATTTACTCAGTGATTAATTGATTATTTTTTTTTCATTTCATATAATAGCCAAATATCACGTCCTCAAGTATTGCTCATGTTTCACCAGTCACACCGTAGAGTCAAAGACGGATTCACCATGGCTCATTATTATGCTTTGTAATTAAAAAATAATATACATATAAGGGGAAAAAATTTAAGGGGAAAAAATTGAAAGGGAAAAAACTAACGGAAAGATGCGTTCTACTCACGCCACTGGGCTTTTGTGAATCAATAGAAGTGTAGTTCAAATCCCTAGCGGGACATTTTTTCAATGGCGGCTTCTAACCCCTTTTTGGGTCAAATTAAGCATAATCAGCTGGTAGATCGTAGCTGGCTCGCCATTGCTCACTCTAAATTAAAAAAGTATTTTATGCGTCTTATAAAGTTGGGTTCACATCAAATACAAAATCAAAGAACAAAGAGTTAGAACTGGAACAAGAACATTCTTTCGTGATATTTTAGTAACAACAGGAACAACGAAAGAATGTTCTACATCTTTTTACAAAAAAAATTTGATAGTGTGTAGATAGAATACGCATTTGCTCGGTTGGTGAAAACTGCAAACTCAAAGAAAAACTATCAAAGGGCCGACTGTTTAATCGTCAGACAACTTTTCTGATGAATATATTATATCACACTAGCTGGTACCCGCGACTTCGTCTGCGTACTTTTAATTTGAATATTATTTAAAAGAACGGTATAGATTTGGGTATAGCGTTTGGTTAAAAGAGAGTTGGTATATTTAAAAAAAAAATCTATTTACAGTAGGTATAAGGTACCTATGTATTCCATTGAGTGGCAGAAAGTACCTAGGGATTATTTATTATGTCCAAGAGACACTTACAGGGGCCAGCGTCACGTTGTGTACAAAAATATTAAAAAAAAAACGATTGTCGACAGAAACTTGACAACCATTTCGGAGTTTAACAGATGCCGTCCAGCCTCCGTCTTCTGGTGCTCTTCTACGATAACGTCTGGTAGCCGTTCTCATTATGGAGAGTATGTTTTAGTAGGTTGCGAGGATTTTTTTTGTGCAGTTACGGTCTTTCATGCACGGGCACAGAGGGTTTTCAGCCCCGCATGGATCGTGTTTTTCATAACAATATCGTAAAGTGCCTTGTTCATTGTTCGGATCTGGTATTTCAGCGCTTATAATTTTATCCATTTGGTCAGGTCGCAATTTATCTTATAACTAAAGCAAAATGTGGGCATGTGGGAGCCCTCGCTTCTGCCACTCAATGGAATACATAAAGCATTGCACTTCTCCAAAAACGCATCATTTAGTTATTACAGTCATAAGCTTTTTAACTTTTCACCTAAACACTCTGGCAATGACGTCGTGCCTATCGTTGGCGTTTTGAACTGGCATCAATTCGTCAACTATTTCAGACCAAGATGGATTGCAGGTGACCTTCACCTGCAATCAAAAAATCAGGTCGACCATACGTACGCACATAGGCAGATGCGTCTTGAGTATACTCGTGTAAGTATCGGGGACTGTTCACAAACGAAGAGGGCAGAATCAGAATTTTACCTATAATATTAGGGTTCACGTTGGCATCATTCAATGTCTTGAATCATCATCTTTGAGATGAATATAATTTTCTTAGTTTTGTTTGATTAAAATATATGTATCGCAATCTTTCACTTTCAACCTTCACGTACATACATATTAACATAAAACTGGATAGCGAGCTGTTTGCATCGTTGTATTACGTTAAAATCGTCTTCGCGTATCATCATATTATGATAGGTATATAAAAGTCCATGCTCGATAGTTTTTTGTTGGGCAAGGGGAGGTTGGTCACTGGATTGACTTGTGGAATTAGATGGAACTATGAACTAAAAGATCCCGAAATATTAAGTATGTACAAAATTAATGGACCTAACTAATAAAATAATATTTTATTCATTCTAAATATTATCATGTTCCTTGGTTCATTGGTTAAGATTTTGTATACAAAAAGTTTGGCGTCGTAGTTCCCGTTCCGAATCCGTTCCGTTCCGTTCCACATCTTAAGAGACGAAAAACGCTGCACTTCTTAAGAGACCTACCCAAGAGACCAAGTTTCATGGTTTTATCTAAAAAAATTACGAACACCCATACAAACTTTCAACCCCCATTTCACTCCCACGCTGGTTTTCAAAATGCTAGAAAAAAATTTTTTTGTTTCTTATTTAGTGCCTAAATACGAAATGTAATATTTTCATCTTCAAAAATGGAATGTTTGCATAATATACTTGTACCAGAATTAAAACAATGTCTATATGTCAATAATGTCAACGTTTACATTGACATAATATGATGTGACACTGATGCTTAAGATACCAGTCGGCCAAGAGGGTTTATAAGAGTAGGACCTATATACCTACTTACATTAGATGTATCTTATATTAGTAGTTTGCAAGTGCCTTAACCAAACGCAGTAGCATCACAACAGTAATGTCTTTGCACGGATTCATATCAATATATATATTTTTTCTTTTATTGTTCAAAATAAGTTACAAAATATTCTTGTACATGAGTTATCTTGCCGCAAAAACTTCCGGGGGTCTAGACAAGAGGTCGCTCACTAGTTATTTATTCTTTTTTGCATTACCAATTATGTTTTTAAAAGATGTTTTTTAAGTAGTTAGTCGCCTGTAGTTACATTTGCCCCGATACAACTCCTGCAAGTCATCAGGCAGTTCTTCTACAATTACAGGTATTACATTATTTAGCAATCTACTTCCATACAAGTTGTTACAATCGATCTTAATAAATTTTGGAGGCTGTGTCAGTTCATAATAGTAAAGCTCCCAAAGTTACCTACTGAATGCTTACATAATATTGTACTGTATAAACAAACTTGATCTGTAATTGTTACCATAATTATTATGTAATACGTGATCTAAAAAAAAACTACGCATATAGGCTTTGTGCATGTTAAGGTACGATTCCTCCAAAATAGTGTTCAGAAGTTAGCCAACATTTTTTTCACAACTCCAGCTGTGCGGAACTAAGTTGCTAACACCGACTTTACCGGCGAGGCTGTGCGTAACTTTTGTTCACAAATTGTTCACTCACTGGAGTTCGCAACAGCTCAGCACACTGGTGCAATATAATAGCATATGAAGCAAGATGCGAAAAAATGTTAGTGTCATCGACGCGACTCCACTGGCGCGAACAAAAGTAACATTCTATGAATGTTGGGGCACAATTTGTTAATGTTGCGTTAGCGAGTCCACCGAAAAAACATCGGTTACGCACAATGTTCGCAACAGTTCAGAATACCGGTGGAATCTCACCTTTATAGCGTAGTGTTAAACTTCTGAAACGAATCGGAAATCAGCCTCGTCAAAGTTCCAATAAAGCGATGACGTCATCTGTATTTTTAGGCGTCTGTTCCGTGATTTGATTTGAACAGCAATTCAGCGGACCAATTGGTCTGTTTGCGCCTCTCATCGCCGGGAATTACAGCATGTCGGCTTAAGCTGGTTTATTTTGTTCTGAATGCGGACCGATGTAGAAAAATATATATTTTTTTAATTTGTAGGTTCTGAATAAGTTTATCTATATTTATTTATCCATTTTAATTTGTATGTAAGTTTATTATAGGCATTAGTTTATGGAAGTATCTATAATTAGTTAACCGCGTAACCAACAGATTTCGCTGAACGTCGTCTACATCGGGCTATTATAGTAATTTTGATAAATCTGTACAAGCTTTTTTAAAAAGTGATCTATCCTGATATCGGAATATGCTTATTGTATTTAGTACATGGTTTTATTTAGGTAGACGTAGGTTTCTGTTGCATGGTGTACATTTATTTACTTCCAAAAAAGGAGAAGGTTCTCAATTCGCGCGGTTTTTTTGTACAGTTCCTTAATCATAACAAGGGACTGTACAAAAAAACCGCGCGAATTGAGAACCTTCTCCTTTTTTGGAAGTAAATAAATGCGGTTTACTGCTTGGAGCAGTCTCTTTCAGATCAACGCAGAGTTCTGAAAAGAGTAAAGCTCTCAGACTTCCGAATTTTCCGTCCGGAGAGAATTCTGTTCGTTGAAAATAGAACTCTGCGCTAATACAATACAGTTGAATGTCGGACACGCGAGCATCGTGTCAATTTTAACAATTCTTTACTCGTGTGTTTGATTTTCAATAAAGCGATGACGTCATCAGTTTTTTTTTTGCGTATTTTCCGTGACTTGATTTGAACAGCAATTTAGTGGAACAATTCGTTTGTTTGCGCTACTCATTGGGTCGGGAATTACCGCGTGTTGGCTTAGTCTCGACTATATTGTTCTGAATAATAATCGTCAATCTGGCGCCCGATTTCATCAACGCATATTAGTGTTAACGCCTTGTTAAATATCATGCCTTCTCATTCACTGATAGGAATTAAGAGACGAACAACATGATGAACGAAGGATTATCTTTAACATTGCTCGGTGAAACATACCCTAAATATCCGAAAAACTTGTGTTACAAGTACTAGGACAACGCAATAATACCAACAATATACACATATTTAAAACTTTTATTGCATTACACACGTTCCTTCGGTGGGATTCAAACCCGCAATCTTTTTGAAAGTCATAGTGAATGTTTGCGGACCTGGGCGGATATATGGGGAAGGCCCCATAGTATTTAATGCCCTGAAGTTGCTCATACTCGCCACACTTGGAAGGAGGGTTGGCGATCACAGTTTCAATATACAATGTTCGCGAAAACGCTGCTCCCCATTTTCGGATGTACTAATATTCCCTCTGTTGGTTTTAGCGACACCTACGGGCAAGATGGTTGATGGGGAGGTGCTATTCTTATGCCGTGTTTCAGTGTTTCACCAAGCAATGTTAACGCCATGTTAAATATCATGTTATCCCTCTCGTATTTCCTGTCAATGAATGAGATGGCATGGTATTTTAACACGGCGTTAACTTTAACATTGCTTGGTGAAACACGGCCTTAATCCGGCGCCCACGTATAATACATGCAGTTTGAAATTCGAACATATTATGAGTGTCAAATGTCAATGTCAAATTTGACAACTCGACACATGTGTGTTCGATTTTTAACTCTATTTTATTAGCGTAGAGTTATATTTACAGCACTCTAAATTTTCTCCCGGATGATTCAGACTAATATAGTAGGAGCCTTACACCGACGGAAAATCAACAGAAACAATGAATTGAAGTGTTTGTACGAAATTTCAACTTTTCAATTTCTGTTTCAGGTACGAATGGAGTGGTTTGAAGGTTAAGTATGAAGACTTAATATCATGGATTCACCTTCGACCTTACTTTTGTTTAAAATCTTTACTGAAGACCGCAGCGAGATAATAATTATTTTGTACAATGGTAGACTTCTATGAAAGATGGTCCCTAGTCGCATAATATGACCGAATGTTAAATTAGCCTATCCCATAAGATTTCGAAAGATAAAATGGTTTAACCCTTTTATCTTATTTTTTTATACTTATTTTTTTAGCTAATATTTACTGAAATCAAATATTTTTATTAACTATATACTATATACTATATTATAGTTAAATACTAACCTTCAATATATCTTGATAAGATATGTCGTAGAACTTCTTTAATGGAAAGGACACTATTTAGTCATTTTCTATAATTTCCATAATATTATGTACATACTAATACAATATTATTTTTTATTTACAAAAGACAAATAAAAACACGAAACTCTAAATGAATGATAATTGTAACAAAATAAACATATCTGTAGTGTTTGGCTAAATGGTGATCTCTATATCGTGGACAATATAAGTACTATAATTGGTGGGGGGCTGCCCCACTCAATCAGTATTAAGACAGACGTACTAAGAGTAAGACGTACTAGAATTGTTGACGGTAAAAGGAGCCCGCCTTTCGTATAATTTAGTGCACACTACAAATGGCGACGAGGATAAACCTATAATACTAGTAAGTCAGTAATAAGGTCAGTGAAAAAAATAATTAATTTTGTAAATCACGTGCGTATTGAAAAACTAAATTGAAAAGGAAGGATGAGCTCATTGACACCTAAAGTACACTAAAGTATCATGATTATAAACTAGTTTAACTGGCGTAATTGTATTGCATTTCATAGGAGTTTAAAAGATAAGAAAATGCTTAATTGTTTAGTAAGAATGTTCATTACACCCTAATACGAGTCTATTAAACTGGGCACAAAAAGTGTATCAGGATAAGGGGTTAAAATCATCCGTTCAAATAAGTAATATTCTACGAATATGATGAATTCAACAGTGAGTAATAAAATAACAAAGTTATATGGTTGTCTAAGATGGCGAATTCGTTATTGAAATTAAAGGTTGACGTGTAAAATAAATGACATCTAAAGTTCTAGCTCCTCTAAATGTCGAAAAATTAATAGTTAAAACACGTTTGTATAAAAAAAGATGAAGATGGCGGAAGCTGCATAATGCCCGTCTATCGGTTCATCGGGATTTTCAATATTACACTGTTCTCACAAGTGCAAGCACGATTTTGATACGATATTCCTCATGAAAGGCAATGATAGGCAAGAGCCTATCTCTCGACTCCATCATCACATCAGTTCGACAGTATCATATTGTTCAGAACTACATAAAGTTGCCGTTCTATAACGCAACGATAGTTGGAAGATGGATAAATTAGTTACTTTCCATTACAATATTAGTTATAAACAGACCAACAAATAAAAGGGTTTTTCCAAAAGTGTAATTACATTGCACTAAAATATGTGTGACAATACTCTAATACTAGCTCAGTTCATATTATTATAATTATGGAAAATTTAAACTTGATCTTTAAATATTTATTATAATTATGGTAATATCGGGTCGATAAGGCATCCAGATTAGAGAACCGACAGTTAGTTATAGTATACGTATGTAGTAAACTATGATGTGTAAAATGGAAATATAAACTTAAATTAATAGTTTAAACTTAAATTAATACAGCGTAGATAGGCAGTGTCTATAAAGTCCACATCAATTGTTGTATTGTGCGGTGCACTTGCAACTGTAATAGTTATACTGTAAAAGGCGCAACAGCTATTACTTTTTAAGCAAAAACATGTAGTCTGTCCTTGGTTTTGTTGTTTATATTATATCTCTTAATACAAAACATAATCTAAGACCAACATGTTAATTATTATTATACACCATGCATAATTGGGATTCCTTTAATTTAAAAAAATAATTAAGTTTTCATTATATGAAGTCACTTGAAATTTCAAGTAATATATGAATAACTCAAGGATATTGTAAGCCCCTTACAAGACTGGCTGGCTGGCTTACTTGGTTTATTGAATTTGTTAATACATAGGTATATAGCAGGTTGTAGTGAATAAACAGAAACCTTTAAAAACCCTTCTCATAAATACTGTCTTTGTATCTTACAAGTAACTGCAAGATGAAATAGATTTATATGTTAGTTTAATCGCATTAGATATGGGTTCTAAATCAGTAATTAACCGTGACCGAAAACTATAAAAATGTGTTATTCATTTCTGCGAATAAGTACAACCCATATTCAAAATTAGAAAAAAAAAGAAGTTTCAAATACTATGTAGCTTTGGGTGGTACAAACTGTCTGAAGCGAGTTAGTATATTGGATATTATTATAGAACAATGCAAGGAAAATTTATCTAGCTCCAATATTGCAATGCTACGCAGTATTCTAAAAAGCGTCTGCTTCAGAATGAATTATTTAATTATAATATGAATATGAAGTTGTTACATACAATGCAGGAATTAAATCTTTGACAATTACAGCAATGCAAAGCTAAGCCAAGATGTAGGTACAATCTTAATTTTCATATATTTTATTATTAAATAATATTAATGAAGGATAAGGTTTACATTGATATCAGAGTCATTGCTACCGGTGTATAATTAACAAAAAACATGGTAAATGCACAAGTTAAGATGTAAATGAACTATTCTATTTAACTAAGACTTTTCTGTTACTTTGATTGAATCATAACTAAAGTCTCTTGTGCATTTTTAACTGGGTTTTGAGGACTTACAAGACTTATTTGGCGTCTGTGAGAGTACTGTTTTATATATCTCAGTACTGGGTTGTATCTTCAAAAGTCGAAACATACAAGAGTCTAAAAATAAACTTTGTTGTGTGCTATTAAATACCACCAGATACTCATTATTACACATATTTCAATATATTAGTTATATTCTAATTAACCTTCTATCTATAATAATGTTATGCTCTAAAGACATAATATTAACATTATAATATGGTGTTGAAATACTATGTCAAATAAGTCAGTATCTACAAATTACCGAGTATGAAAAAACCTAATTAAACAATAATTACTTGACAAAAGGATAGAGCTATAGAATGTAGGTATGTACATTGTACATATTATAAGACAGTGGAATTATGGTAAGTGGATTTTTTAAACTGCCTATTGCTTGTGTATTGCATACATATTATATTCAATTCTACTCGAATATTATATATTGATGTGGTTGAATGAGTTTGAAAATTAAGCTTTTATTAGGATTAAAAGTTTAGGCCTTTCCTCGTTCTATATAATCTACTACTATAATCTATATAGTATTCTACGAGTGAGAACTACTTTAGAAATATTTTATAATGTAGTGCTTGGAAAGCGGTGACCAATGATGGTTTTAAATATTTTTTTTGAATTCTCATAAAATGGTCGGCCAATTCGTCTGGAACTTAGAGGTGGTGGGTGAGAACAATGGACTTCCGCGTAAAAAAGAAAAAAAAAGTTGTTTTAAATTGTTTAGAGCAATACGGGCTGATAACCTGACAGTCTGAAAAAGAAGATGATCCATGCATCTGACAGGTGTGAGGAGGGTTGGTTCAGGTTGGTTCAGCGCCTTATCTCCCTCCAGCCGTGTCAGGTGTCCGTTCCACTGGATGCGATGTTGAGGGATGATGGATAACTATTGTGTATTGTACTTGACCTTTTTAAAGATGGCTCCGGCATAGCTGGCCACTGGTTTGAATGACTGTTACCGGAATCGGATGGAAAGCAAAACAAGGCGTCCGTAATATACGTTAGAATCTGGAAGTATCTCATTGGTATGGCTACAACCTGGGAGAGGGAAATTTGCCATCATAGTTCTTAAAATTGATATTTATATTGTTGTTATATTTTAATTATTATTCAAAATACTCAGTAGCACTGATAAGAACTTTATATTTTACGCTATGGTAATTGAAATGACGTGTCATATTTTATTACATTTTATTACTTTATTATTTATTAGAAATAATAAAGTAATAAAATGTTGTTCTGTGAAGAACATGAATAACGTAGGTAGGTACAAATCTAATCACAACTTTTGAGTACAGATAATGATTACGACCTGCGAGCTAAGCAAGCCTTAATGGCTAAAATCTACCAAGGAACTCGAGCTTCATTCATATCTTCTAGAATCTCTCACCGTCTCATCCCTTCTACTATAAAATACTGGCAGTACGAACCCGGATTAAACTGCGAACCGTGCATTGAATAGGAGCACGGATGATCAAAAGCAGTATGTGCCTTCAGTCTCAAATGAAAATCATACTTTAACTGTTGGTAACCAAGGTGTACAAAGGCAGTATGAGCCTTCAGTCTCAAATGAAAATCATACTTTACCTGTTGGTAACCAAGGTGTACAAAGGCAGTATGAGCCTTCAGTCTCAAATGAAAATCATACTTTACCTGTTGGTAACCAAGGTGTACAAAGGCAGTATGAGCCTTCAGTCTCAAATGAAAATCATACTTTACCTGTTGGTAACCAAGGTGTACAAAGGCAGTATGAGCCTTCAGTCTCAAATGAAAATCATACTTTACCTGTTGGTAACTAAGGTGTTGAAAGGCAGTATGTGCCTTCATTCTTAAATGAAAATCATACTTTACCATTTGGTAACTAAGGTGTTGAAAGGCAGTATGTGCCTTCATTCTCAAATGAAAATCATACTTTACCAAGTGGTAACTAAGGTGTTGATAGGCAGTATGTGCCTTCATTCTCAAATGAAAATCATACTTTACCATGTGGTAACTAAAGTGTTGAAAGGCAGTATGTGCCTTCATTCTCAAATGAAAATCGTACTTTACCAAGTGGTAACTAAGGTGTTGAAAGGCAGTATGTGCCTTCATTCTCAAATGAAAATCATACTTTACCAAGTGGTAACTAAGGTGTTGAAAGGCAGTATGTGCCTTCATTCTCAAATGAAAATCATACTTTACCAAGTGGTAACTAAGGTGTTGAAAGGCAGTATGTGCCTTCATTCTCAAATGAAAATCATACTTTACCTAGTGGTAACTAAGGTGTTGAAAGGCAGTATGTGCCTTCATTCTCAAATGAAAATCATACTTTACCAAGTGGTAACTAAGGTGTTGAAAGGCAGTATGTGCCTTCATTCTCAAATGAAAATCATATGTTACCGAGTAGTAACCAAGGTGTCAAATGACAGTATGAGCCTTCAGTCTCAAATGAAAACCATAATATGGTACCGAGACGTAACAGAAAGTCATTAAAGGTAGGATGGGGAATTCATCATAAAATATTATTATACAATTAAAACACCAGCAAAGAGAGACAATCTGATATCTGATATTGAAACAAGTATTGGAATTTGTTCTAGATGGCGTTTTACTGTTATAGATACTAGTAAACCTGTTCGTTCGGTGGCTGGAATTAAAATGGTTGAATTTTATGGAATCAATATCTTATTAGATAATTAATGTAATAAATAAAGGTCAGAAACATTAGTTATATCTATGGCAATTTGCTTGCGTACTATTTTTCAGCACAGCATATTATGTTACATACGTGAGCCTCTTTACTAGGGCTCGGCGTTTCGATGCCGCGATGTAGGAACAGCCTAGTGTCATCTGTATGACTATTAGCAAACAGTTAGTATCATGGAATCGTCCTGACATGTCACTGATCTCTGTGAAGTTTTACATAATAGAATTGTAACTAAATCGTTACAATGTATTTGTATATTCTGTATCTTAGTCTTTATTGTCATACATTACTGGATAGTAACAGACTTTGTTACTAATATATATATACTTTGTTACTTTTTCCTTATGTTGGAATTTAAAAGCTAATAAATAAGTTAATATTATATTACATTATCAAAGTTACTTATGGTCTTAATTTTTTTTAAACTAAGATTTTAATGAGTTGATCATTGATGTAAATATTATATACATAGATGTTCTTTCACCAAATCAATTAAAAAGAAAAGGAAAGGGAAAGGCTAAGTATAATTAAATTTATAAAAAAAGGCTAAGGATATACAATGTATAATGTACAAGGTATATTCTGTATCTGTGTCTTTATTTGTCATACATTACTGGATAGTAACAGACTTTGTTCCTAACAAGAAGTATGGGCCTTAAATGTTTAATATAATATTTCATATGATGGAATTTAAAAGCTAGTAAATAAGCTAATATTATATTATACTATCAAAGTTACTTTTGGGCTAAAAATTTTTAAACTAAGATTTTAAAAGCGTTTGATCATTGATGTAATTATTATATACATAGATGCTCTTTCACCAAATCATTTAAAAAGAAAGGGAAAGGAATAGGCTGAGTATGGCTATCATACATCGGGAGGAAATTAAGTTATTCTTATGGTTAAATCTGAATATGCATTTTGACTAGGTTTGATACTTGTACTTTTCTATCTTACAACTGTAGCTTAGAGTTATTAAAATATACTTCTGAATAAGGAAGGGATGTAGTGTTTGGCTAAATGGTGATCTCTATATCGTGGACAATATAAGTACTATAATTGGTGGGGGGCTGCCCCACTCAATCAGTATTAAGACAGACGTACTAAGAGTAAGACGTACTAGAATTGTTGACGGTAAAAGGAGCCCGCCTTTCGTATAATTTAGTGCACACTACAATATCATTATTATTAAGAATATTAAATCATTAATCATTATTCTCATTATGCAGAACATGTTAATTAACCAATAACACACAAGCCGCGTTCACCATAACCAACCGCATAACAAATTATGATTGTGCCAACTATGGCTAGCCATTTTTAATTGATATAACATCCTCTGATATACTGTAATTTGAGAACTTTTTATTTTATAGTCTATTTGAAATTGTAAAATATTTCTATTTGGCGATCCTTGTAACATATTAATTTATACAATATCTACAATACTTACTACAAAATATTTCATGTTTTAGTATAATTTAAAAACATGTCTTTGGCATATACAAAAAAACTCATTAGCAATCTGCTATCGATAAAAAAGTGGTATAGCTAAACAATCGGTTAAGTGCAAACGCATTATAGTATTAGCAATTAGCTGGAATTGTTTATGAAATGTCGTTTACGAGCTATTTCCGTAGCATTCCGATTTGTGAGATTAAACGGTGCGATTGTAATTACTAACATTGCTATGAGTTTGCCCGGTGTATGTGTCGCAGTCATCTGGTTGAATCTGCTATTTAATTGAATGACTAGCGCCTTCATTGATCCTCTTTTTATCAACAAATTCAAGTAATCCGCGACTAGGACAGCCATTTAATATTTAATTTTTATTTTTTAACTTCAAAATTTTCGAATATGGACTATTATAACGCACATTTAAAGTAAATTATTAAAAAAAATATATCAACACATCGCTATCTGTACGAGCTGTTTGAAGCCATTAAATGACCGCGCTAGTCATTCAATCAAATATGCAGATTCAACCAGATAACTGCGACATATACATTGATGTAAACACTGGGCTTCTAAAGGCGGAATACTGTAGTACTTAAACTAAGCAGCGCTTAAGCGCCTAAGTCACATGCTGTTCTTGTCTCATTCCGACAAGTTGTAGTACTATTATTATAGTTATTTCCTACGTTACATACTTAACATGAATCTCAAACTCTGAAAACAATTACTGTCGTGAATAATAAATAAATAACTGAAAAAAAAACATGCGAATATAGAAAAGTAACCAGACATCTGAAATTCATCATTGGTGAAAATTATGCTCAAAGAATCCGTTACATATTATATAAATATAACCCAAGCTTTTAAAAGCGTGCTACAAAAATTTTTATTTATTTAGTTACCTTTCTTACGTAAACTACGAGGCCAAAAGTTTATATGTATATATATATATTATGTTTTGTCCTGACATAGCGCCTATACTTCTGAGCCAAATATTAGTAAAATGTTCCCGTGGATTAGTGATAGAGGCTCGTATTATAATTTACGTACTTGAGTTATAGTATTTTATTGTGGTGACTATAATTTAGTCTTTTGATTATTGACTTATTACAAAATAAATATGATATTATGTATTCTGTATTCTTTACTTTTTGTATAATTTTTTGTATACCTAATTGTATTAAATTTTAGTAAATGGAGGAAAAAATCGTCATAATTAAGAATTAACACATTCAGGACTAAACGGTGTGATTTTATATTATTGTAATAAATATGTGCCTATCTATAAACAAGATGTAAAATTAATGAGTGATAATACTTTAGGGTATGTATGTGCTCATAAGTAGAGTTTACTGTCAAAGTACCAGCGTTGAAAGATGTACTTTTGACTTTCATGTTTCTATGAGAAATGCCACAATATCATACAATCTATAATAACTATAAAAAATGGATCGCAAAATGTGTTGGTAATACAAGAACAGAACATAACTCAAGAACGACTGAACCAATTCGGTTTTTGGTCTTAAAATATTCGTGGAAATCCACGGAAGGTTTAAACGGTTTGTATGCTCAACGAAGTGGGCACGGGTCAGCTAGTAATTAAAAAAAAAGTATCTCATTCAGCGCTGATACTTTCACAGTAAATCCTATATACGCGACCCATACACATTACACATCCTAATATATTATCACTCATTAATTTTACAGCCGGTATCTACAAGTAAAAAAAGTATAAAATAAATAAATAATTTTATGGTGTCAACTGTATACTTCAGCATTAAGAATTAATGTAATTTGTCATTATCAATCATCTAACCGAGAGGAGAGTGAAACTTTGGGGATTTGTTGAAGTGTTAATAGAGCTTTCCGAGTAATTGGGACTTATCCGTCTTGTTACAAGCTTATGACCGCGACTTTCCCAGAGCCTTCGGCACGAATGTGCAGCTCGACTGGGAGACTCGACTTTACGTAAAACAGGCATAAATAAAGCTTTGTGAAGCTGTGTGGGTAGTCAAAGGTGCGCCTGGTCCTATTCAAGGTCTCTTCTATTGAAAGTTTCCTACAGGTGGTAACAATACAAGGATATCTGGCGGTCCTTTTGGTCGTTATTCTATCTACAGGGTGTAAAAAGAGCAGTCACTATAACTTTGATATACGATTATACTACCTTTCCTCATTTTTGAAAATATGCACTTTTTAAATATTTTTTTTTTGTCATAAACCAAAAAAAAAAATTTTCACAATTTCTTTTTTTTTTTTTTTGCAAAAATAACAATAAAGCGAAGAAAAATTTTTTTTTTAATTTTTTGTAGAAAAAATTAAATAAAAAGACATTTCTAGAATGAGAAAAGGTAGTATAATCATATCCCAAAGTTATAGTGACTGCTCTTTTTACACCCGTTATACTATAAAAACGTTAAAAAAACACTGAAAAGTGAAATTATCAATTAAAAACTCTAAAATATTTGGTATGTTACTTTCCAATCTATATTATATTGAAATTAATCTGAACAGCGTCTATAGTTATTGCACAAGGCTCTTTTATAGCGGAACACACGAATAAATTTAATATTACATGCATTTATGAGATTTAAAACCATTTCGTTTCCAAGGAATTTCTAGCCTGGAAACTAATATAAAGTTTCAATATTATCCTAACTTTTGCATCTTTATAGGCTATGCATTATGCATTTAATTTTATGGTTATCGACTTACAGTAGAGATTTGATTATCCGAACGCCGATTAACCGAATTGATCCAAATCGTAATTAAAAAATTTAAAACCAAATAATTGTGTTGTTATAACAAGGCAGATTTATTTGAGTTGTAATTGGACTAATGCCTTGATCACACGTACCGAGTACAGTGTCGAGACAGCAAAATGGAACTCGGTGCAACTCTGATCGAGATGTCAATGAAGTTGTTAAACATACCCCCGGTTTCTGCAAAAGCTGATCAAATCATCGATCAGCTAACATTTGAGTTAACAACTTATTTTGAACACTTATTGGTGAGGGAAATAGTTGCGTGTGATGTTCACCAATAAGCGTTCAGAATGGCTCAACATAAACGTATATCCTTCCTCGATAAATAAGCTATCTAACTATAAGTAATTTCTCAAATCTGACCAGTAGTTCCTGAGATTAGCGCGTTGAAACTTCAGCTACATAATGTAAATACTAAAGATTAACCTTACCGTATAGACAACCCGTTTACTCAGTACAAGATTGAAATCTGTAGCAACATCTAAATATATACGGTCAACGTTTGTAATGGATGGGATGTAAATCGAGATTCAGGACGATGAATTAGTTCCGACTCGGCTTTGTTGATTCAATACAGAACTTTGTTAGCCGTGACAACCATCCGCTCAGATACAATCAAAGGAAAACTATACATAGACAAACTTTGAACAGATAAACTATACAGGGTGTTTTGCACATGGACCGACATGATTTTTTGGGGGGTGGGGGGGGTCATGTGCTATTTTCCCCCGTGAGACCCAATATCCTAAGTCTCAAGGTAGTCTAGATATGTTTTTTTTTTATTTTTTTGAAATCTACCCGAAATCTTGCCTTTAAATCGTCCTAACTTTTTTGTTTGTGGTTATAATACCACAAAACAAAGTATGCTTGTATTCTACAATGTTTTCTAATTCTAAATAAATCATTACATGTTACAATTGATATCCACAAAAAAACTTCTGAGCTTTCAAAGTGGTAAATCGGTGTAAATGTTATGAAAAGTGACAACTTATCAATTCATTTAAAAAAAAACTAAAGTTCATTTTGAATTTAGCTTTTTATTAAAAAGTTCTTTACTTATTACCCTTTCTAACGATATGCTACATGACAGAAATAATACATCAGGGGTCGACCTAAGAGATACTTTGTTGCTAGGGTCAAGATAATGAAAATACATTTTTTATGTTAAGTTGTTTTTATTAAATTAAAATTACAAAGTTTGCTCGAATTGGCCGCCTCCACACCTTATGCATGCACGACACCTTTTTCTTATTTCCGAGGTTGTAGTTAAAAGCCGCATTTCCTCTTGCATTTTTACGAATGCTGTGTTTATTCGTTCCACTAAAATTTCTTTTGTGGGCACCTCTGTTGCATACACTAACTCTTTTGCACGTCCCCATACGTAGAAATCCAGGGGTGTTAAATCTGGGGACCGTGCTGGCCATGGAATGGGGCCAGCTCTACCAATCCACGAGTTTGGAAATGCATTATTTAAATGCTCTCGTACCGTTCGTTGGTAATGTGCCGGACAGCCATCATTTTGAAAAACAATTGGCACATCTTCTAAAACTGGTAGTACCAGTTCAGGTAAATCATTTTGAAGAAACTCTAAATAATTGTTTCCATTGAGTCGTTCTGGCAAAAAATATGGGCCGACAAGATTTCGCCCAATAACACCAGCCCAAACATTTACGCTGAATTTTCGCTGAAAGGAAGTCTGCCTTTTTTTGTGCGGATTTTGGCCCCTTTTCTCCCAGTGATGCAAATTGTGCAGATTTGCTATGCCTTCATGGCTAAAATTTGACTCGTCAGTCCATAAAATTCTTTTCAAAAAGTCGCTATCTTCAACATCTGTGTGCAATAAAAATCGGCAGAACTCTAACCGTCTTGCATTGTCACCCTCTTCGAGACCTGGAACAATGAATGAAATCCGTGAGTTTGTGGTAATAACTGCATAAACGCGATATTTCTTTCTTTTAATTGAGCTCACGCAAAGAACTTCTTCAGTTGTCCGAGAAACATAGCAAGAAAGGAATTCAACGAAACAATTACAACAATAAAAAATAAAAAATAATAAGAGTAAAAGTGAACACATTAAGATTTGAAATCAAGTAAAATGTTTTAATGTCACATTTTAAATAAGTAGTAAGTACTGTAAGTTGTTACCTTGAACAGGAGTGTAATGAAATGCGTGCCTTCCATCTGCCCGAAGAACGGACCAGACTTTCCAAACTGATACGTTAAGTCCGTCAGCAACAACTCGTATGCTTGTTGTAGGATCGTCATCAAAAGCTTGAAGGATTCTCTCATCAACTTCAACATTATGTTGCCTCACATTCACTCGGGGCTCCCGAAAGTTTAAGTTTCCGGTCTCCCTCAGACGTCGATAGGTAGTTGAGAAGGTCTCGTGGTGAGGTAACCGTCGATCAGTGTAGCGTTCTTGATAAATTCTTCGCGCTTCATGCGAATTGCAATCAGCTTTACCATACGCCAACATCATGTCAGCATACTCCTCGTTACTGAAGTTCGCCATTGTAACGAATACGCAAAGATAAACACAACAAAAACGTAACAGTTCAACAACAGATTTAACAAAAAAACAATAACAAGACTTTAATTTGATTACGATAGAACAACGGGAAAAGTACGGGCACTTCGAATCGCAGAGTAATCTCGACTGATTCCCGGCAAGTGACCTTCACTCACTTTCAACTCGATAGACAAAGACAACAATAACTGTACTACTAGTAAGAAAGGGACTAACTTTTTACCTGCTGCTTGATAATCCGCGTTGACTGGTTACATTGTTCAAACCAGTTACATTGTTAGAGTGCGTGTTCAGGCAAACGAAGCTTAATTTGACCACTTTAAGAATGGTTTCTTATATCATGTAGCATATCGTTAGAAAGGGTAATAAGTAAAGAACTTTTTTAAAAAAAGCTAAATTCAAAATGAACTTTAGTTTTTTTTTAAATGAATTGATAAGTTGTCACTTTTCATAACATTTACACCGATTTACCACTTTGAAAGCTCAGAAGTTTTTTTGTGGATATCAATTGTAACATGTAATGATTTATTTAGAATTAGAAAACATTGTAAAATACAAGCATACTTTGTTTTGTGGTATTATAACCACAAACAAAAAAGTTAGGACGATTTAAAGGCAAGATTTCGGGTAGATTTCAAAAAAAATAAAAAAAAACATATCTAGACTACCGTGAGACTTAGGATATTGGGTCTCACGGGGGAAAATAGCACATGACCCACACCACCCCCCAAAAAATCATGTCGGTCCATGTGCAAAACACCCTGTATTACTTTCGTTTCTATTCAGGTTATTTAATAAATGAAAGGATTCGTTTAACGCGAACATTGATTTCAAATAAGAATGTGTTATGAAGGTTTACACAAATATATTTGTCATTAAAAATCTTCTTACAATGTTGTTTAAAATGCCAAACCTTTAGTTCCCTTCAAAAGTTGAGCACTCTTAGCAGACACTTTTTACCTCAATATAAACTTTTTGCCTAAATTGACTAAATGTAGGTATGAGTCTATAATCACCAAATGATCATATTACCTACATTATATTGTGCTAAGAAAATCTTTGCACCCTTTTTTACGAAAATTACGCATAAAATTAACATTTAGAGATTCTTTGCAGAATCTTAATATTTCTTAAAATCACGCTTAGAACTACATTCAAATTAATTACATATCTAGTAGTAAGATTGACACATTCTTTAAGATTATAATAGATATCACATATTTTTTTTCGTATTTAGATACAAAAGCTCTTAGGAGCAAAAGAACAAAAAGTTAAAAAGTAATTATGGTAGATTTTCGACCACACGCGGACATTTAGCGCAGTAATATTATCTGTGTATTACATAATATGATAGGGCATACTCGTAGTATAAAGTGGGGCAGTATTACTGTAGGTACCTCTAGTTCTAATCGTCTTGTTGTGACCTTCTCACAAGGTCATCCTTCAGTCCCTGTACAGATGCGGGCCTACACGAGCGTTGCCTCGGGAAGGGCGAGAAACCCAAACATACTTTTGTTTTTTATTTATTTCCTGGCGACGTTTTTGCAGATCGCAGACGCTATTCTATATTAGTATTTAGGTAGACTGTTTTTTTTAAGTATTCTGGATGACTGTCTATTTTAGATTAGAATGTATGTATGTACCTTTGTACAAAATGTATGTATAAGAAATTTTTCTTTGTAAATTTGATGTACTCATAAGTACATAAATTGTAAAAAAAATGTATTCTATACCTATTTTATGTATCTCAACTTACCAAAACCATTCGCTGTATCTAACACATAGCTGATGATACTCTTTATTTGCATAAAACTGTGATTAGAATAAAGCCTTATTTTAAGAAAGTAAGATGAATGTGGCTAAAGATATTCTTTTAAAGGTTTTTTATCTAATTAACGATGCAAATTTGAAAATTAGTTTTAAAATACCCATCCATGGAACTTATAATAATGTAATTTAACTATTATATAGGATTTCAGCAGAACAGGTAGGCCTAAAAATGAACATGGAAAAGACAAAAGTTATGAGGAACATCCACGTAGCGCCAATACCGGTAATTGTTGGTAACTGTACCCTCGAAGTTGTTGACGAGTACGTCTACCTTGGACACATCATCCAGTTTGGTAGGTCCAACTTCGACAAAGAGGTAAATCGAAGAATCCAACTCGGCTGGGCAGCGTTCGGTAAACTGCGGGATATCTTTTCGTCCAAAATACCTCAGTCCTTAAAGACGAAAGTCTTCAATCAGTGTGTGTTACCAGTGACTTATGGGACTGAGACGTGGTCCTTGACTGTTGGCCTAATGCATAAGCTCCAAGTCACTCAACGAGCTATGGAGATAGCTATCCTCGGAGTTTCTCTGCGGGACAGAATCCGAAACGAGGATATTCGCAGTAGAACTAAAGTAACCGACATAGCTCGTAGAATCAGTCAGTGGAAGTGGCAATAGGCAGACCACATCTCGGAGAACAGACACCAGATGGGAAAGGAAAGTTCTCGAGTGGCGACCACGTATTGGAAGACGCAGCGTAGGCCGACCCCCATAAGATGGACCGACGATCTGGTCCGAGCCGCGGGCAGCCGTTGGAGGCAGACAGCGCACGACCTGTCGTTGTGGAAGTTCTTGGAGGAGGCCTATTATGTTCAACAGTGGACATCTTCAAGCTGATGATGATGATGATGATGATGATAGGATTTCATAAATTGAAAGTTTTTAATTACAGCAATGTACATAATAATTCACGTCAATTAATTGTAACACAAAATACTTGTAATTAAGCAAATAACCAGGCTTACAGCGTTCATTAAAACTCTTTTCTCGCCTGGAGATCAAAGAAGATAATTGCTAGTATAACTCTTTTTAATTGTGCCCCTTTAATGTAATAATTCTAAGGGATTCGGGGAAAAAGTGTTGTCATTTAACGAGAAAGACGAGCAATTTTAAAATAAAAAACAAGTTGTAATAAAAATGTACAGAGTAAAAATCCTCACAGATTATTAGGGTTCCATACCCGGGGAGTAAAAGCTGCTATTTTTACTTTTCGTGTGTTACTAAGTCTTTGTTGTTTATCTGTCTGACCGTCTGTCGGTTAACTGGCTGTATCTAAAAAACCGCTAAATGCATAATATACATGGTGTAAAAAGACCAGTTATAGTAACTTTGGGACAGGGATGAAATTGATATGAAATTTCGGATACGGATATTAAATTATTTCAGATTATCCGTTTGTTTCGGATAATTTCGGTTACATTTTTATTTTTACAGTAGCAAAATTTTAATTTCGGATTCGGTTACGGTTATGGATATTTTTCAATATCCGATAGTTTCGGTTACGGTTACGAAGCTTAAGATATGATCATACTACCTTCTCATTCTCGAAATGGTATTATGTCAAAAACTTTAAAAAATACTTTTTATCTTATTAGGTTTTTTTTTTTTTGTAATCAAAAAATATTTGTAGATAAAATATTTTGGAATATTACATTTCTAGAATGATAAAAGGTAGTAAAATCATATCGTATAGTTGTTAGAACTTGTCTTTTCACATTCTGTATTACATAGTACATAATTTGTTTTTTGTCGCCACAAAAGGAACGTATACTAAAAATTAAATATTTATGCGTTACTAGCTGACCCGTGGCCACTTCGTTGAGCATAGAGACAGTTTGTGATGAACCGTTTAAACCTTCTCGGGACTTACACGAATATTTCTGAAACGAAAACTAAGACTAAAAATAGACGAACCGGTTCAGCCATTCTCGAGTTTTAGCGAGACTAACGAACAGCGATTAATTTTTATATATAAGACTAGGTGAGCTGTACCCACTTCGTTGAGCTTAAAAAAATAAAAAAAAACCCGTTTAAACATTCCCTGGACTTCAATGAATATTTCAAGACCACAAATAGCCAAATCGGTTCAGCCGTTCTCGATTTTAAGCGAGACTAACGTACAGCAATTCATTTTTATATATAAGAAGATACGGAAACTTTCATACGCGAGTACGGCTCGCACCTGACCGATTTTTACTCTGTGCAAAAATATATTAATGGCGAAAAAATGTTTCATGCATGCATTATCCGATCCATTTACAATGGAAATACTTGGATTTATTTTTCCATTTCACTCCGATCCCCCGATGCATATTTACCGCAGTGATTTATAACAGTGCAATGAAAACTTTATACTTGTGGCAATTAAGCAAATTAAGGAAGGCTGCTGCGGCGCACGGTTTTCCAATCTATACTAATATTATAAAGCGGAAGAGTTTGTTTGTTTAAACGCGCTAATCTCAGGAACTACGGGTCCGTTAGGAAAAATTTTTTTTTTGTTGAATAGTCCATTTATAGTGGAAGACTTTAGGCTATATAACATTACGCTGCGACCAATAGGAGGGAAGCGTCAGTAAGAAATGTTGCAAAAACAGGAAAAATTAATTACATTTGGGGACTTTCTAATAAACGGCTTAAGTCACTCAAAAACCACGCGAACGAAGTTGCGGGAACGGCTAGTGTAATATAATTAGTAATACGCGTTTAAATGACGTCTCCGTGGTCTAGTAGATTAGAGCTTGGCTCTTTACCCGGAGGTCGCGGGTTTGAATCCCGCCTAGGGAACATAAAGCTTTTAATGTTCCTGGGTACATGGATGTGTATTAAATTTGTGTATTAATATAATAAAATCTTAAAAATGTGTATACTATTAAATATATTTCCGTTGTCTGGTACCTATAACACAAGGTCTTCGGATACCTAGTACGGGGCCAGATTGACGTAGTGTAAAGTATCCATAACCATCTACATGTTTTTAATTATGTATTTTTGAAATAAAAAACATGTATCATTATTAATTTATAAATAATTACTGATGTTAAAATTAGCTTCGCGAGTACGCCGTATTTCATTATTATTGATAATTTTCATTTAACTTTCAAGGTTGTAATGATAAGTACATTTATTGTCCTCGAGGGACCTATTTCCGAAATTTATTGCAATTATATTTACATTAAAAAATGTATACTAAATTTTGTATTTAAAACATCCTCGTATTATGTAATAGTATCCACTTCGTATGCGTAAAATGAAAATTTCGCGGGCACCGTACATTTTGCTGCAGTAAAAGTAACATCTCATCAAAAACAAAACTTGTAAAAAGTGCCAAGTCTTGCAACTAAGATCTTTTGCCGTAAAAAGTTATGAGATCCATGTGATGCCAAGCTGGGGTAAGTCGGTTGGTCTAACAACATCTTATAGTGATCATAATATCAATAATATTAAAAATCTTTCATGTTTTAGATAAATAAGTAGATTGACTTGGCAATCGCATGAATATACAATGTATAATATATTATCTTTCTATTATACATTATATATATATAATATATAATGTATAATATATTATACATTGTATATTCATGCGATTGCCAAGTGATACATATTAAACTTAAAATTAAACTTGGCTTTCGACTCAGAGGTCGTAGGTTGATTCCCGCGTTGGAACAACAATAGAATGCGTTTTCGAGTTTGGTTAGGTCAATGCAGACTGATCACCTGATTGTCTGACAAGATAGATGATCCATGCGTCAGATGGGCATGGCTAAAGAGTCAGCCCTGCGTCAGTTCACCAGTCGTGTCGGGTAACCATCTCACTGGGTTATGGGATATGGATGATACAGAAAGTCCTTGTGCATTGCCGATATACTTGGGCACTATAAAAGTACGGTTTTGTTGAAACCATCCATAGACATTTTACCACACCACAAATTAGTTTTCAATTTTTTTTTTTTTTTCAGTTTGCATGATGTTATGTTATTTTTCTAACGAGTTACAGATGTTACCTCCAAAACACAGATTACTAAATAGTTAATACTATATCTAAACTTAAAAAAAAACTGCTGTATTTAATGTCACAAAATTAAACTTATAATAATTATTCCAACTGTAATTCATTGTTTTTTTCGAATCGTCAGATTTATTTAAATTTAATTGGTTACTCGATCCTGGGCAAATAAATGAAAATTTAGTTTTTAAGATAAACAATTTCAAAACAATTTACCCTAATAGGATTCGTATTACAAAAAGGGTTTTTATTAACATTTTTTCCAAGAATTAATATACCTTGTACGCATTAAATTCTATAAACATGTTTTTTTCAGAGCTGAACACCATAAACTAACTTGTTAAAATATATTTTAACGTAATATTAAAATATATTTTAACGTAATGTACTTAATACGTTACGACAAGGTTACGACGTATTGTAAAAAGTGACAGTTTGAACTGAATTTTCTCGAAATCAGAATGTTGGTACATATCACCTTCATTCATTCATGTGTTCAATTCTATTATAGATAAAGCGGCGATTGAAAAATGAAAAATGAAAATGAAATGAAAAATCTTTATTGCAGCAAAACTAGGTTTACAAGTTGTGTAGTATTATTGTAATGTTTCTTTTTTGCTCTGTGGTTTACTCAGAAGCTATATTAACTATAGCTCTCACACTAGGATATCCTGTGTTGTGAGAGCTGGTGTGGTTTAACAAAGAAGTTTAAACTCGGTATCACTACAATGATAAGATAATTCAGTAAAAATAACAAAATAAAAATAATAAAACATGTAAAAGAACTTAAAACCTAATAACTTAATTTTCTATATTAGTGTATTAGTATGTTATATGATTGTGTCTTGTATTTTCAAACAACCCTTGCATATTCTTTTTAAAAAAAATGCATTAACGAATGTGACAATTTTCATTTTTTCATAATTATTAGTATTATTCATCTTGGTTTTGACTTTTCAGTCACTTTTGTCCCAAATTGTAGACGTATTTGTCAAATATGTACTAGAGCAACATAAATTCAGTGTATAACAAGCCGCGTAGTGGCATTTAATGGTGTAATAATTCAGTCTAGCCCGACATTTGTTTTGGCTAATGTATTTAACAGGAATACCAAGCAGTCAGCTATCGCATTAAATCCTTAGTATGGCCCCTTCCTCAGAATTTTACGCAACGTAATTTACGATGGTCCGAAAAGTAAATTCTTCTGTATAATTTGCTATCGATCTGAATTAATGTAAAATGCATTCATCCCAAATGATGTAAATTACATAATTGTGGGGTATAAATCCAAAATCCGCTATAATACTTGTGGACCAAATTTTAGTTAGTAGCACCGTTGGAAACCTTGTAAAAATTGCTTTAAAATGCTTGGCTAGTTTCGTACAAAAACTCGCTAAGACTTACATAAATCTTCCCACTAAAAATAGATTCAAAATTTTGTATTCTGAGATATTTTTGAAAAGTACGTTGCGGGTTTTGATACTATATCCCTCAATTTGAGAAGAATATCGCGGTTCATGAGATACAGCCCTGTGACAAACAGACAGGCAGACAGTCTTAGTGACAGGATCCCAGATTTACCCTTACGAAAACCTAAAAATCCATTGTTCTATGGTGATTTTATGTAAAAAATCCTTTGTGTTCTTCGCCTTCGTTATGTCAGCATTTGGGAAAATTTCAAAATCTGTGACCCAGTAATTTTGCCCTGCATAGAAACTACTAAGTCTTCGAACGCTGGGTTCAATATTTTATCGACAAAAAGTAGATGTAGTTAATAAGGGATACTAGATATTTCCCGAAACTTGGTATGCCATAACTTAATTTTTTATAATAAAACTAATAACTATAATCTTATAATATTTATTATTGAATATAAACACTTATAACGATATAAATTGATGATGTCTGTAGCGCAGTGGCTGAGCGCGTTGGTGCTCGAGCCGGAGGCCGTGGGTTCGAATTCTGCCGAAGAAACTAAAAATTTTCTGTGTTACTGTGTTAATGGCTTGGAAGTGTGTTAAATATGTGTATATAATAAAAATCTTAAACATGACGCGTATAGTATAAAAATAATAAATACGTTTCCGTTGTCTGGTACTCGTAACACAAGTTCTTCTAATACATAGCACGGGGCTAGATTGTCGTAGTGTGAAGCGTCCATAGATATTATTATAAATTTAAAAATGACAATAATTTAATAACTAAATTTTCTTTATACATTTTGTCGCTGACAAGTGAACAGAAATCGCAAAGTGCAAACTTTCCCATAAATTTAAAATGCAAATGGAAGTGAACGGAATCGATATGATTAATAAAATAAAGCGAGACTAGTCAAACGGTTATTATAGTAATAATAATAAGCGAATGTCTGTGGAGGTATAGGGCGTGTTCAAGGTATGACTATCGAATGACTACTATGACAAGTAATAAAAAAAAAAACATTTATTTTAGGCTACATGGCCCATATTATAAATACCTTACAGACTAACATACATACAAAATATACTTAAAACTACACTTAAACTACACGTGTTGTCGGCGACGTGTAGCGCGCTTAATTCCGGAGTCTCCCCCGGAGCCTCCGCCCGTTGGCCAGAACTCCTCCGCCTCGAAGGTGGAAATTAGATGAGTCGGTACTCTCACCACAAAGGAACTAAAGTTGACCTTGTGGCGAGACTCCAGACGCTCCACCCTCAAGGGGAGGGATGTCTTCTTACGGATGTAGTCCACGACGTCCTTAACCTCCATGGACCAGTGCAGGCGGGACACGTACAGCGGCGTGGAGCGTACTTCACACCGCAGGCGCTGCTCGGGTCCGCAGGGTGCGGTGCCGCGATGGTTGCGGACGCAACCATAATGCACGCTACATACTGTTATAGTATACTAGCTGTGCCTGCGACTTCGTTCGCGTGGTTTTTGAGTGACTTAAGCCGTTTATACAGCGCACACAACGAAAGTCTTCAAATGTTAATAATTTTCCCCGTTTTTGCAACAGTTCTTGCTGACGCTTAGTTCCTATTAGTCGCAACGTAATGTAATGTAGCCTAAAGCCTTTCTCTATAAATTGACTATCCAACAAAAAAGAATTTTCCAAAGACCAGTAGTTCCGGCGCTGGTACTTTACAGTCAACTCTACTTATGTGGCAAGTACACAGCCTAAAGTATTTTCACTCATTTATTTTACATCTTGTATAATAGTAGGACCTATGTACCTAGGTGGTATAAGGTGTATCATATACCTATTACGTGTTATCCAATAAATACTATAAAGTGATCAAAAGCATGACCTACCATCCCATACAACCTTACTTTAATAAAAAAAATGCAATAGATGTCACTACTATTAACGTTTGTAAATTATAAAATGTAAATATGCCGAATTAAGAACAAATATTGACATAAAAATAAGTATAAGCATATTTTTAAAGCATAACATCACATTAAGCTAAATTCAACTCCATAATTAAGAAGAAGATACAAATTAGTATTTTCCAATAGTGGCGCTAGATGTCGGTTTCCGGAATGTGCCTGGAAATCGAAAAAAACAAATAAGCCAGTCAAATTGCCAGTATATGTATTACATATTATAGTATTATGGTGATACCGTTTTCTAGTACTAGGTCGTGTCTCTGTTATATATCTACTTTGTATCAAAAGTGATCATTGGACGTGTGTCTTGACCCTAACCAAATGCAGTAGCATCACAACACATACAACGATAAATCTTCAGTCCTATATAATATATCAGATTGCGGCCCCCCACAAGATGGACTGACGATCTGGTCCGAGCCGCAGGTAGCCGTTGGATGCAGACTACGCACGACCGGTCGTTGTGGAAGTCCTTAGGGGAGCCTTTGTTCAGCAGTGGACGTCTTCAGGCTGATGATGATGATGATATCAGATGATTTCTGAAATGAAACGCACAATGAACGTCATATGAGTGGCCTTTTAAAGACCTGTTGACCCGAGCCGCAGTGAGGTCGTTGTGGTCACCTCAAGCCATACAAGTGGATAACTGGATACTGCACTTCACTTAGTTTTCAGTTACATTTGCGTACTATTTAACGCAACTTAACGGGATTAGAAGTATTTATTCCACTGTCATTCCGGATTACGGACACATGATAGTTAAAAATCGAGGACCAAATACGGGAAGTGGAAAAAAGGAAACACAGACCACATCTTTGGATGCTAACATGGTGAGTAGAACTAGAATATATTTTTAAGAACAGTTACATACATTTTTATACCTATGATTTTTCCTACTCTAACCGCATAATACAGTTATTCCCTATGGAAAAACTGTATTTTTCGGTATAAGAATCATATAATCCATAGCTGGAACTAGTAATATACCAACTTTCACTAATATCCCAAATAGTAACATATTGTGAAAGTTCCGTAAGGTAAAGTAATGGACTGTCAATTGTACTCGTATGCAATCTCACGCCCGACGGAAGCCCTCGAACAGAGAGGGCCCCGGACGGAGAACCACGACCAGAGATCATCAGATCCCTCTACGTGAGGAGTAACAAAATGGCGCACTCAGCATGAAGGTGCTGAAGTGCAAAAGCCTGTTCTTAAGAGGAAACACTACGAAATTTTTTCCATACAGAAATAGGGGTCTACAGGATTGCTGTTTCCTCCCTGGTAATGCTGCTAGAGTTACAATTTTTTTCCTGAATATTTATGGATATTATTTGTACGTCCCTATTTTTTCCTATTATTAATAATTAATTATTAAAAATAATATGAACGTTGAAAAACCTAAAAAAAAATGGCCAGACTCCGCTATGTTTAAACATCTAGGAAACAGATTTGACTACAATAAACAACAAAATCCAAAAATAGGAACTTACCTCACTTCTTTTTTTAGCTAATAAAGAAAAAAATATTTAAATCGGTTAAGTTTTGGAGGAGCAAACAGGAATCCCCTAAACGTCGATTTCTGGTACTTTTGATGGGTAATTTTAGTCTAAGTTGCAATTGTCTCTATCGCGCTCGTGCTGGCTAGCTAAGGCACTGCGAGACAGCAATAGATTTTATAAATACCTATTTAGTAATTCTCTCAACCGTGGTGTTTCCTCTTAAGGGAGGAACCCCCCGCGGCAGAACGCGAGAGTAAGACCAATGTCAATTGTATTTACTCTCTCATGCTTTTTATACTAATTAATATTCTTTACGGAGCTTTAAATATTCTAGCTTAGTCTACAGGTACCTATCGATGGTTTGGGCTCTCTAGTCTTACACGTCATAATATTAACTTTTTGTTGCAAAGTGTACTGTTTTCGAGGGATGTCTTTTGTCGTACAAAATCCTGGAAACGCTAGTAAAAGTGTGTTCATATTAACCTTTACCAGAAAATAAATTCCTTTTGTCCCATCTAACGTTAAATAGCAAACCTTTACTAACAACACGTCATAACATATTTTGTTACTTAAGTCACAAAGTAGATACATAACAGAGACACGACCTAGTACTAAAAATGGTATCACCCTAATACTGGCAATGCGACTGGCAAAGAGTCCTTAGAAATTCCGGAAACTGCCATCTAGCGCCACTATTGGAAAATACTAATTATTAATTTAGTTTCGTGTCTTCTTCATATTTAAGGAGTTGAATTTAGCTTAATGTGATGTTATGCTTAGAAAATATGCTTATCTTTATTTTAATTTCAATATTTGTACTTAATTCGACATATTTACATTTTATAATTTACAAACGTTAATAGTAGTGCCATCTAATGCATTTGTTTATATTAAAGATAGATTGTATGGGATGGTAGGTCATGCTTCAGTTATACAATAATTGATTTCTATTGGGAAGATATCAGTAAGCCAATTAATTGTCTAGTGCCCCTCATTACATTCAACAAGTTAGACTAGAGCTCTTGACATGGAACTTTTAGAATGTATATCAATCATTTATATTTAAGAAGATTATAGTATTAATATCATACGACTTGAGATTTATATGAAAAGTATTTCTTATGGACGAAGAAACGAAACGAATAATGGCCGGTCCATTATGAGAGTACAATTTGATAATAACTATTCAAAGATTCAAAATGTTCTTTTCGTGAGTAATAAATATAATATTTAATAAATACTTTTTATTATTATTGTCATTTGAATAATCAGATTTCACTCTCACTCTTTATTTGGATTAATACATTATTTAAATGCAAAAACTTCTATAGTACGTCTCGTAAATTTTTAACCCAAACGTACACAAACCCGTCTATGACACAACCATAGACTAGTCAGTGAAGCCAATACAATTCAATGATTTATTATTTGCAACTATGAATCCATACATGGCGTATTTTACTGTAAAAGTTTTTCATTTGATGTTTGAAAATATTAACTTTTATTTCATTTCTATGAATATTACTATTTTAGTACCTTAAGGGCGTGTTTCACCAAGCAATTTTAAAGTTAATCCTTCGTTAAATATCATCCCTCTCCTATTTCCTGTCAATGAATGAGAAGGCATGTTATTTTAACATGGCGTTAACTTTAACATTGCTTGGTGAAACACGCCCTAAACACGTTACGTACACGTTAAATGGTACCAATTAGCAATAAATTTAAGTTAATTTCACTTTAAACTTGAAAAGTATATCTAGTAATCTCCGCGCTGATTGTATCCTCACTAATCCCGAAGTCGGGTAGTTTCCCAACTAGATTTGGTATTGAGTCAGTTTAGTAGAGCTCACAAAGTTAGTGATAAGATTATATTAGACAATATTATAATAGGTTAGGGAAAAGTCTTTTCGCATACCTAGTATGTATGAACTTGTCATAAAATCTCTTGGGCTATACCAATTGTATCTGGTTGATTCTGGTATCATTAAAAAGTTTTCATTTTACAGAAGACAATTCCAAATTCAAATTACGTAAACGTGAGATTTTATTTATATACTGTCATACAGTAAAAAAGCCGACCGTATTTATAACCTCCTTCTTTATTGGAATTCGCTTTTTGTTTATTTTTACAGTTACATGTTTAATTGTTTATGACGCATTCGTGGTCCAGTGGTTAGTGGAGCTTGGCTTTCGACTCAGAGGTCGTAGGTTGATTCCCGCGTAGGAACAACAATAAAGTTCGTTTTCGAGTTTGGATAGGTCAATGCAGGCTTGTCACCTGATTGTCTGACAAGATAGATGATCCATGCGTCATGGCATGGCTAAAAAGTCAGCCCTGCGTCAGTTCATCAGTCGTGTCGGGTAACCATCTTACTGGGTTAAGGGATATGGATGATACAGAGAGTCCTTGTGTATTGCCGATATACTTGGACACTATAAAAGTAAAAGTAAAAGCGTTAGATAGACACGAAAATTAGTTTACAAATTATTGTTTTTTTACATTTTGATGATGATGATATGTTATTGTTCTAACGAGTTACGGATGTTACCTCCAAAACACATATTACTAAATAGTTACTACTTTATCTAAACTTAAAAAAAATACTGCTGTATTTAATGTCACAAAATGAAACTTATAATATAATTATTTGTCCATCTGTAATTCAAAGTTTTTTTCGAATCGTCAGGTTTATTTAAATTTAATTGGTTACTCGATCTGCGGCAAATAAATGAAAATTTAGTTTTTAAGATAAACAATTCCAAAACAATTTACCCTAATAGGATTCGTATTACGAAAAAGGTTTTTTATTAATATTTTTTCCAAGAATTACCTTGTTGCCTACATTTTTTTTTCTATAGAACAGGTGTTAACTGTTAGGCTGCGTTATATTAATTTATCAGTTCGCTTACTGCTTGACGTTTCGAGGGTTTGAAAATGAAAATGTTTTTTTTTTATATTTAAATAAAACTTAACCAGTTATTTTTAGAATATCAACATAAAAAGCTACCACCGGTTCATCTCTAACCCGTTGAGAAGACCCGGCGTAAGAAACTCGCACGGGCCCATTTTTTAACAAAAAGATAGAAAATGAACTTTTTTTAAAATACGTACTTATATGTCAACATACATTGAGTACATTAAATAAAAAAAATTAACCTTGCTGGTGGCCATCTTATTTCCAAGGTGTGCAATCATGAATAAAATCGTTGCCTCTATAATAAGCATAAAGACGAATTGGAGAACTCAGCAAGGACCAGATTGTTCTATGTTAAATCGTTCATAGATTATAAACTTGGTTAGCACTTATCATGGTGACAAAACAATGACAATAATTGAAACGCTCTAATACAATTAACTCTACTTTGTAACTACGTAGTTGCGTTATGACACCACAAGTTCTAGTAGAACTCGTTACGGACTAGATTGTCATAAGTTAATAGATTATAACATTATTTTAAACCAATTACACTTTGTTACCGCCTATCATGGCGACAAAACACTGACAATAATTGAAACTCTCTAATACAATTAAATCGGTCTTACTTTGTACTTTGCGGTGTTCAGATGCGAGTCGACTTAATTTAGTTAGTGGTTCTCGTGACGTTAGTAATTCAATTAAAACTTCCCACAACGGATCACATACAGGTTAATTGCATTGAATATTTGCCAGCGTTATATTGTATGTATGCAATAATGCATTTCATTGGAGTAACATTAGAGACATATTAATTGTGTAATGATATTTGGGGTTATGAATTATTATAGTATAATTGCCCACTGTTAAATTATGACTATTAAATTATTGTATGATAATTATGTTTATTTTTGAGGAATTCAGAAAATAAGTGCCAAAACAAATCTAATTATGGTTATTATACATTTCCTAATAAGAAACTATTTTGCGCGTAGACACAGATATTAGGTACGTCTACGTCCAAAATGGACGAATATTATTGTTTAATTTTTAACACGGTACTAAAATACAAGCATGTATAAGTAGGTATGTATGTAACGGAATCTTTACGGATATTTTTCACCAATTTTCAGAAGTTTGATTAATTGGAAATATTTTATGCGTTTATTAATGCATTTAAGTGTATTTTGTTTTATGTTATTACAACTATTATTTATAAGTACGAATAGGTACGTTTTATTAATAATATTTTTTTTAAATATTAGTTGTAGGTAGGTATTAAATATTTTTTATGGGATGAATAAAATATCTATCTACATGTCTCTATAAACATTGCTTCAAATCATATATTAAAATCGTCAAAAGGTAAACACCTAATAAAATGTACAATTTATTGCTTACGCAGAACCTCTATAAAAGTAAATATCACATCCAATGGCTATACTAGGGTCTCAATGGTTTAGGGTTTTGTGATAAAATTCTATGAGCCGTCACCAAAATAGAGTACATTTTATATAGGCTGAGATTATGAAACAATAGGCAGATAGATCTCACCAAACAAGTAAGTGGCAACTAAAGCAAATACGAAATCTTAATATTATATTATGTTCAATGATTTTATTGATGACCTTGGGCATAATAATAGCTCCCCTCACCAATTTCGGTGTCGGTGGCCGATTTCATTGAACCCAGGCCAGCTACGCAGGAGTTATTTTATAGTGCTCAAGTGTGTGCGCAATACACAGAAGTACTCTCTCTTCCTTTTACTCTCAAAACCCAGTGGGACGGTAAACCGACGCGACTGGCGGGAGATCAAAATACTTATACGCTACTTTTTCCGGCAAAAAAGTAAAATATTCTTGATATTTCATCTTGGGCGTACGAAGTAGCGGGAAACGACTAGTTTCGTATACAAGCTATAATATTAATGGGTGATAATGCTTAAGGGTGTGTAATGGTCTCGTATGTAGAGTTTACTGAGAATGTACCAGCGCCGAAAAAAAATAGGAAAATTGATGATGTTTGGGCAATTCTCATTTTTGTCATAGAAACATGAGTCAAAAGTAAGTCTTTTAGCGCTGATACTTTCACAGTATCAGCGGCACATACACAACCTAAAGTATTATCACTTATTTATTTGACACCTTGTATAAAATATTTAGCCATATGGCCAGGCCTCGGCCATTTGGTATTTTCTACAAAAACGTCGCAAAATAACTAATTTATACTCTTAGGACTCCGAGTGTTGCCAGATGCTACGCTTCATTTCCCTTTTATTTCCTCCTCCATTTCCTCGTTTTCCATATCAAAGCCTTTGTTTACTAGTGTAGACTTCATATTTTAGATACATTATTAGTCGAGATTCTAACGCCGGTTTTTCTTGACTGGTGAGGGTTGAACCCGAGGTAGCTTTTTATTTTGACTTTCCGAAGTTATTAAGTTTAATTTGAAAATAAAATATTTTCTATTTTGATTCTTTGAATACAGTCTATTTTTTTATGTGGTGTGGTTTTTGTGTGGCCCTAGAGTACAAGTTTGCACGTTAAATTTGACTTGATTCCTTAACCCAGACCGGGAATCGAACTCACGATCTCCGAGTCAAGCTCTAAGTCACTGAGCCACGGAGGCGTGACAATACAATATTATGATCATCGCTCAATCATGGAGCTGTTTGATGCTGAAGACTCATCCATTTTTAGAATAGTTTGATTCATCCCTATAATCAGGATCTGATAATTAATAAGGTGTAAGTTTGTTAAAAAAAACAGAAATTATTATAAAGGTACTTACTTAATAATTTCTAAATTTTTTTTTTTTTTAATTCAAACGGCTTAATTTTAAGTTTTAAAACCACTTTAATTTTTATTAAGATCACTAGTAAATGAAAGGGCCAAGTTTGAATTTTGATGATCAATTATAATGATAATCAAAATTCAAACTTTTTCAAATTCAAAATTAATTAATAATATCTATGGACGCTTTACACTACTTCAGTCTGTTCCCATGCTAAGTATCCGAAGAATTTGTGTTACAGGTGCCAGATAACAACATATTTAAGATTTTTATTATATTAATACACACTCATGACCCAGGAATTAAGAAAAGTTTTTGTTCCTTCATCGGTATTAGAACCCGCGACCTTTCGCTTGAGCACCAACGCGCGCAAACTATATTCTAATGGATTAATAATAATAATAGATTAGATGCAGTACTTACTCAAAATTAGTTTTATCTCCACGATCGGATACGCTAAAATGACAATGATAGATCACGAGACTTTTCTATCGGAAATATGTGTGGGTAACAATCAATCATTTTCGTATTTCCATATTCTTATTTTATTTTATTCAGTAAAGTATTTTCACATATGTTGTTATCTCTATTAGACAATTTAGCAGCTGTTTGTCATAAATAATTGTTTTAAGTATTATGAGATTATTATCGTTTTATTATATTTCAATGTATCATAACTACAAAATCATTCACGTATTTTTATAATTCGGTATGCACCCAAATAAGTGAATAATATCTTCATTTAAATTTATTAATAGAACGAAAATTCGCGGGCTTATATTAATTATTATTTACTATGTAAATACTAATTAGGAATGCCTTATGAAATATTCTTAATTATTTTAATAAAATGCTGTCGTTGTCGACTGGACTTGAACTTATAGGTACCAAAATTTTAGTGGCGGGTTTTCGTATTTTTTGTGTCTAAACTTTTTCGCCAAAGTCATATTCGGCATTTTCACGCAAAAAAATAAAAGTTTTTTTCGCTTTATTCACACAATAATATATTATGTTTTTTTATATTTAAAATTCGGATTAATACACTGATGACAATCTAGTTAAAAGTTGAACAAATGTTAGGCGCTGAAATTGGCTGCATTTACCGCCACTCTTATCATTCCACTCACAGATAAAATATGTTAATTTAATTATAAGCTCTCGTTCTTTTACGCAGATAAAAGTTTATCTGTTAGGCTCTACTTACACTGTGAAGTGTGTGAAGGGTGTAAAAATAACTGGTATTAGTATATTATGATTATACTACCACCTCTCATTCTAAAATTGTATTTTGATGTATAGCTCTAGAACTCTAAAATATGTTATACCCAACTCAAATAATTACTTGAATGAATTGCCAGCTGCTTTACAAAACATGTATCAATTATTTAAATAAAAACTCAATTTTAATGGGAAATATCAAATATTCTACAAAACCATTTCAAGCTTGAGTGATCGCTTTTTGAATAAGGATAAGTATTGTTATCTTATTTTTTGTAACATAATATTTTGATTTCGATAAAGATAATAGAAAATAAACATTTTTGCTATTGCTTTAAAAGGGAGTGGGATATCTCTGCCTCTCCTACACCGCGCCGGCGGATTACCTACTCTTCCTGCATCTTACGAATTTCCGATCAGGTCGCGTGTCCTGACGCGAGTATACATTTTATTCATCCCAAAAATTGCACAACGCCGCTAAAGAAGTTTTCACTTCAAAACATGAATCTTTTACTACGCCATTGTGGATTGAGCCTTAATTAACTAGATTGTAATGCTGATTGTTAAGAGCATAAGCCCGGTCTTATTACGAGTTTTGATTTTATATTACGCTCATAAGCAAATGAGGTAGCATTTTTCGTTCTGTTTTCTTTTGTATCTTTTTATTATTTCGCGACAGGATAACTAAGAGTACAGTTTGACGAGTATCGTACAAATGTTAGATGAAATTGGGCATAGTTTAAGTATATCTGGAGGAAAGTGAGCAGAAATCTAATTTGTAAAGATTAGCTTCATGCTAAGATTTAAAAAAAATTAAGGGTGAACATAAGCAACAATTTTTATCTTTAATTTTGTATGTAATGTACCGTTCGGAGGCTGGAGGAGGAGTTTAAATCAAAAGAGATTTTAATCTTTTATTTGTTACTGGTACCAGACAACGGAAATGTATTTAATACTTTTATACTATACACATATTTAAGATTTTTATTATATTATATACAAATTTATTACACATCATGAATTTTGAACATTGAAAACTTTTTGTTCCCTCGGCGGGATTCCAAATCGCGACCTCTCGCTCGAGCACCACCGAGCCCAACCACTGCGCTACGGAGGTCGTCAAACTATTGCACCCTTGAATATAAATATGTATAAGGGGGGAGTGCAATAGTACAAGGCACACGTCATACGAAAGTCTGGTAGAAATTATATAAAGCATAAATCCGCACGTTTTATCGGCCTTACAAAAAAGTAGGCCGACTTCTCAGCCAATCGCTACAGTACTTAATATCAGCGGCTAATTCATCAGAATTAGCCGCTGATATTAAGTACTTGCGGTCTCTAACGATAGCTATGCTAACTACTATCAAGTAGTTAGCATAGCTATCGTTAAAGACCGCAAGCTTTAATGACCATAAAATACAGCTGTTGGTCATTAGCTTAGGCCAATATGGCCATATAAAGGTCGTATTGTACTACTTAATTACTAGTAGCTCCGGTAGACCCCTAATGAGTTTACAGAAGCCCCATTCTTGTATTTAACTTAACATTCAATAAATTGCAAATGAACTGTCTAGTTATAATACACTAATAAAATTACTATTATATACTATTTAATAGTATCATAAATGGCCGTACTTTTGAAAAAGAAGAAGTTTATCCGATTAAAAAAATTATTTCAGTGTTTAATAGCAAATTATTCAAGGATGGCTAAATACATAATATATTTTTGTGACGAATAGTATCATAAATGGCCGTACTTTTGAAAAAGAAGAAGTTTATCCGATTAAAAAAATTATTTCAGTGTTTAATAGCAAATTATTCAAGGATGGCTAAATACATAATATATTTATGTGACGCTACTAGCAAAACAATAATGAAGAATATTTCAAAATCAGAGCTTGTATTACACTATTTCATATGGACGAAGTCACGAGCATTACCATTTATGTGATATCACAGATAAAGTTGTCATGTTTATTTTCATGTATGTCGAAATAAGACTAAATTGAATTAACATTTTTATGCGACCCAATTCCACATTACGAGCAAACCAGAAGCCGAGTGCACAGTTTATTTTAGTCAAGCGACAGTTTAATTCGAATCTATTTTAACTGCAAGAGCGATGCACTTGTGAGAACCGCGGGATGACTCACGCTGGCGATAAAAATATATCGCGGAAGCTAGGTACAAATAGTGGTCGCCCAGTGGTCGAAATTCGACCATTACCATACAAACTTTAGTTGATTTTATAGTTGTTCCCCAGTGGTTGATTCCGCTCAAAGGCAAAATAAGCATGTACTGGAAACATATTGTAAAACCTTCATATTGTATACCTTAATAAGTATTATTATTATATATATACCAATAAGTAGCCAATAAGTATTATTATTATTAAAATTCCATCATGACCACAGACATGTACACAATTATAAAGACGAGGCAAATAGAGAATATAAAACGTATTTTAACTATTGTAATGCTATTTTGTATTTTTGATTGCTGCTCTTTTTTGTATAAAAGTAAAAATGATGAAAATAATTATATCTTTATTTACAAACTACAGGAGACGAAGGTGTGATTCTAAGATAAGGATGAGGTTCTAGGTTCTATAAATTGGGATATGAAGTGGGGATGTCAAAAAAATTTGCTTTCTGAACACCTATCTCCTCCAGCATACTATACACTTTAACAGTTTCAAATTTATACATCTCCATTCGAGTAGTTTTTGTAAAATCGTGTTATAATTTACTTCACATATGAGAATATAAAGAGTATTATCAAACGTTTTCATTAATGAAAATGACCTCATTTTGTTTCGTCGCCATTATCTGATGACATCTAAAATGTAGGTAATATTAGTATGGTGTTTTGCCCTATACAGCATAATTTTATCACATGTGTCTTTTATGCTCTGTTGCTCACACATGAATCGCGGAAACGCCATCTGTACGTTAAGTAAATTCTCAACTTATTGAGAGTGCTTTTTCTTGTCTCTTAAAGTAATATTAATGAATTCAATTTATTTGTTTGAGTTATGTGAGCTCAATGTGTAGTGAGTCTATTTGACTCTAGTAATCTATGCTTTTTTCAAACATTTACACATTTTAATCTTAAAAAGCTTATAAACTATTTAGAGTTATTTTGGTTGACGCGATAAAGAATAAGTGCCCTGATTCAAGATGCCTTCTCTATTATATCACTTAGGGCCATCGTCAGATAACTTTTATCTATTGAATAAACATGTAACTTTGACATTTGCTCCATACAAAATCTGCCAAAGTCACATATTATATGTATACAAACTATGTTTATTTGTAGTATCTATTATTATATCAACTCTACTTATTATCCAAAAAGCTGATATAAAAATAAAAATTAAAAGTTTAGAATAAATTAATGTCAGGGTAAACATTACAATAGCTACTGCAAAAATAAATCATTCGTGAAAATTTCAAGTAGTAAAGGTTTAGTGATCTAGGATCCCGTTTCAACCATTTGGCTACGAAACCACAAACAGGATGAAATATTTTTTAAATGTTAGTTTTATAAATGTCGCTCGCGTATTTAAAATTTGAATTTATTCCACGGCTTTCCTTATACCATGCCAGGTAAATATTTAATTCCAGAAATTTAAAGTACTCCGAGCTGTGTACTTTGCACCGTGAATATGCATTAGTCAGTCAGTTAATATTTTATACCCTTTGATTGCAAAGTCGACGTGTTACTTTGGTCATGGCATAAATATTTTTATTCCATTTATTGCAGCAATTTCGGCGTTCAACATTTTCAGAAAAGAAAAATTTTATCGGGCAATTTTCTTTTTTGGATAATCAAAGTGGCTTACTATAAGTATATTAAAATAAACACTTTACTCAATGACTTTATACTTAGGATACTAGACTTTTTTTAGGGTTACTAGATCTTGTAAGTGAAATAAGATTTTTTTTAAAAAAATCCTCTATTATATATTAGGCTCATGACTTAAACATGCCTATAATTGTAGTGGATATTTTTTTGCAATATTTATCAGCTAGTATTAGCTGCCGCCCTAGAGCCAAAATTTGAATATAACTAAAAAAATAATTATAAATAATTATTTATCTAACTCTGTTAGCTACCACAATCGAGAGTTCCGTCCAAGAAATTATTGGACGTCTCATCAAAATGAAGCTTCTCAAGAAAACTTAGCTTAATACTAATCAATTGAAAACAATGTATGGGGGAACCCTGACTAATTGTTTTTGTAACTGTGGTGTTATATGTTTCACGTGTTTGTGTGTGGCATCATATCTCTCAATCTTTTTTATTTAAAAGCTGACGTGCCCGACTGTTTTATAAAAAAAATGATTTTACAATATTAAATGTATTGTGTTCATTCACAAAACATGACCTGTGTCTACTGTGTTAATGTTCGTGGCTGTTTTCAGTACTTAAACTTTATTATATTTATAAACAGACATTTAATTGATCGATCGCGTGACCGTACTTGGCTACATCCATCAGGAACAACCGTTTTCGACGAACATTATTATCATGAACAATGAATATAATATTGACTGTTGTTGTACTAAGTGTTTTGGTCTAGTTCTTGACCTAGCTTTACTATTTCTTCACCCCAATTAATGACATTAGGGATTCTAAGGCATATTGTGGCTAAAATTTCCCCAATTTGTGGTACTTGCTAATATTTTGCCATTTTGATATTTTAACTATTGATTGATTTTACATAGATGGCGTAACTTTTTCTTATAATATGTGCAGATTTATTAGCCAGATCTCCATTATAGCTCATTTATAGCTTCAATCATCAATTGAATTTTTCAAAAATTCAACCCCAACTCCCCAGGAGAAAAATCTATTTCTCGCAAGCAAAACCAGGTGTACAAAAGCTAAAAGAAAAAATAGCTAGGTAATTTAAAAAACCTAACTGTTTTTTTTTTATTTTGATATACCCAGAATCTATTTAAGTACAAATATTTGGTCCTTACAAATGAAATTGGCGTTTTGTCGTACTGGCCACTTTGATCTTAAATATATCCTATTTGGTTAGGAATTCCAAATTCAAATTTAAACAGCTATTTACTCATGCATTTGTGTTTTGAAAACCGTAATTCATTTGTTTTTTTCTCTTTTGCTTTTTTTCCTGCGTCACTCATTTCACAAAATGGAAAACTTAAAATATAGCATTATTTACGAGTACGAGTTCCACCGTGGCACCAGTGCTGCAAAAACGGCTCGAAGGATTAATGATGTGTATGGGGGTGGTATCGCAAAAGAAAACACGGTGCGTTTTTGGTGTCAACGCTTTCGTTCTCGAAATTTCGACCTGCAGAACAAGCCCCGTGGACGGCCGGAGACCAAGGTCAATAATGATGAATTGAAGGCTATTTTGGAAGCAGATCCATCGCAAACCACATCAGAGTTAGCTACAGGCTGTGGTGTTAGTGACAAAATAGTTTTAATCCACTTGAAGCAAATTGGAAAGGTGAAAAAGCTTGAAAGGTGGGTAACATCCACACCAATTTCTGGTCAGACGATTACCGCTGATGTCTATTGTCAGCAACTGCAAACAATAATGGAAAAGCTCGCCGTTAATCAACTGAGACTTGTCAATCGCTCTATGCCACTGCTGCTTTAAGACAACGCTAGACCACACACGGCCCAACAGACGGCTACCAAATTAGAGAAGCTTCAATTGGAATGTTTAAGACATCCACCGTACTCTCCGGACCTTGCTCCAACAGATTACCATTTTTTTCGAAATTTGGATAACTTCTTGCAAGGAAAAAAATTCAATTCCGATGAGGCAGTCCAAACCGCTTTCAAAGATTTCATTGATTCCCGTCCGAATGGTTTTTTTAGTAAAGGGATCAATTAACTACCTATAAGATGGCAACAGTGTATAGGTAGCAATGGTACATACTTTGATTAATAAAATATATTATAATATGAAAAAATCGCCTTTATGTTCCTCCCATACAAAACGCCAATTTCATATGTAAGGACCTAATATAACGACACTTTTTGAGCTAAACTGTTCAGGCTGCAGACCATGACAAGATCCACATATGCACTCGAAACAACATAACCCTCTGGCGCAGTCTAGGGTAAAAATTACAATGAACATTCCATTCACACACGGTAATTGTAAAACCTTTTGAAAATACCAGTAGAGGGGTATAAAACCAAAATCCGCTATAATGCTTCTGGACCAAATTTGAGTTAGTAGCATCGTTGGAAATCTCGTGAAAATTGCTTTAAACTGCTTGGCTAGTTTCATACCAAAACGCGCTAAAACAACAAATCTGCCCACCAAAAATAGATTCAAAATCAAAAGCCCGTAACAGTATATACGTTTTTGTATACTGTGATATTTTTGAAAAGTACGTTTTAGTGGGTTTTGATACTAAAGTGAAGAGCATAGTACAAAACATTTAAACTTAAATACATAAACAGATGCGCCGTGAGTCTGCGGGAATTCTTTGTTGCAAGAAATAGGTTACACGAAAAATGGAGTAGGTACGTTAAAATGTTTAAAGGTGTTGAAATGCAGTCGGGATTTTTAATTTTCTTTAGTGAGATAAAGTTTTGTGGTTGTTTAAGTGATGATTTACAAATAAAAGTTTATGTTTTTGAAATCTATTTTATTGTAGAAATAAACATTCCATTAGTAGTAGTTTTAAATATATTATAGAAAATAACATAATATTTTGTTTAATATAACGTAATTTATTTAAAACTTTTGCTATACATGACAGTATTTTGTATATTTTTTAAATAACTATTATTAAAATTATAATATTATGTATATAATAATAAAAAAATTATGACTAACTACTGAGGTAGAGAGCTTTAAAGTAAAAATCTCTTTCTCTCTGGGTCTAGGTTTAATGAAAAACCAAGAGTTAGTCTCTATTTTAATACCGCAAAATTAACCCCGGGTTATTTGGTGAGCCATTAAGCATATAAGGTCGATTTGAAGGCGAAATCGAAAACAAAGAAGGGTTCATAATTAAATTTGACCCTACGTAACCAGAGTTACCACACAATGTGATGACATAATGGTAACGTAGTTGAAATATTTAGTTTAAATTGCAGCTAAATTAATTATTGTAGTGTCCCCTTAGAGTCATGGTTTTCCCCTGCGTTCTGCCGCGGGGGGTTTTCCCTAGAAAAACATGATATCATTTTCGGCTCTGGTATCTTCAATACAGGCGCCTCTTGATCTCAGGTAGATGGGCTCATTAGCCCCTGGTCGTGATTCCCCCGCCACGTAGGCTGATTATCTATCTTGCAACAGCAATGCAACAGGCGTAATTTGTACAATTGTTTACAATATTGCTGTCAAATGTATCCACTTGAGAGCGATATTGTATTGTACAATTCACGCCTGTCGCATTGCTGTTGCGAGATACGTAATCAGCCTGCCGGGCCGCTCGGGCTCGGAGTGCGAGGACAGCATAGGTAGGTATTGTAATGTCCTTTTGAATGAAGCCTAATGGATAGTTTTCGTGACTTTTGTATAGCGCTACAAAAGTCACGACGTACCTACTTACAACTTCTCCACTGAGTTTTTTTCATAGGAATTTTTTTTAGAAATCGTGTTGAACGTTTTTCAACTTTAAAACTCACCCCCTTTCGCTTCCCGACCTCAGATCTTGCGTAGTTCATTCATTTCTTTAGTTTTATGTTATTCCCCTCCATTTATAATGGGTTACATCCTACCAGTTTTTTTTTCACTTTTTACCATTTGACGGCATCGGCACTGGTTACAGGGCATGTAAACAATTATAACATTGCTAGTTACGGTCCGTTTCAATAACTTATCTATCTATAGTTTACTAAAAGTTTCATACTGTTTGTAAGTGGATATCTAGATAGCTGATATTATATAGGGCCGTGAAACATCATCCATCTGTTATCACACTGAATATAACTTATTTTTAGTCATAGATAGACAGCATATTAAAATAGGCTGTTAAAATCAAGAACGAACAATCTTGTGAATATTGTTGTTTCTTTGGTGATGTTGTTCAAAGACTGATAACTATAACACATACCGCCCCGAGCCATTTGCGCCAAATCTCCCAAATCTGTGATCTCAGCTATGACAAGATGAATGACAAGCTAATTTATATGTCACTCTGCGAAGCTTATGTCAAATTCCGTACATTATGTTTTCGAACTGCGTAAGTGATATGGCATCAGGGCCCAGTTCGCTCACTGCTTGGTAATTCAGGGATTCTAAAAGTAATTAGGTTTATAGCTATACTTTTTTATAAAACTGATTCACTTTAATTACTCCAAACCTGTAGTGTATTTTAATGGTAAATTTATACTAATGTTATAAAGCGAAAGGGTTTGTTTGTTTGTTTGTTTAAACGCGCTAGTATCAGGAACTACTGGTCCGATTTGAAACATTCTTTTTTGTTGGATAGTCCATATACAGAGGAAGGCTTTAGGCTATGTAACATTACCTGCGACCAATAAAAACAAAGCATGATCTGTGAAAAATGTTGCAAAAACGGGGAAAATTATTCACATTTGGGGACTTTTGTTGCGTGCGCTGCATAAACTGTTTAATTCACTCAAAAACCTCGCGAACGAAGTCGCGGGCACAGCTAGTAAGTAATAAAATGGAGAAACTACAAGTAATTTGTGTATTATTACTGTGCATAGATATTTTGTTCCTGAACTGTACCTATAACATTATAAATTCGACTTGCCTTAGCAGAATAGACGAGAATCTCTTGAAAACTTTCGCGGTGTAATCAAGTTTGCTCAAGTGTTTTACCTCAGTTGCGTTTAAAATATCGTGGCTTTTCAGACGTGATTTTATGTTGGTAAAACGATATTAGTGTTATAAGTCGCCCCCAAATCGTCAAGCAGTGAGTGAACTGATAATAATGAATTAGAACACTGTCGATCACGTCATGATTTAAAAAAAATCAGCTCGGTTCATTCCTTTGGACACTCTTTTTGCAGAAAAAAAAGGACACAAAATAGATACAATAATAAGGTATATTTCATTATCAGTATAGCAGGCATTAATTACATGACACGATGTACGTAATATGGTGTCCCGCGGCTTCGTCAACGGCGGTAGAGGCTCGTTCAGGGTCTTGATTCTCGCGCGTCGAACTTAGTTTCGAATCACAGTCTGTCCCGCTCGTGCACATATGATTTAGCGCGCGTGCAAGCGAGAAAAACTCACGATTGAATCGAAGTTATGAGAATCGGCTAAATTCCCCATATCGGGACGTGGTCTTCATCTGCCTCGGTATGCTTTATTAGCATGTCAGTTCCTCGGGGTAAAAAAGGGGTAATAATTTAAAAATTCTGTCAAGTACGAGTTGGACTCACGAATTTCCTTTACAACACGGAAAAAAAACACGTATATTGTATAGAAGCGCACCTTAAATATCTATTTAACTATATTTTCAGTGTCTGTTATTATAGCGACAACATGATGTTAAAAAAGTTAAAGAGATACTAGTGTCAGACGGATGGGCAGCGCAGTAATAGATTCTAATTCACTATTTCGGTACGAACCCTATAAAAGAGTAGATTATTAAAGCTTATTTTCCTTACAATGCTCTCACCAAGAGGTATTCAAGTTAGGAAATTTAATTAGTAGAGTAATCCTTTCCTAAACTCAACATCAACACCTTTTCATTACTAAGTAAATTATTTTGTTAATCTTTAGAAGGAAACTGAAGTATATTGTATATAAAACTACTTGATTATAGTATATTTATGATTTTAATTATATAGTAAGCCAGTAAGTATTAAATTCTTAATTTTGATTATTATTATTTATGAAAACTCACACTTGTACAGTTTTACGAGAAGTGTGTGATCGGAGTATAAAATTAGGCACAGTTAAAGTTTATGTGGAGGAAGTGATTAAGAATTTTAACAAACAGCTTAATATGTTTGTTAAAATGCAACTAAACTCTACTTTAATTAATAAAAATTAATAAAAGCAATGGATACAAAGTTATCGCACATTGACGTTCGTCAATCTATCACATAATTTCCATATTTAACCCCCGATGACAAAACGACGCAAAAACTACGGGGTGTTATTAGTTTGTCGTGTATGTATGTGTCTGTCTGTTGCATCGTAGCGCCTAAACGGACAATCCGATTTAATTGCGTATTTTTTTTGTTTGAAAGGTATATTAGTCGAGAGTGTTCTTAGCTATGTTTGTTGGAAATCGGTTCAGGTCTGCAAGGTCATCAGGTCGTTTGGAAGGTGTGATAGGAATGTTGCACGCTAAGTCGGCTTTTTTTTAATTTAATTTATATAATATTTCTAAGATGTTAAAGAACCTTTTCAATGTTTAAAGATAAAAATTTTAATCGTATTTGCGACACAGTGTGCCACTTGACTTTAGTAAGTTTATATAATGACATGACTTATTATTATACGAATTGAGATTGGTACTAAAAAGAAGCGATATGAGTGAATTACAACTTATATTATAATATAAGAGCCGGTGCTGCGTTTTATGTTTCACGACAGACCTTAATATCAGGTTATAAAATAATATTTACGAATTACATTACCTTTCTTGTGTATAAAGTAAATGTATAAAGCTACAAAGGTATGATTATTCATGCTTTAAGACATTGAACCTGATGATTTAAAAGCACAAGGAAAAGTTTTTTTTTAACAATAACATTATATTTAAATTTGAACTGATGATGATGAATTACACTTACACTTATTATTTAGAGTTTTTACACATTATAAAATGGCGGACTCAATGCCAAAGCACATTCTCTACCAGACAACCATAAGGTGGTGCAGAGACGGACGAGACAAATAATGTAGAATAATAAAAGAAATAAAGTTATAGTTAAGAACACTTGCAATTAAGTCTGATTTCAAACAAAAAAAAACTAGATTGATATCGGCTCATCCATTTGGGACTTCAAAATTAAAACACCTCTTTGTTTTCATCGGTTTTAAATTGGGTATTACCTTACGTAATATAAGCTATACACTTATGTCTGCATTATTCGCTTTAAATAAATCAAAAAGTTTAACGTTACTACTCACAAACACGTCCAATTTATAATTCTTCGAGTTCGGAATCCATACGTTGCTTCCACTTTCTGTTAATTTGTATCAAATGCATAATTCATAAAGAATAATGTATTTACAAGCATAATATAAGGCGTTAAACATACAACATACATAATATTAATTTACTATTCAAACTCTCAAGTGTTAAGGCTTCAGCCTCGAATTTTGCGGGCAGCGGGGCGGAAGCTGCGGAGGCGCGGGAGCGGCAGGATCTTTTGCTTATAACCAAATGGACCAGGGGTCTTACTCTTCAAACTGATTTGATTTTGATTCAGATTCGATCATGCCGCGTACTCTCGAATAAATTGACGTTTGATTATTTTGATTCTCAGTCGATTGATATGGTCGAGAGTACAAAAAGTAACGATCTAAAATTACAGATGAGGCCTTATGATTGAGCGGAACAGCTTTATGGGGTGATAGACTATAAACTGACTTCTCTTTTAGTAAGACCAGAACCCTGGCAATGGGGACATTGCTGGTCGATGATGATGATGACAATCTAAATTCACAGCTAAAGCACGCAGGTTTCTCCTTAGTATGAGGAAAATTAGGTTGTCATTAACCATGACAAGTTCTAGTTCACTAGACATTTGACAAACGGATCTTCAAAGATCTATAGACTACGTCCAAAGAGTGCGTCACCGCGAACTGGTTCACACTAATGCAATACACTCCAGTCTAGGTACTAGGCCCCCGTACTAAGCCCCATCAATTGCGTCCAGAAGCTAAGTGCGTATTTTTTATTAACGTACGTATCGAACTGAGGTGCTATTATATGCATTCAGAATATAGATACGTATTTTTTGATAACGCGTATCCTGACGTCCATTCGCCCCGTCGCCCCGTCGCCCACGTGCCTTCTAGTCGCATCCAAAAGCTATGACCGCATTTTTACTAACGCACGTGTCCAGACGTCCTATCATCCCGCCGCGCACGTCCCTTCTGGACCCTTCCAGAAGCTATGTCTGCATTTTTTACGAACGCACATATCAAGATGTCCCATCATCTCATCGCCCACGTCCATTATGGACGCATCCAGAAGCTATGTCTGCATTTTTTATTAAAGCGCGTATCCAAACGTCCCTTCGACCAAGTTCCTTCTGGACGCATCCAGAGGCTATGTCCACATTTTTTACTAACGCACGTATCCAGACGTCCCATCATCCCGTCGCCCACGTCCCTTCTGGACGTATCCAGAAGCTATGGCCGCATTTTTAGCTAACGCGCGTCTCTCACTAGGACAGGCGAAGTTGGTCTTGGTTGGTTGGCGAAGCTACGTCACGTTACGCACGTTAGCTTAGGCATGGAATTTGCCTTTCTCTCTATATCATATTTACGATTCTACCGGATTTCTCACAATCTTCAGAAGACTACAATTGTTTTTTAACGTTCATATGAGAAATAAATTCACATAAAGCTTTTATTTTAATATCAATAAAACAAATGTTTTAAGAGTTTGTTATTTTATAAGCGCGCGATAAACAAGCTCAACGACATCAGGTTTTATTACGAAGCTGCCAGCTGCACTAGCACTTATTATTTTATGGTAGCGACTTTATGTTTATATTATTGTACGATATTATATTTATGTTCTTTTCTAAATCGATAAAATATATGGTCTCAATAAAACAAAAAGCAAAATAGTAATTGCTCACACTGGAATATAATACGACGTTTCGTAAAATGAATTATACTTAGTTTTAGAAAATACATTGGATATTTTGATCCGCTGTTTGGAAATGTGACAATTACATAGGTACCGAAATACTATTAGATTTAATTTTTTTTGCCACTTTTAATTTCTCTTTAATATTTGAAACACTAGAAGGTATTCGATATCTCCAGCAAAATATATGATCACAGAGGAATATAAATTAGATTTTTAATCTATTCAACACTCAAACGTGGTCAAGAGATTTCATTTAATTGAAATAGTTTGAATTGATATTATAAAAGATCAGTTGTGAAAGATTTGCTGCTTACTGACCTTCTTGTCATTCAGTAAAGAGACAGTAATTAATATCGGAATTTTTGATTTTTTTTCCACCAAAACTCTTAAATTATGACCGTGCTCTAAATTTCAGTAGGTAGATAATAATAGTTAATTTATTATATTTGGTATTATATTTGAATATTATATTTGGTATACTTGCTTTGTTACCCTGCCTATTTGACTATCGGGGATTAAAAATAGACATTACTGGTTATATGCATCATAATAATATTATACTCATAATATTATGGTATTATGACATTTAAATCTAATAAACAATTCTGACTTTTCGCAGCTACCCACATTTTCAGACGAAAATAAAGTAGCTCGTTTCCTCACTTATTCTGAATAATAAAAAGGTCACAAAATAATACATCACAAAAATATAAAAGTTAAAAAAACATTTTCATTATAATATTGTGTCTCACGTTACTGAATTCGTGTAGTGTGAAATTTCAATCGCCCCTGGGCCCGTGCCAGCTGAGACGGGTAGAACATAAATACATGGATGAACAAAGGAATAATTCATTTATTTACTCGTTCATACTTAATTGGTAGCCATCGGACGAGAAATTTCGAGTCATTTAACTTTGCAAATAAATTAATAATAAATAACCGCGGATGAATAATGAGCATTCCTTTGTTACAGATCAAGATGTCGGTACCGACCACTGACAGCACTGAGGCCATCACCAACTCCGGGTACGGCAGTAGCGATGAAACCGCCAGTCTACTCGTCTCCGGGCCATCTGTCACTGTCATCGTGCCCACAGAGAACCGAACTGTCAAACCCGTACTACAGAGACAGGACTGCACTACCCATTTACGACCTCAATTATCCGGAGGTCCGGGGAGCGAGGAGAGCGCCGCGTCTGTCAGGATCGAGGAAGGGACCACCCGTAGCGTGCCAGACATTGAAATGCAATGTAGGGAGCCCGCTGATAGGCCCCAGTCACTAATGTCCCCCTGTTCACACAGGGGATCAGTCACGTGTCAATTAGTTCCGCAACCGTACGCGAGATGTCGCGTCTGCGAGCGAAGGCAGTCGACTCAGCCGGTGTCAGCGATACAACTAGCGCGCTCTGTGTCGCGAGAGAGCGTTCGCTCCGCTGTGCACTACCCCTGTGGGTGTAGCTCGCTTCACGCCGTGAGCACGTGTCCGGCCACCCAGCCCCCGGCGCTCCTGCTGCCCGCAACTAGTTCGAGGATTATCCGCCAGAGCTCGCAGCCGGAGTCTAGCGCATGCGCGGCGCACTGTCATCATGGACACCACCACCCCAGCGCCTCCCTGCGGCAGCTTCGAGAACCAGGCGATGGAATTGCTGGTATTGCAGCGGACTCGCTGCGAATAAATGGCGGAATGCGACCCTTCAAACAGGTAAGTCGAATATTCACTAGATGGCGCTTACTTTACGATCTTTTGAACTTTGAATATCTATTGATATTAATTATACTTCTGATATTTGAAAGTGTCTTCGAAATTATTAATTGAATGAATAAAAGAAAAACTAAATATTTACTAGGAAAACTATTACTTTTTATTTAAATCATAATATAAACTTAACAGAAGAATGTTTAATTAAAAGTAAAAACGCAAGTTGAACTTACGATAAAAGGTATCGACGCTTGAAAGAGAAGAACTCGTTAAAAGAATGTCGATAAAATGCACTGAAGATATTCATTGGAACTCCGAACACGCAAAGCAAAAAGGCTTTCAGAAAAACTTAATTAGAACGCTAAGTGGATTGCCAAAGTAAAACTACTGTATAATTGCCTAAATGGCTGTAACAAAGTTGTGGAGCATGTCTAGCTGATTTTCCCAAAGTTTATTTGCACATAAAATATAATTTATTGTACCATTGTATCATCAATTTAAAACTTAATGCTTTCAGAATTTACAACTCGTAAAATATGTATTAATTTACATTACCTTCTGGAAATATTATTTTATGTTTAAAGTTTGAATATAGTGCTTTCGATACAATATATTAAAACTTTTTTATTAAAGGTACTTTTCTATCATTAAAGATTGGGGACCCCAGAAGTTTCCCGCCAAGACTAAATGGCATCCAAATATTTAAGCGGAACAAGGAATAGGATAATGTAGATTATGTTCAAAATTAAGCATATTACGCTTAGCCCATAACATTTAATGTTTACGTTTTATGTTTATTATAAACAGAATACCCGTAAATTATAATGTTATTTCCTAATGAAATGTATATAATTAATAGTAATTAGTAGTCAAGTTGTTTCGTGCTATTGCATACTTAATTTGTAAATTTGAAGGCTAAAGGTCGTCAGTTGCTTCCGGCGTGTAAGTGCTATGTACATATTTGTATAGGCTATTCTGGAGCTAGTTAGTAGGACCTAGTCTTACTAGTTTAAATATCGTGCTAAATATAGCTATAAATGTAATTAGCTACTAATTCTTACTAATTTCATTCTTGTTTTATAATGATTGGTATTACATATTCTTCTAGTATATCTTATTATGTAGGTATGATATTATTTTGTTTGACTTTACTAAATGTAATTGGTGAAGGTAAGGATTGGATAAGATTCGTTAGTGATCCAATTTCATTTCTCAAATTATCTTCTCCATAGTGGATACGCGTTGTCGGGTTCCTCTCGACCTTACCCAATCCTTTCACTTACCTCTATTCTTCTAAAAACTTTCTAGGAAACTGTACGACTAGGTCCTTCAGTTAAAGGTTGTCGGATCAAATCGTCTTTGATTTGAATGTTTTACCAACAGGGACTGCTTCTCTGCCCACAAACCCTGTCGCAGACGCGCCGTGCTCGGCTGCGGCGTGCGTTTACTGAGGCCACCGGAGACACTGTCACCTACGTTAGAACGGTGGGCTAGTTTGTCATTCCGCACCACCGCCATATTTGACTGTACAATCTTGACCCCTAAAATAGTCTCGACGTTTAACGCAACACACGATGAAATAATAAAGAAGAATAAAATTACAATAATTTTGAAAAGACTATCAAAAATAATATTATCAATTCGAAGGAAGGATAACGAAATTAATGGTATAAATTTTTATGGTACATTAAGCAAGTCGTTTGCAAACAGTTCAAATTATATTGACGAAAGCTGATAAAAGCTGTAAAAAATATCATGGAATAAAGATTTTACAGTCAATAAAATACGTGGCATAATAGTTGGCAATGTGAAGTCCCCGTAGCCACATAAAACCACGGCTGGTCCGAACACTCGCACTTGCTTTTCACGGTGCAAATCGTTTCTGCAAACTCCGATGGCATCACCGATTCATTTCTCCTCATTCGTTTAGGCTGCTGATTGACGAGCGAGCTTTATTGCTTTGACATGGATTTAATTTCCAGAGGGAATCGCAATTGAGACACCAGCAGAAAAAGTCGGTGAGACGCAATTAGTCCATTCCATCTCTTTCTTGGATGAGCGTCTGAATTGGAATTATGAATTCGATGATTGAATTACAATCGAGTTGAAGAGGGAATTGAAAACCCGAGAAAATTATTTTTGTTGCTTTGAACAAAAGTAAGACGCTTCTAAAAGTGAATTGATTCGTACTGAAAAGTCTTCATCTTCAAGTCTCCGAGTTTTGATGACTCGTTTGCACAAATTGGTGGATTTTTGGTTTTATGGCTTGCCCGTCGATCAATTTTCCAATTTGAAAGGAAAATGGAACGCTTTGTCATGCTTTGGGAACCATTTGGGTAAATACACAGCACGTACACTATCATTTAGCTGCTCGATACACGATAGATTTATGTAGTTGCCGCTATGCACTTTAGTCCTATAGTCTACAGATTAGTGGAATGTGATTTTAGGTTATAAAGCTACATAAATAAAATCAATACTATATAATATTTCATAGAATAATCCATAAATGGATACCTGAAAAATATCCAATGTAATAGAGACTAAACGGATAAATGGTAAAGTAAGTAACCGTGATATTGGGTATTATTCTGCGTCACAGACTCCATAATTTATCATCGGTTGAAAGACAAAGTGCTTCATATTAGTTACTTCTACGCAATTTTATGGGATTTATTGTGGAGGTAACGCTTTTCACACGTAGATTTAAGGCCAAATTCTGTAACGGTTACTAGATTAGGAGCCCTCATATAAAGATGATGTCACTGTCACTGCTTGGATTACAAAGACAGCATGTGACTTGAGCTCAACCTTATTTAACTATCGTTTCAGTATTCGGTCATTATACAGAATATATTGACCGAGGCTTATAGAGGTAAACCTGGACGCATATACAGGACCCCTCTTTTTCCTATTTGGGACTCTGGAAATTTGACACTTGTAATCTTGAACTTAAATTATATTATGCCAATAACAATATATTTAATAAATAATTGTCTTAACAGCTGTACAAAATATGCACGAGTATAAACTCAAAGGACAAGGCCACGTCACTACGTTGCAGCGCCAACGACGCCACGTATGTACAGTCACCGACAGGTCTGGTTTAGTACCTTATTGTCAAGTAATAAGGTAATAATGTTTTACACTGGATCTCTTGGTATGTCTTGCAACGTGACGTACATTGTACATACGCATAAGTGTCATCGTCGATGCGTTGCGAAGTCGCTACGCAGTGTTGTAGCCTTACCCAAATATGCTCTAATTGATCGTTATTTTAACAAATACGTGAAAAACCATAAAAAAATATTTAATGGGTTTTATACTTATTTTTAATATGCACAGCATCCGGCAGAACAATTTTATTTTGTAAGTAATGAAGAATTAAACTATCACATACAAATATTATACTCCGAATTTGAAAATATAAGGCGTTTAAATTATAATTTGTAAAAACTTAGAACATCATTTTGTATGAAAATAAATCATAAAAAAATTTAAAGAGTTTTTTATGCTTATTTTTAATATGCACAGCACCTGGCAGAAGAATTTTATTCTGTAAGTAATGAAGAATTAAATTATTATCAAATCCAAATATACCTACTCCGAATTTTAAAATACAAGGCGTTTAAATTATTAAAACTTAGTACACCATTTGTTAAAACTTAGTACAACTTTAGAATTTGATTTCAAGTATGGAATTTCACAATAAAACACGGCCTATTCCTGCCGTTCGCCAAACAAATGTCAACTTCAAGTAATCCGAAGGTGAACTCCGGCATTCTGAATATAGCTTGCATACATAAATGAGCTATTTCAGCATTCAATATTGATTTTGCTGTTAGCATCGGAATAAAATATGCTACAGTGAAGTCTCACTGAAATCTCTGAAAATAGAATGCTTCAACAAGCGATGAATTAATAAAACGGTGAATAACTTTATTGTAAGCGTATGATACTTAAGAGGAAACACTACGAAATTTTTTCCATACAGAAATAGGGGTCTACGGGATTCCTATTTTCTCCCCGGATAATGCTGCTAGAGTAACAATTTTCGTCCTAAATATTTATGTATATATTTGTACGTCCCTATTTTTCTTTTTTTTAATAAATTAATTATTTAAAGAGATATGGACGTTCAAAAACCTAAAAAAAATGGCCAGACTCTTCGCTATGTTTAAACATCGAGGAAACAGATTTGACTACATTGTACAACAAAATCAAAAATAGGATTGGGCTAATCCTTTTTTTAGCTAATAAAGAAAAGAATATCTTAATCGGTTAAGTTTTGGAGTAGGAAACGGGACTCCCCTAAACGTCTTGAAGGCATTATTAATTATATTATATAAAAGACAACAAATTGTAAAGCACCATTAAAAATAGTTTAACGTAAAGTTGACAGCAATTCAATACAAAACTAAATGAATATTGTTTAAAATACAGTTTTCATCTAAAGGCAAATTTAATCATAGAAATCTAACTCTTATTCCGGAACAGTTGAACAGTGGAGCTGTGACGTTTTAAATATGGAAACAGCTGTGAAAAATACTGTGGAAATTGAATACTGACCCATTTTAGGTTACATTAAGTGATGTCACATGTTTCACTAGGAAATGTATTTTAGTTTTCTATTATTATGAAATGATATTGAAGAAGAGTAAGCTTATAAATAATATGTTTAATATTATGTCTAATAAGCTTCTAATTTTATTATTATTAGTATGTTTACATCGATCTCCTTATTAATAAACTAGCTGACCCGTGCCCACTTCGTTGAGCATGGAAACCGTGTAAACCTTCCCGAGATTTCCACGAATATTTCAAGACCAGAAATAGCCGAATCAGTTCAGCTGATCTCGAGTTTTAGCGAGACTAACGAACAGCAATTGATATTTCTATAGCCTATGTTACTCAGTGATAATGTAGCTTTCTAATGAAAAAAGAATTATTAAAATCGGTCTAGTACTTTTTGAATTAAGTCGTTACATACAAAAATACAAATCTTTCCTCTTTATAATATTAGTGTAGAAGATGGATGGATGGATAGACTACAGTATTCATGGTGTAAATACTGCGAATACTATATTCCATGTTGCTTTCTTTGTTTGACAAGTAGCTTTCCCAACGCATTAGACAGGAACAGTAACACTAATTGAGTATTGAAATTAAATATTTAACCCAACATTAAGCAGCAATATTACGTACCTAAGTGAGAAATCTACTGACCTATCACATATTTAGTATGTTTGTAAAATATTATTTTAAATTCTATTGGGGTTTTTTATGCAAAGTAAAGAGAAGTCAGCATTTTAAAACCATTGGAGGTTCCATATTATCATACTCAGACAAAGTAAATAAACACTTTTTTTTAGTTGACACATTTTTATATACTTACTTTATTACATTCTTTCTTCTAACTTATGAGCTTCGTTTTTGTCAGTGGAGCTTTCTCCATTCCTCTCTGAACTCCGCCCTTCCCTTGACCTCCTGATAGGACACGACCATCACTTTCACCTTCACCTGGTCCATAAAAGTTCTTCTCGGCCTTCCACGATTTCTTCTACCTTCTATGTTTCCTTTAATTATTCCTCTAATAAAGTTGTCGTGCCGTATCAAGTGTCCTAAAATCTTTCCTCTTCTGTTCTCGATGGTTTTTAATATCTCTCTCTTTTCATTAACTAATTCCAAAACTTCTTCATTACTTTTCTTTTGAGTCCAACTTATTCTTTCCATTCTTCGCCAACTATGCCTCCAATCTCTCTCTATCACGTTGTGTCATGGTTCACCTCTTGCTACCATACAAATCAATATTTCAGATATATTTTAATTTGATTTTTAGGATATAACGTGATACATATTTATATTTTCATTGTTTGGTAACTGTAACACAAGTTCTTCGGATATTATATCACAGGGGCAGATTGACGTGATATAAAGCATCCATAGATATAAAAAAAAAAATCTTACTTTTATTAACGTTATTTTTCAATCCAAATTCATTAAATAAGGGTTGTATGTATAATGTAGAGAATCGAGTATAATGTACTATTTACAATGTAAGATATTGAGCGAATGTAGTTAACTAATTCTTCTAATTTTAAAGAAATATAATATCATTTTGGTTTTGGACGTAACGCTGAATCTGGTAAGTAAATGGGCATACTATAAGCCTCGTAGGCGCCCGCGTAGCCTGTACGTAGCGCGTGCGCTACGAGCTTATTTTTAGCGTAGTTTCTTTGTAGAATTAACTTTTTCTTAGGAATCAAAATACTTTTTACATACTTTCCTTCTCTTATTAATATAATGAATGTCTTAAAAATATCAACACTATATGAAAAGGTCTAGAAAAAACTGCTGAATGTACTCACGGTTAATTTACTAATTTTTGTTGTTTTATGTGTGCAAATAAAGTTTATTTTACTTTTTCAGTAGTGTGCGCGTAGGCTTTTAAAAAACCCAGTCTGCAGACTCCGGTATTAATTATTTGCCACGGCAGCGGGAGTTAGGGAGGAGTTATCAGCGAATTTATCTCCCACCAAACCCATTTCCAGCGGGAATTGTTTTTTCCTGCATATAGAAATTTAAATTTCATCGAAGTCTATCTTTTTAATAATAAATATCGCTACGGCTAGTGAAATTAAGTTATGAAAACTTATAATTTGAAGTACTGTATTTTAAGTATAAACTGTAACCACCGGTTTCTCGAACGCTATTCAAATAAATGATCAACTAACAAGGCATTCAAATCAACAAGCCATATTGAACACTGATTGGTGGAATATTATCAGTCAGAAAGGGACGGACATAATATATTTTATAATAACATCACGCTCGCATTTGTAAGGCTGCTTAAAATTCTTCCTTCCTGCTTAAAATCGTATGTCAACTCATCGGTGTCTTTGGTGTATTAACCTTCCCTGTGGAATTTTAACCAATCTTGCAAGTGTGAGCGGATTCTAATTATAAAATATCTGTCCGTTCCTTTCTGTCTGATAATATTTCACCAATCAGCGTTCAATATGGGTTGTTGATTTGAATGCCATCTTAGTTGATCATTCATTTGAATAGCGTTAAAAAAACCGGGGGTTAGTCGGTTAATTTATTACTTTAAAATAATGTGGCCGTCTTACATTATATTATTAAAATGATTTTATCTATATGTGGGTACTTGACGTAACAGGTCAACTCTACCTATACTAACGCCCGGTTTCTGTAAGGCTGATCAAATTGATCAATTGATCAAATCAGCTAATCTGAACGCTGATTGGTGAACATCACTTCGCAGTCACGGTTTTCACCAAGCAAGCGTTCAGATTAGCTGATTTGATCAATTTATCAATTTGATCAACATGAACACAGTCACGGTTTTCACCAATGAGCGTTCAGATTAGCTGATTTGATCAATTTATCAATTTGATCAGCCTTTCAGAAACCGGGCGTAAATATATTATTTTGATATAGCATTACCGGAGAGTAAAATATGTAATAGCTGTATAGTCTGTACTCTGGAGTGAACTACCGTATTAACGTACTTAATATGACTTATAATAAATTATAAATAAACAGTATTGTTTATTTGATACATAAAATGACATAAAACTGTTATTGTACTGCACATTTATAGAATGTTATAATTAAATAGCAAAATAGACCTCCTTAATCTTGATAACTGAGAGGAGGAAACGAGAAGTATTTATGTATTTTCATACATTTTAATTAAAAAAAAAATATTATTATATCTAGCAATATCCTGCGAAAAAATATTGGATATTGCTAGATATAATATATTTAAATTTTTTGGATTTCTCCAAAGTAACGTCTGATTCCATTATCTATTTTCATAAAATCTAATCTTGCTGAAATCGTTGTGGCTACTTCTTAATAACTTGTATGATATTTAAGGCAGTTTTATTCCAAGGTTCTAATATTCTCTCACTAGCTCAATGTGCATTTTCTGAAGTCCATTACAGTAATGGGTCTCCAGATCGGATTCACCCGCTCGCTTTCACTTGACACTTAAAGTAAACACGGCTAAGTAGTTTCGATACAATCGTATTATGTAAAGGTAGATAAGCGTTGGGGCCTACAAAATGCATGTTCCGTTGTGAGCTGTATATTAATAAACATGATATAATGTTATTATACTATGTAGTAATTTTTATTAAAATGTATTTTTTTCATTACAAAAATTACTGGTCCGATTGGAAAAAATCTTTCAGTCCTTGATTTTCGACCATAAGATATTAGATGCGTCAGGATGGACGGTACTAATTTAATTTTAATTTATTAATTTATTATTTAATCACTGGAAATTCTACAGCTTGAATTTACAATTAGTTCAAAGTCATAGCATTAGACAGCCAATTACAGAATCTCGCTTATAGGAAACACCTTTTTTTAAATAAAAGAATGAGCTCTTCATAATTATAGTGATGTTTAAATTTTATACACAGCAAAACTAATAACTTTGGTACAACAGGTTAATTGATTAGGGAAGTGACGCTACCAACAGTATACTCCTATCAAAGTTCTAAGTAAAACCATGACAGCAAAGGACCGTTTGCAGCGCCACTTACATTCAATTACAATTATTTTATTTATTTAATAATTACAAGTGTTGCCTCACTGTCCGCTTATATTATACCAAACCTATACTACATCTATAAGTTATTCACAAAATAAGATTCTACCACAAATCACGCGGGCGAAGTCGCGGGCAAAAGTTATCTTATAGTTTTAAAACGTTTTTGTATAATGTAAAACACTTAATGATAAAGTGTTACTAGAACTGAGTAAGATTAGTGTTTTTGGTGAAAAAATAGTTGTAACTAAAGCTCTCACAGTGAACTTTTATCACGGTCCTACGTGCCGGGGCTTAATTAAAAACTGTAAAAGCGGAACACCCCTTATCTCCTGTAATTGCAGTCACGTATCTTTGTGTCGCGCAGATTTGCCTTATCTCATAATATATAATACATCCTAAAGGGTGCTCCCTATTTACCCTAAGTTTTAAGCCATAAAGTAGAGTAGACTTATCTGGCGCTTTGTTCTTTTTACCCGACTACGACGCATCAAAAAGGAAGCGTAATGATTTTGGCAGTCTATGAATTTTCAAAATTTTTGAAAAAAAAAAAACAATAATATATTTTACATTAAGTAACTTCAATAACTAATTGTTTAGTTTTGTTATGTCACAAGAAAAACTTTTTTGCTTCGAATGATGTTTGGTTCGAAAAGCAATAAAAACCTATTAGTATTCGATATGAGAAATAAAACAATAAATATCCGCTACGTTACATAAAAGCGCGTATCTCAAATATAAGTAATAAAATATATTTCCTCGTGCCATACGATCAGATGGCACAAACAAAATTATTCTCGTACATTTGCGAGCCTATGCTCTGTATTGTTTCTACAAATCCTTAACAAGATCCCGATGCTATGAATAAGGATGTCCGTTTACATAAAAATAATATTATATCGATAAGATTTGTAATGTTATGATCTTTAAAAAATATATATATATAAAATAGTAAGCCCTTTAGATTTATACTACATATCTAGTAATATAGTCTGAGCCATGAAACCGTGTTAAATCTCACAACTCTGACTTACGTGGTTTTAAATATTGCCATAAAAAAAAAACAAAAATAAGAAAAAAATTAAGGAAGGATTAGGAAGGCTTATTAAGGCTATCCTTTTCAAGTTATTTCTTCCAACTATGGTACGAAATACGTTAAATAATTTAAAAAAAAAAGTTTTTTTTGGCAGTCGCTGCCTACGCCTTGAAACGCCACGTCTTACGACTCAGACTTACGTAGTTTTGAATATTGTAATTTATTTATTTATAGTTAATTAAAACGGGTGACCCCAATTACATTCATTGACTTATATCTTAGCGCACCTATTAATAAATAGTAACAAATTATAAGACCGAGAAGAGCTTTTATGGACCAGGTGAAGGAGAAAGTGATGGTCGTGTCGTATCAGGAGGTCAAGAGAAGGGCGGAGTGCAGAGAGAAATGGAGAAAACTCCACCGACAAGAGCGAAGATCTTAATTTACAAGATGAACAAATAATAAACTAAACTACGAATAAATTATCTACACTAATATTATAAAGAGGAAAGATTTGTATTTTTGTATGTAACGACTAAACTCAAAAAGTACTGGATCGATTTTAATAATTATTTTTTAATTAGAATGCTACGAGTACATTATCAATCAGTTACATAGGCTATATAAAAATTTATTTGCTGTTCGTTATTCTCGCTAAAACTCGAGATCAGCTGAATGATTCGGCTATTTTTAGTCTTGAAATATTCGTGGAAGTCCCGGAAAGGTTTAAACGGTTTCCATGCTCAACGAAGTGGGCACGGATCAGCTAGTAGTATATAGTTAATAGTTTTGTTAACTATAATAATATTATATAAAAAATCCAAACAAAAATGAAGGAAATCAAAAACCTTTTACGACTTATTTGTTAGAACTAAACTACAAGTATAAAAGATTCTCTTTAGTAGTCGCTACATAAGAAACTATCATCAAAAACAGGAGGGTAGGCGAGGATCAAAGTTGTCTCGTTCTGCGTTTAACGACGTAACAAGCCCATTATTCCCATACTTAATGTCGAGGCGTATTATGCAAAACAAACTACGTTAACTAGAAATTGCTTTATAAATCTTATATCGGAAGATCGATATTATTTGTTTGCTTCGTATTCGAAGCGGCATAAAATTGTTGAACTTTTTCTTGCATTATGGGTGTATGTAAATATCGTTTTATAGAGACTAGAAATTTTTAGTTTCACGTTTTTACCGTTTAAACGAAAATAAGCTTACAAATATTTTATATTTACCTATATCCATACAAAATGAAGTCTTCTGCCGCGTCAATCTTTTTTCTTTAAACTCAAAAACTATCAAACCAATTTTCCCGTTGTTTTCACTAATGATGGAGTAGTTCTCGAGGAAGGCTATAGTAGATTATTTTTTAAGATTTGTATACATTGGCTAAAATATAACGATATTTGTTGGAGATGTCGAAAAAAATAAGAAGTTTGACAATAACGCTGCCTAAGCCCTTTGAGATATAACAAAATGTATAGTGAAATTGTGTATTTTTACTGTCTACAGAAAAGTCTGTGAAGGCATATGTCTCTTAAGGACATACTATATCAATTTTAATTAATCTACAATATGATATTAATAATTAAGTGGAATTAGACCACAGCGGAATCTGTGTCTAGTATTATTAAAGGTATCAATTAACATTAAAATACAGAACTAAATAACATCGTACCACTGACAGAAATCAAGATAAAGATGCGCCATGGCTTGAATGGCGAGTGGTGGCAATTCAAACAGATTGAGATAAAAGCTCGCCCCAACTTAATACCCTTTTTTACCTTTTGTTATAGCCCACTTTCAGTGGGATTAAGATTTTTCTCTCATAACGTTATTATTTTTGCGAATTGTTACTTGGGAACATTGATATTGAATTATGAATATTTTAGCAATTTGTATTGCTTTGTGTTTTATTTCTATGTGTTATTGTTTGGTTTGATTTTTTATTTGTAGTAATTTATTAAGACCAGAATGTGCGTATGATACGGAATGCATACGCTCGTTGAGGTCTTACGCCTGTAATATTTCGCTGCAATCAGTTTTTAGGGTTCCATACCTAAAGGGTTAATGACGGGACCCTATTATTAAGACTCTCTATCCGCCAGGCTGTATCTTATGAACCGTGATACTCAGATAGTTGTCTCTACAACAACAAGTAAGTACTAAAATCTATATAAAATTAATATTTAAGAGGGACTCCTGTACAACAATCGTGATTTTTTTTTTGGTTTTTGTACGGAACTCTTCATTCATGACTCCACTCGTACTTAGCCTGTTTTTTATTTACTTTCGTATCCTATGTATATGGGCCTCTATAAATTGTATCCTGAAGCTACTTTAGCAGATGAAACTTTAGAAAGACAAGTACTAAAAATCTAAATTCTTGGATACCCTGCATCACTAAGCAAAACATTAAACAATAATTTATTCTAATATCTCATAGTATTTTACAGGCCAATTGCATAAAAGAGTGTAAATTATAAAACATCGACACATAATATCGATAGGGTACAACACTATTTAACTTGATAGTTGCAAGTTTCATGCATCAGTATTGAAGACAGAAATGCAATACTCCCATTGGCTTAGCATTTATTTGTGTCTCGAGGTTCCTCCTCTCCGCTTCTATCAAATTCTAAAAGCTCTGATGTACCTATTGTGTTAATAAAATATACTCGAAGAAGGATTTTATTATGTAGCTTTCTATTATACATATTGTATGGTAATAAAATAAATACAAATCTTTATTACGGGCGCCATAGCCCTATAATATAATACCGAATTGTAAAGCTAAAATACTTAGTATAATACAGCCTGACTGGTGAGACATGTGCAATACTTACGGAGAGTACTCGATACTCGATTCCCATTATAAATATGTAATTAAATTAGGTCCTTAATTTTTTACCGAATTTTCCTTTATATACTTAAATTAATCATGGATACTATGAAATTACGCGGCTAGGCAAGTAGGCATACCTGTGCAGCCGGCGCGGCGGCGTGCGACATCAACGTAGGTAGTACCTACGGGACGCGCGGTGTCCACGCGTTGGGTAAATAATTTGTTACTAAAGTTTAAGCTACATTTACTCAGTGATTAATTGATATTATTTTTTTACATTATTTTTTTTCATCTCACATAATAGCCAAATATCACGTCCTCAAGTATTGCACATGTCTCACCAGTCACACTGTATACTAATATTATAAAGAGGTAAAGTTTGTGAGTTTCCTATTTTTGATAATAAATTAATATAAAGATGATTCCCAAACAAAAGATAAAACTGAAAGTCTAGACAAAACTAAAACACAATAGATTTACTAAAATAGATTCCACTTAACTTTTAACCCTCTTGAGGATGAAATCTGCATGAACTTCACCGGTCGAATTAAACCGTTCGAAATAGTCAGTCTTTGAATCTGGATCCCTCCCTCAGGGAGGTATACGGTTACGTAATTCCTCCGAAAACTTAGTATTTATATGCATGAATTAGGTACGGTTTGCAAAAGCCAAGGTAAGTTATGTCTTTAATTTTGTCACAAAAAAGGATGGTGGTGTAAAATAAATTATCGATAATACTTTAAGGTGTGTATGTTCCTATGTAGGTTTACTTTGAAAGTACCAGCGCTGAAAGATTAACTTTTGACTTTAATGTTTCTATGAGCAATGCCGCAACATCATAAATTTGCCCGTACAATAAGTAAGAAAAGTACATCTTTCAGCGCTGGTACTTTCACAGTAAACTCTATATACGGGATCCATACACACCCTAAACTAATAACACTCATTGATTTAACAGCCTATATATACAATACAGAAAGATTGGAGGAACAATATGGATAAGGCAAAAATAGGTATAATTGGAAACAGCTGGAAGAGGCCTATGTGTCACAGGACACGCTGATCACTAAACCAGGGAATCCGATATTATGTTTTATTTTATTATTAAACCTTTAGTGCCAGCAATAAAGGTTTAATAATAAAAAAATACAATACAATAGAGTTGCTCTTGTGTATTGCGCACACACTTGGGCACTATACACTTCTGTGTAGCTGGTATCAATGTAACCTGCCAGCGTCACTGGGAAGCTATTATTATTATTATTAATAACACATTCTATTCCTCCATGCCAAACATTTTTATTTTTGGGTGCTTTCCACCACAACGACCATAAGTTAGATCGAAGAGATAATAAATACTTCACCATTGGCAGTCTCTCTATCTAATATAAATTACTATATTTTTTTATATATAATATAACGGGTGTAAAAAGAACAGTCACTATAATTTTTGTATATTATGATAAAACTAACTTTTCTTAATCTAGAAAATATATATTTTTTTATAAAAAAAATTTAGATTTTTCGTTATTCTTGTGACAAAAAATAAGAAATGGTGAAAAGAAAAAAGAATCCGTTTTGACAAAAAATACATTTCCAAAATGAGGAAAGGTATAATCGTATCTCAAAGTTATAGTGACTGTTCTTTTCACACACTGTATAATTAAGTTTACTTAAATCGGAACAGAGGGTTAAATATGGCCTTTGTATTTAATTGTGAATACTGACTAGTTATTAGGCATAAGATTTCATAATAATAATGGTGTTGAATAGCCGGCCTCGGCTATTTCGAGTGTTAATCTATTGGTAAAATACCGGTCCAACCCTTAAATATTTTATAGCGAGCATATCGATTTAAACGTATCATAAAAACGAAGTAGGCGTAAAGTTTACTGTTATGTAACGCGAATCGATTTTAAAGTTACTATAATAAAAGTATCGGTAACGTACAGTTATTCGGCAATTATGGCATCGTTCCAGTTGGCGTAGCACATCACTATGTCAAAACATAAATTATGGGATAGATTAACTGGAGTATAGATATTCAGATGTGATTGTTGTAACATGTATGACACATCGATTAAATTGCCGTCAACCCTCCCGAATACATATTATCGTGATTAGTTCTCGGTAAAGATTTGATCTAAGATTCCGGTGTAGTCTTAGGCCCGTATTAAAGAAGTCTCAATACCTGAGGACAAAACTTTGCATGACATGATGCATACGGTATCTCGAACTGGCCTGGCCGGTACGTTGGATGAATTTATTATAATGTCCAAATTTTTTTTCAGAAGGAATGTATCTCAACATAAATAGTGTCGATTTATAAGTTTGAATTTACTATAATATGTTTATAGAATGTTTAAAACTAGTTTTGAAATTCAGCACTAGTATGAATTGACCTTTAGGTGGTTTACTTTACATTTTACAATCAAAGCTTTTCTACTGAAAAAAATCTATTTTAATCCGAAAACAAAAAATAGTTATGCCATATCACACATGAACATAAATAATACGGAACATATTAATTAAAGACCATTATTAATTTTATTCTTAATTACAATTAATTTTAACATCATAGCGCATTAGATTTGGCTCACTCGAGCGTATTTTCAATCAACATTCAAGGTTATCATTGAATGTACACGGAAATGATAATAATAATATGAAATTATTATATTGGGGCACAGTAGTGCCCGCGCCAAGTTGAGCATTGTCGTAGAACTAAGTAACGAGACTTGGCTTTTTATAAGTTATATTTTTATAGGATTAGGATTAGATTAATATTTATTTAATAGTAATTATTCTTATAAAAGTATTTTTGTATGAGCGTCCGTGGCTGTAGTAGACCGTTAATTCACACTCGATGAATGCAGGTCTGATTTATATATTAGTGGCATACAGCACCAATGACATTTTAGATCTCAGTACATTATTACACCGAGGAGAAAATCATCTTGAGAAAACCTACATATGATTGGCCCCATACATATCGACGCATGAAAATGAAAATGCTGTAAGTACAGTACTGACAGTAATGGAACTTACATCATTTTCGTTATTTTGCGTCGATATTGACTTCTTTATTGACGTCATTCCTCTGGACTAGACTTTATTATTTAGGCATTTAAAACTCTCAGGTTCTACAATATAATATAAAGAGTAGTTACCTAATACTCAGATAATACCTTATAAATCATCTATTATTGGATACAACGAGTAAGCTATTATTTTTACAGATATTAACAAAACTTAATAAATCAATTCAGTATCGCCCTAGACTGTTCTGTTCATATTCGTCGTTGTATAGGTCATAGTAATATTTAGGCCGTGTTTCACCAAGCAATGTTAAGTAAAGTTGACGCCATGTTAAATATCATGTTATCCCTCTCTAATGAGATGGCGTGGTATTTTAGCATGGCGTTAACTTTAACATATTTGCTTGGTGCAACACGGCCTAAATATATAAATAAATAATAAAAAATTTGAATTAGCCCCAGATCTTGTATTTTTTTAATGTTCAAACAGTGAACGAAATGATAATGATTAAAATAGAACACCCTCGATCACTTCATATTTTAAACAAAAAGAGATATATCAAAATTGGTTCATTCGTTCACATACATATATATAAGTTTGTCATGTCTCTCTACGGATTAGTATAATATGTAATTTGGGAGCTTTGAAAGACACTATGTTTATCATCGGGTGTTAAAAATAAGTTTCTATGATAAATCACGTCTGACTGGGATCGCTTGCTAACTTCCTAACTGCAAGTTATTGCCTTCAGTGGCTTTACCCTAAAGTAAAGTGAAACATAGTTTGCGGTTCAACACCCTTCATATTACTAGCGTCAGTTCAATTTAATTTTTAACCCCCGACGAAAACAGAGAGGTATGTCTGCCGAAGCCCCTAAACTACATAATATACTAGTACGTAGACAGATACGACTAACTTATATCTTCTTCTTATAATATAAAAATGGATCGCAAAATGTGTTGGTAAGCGCATAACTCAACAACTCCTGGATCAATTTGGCAAATTCTATTGTTGTAGGATTGGTCAGGATTAGGTTTTTATGAAATTAAATGTTAAATAAAATAAGCAGAAAATTATAAAATTTCGCGTTGCGGGGTCTGGTTTCGCAGATTCCGCGTTGCGGGTTCCGGGTTCCACGTTGCGGGTTTGCGGGTTCCGAGTTTTTGTTTTTTTAATTAAATTTCATCACAAACTGTTTGTGATGAAATTGTCATTTGTCACCTTATAATTTGTTGCGTCTGTTCAACAAATTTTAAACTTCATAATACTCGTATGTTAAATCTTGGAATTACTTTCTTGGATATTAAGTACCTAAATGAAAAAAAAAACAATATGCAATGAAATATAAACTTACGTATGTTAAATAATGAGTATTTGCATGCTATTATGTAGTTAAAAGTGCGGGACCTAAACATTAATTTATTAAAACATGTATTGTACCACTTTTAGAACAAATAAATTATCGATTTATTGATTATCTGTACATATATACACATACGTGAGACACAAGGCTGAAAAAGTACAAAATTTACATAGGATAATCAAAATATTAGCTTAAACGTGTGTATAACTCCTTCGAGAAGTTCATGATTTTAAAAAATCTTCACGAATTCGTCTTATTTAAGAACACAATAATCAGAAAGTTAAAAGGTAACGAGATACGAATTGAAACGGTCGCAGAATCAAATATAAATGAAATTCGACTGGAGATGAAAACGCAGACGCAATTTCAACTGTCGTTAAGCTTGGCGCTGACTTATTTCAAGCGTGCTCTTAGTTTTTAAGTGCTGTTGGTATACTTACGTCGCGCATTATTGGCATATAGAAGGTACATTTTTGTCGAGAACCTTGATTATTGTAGATAGCATGGAATTTACAAGATCAGCAATAATGCTATTTAGCTTTATTGCTCCAAAAAGCGGCCAAGTGCGAGTTGGACTCGCCCATGAATGATTCAGTAGCAGTAAGTTACATAATATCGGTCATGTTTATTAAATTAAATGTTTTCTTTATTTCTATATTTTAGTTGATTGAATGAAAGGTAAAGTGCGGCTTACGATGTATAACGTTCTAGCTGACCCGTACCCACTTCGTTGAGGATGGAAACCGTATAAACCTTCCCGGGACTTCCACAAATATTTTCATACCAAAAATAGCCGAATCAGTTCAGCTCTCAGATCTCAAGTTTTTGTGAGACTTACGAACAGCAATCGTATTTGATATAGCCTATATTACTCAATGATATTGTAGCTTTCTAATGAAAAAAGAATGATTAAAATCGGTCCAGTACTTTTCGAGTTAAGTCGTTACATACAAAAGTACAAATCTTTCCTCTTCATAATATGTACTCGTATTAGTGTAGGTGTAGATTTAAAAAAATGGACGGACGGACAGACATGAAGAATCCATAAGGGTTCCGTTTTTTGCCATTTGGGTTCGGAACCCTAAAAAGGACGAAATTCTAAATTCGAATGTATGTTATTACCAGTTGGTTATTTATTCGTGTAGCAGCAGTTAACAAATTTGGTTTCACACAAATCACGTTCAAAGTTAAACCAGAAGGTAATCAGCAGTAAAACGAGAGGCAACATCTATCGTGTAAACATTTTACTACCGGTTTTATTTTTAGCAACCTTCTCTAAAGCAGGTTAGTAGTATTGGTTCATTTGTTTAAAAGGTAGTGTGTCCTGCACTGTGTAACAGTGTACATGTCGCAGTCATCTGATTGAATTAGCAGTTTAATTGAACAATTAGCGCGTTTTATAATCGCACACATTTTAAAATTTATTTATTTAATTTAGCTTTAACATCCGGGTCATTAGCGACCACTATAAAATACATGTTATATATTAAAATTAATTGTCGTTCCTTAGACTCGATAAAACTCGAGAAAGGCTAAACCTATTCGGCTATTTTAGTCTTGAAATATTTTTGGAAGTCCCGGGCTTAAACGATTTCTATGCTCAACGAAGTGGGCCCGGGCCAGCTAGTATTATACTATAAGTAACTTAAATTAGTGCGAAATCATTTTTTTTTTAATTTAAATAAATAAATAAAGTTGAAGGTCTGATGTTAATTACCCACTCTCTGGAGTAACAAATAATAATATAAAACAGTGGTTAATGAGTCTGAAAGTGCTTCACTTTAATGACTATGAAAAAACACAGTTCAAGCTGAATTGAAGCTCATATTCTTTGAATAATTTTTATAATGTTTTTTCTCTTAAAGCTTTCTTTATCCATAGAAATTAGTTCTATGGATCAAGCTGAGCATAAACTGAGATAAAAGATAAAGATACATTATAATAAAGTGTTTAAATAATTAATAAGCACACTCCAGCTTATGTTTCGTCTTTCTTTATATTATATTCAACTTCATTATAAAGTGGACAGATTTTTTTGTTTGATAAAAAGACTCTGGAGCTCTGCAGAAACTATTACACAGCGGCAAATGACAATATGTATGCTCCTTATCTGTGCACGAAGTCATGGGCAACATCTAGTATATTGTATTAGCGCGTCCGTGGTCTAGTGGTTCAGAGTTTCGCTCTCGACTTCAAGTTTAGTCAGGACAATGCAGGATGATCACCTGATTCTCTGTCAAGAAAGATGATCCATGCGTCGGGTGGGCATGTAAAAAGTCGGTTCTTCGCCTGTTCTCTCGCCAGTCGTGTCGGTTACAGTCCCACTGCGTTATGAGAGTAAAAGGAAGAGAGAGTGTCTTTGTATATTGCACACACACTTGGGCACTATAAAATAACTCCTACGTAGCCTTTCAATGAAATCGGCTACCAACACTGAAATCGGCGAAGGGAGCTATTATTATACTATGAAATCTTTTCTACCATAATATGAAAGACGTTTCTCATAAAAATATCAACCACCAGTGCAGTAAAAGCATTTGACCGAATAGGGCCCCTGAGAGTCGGAAAGTAAAATCCCACATTTTCCTCAAAAGAAAATTTTTCCTTTCCTAAGTATTTTATTGGACAGAATGTACTCGGCACATTGGAAACTGGCTAAGTGTGAATCGGTACTGAGTTCCGTAGTCCAAAAGTCTTTATTGTGCCGTAAGTACTACACTCACAAAAAATTGGACTTTTCATCACATTGGATGTTCCTAACAAAGAATAAAAAAAGCTAATTTTTATAATAATGACATGAATAGGAGTCGTTCCTTCACGATGTTTTTCCTCGCTGCTAAAGCGTTCATCTACCAATGAGACTTTTTTCAAATTACAATAAAAAAGGTCCCATTAGCACCTGCGAATCGAACCAACATCCTTTCGCGGATGCAACTCAGTACTAATTATTATTAGTAACTATTACATAAACTAAAGCAGCATTTTAGTGTTAATTATAGAAATTGCTATCATTAACTAAGTAAGCGATTCGTAATTCCACTTTTGTATATATGTAGCGTTTCTAGGAGACGAGACCTAAGACCTAGGTATTTTACCAGTGGAATTACTCTTGAACAAATTTGACATTGAATTGCATTTGAATTGGACAGTTCGTCACGACATTAGCGCCAAATTGTATTGAAACGGAGAATCGATTTCATGGAACTATTCAAATTTAATCGGTGTTGTTTAGTTTGAATGTCATTGCATTTATGCTTTTAGCATTTTTTTTTAATAATGCAATTCTCAAAACTTTATAATTGAAAGAACTGATTCGTCTCTCTGCATAGATCTATAAGCAGCGTTTCAAGTCGAGTTCCCGCCCTAGGCCATTAAAAGCATTTCAATTTTCGAAATCGCGCAAATTGAAATTGAACTAACTAATTAACCGATCCGTCTCTCCACTTAAGTTTATTGGCGTATCTTGGAAACATTGAAGGTCTAGGTATATAAGCAGGTCATTGACACTGCACACAGAACTAAAGTTATTAAGGAGCAAACTTGAGCTGTGTGCACAAATATACGTGCGCTGAAAGCTTTTATTTGCCATGCCACTATTAACTTTGATGGTTTAACACGTTACGTTGGAAATTTATTTTTGACGTAACAGTTCAGTCTGCAACATCACAATTTCTGGGGTCGGCAATTTTACAATCACTACGCTAAAAGGTTTATGTTTTCTAACTTTTATATGATATTATAGTTCAACTGCGTACTATGATTTCTAATAAATGAATTTCTCTAGAACTTATGATGCAGTTTTTAATAAAATCAAGCTCGTTCCGTTCAGCATTTTGTTATCTCGTACACTTTTAGTTTTCACCTAGTATAGGGAATACTAGGTCTGTTTAGTATATTATAGTCCAATAAAAAAATATCCCTAGGACACCGGAAGAAACAATAGTTATCAAGTCTCAGTGTTGTAAAATGCGTCAGAAGGAATATGATATATCCGGCAATTAACGAAAGTTATTCAGTCAGAAATACGCTCGCCAACCCGCCTGCCAAATGTGGCGAGAGAGAAAGACTTATGTCCAGTAGTCATTTCAACTGTGACGTCCACTGACCTCACAGCTGAAATTATAAATAATAATAATATCTATGGACGCTTCACACCACGTCAATCTAGCCCTGTGCTAAGTATCCGAAGAACTTGTTACAGGTAGCAGACAACGAAAACGGTAAAAGACACATATTTAACATTTTTACTATATTTATCTTATTTAAAAAAATTAATTGCTGTTCGTTAAAACTCGAGAACGGCTGAACCGATTCGGCTATTTTCGTCTTGAAATGTTCGTAGAAGTCCAGGGAAGGTTAAACGGTTTCTATGCTCAACAACTGGGCACGGGTCAGCCAGTATTGATATACAAATTAATATACATCTATGACCTAGGAGCACAGATTTTTTTTGTTCATTAGCACCACTACGCTCAACCAATGCGCTGCAGAGGTCGTTGATACGTTCAATGATGATGAAGATGATAACATAATATAATTACGTGACTAATGAGATACTAATAATTCATCCCGTTACCTTAGGGATAAGATAGTTATATCTTAGACTAGCTGTGCCCCCGACTTCGTTTGCGTGGTTTTTGAGTAACTTAAACCGTTTATGCAGCGCACACAACGAATGTTAACAATTTTCCCCGTTTTTGCAACATTTCTCACTGACGCTTCGCTCCTATTGGTCGCATCGTAATGTTAGACTAAAGCCTTCCTCTATAAATGGACTATCCAACAAAATAATATTTTTTTTTTCAGAATAGTAGTTCCTGAGATTAGCGCGTTTAAACAAACAAACAAACAAACTCTTCCGCTTTATAATATTAATAACTTATATAAAGATATAGTTGAATCTGCTGAGATTTCCGTCTTGCTCTCCTGGTATTTTCGAGACAGTATTACAACTGACTAAGATACATTGTGCAGTTTCATCCTACAATCCCTTTGAGGAGGGAAATAAAGGTTGTAAGTTTTCCGTTCAGACGAGAAGGTATCTTGGGGAAGCACTCTCAACAAATTATTTTACAATACAAAGAAAGTCCTAATATTATAGTTAAGTAGGTACTTAAAATAGTCACCCAAACAAATAAATTAGTGATAATACTTTAGGGTGTGTATGTGCTCACTATGTAGAGTATACTGTGAAAGTACCAGCGCTAAAATAAACTTTTGTCTCTCATGTTTCTATGAGAAATGCCCCAACATCATAAATTTGCCATTACAATTTTTTAAAAAGTAACTGTTTCAGCCCTGGTACTTTCACAATAAACTGTATATACGGGACCCATACACAGTACACACCCTCAAGAATAATCACTCACTAATATTAGGGTCGCTAGGGTTGAACCGGTGCCGCGGTGGTAGCCTTTTTGTTGACTTTCCGAAAATAGCTTGTTAAGTTTTATTTGGAAATAAAACATTTTGAATATTACAACAATGGTTTGCTTTTGATCTGACTAAGCCAGAAGCTGGGTACGCGTAATAATATTATGATTATGCTGCTGCTGTTGAGTTATTTGGTAAATAATTTTTCGCCACAAATAGTAAACCACGCGGGCGAAGCCGCCGGAAAAAGTTTGTAAATATATTACCTGAAAGTGCGTTTGAGTTCAAGGTTATAATATTATAATAAAACATGTTTTTGTATATTATAATATTTGTAAGTAAACTAATGATGTAGGTTGTTTTAGAAAAAAAAACTTTTTTGTAATTTTTAGATGTATCTCATTACTAAACTACACGTAAAAATATACTTTCTACACAGTTATGAAGTAATGATTCTTTAATAATTCTGAATATAATATAACTATTATCTTTATCTTTATTTTCTATTCATCAGAAGATTATTGTTAAATTGTTATTTTTGTTTTAATATAACTTAAAACAATATGCAAATTACACCCTATTTTTACGCTGTAAATACCATCATGACTGCAAACAAATGGCTTAAACCCTGATGACTTTCGCTAAATCATCCCGATCTAGTAAGAGACTTGCCGGACACGTCGTCCGGCAAGTCGCTTGATATGTAGAGTATAATACATATATTACCAACCTTTCGGACATAATCTTCGCTAAGTACGTCAGTACGAATTCGTGCGCAGCGAAAATTATGTCAAATCATTTTTTTTTCGAATTTCGTAATTGATAATAGTGATGGCATTTTAAATTAGGGCCCAGTTAACAGACTAAAACATTCTTCAAGAACAACAGACATAATTGATTTTAATTTTTGATAAGCTTCCTCTTCACTTCCTATGTAGATATGATCAGGTAGTAACCACCAGATTGCGAATTGGCTATTCAAATATCACCCATAATTATCCATATTATCACAAAGTCTGAAAAAAGCAAATGCAAATGTGGATCTTTTCTTTCTATTCTCCATCTCCTAGTAGAATGTCCAGAATATAATACAGTAAAATGTTTATGTAATTTACCTAGTGATTTAAATGAATGTTTGAATTATGAAAATGGATGTATTGCAACTTTAAAGTTCCTGAAAATGATAAATGTTTACAAATTAATTTAAGTATCATATTATTGTATAATATGATGTATTTATAGTGGTCGCTAATGACCCAGATGTTAAAGAGACAATACATTAATAAATTAAAAAAAAAACAGACAAAATATTATATCTAACTTTAAAAAACCGGCCATCAATACCGAAATCGGTTCGGGAGCTATTATATTATTATTTCGAGGCATTGGACGTTAAATCGTAACGCAAAGTCGTATCTAGGCAACTGTTATATAACTTTAGATTTATAGTGCTAAAAATATTTTATCAATATAAACTTTAAGTGATTGTAAACTTGACTCAAAATTCGATGCTCTAAGATATGGTATGATGCATAAACATTTTAGTGTTAGTGATTTCAAAGTAGTCGATGAAAGGTGATTTTATTTTCAGTGAATATCCACTTATAAGTTTGTGAGATTTCTGAGAAAGACCTTACTATATTTAAAATCCTCGTCTCAGTGTTTGACAGACAGAAAGTGAGCCTAAGTGACTAAATATAACTAATATTTTTATTTCTAAAAAAATTATTTGCGTAAATATTAGTTCGAATTATGTATAACATATTGTTTTCTTTGTATACTGTAATATTGTAAAATATTCTTAGGAGTGAGAGATTATTAAATATATAGTAACGTTCAAAGTAATTGCTTGTTTTAAAACAAGTGAGCATGTATTTTTCGGTCACTTGTATAGTCACCGCCAGATCCGATTTAGAACTTTACACGCACGTTAATAAGGTCGAAAAGTGATACGCTAGAACTTTCCGAGACCTTACCATGTTCAACTCTCCGAACAAAATACTTGAAGTTACAAAAATATGACTTCTACCGATCGTTTCTCAAATAAAATATGATGTAGCCACGTGTTAGGAATATCCGGGTTCTTACCTTTTGTTTGTTAGTAGCCCATAATATAGATTGGTGTTCGTTTGCGTCCTGAAAATTCAATAAATATTGGCACTATTTGTTTTTAATGTTAGTTAATATTTTTTCGTAGTCCAGGAAGGTTTAAACGTTGAGAGAATATTATGGACAAATTTTATGAAAAGCATTTCACGTCAAGCTCGCTTGACGTGTCCAGAAAAATAAAGTCAGATCTTGAATATTATCCATAATTGGATCGATTGCACTTCCATAGGACCTGAATAAATTTACGTACCTACTTATTTTTCTTTTTTATGCCTAGTTGCGAACTTAAGCGCCCTCAAAGAATCATCAAAATTTGAAAATCTGATTTTTCGAAAGCTGTTAATGAAAGTAAGCACATGGAATAAAGAACAAGTAAATAGTGTTTGTTTGAGAATTTCTCGAGAGTGACATACAAAATTGTGTGAATAAAACAAAACATATCGAAAGTCATTAAAACGTTTTATATATCTACTGTAACTACACAAAACCAATATTTCTTTATAAACAGTCGAAATTTTGAACCTTGAATGAATTTGTAGTCTAATCTTAGAGTGGAACAATTTTCCCTGACATTGACAGTTTTGACAACTTAGATCGTTCGAGGAATCTTGAGACTTGTTCAATAATGGCGCGATGGTCGAATCTTGAGCTGAATGTTCTGGGCTCGAACTGACCGCCGGCGCCCAATCAATGTTCACTCACTCTTGACTTTGACAAAGTTCTTTGATCTAAGTTTAATCGCAGACGGTCTCAGCCGGATTGAGCCATAAGCAAAACAATTTATGGACCCGCAACACCCGGTACGGATGAAATACGTCTTAGTAGTAACAGCAGTATAATATATCGTAAAATTAAATAGAGATGAGATACCTCTAAATAAAATATATAAATATCAGACAGTATCTTTATTACACTCTTTAACAGTTTTGAGAGTTAAAAAAAAACAAAAAATTAAGGCTTTGTATAATGCCAATGACCTTGAACGACTACTTGTATGGGAAGATCACGCTGACCGAGCATGTTGGAATTGTATAAAAACTATTTTTTTCTAACCAAAGTTTGTAAAAACTAAAACGATTGTCCTCTGGGTCTTGTTTCACTTAAAATACTGAAGTAATTTTCATGAACTGACTTTGATCTTTTTTTGTTTGAAAGTTTACGTAATCGAGAGTGTTCTTTTCTTTTCACTCCATTACAATTCGGAGGTTACTTCAAAATATTTTATAGTTATTATATTGTATGCCACTCCTTTATCTAGCAAGTAATATACACAAATGGAATCTAAACAGACTGCAGTAGGAAATTCAAAATGTAGCCGTTATAATTTCCCAACCAGTGCACAGGACAAGGGGCAGACCAGGCGCGAATATACGATCAGGCAAGTGCCAAGTTTCCATAACAAATGAATGCCATTCGCCTCTCCACAACAGGACCTGACGTTGACCAATGACGATGGCTAGTTTTGAATATGGTTCAAATTGGATCTGATGTTACGGTTATTATGTTACGAGTACGTGATATGTAATATATTTCCTTTGAATGAAACCTTTTGTTACACTGTCGCATGGATATATTTTATTGTATCATAATATAATTTATCTGATTCTTTTTCTTCTCTATATTAAGGTTGTAAATGGTTTCGTAATCTATTTTACTGAAATTGGCACAGGATATTGTCGCTTGGATATAATATTATATTGTATAATATAATTTATCTACTTCTTTTTCTTCTCTATATTAAAGTTGTAAATGGTTTCGTAAGCTATTTTACTGAAATTGGCACAGGAATAGAAACAAGGCCACGGTTAAGGGTTATATTGTCGATATTGCAAGTGAAATTGCAAATTGGCCTTTTTTTCTCTTTTTCGCTAAAAAATAATATTACGCAAGGTAGATGGGGACTCCTACCGCGGGTATCTGGGTCTCGCTGCGTCCGATGAGATGATGAACTGTAAGCTTAGTTCGAGTTTTTTTTTCACAGGATCAGTTACCATAGCTTGGCACTAGAGGCGCAGTATCGATGCCATACAAGTTGTAGTTAACTTCCTCACTGTGAGCAGTGACATAAACTCGCACTAGACTTGCTGGACGCAGCCTCTACCCACTAAAAACTCGGCGATAATCCGTCACTACCGCCGTTGACCGAGCCACGAGAACACTATATTACTGCAAATTGGCCTTTTATTTTTTTCTCGAGGGTAAATGTGTTGCGTATACCCTGCAACCCTGGGGTAGGGTCGTGAGGTTATGTTGAACTCTCAAGTGCTTCGCACTGAGATTACCAACTAAAACCCCTTGATATTCTTCACGGTTTATGGCGGGGCCATGGGAACTGCTATACTACCACAACCCCGCTGGCATATTGCCTCATTGGGCATCATCTTAACTAATAATAATAGCTCCCCTCACCGATTTCGGTGTCGGTAGCCGATTTCATTGAAACCAGGTCAGCTACGCAGTCGTTTTTATAGTGCCCGTGTGCGCAATACACAAAGACACTCTCTCTTCCTTTTACTCTCATAACCCAGTGGGACGGTAAACCGACACGACTGGCGAGAGAACAGGCGCAGGACCGACTTTTTACATGCCCATCCGACGCATGGATCATCTTTCTTGTCAGACAATCAGGTGATAAGGCTGCACTGTCCTAATCAAACTTGAAAACAACATTATTTGTTCCAACGCGGGAATCGCACCCGCAACCTCCGGGTCGAGAGTAAAGCTCTGAACCACTAGACCACGGAGGCGGTTCTTAACTGCAAATTGGCCTAGCAACGAAACTATAGTGATTAACATTAACGTAATACTAATAACAGCCTTCGCCTGTGGTTGTGGTTGAGTACTGGATGCCACAGTGTGACAATAGCTACTTTTTATTACAAAAAATATATAACCGCCGTCTTTTTGGAAGTCAGGTAAAAATACAGTGTAGCGTCCCGAAATTTTATTTGAAGGCACGAAGCCACGGGTAAAATAATAAAAGAATAAGCAAGTCACAATATTATGTTATTTCAAAGCTTAGCTTTCTCGTATTTCAGACCCACTTTGATTAAATATTTCTGAAGCACTTACCACAAGGTGCAAAATAAACTTTCGTCGATTTTCAACATGGCGCGGTTTCAGACCAATTGGCAAACGAAATTGCAAGTTTGCTTGGCAATTAGTGGCACACACGCCTTCCAGATTGTGTTAGTTTAACACAGTTTATTAAGTGCTATTAAGGTCATTTGTTTTAATTTGTGTATATTAAGTAATTCTAAAAAGCTTATGTTACTATGGTATATAATAGCTCCCCTCACCGATTTCAGTGTCGGTAGCTGATTTTATTTAAACCAAGCCAGATACGCGGGAGTTATTTTATAGTGCCCAAGTGTGTGCGCAATGCACAAAGACACTATCTTCCTTTTACTCTCAAAACCCAGTGGAACGGTAAACTGACACGACTGGCGAGAGAACAAGTGCAGGACCTACTTTTTCTATGCCCATCCGACGCATGGATCATCTTTCTTGTCAGACAATCAGGTGATCAGCCTGCATTGTCCTAACCAAACTTGAAAACAACTTTTTCTGTTGTTTCAACGCGGGAATCGAACCCACGACCTCCAAGAGTGAAGCTCTGAACCACTAGACCTCGGAGGTGACATGTTACTATGGTATAAAAATAGTAAATAATATAATTTCTGTTGTATTTGGTGTGACAAAATTCCTATGGATAATCATGAACTGGGAACCTGACCCGCCAGACATCTTTTATAATATTCTTACTGAAAAATGTATAGTATTTTGTAGTATTAGTACGGTAAATACATCATACTAGCTAGTTAGCTAGTTTGTGCCGTGGGCCAATTTTAGACACTGGGCCCTTATTTAAGATACCATCACTTTAATCACTTACGAAGTTCGAAAACAAAATGTATGGGATTTAACATCATTCGCTAAGTCACGTACGAATTCGAAAGTCACACAGTGAAGATTGTGTCAAATCCGACACCTTTTTATCGAACTTCATAAGTGATAATAGCGATAAATCATGGCCCAGAGTGCCAAAGGTACAATAATACATTAAGGCCGTGTTTCACCAAGCAATGCGAAAGTTAACGCCATATATTTGTTTGAAAATAATATCGACGTGAGACGCATAAGGTCGCATGTTACAAACATCCGACCAGAGAGAGACATCCGACATTATATTGTTCGGAGGTTCTGGTGTCCTGAAATACAGGCCACGCCTAGTTCAGGCACCAGTCTCCCACAAACTCTATGTAAACTGTGTGATTGTTCAAAATATTGTACTGTAATTCTTTTGGTGAGAAAAAAAAAACGATTTTATTATTATTATATTAAATATCATGTTATCCCTCTCGTATTTCCTGACAATGAATGAGGTCTGATGGCATAGTATTTTAACATGGCGTTAACTTTAACATTGCTTGGTGAAACACGGCATTAATCTATTACCACAGAGTGTGAGTACATACAAAACAGCATGTTTAAAATGTAACCTCAAACACAATGCAATAAGAATCTCTGTAAAGTGGAATGAGATTTACATACAGAGAGTTTCATGAGGCCACACGATACTTTGTACCCGCAACGACGGAGCTTCGACTTGGATATTACAGATTTATGCAAACGTCTTCAGATGCCATTGGCTGTCTCCACTTTCGTCATACCAACAACTGCCCGGCTCTAGAAATGAGAGCAAATGCATCTTGACGTGAATACGTAATTAAATTATCAGAGGTACTCAATATGATATTATAAAAACGTAACACTTCTGCTATAATATCTAGTAATTGATAACAAGCATCGTTTATAGGCAGTATAGTGCTGGAGACTGTAGATAATAATTATATAACGCGTTCGATAAAAAAAAATTGTTGTGGAACGCCACATGAATGAGATTATTTTAATATCTAAATATCTAAATATTATAATATAATCTTTCTACTACTTAAAAAAAATATAATATCTGTACTGTACTAATATAATTTAAACGTTTTTTATTTCTTCCTTTCTTTAAATGTTTTTTGTATACTGAAGCATTTATCCCTCCAAAAATATTTTTATGTAAAGAAGTTGCCAAGACGAGTCTACATAGCTTACCCTGTGAGATAGTTATCTGATCTCATGTAGAAACAAGTTATTTGATCTATGCTCCTTACTTTACCAGGCCTAACTTCACACACTCTACATTTCAAAACCTGATATTTGGCCGTTTTTCTACGGTTACGAAGATTTCATAGGTATTCATTCATCGTGTGTGAGATATAACGGCCAATCGTTACGTATTGACTGAAATACCACGTATTGACTGAAAGACTAAAATACCCCCAGATAAGATTAAAACTGTAGCTGATTCTAAGTAAAATATCTCAAGAATTTTGCATTGTCATCTCAATAAAACGTTTCCATAGTTAAGGTTGGACTCTTGGACAAAGTAGGTCGCATTTAGTTACAAGAATTGAAAAATAACAAGTATTTTTAAAAATATAACTTGTTGTTAAGTTGTATAAATATAACTTGTTGTAATGTTAAGTAATATAAATATAATCTATACGTACATAATATTAGCTAATATAATTAAGCTTATCTTAGCTAAATTCCTTTCAATTGAGAAATTGTTTATAGAAATAAATGACAATCTTATTTCAAATTGAATTTAATGTCCCATTCACAGACTTTATTTCCAATTAGAAATCAATTCTATCGAAAGATAAATAAAAAGTCTCAATTTAAAATAACTTTTCTAAGAGTTCGCCTTTTAGTTTCTAGCACTTGCCAGCGGTCATTAAATGCAAGTCGACGATTGGTTTTATTGCATTTGGATATCCTTTGAGTGGAAGTCGATTGTGAAAGAGATAATTACATTGCTCTGGTCATCTCTCTCAATAGAGAGCAAATTTATTCATGCATAACTAAATAACTTATTAACTGAAGGCTTTAATGAAGAAGGAACTATTTAGTACTATTTTATATTGCAAATAATACATTTGAATAGAATTATTGGAATTATATTGTAAAATGGCCATATAGATCTCTAATAAATAACAATTGTTCATAATTAACTTACTAATTATACTATACTTAATAACAATAATAATAAAAAGCATTTTGTTTTCTATATAGGTTACGGTTACATTTTAAATTGTTAATATATATTTTCAATGATTGATTAGTTATTATGCTAAACATAACATCTAGTATTTAAATACTTATTTCTAAATAAATATTTTAAACTACATGCATTTTAGGTACTTATTTGTAAATTTACGTTGTTGATTTTCTGTTTGAAACCCAGTTTAATCTTTAACTACATAATATATTTATTTCTATTATGTTTGTACTATAATAACCTAAATAGCATTTTTACATCAATAACTTTTTAAATATTAATAAGAAATATTTTAAAAAAGATCATAGTTACCTACATAAAAAAATTACAGTTAGGTACAAGTTAGAATGAAAATATGAGACGTCCGTTTCGAGAAGAATTCCCGGGAATTATTCTTCGTTGTCTAAAGTAACATCAATCATCTTTGCTCCTGTCACTTTGGGTCTGGACTAGAAAGTAAGTATTGATGTAACATTTGAGGTTATGGATGAATTATAAGTTCGATTTACATTGTCCGTCCATCGTTCAAATAGTGTGAGGTTTTATTATCACACTAATGTCCTTACTGGCGCAAACGTTATATCGTGTCCAAATATTGCGAGAGCAAATTGAAAAAATAAAACGCTTTAATAATAATATTAAAGTAATATTATATTAATGCAGGTTCTATTTTTTTTGGATGACTAGCTTTCATAAAACTTGCATCTTTGTTGAGTCAATTGCTTATTCTATCTTAAAAATACAATTAATGTTGCTTTGAATAAAAAATAACTATTTATTTATCTATCCATCTAAATGTGATCTAAAATCATTTATATTTTATGTCTACTGGTAAAAATCGTATGTCTACTGTAACTGAACTGTGCAATTCTGTCGTTGTTGTATGTAACGGATTAGGTCGCAAAGATTCAGACTATTTTGATGCCTTCATCTCTTTGAAATCTCAAGTTTTCAGACATATTTCAGTTTTATTATTCCGCTCGAGTCTGTTGCTCGCCAACTTTCCAAGTTACGTATACTTTCATTGAAACCCAACGGGATATATCATTGAAAACATGCCAAAATAAATGCAGAGTGCAGACATCTTGTTCTACAGCCAAACAGACTAAAAATACCTGGCGACGCATATGTTTTTATTTTCGCTTAAACAAAATTTTACTTTACATAATACTCATTGTGAAATTGCAAACTAGAAACACACCAAACTAACTAGACACATTCAGTTTCAATTGTAATAATATTTACTATCAATATTTGAAATGAATAGGTCGTTAATATGACTATTACAAATGGCCACAACATGCAGTAATTTATGTGAATATATATAATAATATTATGTTGATTATGTTGTTGTTACCAAATTATGCATTAAAATTTGTAAATTACGTTTAGAGGATACCACAATAAGCATATTTTACATTCAATATAACAAATAAATAGAAGAATAATATATAAAATGGCGCAGAAATATCATATAGAAACCTAACAAAGTTCAATTAGAAATTTTAGTTTCAACTTATAATTATTATAATTATGTGAAACTAAAATTAAAGTAGTAAACACCATAAAGTTTATTCTAAAATTCGTGCATTAGAGCACTCGATGCACGAGTTTTAGAATAATAACTAAGTTTTTCTATAAAAAAAATATTTAATGCCTAGAAAATAGGTTTTGCGGAAAACGAAACACAGGCACTTTACAATTCCTTTACCAATAACGGGTTTCATTTATTCCGTTCATAGTCGCTGCACGAGAACGAGATTTCAACAAAGGCTTAGGTTGTATAATACTGTAATACAAGTTTCCTCTATACTGTATACAATTTCCAGTTAAAATGGAATTCTTTCGGCTGTTGGTTTCTTGGATATCAAATGTTACTTTGATGCTTTACTGTTTTTAATACACATTTTACTTTTTTTATTTATTCTGAAAACTTACAGATACTTTAACAAATTAATCAACTATATAAGCTAACACAAGCTAACAGCATAACTATAAGCAAATTACAAGTTTTCACATAGTATATAACAAGTACATAAATAGAGAGTACACAAATGGAATATATAAATAACAATATATAGATAAATAACAACACCATATATAAATATACACATACACACAGACATACACACATATGCATGTTTGTGTAGATAAAAAAAATCATAAGTAAAAAATAAAAAGCTCTGAATTGTTAGGTATGTAGATAACAATGAAGAATTGCAACCTTCACCATGCATGGTTATGAATTATTATAATTAATACAATTAAGTAAGTAAAAGCAGGTAAATTATAATAATAGTGAATCTAAACTACGCAAGAGCTAGACTGAAACTAACACTACTACGGATTAACACTTATACATCATCATTTGACGACCTCCGTAGCGCAGCGGTTCAGCGAGTTAGTGCTCGACTGAGAGGTTGCGGGTTTGAATTCCGCCGAGCTAACAAAAAGTTTTGAATGTTCCTGGGTCATGGATGTGTATTAAAACCTTAAATATGTGTATAGTATAAAAGTATTAAGTATATTTCCGTTGTCTGGTACCTGTAACACAAGTTCGGATACTTAGCACAGGGCCAGATTGACGTGGGTGAAGCGTCTATAAAAAAATCATATTAAATAAATATTCACAATAATAACACACAACTTTTATTTACACTTTTTCAATTTTATTACGTTTAAATATTTGTTTACAAAAACACGACCGGTTTCAGTTTCGGACATGGAAGTACTAAATGTTTCGGACCATTCAATCAAGTATAATATTATAATATTAATGAGTGATAATAGTTTAGGATGTGTAATGTGTATGGGTCCCGTATAAATAGATTACTGTGAAAGTTCCAGCGCTGAAAAGGATACTTTTTTTTAAATTATTGTATCAGCAAATTTCTCATAGAAACATTAAATTCAAAAGTAAGTCTTTCAGAGCTGGTACTTTCACGGTATACATAAAGGCACATAGACACTCTAAAGTATTATCACGCCTTTATTCTACACCTTGTATAAATTCGAAAGTTTGTAATTATGGATCACGACCTGTCACAAAAGTAGAAAATATTATTTATCATCTTAAATCTTCACATACGCAAAATATTTATCAGCGAAAAACAAATTACTTCTAGTAAACAAACTTCTAGTAAATATAAACCAACGAGGTCGTGGTAGGTATATCGGCACTGTAGACATATTTCTTTATTTAAAAAAAAAACTTTATTTAAAATTTCTTAAAAAAAAAATTTTTTGATTAAAAAAAAAAGATTTTTAGATACACTCGACTGGACTTACTGAATTTGTTTTTAAATCTTTATTTTCACCAGACACCTATGAAACGCTGTTTATTTTTATGACCGAATGGCCCATGGCCCATTCAATTAGATACTTTTACCTCTTGCCGTTTAACGTTAGTTATACAACAAGCGTCCATATATATTATTATAATAATGTACTCGTATTATATATCTTCTTATACTTACATAAAAAAGAATTGCTGTTCGTTAGTCTCACTAAAACTCGAGAACGGCTGAACCGATTCGGCTATTTTTAGTCTTGAAATATTCGTGGAAGCGGAAGGTTTAAACGGTTTGTATGCTCAATGAAATGGGCACGGGTCAGCTAGTCTTATATATAAAAATGAATTGCTGTTCGTTAGTCTCGCAAAAACTCGACAATATCTGAACCGATTCGCCTATTTTTCTTGAAATGTTTAAACGGTTTCTACTCGTATGCCCAACGAATTGGGCACGGGCTCAAAGTAGATACATAATAGAGTCACGACCTAGTACTAAAAAATGGTATCACCCTAATACTGGCGATTTGACTGGCAAAGAGTGAAGTCCTTAGAAATTCCGGAAACTTCCATGTAGCGCCACTATTGGAAAATACTAATTACTAATTTCGTTTCGTATCTTCTTCTTAATTAAGGAATTGAATTTAGCTTAATGATTAAAAATATGCTTATCTTAATTTTAATGTCAATATTTGTACTTAATTCGGCATATTTACATTTTATAATTTACAAACGTTAATAGTAGTGACATCTATTGCAATTTTTTTGTATTAAATATTTTAATAAAGTTAGAAAAGTAATGCATATTGCGTTCTAACCGCACGTGCGAGTTATCCACGTACTTTACTGCCATTTGGCAGAGGGCCAATCCCAATACATGTAATATGGGACACTTATTGGTGGTCATACAGCTTCAATATATTCAATTTTGCATGAAATTTATGTTCCTAAAAAAGTAACTAAGTTTTGTCGTGTCGTGTAGTTAAGCTAAGAACCAAATCGATCATCAGCTATATAAAATTGCGTCAATTCGTAAATAAATTACGATGCCATAGACATGACATAATATATTATGGTATTACTATATATAATACTTAGCGTTTTTTCGTCGTTGGTCCAAATATTCAAACTCGTTTTTCAAATTCGAAATTCGTTTGAAAATCTTAAAAGGTATGTTGTATTAAACAACATATTTTAGGAAATATACTGGGTGTAAAAAGAGCAGCCACTATAACTTTGGGATATGATTAAAGGACCATTTCTTATTCTAGAAATGAATTTTTTTCATTATTTATTTTTTGAAAAAAAAAATTTTTTTTTGTTATTTATTATTTTCAGTCGCAAGGCTGAACTGTTTGAAACAACGTTCTGCATTAAATTCATAAATTTTATTATTTTTACCCTAGTACGTAATGAACGTCTTACGCGTGCTACTGACCTCTCAGCGTAATCAGCTGATCACTGTGTTGTGCACGTTGTACATTGCCTATTGAAATTTTTTTAATTTTTAAAGCAGTGGATTAAAAGCAAATGACTAGTACCAATGGATATATTATCTCTTGCCTGGTTATTACCATTTATAAATTTAAAATGTCCAATCTACTCTTATATAGAGTAGATATTATAACTGTAATAGAGGTATATTGTGATTTGCTAAACTTATTTTTTTTTATATTTGTTTAAAATCATAAACAAAAAACCTGTAAATTAATAGAAATTTATAATAGTCATTTTACTTGCTACAACTTTTGTAAGTGTTATCAATGCATAAAATTTTACGGTTCACTTTGACAGGGTGAAAAATTCAAAGAATATTTTGCATTTTAATATACGAGGAGATAAAATTTGATCCATTGACTACTCAACCGATGTTCGTTTGAGTTGACGCTCGTTTTCAACTAAGGACATAAAAAGCCTGTCAATTTTTTACGGCCTGGATCCTACCTATATTTTTACCTTCCTGTTTATATTCTATACGAAACCGTATACCTATTTCTTAGAAGAATCAATAGAACTAGATATATGAGTGACCAGTGCTTCAATGTAATCTTTATCACATCTATACTATATTATTTAGCGAAAGAGTTTGTTTGTTAAACGCGGTAATCTCAGGAACTAATGGTCCGATTTGAAAAAAAAATTTTTTTTTTGGATAGTCCATTTATAGAGGAAGGCTTTAGGCTATATAACATTACGCTGCGACCAATAGGAGCGAAGTGTCAGTGAGAAATGTTGCAAAAACGGGGAAAATTGGGGATTTTCATTGCGTGCCCTGCATAAGTTGCTGCTTAAGTTACTTAAAACCACGAGACGCGAACGAGGTCGCGGGCACAGCTAGTGTTACATAAAATAATTAATTATTAGCAAACTTTGCAAGTTACATAATAATAAACAACAAATAAATAGTAATGGTTATTCATTTAAATTGATATCTGTTGTCCATTTAAAATGTTCAAATTTCCACATTTCAATGTAGAATACGAGAACATTTTTGCCAAAAATATGAAATGAAGGATTGCAAATGTACAGCACAGGTTTATTTTATTTCAAAATGGACTGTTTTAAATTGTTTCATTTACAATAACTCTGTTTGCGTATCGCATCGAGTTTGCAATCAGTCAAAATAGTTGAAGGCAAAAAGTTTTCAAACTAAAATAATTAATGGTTGCTTTCTGTTTGAAATGTGTATATATTTAACTGTTTTTTGTGGAAAAATATTATGTAGGTACGGTAAAATATAAAGTATTATATTTACCGTACCTACATAATATTTTTAAATTAAGTTAAATTAAGGTTTTCAAGTATGAAAACCTTAATTTAACGCTGAGAACATAACAGTTACCGCATACAGTGGTGATAAAACCTGGAACCTGGGACTATATATCCGTAAATGAGCAGCAGCGTTACAGCGGACATTGAAAGAAAGAAAGAAAAAAAAATATTCTGATCATCATACAACACAACGCAACAATAAGGAGAACAATAGGATATAGTAAAACTAATGATCATAAAAAAGGTGTCTAATAGATAATATTATTATAATGTTGTATTATATCAAAAATTTACCGTATGCTGACCGCATTTCACAGCGAGACTGCACTGTTAGTATTTGCGACAGACTGCACTGTTAGTATTTGCGTATAGGTAACCCCCCTTGAAATACTTTGGGGGAGAGCTATGTCTGACAGTGGACGTTATAGTTTTAACGATAATAATAGCTCCCCTCACCGATTTCGGTGTCGGTAGCCGATTTCATTGAAACCAGGCCAGCTACGCACGAGTCGTTATAAAGTGCCCAAATGTGTGCGCAATACACAAAGACACTCTCTCTTCCTTTTCTCTCATAACCCAGTGGGACGGTAAACCGACACGACTGGCGAGAGAACAGGCGCAGGCTCGACTTTTTACATACACATCCGACGCATGGTCAGTATCAGTCTGCATTGTCCTAACCAAACTTGGAAACAACATTTTTTTTTGTTGTTACAACGTGGGAATCGAACCCACGACCTTGGAGGTCGAGAGCGAACCTCTGAACCACTAGACCACGGAGGCGTGAAAACGTCGCTGTAACGATGATGATGATAGGAGTGACTATGTTTAGTTTTTATAAAACCTAAGAAATACAATCTGGAATCACGTAGACCAATGCACTTTGCACATCGCTTCACACTGCTTCGTGGATCGAGTTATTTTTACATTTCACCGCAAAATCAACTTGAATAGCAAGTCAGAGAGTTCACTTAATTTTAAGGGATTATTTTTGTGGTAATTTTTAAACCCTGGTTATAGACTATGCTTGTGGAATCATAGCACCCAATAATTAAATAAAAGGTTGTTTCTTGAAATTGTAAACTATGCCTAAAAGCCTCTAGATGTTGTGGTATTTAATAGCATAAAAAGCTTAAATTCATCTACGTAGGTACCTACTACAGTAGGCATCTGGTACAGTCGCCGAAAGATTCAAGTTGCCTCTTTTCGACCTCGTATCCGGTTCCGATCCGGTTTATCACTTTTGAACCTTATTGCTAATAAGGTTCAAAAGTGATAAACCGGATCTCTCGGTGACTGTAAAATAGTAAAAAGAGGATTATCCAAGAAACTAAACACTAGAATGTTGCTCCATTGTAGATTTTTCGAACATTGGAACGTATTAATGTAAAAAAGTAGCATGGTTTGTTAGAAAAAGATAATAATTAGAGACAATAATATGATGTGTTAAATGTGTATTGAAATTTGTTTTAGGCCTGTTCAGGACCACGGAACCATGTTCAGGTAATATAAAGTTAAAATATATTTTTATGTTTATATGTGAGAACTCAATAATTATTTTAGTCATTCAACTATGTAATACTATGTATGTTCTTTTTCTATTATGTAAATTCACAGTAAAAATGTACAAGCACATATTATATCACTACATAGTATAAAACAAAGTCGCCTTTTCTGTCCCTATATCCCTATGTGCGCTTAAATCTTTAAAACTACGCAACGGATTTTGATGCGTTTTCCAATAGATAGAGTGATTCAAGAGGAAGGTTTATATGTATAATACATGCATAATATACTAAGGCAACATTGCTAATTTTAGCGGTTTCTAACGTGATGTTGTAAATTAACCTATTTTAGCAAAAACGCTGCCTAAACCCTAAGAGTTAGATCAAATTAATGTACTACAGTATTGTACACCATAAAAAGGTCTACAAAAAAGTCCGCGATGGTATATGTTTATCTTTTAGGGATAACCCACATTAACCATTTTTATTGTTTACTTTTTACGTGAAAAAATGGCTTATTTACGAATCTATTTTAAGCAATACGGCATTAATCCTTATCGAATTAAGTACCTTAAATACAGTGTGCAATTAATATAGATCAATATGGTTCCTTACAGCATGTAAATTAAACAAATATTTTCGGAGATATTACACTGCAACATGTAACCCAAATTGGCCGGAAATTAAAGAAAATATTAACACTAATTTAAGTCCACTCCTGCACCTCTTAATAAGTCTCATATATTCGGTCCCCCGCGCTGTCATATGTACACAATAGAATGGCAAAAACGTGGGTTGCCACATGTGCACCTGCTGGTGTGGTTAGTGAACAAAATTAGACCAAACCAAATTGACAAGGTCATTTCAGCTGAGTTGCCGGATAAAGATGAAGATCCTATCCTGTACCAAATCGTAAAGAAAAATATGGTACACGGCCCTTGCGGGACTTTAAATCCGAATTCTCCATGTATGCGAGATTCTAAATGCAGCAAAAAATTTCCAAAGTCATTCCAAACTCAAACAATCACTAGCGATGACGGATATCCCAAATATCGTCGACGATCGCCAGAACAAGGCGGGAAAAGTGCTACCGTCCGAAAAAGTGATATTGATAACCGATGGATCGTTCCCTATAATCGGCTCCTTTTGAAAATTTTTGATGCCTACATCAACGTAGAGTTGTGCAATTCGATAAAGTTAATCCAATATGTTAATAAGCACATTAATAAAGGTAGTAATCAAGCCACTTTCAGCATACAATTACCAAATGAAGTGGAAAAATATCAGTCTGGACGTTACATCTGCAGCTCTGAAGCTGTATGGAAGATATTATCATTCGAAGTGCACGACCGGGCTCCCACAATTGTCCATAAATACCTAGGTAAAAATGTAAAAAGTAAATAAGTAAAAATGTGTAATGTAATAAAAATTGTATGAATTTAGTAATCCAAAGATAGCAGGAAATCTTCATAGTAAGTATAGGGAAAAAGGAATTGTTTTAATCCAAATTTAATGAGTGCAGGCCAAGGGTAGTAATGAATGAATCAAAAATACTGGATCGATTTTAATCATGTTTTCATTGAGTGACATAGGCATATACATTTTATGCCCGTGCAAAGTCGGAGCGGGCCGCTATGTTTTTATATAAAACGTTCATAGTTTTTCTGTAGTGTATTTAATTTAGTATCAGCATTGCACCCGTGCGAAGCCGGGGCGGGTCGCTAGTAATGTATATTCTAGTGAAGTAGATATGTCGCAGTCATCTGATTGAATCTGCTTATTTAATTGAATGACTAGCGCGGTTAAATAATGGCGTCAAACAGCTCGGAAAGATAGCAATGTGTTGATATATTTTTTGATTAATTGACTTTAATGTGCGTTATAATAGTACACATTCTGAAATCTTGAAGTTTAAAAATAAAATATTAAATGGTTGTCCTAGTCTCGGATTCATCTAATTTGTTGGTAAAAATATAATTTAATAAATGCACTAGGCATTCATTTAAATTGCGGATTTAATAAGATGACTGCAACAGATATAGATACAGAAATATTGCAAAATGGGCAATACATAAAAATAACTACAACTAATTCTTTTGATAAAAGGTGTGAAGTGACTAAAAAACTAATAACTGCCTTCAAAGTAAACCTGTAGAAATGCTTAAAAACAGAAGGAAAAAACAGAGAGTGTTAACGCTAAAAACTATTACGGAAAGTGAGCATTTATACCTATTTCATGTCCTGTTGAAAGCCGTGAAAGTGTAATTACTCCCTCCCGCCTTTTAGGGAAAACATTTTTTTCCGATCCCGCTCATCCGCATACTTTTTGATATCGACATTTTGTATTTGAAAAATAGAATATGCTGACTGCAATACTGGTTCTCTTACTTACTCGAGCTTACTCTCCAAACTGATTCGATTTTGATTCAGATTCGATCGTGCCGCATACTTCCGAATAAATTGACGTTTGTCCATTTTGATCCTCAGTCGATTGATATGGTCGGGAGTACAAAAAGTTACGATCTAACTATTGTCTTTATCCTGGTTAGTTTTAAAGTAATCCACCAAAAGCTGTTGAGATCGAACGGATTTGATTTTCGATTGTGTCGGGAGTAAGCCTGCTGCAATGCATATATCATACAAAAGGTTAGTTATAATATGGAGCAGAAATCTACTCGATGATCCGTCCTACAAATAGTAGTATTGAGTTCTGTTATTGCTTATTTGTGACTTTTGGCATTGTTAAAATTATTATTTGTGTAAAACGTATTGCAGACGACGAATAATCAATGTATGTACTTAGATTTAAGTAAAACCATGTTATCACGTAAGTGGCATCTCGCCTTTGTTGATAATAAATATCTTTAAACCTAACCTAAATAATAGGCGGTGGTGGCAAGTTTAATTTGTCCTATACTTGTATGACTTCTTACACATGTTCTTAATATTGTGTAAATGAGATTATAAGATTTACATTCTTAAGAAGCAGGTGACCGAAAAACCTCTGATTTGACGAGCCTTTTCTGATAAGGCTAACTTTGTCTGTGGGTTTGTCCACAATAATTATATTGTTTTTAGGTTTTACACTCTTCTTTATAAATAACTGCTGCTTTCTTGATCATATTATAAACAGTTTTACTGGAGATCCAGTTCATTTTTTTAACTTTAGTTTGTTTAGACTTTAGTTATTAATATAATAATATTTACCAATAATTTTAAACAAATTATATACATGCCTTTCTTGATTTTCTCTTTCTCTACTAAAGTAAAGCGCATTTAAATCGGCTTCGAATCTTCTAAGATTATCCCGTACAAACAGACAGAGGGAATTCAAACGACTTGCTTTTATAATATAATTTTTTATCTTTTTATGAATTGCTGTTCGTTAGCCTCGATAAAACTCGAGAACGGCAGAACCGATTCGGCTATTTTTAATCTTGAAATATTCGTAGAAGTTCAGGGAAGAGTAAATACTGTCTATATGCTCAACGAAGTGAGCACGTGTCAGCTAGTCTAAAATTCTAATGATAAAAAAAGTATCGAAATGTATATAAAAAAATAAACCTTTATAGTATAGTACAGAAATACGGAGTTACCCATTAACTTTTATTATAATCTTACATAATAAAAAACACAAGTTAAAAAGCGTCTTATTTCCGAAATAGAATAAGGCCATTTGACTGATTAATTAATCGGTTCTTTCAACGAAGCGACGAAGCCAGTAGCGTCGAGACTAAAGCACGCCAGCGGCATCGATTGCCGATACCGCGTTGTGTAACTTAAGCTTACTTTGGACTAGGCCAGCGCTAGACTCCTACGTATAAATTAGTTATTTCTCTATAATCTAAGGCTGGTACAGTATTCTCCGAGTAGAGTAATAATAATGCCTCCCACACCGATTTCGGTGACGGTGACCGGTTTCATTGAAACCAGATAAGCTACGCAGGAGTTATTTTATAGTCCTCAAGTGTGTGCGAAAGACTCAGAAGCACTATCTCTTCCTTTTACTCTCGCTACCCAGTGGGACGGTAAACCGACACGGCTAGCGAGAGATCCGACTTTTTACGTGCCCATCCGACGCATGGATCATCTTTCTTGTCAAACAATCAGGTGATCACCCTGCATTGTCCTAACCAAACTTGAAAACAACATTTTTTGTTATTCCAACGGGTCGAGAGCGAGCTCTGAACCACTAGACCACGGAGGTGATTTTATATTATTATCTACTAGGATATTAAGTATTGAGTACACTGGCATGTTATATCACAGTGTAAACTAAGCGTAAGCTGTTACCAGCTTTAGACAGCTGTGGTCGTCTAAATTTCATATTGGTGTTGGATTCCGGCTGTTTTATACTCTGTGTTTGCATTAAACATTTTCGAGCATTCTCTTTGAATTGTCTTATTCGAATGTTTTACTAAAGCCTGCGGGTATTTTTATGGAAGCAACATTTCTATAATGCTTTACTCTTTTAATTTGAATTTATAGTTTAATTGACATTTTTTTATGTAATTAGATAATGTACGATGAGATTGACATCGTTAATTTATGTAGTTAAAGCCTTTATATAAAGTAATAAAGATATTTTTATATAAAGTAATAAAGATATTATAATCAGTCAGTCGCGTTTGTGCACCGGTCTTGACTACACGTTAAACGTGCTGCAAGCCTAAATCCAGTAGTCCTTAACATTTTATTTTTATCTTACCTTCTACACATTAATCATAATATTACATATTAATTCAAAATGAAGTGCGATGCATGCAGTTCGTCTTTTTCTGATGGTGTATTCTGTAATGGATGCCTGCGTAACCTGGATTTCACCTGTGCATCGATTTCTGAAGCTGGATATCGCAAACTGGGGGCTGATAGACGGGCTATGTGGAGATGCCCTCAATGTAAGCTCGCGTCAGGCTCGCGGTCACCTACAGTCTCTGAGTCGGGTACTGTGACACTTGAAATGATCATGTCGGAGTTGCGGGATATGAAGTCTAAGTTGAGGAAACTTCCTGAACTCTTTGAAGACGTGAAGTCTATAAAAAAGGACATCACTGAGTTGAAAGAGTCATGTGAGTTCAATAGTTCCAGACTGGATGGGTTAGAGACTAAGGTATTGGCAGTCGAAAAATATGCCTCTGAATCCCAGAAGATGGAGTCCTCCTTTTCAAAAGATATTGCGCTACTTAAGAAAGATAACATCAACAGGGAGCAGTGGTCCCGCATGAATAATCTGGAAATAAAGGGCATCCCGTGCAAACCCAACGAAAACTTATTTAACGTGATTGACGGGATTGCTAAGTTTGTGAATTATCCTTTCCCGAAGACCCAAATCAACTATGTAGCTCGTGTTCCATCCCATGGCTCTAACAACAAATCGATAATTGTAAGTTTTATTAATCGTTATATCAAAGAGGAATTTATGGTATGACTCGGCACTTATAAAATTATTAAGAGAGAAACATAAATTTCACCGTAAATACAAACTTTATGGGAACCGCAGTGACTACGTTACTTTTTCGTTGCTTAGGAGCAGAGCTAAGTCATTGGAGCACATATGCTACGAATCTTATATTCGCAAAACTGAGAGTTCTCTTATTAATAACCCGAAACGTTTTTGGAATTTTGTTAAAGGAAACCGCAAGGCTGCTTCTGCGTATCCTTCCTCAATGTGCTATGAGGGTGAACTAGCAACTGAGGGTAGTAAAATTTGTGACCTATTTTAAAAATTTTTTCAAGCAAATTTTCTCGTTTCTACTTCCTTTTCTGGCGTTTCGAGTTCCGAAGTGCTGGTAGAAAATAACAAGTCTATAGATGACGTTAATATTAACCCTGAAGTCATACTTAAACTGCTCAAATCGGTCGATTTGAATAAGGGGGCTGGCCCGGATGATATTTCCCCTGTACTAGTAGTTGAATGCGCCACTAGCCTCGTTACTCCCCTAACCGTTTTGTTTTTAAGATCATTAAAGGAGGGACACGTACCAAGCATTTGGAAATCAGCGTATATTACACCTATACACAAAGGAGGAGATAAGGTTGATATTAAAAACTATAGGCCGATTTCTAAGCTTTGTATATTTACAAAAATCTTGGAGAGAATTATACATCAGCAGGTCTATTCTGCACTTCAATGCTGGTTCATACCCGAGCAACATGGTTTTTTAAAAGGGCGCTCAACAACTTCCAATCTACTCTTAACGTACGACTATGTTAGTTCTGGTATGGACACGGGTGCACAGGTGGACTTGATATGTACAGATTTTAGCAAGGCTTTCGATCGTATAGACCATTGTATCCTACTCCAGAAGTTATCTTATGCCGGTATACATGGCAATCTTCTCCGTTGGTTCTCATCATACATTGGTAATAGATCTCAAGCGGTAGCTATTAACGGTTTTACTTCTGGATGGATGTATGTACCTTCTGGCGTTCCTCAGGGCTCTCTGCTTGGGCCTTTACTCTTTGCGATATTTCTTAACGATATTACCTTTTGCTTCCGTCACTCAAAATTTTTACTATATGCTGACGACACAAAATTATTCAAAAAAATTTCCTCATTAGATGACTGTTGCCTTCTGCAGGAAGATTTAAATAGATTTAGTAACTACTGTGCAATTAATAAATTAGATTTAAATGTATCAAAGTGTTTTGCGATAAATTTTAGTCGTAAATTAAATATTACAAAGTATGGTTATAAGCTTAGAAATAAGGTACTCGTCGTTAAGAAATCTTTTAAAGACCTAGGAGTTATTATAGACTCTAAATTAATTTTTGATGAGCACATTGACTACACTATTAAAAAGGCCTCGAAGGCCCTAGGATTTGTTATTCGGTCCTGTAATAAATTTAATTCTATTAAAGTAGTAAAGGTCCTATACTGTGCATATGTTCGAAGTATTTTAGAATATTGTTCGGAGTTGTGGAATCCTGCTTACAATATCTACATAAACAGAGTGGAGTCAATTCAGAAGCGCTTTCTTAGATATCTTCAATTTAAATCCCATCTTTACCTCTCTGATTATGATACCAGGTGCAAAAAATTCCATTTTCTTCCTTTGTACTATCGCAGGAATATATCTGACCTGGCTTACTTAAGTAAAATACTAAGTAATAAGATAGATGTACCAGAGTTATTGGCTAAATATAATCTTAACATTCCCATCACAAATTCCCGTAATTTCATGTCCCTTTATGTCCCACCTTTCAGAACTTATTATCGTCAAAATTCATTTATATACAGGTCTAGCACTTAACTCAATAAATTTCTAACTAGTAATCCACTTGAGGACTTATTCCTAATAAAACCAACTAAAATTAGAAAACTTATGACTGATGCTTTCTTTCATTAGGAAACATTTTAACTCCCCTTATATAGTTAGTGGAATCAGCCGTGACTTTGCGGAAATCCATAGTATAAAATTTAAATATACAATGTGAAGCATTTTTCGCGGGATGTTGCTAGATATATATACTTAAAAATATTAATAATAACAAAAATCCTTACAATTTTTTTTTCCCTTATAATATGTACCTACCTACCTATATTATATTATATTAATTACAAAGCATATAAAGGAGCCGTGGTGAGTCCGTCTTCATTAATTACATGTTTCTATACTTGATCGATAACCCTTTTCTTGTGGTTTGAGCTTGCATTATGTTAGTTTTTACTATAGATTTAAGTCCTAGTTTTATATAGATAGTTAGTGTTAGTATGTAGTTCTATGGTGAGATGCTTAGTATGACGTGCTTAAGTTAATTTAATTTGTTTTCCTACTAGTGGAAACTTGTTATTGGCATTAAGTTTGTTAATATGTAATTTTATTGTAATGTTCCATATGCTGTAAGTTTTCCTAATAAAATAAAATAAATAAAATAAAAAAATAAAAAAATTGGGTTGTATATTAGACTTGAATTAGGATGCCCGTCCACGACATATTATTATTGTAACCGACGTGTTTGTAGGTGAAGAATAGAACATACTGATTGCAGTGTATATCAATAGTGCAGCGCACATATACAGTTGGTCACAAAACCAGACGTATATGTTTGGGTGGAACAATCTGCAGCCGAATCGTGGAAAAATCGAACTACAAAAAGCAGGGACCTTACTCCCCAAACTGATTCGATTTTGATTCAGATTCGATCGCGTACTCCTGAATAAATTGACATTTGTTTATTTTGATTTTCACTCGATTGATATGGTCGGCAGTACAAAAAGATAGATCTAACGATGTTCTTTGTCATGGTTAGTTTCAAAGCAATCCAGGAAATAAAATACCAAAAGCCGTTGAGATCGAAATGATTCTGTTTTCGATTGTGTCGGGAGTAAGCCTGCTGGTCATAGACACCCTTGTACAGTTTTTATTGTCATTGGCTTAATAAAATACTAAAAAAAAATCGTTGTTAATTTAAGGCAAACTTTTTGCGTGTTTCTTTAAAAGCGACATTAAATAAATATTGTAATAGACGTAGGAACAGGAAATATTACCTTTAACTAATTATAGAACACGTAGCCTTTAGAAACTTGTCAAAGCTATTTTTAACTAACCTACTTACATTATTTAAATAGTTGATTGACCGAATTTTGTTACGTGTAGAGGTTAGGCTGACCCGTGCCCACGTTGTTGGACATTTATTCAATTTTATAAACTGAATCCCACAACCTAAATCTACACCTGTCTACAACCTACCGATCTACAGGACAGTGCGTCGTAGGTGTAGACTTAGGATGTAGGTGTAGATTGTGATAAACCTATATGTGTTTCCACACCTATGTAAAACTTACATTGATCTGAAAATATTAAAAACTAGCTAACCCGTACCTATTTCGTTGAGCATACAAACCATTGAAACCTTCCTTGGACTTCCACGAATATTTCAAGACCAAGAATAGCCGAATCAGTTCAGCCGTTCTCGAGTTTTAGCGAGACTAACGAACAGCAATTCATATTTATTCTAGCTGACCCGTGATCACGTCGTTGATCATACAAACCGTTTAAACCTTTCCGGGACTTCCACGAATATTTCAAGACCAAAAATAGCCGAATCAGTTCAGTTTTTCTCGAGTTTTAGCGAGTGAGAATTCATTTATATTTATATATATATATATATATATATATATATATATATCTAGTTGTTTCAAGCTACTTCTTCCGCGTTAAAAATAAACATCGCAGGAATCGTACATTTTGCTACAGTGAAAAGAACATGTGGTAATCCAGCATGCAAACTGCTACCACACCAAATTTTATCATAATCCATTCAGTGGTTTTTGCGTTAACTAGCAACGAGCATACATACAAACTTTCCATATATTTTAGTTAAACCGCCGTTCCTTTTGGCTTTGCTTGTCGGTTAAAATGTTTTTGAAGTAAATAACTTAAAAGTTTACTGCACTGAAATAAACAAAGATAAGTTTGTGCAACGCACGGAAATTGGGGCGAAATAACACGAATGAATAACCTCAATAATGTTAAGAAAATACAAAAGTATAGTAGCAAGTTAGCAACCCACATCAACGGTAGTACAGTAGCAACCCACATCAACGGTAGTACGGTAGCAACCCACATCAACGGTAGTACAGGCTCGCTCATAATGTATTTATGCCGACTGTGTATGCTCCCTCTAATTGATGGCTAATTGAATAAGAGTGGTTGCATGTGGGTTAGATTAATATTTCGTTTGGGAAATACTTGCCTTATAAAATTAGTGAAGTTCTTCATATAATTCTGTCTAAACTTGTACAATATTCACTGTGTTTTGTCTTATTATGTATTTAAAATAAGAACTAATAAACATTTTTTTATTTGGCTGCCGTCGTAATGTAGCGGCTATAGTTTGGGCGGATCAATATAATCAATCGATTATAATAATAATATCTATGGATGCTTCACACTACGTCTATCTGGCCCCGTGCTAAGTATCCGAAGAACTTATGTTACAGGACAACGGAAATATATTTAATACTTTTATACACATATTTAAGATTTTTATTATATAATACACAAATTTAATACACATCCATGACCCAGGAACACTTAAAAACTTTTTGTTACCTTGCGGCGGGATTTGAACCCGCAACCTCTCGCTCGAGCACCAACACGCTCAACCACTGCTCTATGTCAAATTTTCGATTACTTGTAGACTAAGTGACAATTTCACCAACACAATATGTTAAAGTTAATCTTTCATTAAATATCATGTTATCCCTCTCGTATTCCTGTCAATGAATGAGAAGGCTTGGTATTTTAACAAGCCGTTAACACTAACAAACTTTGCTGAAATGGAGCAATAAACTTAGATTCTTTTTCTTTTAGATTATCGAGAAAACCTTACATAATATTACAAAACAAAAAATCCGCATGTAATTTGTTCGCGATAAACTCAAAGGCTACTGCACTGATCTCCATGCTATATAATTAACCAATGGACAGAGAGTTCAAAGAAGGTTTTAGTGGACAAGAGAGTTTTTTTATATTGGTAGGTAGGTGGCTCTGCTGTCAGCAGGCTTACTCCCGACACAATCTAGAATCGAATCAGTTCCATCTCTACGGCTTTTGGTGTCTTCTTTGGTGGATTACTTTGAAACTAACCAGGATATAGAAAATCGTTAAATCATAACTTTTTGTACTACCGGCCATATCAATCGACTGAAAATCATAATAAACAAATGTCAATTTATTCGGGAGTTTACGGCACGATCGAATCTGCATCAAAATCAAATCAGTTTGGAGAGTAAGGCCACAGTACGCCAAGAAACTTGATTGTAAGGTCGGGACGGCTAGTAAATTGTTATGTTAATTCATTTAGAAATGTAGATTGCTTTCGGTTTTATGAAGTTGTCTTCATCATTCATTCGCTTAATAACTCGCAATTAACTTTTGGAACTCGTGTTAAATTCACTTGCATTAATTTCCAGGTGTGTTGAACTTTAAAAAGTAAACAAGGCATTCTAAAAACACTTTTAATGTCGAGGTCAAGGGTTTATTTTTGAATGGTGCTCGCAGTTGCAGAATATTGTTTCATATCACATGTAGGATTCACTTTAGCGTTTTTGTAATAAAACGAAGGTTTTCCTGTCCGGACGTCGATACCAGCGGATGCTGAAATGGTCCGCCATTGTGTTTTTATTGTTCTGTTATTTTTGAACGCGTGTTGTGAAACTTTCTTGCATATTTTCGTACTTCCTGTTGTAATTGAGCGTTTTATGCACTTTTTGGGTTAAAGTACTCAAAGCCTTTTAGAGTTCTGTAGCCAAATGACAATAAACGGAACCCTAATTCAATAATTGATAAAGTGGTCTTCGTGCAAGTTTTTATGTTGGTTCTTCTAGCTGGGTGTCTGGTTCTTGGCGAATCATTGTATATTCTAAAAGAAGTAGTTAATAAAAGATTTTTCACTTTCATTTATAAATATTCAGATACTACAATGTAGATTGTAGATTAAATATTGTATATTTTACTAGTCCACGTAGCAGGTTTGTTTTATTTCAAAGCACTAATTGCTATGCTCTGTTGTCATCTCAGCTTCAATGAATACTAAAAGTAAACTAAAATATTAAATGCGATCAAATCAATCGGTTTTTTTTTCTTTATTTAAAGGCAATACATCTTATAGATTAAGTCTGCCAAAAAATCGGTCATTGCATCTCAAATTGCACAGTAAATATAATATTTGAATTGGCACGGTATTTCATCTTTATTTACGTTTAATTATCTTAACGTATAACTGGAGTATGTAATGCCGGCTACAGAAGACAACAATTACAAAACTCAGTTCAGGCATAGTAGACATAATATTATACTATACTAGTAGTAACTGTTTACTAGACCGCTCGAATCAGCGCAATGACACATTTTTTATAAGGCTCACAAAACAGGATACAATTCACAATACATGTAAGTTTCTTATATTCTACTAGCTGACCCGTGCCCACTTTGTTGAGCATGGAAACCGTGTAAACCTTCCCGGGACTTCCACAAATATTTCAAGACCAAAAATAGCCGAATCAGTTCAGATGATCTCAAGTGTTAGCGAGACTTACTAACAGCAATTGATTTTAATATAGCCTATGTTACTCAGTGATAATGTAGCTTTCTAATGAAAAAAGAATTATTAAAATCGGTCCAGTACTTTTTGAGTTAAGTCGTCTTTTTATAATATTAGTGTAGATAATAATTGAACTAAGGTACATGAGCCCCTTACACCGTTACTGTTATTTCGTCCAAGATTGTCCTAATATAGAGCAAATATTATGTGAAATATTTGTTTCTATATATTATGTTAATGATATTCAATATACATGCATCAAATTTAATGTTAAGCAGCAAACAAACAAAGTTTTGTACGAGATCTTGCTTTTATATGCCAAATCAAAAAATATTGCGTACTTGATGTTAACTACGAAATAAATAGGAGCAAAAAAACAATAATAAAACTAACTTGTATCCTCGTAAAACGTAAGTACATTTACGTAACTTTTTGTAAAAAAATAAAACTTTTAACTCGCTGCCACAGTTAAAAACAAATGCAACAAATTTTAGAGTGGTGGGAAATACTGAAACTGTTTTTAGTTTATAACATAATATTTTAGGAGCTTTTTCACTATAAGTTCAGTATTAGTTTTAATTAATGATTATTTTAAATATAAGTTGCCCTAACGGACGAGAAATGATGAAGATAGAGTACAGATGGCCGCGATAAAAACAGCCTTTGTCCTCCCCCATTAAAATGATAAAAACACTCTTATAAATAGCAATGGACTAAAATACATAAATACATTATGAATCCTACCTAACAGTATAATTATATTGCACGCTAAAACTGAATCTGATAACCGCGCATGTATTAGTATAAGTTTAACATTTTACTGGGGGTAAGGACCTGGTGATCTGTAATACAGGTCTGACCTATAATAGTCACCAGCTCTTCACATTCACTGTACTGCACAGTACTTAATGTTGTTATTATGTATATTTGTGATTTGTAATGTGGGAGAAATAAAGTTATATTTTTATTAAATGGCAAATGCCAAAATGAAATAGACAGCATGTGACTTAATTTAACAATAAGTTCAGAGCTCGGCCATTAACAGATTGGTTTAAGTGGGATAACTATTACTTCAGGAATATAATATATGATTTTGATTAAAACAAATGTCAATGTCACATGTTCATTTGACAGATAAAAGTTATCTGACGATTGAAAAATCAGTCGTTAAACTGTAAAAAATTGTCGGAGATGCGCTTAAATTCAATATTGGTATATCAAAACAACGCTGGATGTAGGATTTTATAAAATGTCAAACCTGACCTGATTTTTCATTTAACCACCGCTCGTTTGCTGCAGGCGGTCTTTTCAATATCTTAAACTTTAATATAAACTATAATGTTTATCAAGTAGCTTTAAATTTATTTATTTGACTACCTCCGTAGTGCAGTGGTTGAGCGGCTTGGTGTTCGAGCGAGAGGTCGCAGGTCCGAATCCCGCCGTGAGAAAAAAAAGTTTTCAATGTTCCTGGGTCATGTGTGTGTATTAAATTTGTGTATAATGTAATTAAAATCTTAAATATCTGGTACCTGTAATACAAGTTTTTCGTTTACTTAGTATGGGGCCAGATTGACGTGGTGTGATGCGTCTATAGATACTATTATTATACGTTGTATTATTATTACGTATTAATACGAACAGGGTCCCATTCTAAGTTCTCAAGAATTTGTATTGCGGGTTTTGTTTTTATTACCAGGCAATGGAAATATATTTAGTACTATTATAATGTTGTATAATATTATAAATAAGTAAGCATAAATCGCTAAGAAATAAGAATGAAGTCGCTCATATAATTGTGATCGAACTTCACTTAAGGTAAGTTCGTTTGATCTTCAAATATTTAAGATCCTAATTACAGATCCATAACCCAGAAACGCAGAAGCATTGGGGAAAGAAGCATAACAAGGCCCAGGACCAAAGTTTCGAATATCAAATAAATAATTAAAAAAACATTTATTTGACCCATTAAAAACATTACACTACACAAGAATCAGTCAGCACCTCTCGCATGCGTGCCAAATCATACGTACAGCGGAATCAACGTACAATCAATGTACGAGCGGAAATTCGAAACTAATTTTGAGGCACGAGAATCGGGCCCCTTATCTAATTTAATGTTTTTTCGTAAACAAACAGACAATGGAACGTTATTAATTACGATGCAATAAAAAAACACGTTCGTTTGGTCAATTTTTTTACGTTTAGATAACACTGGATCTAAGTATACATTTTAAACGAAACGAAAAAAAAAATTGCTTTCATTACCGAATTTATATAGCCATTTTCATATTTCATCATCAGTTACCATCTAGCACCAAAATAACCATCAAGACTATTCAAACGAGCCCATTCTCGGTAAGACTGTGTTCTCTTACCGAGATCCTATCATAATAATATAATGTCTAAAAAAAATTATATTAATACTAGTTGATTCGTGCCCACTTCGTTAAGCATACAAACCGTATAAACCTTCCACGGACTTCCACGAATATTTCAAGCCCAGAAATAGCCAAATCGGTTCAGCCGTTCTCGAGTTTAGCAAGACTAACGAACAACGATTCATTTTTATATATAAGACTAACTGACCTGTGCCCACTTCATTGAGCATACGAACAGTTTTTTTTGCACCTTCCCGGGACTTCCACAAATATTTCAAGACCAAAATAGTCGAAGTGGTTTAGTCTTTCTCGAGTTTTAGCGAGACTAACGAACAGCAATAAATTTTTATATATTATAGATTGTGATTATATAGCTGAGTCAGGGTCCATTTTTGGCATCACACAACATATATGTATACTTAGCTTTAGATTTGTCTTCCTCGTCTTGTTCCTGTCTTAAATATTATGTGTTGTGTGATGATAAAATAAATGGTTTTTATTATTATTATTTTTTTTTGATTGTCGATTTCATGCAAATTTTCAGTTCAATAGATGCAACCGAGTAGTGTCTTAAATTTAACCCGCAAGATTTGATTTCAGAAATATGTCCCAATGGACAGGTCAAACTAAATAAAAGCTTATAAAAAGTTTGCCGTATTTATATAGTATGTCCTTTCGAAGTCGTAAAACCGAGTCATTCCCAATATCAATTGAGCTTGCGGTTTGATGGTGGGAAGCCACTAGCCTTCAATTACTTTAACCTAACGAAGCCAATGCGATTCATTTTCGTTTTTTATCTTTTAATATTAAGAGGGAAGCAGTAGCCAAATTTACTTAAGTGGAAAATTGATGTAATTGGCTTTGCTGTTGATATTATACTGAATTTCTTAAAAATTCAAAAATGTGTAAGTGTTTCATATATAATTGTATATTCAAATAAATAAACAAAATTAAAAAAAAAATATATATAATTCTTCATTTATCGTGATCTGGCCATTGAAACCATTCGTAAGATTTCTAAAATGAGCAAACTATCCTTTCAATAATAAGACGAAACACTTACACATGTTATTGAATGTACTGTTGGTTCTTGGTGGAAAAATACATGTTATATATAGTAAAACACTAACTACTTGCACTTTTTTCCACTTTATTTGATTTTTCACATTAATAATTACTTAAAATACACGACCGGTTTCGACATAGTCATCACCTGGGGCCTTACTCTCCAAACTGATTTGATTTTGATTTAGATACGATCATGCCGTGAACTTCCTAGTCAATGGACATTTGTTTATTTTGATTCTTAGTCGATCGATATGGTAGGTAGTACAAAAAGTTACGATTTAACAATTTTCTTTATCCTGATTAGTTTCAAAGTAAATCACCAAATAAGATACGAAAAACCACTGATATCGAACGGATTCGGTACTCGATTGTGTCGGGAGTAGGCCCCCTGGTGATGATTTTAGAAATCTTACGAATGGTATCAATGGCCAGATCACGATAAATGAAGAAATATATATATATTTTTTAATTTTGTTTATTTATTTGAATATACAATTAAATCGTTAAAATTGCGCTGCTGCTCTTAACTAGATACTACTAATATTATTCAAAACAAAATACGGATGGACGTTAAGATGGATGACGAGTCCTCAAGGGATTTTGCCATTTGGCTACGGGACACTGAAAAGATTTGCTTATTAGCAAATCTTAAAACAACACTTGTGATACATTACAATACGTCAGCTGCCTGACTGGCTTATTGTAATGCCGCTATTCGATCAAGGCTATATTTTCCATTCGAATATTTTAGTAAAAGTGAACTAATAGATAAACTAGCAATTGACATAGAATACTGTTTCTGTTCTTATCTAGTTGACAATGTATCGGGATCAGTCGATAAGTGAATGTCCACCCCCGCTGATCCCCGTGGAACAGAGATTTGTCCACTTCGGGTACCACCACCACTGTACAAATCATTTAATACTGGATGCAAAGGCCTACTTCAGTATGTAAAAAAGTCATAGTATGGTCATGGCCTACCATCCCATACACTCTATCTTTAATACAAAAAAATTGCAATAGATGTCACCACTATTAACGTTTGTAAATTATAAAATGTGAGAATTAAGTACAAATATTGACATTAAAATAAAGATAAGAATATTTTTAAGCATAACATTACATTAAGCTAAACTCAACTTCTTAATTACGAAGAAGATACGAAACGAAATGAGTAATTAGTATTTTCCATAGTGGCGCTAGATGGCGGTTTCCGGAATGTGCCTAGAAATCGAAAAATAGCCAGTCATATTGCCCGTGTTAGGTTGATATCATTTTCTAGTACTAGGTCGTGTCTCTGTTATATATCTACTTTGTGGTATGGTTTATGTTTCAACACCAACGGACAATACTCAAATGTATTATTAGGATTTACTCGATTACCTCAGACGCTATCGGTTACCGACGTAATCGTTATTACATAAAGGGAACAATGCTTTAATTATTCCTTTCTATCGTCAAAGGAATACGGGTCCGTTGTCTAAGGCAGTGTGTGTTTTGTTACGTAATTGAGGGCGTAATTTACAAAACAGAATATTTTATTTATATTTTCCATAAAGACAGAACAGTTGCTTTTTTAACGTTTATCGTCAAAAATGTGATGTTTATGAGGTATGTAGTAAATGGATTTTATTGTTAAACAATTATGCATATTATTTATAATAATAGACTGTATTTTTAGCTATTGTATGGCTTTTATCGCGGGCTTTGAGAACGGCGACTGAATCAAGAAATTCTGTAACAAAAATAAAACCTAACACCCCACTCCACCTACCATGTCGCTCAACCAAGCGTTCGCTTAGCGTGTATGTATATGGTACGACTGTATTCATAATACATATTGTTATAAATTGATAAAAAATGCTATACAATAGCTTTACCACGATAGTCTCTGAATGGAAAATAGGTAGTGCTCTGAAATATAACTTTGTGAAATGTTGATTATTAGTTGAGCCTATTATCATAAACTTCCGAGTTTTCACATCATTTTAATTATTTTATGTAATAAAAAATACAGTCAAGTAACTGTGATAAACGGACTTATGGTTGCGACTGTATTTGTGGTCGGTATCAAATTTAAATAACAATAACGGGTGTAAAAGAACAGTCACTATAACTTTGGGATATGATTGTATTACTTTTTCTCATTCTAGATTTTTAATAAAAAAGTAAAAAAAAAAAAATTTTCAGTTTTTGACAAAAAATAAATAAATAAAGTACATTTCCAAAATGAGGAAAGGTAGTATAATCGTATCTCAAAGTTATAGTAACTATTCTTTTTACACACTGTTTAATAGTAAATATTAAACAATATACAATGGGCTAAGTTTGAAAACTGCGCTCAATACTTATAGCGTTTAAACATTGATGTGCAGCTTTTTATTTACAGAGAGAAAATGGCGAGAACAATTCTCTGCTTTTAAAGTACAAGGCTCGAGATAGGTTGCGCCATCAATATTGTATGAGATTTAGCTGTCCGCGTGCACTGTCTTCGAACAGTTTTAAGAGTGCCTACCTACGAGCGCAAAGTAGATATATAACAGAGACACGACCTAGTACTAGAAAATGTTATCACCCTAATACTGGCAATTCGACTGGCAAAGGATGAAGTCCAGGCACATTCCGGAAACCGCCATCTAGCGCCACTATTGGAAAATACTAATTACTAATTTCGTTTCGTATCTTCTTCTTGATTAAGGGCTTGAATTTAGCTTCATTAAGTATATAATAAATTAAGTACAAATATTGGCATTAAAATAAAAATAACTTATTTTTATTTTAATGCCAATATTTGTACTTAATTCGCCACATTTATATTTTATAATTTACAAACGTTTTAGTAGTGACATCTATTGCAATTTCTTTGTATTAACGATAGATTATATGGGATGGTACACCATGCTACGAGCGATAATCGGTAATCGACTTTTTGTAGGCTAAAAAAAGAACATACTGATTGCAATACACACATCATAAAGATGAGATATTAACAGTCGATCAGCAATAAAATGGAGGAATCTGTCCGATCATTTATCCTACAAAAAGTAGACTGAGGGCACCCTTAGCTGTCGGCACTGTCACCCAAGAATTTTAAAATGTATTTCCGGGTGTATCGAAACTTATATGACAGCAAACACTTGGGGCTTATAGTTAAGAGGAAACAACACGGGCTAGAGAAAATAGGTATTTATAAAATCTATTGCTGTCTCGCAGTGCCCTAGCTAGTCAACACTAGCGCGATAGAGACAACTGCATCTTGAACTGAAATTATCTATTAAAAGTACAAAAAATCGACGTTTACCCTTGTTTCCTCCTCCATCTCGTAACCGGTTCAGATAAAATTTGTTCTTTTGATGTTTGAATACAACCAAAAATCTGGCCATATTTTTAAGGTTTTTGAACGTCCATGGGCCGTATTATGATCTTTTACAATACCAGACTGGTTCCAGGCAATTCAATTATATGGTCTTAAACTGCCTTGTTCTTTTTCATATTACAGCGACATGTTATTACTGAATAGATCCACCCTAGTTTGGTTGTCTGAAAATGACATCGGAAGCAAGTAAAGTGTCACGTGTCCGCTAACTAGCTGTCATCATGCAGTTATTTTATGATCGTCATACGAAAATTCCAGGCAGCCATGTTGTATGGCGTAAACTGGCTGGAATTAAGAGCTTGTAATAGGTGCCCATATCTCTTTAATTAATTAACTTATGAAAAATAGGGACGTACATAGATATTCAGGAAAATTTTTACTCTAGATGCATCTAGGGAGGAAACAGTAGTATTGAAAAATCCCTATTTCTGTATGGAAAAACGACCGCTATGTTTCCTCTTAACAAAAAATAAAATTGAGACTAACGTGATCAAAGTAGCTAATGCTACGACGATATACAATATGTAACAGAAATTAGTAATAAAAACTTACTAGTGTAATACTTGCATTGTGCAACCTAAAAAACAGTACCAAACGTTTATAGGCATATAAGAATTTTTCGATTTGCAAAGATTTGAAATTCTCCATTATGTATAGTTATTATTAAGTAACCATTATGGGTTACTGCTCCATCCAGAAAAATAGCTAAAGTTCTGTAAACATTGCTACTCTACACGGTGTAAAATAAGTGAGTGATAATACTTTAGGGTATGTATCTTGTGACTCCTATGTAGAGTTTTTTTTTTTTTTTTTTTTTTTTTTTTTTTTTTTTTTTTTTTATTCATTATAAAAATATAATATTACTAATACAAATTTATCTCGCCAAACGAGTGTTTGACGGCGAGATGCGCTCAATAATTACATACAAAACAATACTAAACTAATTTTGTGAAAGTACCAGCGCTGAAAGACTAAGTTAGGCTTTCATGTTTGTTTGAGAAATGCCCGAACGTCATAGTAACTCTTTCAGCGCTAGTCCTTTCACAGTAAACTCTATATAGGAGGCTCATACATACCCTAAAGTATTATCACTCACTTATTTCACAACTTGTAAATACGAGATAGGCAATATTATACAATTTTACAGCCATAAATAATATTAATAATTTATTTTACGCGTTGATATAAATTAAAATTACTCAAACGAATTCAAATATCAGTGTTGTGGTAAGGTAACAAAAACTCAGACTGCATCGCAAGTAAAGAGTGAGGATTTGGAGAAAAAATTAAAGCTAAGGTTAAAATATTTATACCGTGAATACGTTAATTCATGTTGCTGTTTTTGTTTATCAAATTATTTTTCCAAGTAGTAGACATGCCAGCTATGTTATACAGAATGTAAAAAGAGTAGTCACTGTAACTTTGCGATATGATTATACTAAATTTGTCAATCTAGAATTAATGTGTTTAAAAAAAAAAGTCGCAAGGATAACACAAAGCAAAAAACATTTTTTAGAAAAAAAATTACATTAAATGTGAAAAGGTAGTATAATAATATGCTAAAGTAATAGTAACTGTTCTTTTTACATCCTGTATAATATTACATAGCTGGCTGATACTTGGTAAAAATAATTTGATATCATTAAAAATAATTACACCTTATTAATTAGTGACCTTTTATTTCTACTTTGGAACATCAATCTTCTTGCGATTTTATTTATCTCGACCGAACTTTATTAGTCAGTCAGTTTGCTGCAGAATGCCATTTAAGTTAAGATTGGTCTTAGGTAAGTTAATGTTGTTTCCTACCTAGCACTCTGGAAAACCCCACATATCCCGGTCAACGTCCCCAATCAGTCAGGAATCCCTAAAGGATTTCCCCAAGAAAAAAAAATGGTTCATTGATGTGGATTTTGTATAAACTAATAATGCAATAATATCTGTATTTTCAATTAACCACATCGTAACACTCAAGTAACCTTGGACGAATAACTTGTAACGTACAAGAAGTGACGTCACGATAATATATGACGTTACAAAAGTCAATTTGTCACAAGCGACATAAAACATGCATGTATTGCGTGAAAATGAAACCGTTTTCCCTACCGCATGAAATCTAACATGTTTGATATTCGCTGGGTAATAGGAACTTTCGGCAGACCAACTATTACTTTTGACGACCTCCGTAGCGCGTTGGTGCTCGAGCGAAATATCGCGGGTTCGAATACCGCCGAGGGAACAAAATGTTTTCAATATTGTATTTTTTTGTCTATTTTTAGAACTTGAATATTTTCTTTGGCTTTGTTTCAAGCTGTTGTGGTTTATCGGTATCGGGCATTCGGTCTGCCGTATACTAGTGATGGAATATACGCATAGTAGAATTTACGAACATATCAAAAATGTAATAAATATGATAGAGTATTCTGCTGACCTTATCATAAAAAACGCACTTGCTTGGAGGTTACTTTCGAGTGTATTGCGATTAATATTTCGCAATATTTTTTTTTCAAAGTCTGCAAGCTGTATCAGTACACCCATATAAACTTTAATAGGCGTGATAACTATTTAGTAATAATATCCATGTAATGTAATATTACCAAAATTATCACGCATTTTTTTTTACTTTCAAGTGCAGCGAGCAATTGAGAGAGTAATTTATTCTGTTTTAACCCATAACTTATCGATTGTAAATAGAATAACTTAAATATACTGGGTATAAAAAGAACAGTCACTATAATTTTGGGATATAATTACATTTTCTCACTATAGAAATGTATTTTTTTATAAGTCTTTTTATATGTTTTTGTAAGTATAACTAAAACCTCTAGTAAAAAACAGCACATGGCTTCAAACTGACATTGACACAATATGACAGTTTAAATTTATAATATTTCGTAAAAATAAAGGACCCAAGGGCTGGCTTTTACCTCGGCCAACGTATCAGTTTGGCGATACAGCGAGGTAATACTGCCAGTCTTTTGGGTACATTACAAGACGCTGTCGATTTAGATATAGTTTTTCACATAAAGTCTTTTTTATTACTTGTTTAGTTTATAGTTTAGATGATAATAATATACCTTAAATAGTTTTTAATTTATTGTGATATTTTTAAAGAGTCGTTTAAATAAATATAATACAAAGTTTAAGTATAGTAATATTTAACACTTACAGTAAAAAACAGTTCAGATGCTTGTATTTTACATGCACTGTAATTAAGTGGGACTAGAACTGAGTGCTTTATAAAAGCCTGTACTTATCAAAAACGCTCAAATTAGCTCGTCACGCTACAATACGTACTCGGTATGCACGGCCAACGAAAATATACTTTTATCAGTTCGTACAGTAATAATACACAATTTATTTGCACTTTTTCAATTTTATTAGTTATTTAATATCATATTTATTAAAATACGTGAGTGAGTCAGTGACAAATGAAAACTTTGAAAAGTTATAATTCTCAGTGCCAATTTTCCCAACACATGTTAATCGTTAATTAAATATCATGTTATCCATCTCGTATTTCCTGTGAACAATTGAGAAGGCATGGTGTTTTAACAAGCCGTTAACACTAACAAGCGTTTGTGAATTCGGTACTTCATGCTTTTCATACACTTATTATTCGTTAATGTTGCGCGTTGCGGGTTCTGAGTTGGGAATTCTGGTTTCCGCCTTGCGGGTTCCCCGTTGCAAGTCCGAATTGGGAATTCCCGGTTCCGCGTTGCAGGTTCCGCGTTGCGGGTTTGCGGGTTTCGCGTTGCGGGTTTGCGGGTTTCGCGTTGCGGGTTTGCGAGTACCGCGTTGCGGGTTTGCGGGTTCCACATTGCGGGTTTGTGGGTACCGCGTTGCGGGTTTGCGGATTTCGCGTTGCGGGTTTGCGGGTACCGCGTTGCGGGTTTGCGGGTTCCACGTTGCGGGTGTGTGGGTACCGCGTTGCGGGTTTGCGGGTCCCACGTTGGGGGTTTGCGGGTTCCACGTTGCGGGTTTGCGGGTACCGCGTTGAGGGTTTGCGGGTTTTCGTATTCCGCGTTGCGGATTCCGTGATGCGGGTTTGCGAGTCCCGGGTTCGGGCGATATAATTGAATTTCATCAAGTAAAAATATATATTGTACTTATTTCAATGTTTTCCTATAATCTACCTATATGTTATGTTGTACAAGTTGCGATTGAGATTGTTTTATTTACACGGGCATAAGTGTGATGAAAAAAATTCAAACAATAACGAGGTGTTCAAACTAAATTTCCATAGCTTCCACCAAAATTCAGTCTAGTCCATCAAAATTAGTAATTGAATTTTCACTAACATTCACGTGGTCACAATTTAATTTAGTTACCGTGGCATATACTAGCGTCATCATTGTAATTTCCTGTATATTTTCGACAGTTTAAATGGTTGAATGGTTAGTGCATTGTCGCTCAAGCAGCTGATGGTCTCGAGCTCAAATCCCGCAAAGCACAAACTATAGGATATACGGGTCACTATAACTTTGAGATACGATTACCTTTTCTTATTTTGGGAATGCATTTTTTTTATATATTTTCGTTGTCAAAAACAAAAAAATTTTTTTTACTTTTCACCATTTCTTATTTTTTTAATGCAAAAATAACAATAAAGCAAAAAAAATTGTTTGAAATTTTTGTAAAAAAAATTTAAAAAATACATTTCTAGAATGAGAAAAGGTAATATCACAAAGTTATGTTATTTATTTTCTTTATTTAAGTACATGGAAAACTAACAGCTATGATAACTTTTTAGTAATCATTCTATTAACCAGTCAGTCAATTATAAGTTTTCACTTATACTTATATAAGGTTACATAACAAAAGTAAAAAAAAAATGTGAACAGTCATGATAGGTGTTACCGACAGAAAAAGCTGAATATAATCTTAATTCATTGGATACATATACCTACATAAAAAAAACTATAGGTATATAGTTACAAGCCATTTCACATTAAGTTTGCTAAGACGAACCTGGGGCACTTTGCACCAGTTATTAGAATTTGCAAGGTATATAATAATATGTCAAATAACAACGATGTTTGTAATAAATATATTCTCCAGTATTCACAAATTTATAAAGATGTTAAAAGCAATGCCATTGTCAACAAATACTATTTAGTTTGAATCTCCTTTTATGTTAAATTAGTCTTTGTCAAAAACTATTTTAAAATTTTTATCTTAATTGTTTTCATAATAACAAGTTAATTTCCTGTAATTATTTAATAAGTTTAGGTAATTCACAGATATTGCATGATGTATTACACCTATAAATAATTAAGGCAACGTTTAGTTATAAGCAATGTTTAAATTAATTTTAGCTTTTAATGATGTTTGTTCCTTGTTGGTGTATCTAATAAATAAATAAATAAATAAATAGTGACTGCTCTTTTTACACCCGTTATAGGATACTCATATTTCATAAAATATGATGTCAAGAACTTGAGTCAGTTCTTAGTGCCAATTTCACCAACACGACGTGTTAAAGTTAATCGTTCATTAAATATCATGTTATCCCTTTAACATCCCGTTAACACTAACAAGCGTTTGTGAAATCGGGACTATATCTTTTTTTTTTTTTTTATCTTTATTTAAAGGCATTACATCTTATAGATTAAGTCTGCCTAACTTTAGAATTATGTACAATTAATTAGGGACTATATCTTATGTTCCACAAAATTACTGACTGACAAAAAACTGGATAAACTATATACAATATTTTATTTATTTTTTATTATTTATGTACAAAAACTAACTTAAAATTAGGACTAACAGTAATAGAAGTACAAAGGTATGTTTATAATCTACAAGAGATCTCCGCCAGCAGACCTACAATTTTTTGTTTTGTCCTTATCTGTCAAGTGACTCTTCTAACGTATCGGACAAAGAGAAAACATATTGTGTATATTTAAATAACACTTATAATAATGTGATATGTATATTACCCGTTGGATAGACCTAGACCTTGTAGGTCTTTGAGAAACTAACACGGGCCATATTGACGTGGTGTAAAGCATCCATAGGTATTATTATATTATACAACTTTATTTAATCAAAAATTACTATTATTAAAAATTTGTAATTCAGCACATTTTTTACAAAGAAAAATGCATTCAAACCAAACTCATTTAAAAGCGCAACTACTTGGTATAATTCAACGAATCGTACTTATACTTCCAACTTTCTGACTTTCGCTTAAACTTACTAACTGCGAAACTTGCTTCAAACTAATGAGGTTAGAATACGTTCATTATAAGAAAGGTTTAGATGCCTTTTTATAATTTCAAAGAAATGTATGCTATTTAGACTAACTAAAGTAGAAGGTATTGAGGTATTAATAAAACCTTAATACCTTCAACGGAATGTCCAAACAAATTTCTATAGTTATAATAATAATATAGTCAGAAATGTTCATACGTGTCTAGGCCTTGCTTGATCGTAGCAGTGCTACGCGCTACAAGCTTGTGCTACGAAGATTTTAATGTGTATAATATTCTAGTTTGTAGGTAAGATTTTATACTTATTTTAACTAAGAAAATATATTATTTATAAAAGGTGTATTAATAAACGAGTGATAATACTTTAGGGTGTATATGTGCTTTCTGTGTAAAGTTTACTGTTAAATAACCAGCGCTGAAGACTTATTTTTTAGAAATGCCCCAACATCATAAATTTGCCCATACAATGATTAAAAAAAAGTAACTGGTTCACTGTTGGTATTTTCACAGTAAACTCTATATGCGGGACCCATACACACCCTAAAGTATTATGACTCATTTATTTTACACCTTGTATAAGAATTTAATATAATGTTTAAGTGAACATTCTAGGTTTTAAGTAGTATAAATTACTGTTTATTAGTATCTATAATATTATTTATATCGAACAATAATATTATAGATGAATAAAAATAATTTGGTATACAGGGTGTAAAGAGGGCAGTCATTTTAACTTTGAGATACGATTATACTACCTTTTCTAATTTTTAAAATGTATTTTTTTTTCTTTTTAGTCAAAACTAAAAAAAAAAATTTTACATTTTACCATTTCTTAATTTTTTGGCGCAAAAATAACAATAAAGCAAAAAAAAATTTTTTATTGAAATTTTTGACACAAAAAAAAGAAACATAAAATACATTTCTAGAATAAGAAAAGGTAGTATAATCATATCCCAAAGTTATAGTGACTGCTCTTTTTACACCCGTTATATTATTCAAATACTTATACTTACATCGAATTATTCCTTTCTAAGTACACAAGACTATCAAATAACATTGCATCGTTTTCTAAATGTTCCTTAAGTGTTAGTACGCTTCTTATCACTTTATCGAAATAGGCTATATCGTATTGTGGTGGTTATAAGCACGATCCAACGATATAAGCAGTTGTTGCGTTTTCTTAGTTTCGTCATCTGCTTCCCTATTCAGAAGCTATTTGTTAAATGTGTCGCAGACTCTAATACTTTATTTATAGAAGTAAAGCAGGATTAAGCTTGAATTAAAAAGTACATAAAATTAACATATATAGGGTGTAAAAAGAACAGTAACTATAACTTTGAGTTACGATTATACTACCTTTCCTCATTTTGGAAATGTGTATATTTTTTTGTCAAAAACTAAAAAGTATATTTTTTTACTTTTTACCATTTCATATTGTTTAGTCGCAAGAATAACAAAAAAGCATAATTTTTTTTTTGTAAAAAAACAAAATGGTGACGCGTCTGTGGCATCGTAGATCCCAAACGTACACCAATTTTCACCAATTTTTTTGTTGAAAACTGATGTGAGCACTTATATTAGGTACGTAACTACTTTCTTATGTACGTTAATATCTCATAGATTTGTTAGCTTCCGTGGGAAGACCGTTGATTAGCACTCGAAAGTGTGCAGGTTCGATTATCAGGTTGTGGCATGTTCCAATTAAACTTTTTCAGATCTCAAATACAATACATGGACGCTCAAACGAGAAAAGATAATGTTGTGGGGACACCCGCACACGCCCAGACGCATTGAGCAATCATTCCTCTAAGTCTAGAGGAATGATTGCTCAATGCGTCTGGGCGTGTGAATCCTAGTCAGGCCGACTGTTTTCTGAGAATGCCGTATGTGCTGGGCAACCATGCGATATTTAAAACCGCCTGTCCCAGGTACTACAGTATTTAAAAAGAGTAGTTACTTCGCTTGGAGAAGAATAACAAATGATGCAAAAACCTACTTTTTAATATTTGGTAGGGGTTAAATTTGTTTCCTGTATTAATACATACACAGCACATTATTAAGAACAGAAATAACAATAATACGAAAAATACACTTTGGTACATGATAATTATATTTTAATTACATTCATTGTGCTCTGGTCTAAAAGTAAAATGTAAAAAAATATATATTATACTAACGACCCATAGATTTTACCAAAGCTTTTATTTTATTATCAATTTTTTACTTTCGTATGGCATGTTTTTCACAAAACTATGAAATATATTTCAAGCGATCTACAGTTCTAAAAAACCTATTGATTTTCAAGTTAAACATTTTTTATTGTGACATTGACAAAACAACCGTTACTAGTAATTATAAGATTTTTGAAACAATTAAATACTGTAAACAAAGCTATTTTAATAGATTTCTACGCAATATATAAAATATACCATGTGTACTTAAAGATTTTAAGTATACTACTAATTTTTTAAACATTCTGACTTGTCACATAATTACCAGTTAAAACCAGTTAGTAATTAAGCAACAAACTACATTATACCAATCGCTTATCACCACACGAACTTATATATTTTACGGGTTTTATCCGATTGAAACGTCTCAATGTTCACCGCTAAATATGACATTTCCATTGAAAACTCAATCAAATCTCGCATTATCCTTGAACTCAAATGTACAAGGAAACTATGCCTGCTATACATTATACACATTGAGCAATGTTGTGGACATGCGTATTAGCCGCTTTCGAGCGAACATCGTATCTTCCTTGCGACTCGTAACCAGCTGAAGAAAATTAAACTTTAACCTGCAAGTCATAGGATACAGTTTCTTTCGGCGCGGCAGTCGAGCAAGCGCTCTATGTTGGGCGGCGTCGAATAGGGGGTGATTCAGTTGAAGCCGCCGCGCGAGGGAGAACAGTACTGCACCCCGCTGTATAACTAAAACCATTCGAAATGACACCATATATATTAATAAAATATTCTAAATATAAATATATTTGATTAATCGTTATAAAAGAAAATAGTAAAAAATATGAAATCGGAATAAACAGTTAAGTGTTAATTAACCTTTAAGTGAACATTAAATTAGTGTATGCCTTAGTAATGTGGTTCTCAATGGATACAGATGGAGTGGATAGGCTGTGAAGAAACCCTGGTATTAATCTGACGCTCCCATTTATATGAATTCCCATTTTATTCACGAGTTACATTCGACCTCGAAACTACGAAATTCATGCGATGAATTACAATAATTTCATATGAAAAAGCCACGCACTAATTATTTGGGCGTTCTTAATGATAAGCCGAATACATAATATTACGATTAATAAAATTTTTAAAGAGAATTGTAAACGCGATACGTGTCCACCGTTTTCGTGCTACTCTTTTGATTCAAAAGAATCAAATTCGACGATGCAATTAAACAATATGTATCATTGGTTTGTTGTGATATATTTATGTGTTTCGTAAAATAAGTTTTGAATATTTTAATAAAGAGTGTTTGAAATAGGCGAGAATTAGCCTATTTCTGTTCAGACAGAACAAAAAGGAAAAATATTATGTATAGGCCTGTAAACCGTTGATAGTTTTGTAGTAAAACATTTGTATATTAAATAACATTACCACTCAAGCAATTATGTAATCTACGAAGTGAAGGAAGTATGATTTAAGTGCGTTTGTCTTTTCTCTGCCTTATACAATTACGAAGAATTTTATTCTCTCTTTCGTGAAGGAAGAACCGATTTTATTAACCAATATTTAATTGCGGTTGTCTATCTATTTCACTGCCTAATAAAGCAGGTAGGTAGTTTCTTTACGAAAGACTTTTATTCTTTCTTTCGTAAAGGAGGAACCGATTTTATTAACCAATATTTAAGTGCGGTTGTCTATCTATTTCACTGCCTACTACAATTCTTTCGTAAAGCAGGGAACCTATATCTTTTACGAAAGAATATTATTCCCTCTTTTGTAAAGGAACTACCGATTTTATAAACCAATATTTAAGTGCGGTTGTCTATCTATTTCACTGCCTACTACAATTTTTTGTTAAGCAGGTACTTTCTTTACGAAAGAATTTTATTCTGTCTTCTACATTGTATTAACATTGGTTAATAGAAAGTAAGTATTTTCTATTAACCAATGTTTTAAGTGTGGTTTTATCTATTCCCCAGCCCAATACAATCGGATGGGTGACCTAAAATCCCTGGTTGTAAATATAATTTAGTGTATCACGCGACTTGGGTCGTTAGTATTAAAGGTGTGTTCTGTGTAATGATCAAATCTATCTTTATTATTTAATGCGGGTAGTTTCACCTCAACTATGTAAAAGTCTTGATGTCTTTCGGGAATCGTTCTTTATTATATTCAATCGTTAATTTTACAGAAAAAGACGATTGCTGAGGAATATTAAGAACAAGGGAGTGTATAATACTGATTCATCTATCAATTACATATTTAAAGTAAATAATAGAAACATCGGTATCCCTAAAATTTGTATTGGTTACTCAAATATAAAACAAATACACGTTATAAAAAAGATTGTCAAATCAAAATTTAAATGCTGGACGTTGAAGGAATGTCAGCCATAAGGCTTTTTCTCTAGTATAAACTAAAGAAAAAATATAATGTAACTTACTCCAAAGCATAAAGGATTGGTTAACTAATAAAAGATGTACACGTAAGCTCTTAAAAAGCCGACCTTAACTAAATAAATAAAAAAAGAGAAATATTAATATAACACGTAAAATATAGGTCAGATATATCCTCCAGTATCATCAGTTTAAACATACTTTCTTTCCAAACTATCTCACTGCTTGGTCTAATATCGATTACTATCATGGTCTATAATATTCTAGGTTGTTTTTATACAACTTCAAAATTACGAGGAAATTCACAGAAGCAATTTCTGTACAATAAAGCATAAAACTTGCATTTTAGTTTTAAAATGATAGTGTAAGAACAAGTATTTACTTAGGACATTATACAACGTGCTACCTTATCCGACATAGGACTGCAACTTAGTGTTTAAACTCTCGTAACCTCTTTAGGTTTAGACTTAATTAGGTGCGCTGGCACGCTACACGAGCGAACTAATTTCATTGACTTTTTAGGTTTTAGGTTTCGTCTTATTATTATTATGCATTTGGAAGTTTTTGTACAGACAAAACCTAATTTATATTTTATATTATGGCTGTCTAACATTCTTAATATTTCTTTTTGCTTCGATATATAATTAAAGTTATAGGAATGTTATGAGAATATCACACTAATACTATAAAAGCAAATGTTTAAGTGTCTACCTATTCTTTTTTTTATTAGGTATATTATTACTTTATTATAATAGGTATATTAAAAATACAGTTGCAGTACTGTATTTGCGCAGGCAGCAAAAGTTGTTTAATAATTTATTTAAAATTTAATATCATTAGACAATTTTCGTTGTATATTTGAATACATTTACATTATTTTGTACTCGACACTGGTAATAAAATATGTTTTATGCCTTGATTAAGCGTCCTTGTAATATTTCATTATGTAACCTCAGCTGAAAATTATGATAAATAAAAGACTTTCTACATTACGAAAAACAAAAACATTATTTTTATGTTCAATCAATTTACCGTTAAAACTGGTTGCCTAAAGGGGATAAACGTGAAGCAAATTAAATACTTAGAGCTCAGTTTTACGAAAATCTGAAGAGTATAAAATATAGCCGGTAAATTAAAGTTTGCGTGGAGGAAGGTACAGTATACTAAACAGAAAGTATTCTTTTTAAATAATGGTTAGACTTACAAATAATCGAAGAATATATTCAACATCTTGGACTAACCAAAAATACAATATCACGTTATTAATACAGATTATATCTATGAGATACAAGATAGTGATCCACTAAAGAAAATTGGCGACGTAAGAGAACCGTCTGCAATAAACCGAAGGACGGGAAATTTCGAATGGAGGTCGTGATCGACCGCCGACGTAGAAATTGGGATACTGATTTCGAAGAATTTAGTGTATACTAAACAATTCGAGGAAACGGTCTCTTATTTTTTACATAATATTTTTATACCGCATGTTTAAAGGTTCAAATAATAAAAAAATCGCCCAATAGAAAAAAAATTGAAGTTTAATATTAACTTCCGGTTCGAAATAAAATATGTTTTCTAATTTCAATATATTTTCTATAAACTCAATTAAAATACTCAATCAAACACTATTTACTTGTTCTTTATTCCATCTGATTATCTTCATTAACGGTTTTCGAAACATCAACTTTTCAAATTTTGATGATTCTTTGAGGGCGCATAAATTCGTAATCAAAACGTTTGCGATATTCCGTGGATTGAAGATGGTCTGTATTCATACATTTTTAGATTGCTTGCATTGGAACCTTATTATGTTTTTCCCAAAAAATTGGGGCAAATTTCTTCTTTAGGCATCTCTTCAAAGTTGGTATTTCGCGGCTAACGTTTCAGTCACATTCTCGGTAACTAGCTGTAGGAAACATTTAATTCTTATTGATATTCGTCTTGTTTAACACTTTTATGTACGTAAATTCAAAAAACCTCAATTTGCTATTCATCCATTCTAAAATAGAGTAAGACGATTTAAAGTGTACGATAATTTTTCAACTTTTTACGTAATTTTACTCTTTGAACAAAAAAAATACAATGTAGCTAAAAAAATAATAGTCAATGTGTAATATCTCGCATTTACTTTTACCTTATAAAAACCAGAACTTGTGAAAATTTACTTTTAAAAATAGTAGCCGAGATCATCACAGTATCTATTTATAAACAATCGTCTCTCAGACAATCATAGGCAAGTTAACTTATAAATTAGACGACACTGCAAGACAAGTAGTCGAAATATCTAGGAGGTACTCAAAAGTTCAGTTTTCCTATTTTTTAACTTTAGACACTAATTAATAACTATTTAATTGGGCGTGTTGAGCAGTCTGTGAGGCAAATGTTTATGAATCTGGGGTTAAATCTATTTTTTAAGGCTGGTACCGTAACAAGCTGTTTTAGAATTTGTCACGGGACCAGATTGACGTGAAAGCATTCATAGACATATTTTTTTTATTATATTATTATCATCTATTATGTTTTTGTCTTTGTTCACACCAAGACTTAACGTAAATATTAGAAGCTATTTATGTACTAATTTAATATATATTTAAGGAAAAGAAAAAGGAAATATGACTAATGTCTCTACAGTCTACAGTCGTGTATACAGTAGTTAAGTCATCATCCTAAAATTTATATTCCATTGAATTGCATAAAACTGTAAAAATCAATTTTTATTTCATCCCGTAATGTTATCACGTGTTTAAAGTAAACACTATAATATTACAAGTGAGGAATTCAAGTAATTACATAATCATACTTATGTGCTTGTTTAAATATTAATTGTAATGAAACAACCTTCAAAACAAAACTCAAGACATGCACACGGTATGTTAATACTGTGTAATTTTTAGAAAATAATCCTATGATATTTTACTTTAAATAAGTAAATAAACAATTCATATTATTTATTTACAAGGTGTAAAATGATATAAGGTATAAATATAATCCCAGTCACATTACTAATTAGTGCATAGCAGTCATTGCCTAAATCTAGCTTAGCCTACATCAATAAATATCTAAGTATAGTTAAGATGCCTAGGTACAAATATAGGCCCATTAACATTACTAATTAGCACATAGCAGTCATTGCCTAAATCTAGTTTAGCCTACTACAGTAAATACCTAATACCTTGTAAGATCTGAAGATGCCTTGGTATAAATATAGGCCCAGTCACATTACTAATTAGCGCATAGCAGTCAAAAATTAAAAAAAGAATTATAACGAACATGAGCATAACAAATTCTAAGGAAAAAACTAGCGAGCAAAGGACAAATGAAGGTCATTCCATATTTCATCGCGTTCTTCACTCTTTCGACGAATTGTTTATACTACAACAAAATAGTTCTTTTATAAAAGAAATCATATTTTTGTAGCTTTATAAAGGCATTTTGGTCTGTGACTTTGTGTGTTTTCAGGTCATACGTTTTCTGTGGTTTATCTATCTAGTGAATAAAGGTTTAAACGGTTTCTATGCTCAAGTAGGTGGGCAAGAGTCAGCTAGTTAAGTAATAAATTTGTCAGTCGTTATTTTAAAACCGGTCAAGCGCGAGCCAGACTCGAATCTACCAAATCTAGCAAAATAAAAAATTGTTAACTTTGTGAAAATTTTAACTTTTTCGAGACAGACAGACAGCCTTTGGGCTTGTAACCTTTAAATTAATTAAGTTATATACAATTTATATAGCCTAAATCTTGTGTATGTGACACCAAACCGAGCTTACCTTCAGTATTTCACATGGGACGCACAGGCTACGCTGTCGAAAACCTTATAATCAAAAGGCTCTCGAAGTGAATTGACAGAGGCTCACCCTAATCTGATATTCGGTACCTTCATCATAGACAATAAACGCCAGTTGCACTGATCAAAGACCTGTCAAAGCTTATAACAGCCATTGTTTTCATTTGTTTGTTGTTGTTCCAAAGGCATTATGCACTCAAAATAGTAGTGATGTTTGATGATGTAATTCTTAGAGTATAAAATTACTAGTGCAAATGATTTAAATGGCGACTTTTTTAACGTATGTTTGAATAAATGAAATGAAAATTATGAAGAATGAAAAAAAAATCCCTCACATTACAATATACCTAAATTTGGATCACCCGTTCTAAATAAATAATAACAACAACAGAATATTAAATGAAAGCAAGTTTTAGTGATCTCGAACGGGAGTTACAAAACTATTTTATTTAAGAATTTATTTAGATGAAACTTATTTTATAATTTAAACTTAATTAATGTCAGATCTAAAAGAATATTACAATTATTAAAATTAGGACTACTGGCTCCGATCGATGTAAGATCTGAAGTGACTAACTAACTAAACATTAAGATCACGGTCCCACGGAGATCAGCATTTCCAGGATTTCATGTTTTATTTCATAATTTAAGAAGAAACTGCTTGGATTGTATTTTCTGTATATTCCAAGAGGTGGCTTCAATTATAATATTTTCAATGTGGATGATGAATGACTATGATTAGTCCAGGAGCACGTTTGACTGCAACCGACTGATGATGATGATGATGCCTTATAATACTCGGCAAATTGCTCTAAGTATATTTTACGTTAGGGGTGTAAATGTAACAAGCATGACATTTTTCAAGTAAACAAATATTTATTTGGAAAACCTAACTTGGTTTTCCATAAAATATCACAGAAAGTGGATGAAAGAATTTTACTCGTCCAGAATGTATAAAGTAACCGGAAAATAGAAAATGTAGTAGTCCGCAACCCGTTGTCTTGAGAATGTGCAACGGAATGAGGATTAGCTTATTTGTAATTCTGCGTTGTTTCTTAGTGGTAGTTAGCATACATTATGCATTCCAAACTAATTTATACAGTTGCAACCACTTTCCCAGTTTATGCACAGATTAAAGTTTGTTAATACAACTTATGAGAATATTTAGTGCCAATTTCAACAACGCATGTTAAAATCTTTCGTTAAATATCATGTTGTTCATCCCGTCTATGAATGAAAAGGCATGATATTTTAACAAGCCGTTAACACTAACATACATTGTCGAAAATGGCAGTAAAGATAATAATAATGAAATGGTAGAGTACATGAGTACTAGCATTTAATTGCGGTGTCGTCTGCGATAAATGGGTTTTATACAATAATCTCCCTCACCGATTTCAATGTCGGTAGCCGATTTCATTGAAACCAGGCCAGCTACGCAGGAGTCGTTTTATAGTGCCCAAGTTTGTGTAGAATACACAAATACACTTTATCTTCATTTTACTCTCATAACCCAATGGGACGGTAAACTGACACGACTGGCGAGAGAACATTTGCAGGACCTACTTTTTCATGCTTATCCGACGCATGGATCATCTTACTTATTAGACAATCAAGTGATCAGCCTGCATTGTCCTAATTAAACTTGGAAACAACTTTTTTTTTTGTTCCAACGCTGTAATCGAATCTACGACCTCCGGGTCGTGAGTGAAACTCTGAATCACTATACCACGAAGGCGTTTTATACAATATATAGCCTATATCACTCCCAATCAATTAATAAAAAAATATATAAATCTATAAATGTTAACGCACGTTAGTTTTGGCGAAATCGCTAGTATTCAATAATTCTGCTGTCTTGTTCACATAAACTTTAAATGCCCCAAATTTGAGCACGTCATGTCTGAAAAATTGTCGTAAATTGTGCTAAAGTTTTTCACGTCACGTATTAATATAAATGTGTTCTAGTCAATAGACCGTAGCACAAAGTAGATACCTATATACAGTGTGTAAAAAGAGCAGTCACTATATAACTTTGAGATACGATTATACTACCTTTCCTCATTTCGGAAATCTATTTTTTTAATATTTTTTTTTGTCAAAAACTTTTTTTTTTTTACCATTTCTTACTTTTTTGTCGCAAAAATAATAATAAAGCCAAAAAAATTTTTTTTTGAATTTTTTGTAAAAACAAATAAAAAAAATACATTTCTAGAATGAGAAAAGGTAGTATAATCATATTCTAAAGTTATAGTAACTGGTCTTTTTTCACCCGTTATAACAGAGACACGACTTAATAGTAGAAAATGGTATAACCTTAATACTGTCAATGTGACTGGCAAAGAGTGAAGTCTAGGCACATTCCAGAAACCGCCATCTAGCGCCACTATTGGAAAATACTAATTACTAATTTCGTTTCGTATGTTCTTCTTAATTAAGGAGTTGAATTTAACTTAATGTGGTGTTACGCTTAAAAATATGCTTATCTTTATTTTAATGTCAATATTTGTAATTAATTCAGCACATTTACATTTTATAATTTACTAACGTTAATAGTAGCGACATAATATATTGCAATTTTTTTGTATTAAAGAGAATTTGTATGGAATGGTAGGCCATGATCGTAGTAACAAAAATTCATAGTAAAAGGAAAGTACTCTAAATTTTTGAGCCTTTGAAACGGAACATTTTTATCGCGTAGCAAAGTTCAGACAGACGTACTTTGCGATCGCTCGCCACGATGCCGTACAAAGCGCAATGTTCGTTCGTTCGTCCAAACGCGCTCAGTTCAATGGGAAGTAAACTTTCCGAATAAATCTACAATCTGCAACTATTCGTTACAGAGAACACATCTTATAAATGCACTTATAATGGGCTTATAAAGAAAAATCACTATAACTTTGGGATATGATTATAAGTTATTTTTTATAACGCTTTTATTAGCTTGGGTTGTATCTATGTAACGGAATCTTTGAACTTAATTTTCACCAGTTTCCAGAAGTCTGATTAATTTGAAACTTTGCATACGTATCAAGGACCGATGACAATGAAAAAAAAAAAAAAAAAAAAAAAACCGGAACTTTAATTAACTAGACGTCCGTCCGTCAGAAAAGTCCCGATTACTTCTGTATCACATACGATGATGAGATTGCGAAACGATTTGTGAGAAATTTCGATACCACATGTCAACAAATAACTAATTGATAAATCGAACTAAAAAATGAAAAATAAATAATAATAAGTGCATTTTACTACTTTTCATAACTGTCCTCTCATAGACTGTTGCCAATAGAATGATTGTTACATTTACTTTATCAAGCACCCCACGCTTTTTACTCTGAATTTAATTCTTTTGTTAACAAATTAAACTTTATTATAATTTTATTTAGAGGTGATAAATTCTAATTGATTGTTCGATCTTCTACTACTGTAATATAAACTCTTCGAAATTAAAATTATTTTCTATTTTTTAGTTCGGTTAGCAATAAAAGCGTGTTTTTTTAGTTTTTTTAAACTATTATTTATTGCTTTTTCGTTATGGGATTTATTATTTTTTTGCCTAAAAAACAGGATTGTAGCAAAAATACATTTCCAAATTCCAATCGTATTTCAAAGTTATATTGCCTGTTCTTTTTACATCCTATATATTTGAGTCAACAAAATATAATATTATCGCTTCACACCATGTCAACGAAGCCCCCCCCCCCCCCGAATTATCCAAATAACTTGTGTTACAGGTACCAGTCAACAGAAATATATTAAAAGCATTTTATACTACCATACACAAATTTAATTTACATCCATTAACCAGGACTTAGGACCATATAAAACTTTTTGTACCTATGGCGGGATTCAAACCAGCTACCTCCAGCTTGAGCAGCGACCCGGTGAACCACTCTGCTACAGAGGTCGTCAAAATAAAAAAGCAATATTCTAAATAAAATACTCGTGTCTGCACATTATCTTGACGGTAATGTTATATACGATGAAATATTACATGAAGTTGGCTATAAGTTTTCAGTAACCGATTTTTAATCTGTTTAGAAATTTTCTTAACGATTTACCATGAAGTATTTTCGTCGAGACTACTTTATATTATATCAAAGGTCTGTCATATTATAGATAAAAAAATATAAAAAAGAAAAAAAAATCGCCTTACTCTCCAAGCTGATTTGATTTTGATTTAAATACGATCATGCCGCGTAGTTCCTAATAAATTGACATTTGTTTATTTTGATTTTCAGTCGATCGATATGGTCGGGAGTACAAAAAGTTACGATCTAACAATTTTCTTTATCCTGATTAGTTTCAAAGTAATTCACCAAATAAAATACGAAAAACCACTGATATCGAACGTATTCGGTACTCGATTGTGTTGGGACTAGGCCTGCTGGTTTCCTATTTGCCATCGCTATTATCACTTACTAAGTTCGAAAAAAAATTTAATGGGATTTGACATACTCGTAAGCTTCGCTGAGTGATATACGAATCAGAGTAAGTATCACATAATGATTGAAGTAAAAAAATGTTAAAATGTTATTTCAGAATTCGTCATCGCTTTCCAAAGATTATGTCATTGCCTTGCATCTCATTCCAATGTAATTCCGTAATAGTTTACGCAATCTTTTAATAAAATTCGAACTTTTTCTCTCGTATTCTGGAAATAACAAATTTAGGCTATGATTATGAGGACGCTGATCAGCAAGCTTACTCCCAACACAATCGAGAATCGAATCAGTTTGATATCAACGGCTTTTGGTATTTTATTTGGTGGGTTACTTTAAAACTAACTAGGACAAAGAAAATTGTTAGTTCGTAACCTTTTGTACTCGCGACCATTTAAATCGACTGAGAATCAAAATGAACAATCGACAATTTATTCGGGAGTACGCGGCACGATCGAATTTGAATCAACATTGAATCATCTTGGAGAGTAAGGCCCCAGATTCCCGCAATGAGACAACAAAAATAATGTTGTTTTCATGTTTGGTTATTGCCTGACAAGAAAGCTAATCCATAAGTAGGATGTAAAAAATCCTCCTTTTTTTTCTTCTGATTAATTTCGTTGTGGGTGCCAAGACAGATTTAGCTTGTCCCTCGGGCACCCCTGAGATCATATCACAGGGTTTGTCGTAGTTGGTTACCGCTGTTGATCCTGGCTCATAGGAGTTGCAGTGGTGGGAATGTGAGGTGGGCCAATGCGCGTTTAAAAAAAATGTGAAAAAAATCGATCTTACATCGCCCGCCAGTCACATCGATTATCAAATCCACTGGGCTACGATGGTGAAGAAGGAAGAGCGCTCATTTGTATTGAGCTCACACTTGGGCACCAAACTAAATAACGCAGCTGGCCTAGTTTCAATGAAAATTGGTGTGCATTATGGTGTACGTTCACACGAGCAACATTATGACCATAAACGAAACCAAACACTAGTCGAGTTGTGTAACCATTAATGGTAGTTCTAAATGTTGAATTAGGCATTAAGTGTAGCCAAGTCAGATCATTAGGGACACTAGGTCACTGTTTAATAATGAAAATATTCAGTACAAGGTAGGTAGGTATATTGATTTATCGGTTATTTCTCTAATTGTATTATTTATTAGTTCTTTATTTGGTTGGAACCTAATAAGGATCTAGTGTCTAAGAATACAAGAGATACGACCATAACTAGGTATCTTATATATAAAAATTAATTGCTGTTCATTAGTCTCGCTAAAACTCGAGTACGGCTGAACCAATTCGGCTATTTTTAGTCTTGAAATATTCGTAGAAATCCCGGGAATGCTTAAACGGTTCTATGTTCAACGAAATGGGCACGGATCAGCTAATCCTATTATATTTTTGGCATTCACTTACATACCAAAAAAATATTTCTTTAATTTATTAATACTGGCTATTTAAAATTCGGATTTCAGTTCGAATAATCAGGAATAGGCAAGCTTAATCTTTGTAATGTGATGAAGGCCTTAATAAAATAAAAGAAAAAAAAACATCCAAAGGCATTAATTTTTTTTCATCAATCCTAGTATTATTAGAAATCTATAAATTTGTTAGGATGTAAAGATGTTTGTCACTCTTTACTTTTTTTATTTCAATATTGAAGTGCATCCGTGGTACCCGAAATTTACATTGCCTGAGTATACTCATACATGCCTAAAGCTAGTCTAAGGCAAAGTAAGGCATTGCTCTACAACACAATTAGAAAAACGAAATTAAACATTTTGTATGATTTAACCTCTATCCTCGCTTGGTCTGGCATGTCATGTGAAGCATAAATAACAAAATGTCCACCATATTTGCACTTTTAACTGACTCATGTAAAAGTTTTAGCTTAGGAGAGAAGAGGTTACATTTTATCTGGAAATGTAGAGTTTCCGTAAGATCCTATATTTACGTAGCTGGATCTTGCAAAAGGGCAACAAGCAACGAGAGTAAGAAAACAAAATTACACATTTAACATATGATTTAACCTCTCTCGCGGTTTGGCATGTGAAGTTAGCATAAATAACAAAATGTTCGCCCCATTTACACTTTCAACTGACCCATATTTCATGGCTTCACAATTGAATATTAGATTACATGTGATCAATTGCTGTATTGATAACTGAAACGGCGCGTCCAGGAAATGTATAGGTTAAAACTCAGGTATACTTGTAAAATAATAGGCAAATAGAGCGCAACTAACATCAAGGTAAATTGAATAAAAACACAGACTTTTTTAAATGTCGATTCCTGGGAAATATTTAAAATAGAAATATAATACAGCTATGTTTTTTCAACATATAAAAAAGGCCTATTTTATCTATACTATGGGCTGGCCTTAGGTTTAAATGTAATAAAATAAAGAAATAAGTAAGTTATAGTTTTATGCTATACTGCAACATTTAAAAAGTTATCAAGTTGTATATTCATGTTATATAAACCTTATAATATCTGTTTCAAATGATCATGTTGTGATATAAGCTGCTAGTGTATAATAATGTTCTTTCTTTCCAGACAATTGTATATAGAAAAAAAACCCAGATTACTGAAACATTCCTAACGACGAAATGTCTCACAAAAAAGCTTGACCTTCATGTTGACCCTGAGGGTTGATGTTTAGCTTTTTTGGTGTTCTTTTTGCTTCTTTTAACGTTTATATAGACAATGAGAGAGAACAGAGAGAATAGGCAATAATAAAATTTAACTTATATCAAATTAATGCGTCTCATTAGCGTTCCACTCGTGAACAATTTTCTTTTAAAATATTACGCTATTAAATTATTTGCACAAAAATTTGGAATGTTTCTGTCTTTGTCTATTAAATGAAAAAGTAGCACAACAAATGTACAGCAACATTGAGTACATAATAAATTATTTTCTTTGAAATGTAAGCCCTGTGAGTGATTGAAGGTAGTAAAAACACAAATAATTTTAGAGGAATTTAAACCAATTATGGTTAAACTAAAATGTATAAACTGTTTAATATAATAAAAATAAAACATTTTAATTCGTTCTGGTAAAACATTAAGCCAATTTTTTTACCAAACAATTGTATAAACCATTTTAAAACAACAACAACAGTATCATAAGACATTTAAACTGAATATTTTTAAAACAAACCGTTGTATATACCACTTTAAACCGGATAAAGAAGACGTTCGGGTGAGTGATCCCGTACATCGACCGGCGCCGTCGCCAGCCAGTCTCCAGCACTCGCAAATTGCTGTAATAAACCGAATATAAAAGAGGTGTTCAGATGATCGCGTTTGTTACGTCATTAGTAGTTTGTGTGTTAAATACTGTATTGTAATGTTTCACGTAATTAAAATACGTAGCGTAGACTTATAATTTTAAATTAAAAATTTTAAGAGTTCCTTTTTCCGTATAGTTTGAAAAACAGGGACCGAGGCACCTGGGGGCCTATTACAAGCTCTTAATTCTAGCCAGTTTACGCCATACAACATGGCTGCCTGGCATTTTCGTATTTCAATCACTTATTGACAGCCAGGGAACGGTCACGTGACACTTGACTTGCTTCCGAATGTCACTTTAAGACAGCCAAACTAGGGTGGATTCATTCGGAATAAAATGTCGTTGTAATAAGAAAAAGAACTAAGCAGTTTATGGCTGTATTATTGAATAGCCTGGAACCAGGCTGGTATTGTAAAAGATTGCCATCAAGCGAGGAAACTCTTTGAGCTTTCTAGGTACTCTGCCTGGTGGGGACGACGTTGGGGTTACTTATTTTTTTTTTAGTTTTTAAAGTTTTTTTTGTTTTAATTTTAGTTAGTAGCTAGGTATATTATTATAATTACTGTTTTATAAAAAATAAATCGAACATATTATAATATGTTTATAATATATATCGTATCGTAGTGATATATTTTGAGGCAGTACAATTATGTGAAGACGTATTAATAAAAATAATTTAGAAATAGGCAATAGGCGTTTTCAACAAAAATTATGGTGAAATACAATGGTAAATTTTAATTACTGTAGTCAATTTTTCCATCGCATCAACTGAGAGATGGATCAATAAATAATTGTAAGTCATGTCTAAAATAATATGTAAATTATCGAATTATCATAGTAAGTATTTTATGATTGTTAAAGCAATCGGAATAATGATAGTATTAAAGTACTCTATTTAAATGACACATAATTTGAAAAGATTGATGCTCAACTCCCATTGGCGCTGAGTCAAAGCGTCAAAGTATAATATTCTATTCTTACATTGTTAAGGTACAAATGTGTATAACGGATATATATTATACGCGTTACAAACTATGGTGTACCGATGCTGTCATATATTGATAGCACAAATTTGTACCTTAATACTGTAACAATAGATATGAATTTTAAGTGAAGAGCTGAACGCTTCAACTACGCTAATGAGCCTAACTTTACACCATACTACAAACCTATTCATAATTATTGAAGACATGAATGGATGATGGTGCAATATCACTATACTGAGACCATATTATGTCTCAAAAAATACCCAGAAAATTAAGTTTAAACTGTCACTTAAACATTTTAGGATAATATGTAGTAACGAATTAAGTACTTTTATTCTAGAGACGGATCTTTAGATTAATGTATATAATACTTTACGACGTATTCTAAAATGTTTAAGTGACAGTCTGAACTCAATTTTCTCGAAATCATAATTTTACTACATATCCTTTCGCATGATATTGCCCATTGGATGAAATAGTTACAGTAGCTATACGTTAAATTACGTATTATTGGAAGCGCTAGTTAAATTTTTATGAAACACGTATTTGGTGGTTCGTTAAAAAAGTTGACGCCAATGCAGCCGCAGCGAGACATAGACAAATATTACGTATTTAACGAACTACCAAGGTTCGTTAAAAAAGTTGACGCCAATGCAGCCGCAGCGAAGACATAGACAAATATCACGTATTTACCGAACCACCATGGTTCGTTAAAAAAGTTGACGCCAATACAGCCGCAGCGAGACATAGACAAATATGTTTTGCAGATACACGCGCTCCGAATTTTACTGATAAGGCTCTTATTTCTTTGAATTCTTTCGTTTCCGTAAATGATAGTCACGTAGGTACGTGTAACTTATTGCCGGGACATGATAGCGTTCCGTTTTACTTCGGCCTTCATCTTGAATGTTTTAAGATATCAGCCAAGTTCGTAGTGGATTACTGAATTTATTACCGCAGTTTTAAGTTACCTTGGATTTTTGCCATTTCTAGGATTTCGAACATCAAAATGCGTTCGATATTTACTGCAGTGGAAAACAAAGGAACGCTGAATGTATAATGGATGCACTTAAAGTATCGATGAATCGAATACCGATGGAGATTTCTAAAAGATATAACCTAAAATTTAAGAAATGCGTAAATGATAGACACTTTTGTTATGTAACTATTGACATCTCTTTTATTAAAATGGGATTAGTAGTTTAGGCGCAATAGTTCACCTAATATAATAATAATAATAATATCTATGGACGCTTCACAACACGTCAATCAGCCCCCGTGCTAAGTATCTGAAGTACTTGTGTTACAGGGCAACGGAAATATATTTAATACTTTTATACTATACTCATATTTAGGATTTTTACCATACATATTATACACTAATTTAGTCTAACACATCCATGACCCAGGAACATTGAAAACTTTTGTTCCCTTGGCGGGATTCAAACCGCGACCTTTCGTTTGAGCACCAACGCGCGCAACCACTGCACTACGGAGGTCGTCAATAAATATATTATACAGGTAGTATATACTACTAGAATTTCCTTACTCTTCCTTTTCGCCTTTTGTAAAGTCCATAAAATATGTAAAAACCTGTAGGTATCCAACGATTTTTGTATCGTTTCAAAGTGACTGTTTTCCTTAAATTGAGTATCATAATAAAATGTAGAGTCTAACAAGGTAATAAAGCAAAAAATGTCGTTACAAATAGATTATATTATCCACCTTGGTAGAGCAGCTGAGACGGATATAAGCCAGGTCTTACCGATATTAATCATCGTTATGACGTCATAAAATTAAAAGAAATGCTGTAAGAGTGGGGAGGCGTCTGGGAACATGTAGTTTGTTCATTCTAGTTGTTGTAGTTGTATGTTTTTTTTTTTCGTACATAAAAAAAAGGTTGCATAATTTTTCGCGCGGATTATAGTTGCAGAATTCGGTTATTTTGATAAAAAAAAACAATTACTTGACCAAATTAGACATATATTTTTAATGGTAAAAAGGCAGGTAAATCCATAAATAATATAGATTAATAGTATTTGCTACAGTGGCACTGATATCAGATAATGGCTGCGTTAATTATTAAATAATTAATGTTTTAAGACGAAAAATCTTCATCGAGTTTCGCACTAGATACTTATAATTTAAGTGAGATTGATGAAATGTATGTCAAATAGCCAAATTATTATTATAATACAAATATTTTATAATATAATAATTTAAATATTCATAATAATATTATTTTGCCATTCCTCTGGACTAAGTCATACGACATTCTCACAACATAGTTGTTGTAAAAATGCTGTAAGTGCTGGGCAACCGTACGATATATTTTAAAACCGCCTGTTTCGGGCACAATACTATTTTAACCTTAATTAGTCACGTTTTAGGGTGTCATACACCCTAAAGCTGGTTTCCAAGCTCATAACATTAACATTTTAAAATTTTATTCGAGTTAAAAAGTACATTACTTCACTCGGAGATTACTGTTCAAAGGTCTGTTTTTTTATTTAATTAATACGAAAACATGGTTTTTACTTGGCTCAATATTTATATTTTTTATAGACATAAATTTATTTCTATCGATTATATTGTTCGCTATTGTTCTGTATAATGTGTTATTTTTTTCTTTCTTGCTTCCTTTCAATTAACGAGAGTACTTTTAATGCGATCAGTTTTTCAGGATTAAGTATTTCCGAACGACGTCTCCAGTGGACAGGATAATTGTCCACCGGCCGTTATCGAGAAACGTGACTGTCCCTCGGTTTAATATTCCACTTCTTGTTATTCGAAACAAGAGTCACATTATGTTTGCAATATTTTTGCTGATTAATTATCTTTATTATTAAGGATGCTTACGTAGGTTTAGGTCTTCGTATTCGTTTTAAGAATAATAATAATTAACTTTATTTGGACATTTCAGACAATACATTCATACAGATACATAATTGTTATAACACATAATAGGACACCAGATAACAACAAACTAAAATAGAAAAAAAAAACTGAATTTCATTTTCTTAATTAGGTAGTCCGTTTTCGAATCAAGTCGAATCAAGATCATTATCCTATACGAACGTTAAGATTTTTTTTCAGTATTGATTGAACCTTACTCAAAAAATTCACCGTCGCCCTACTTCTATATCCGTTTAACCTTACGTTCAAGGTTCTTTACGCCCCTCTGTATTTACGCATTAATTCATAAAGAACATAGCCTCAAGTCTCAAATGGTTGGCGTGTTGGCGGTAATTTTAACCCCCGAATATCCGCCACGCCACTGTTCCGTGTGCCATAACTGTTTAACATTTTACGCTACATTCTAATAAATATTTACTATGTAAACTTTGCTAATTCTTTGACATAAAAAGATAGTAGGAAGTTGGTTGGTTGGTTAAATGTTACAAGGTCGAAGACAGTATTCCTTGAAATCCTTACTAATATCACAGAATAAATAATTGTTGCTAATATTATTAATACCAAAGTTGTTCAGTATAATTATGGATGGATGATTGTTGCTGTTTGACACAAAAACTACTGTACGGACTTTAAGTAATAAGTTGTACACCAGAATAGCACCTAGGCATAGCCAAATAAGTAGAACAAAAAGCTATCTGCTTTCGATAATATATACCTGTCATACCTGTAACTAATGATTTTCGTAGCGTACGTCATATACGCTGCAAAAATCATTAGAGTTACAGGTAGGTATATTATCGACTCTCAGAATAGGTAAATATATTCTATTGAATTCTACTTTACCATTAAATAGACACGACAGTAAAAATACTATGATATTTTTGTAAGCTGTGAATGAATAACAAAATTAAACATCCAACGGCCTTCAAAGACACTAACGCTATTCGCTGACTGTTTTACTAAAGAACGTAAAAAAAGTCCCTGACCTACTAAACATATCATATTCTTTTATTTAGAAGGACCCTTGGTATCTATTATCTTTGTTTGTTTAATGTAAGGGAATCTTAGGGGGAAAGAGGGTTCGTAAGAATTGGATTTTGCGCATATAAATTGCCTCATATCTAAATATGAGAGCGAAGATTTTTGGAGTAATAAAGGCACATGTTTGTATACTTAAATAAATGGAGTCCCCAAAATTTTGTATGTAGTGCCAAGTCAATAATGGGCTAAAGGAAAAGCTAATTTAGAAAATTTTAATAATATGTGACATAACAAAATATTGCAAAAATACTTGAATAGAGCGCCTAGATTCATAGTAGTTATTGTATTATAATATATATTTATTCGTTGCCCTACTTTTGCTTTTTAGCTTGAGCTCTCGAACAATGCTCAAGCGCAAAAAAGGTTATTAGTTTTATAGTAAAAAATGGGGTTGCACTCCAGTGCAATCCTGAACTCCGGGAGGAGTGCCGGTACAGGTAAAAAACGAACCGGTTGTCTATACCCAATGTTTCTTACGAATTTTCGATCAGGCCACGTGTCCTAAAGAGGATTTCACTTCAAAACAGTGTCAAGTTCCATTATTACTGATCGTTTCATAACTATTTTATATTGCAGATACTATTATTATATTGTGATCACCAAGCTTATTAATTCGAATATTAAAAAATGTAAAATATATTGAAGAGCTCGCATTTTTATGTTGAAACAAAAGCACCACAAAATTAATTTAAAGTGAAAAGAGCAGTTTATATGAAGCGGTCGTTGGAAAATCCATTTATATGTAGCTATCGTTTATTGGCTTATTGGCCATACCATATTGTATCATCACATTTCAATTTTCACATAGCTTATTAAGGTTAAATAAACATAATTAAATATTCGAAATAATATTTAATCATTAAACGAATGCTATACAGAGTGATTTCAAATGAGCTGATATAATGACGGATGCTAAGTTTATTTTAATTCAGTGAAGTTATTTTTTAAACCATATGGAATATGACTCCTTGGCATTCACAGGCCGTTCCTAGCCTTACGCTAATAATAATTATGAGCACATAAACTGATATGGATGGGGATGGTGCAGCGAATCACCTCTGCATTACAGTACTTCAGTGAAGTAAAGTGGGTAAATAATAGCGACCCTTACTGATTTCGGTGTCGGTAGCCGATTTAATTTAAACCATTCCAGCTACGCAGGAGTTATTTTATAGTGCCCAAATGTGTGCGCAATACACACTCTCTTTTCCTTTTACTCTCATAACCCAGTGGGACAGTAAACCGACACGGCTGGCGAGAGAACAGGCGCAGGACTGTCTTTTTACAAGCCCATCCGACGCATGGATCATCTTTCTTGTCAATCAGGTGATCAGCCTGCATTGTCCTAACCAAACTTGAAATCACATTTTTGTTGTTCCAACACGGGAATCGAACCCACGACCTCCGGGTAGAGAGCGAAGCTCAGAACCACTGGACCACGGTGGCGCTGTGGTAAATATTATGTGCATGTCATGTTTAGTTGGAAAACTTGATGCCTTTGGAGTCAGATCAGATCAAATCAAAACACACTAAGAACACTTTGTAAGTTAGCGACTAAAAACATTATTTTTTCTCAAAAAATCACGTTTCAACGCAGGTGCTTTATATAAACGTATATTACTTAGTATATTAAGTTCAAATTTGAAGCACTATCTTTAGAAGTGCGCAACGCATCTAGGTGTGAAGTGACGCTAAAGGTTATTTAGTACTAACAACGTTAGTGCTAGTTCAGTTACGGCGAAATTCATGCGAACAGGTACAAAAACCAGTCGAATTAAGATACTTCTCCTTTTTTGGAAGTCGCTTAAAAGCACATTTAATAGAAAACACATTCACAAGTAACTAAACTCCACCAGTGTATTCCTATACCACTAACACTTAAATATACAACCTATAAAACAGAGAGGACATAAACAAAACCTGTTCCCGAAATTGAAGTTTATATGGATTTACTTGTATTACTTTCGGTATCACATATGTTTTGTTGCGCTATAACATACTATATTACCGTTAACGACATTTTTATGTGGACAACTCTCGCAATGATATATAATTCAAAAAGGAAGAAGACTAGGCGGTGACTTCTACTAGTTCTTCCATCCATTTTATATAATACTAACTTTTGCCCTATTACGGCAGATAATTTTTTCTAATCTTTCATATATAACATTTTGTCCCCTCTTTTTCCCCTTACTACCCTTTTTTCGCTTTTAGACTATCTGTGTACCAAATTTCATTTAAATCGATTTAGATTTTTTTTCGTAAAAGCGACACAAACAGATATAGTTACTTTCGAATTTGAAATTTTTAGTATTTTAATAAAAAACTTTAATAATATTATCTACTTTGTGGTTAGAATTAGGATATTTCCCACTTGTGGTGATGACAAAAAGTTCGTTATTCATAAGTAAAAATAAAATCAAATAATGCATTTGTAGAGTTTTGTAATGATTAAGATGTTGAGTCCACATTCACATCCTCTTAGTTAAGTTAGAGCAATTCATAACTCATCTAGTTTCGATTTTGAAAGGAATGTATGTTTTTGTATGAAATTATTAGCTCTAATAAAATAAATTGAACTTGGACGTTTGATATCTTTGGGCTAAATCACATGGAAACACGTTATAGTCATAAAAATCCTGTGACTATGTTAATATCCAGAAATTTTGTTGTTTTTGCGTGAAAAAATCGGCTTCCTACATACCAATATTTATCTGAATTCTTGCAGTTTACACTAGAAGAAGTATTTCAATCACATAGTATTTTATTCTCCTTGAGATTCCAAGTCTCTTGGTGATGGTATTCGGTGATGATGCTGTTTATGTAATACCGGAGTAGGTACATTATCAGGCAATCTCGTATCACGAATACTAGGACATTTATTACTCGCAGAATATTGGCTGGCATCTTGTGTGTCAATTTAATTACCGTTCCAGCTATGTGGCTGTCCCCAATGTTGTAACTACCTCCCGGGAAATTACATTTCATATTAACTCACATCAGAATTAGGTACTCTGTATTTTGGTGAAATTATGTTATTACTATCTTTTTCATGCGGTGCCGCCAGCGTGGAATAAAAAATCTTCTATGTTACTTCTAATGCTTTCGAATGTGTACAAAGTTTAATGATGCACAGTTAAGTAGTTTTATTGTGAAAGCGTAACAAACAAACGTTAATAATAATAGGGAGGAAAGGGATTATTTATATTATACAAGACTAGCTGACCCATGCCCACTTCGCTGAGCATGGAAACCGTTTAAACCTTCCCTAGACTTCCACGAATATTTCAAGACCAAAAATAGCCGAATCAGTTCAGCTGATCTCGAGTTTTAGCGAGACTAACGAACAGCAATTGATTTTTATATAGCCTATGTTACTCAGTGATAATGTAGTTTACTAATGAAAAAAGAATTATTAAAATCAGCCCAGTACTTTTTGAGTTTATTCGTTACATACAAAAATACAAATCTTTCCTCTTTATAATATTAGTATAGAAATGTCAGGCTTAATAGATAAAAGGTTGATAAGTCGGTGCAGGTTCGATTTCTAGGCTTTTAGTGTGTAGAAAATACTGAAGTAGAAAGTGCTGAAGGAATTTGGCCCCAGACTTACTGACTAGTCATTTCTAGAGACTAGGCTGACTATGTTGTGAGAATGCTGTAGGTATGTGCTGGCAACTATTGAACATTAAAAAGCCGCCCGTCCAAGGCACTCTTGTATTTGATTTGATGAGTTACTTTGCTCGGCTTAAATTATCCAATAACTAACCTAAGTTTGTATGGGGATTAAATATATCATGATAATGTTATGTAAATATATAATATTCAGTGTTCTCATTGATTCACCACATCTTCCTTTTTCTCACTTTACAATAATTATATAAACTTATAAAGGTTGACTAATTCAATGTTTTATGGCGTTAAGCCCGCCTCTCTACCGGTTTTTGTATTAAATAAAAAACAACACGAAACCCCTTTTATTCCCATCTGCACTACATTCATAATTGCAGACTTCACATTTTTACAAAACATAGGAATACTTTTTTTTATCTCATAATATCAATATTATTATTTATACTTCCTTATTTATTCTGCCCTGAAAAATGTTCTTCATCAAAAGGGCCCCTTTGGATGAAGGCCTCCTCCAAAGAAATCCATTCTTCTCGGTCAAGTGCTATTTGGTTTCAGTTATGGCCAGCGATTTTTATAATTGCGTTTTTCCAACGCGTTGGTGGACTGTTTCTACTTCTATGGCCTCGAGAATATATCTTTTTAGTTACTTAAATATTCTATTGTTGATCTGTAAGACTTGCTACAGTTTGTGCATTACTTTTCAATTAAAGAATTAGTTGCATTTTGTGTTGTCACTGTGTTGTAGTAATAACTAACTTTTTATTAATTACTTTAGATTACACAGTAATGCACTAAGTAGCACGACATATTGTAGTAAACAACTTAACATTTATATTTAATAGTTCTATAATCTTTGAGTAAATTTAATCATTGGCTCTGATTTCTGTTAGGCCGTGTTTCACCGAGCAATGTTAAAGTTAACGCCATGTTAAATATCATGTTATCCCTCTCGTAATTCCTATCAATGAATGAGAAGGCATGCTATTTTAACATGGCGTTAACTTTAACACTGCTTGGTTAAACACGCCCTTAGTCTCATAAAATCGACAATAAATTCCGAAGCAACTTGGTACTAGCGTCGTATTCAAGATTAACAAACTTTAAAGTTTTATTTCTATTAGGTATATTGAAATTAGATTTAAGAGAAGCCTCAATACTGTGAAATGAGTGCCTATGGTGAAAATGTATAAACTCGAAAAAAAAATACATAGAATATCATTATTTACGTAATGATTAAAGTATCTCCCTAGTAAATTAAGCAGTCGCTGTCAGCTTAAATCCATGGTTAATTATAAACGCTTACAGCCATTAACTGAGGAAGATTGAGCTCGGAGTAGCCACTCAGTTTTTACAACCTTCTTAATCTTCCGTATTCCATTACTTGCTTCAGCTAAATAACATCATTAGAAGGTCCGTCTGTTTATTTTGGGATTTAAGATTTAGCAATTAAAAAATCGTCGACAGTTTATTTTTTGGACATATCATCATAATATGCTTCCGATATTTCTTCAGAATAGAATACTCGTGATTTAACTTAACTATCAATTAATTATAAATTGACTCTCTTTTTATCATGTACCGACATAAATTTGTTGAATATTTTATATTAGAAGTTTTAGGTTTGAATGACGTTTATGAGAATACCATTTTGCTTTCGGATGAGATCGAGACTGAATCTAAACTTTATTATCATTACTTGGGGAATATGATAATATTTTGTAAAAAAAAATACAGTATACTATACTAGTCAGAAGTTGCGAGCAAAAGCATTTAACATCAATGAATGAAATATAACAAAATGGATGTAAGTCGTGTGTGATGTAGTCAAAATGTCATCCATAACGTAATAACACATTGCTGACATAATTTTCCTGAACATTAGCTACATAACTCGCGTTTGCAGACAACTTGACTGTAAAATTAAGAGGCAAAAATGTTTCGGGAAAATAGCGCGCAGCCTGTTTAAATTTACGACACAAAAGAGTGAGTAGTATTTTTATTAGGTAGAATATAATATAGTGTACGCTGAATAGCATAATATAATATTATGATAGTATCATTTCGTGGAAGTACGGTCACGTACCGTCTCGTAGTAAAATCTAAAGTTATGTTTTCAAAGCAACGTACATGGTTCTACATTTTCATTTTAATTTTGATCAGATATCCGGGAGTGCTGACTAATAACTGAGCTAGCTAAGCATACCATGTATCACACATATCAGACCAGTGTTGGGGAGTTCAATGGCCTATCTGAAAAATGCGTAACGGGGAGTTGTAATAATATTATGATATTTTAACTTAAAACAAAACAGTGCTCAGATATAATTCGGCGCGCGTAAAGTCATCACAACGGTGTCGCGAGTTCATTGTTCTTTTCCCAAATCAAGAAATTTCCGACGCATAATAAATTCTTACTTAAAAAAAATATTTGTAAAATCATTCTGGGCTTGTAAAATTTTAGAGGTGGGTAGTTATGACGATGAAGGAGGCGTGTTCACCAATGTGACATACAGGATAATAAGACGATTTATTTTGACACTTTATTCCAGCTTAGCTAAGACACAATATGTAAGCGGTTACAATTTCTCGCGACGACTAACTCAAACAATAATTATTCAGTATATTCTACGGCTCTCGAAATGTTTATGGTAGCGATACTGTACCTACAAATATTACCAAAAATACCTTAAGGGCGTGTTTCACCAAGCAATGTTAAAGTTAATCCTTCGTTAAATATCATGATGTTCCTCTCGTAATTCCTATCATTGAATGAGAAAGCATGATATTTTAACATGCCGTTAACACTAACATGCGTTGGTGAAATCTGGACTAAGGCCGTGTTTCACCAAGCAATGTTAAAGTTAACGCCATGTTAAATAGCATATTGTACCTCTCGTATTTCCTGTCAATGAATGAGAAGGCATGGTATTTTAACATGGCGTTAACTTTAACATTGCTTGGTGAAACACGGCCTTAGCATCGTAACTATAACCACATTACTAAGCCATACAATTTCTAGCAACAAAACTAATAGCTGGAATTGCAAGCTAAACCAACTGTAGTGAGACAATGGCTAGGCTATAGCATGTGTTGGCGACGACTCCGCCGACCAGTTCTCACGTCCAGCTGATGCGAAACACTGTCCATGATAGTCTGTTTTGTTGCTGAACTCTCGTCATTTCAGGTTAGTATTGTGTGTTATGTTATCGTAGTTTCATGTCTCTTGGTAACAGTTGCTTGGAAATTGCTAGCAGTAAAGCATTTGTGTTTTAGATTTCTGGTTTATTGTACTATGTATCTGTAGTGTATTATTCGTTCATTTTATTCATTGGCGAACTCTGTAGCACAGTGGTTGAGCGCGTTGGTCCTGGAGCGAGAGGTTGCGGGTTCGAATCCCGCCGAAAGAGTTTTCAATGTTCCTGGGTCATGGATGTGTATTAAATTTATGTATACCTAATATAATAAAAATCTTAAATATGTGTATAGTATAAAAAATGTTAAATATATTTCCGTTGTTTGGCACCGTCCCGTATTATATTGAGTTTATTGTTAAAGCACCAGTGCTGAAACAGTTACTTTTTTTAAATCATTGTATATGTGCAAATTTATGATTTTGGGGCATTTCTCATAGAAACATAGAAGTCCAAATAATAAAAAATAATAATAGCTCCTCTCACCGATTTCGGAGTCGGTAGCCAATTTCATTGAAACCAGGCCAGCTACGCAGGAGTTATTTTACAGTGCCAAAGTGCGTGCGCAATACACAAAGACACTCATAACCCAGTGGGACGGTAAACCGACACAAAAAACAAAATTTTTTGTTGTTCCAACGCGGGAATTGAACCTACGACCTCCGGATCGAGAGCGAAGCTCAGAACCACTAGACCACGGAGGCGCAGAAGTCCAAAGTAAGTATTTCAGCTCTGGCACTTTCACAGTAAACTCTACATAGTATGCACACACCCTGAAGTATTATCACTCATTTATTTTACACCTTGTATAGCTCTGTGGTTGATTGTATCGGTGCTTAAGCCGGAGACCGAGGTTTAAAATCCCTTAAATGGCTCAAAAAAGTTTTCTGTGTTGCTGAATGATTCATGTGTTATATCTGTTACTTCTTGAATGTGTAGGAATAATATTTTATAATATTATTTACTTGACGACCTCCGTCGAGTGGTTGAACGCGTTGGTGCTCAAACCAGAGGTCGCGGGTTTGAATCCCGCTGAGGGAACAAAAAGTTTTTAATGTTCCTGAGTCATGGATGTGTATTAAATTTGTGTATAATATAATAAAAACCTTAATAAGTGTATAGTATAAAAGTATTAAATATATTTCCCTTGTTTGGTACCTGTAACACAAGTTCTTCGGATACTTAGCACAGTGCCAGATAGACGTGGTGTGAAGCGTCTATGGATATTACAGTGAAACTTGGTTAAGTGGGACCTGGATAAGTGAGAAACCTCCCTAACTGGAACTCATGTTGAGGTCCCAACACTTTGGCACTGAATTACCTCTATTAGTGGGACGAGGTAAGCCTCTATATCTGGGATTTGTTCTTTCGATTTATCATCATAGTTACCTCTATAACTGAGACAGCGAGTAAATTTTATATGCATAAACCTCTGTAACTGAGATAACATTGTTTGTTTACTCATTCTTATTCTACCCACAAATTCCACACGTAATTCCAAGTACGTAAGTACAAATTTTGAGCTTCAATTACCTTCAGTTTTAGTTTCGCTTTACTATCATCATACAGATACATAACACGTTATTTTATTTAATGATCGCACCTGTATAACTGAAATAACCTGTATTCTCACCTCTATCAATGGAACCCTCTGTAAATGAGACAGATATTTATTTATACCTGTATATCTGAGACACTGGGTAAGTGGAATACCTCTATAAGTGAAACGACATTGCAGGTCCCTTGATGTCTCACTTAACCAGGTTTCACTGTATTAGATATTATATTATTAATATTATGTTCCAAGCTATTATGTAACACGGAACTATAATAATCTTATGTTTGGTCTTATCTAAATGAGTTTCGAAATGAGAATATGCAAACATTACCTTAAAAGTCAAGGTCGATACTTACATAAGGTTCAAAGTCCTTTAATTATTTCTTTGTAAGACGAAATTGCTTTAACGTTGACCAATAATGGCTTCTGTGTTTTTCTTTGTTGGAGAAATTCTTTATGAAATAATATAATTTACTGTTTATAGTACATTGATCTTTTCTTGCTGTTTGCTAACATAAAACGTGATATTTACTTAGCTTGTTTTTATGGTTATTTTGTTACAATATAATATAATATTGGTCTATGTAATACAATATGCATCTTCACAATAATAACACACAACTTTTATTTACACTTTTCTACTTTTTATTGCGTTTTTACAAGAACACGACAGGTTTCGATTAGCTCCCCTCACCGATTTATGTGTCGACAGCCGATTTCATTGAAACCAGTCCAGCTACCAGGAGTTATTTTATAGTGCCCTAGTATGTGCGCAATACACAAAAACACTCTCTTCCTTTTACTCTCATAACCCAGTGGGACGGATAGCCGACACGACTGGCGAGAGAAAAGGCGCAGGACAGACTTTTTACATGCCCATCCGACGCATCACACATTTTCACATTCACATCATCTTTCTTGTCAGAAAATCAGGTGATCAGACTGCATTGTCCTAACCAAACTTGAAAACAAAATTTTTTGTTGTTAAAACGCGGAAATGGAACCCATGACCTCCGGGTCGTGACTCGTGAGCGAAGCTCAGAACCACCAAACCACGGTGGCCCTTGAAATATCATCAGGTTTCGATTAAATCATCATCAGGTCAATATGCATCTTTTGAGGTATGTGAATAGAAACATACTGTGGCTCAGTGGTCGTAGGAGCCGATGTACAAGTGGTCGGGGATACCATAGGAACAAGAAAGTATTTTATGTTCCTGAATTATTTGTATTAAATTTGTTTACATTTTAATTAGTAAATTTATAATTGATGACATGAATCGATGAAGGATATGCCGCAAAAAAAATTTCAGTTCAATCAGACAATTATTGAGTTTAAACTGTCACTTAAGCATTTTAGGATGTTATGTAGTAACGTTTTAAGTATATTGATTCTAGAGACGGATCTTTAGATACTTAATATACTTTACGACCTATTCTAAAATGTTTATGTGACAGTTTGAAGTTTGAACTAAATTTTCGCGAAATCATCATTTTTCTGCATATCACTTTCATCCATTCATGTATTTAGTTTAAAGAAATAACCCCCGTATCATTAAAAAGATTAAGATTCTGGATAAGCTATAATACTATGTTGTGCCATTGTCCGTCAAGTGACTTTTCTGTCGTATCAAACAAGGTGAAAAAATTGTATAGCTTATTAGTTACAAGATTTTATTTATTTATTTAAGCATCATGCACATTTAAAAAAAATTAAAAATACATTTCCAAAATGAAGAAAGGTATTTAAATCTTATCTTAAAGTAACATTGTGACTGTTCCTTTTACACACTGTATATAATCTAGGAATTATCTCATCTAATAATAAAGTCAGATTAACATGAAACTCCGGTCTGCTCAGAAAACTAAATAAGATGTTTAGCTTGTAGAAGTTAGTCCAGTAAGTTTGGTTTATTTTAACGAACGATTAAGTAATTTACTGTTAATTTTACTTCGCAAAGCTAACCCGACTAGTCGCTAGGGTATGTTGACCTTTGATGAAGTCAAACTATAAAATATATAGGAATAAACTCTTATTTCAATACCATGATACTTCGAACACCTCCGAGGTCCAGTGGTCAGACCTCTCGTCTCCATGAACGTAGGGTATATTACCGGTTTGGAACAACTAAAAATGTTTTCAAGTTTGATTACTTTTTCAAAATGGGCATTGGCCCACCTCATATTCCCACCACTGCAACTCCTGTGAGCCAGGATCAACAGCGGTAACCAACCACGACAAACCCTTTGATATGATCTCAGGGGTGCCCGAGGGTCAAGCTTAATCTGTCTTGGGACCCACAACGAAATTAATCAGAAAAAAAAGGAGGAGTAGGAAGTATTCCAGTTTCCCTCCCAAAGCAAAGTGGGAGACAGTACAAAATTGTAATGACTCAAAAGCCCAAAAATTAAGGGAAAGAACCACGGGAATATATATTATTATGTCATTGTAATCTAATTATGAGTTTATGTTATTTTTACCCGACTTCGGCGAAGCCAAAAGGAAGGGTAATGATTTTGGCAGTCTATGTATGTATGTATGTATGTTCCCTCGTAGCGGCTAAACTACTGGACCGATTTTAATCAATGAGATATCAATCGATTGGTAATGATGCCGCGAGTAATATCTAGGCTATATAATTTTTTGAAAAATTTTGGATTTTCAAAATTAAGCCTCAAATACTATCCCAAAAAAAAATTAAATTAAGATAATTGTCTCGTATTTGGTATCAAAAGATAGGTCTTGGCAAGCACATTACGAATATGTATTTAAATATTTTATTAATTATTATATTTTATTGTTTAATTCAAAATAAACGTTTAAAATGCGGTCGTACAACTTTCTATGCGTTAATTTAATGAAAATATAATGTTATATTTGATGTGTAAACAGAAAAATATAAAATAAAATAAAAGTTTAAAAAGCTATAACCCGACTTCGCAAAAAAGGGGTCTAAAAAGGCTGAAACAAGAAAATAATTCAATTTGAAATCCAGAAATGCATAGGTACAAAAATGGTCAAGGTAGAGTCGAGGTCGGACCCGTTCCACAAATCAAAAATCATATCATAATATTCGTCTGCTATTGCAATATCCAATCCCAATAGCAGGTACGACCACGGCTTTATTTTCGGCACGGAATTATTTTCTTGTTTTAGCCTTTTTAGACCCCTTTTTTGCGAAGTCGGGTTATAGCTTTTTAAACTTTTATTTTATTGGAAATTTATTGTGATGTTGATGATTGTTTCCAATAATAATTATGGCAGAAACGCTTGAAAGCACGGAAATTCCTAGCGCTGTCCACGAGGTCACCGTAATATGCGACTCCGGATTTACAAATTAGGCTGTTAAGCAATTCAAGTATGATTAGGACATCCCTAGCTGATCACCTGATTGTCTGCCAAGAACGATGACTTGATGACCAACTTTTTCTATGCCCATTGAAAAAGTTGGTACTGCGCCTGTACTCCAATCGTGTTGGTTATACATTCGACTGGGTTATAATAGTAAATGATGAGTGTTCTTGTATATTGTGCACATACATTTTAAAATTACTTCTGCATAACCGACACCGAAACCAGTATAACTAATAGCTATCTATACAATAAACGACTACGTTTATTTACATGTTACTGACACATAAAGCTTCATTTAATTCAAAAACTATGCGCATACATAATTACATACTGTTTTAACTGTTCCGACAAAAAATTCTAGACATTTCCTCGTTGTCTTTGTGGGTTTTGGCGTTTTAATATTGTACTTTCACGCAATACTCCGTTCTTTGTTCTGGGAGAGAGAGGCGAACTGCAAAGCCTCTTTTGTTTAATTAAACAGCTGTTTCATTGTCTGTGTCGTGAACATTATTATTTACAAAATTTATACAAGAAGCAAAAGATTTGGACACAGTTTTACAAGACCTTTTGTATCTATGAAGTGTCCTAAAATAAATGTATTTTGCAATAAATTAACCCAAACGTAAACAAACCCGTCTATGACACAACCATAGACTAGTCAGTGATGCCAATTGGCCAATATTAACACAATGATTACTGTTTGCAACTGTGAATCCATAAACTATAGACTTTATTCTACAGTCGGCTGTGTCAAAATGGCGAAAGTTTTTCATTTGATGTTTAAATATATCATTTGTGTTTAATTGTTATAAAATGTAATGGATAATAAAGTATGATCCTTTAATTTTGTATTGATAGGCGTGCACAAAATGCAAAAATTTCGGTGTTTTTGGTTTGTTTATGTTTGGGTTAAATTTAACTAGGACTTACTATAGCTCAATTTGATTAATTCGTAATACTTTCGAAACTGTCTTAAAGTTGTATGATCCTTGTACGAAACTCTAGCACACTAACTTATTCATACAAGTCCAGTATCTCGGATAGTCCATGACCTGTATAAATATACATTATACATGCTTCAGACAGTAGACACGCCTCAACTTACATAATACCGATTTAGGAATAACTTACATACATAAGATTCTGAATTATACAACATCTATGAAGTATTAAATACTATCTACGTAGAATTGTAGTATCTGTATATACGTTAAACGTAGAGAAATGTCATAGGAACACCTGTGTTTTCTTTTTGGATGACTTACGTTTTTACGACCCTGAAGTCTTGGCGTCCAGACAACGGAAATAATATTATATTTAACATTTTAATACTATAAAATATTAATTGAATATTTTATATACATAAGATGTCTATTGTCTATTAAATAACACACTTATTAATTATGTAACACATAACCTAAGGCACAGTTTTACGTTCCTTTGCCGGGATTCAAATCCGAGACCTGCATCGACCCGCTCAACTACTGAGTCACAAAGGTATCCATCATATTTCCTGCAAGCTTTAATTACAATATCCAACTGTAAAATATATTTTCACGACTGTCATTATGTATTTTGGGAAGGTCAACATAAAATGTGCCTAATGGGCGCGCATTAAACGTGCTGTCATCGCGTGCGGCCCACATACAGTGCGTGCGTACCCCTCCTGAATATTTTACTGGACCTCACCAAGTTTGTTTTTCAGCAACTAAAAGCGAGAAGGTGGTCGTAATCCTTATATATTGTAAAACAAGTCCTGGCGCAGCGTCTGTCTGTCTGTATTATTATTGTATTAATTGGACCCGGTAGGTGGCGCACTGACAACTTCGAATCAAAAAAAGTGATCCACATGATATCAGGGAGTGTGGTATCGGTATTTGGTACCATGCCGCAGCCCTATACCTGAGTGGACTCCAATTACCAGCAGTTTTTTTTTATTATAATTTATATTATAATTAGCATTACACTAAACCCATTCACTTATTAATAGGAATGTATATTTATGTTCTGTTTATCTAAGTTTATCCTTTGTCCATACCTTGTGATGTATTGTAATGTAAATGTGTTTGTTGAATAAATATTTTTATTATTATTAATCATGATGCTATCTATCCCGTTATTTTTATTATTTTTTTTTTCGAAAGGGTACTCACTAATGGCATGAGAGCCGATTTAGCTGTGTCGGACTATAACTAGCCGGGTGGCTAGTTGTTTAGAAGGGAGTAGATGGGGGGTGTGACCCCCCCTTACATCACCCGGGTGATGTTCATACCGGATTGGGGATAGCTACGGTGGTAGACTATTATTATGCGGTCTATGGGACACGTGTCCACCCTGCTGAGGGGCCCGAACCCCATCCTCACTCACTGACGAGTGAGGTAGCTCGCGCGCGGTAGCAAAACTATCGTCGAACGAGTTATCGCGTTAGAGAAGCTCTTTTTAATTATTAGTGACTTGGCTAGAATTAGGCTGTGCCGTGCCTCACCCTTCCGCGAGTGGTCGGGTTTGTACTCGCGCGTAATTTCTAATGTCTAGGTCATCGTTGTTTATAGAGCTTTCTATATCCAAAGCGCGATCGCGGTCGTTTAGATGTGTTCCTAAGCTGCTAGGACGCGGACTCGAACTCGGGTTCGAACTCGGTCCCGTGTGTGAGTCGGTCCGTATGTCGGTACGTGTTGTAGTGAGTGTGGAAAGTCTCCTGGGACAACGCCAGCGCCGGCCTTGGTGCAGTACTAACCACGCGGGTGCGTGTGGTGTGGTGTGTTTACGTGACTGCATATGTTGCAGTACGTGCTTTGTAATACTATCTATGGGATCATCTAAGATGTGCTTAGGTCGTTTGAAAGAATGTCGGAAAGTCCGTACGTCATGTTCGTAATCCTGAGCCTTACGAATGAGCGGGTTGGGGTGCCTTTTGCCTCTATTAAAGAATCTCCCGGTGAGTTCCTGGATGTGGGCTTTAATAGTGACAAGTTCGCAGTCTCTATGCAAGTCGATGTTACGCATATACCGGGGGGCGCCTGTTGCCAGACGTAAAAACCGGTTTTGGACTTTTTGCAATCGGTCCATTTGATTGTCGCTTATGTGTGCGAAAGAGACGCACGCATAAGTGAGTATTGTTCTTATGCAGGTTACGTATAGGGTGCGTTTATGTCTTAAGGACATTTTACTACGCGCATTTAATTATGGATATAATTTGTAAAGTACAAATTTCGCTTTTCGGATCGCGGCTGTGATGTGAGTTGAAAAATTTATCGACTTGTTTAGAACTACACCTAGGTACTTAACGTTTTTGACTTCGGGAATGATGTTTCCGTGCAGACTAATAGGACTCATTTTTTGTCTAGAGGCCGTTTTTTTAACGAAGTGGATGGCTTGGCTTTTGTCGGGATTCACTTCTATTCTACACTTCGTGAACCAGTTACCGAGGTCGATAACTGCCTCCTGAAGGGATTTTGCGGCTATAGAGGGCTTGCGGTGAGCACAGTACAAAGCTGTGTCATCCGCGAACATGGCTTTTTGCACCTTAGGGTGTTTGGGAATGTCGCTAGTGTAGAGGTTATAGAGGGAGGGAGAGAGGACTGAGCCCTGTGGCACTCCCGCCGCTATGGGTCTTTGGGAGGAAAGAGTACCTTCGACTCTAAAAAGAAATGAACGGTTTTTTAAATAATTACTGATTATCAGTACTAAATAATCGGGGATATCTAATTGATAGAGTTTATATATTAAACCGTTATGCCAGATTTTATCGAACGCCTTAGCAACGTCAAAGAAAACAGCGCAAGTCGCTTTCCTATCGTTTTTACTTTCAATTATGTACTCCGTGAGGCGGTGTACTTGGGCGGGACAACTATGCATTTCGCGGAAGGCGAATTGTTCGTCTGGGAGGAGGTTTTTGTCTACTATGACGTCTTTTAGACGCCTGAGTAATTACTCTTTCGTAGACTTTGCCTAATGAGCTAATTAGGCTAATCGGTCTGTAACTACCTGGGGACACGCGGGGTTTACCCGGTTTATGGATGCCTATAACAATGGCTACTTTCCAGATGTCTGGGAATGAACATCCTACTAAGAGGGCATTGAAAATGTTAACTAACAATTGAATTAGGGCGGCAGGTAATAATTTAAGGGTTTTGTTTGAAATACCGTCCTGACCGGGGGCTTTTTTGGCATTCAAATTTTTTATAATTTCTTTGATCTCATCCGAGTCCACCGGCCTTGGGGGCACAGTGGGTGGCATCGAGAGTCGGTTTTCGACCTCTCTATTAACAAAACTAAGGTGCAAGGGGTCTACAGGGAGGGAGCTAGGCCGGCATTGTTGTTCAATGGTATCGGCTAGTATTTCGGCTTTGTCGGTATCTTCTAGTGCAGGAGGACGATTTGGTACGACTAACGGAGGCATATCGCATTCCGTGTCTTTTTTAAGTGCTTTCGCTAGGGGCCAGAACGCGGTATGTGACGGTTCTATTTCGCTTAGAAGTCGATCCCATTGCTCGGCTTTGTGATCTCTGACTTTGAATTTAACTTCCCTCTCGTAATGTCGGAGGGTTTTCCTCCACTCTTCCGACGGGTAGCGATCATAGGCGCGTTTGGCCGCGTTTCGGAGTCTGATGGACTCCCTTATGTCCTCAGGGAGAGGCCAACGTCTTTGATAAGTCGTTGGCATCTCCCTGGATGATTTATCTATGGTCGCTACCAGGCGGTCGGTCAAATGAGAGGCTGCCTGAAGGGCCAAATCGCTACTATCAATAATGTCGGGAATGTCTATTGTCTATCCCGTTAGTGACAGTCTACATTTTATACTCGTATGGTACTATCTATCTCGACGTAGTTACAACAGTCAGTGGACTACAGTTGTAAGTGTGCCGGAATTATTAGTACCGTATAAAATGTAGATTAATAGCTCCCCTCACCGATTTCGGTGTCGGTAGCCGATTTCATTGAAACCAGGATGCAGGAGTTATTTTATAGTGCCCAAGTGTGAGCACAATACACAGAAGCACTCTCTCTTTCTTTTACTCTCAGTGGGACGGTAAACCGACGCGACTGGCAGTAGAACAGGCGCAGATCATCTTTCTTGTCAGACAATCAGGTGATCGGCCTGCATTGTCCTAACCAAACTTGAAAGCAACAATTTTTGTTGTTCCAACGCGGGAATCGAACCCACGATCTCCGGGTCTAGAGTGAAGCTCTGAACCACTAGACCACGGGGCGATCAAAAAAAAATTAGATACTCGTATAAAAGAAATGTAGATTGTCACTATAATATCGTCGATGTGTATGATTGTAGAAGTATTACGCTATTATAAAGACCAAACTTTGTTAATAAGTATGTATGCATGTTTGTTACGTCTTCATGTCTAAACGGCTGGATCGATTTTAATAAAATTTGGTATAGAGTTAGTTATCTGACAAGATTAATTAACACATAGGCTACCGCAGCTAAATTCCCATTTTTTGGTCCCCGGATCTTTGGATAGTTCGCCTGGGGCCAGATTGACGCGGTGTGAAGCCTTAATATAAATTACTATGTTACAATATAATATTATATCTACTTTGTTGGATATAAGATATATCTATACAACTGCAACTTTTTAGTAGAGTCAAAAAACTTATTAATTATAGATTTAATTATGACATGGATTTTGGATGTTTACTGTACATATCGTTTCGTCGTCGTTTCAGCCTTTTATTTTGTCCACTGCTGGACATAGGCCTCTCCAATACATTTCCAGTGCGACCGGTCCATTGCCACCTGCATCCAACGTGACCCGGCAGGTTTCACAAGGTCGTCGGTCCATCTGGTAGGTGGCCGTCCCACACTGCGCTTGCCAGTACGTGGCCTCCACTCTAGGATCTTTTTGCCCCATCGACCGTCCAATCTTCGTGCTATGTGGCCGGCCCATTGCCACTTCAGCTGACTCATCCTACTGTACATAACTGAACCTCATTTAAAACAAAATCCGCGTCATAATAAAATCTAAAATCAATAAGTTTTTTGACTCTACTGAAAAGTTGTAGTGATATAGATACGAGGTTGTGAAGATAAAGCGACGAAATATTATAAGCTAACTCGGGATTTACTATGATACTAACTTATAGAAAAAGTACTATAACTATCTGAAAGTATTCCATAATAGGATAACTGCATGATTCAATTTTCTCCGATACAGATAGATCAGTCATCTTGACAAGGGCACAATAAGAAAAAGCTTCATCATACAAGTATTGAGCGTTCGGAGAGCCATTAAAAACCTATTATGTACTCGTTCGATTTTGTAGCAAAAACAAAAATCTAGTAGGTATCATTGCTCTATAGTCATGTTACGGACTAATTAAAAAAAAAATAGATAATTGTATTTAATTTTAAATAGTTTAAAATTACAAGGGGACAATTTAAATTAAGTAGAGGAAAAATATCTTTGTTGAACTTGTTTGTATATCTATCAATCTAATATTATAAAGCGGCAGGGTTTGTTTGTTTGTTTGTTTATACGCGCTAATCTCAGGAACTACTGGTCAGATTTAAAAAATCTTTTTTTGTTGGATAGTCCATTTATAGAGGAAGGTTTTAGGCTATATAATATTACGCTGCGACCAATAGGAGCGAAGCGTCAGTGAGAAATTTTGCAAAAACGGGGAAATTTTCCCCGTTTTTCACATTTGGAGACTCGTTGCGTGCGCTGCATAAACGGTTTAAGTCACTCAAAAACCACGCGAACGTAGTCGCGGGCACTGTTAGTTGTTTAATATGGCTCATATTAGCTGGCACGCACCTCTAGAAAAATAGCTACCCAACGTGCCCCAACGATTAAAAGTATTTACACTCTGTTTAATATGCTTTTCAAATTTTGTCCTTGTCTATCAATTGACTTTTCTAACGTATCAGACAAGAGAAAATATTGTATAGCTTGTGCAGTCTCGTAAAGAAGAGAATGACGCGTAGAGCATTTTTTGTTTTGGCACCTCATATAAATTACTTAATATAAGTAAAAAAAAAACAATGGTATAAAATGACCACAAGGAGTGAATCTTACTACGGGCTCGCTGGCTCCTAGTCTATACACACGAACGCACTGTTCGTCGACTTAAGACCTGACCAGGATTGAAACTCATCTGTTTTACGACTTTTATGGAGATCTTTAATCATGATTTGTCGCGTTATGGTAAGTAATTTATACAGGGTGTAAAAAGAGCAGTCACTATAACTTCGTGGGGTAATAACCAGGCAAGAGATATATCCATTGGTACTAGTCATTTGCTTTTAATCCACTGTTTAAAAGCAAATGACTAGTACCAATATATACTTTACTATACTTTTATATACTTTCAGATAGTTATAGTACTTTTTCTATAAGTTAGTATCATAGTAAATCCCGAGTTAGCTTATAATATTTCGTCGCTTTATCTTCACAACCTCATATCTATATAACTACAACTTTTCAGTAGAGTCAAAAAACTTATTGATTTTAGATTTTATTATGACGCGGATTTTGTTTTAAATGAGGTTCAGTTATGTACAGTAGGATCAGTCAGCTGAAGTGGCAATGGGCCGGCCACATAGCACGAAGATTGGACGGTCGATGGGGCAAAAAGATCCTAGAGTGGAGGCCACGTACTGGCAAGCGCAGTGTGGGACGGCCACCTACCAGATGGACCGACGACCTGGTGAAAACTGCAGGGTCACGTTGGATGCAGGTGGCAATGGACCGGTCGCACTGGAAATGTATTGGAGAGGCCTATGTCCAGCAGTGGACAAAATAAAAGGCTGAAACGACGACGAAACGATATGTACAGTAAACATCCAAAATCCATGTCATAATTAAATCTATAATTAATAAGTTTTTTGACTCTACTAAAAAGTTGCAGTTGTATAGATATATCTTATATCCAACAAAGTAGATATAATATTATATTGTAACATAGTAATTTATATTAAGGCTTCTCACCGCGTCAATCTGGCCCCAGGCGAACTATTCAAATATCCGGGGACCAAAAAATGGGAATTTAGCTGCGGTAGCCTATGTGTATCTTGTCAGATAACTTACTCTATACCAAATTTTATTAAAATCGATCCAGCTGTTTATACATGAAGACGTAACAAACATGCATACATACTTATTAAGAAAGTTTGGTCACTGTTTAAAAAATTTTAAAAATTTCAATAGGCAATGTACAACGTGCACAACACAACGATCAGCTGATTATGCTGAGAGGTCAATAGCACGCGTAAGACGTTCATTACGTACTAAAGCAAAAATTATAAAATTTAAGAATTTAATGCAGAACGTTGTTCTAAACAATTCAGCCTTGCGACTAAAATGATAAATTGCAAAAAAAATTTTTTTTTAAAGATAATGAAAAAATTCATTCCTAGAATCAGTCAAGGTCCTATAATCATATCCCAAAGTTATAGTGACTGCTCTTTTTACACCCTGTATAAGGTGCCAAAACAAAAATGATTTACGCGTCCTTCTTACACTTTATTTTGCTTGATGTCACCATGTATATTATTTTCAATCTGAAATATTACCACTAAAAACGCGAACACTTTTGGTCGATTCGCAAGTTATGTTACATCATACAATTCAACGCGACAAATATCCTTACTTGTGGTCTTATTTCAGTCGGCAGTAGCCTATTAAACAAGCAAATATTTGCACTTTATATTTTTTATTCATTGTACGTTATGCACAAAATTCCATCGGCGGGTTAATAATATAAGTTAAGAGAAGTAGTAACGAACATCCATTCATCTTAAAACACATTTATAATAGTAAGATAGTAGGAAGTAATATTGAACTGTCATACCGGAGCCTGGGACGTTTTAATTTTGCAATGATCAATCAAAAGTTGGAATATTTCAGTAAAGATATTGCCGTGGCAGCTCTTCGATGATAAATACTTAACTAAATTTAATCTCGGTGTAATTTTAAATATTTTAGCGCTATTTTATATACCTATATTATGTATTATTTCTTGGTTAAAGTAATTAAATTACTTGTTGTTCCAAAACATATCTTAATAATATGTTTTGGAACAACAAGTAATTTAATTAAGATAAGTAAAAAACTTCAATGTAGCCGAAGTAGATTTAATCTCGATGTTAGTTTTAAGTTTTTTGTCGCCATTTTATTTCAGTATATTTAAATATATTTTGAAAAAATATCTACACCATTTCGTTTAGATAAAAAAGAAGTAAAAAACTTCAATTTCGCATATAATATTACCATATTAATAACCGTGAAAGGTAAATACGTGCTTTCTGAATTCTTTATTTATTATTAATTCTTCGTTCTTATTCTGTTTTTCTTGTTCTTATTTAATTCATTTTTTATAACAATTGGAAGTTTTACATCACAAAGTTTATTAATTCATATTTTTTCTTTTTTTTGTGGATACGCAAATCATCAAATTGTCATTTAATTAGGACTTTAACTAGAATGTTTAATACCTTATAAAGATTCTAAATTTTTGCATGCTAAAATGTATAAGCGAATTGTGTAGGTACTTCAAAATCGATTCTCATCTTTTCACCCAGATTTTTTGCAAATCAAGATTATTATTATTAATAGACATTGTTTAATCTACCAACTTGTTGGATCATTGTCCTTGGTTACTCCTAGCGTAAAGTTTGTGGCCAGGAGAAACTTATATTTAAGAAGTCATATATGCTATTGGTGTCCAATATAATATATAAGATATCCAATTATTAACCTATGTTTCTATGGTCTTGGCTAAAAAAACAGTCCCAAAACCATAATAATCAGTTGCAGGGAATATTATAATATCTTGTTCGTTGATATAATTGAAACAAGCATTTAAGCGATTTATAATTTTATTTTATCATAAATAATTGTATCGAAATAGTTTTTAGTTATCATCATATCTAGTGCCCTCAGCGAGTGAAGGGTCGTCGCTTCATTAAAGTGAGTACTTTCGGAGGGCACTCGTATGTTAAACAGAAGAGGGTTGACGTGAAGCGTTTTTCGCAGCATTTCAATATTGAAACTCTTGAAAAATAAACATCTCATTAGTGTTTGCACAAAGCGAGCATACGAGTATTTTCAATATTCCTTCGTTGAACTTGTGTTCCACTACGAACTCGTTATATAAATTCTTATTTTTACTTACAAAACTTATGTATGTAACTATTACGTTTTTAATTTTTTTTATTGTGCACACAAACGATAAACAGATTACATAGAAAGAAATATACACAAAAGGAGTACTATCTAAAAGATATTTCATATGTTTGTTCGTCGTAGCGTCTAAACTATTTATCCGATATTTTCAATTATTGAATCAAGGTGAAAGTAAAGTGCCAATGTATTCGCCTGAGTAACATTAAGAAAAACCTTTAACCCGACTACTAAACTGTTACGATTTAAATAATTTTAACATATAATGAAAAAAATGGTGTATTTTTTAAAACTTTAAATGTTCTTTTTTACTACGTAGTTAATATAAAATTTAATAGCTCTTAAAACATACATAAAAAGGGATAACTATTAAAAATTATTCCAAAGTGCTTTATTCTTATCCTTGTTTTCTTGCTTGTGATATCAAAACAAACTATTTAATTATTTCTTATAACAATTTTATGTATCAATATTATTTAATCCACATTCTTAACAGAAATATAATACAGTAATGATACGAAAATTACTTGCACTTTTTCAACTTTACTACTTAATTAACAGATTAATTAAAATACACCCGGTTTCGACTAAGTCATCATCAAGTGTCCCACCTGACGATGACTTACCTTAGTGACTATTGAAGTGAAAAAAGTGCTAGTGATTTGTGTATCATTACTGTGTAAAATGTATTTCCATCAAGAATCTACAGTACATTCAATAACATAAGAAATATAATATACAACAATAAAAACGTGAAACTATTTTACTTGGATAATAGTTTTTACTGTTTGTTTTCAAGTTGTCGCTGCGGCGGTAATCCTCTTCAAGCTGCAGGGCCCTTGCCAGACCTTTTTTCCCAGAGTGCCCTGATTATAAAGCCGGCCAAGCGAAAACAGGAGTGGCGAAAAACTCCTTACTTATTTCGAAATTAAGGGAAGGAAATCGGATATTTAGGTACATCTAAGTAGGTGTCTGTTATCTGTACTTAGACAGAAAGATTATTTCATCTAAGTGTAATTTATATTATTTTTTTATGTTGTAATATATACGACTGTTGAGAGAAGCATGCAGAGGTTGAGCGCGTTGGTGCTCAAGCGAGAGGTCGCAAGTTCGTATCCTGCCGATGAAACAAAAAGTTTTATGTGGTCGTAGATGTATATTAAATTTATGTATTAATATAATAAAAATCTTAAATATATGTATAGTATAAAATAATTAAATAATATATTTCCGTTGTCTGGTACCTGTAACACAAGTTCTCCGGATACTTGTCAGGGACTAGACTAACGCGATGTAAAGTGTCCATAGAAAAAAATCTAATTACGAAATTTCACATACACAATGTGTAAATATAAAAAGCTCCCACACCGATTAACGTATCGGTGGCCTTTTTTTTACAACCATACTAGTTTACGCTTTCCCTTCTGTTTACTGTCATATCATTCGGTGGGGCCGTTTGGACTGGCGAGAGACTGTTCTCTCTTTTATAGTAATATTATTTTAAAGTAATAATATTATAAGTGTAAGACACTTTTGATTGACCAGAGCTTTTGTCAGACGCTTTTAAACTACCCAAAAAATAAAATATGAACTCTACTTAGTTTTACATGTCTGATTTTTCAATATGTGGGTAGAAGTACGAAAACAGTAAGTATTTATAATTACTACTACTTACATTATTTTTTTTTTTACTTTGAGACACATGCGCATAGTGCTCTCGCCCTCGTACTTCTGGCTGAATAATTTTTGTCTTAATGGATGTTTGGTCACTCTAATTTGTCTGACTGATTGAATATAACTTTTAAATAAATACTTCCATAATTTATAAAAAAATCAGACATGTAAAAATAAGTAACATTCATATTTTATTTCTTGATTAGTTAAAAATCGTCTGACAAAAGCTCTGGTCAATCAAAAGTGTCTGACACTTATAATATTACTTTAAAATAATATTCTACATATCATATTATATAAAAATCAGCCATGTGAATTTAAGTTAAATAATTCTTGTTTTTAGTTGCCTTTCTCACCTGGTACCTGCCCAGGTGTCACTCGGCAAGTTACACAAAGCGCGTAGGTATTCAAGGCACACGAGACGCTACTGAAAATCTCAGGTTTCATTCGTGTGAAAATAAGTTATGTCTGATTGCTCTGGGATCTTAGTCTATAAGTTTGTGGGTGAGTCTTATTCGGCAACGTCATAAGAATACGACTTTGTACAGTTCTTAAAAAACAACGCATTTCGTGTCTGAGAGGACGGAATATATTATGTGGTTTTAATAATAATAATAATTATTATTATTATTTTATTATTTTCTTTTAAAGATTTTTTGTTACAAACAAACAACAGAGAATGAGATCCACCTAGTAAGTATCGTAAGACACTTGTGTCAGGCAGACTCGTTTTAAAACATTTACTTAAATATCTCTCACTTTTAAAAAATATTCACCCAAAAGCGTAAAGCTTTTAGGATTTATGTGTCATGTAATACAACTGTAGAGGATCACCCTAATCTTGTGTTCATTTCTCCTCTCTTTTTAGGGTACCGTATACAAAGAGTAAAATGGGAGATTATTACGAAGACTTTGCTGTCCGTCAGTCTGTCAACAGTCTGCATGTCATGAAACGTGATAACTTGACGCCTGGACTACCATCCCATACAATATATCTTTAATACATAAAAAATGCAATAGATGTCACTACTATTTACGTTTGTAAATTATAAAATGTAAATATGCCAAATTAAGTACAAATATTGACATTAAAATAAAGATAAGCATATTTTTAAACATAACATCACATTAAGCTAAATCCAACTCCTTAAATAAGAAGAAAATACGAAACGAATTTAGTAATTAGTATTTTCCAATAGTGGCGCTAGATGGCGGTTTCCGGAATGTGCCTGGACTTTACCCTTTGCCAGTCGCATTGCCAGTATTAGGGTTATACCATTCTCTAATACTAGGTCGTGTCTCTGTTATAATATTATATCTACTTTGTGCTTGACGGTTCAAAATACCGAGATGATATATTTCTTAAATTTATTCGGATCCGATAAGACGAAAGTGCGCAAGTCCAAGTGCGGATTTGGACGGGTTTTTCAACGTTTGTTTTTTTGCTAATTTGCTACTAGTATTAAACATATTTACTACACAGTCACTTTCCATGGCATACAACCTATAAATAGTCTCAAAGAAAGTGTCTATAACACATGGAGAAAAGACACGCTCTCAAAATGACTAAATCGCTTATTACAGTCTTTAGGATATCAACTATATTTCACCCGTCTGAAAAGTATCTTACAGTTTTATACAATATTATTTTAATTATTATATTCTACTTTGTTTTTATTAACATTTGACGACCTCCGTAGCGCAGTTGGTTGAGCGCGTTGGTGCTCGAACGAAAGGTCGCGGGTTCGAATCCCGCCGAGGGAACAAAATGTTATCAATGTTCCTGGGTCATGGATATGTATTAAATTTGTGTATAATATAATAAAAATCTTAAATATGTGTATAGTATAAAAGTATTAAATATATTTCCGTTGTCTGGTACCTGTAACACTAGTTCTTCGGATACTTAGCACAGGGCCAGATTGACGTGGTGTGAAGCGTCCATAGATATTGTATTATATTATATTATATTATATTATATTATATTATATTATATTATATTATATTATATTATATTATATTATATTATATTATATTATATTATATTATATTATATTATATTATATTATATTATATTATATTATATTATATTATATTATATTATTATATTATTAACAGTTTCAATTTCGTATTATCTTAGTAGAGCTATTTTGACCTAATCTACTAATTTAAAAGTACTTGATGATGATGTTCTTACATACAATTTTTAATTAATATTCCGTAATATATTTCTAGCCTTCGTGTCCATTAAAAAGATACATTGAGCCTACCCTCGCGGTTTATGGGTATGCCTTTGTCGCTGAGGATTATATTCTGTGTTATATTGTATATTATTACACTGGATAATCGTTGTTACCGGATTCTACAGGCTATAAATAATATATTATTATCCCTCTTTACGTTCACAGATTGTTTAACAATCGATTTTTCTTGTATTTCTTCAATCGTTACTTACTTCCGGTTTCTCGAACGCTATTCAAATGAATGATCAACTAACATGGCATTTAAATCAACAACACATATTGAATGCTAATTGATGGAATATTGTCAGACACAAAGGAATATACAGATATTTTATAATCACAATATAACGCTCGCACTTGCAAGACTTGTTGGAAATCGTCAGATATGGTTGATTTAAATCGTATGTCAACTAATCGGTGTCTTTGGTGAATTAACGTTATCTGTGGAATTTTAACCAATATTACAAATGCAAGCGTGTTGTAATTATAAAATATCTGTCCAATACTTTGTGTCTAATAATATTCCACCAAACAGCGTTCAATATGGGTTGTTGATTTAAATGCAATGTTAGTTGATAATTCATTTGAATAGCGTTCGATAAACCGGGGGTACATTTACTATTATACCTATATCTTTGAAAAATCCAAAGCAATTGTAAAAGTTACGTCCCTTTTATTGGCTTCCTCTAAATTCCAATTCAATTATATTTTATCACTTTCCTTATTACTCAAGACGAGCACGAAGTACAAAATAAATAAGTCGGTTTCGTGAATACGACCGATTGTAACTGGGTCATTCTAATCAGAGTTAAACTTACTTTTTTGGCGACTTCAAATACTTTTTCGTATGACTAAAATGACGATCTTGAGCAGTATATGCTTATTTAATAACTACAATATTTAGTAGCATCTGTACCGAAACACTGTGAACGTGCACCTGTGACTATGAAAATTATAGCCTATCTTACTTTCACTTGGATTTCTAATCTATTGACACTTAATTTATTACCTATAATCTGACCAGTAGTTTGTATACTGCGATGGGACTTACATGCATAGATCTAAGACATTATCCTTCCTTTTCACTGCGTCGTGGTAGGGTAAAAATATTTACAATGTTAGAATTAAATTTGAGCCAAAATAAATAAGTCAGTTTTGTGAACGCGACCGATTGAAACTGGGTCATTCTAATCAAAGTTGAAATTTATTTTTCGGCGACTGCAAATACTGAGACAAATATTTTCTTAGAAGAAAATCTCGAGTTGCATAATGCTTTCTCTTGGTTTGTTTGTTATTTTGTAATAAGCGATCTGTATGAAATATTGAAAATATATCATAATATTATTTTATTACAATGTTAGAATTAAATATAAGCTTAGATACATAATTTCTGGGAAAATCAGTAATCGTTGATCCTTTTCAAACAAAAAAAAAATATGATGACGATACTTAGGTAAGGATAGATTTGTAAACATATTACAAAACTTTTGAACCTTACTGTACTTGAGCCTCCCCTTTATTATAGTGATACTGCGCTATACGAAACAGAGTTGATACATATTTAAATTAGTTATAAAATTGTATTTTGAGAATATTTTCACACAATCATTGAGTAGAATGGGGCTTAATCGAAAATATAATATTATTTTAGACAAAGTATTTTGATAATTATAGTTTTTCTGCGTAAGTACTTTGAGATTAGGCCTACTAATTATGTATGTATTTTCAGTCATAGCGCCTCTACTACTAATCCTATATTAATAATAGTTTTGTGACGGATAACATAGACTTAGTTTTTAACTTTGATTATTATGTAGTTCTGTCATAGACTGGCTCCAACTGAAATTACTCCCAAGTTTTAATGAAGGTATCAAAAACATCCCCACATTTCATAACCCAAATAATACTCCTAGTTAACGCTTCATATTTCATGCGGAGGTAACCTTAGATTGATTAACAAAGTTTCTGGACAAACAGGCGTTTCCGAAACACGTGTTTGAGGGTCCATTAAACCCTTTTCTGCCTTATAACAGTGATATTTGATAAGTTTCTTGTTCACCAAATTGTTTAATTGTTTCTGTTAGACTAGAGTTAAATTTTTTGTCAAAAATCTTCTTTTTTATTTTTTAAACTACATAATATCTTGGACGGATCGCATTCAAAATAGTATTGTTCTAGACAAAACGGAGAAGACTACGGAAGTACTTACAACGATTAAGAAAAGAAAAATAGAATATTTTGGATATGTTATGCGCAACACCAAAAAATATGAACTCCTTCAACTGATAATGCAAGGCAAGGTGTTAGGTGGAAGGATATCTTGGCTCAAAAATCTTCGACAGTGGTTCGGAAAAAGCATCAAACACTTTTTATAACAGCAGTTTCCAAAATAGAAATAATGATCGCCAATCTCCCAAAGGAGACGGCACAATGTGAAGAAGAAACTACATAAATAATGTAAAGCAATGCTTTTTTCGGTTTCATGTCTAAGTCTTCTATAGTTCTGTTTATAGTTGTTATTTCTACCTTAAAGTATTATCACTCATAAATATTACAAAATGTAAACAGATTTTTCCTTTTTATGTTGTTCATTATCTCTTTGGTTCTATTGATGTTGTTGTCGCTTGTAGTGTTGTTTATTTTTGCTCCGTGTTCAGTGTTAGACCACTGTTGCTATGTTGTATACTTTAAAAGAAATTGCTATATCATATTCCGTACTTTTAGTTCCTAAAGAAGCGGAATAGATTAGAATAGAGCTATATACTTATACTCTGTGAAAGCACTAATACTACTCACTACTCAGACTTGGCACTTAGCAGGATCTCTGTGATAAATTATATACTTACGTTGTGCGCTCATGATCCGCTGTTCAAATAAGTGTACCACACACGACATTAAAAGTATTTAGTAAGGAAATTATACCATTTTTCTATGGAGCAATTAATTTCTACGATTACATAGATCACATATCTGGGGTAAATTCTGTGATATTTAAATCGGAAGAGTATTCACATAAACTATGATAAACAGAATCTATGGATTTAACATTATAATTTTAAAATTTTATGTGCTTGAAAATTTGTAATAACTGAATGAAAGATGTATGAAATATGTTCATAATATTATGTTTCTTCTATGCAATTGTTATCCAAATGTTGTTTTTATACAATAACATAATAGTTCCATAGTCAAATACTCTATGTCCTTAATAGCGATCATCGATTTTTTCCGGGCGAAAGTAAACTAATCGAGCTGTATTTTGTTATGAATTTCATTCAATATTGCATAATTTGGTGTAAGCGCTAGTTCGTACGGCCTCTCCTTGACATACATCTTACCACTCCTTCCCCTAATTTACAAACGTATAATGAACGGAACGAAACGTATAAAATGCCATTCAAACTCCACCAATTAGGCAGTAGAACGATATACTTTATTGCTGTGGCAATATTTTAAATGCCGAAAACAAACTAATATTATGTGGTTATAAATACTTAATAATTAAAAAAATACTTTGTGGTGTTGTGATTGACTGTGTTTTACCGACTTTCAAAAAAGGAGGAGGTCCAATTCGGCCGGTAAAATACACAATTGATCCCACTTTCAACTAATATTATATATGTGATAGTTTTCTAAATTATTAATGTACGTTTGTTATAATCGCACACCAAAAGTACTGAACGGATTTTGATGATATTTGGTATGGTAGCTGTTTAGCCTCTGGTATAACACATAAGCAACTTTCTATCGTATCAAAGTGTACGATTCTTAGAGGATTTGTTTTTGCGCGTACGGAGTCGGGTACGGAAACTATCTAATAAAAAAACATCTTCCTCATTTTGATGTGGGTACCTGTGTCACTCTCATGACTAAGAAGAATCTAATGATACGACTAAAGCTCAAATGCAACAAGCCACTTATAGGCTTTAGAGCGGAGCGTGCTGAAGAAGTTATGTTGCAAGTAAATAACACTAAGGACTACTAGAATAACTATTCCTGATTTTTATACCGTCAAAAACTATTATTAAGATGCTGCCAATCCGGTGCAGTATGTAAAAAAGTTAAAGAAAAGGGAAAATTCTCGATTTTTATTATTTAGGCAATAACTCGAAAACCGTACAACTTTTACTGGAGTCATATTAGGCTGGTTAGGTTCCTCTTGAGTTGGCCTACCTCTGGTGTCACTGTGGCGTGGTAATTTTGGGACATCCTGTATATACAGAATGTCTTCGGCTTTATTTCTACATCATAGAACAACAAAATACATACAGTAGAAATTTATCTGCTCTACATAATAATATCTATAGACACTTCACACCACGTCTATCTGGCCCTGTGCTAACTATCCGAAGAACTTGTGTTACAGGTACCAGACAACGGAAATATATATTTAACACTTTTATACTATACATATAATTAAGATTTGTGTTATATTAATACACATCATGACCCAGGAACATTGAAAACTTTTTGTTCCTTCGACGGAATTCGAACCCGGAACCTCGCGGTCGAGCACCAAAGCGCTGAACCACTGCGCTACGGAGATCGTCAACTGCATGTACATAAAATAATATTAAAGTTACCGTGTTACAAAGTATATTGTTATTTCAAATTTACACAACCTTGTGGGAACCTACATAATATTATAATATTATGTAATTTTAGTGGAAATGCAAAAGAAAAGTTGAAAAATATACTGCAATGTTATTTTGTCCAAAAATATTTCGAAACGTATATACGAAATGTATCATCCTAACAAATATGGTACAAAACTTTGTAGAATAGCAAAGTACGAATAGAAAAGTGTACATACATTTCCAGCAAAGTGTCCCCTTGAATATAGGTGACAAAAACTCCAATCTCATAGAACATTCTGGAGTCATCTGACCTTCCGAACGGGATAAATAAATGTAGAGTCAAGTGCACGCACATATTTCCTACTTTTATCACCAATCTCCTACAATGTTTGTCCCAAATATGTTAGAATAGAATTATTACTTTGTTTTTTCTACTGTCGCCGACGTCAGAATTGGCTATGAAATTTATCATATCGTTTTTCTGTCTAATAAAAATATTTTTGTAATGTACTTTTGTAGTGTATTTAATGTAATGTACACGTATACCATTTGTGTGGAGTTTATAAAAGACAATATCTATCGCTCAATTGAGTCAATTTTTTTTAAAATTAGTAAAAGATTAAAGAAGCGAAAAAACGGTCACGCCTAAGATTGTTTTTTTATACATAAAACAATTTATTTACATGAATTCAAAAATAATAATATAATATAAAATATAATTTGTATCGAAAGTAGTGGCACAGGTATATACTACACATAGTGAATATCATAGGCTATAATATAGAATGTCAAAATATCACTTACAATAATTATAAATTTTGGACATGATTATAATAAAAAAATTCAAGAATGAGAATGCCAAAGTTATAGTGACTGTCTTTATACTCATTATTGGCAAAATTATTGGTTACCGCAGGAGTTATTTTCACACAAAGTACCAGGCAACATCTATTGATAGCACTTAATAGATTTACATAATATGTTTATACTCTACAGTGACCACATTAATTAATAATTGTCCAACCAATGAAACCTTTTGATCGTGACGTCATGTTTTACGTGATTCCCCGAAATAGATAGGCTGAAATCTATAAATACTGGATTATACTGAAATACCTGTACGCCTACTTTATAGTAAAAATAGACGTAAGTACTATATTTATTATTATTATATATACCAATACCACAGAATAAAGAGTAGCCAATACAAAAGTTTTAATTATTTTTATTTAAAATTTTAATCAAAGATAATAGAATTCATAGTCAATTAACCAATTAGTTACCCAAAAAGCGATAGTTAAAATAACAATAATTCGCTCCGTGTTATTCGTACATTTTTTTTTTCCCATTACACAATATCCACACCGCACCTAAAAGGATACCGACTCCAAATTAATTATGACTAGAGAAAACTGAAACGAGAAAATAATTTAATTTGAAATCTAGAACTTTATAGGTACAAAATGGTTAAACTAGATCAGTGGTCGCTGATAAAATCTAAGCGTCAGCTCACACCAAAATAAGGTAGAAAAAATAGAACTTGAAAATGCATAATATTCGTCTGCTGTTGCAATATTCGATGCCAATAGCGGGCACGACCACGGCTCTACAGTGACCATTTTTGTGCCTATGCATTTCTGGATGTCAGATTTTTTAGATCCCTTTTTTGCGAAGTCGGGTAAAATAATTTTTTTCTAAATATTCAGTGTCTCTAAAGAACTGATGAAGTAGGATATACTTCATCCGTTTGGAAGCTACGATGTTACAAACAGACTAACAAGCACACACACACACGCACTTCATTTCTATAACACCACCTTTTTGTATCGAGGGTCAATTATTATAAATGCGAAAGTTATACTGAGGAGTACTTCAGATTATTATTTATTAATCATAACGTTGGGTACTACAGTTTTTGTGTGTGTTATTATTTTTATGAATAATACAATATTTCGAACTGATGATAATAAATTATAGCTTGCAATCACGTCAGCCTAAAAAAACTAGATCAAAACTAGTTCATCAGTTTGGAATTGAGGTTCAGCAGATTTACTCCCGAAACAATCGAGAATCGAATCAGTTCGAAATCAACGGCTTTTGATGTTTTATTTGGTGGATCACTTTGAAACTAACCAGGATAAAGAAAATCGTTAGATCGACAGTTTTTGTACTCCCGATAATAATATCAATCTACTGAGAAAACAAACGTCAAAATTCGAGAGTACGCGACACGATCGAATCTGAATCAAAATCGAATCAGTTTGGAGAAAAAGGCCCCAGTAGTAAACTTGCCTCAAATACATAGTAGTATCCACACTTACGTTTAATGTACGCCGTAATTTCTGGTACAATAAAGTTCATTTGTCTTCCAATAAAATACCTCAGCGAACATATTGTAAGATCATTATGTTGTGAATGTGTTGTAAAGTAGCGCCTCTTTGCACATAAAACTGCAGTAATACATCAATGTAACCGTTGTTATGTCTTACAATACTGTAATATATAAATTTAGTATCTAATATATAGTATTTGTTATTTCTTTGACTACTGAACAAAATAAAAAAGTAACCCCTAGGCCCTTTTTTTTTAATTTATTTATTTATTTATTGTCGCTTCAACATCTAGGTCATTAGCGACCACTATAATCACATCATAATATTATACAATATGTTACTTAAATTAATTTGTAAACATTTATCATTTTCAGGAACTTTAAAGTTGCAATACATCCATTTTCATTATTCAAACATTCATTTAAATCACTAGGTAAATTACATAAACATTTTACTGTATTATATTCTGGACATTCTACTAGGAGATGGAGAATAGAAAGAAAAGATCCACATTTGCATTTGCTTTTTTCAGACTTTGTGATAATATGAATATGGGTGATATTAGAATGGCCAATTCGCAATCTGGTGGTTACTACCTGATCATATTATCTACATAGGAAGTGAAGAGGAAGCTTATCAAAAATTGATTTTCTAACACTAAATAATTTTGAGCTGTTGTCAGTTTTCCAAAATACATCCCAGCGACATTATTTTATACTTATAGCGCGCCAACGTGATGCCGTACATCCCTACCACAGACTACTCTTATCTCTAATAACTTGTAATCCCCACCCCACTACGTGTGGGTATATAAACAGCTTTCGCACCACAGAAAGCCAGTAAATTCTCCCCGACACCAACACGACATCACCCCAGACTCTTGGTGTCGAGGTCTTGCTCGCAGGCACACCCACCTGCTTTTATGCGGCATATAGACCGCCAAACGCGAACCTAAATGTCTCCGACATTCACCAGCTCTTGGCCAAAGAGCCGGCCGTTATAGCCGGAGACATGAATTCCAGCCATCCAGCCTGGAATTCCAGCTATTCGTGCCCTAACGGCAGGAAACTGCACAATGATGCAGAGGCCCGGGGTTACGAGGTTCTGGGTCCAGATGTACCGACACGATACCCGGACTCTCAAAGCTACGCCGCCAACGTCCTGGACATCACGATATGCAAAGGTATGTCCGGTAGAATCCAACAGGAGGTACTACCGGACAACATGCTATCTGATCACCACCCTGTACTTCTAAAAATACAGGGCCTCCCAACTGGGCTACCACTCAGGCATCCCAAGCCTAGGACAGACTGGGAACACTTCGCGGAAACCCTAAACGCGAACACCCCGTCATTCCCAGCTTCTACCCCCGATGAGGTAGAAAGACTCGCAGAGGCTTTAGAACAGACGTTCAAAGCAGCAAGGGAGAGTAGCGAAGAAGCAGCCCATCTCAAACGTGATGCCAACTGCCCCCGCCTCCCACCTCACCTCAAAGCTCTCATTGCGAGAAAGAGAACGCTGAGGAAAGTGTGGCAACGAAATAGATGCCCCAACATAAAACGGCAAGTCAACGCCCTAACCGAGAAAGTCCGCTCTGAACTCGCCCTCATTAACACGGAACGGTGGAACCGTGTAATAGAGGATGCGACAGAAGACTGGCCTTCTCTACATCGGCTATGCAGGAGCCTTAAAAACGCACCCCCCCCAACCAGACCTCTAATACACGAGGACGGCCACCTCCGATACCGTGCTCTAGATCGCGCTGACATTCTCGCGCGTCATCTAGAGCGCCAGTTTGTGCCCTTCGACTCCGATGCCACAGAGCATATAGCTGAAGTCGAGGCCCGGGTAAGGGAGTTTAAAAACTCAACACTCCCCACTACCGCTCCCTTCGTCATCACTCCGACGGCGGTAAAGAAAGCCATATCGCTCTTACCCATAAAAAGGGCACCCGGCATAGATGCTTTCACCAACGCACACCTGCGTCACTTACCACACAAATCGATGGCAGCCATAACCCGTCTGTTCAACGGAATAATCCGGTCCGGCCACTTCCCCTCCAGATGGAAGCTAGGCACGGTAATAATGCTCCCGAAACCATTGAAGGATGTGAAAAAGGCTGAGAGTTATCGCCCGATCACACTTCTACCATCCATCTCAAAGGTGTTTGAGAAACTATTCCTCTCGCACCTCATACCACATCTTCCACAACGAACCGAACAGTTCGGGTTTAGAGCGGAGCTAAGCACCACCCACCAGCTTAGCAGAGTGATCCACTCTTTGACGGCCACACTCAACAAGAAGGAGGTCGCATGTGCGGTTTTCCTTGATATGGAAAAGGCCTTCGACCGAGTGTGGCACGACGGCCTAATATTTAAACTCCTTTCCCATGATGTCCCGCAACATATGGTGAAAGTGATAGCGTCCTTCCTCGACGACCGCACTTTTATGGTTCGAGTGGAGGACGCCCTGACTAAACCCCACCCCATAGCAGCTGGTGTTCCCCAGGGCAGCTGTCTGTCTCCGTGCCTATACAACCTATACGCCGGAGACATCCCATGCCACAAAGATGCAGCAATTGCCCTATATGCTGACGACACCGCCTACATCACAACGTCCATGTCCCGCTCATTTGCTGTTATTAAAATGCAGCGGGCACTAGACCAACTCCCCGACTGGCTGAAAAAATGGCGGCTCTCAGCCAACCCAGCCAAAACCCAGGCTACAACCATCCCAATGTACGGTGGGGTTTCCCCGCCGGAACTCACTCTAAATGGCATTAGAATACCATGGTCCAGCACAGCCAAATACTTGGGAGTCACCATTGACAGCCGACTCACCATGGTTAAACACGCAAAACTCATTGCCGCTTCGGCTAATGCAGCACTGGCACAGCTAAGGCCAATCTTAGCCTCACCAGCACTACCCCTCACTACAAAAATCGCGCTCTACAAAACCTATATCAGGTCACGGCTCACGTACGCAGCCCCGGCCTGGTACCAACTCACCTCGCCAGCATCCAAACTCCTAATACAGCGAGTCCAGAACAAGGTACTCCGGATCGCCACCGGGGCTCCAAGGTTCGTCAAAAACTCTGTTATAGCTCGTGACCTGAAGGTTGAGAGCATCACCGAGTTTGTCAGCAGACTGACGACAAACATGTTCACTAGAGCGGACGCCTCCAGGCTAGACTCCCTTAAGGACCTAGCCCCATGGCACACCCGCCCCCCTGACAAAAAACGATACCCTAGGGAAAATATTATACCGCCCCCGGACTAGCTACCATTAAGCCTAGATCCGTCATCAATCATCTAAACTCTTCTCACATTTTCACACTCTCCATTCGTTTCATTTTACCAATCTCAGCTCACTCTCTCATCGGTTAGTTGGTCGATAGGCAGATAGGAGGAGGACAGTCGTTTGCCGGACCTCTGAGTCCCATAGATAGTCGCCCTTCCCGTCCCTACCCCTTACTAACCGAATGCCCAAACCCTGGTCGGTCGAGTCCTACAAACGATTTAATATTATCATCACGTTGCTAGGTCTCTCCAATCAGCAGAGTTTAGTCTAGTCGCTAGTGAAACAATCTTAATCTCTACATAATTTAATTTTAATCCTAATCTATTTAATTTAATTTAATTTATTGAATCCTAATCGAATTTTAATATATTGAATATTATTATTATTGCTATCATTGAATTTAGTTATCGCTTCGATAGGGTGAGATAGATAGAGTGTTGTCCCCGCCCATCCTAGCCCCAAAATTATTATACATAATCCCCATTCCGGTCGGTAGAGTCCAGCACAATTGTATCATTGTGCTGTTAGGGCCCACCAATCGTAGGCTAAAAATTAATCCACTCTAACCCAATATAATATTATATCTTATTACTAATTTAATCTATTATTACTAATTTTAATCTATTAACAATTAATTTTATACAATACAATCTTATGTTTGATTATATACCTTAACGCAGCCACCTAGAAGAGCCACCGGCCAACACGAACACAACATGCGAACCACTCTCCGCTCTACACCCATGTCCACCGCTCCTGTCGCTGGCAGCCTCCGCTAGGCCTTCCCCGGGGCTACCGGGGATCTCACCTGGCGGGGTGGACCGCCGGAGCGGCACAGGGGGAAAGTAGAGCAGGATTGAGTTAGCTCGCATATGACAAGAGTGAAGACCACTCAACACAGTGACCGTCTCACCGTCGTGAGGCGCGGAAGACCCCTCGGCCAAGGGGCTTAGCCCCGTCACCGATAAACCTCGCCCCCAGAAAGGGGACAGAGAGAGAATTTCCAAGGGAAGAAAGCCAGTCGTCCGGCAATCCGTGCTTGGTTCATTCGAACCGAGCGCGGATTGCCGCCTTGCCGGGGAGACGAACTGCCCTCCCGCCCCGCTACACCACCCGCCTGTACCGTGCCTAGCTGCGATGGAGTGGACACCGTTCGCGCCGGGCCCCCGTCGGCATTCTCGTGGGGGGGTTGTGGTAGCCCCCCACCCCAATGTCCGGCCGAGACCTGCGACGCGTCCCGGAACCCGCCCATCCAGCCGTGAAGTGCACGGACTCGCCGCAACGCACACAGCGCTGCCCCGTGGCTTGCGCCTCACCGCAGCCACTCACCACCGGGCGGTGGCACCCCGCCTGAGCCCGCCCAACACTCGGCAGACCCACCTGCCGTTCCAGCCGCCGAGGAACAATTTCCCGGCCACCGGTGAGCGCCCTGCCGCCGCCGTCAACACCGCAGACCACCCGGCCTGCACTGCTGCACACCGCAGCCCACCACCACCTCACCACCACCAGTGCCAACATGGCACCACCGCTGCTGCCCGGCTCCGCTTCGCCGCTTGAGACGGCCGAGCCCTCCACGTGCCCGCCTGACGTCTGGTGACTCGCCCTCGCTTGGGTTGAGCCGCGTCCGCCGGCCTCGCCGCGCCGTTGCGAACTCGCCCCCCTGGGGAGGGGCTGATGCTTCCCGGCCCCGCCACGCTGGTGGACAACCCTCCCCTGCCTGGGTTGACTCCCGGTCACGCCGCCGTGGACCCGCGAAGCCCCCTCGCCGCGTCGCGCAACGGTCCAGCAGCCTCGCCCGGACTAACATCCACACACCGCTCCTTTTGCTGCAGCGAAGGAGCCTTGCGACGGAGCCCCGCGCCTGCCTGTGGACATCCCTGCGACCAGAAGGTTCCCTGTAAGGGAAGGAACCTGGGAGATTGGCGGGGATCCTATGGCGGCCCCGGACGACGTCGCACCCCCCGTACGGTTGAGCGCCACCTGCCGCCCGCCGCCCGGCACCCGGGGAAGGCCGCCCGACGCGCGGGCGCGCACCCGGCGCTCCCTGCAACGCTCTCCGAGCGTTCACCATTTGGCATCCTTATGCCCCCTCCCCCCTTCATGGCTCCCGGAGCCCCCCCCACTCCCTGGATCGGCTGGGTCCGCGAGTCGGTTAAAGATCGACTCGTCAAAGTCTAGCCCTTCAGGCAGTCGCACATTAAATAAAATGTAATACAGAAGGTTTTTCCCTGCGCCCTGACGCGGGGGTTTTGCCTTCAAAAAAACGTCTGGTCGTGTCATTTATTTTGCCCCCACCTTGTTAGGGCTTTGGTCCGCGGGACGATGAGAGGCGTGGGAGGAGTGGAACCACACACGTTCCTCGGTCTCAGGACCGGGGCCTCACTCGCCACTTGTCGTCTCGCTATTCAGGAATAAGTCTCTCAAGGCTTCTTTTCCCTTAGCGCCATGGTTTTCCCCTGCGTTCTGCCGCGGGGGGTTTTCCCTAGAAAAACATAAAGTATAATACGGCTCGGTATCTTCAATACCGGGTCCTTCGACCCCACGTAGAGGGGCTCATTAGCCCCTGGTCGTGGTTCCCCCGCTCCCGGCCACTCGGGCCAGGTGAGCGCGTGAAAAGCATAGGTAGAAAGCCAGTCGCTCGCTAGACGGCTCCGAGTACGATTGCTCCCGTAGTCTGCTCAGAGTCCAGTGCTTTGCTTGATCGATGCTCCGCGTCATTAAGTATAAGCTAGCTAGGAAGGATTAGGGTTGCGATGCCACGCGTCCTCCCCTTCATCCTATGGTAGGGTTTCATATGATTATAACTGTAATAGTATTAAGCCTTAATGTATAACATCTGAATAAACAAGTACATACAAAGTTATCGCGAGTATCATTTCATATGTGCCAACCCTACATTTGGCGCCCAACGCAAAATAATAAATAAGAGGGTACATCGAAATAAAAATGACGAATAACATCATTATGACTGAAGATCAACTTAGTCGTCTAATGCAATCCGTTGCGTCTGCATCAATAGCAGCAAGTGAGGAACAAATAGACAGATTAGCACAAACATTTGCATCTACAACATTTGAAATGCCACGTAACAGTTTTTCGAAATGCACCGCCCGCTTCGACGGACAAAGAAGTTACGACAAGGTGGAGGAGTTTATAAACGTCATAAACACTTATAAAAATATAGAAAACGTGTCAAACAAAGATGCTATTGAAGGTTTGTCACTACTTTTCACTGGCACGGCGTCTACTTGGTGGCAAGGCGTTAAAAATGAAGTGAAGACATGGGAAACAGGATTGAAATTGCTGCGACAGGCATTTGCTCCCCAGAGACAATCATATGAGATATATCTGGAGATATTTGCAACGAAGCAAAAGGATCATGAACCACTTGACACTTTCTTGTGCACCAAGCGAGCACTCTTAGCGCAGCTGCCTCCAAAAAGATACAAAGAAGAGGAACAATTGGACCTTATATATGGCCTACTCAACATTAACCTCCGTAAAAACGTACCCCGTTGCGGTGTAAAAACATTTGCCGAACTGCTTGAAAAGGGCCGACATTTTGAGAATATTCAAAGAGAGGCGGCACCTTCTACACAGCCAGCTACAGCGTATCCCGGGAAGCAAAAACGTTGCTCTTACTGTGGGAAACGCGGCCATGTACAAGAAGAGTGTCGTAGTAGAATAAAAAATGAAACGGAAACCAACAACACTATAAAGTGTTACGGCTGCGGAGAACTTGGGGTGTACCGCAGCAACTGCGTAAGGTGTAAAAATAAGGAAACCCCACCAAAACCAGTCGCATTCTACGCAGTACAAACAACGCTAGAATCCTCATGTAAAATACCGACGATAGAACTGATAATTAAGGGAGAAAAGGGTTACGCGTACATAGATACAGCGGCCCGTACGAGCATTGCCAGTAAGCAATTATATAAAATGCTCATACGACACGGCGTATTATTTACTCAAAAACTAGCCGACATAACACTTGCTGATGGATCCACAAAGATATCTAATCTTTTGTTAGCCACAACAGATATAGTGATGGGCAACAGAATACTCCCAGTTACATTCTCGGTGATTCCGGAAGCATCCGATAATAGAACTCTTTTGGGAATCGATTTCCTGGAAACATCTGGGATCATATTAAATCTTCCTCAACGCATATGGCATTTTATTGATGACCCAATCACGAAATTTGATTTTCTTCAACTACGAAATGATAACATAGTTATCAAAAAAGCAAAGAAAATAACGTTCGATTCTGCCCTTCCAATTGAAGAGACATGTTCTGATTTTATGAAGTGGGCAAAGGATTTGTCTATGTTGTCACCTGTAATGAACACCCCATCGCCACTACGAGACCAAAGTGAAGGACCACCAGAGCCAAAACGACCACGCTGGCAACTACAGAAACTGGATACTCCGCCAAAGCATTCGCGCCCTCGTGAACCGGCTGATATTAATTCATATGTAGATCCACGTATAAATTATGTGCCAATAAATCCTATAAAACTGTATTCTATTGATATTCATTTATCTCCTACTGAAGGAACATTTTTTTCAAATGATGAAAAAGTAATATTCAATAACATTTTGTCTAACTATAAAGACATATTTGAAAAAAATTCAAAACCAACTACATATGCTGAACATAGAATTGATACTGGTAGTCACCCACCTATAAGCATTAAACCATACAGATTATCACCAACTCGACAAAAACAACTTAAAGAAAAAATTTATGAAATGATTGGTGATGACATTATTGAAGAATGCGACTCCCCATGGTCAGCACCTGTAATTCTTGTACCTAAAGGTGAAAGTGATGTCCGAGTCTGTGTAGATTATAGACGACTAAATGAAATTACTAAGCCAGATAGATATCCATTACCACGTATCGATGATTTATTACATCAAGCAAAGGCTATGCCTTACATGTCTACCATAGACTTACAATCCAGTTACTGGCATATTTTAGTTCACCCAGATGACCAAGACAAAACTACATTTGTTTCACCATTTGGAACTTTCCGCTTCAAACGCATGCCGTTTGGTTTACGTAATGCACCAGCTACTTTTCAAAGATTAATGGATAAATTAATTCAAGGATTAAAAGCTGAGTGTGTACTATCTTACATTGATGATCTAATCTTAAGATCACTAACATTTTCACAACACATAAGAGATTTGCGTGAAATTTTCGAAAAACTAAGAAACTATAATTTACATGTAAATAGAAAGAAATGTAAATTTGGATGTTCTCAAGTAAAATATCTAGGCCATATTATTGTGCCTGAAGGTATAAAAACAGATCCAGAAAAAATATCTGCTATACTGAACCTCAAGGAACCTAGAACACTCAAACAATTAACTTCATTCCTCCAAACAGCTTCTTGGTATCGTAGATTTATTCATAATTTTGCCCAAACTGCACGACCCCTAACTAATTTAACAAAAAAGAATACAAGTTGGCAATGGAAGACAGAGCAACAAGAAGCATTTGATAAACTGAAAATTGCTCTTACTACAGCTCCTGTGCTGAAACAAGCAAATTCAGATCAACCATTTACAATTAAAACCGATGCAAGTCAGTATGCTATAGGAGCAGCTTTAGTGCAGGGGGAGGGAGAAAACGAACATCCCGTAGAATATGCAAGCAGATTACTTAATGCAGCTGAATGTAACTACACTGTAACAGAAAAAGAAGCCCTAGCAATTGTTTGGGCCATATCACGATTTCGAGGCTATATAGAAGGGACAAAATTCATAACAATAACTGATCATCAGCCTCTGAAATGGTTAATGGAGCTTAAAACCCCAACAGGTCGCCTAGCCAGATGGGCTTTGCAGCTACAACAATACGAATTTAAAATTCAATATACACCAGGAAAAACTAATGTGGTGGCTGACACTTTGTCTAGACCTTCGTGCACAGATCACAACGCGAATTGTAATATATGTCGTGTGGATCTAGAATTGCCTAAGTTAACTGAAAAACAACTTCGGGATGAACAATTAAAAGATATAGATTTGAAAGATTTAATCGAATGTTTGGAAGAAGAAAACGAATCAGATAAATGTATTAATTTAACAAAAAAGGGATATTTGCTACATAAAGGCGTTTTATATCATTATACTGCAGATCAAGATGATGATGATGCAAAACTTATGGTTCCTCGACATGAAATACCTAACATACTAAAGGCATTCCATGATGCCCCAACTGCTGGACACATGGGTGTGGACCGAACTTTGCAACGTATTACTAACAAATTTTATTGGAAGGGACTCCGAAAAGATATCATTAAATACATTAAAACATGTGTTGATTGTCAAAAATATAAGCCCTCAAACCAAAAACCAGCAGGATTATATCAATCTACACCAAATTATCAAAGATTTGAAGTATTGTCAATTGATTTATTTGGTCCTCTGCCAGAAGGACAAACTGGAGAGAAGTGGATATTTATAGTGGAGGATACAACCACTCGATGGGTAGAGCTTTTTGCAATTAATGAAGCTACATCTGAAAACTGTGCAAAGATATTATTAAATGAAGTATTCCTACGCTACGGTTTACCACGAAAACTAATCAGCGATAATGGAGTACAGTTCATATCGGCAATAATGCAAAAACTAGCATATTGTTTAGACATAGAACAAATTTATACACCAGTTTACCATCCAGAACCAAACATTGTAGAAAGAAAAAATAAGGATATGAAATCACAGATAGCTATAATGGTCAAAGATAAACATCAAAATTGGCCATTGACTCTTCCAGCCATACGTTTTGCTATGAATACAGCTGTTTGTCGCACTACTGGTTATTCCCCATCATACTTAACATTTGGTCGGGAATTAAGAACACCGTATGATCAAAAACATGATCTCAGTTCAATCGTACAATCTGAAAACTTTGTAAAAGAAATAACACCAACCCTGAAACAATTAGCTCGTGACTTAGCTATTGCCAAGGAAAATATAGAAAATAATTCAGATATAAATAGACAAAACGCTAACGCAAAGAGAAGACCAGATCCGGGATATGTAACAGGAGACTTGGTACTCGTTGAGACACATCCAATAAGCAGCATTGAAAAACAATACACTGCAAAATTTTGCCCTCGTAGAGATGGTCCCTATATCATAACAAAGAAATATGGAACTTTCACATATGAAGTTGCTCACCCAGATGCTCCAGAAAAACCAATAGGTAAATACCATACTTCAGCAATTACTAAATTCCAAGGAAGAGACGAAACTTTACCTCAACCAATTAACCCTATTCGTCGCAGAGGAAGACCCCGCAAATATCCTAATGCTGGTACTCCTGTCGGGACGACTTCAGAGTACCAGAGGGGGAGGATATAGCGCGCCAACGTGATGCCGTACATCCCTACCACAGACTACTCTTATCTCTAATAACTTGTAATCCCCACCCCACTACGTGTGGGTATATAAACAGCTTTCGCACCACAGAAAGCCAGTCGCTCGCTAGACGGCTCCGAGTACGATTGCTCCCGTAGTCTGCTCAGAGTCCAGTGCTTTGCTTGATCGATGCTCCGCGTCATTAAGTATAAGCTAGCTAGGAAGGATTAGGGTTGCGATGCCACGCGTCCTCCCCTTCATCCTATGGTAGGGTTTCATATGATTATAACTGTAATAGTATTAAGCCTTAATGTATAACATCTGAATAAACAAGTACATACAAAGTTATCGCGAGTATCATTTCATATGTGCCAACCCTACATGCTTTATATATCTCTTTATATCAGAATATGTTGTCTTATTTGAACACTGAATACTAATTCATTACAATTATATATAGCTTCAGATAGGCCCATTGTCAACAGGTTAGATATCAACAATGTATAAGATTTGACATAAGGTTCGTTAGGTAAACATAAGGACTAATTCAACGGAAAAAACTCTACGTCATAACAATTATAACGTCATAAAAATTTTTAAGCAAGACAAAATAAAAACCGGCTCCTAAAGTATAAAAAAGGTTATACGGGAAGCACATGCTTCATTTAAGAAAATAATCATTGAAATCGGTTCACCAAAATTTCTAAGGCAAGAAACAAAATAGCTAATCACCTGATTGTCTGATAATAAAGATGATCCATGCGTCGAATGGGCATGTAAACAGTCGTGTCGGGTACCCGTCCCACTGGGTTATGAGAGAAAAAGGAAGAGAGAGCTTCTTTGTATATTGCGCACACACTTGGGCACTATAAAATGACTCCTGCGTAGCTGGCCTGGTTTCAATGAAATCGGCTACCGACACGGAAATCGGTGAGGGGCTATATCATGGGGAGCTTTTATATTATATTATTATTATTATAATAAAATACATTTTAGCTAAACAATATTTTTGTAAGGAAATTCTCTCACATTTTAGAAGTGAATCGACGAATAATTGTGGGTTTTGTCTAGCACAAAGAGGCTTTCAGCCAAGATTGATTTTATCGTTGACAAGGGTAGGGAAGCCAAGTGAACGATTTCCTTCACATGCATTGTTCTCACGATGTAAATCGAAACGACTTTCAATATTTACTTTTCTTTTCGTACACGTTGGGGCTAGAAATAGAAACTGGTTATACAATACAACAAAACAAGGTGTGATCTAAGATTTTGCAAGTACTGTCAATTTTCAAATAATTATCTTATATATAAATATGAATTGCTGTTCGTCGAAAATATTAAATAAAGACCCATTTACAACAATCAAACTTTTGGATAATTTATGAATGATAATATAAGCAAAAAAGTGATACGTTAACTTTATTATTTATAGTATACAAGCTGACCCGTGTAATTTAAACCTTAAAAAAACAATTTAAACCTTCTCGGGACTTCCACGAATATTTTAAGACTAAATATAGCCCAATCGGTTCAGCCGTTCTAGATTTTAGCGAGACTAACGAACAGCAATATTTTTTTATATATCAGAAGAAGAAGATAAGATATATTATATGGTATTTGATTATAAATAAATTAAGATACATGATTAAGTAAGAACTTCCGAATAGGAGCTAGCTTTGGGTTATTGATCTAGACTGGCGCAAACTTGCTGTGCTTTGCGTCTCGTATTGTCTATTATTAATTCATCTTGTGTCTAAGTTTAAGTTAGTTTTGCAAAACAAGTTTAAAGCAAACTTTTCCTCCAATTTATAAAGGTAAATAGAAAGTACTTAATTGACTTTCATGACTAAATAGAATGGTAGCATGAAAATAGTCGTTGCGATTTTCATCACCACTGCGAGTGACATCCAATCACCGTAAACAACGTTTGCACATAAACCTGTAGAACTTCGTGAATAAATTTTCCAATATGATATACCTATTCCGATACAAAATGTTTAGTATTTACATGGATATAATCGATATTGATATACTAGAAAGGGATCGACACTTGACTCTCGTGAAAGGAGTCGATTGTAGACCGCTCCGATTGCAAGAAGCGATTCCTATGGGAAATAAGTGGAAAATACCCGAAAAATATAGGTTAGCTTACGAAGCTTTAACTGTGAATACATTCTTGTGTACATTATAGAAAATTCGTTATCGTTAGAAAAATTTAAAATCGCTATCCTTAAAACGCCACATGGCGTCATGTGTTAACTGAATTCCTTCTATAGCGACCTTCTGCTTAGTATGAAATGAACAGCTCCGTGGTCTAGTGGCTTAGAGCATAGCTCCCAGCTCGGATGTCTATTTATTTATTTATTTATTTATTTATTTGGAATAACAACAGCCAATCTTAATCAAATTATAAGTTATGACTATAGCAATAAGTAATATAGGGCCAATTATAGTTATTCACCTATTAATATAGTTTCGTATAAAAGTTTTTAATAATAAGTACATATTTTAATGATACAAGACAAGTGATAACAGGCATGGCGACAGATTGTAAGTAGGTAATAATCATAAAGTACTTTTTAATTGTGCTATGTAAAAATGTATCAGAGAAAATGTCGCCAGCTCTTTAATGCTACTGATAACATTGTTTGTGCAAAACGCTTATACTTATACTTGTCGTGGGTTTGATTCCCGCGTTGCGGGCTAATCACCAGATTGTCTGACAAGAAACACGATCCTTGCATCGGATGGGCATGTAAAAAGTCAGTCCTGCGCCTCCCGCCAGTCGTGTCGGTTATCCGTCCCACTTGGCTACGAGAGTGAAGGAAGAGAGATTATTGCGCATACCCTTGTATACTATAAAAAGAACTCCTGAGTAGTTTGCCTGGTTTCAATGAAACCAGCCACCGTCACCGAAATCGGTGTGGGAGGCATTATTATTATTATGAAATATGAATTTACAAGCAAAATCTCGTGCGCCCAATGTGCGGGTCTTCTTGATTCGCTTGTTTGCTGATTATTATCCAATACTTTCAAGTTACATTGAAAACGATCGTAATCTGAATACCACGTTTTTCTTTTTTTTTACCCGCGATGCATATACGACGGGGTGTTATAAGTTTGACGTGTCTGTGTAAATATGTATGTGCCCGTCTGTGGCATCGTAGCTCCCAAACGGATGATCCGATTTTAATGCGGTTTTTTTTATTATTTAATGCGGTTTGAAAGGTTTATCAGTCGAAAGTGTTTTAGCTATCTTTGGTGGTAATCGGTTCAGGTCTTCAAGGTCATCAGTTCGTTTCTTGGGTGTGATAGGAATGTTACATGCTAAATTTAGTTTATATTTTATTTGGTATATGTTTGTAGCCACAAAATTAAGTAGCAGATTTTTCTATATTATATAGTAGTAGTTTTCTATATTATATACTTAGTATAATACTTCAAATTGAAAGATGTAGTCGCGTCTCGATACAATCGTCCACATTTGTATTTTATTTGTGTAATTTACTGTTTCCCACAAGGAAGTAAAATATTCCTTACATTAAGCTCAATATATTCCTATTGACCTTGAGCTTCCTTCCTCATTCCTTAAGTCGAAAGTTGTTCGCCCTTATACAAAATCAATACTATGGATAAGATATTCAATAATTTGATAGCCTTCTTGATGAACTTGTAATAAATACAACATACATTTAACACATAATATAAGATTTATATCGCATATAAGGCAATCAATAATATGTACAATGCCAATACTGTTTACAATATTGCAAGCAATATAAACAATAATAATATTATTATGGTCCGATGAATTAAAAAAATACCCGCCTGCAAAAAAACAGAAAAGTAACGCACTGAAAAGACTGGAACAACATTGTCAAACTAACAACTAGGTATAATCTAACTAGCTGACCGTGCCCACTTCGTTGAGCATAGAAACAGTTTGTGATAAATCGTTTAAACCTTCCCGGGACTTCCGTGAATATTTCAAGACTAAAAATAGCCGAATCGGTTTAGCCGCTCTCGAGTTTTAGCGAGACTAACGAACAACAATTCATTTTTATATATAAGCTGAAGAGAGAAGAAGATTAAACCTCTATGAGCCAAAGCCGAAGATAAAAGCTGAATTGTAATAATAAACATCATGTTACTTGAAATCAAACGAGAACCATTTTAAAATTATAAATCGTAAGAAGTTGAGTATGAGTATATGAATAATAATATACTACTTATCGCCAGAACTCATACAATATACTACTTATCGCCAGAACTCGTATATGATCAGGGCTAGTAAAATGTTTAACGAGATATCGCGGTTTCTTGTTGTAGACTTGTTTTGTACCAATGCTACAACTTTTAAGAAATATTACAACAATTTGTATTTTAATAGCAATAGACTTTACATTGTTTGCGTATCCATGGTATATTCGTTGTGTGTGTTTGCTTGCATTTGTACTGTCACTGGATTTGTGCATTTCCGTTGGTTAGTGCTGTCTGTTTTCGTTTTGTTAATGTTATTTTAGTATCTGTGAAAACTTTTAATTGGCCTTCCTTAACAACTGTTTAGCTCTATATGTATTTTAGCTGTAAGTTTTCCTAAAATAAAATAAAATAAAAAAAATTATACGCTCGAATAACAAGTTCTCGGCAGTCGGGTAAAATTGGTCAAAAACACAACACAAAAGCTGAATTATCTGCCTAAATATCCCACAAAAAGTCGGTTGTGTGGCCGCTACATTGTTTTCCTTTGATAAGGAAATTGGATTGCTTAATTAACTAAAATATTATAAGGCGTAATGAATCAGAAACAAAATGGCCGCCTTATCTAAATGCAAGATATTTTACTGTTTCATTACCTTTATCCTACTCACTTTACTCAAAGGATATCTTTGGGGGCTCATAATGCTGAAACATAAATTCAAATTGATCTCCATAAAGAATAATTCATTGTTAAATAAATAATTTTCAGGTAACAAGAATATTTTAATAACTTAAGCACGTTCTTCGTTACTTATTTTTAAATAAAAAGGTGTGTGTTATGTATTATTAGTATTATGAAAAATGTGTATGGATGAAGACATGAATGGATAAAGGTAATATGTCGCAAAAATTGAGTTTAAACTGTCATTAAAACATGTTAGGATATACGAGTGATGAGATGCATTGTTCTCACGATGTAAATCGAAACGACTTTCAATATTTACTTTTCTTTTCGTACACGTTGGGGCTAGAAATAGAAACTGGTTATACAATACAACAAAACAAGGTGTGATCTAAGATTTTGCAAGTACTGTCAATTTTCAAATAATTATCTTATATATAAATATGAATTGCTGTTCGTCGAAAATATTAAATAAAGACCCATTTACAACAATCAAACTTTTGGATAATTTATGAATGATAATATAAGCAAAAAAGTGATACGTTAACTTTATTATTTATAGTATACAAGCTGACCCGTGTAATTTAAACCTTAAAAAAACAATTTAAACCTTCTCGGGACTTCCACGAATATTTTAAGACTAAATATAGCCCAATCGGTTCAGCCGTTCTAGATTTTAGCGAGACTAACGAACAGCAATATTTTTTTATATATCAGAAGAAGAAGATAAGATATATTATATGGTATTTGATTATAAATAAATTAAGATACATGATTAAGTAAGAACTTCCGAATAGGAGCTAGCTTTGGGTTATTGATCTAGACTGGCGCAAACTTGCTGTGCTTTGCGTCTCGTATTGTCTATTATTAATTCATCTTGTGTCTAAGTTTAAGTTAGTTTTGCAAAACAAGTTTAAAGCAAACTTTTCCTCCAATTTATAAAGGTAAATATAAAGTACTTAATTGACTTTCATGACTAAATAGAATGGTAGCATGAAAATAGTCGTTGCCATTTTCATCACCACTGCGAGTGACATCCAATCACCGTAAACAACGTTAGGACATAAACCTGTAGAACTTCGTGAATCAATTTTCTAATATGATATACCTATTCCGATACAAAATGTTTAGTATTTACATGGATATAATCGATATTGATATACTAGAAAGGGATCGACACTTGACTCTCGTGAAAGGAGTCGATTGTAGACCGCTCCGATTGCAAGAAGCGATTCCTATGGGAAATAAGTGGAAAATACCCGAAAAATATAGGTTAGCTTACGAAGCTTTAACTGTGAATACATTCTTGTGTACATTATAGAAAATTCGTTATCGTTAGAAAAATTTAAAATCGCTATCCTTAAAACGCCACATGGCGTCATGTGTTAACTGAATTCCTTCTATAGCGACCTTCTGCTTAGTATGAAATGAACAGCTCCGTGGTCTAGTGGCTTAGAGCATAGCTCCCAGCTCGGATGTCTATTTATTTATTTATTTATTTATTTATTTGGAATAACAACAGCCAATCTTAATCAAATTATAAGTTATGACTATAGCAATAAGTAATATAGGGCCAATTATAGTTATTCACCTATTAATATAGTTTCGTATAAAAGTTTTTAATAATAAGTACATATTTTAATGATACAAGACAAGTGATAACAGGCATGGCGACAGATTGTAAGTAGGTAATAATCATAAAGTACTTTTTAATTGTGCTATGTAAAAATGTATCAGAGAAAATGTCGCCAGCTCTTTAATGCTACTGATAACATTGTTTGTGCAAAACGCTTATACTTATACTTGTCGTGGGTTTGATTCCCGCGTTGCGGGCTAATCACCAGATTGTCTGACAAGAAACACGATCCTTGCATCGGATGGGCATGTAAAAAGTCAGTCCTGCGCCTCCCGCCAGTCGTGTCGGTTATCCGTCCCACTGGGCTACGAGAGTGAAGGAAGAGAGATTATTGCGCATACCCTTGTATACTATAAAAAGAACTCCTGAGTAGTTTGCCTGGTTTCAATGAAACCAGCCACCGTCACCGAAATCGGTGTGGGAGGCATTATTATTATTATGAAATATGAATTTACAAGCAAAATCTCGTGCGCCCAATGTGCGGGTCTTCTTGATTCGCTTGTTTGCTGATTATTATCCAATACTTTCAAGTTACATTGAAAACGATCGTAATCTGAATACCACGTTTTTCTTTTTTTTTACCCGCGACGCATATACGACGGGGTGTTATAAGTTTGACGTGTCTGTGTAAATATGTATGTGCCCGTCTGTGGCATCGTAGCTCCCAAACGGATGATCCGATTTTAATGCGGTTTTTTTTATTATTTAATGCGGTTTGAAAGGTTTATCAGTCGAAAGTGTTTTAGCTATCTTTGGTGGTAATCGGTTCAGGTCTTCAAGGTCATCAGTTCGTTTCTTGGGTGTGATAGGAATGTTACATGCTAAATTTAGTTTATATTTTATTTGGTATATGTTTGTAGCCACAAAATTAAGTAGCAGATTTTTCTATATTATATACTTAGTATAATACTTCAAATTGAAAGATGTAGTCGCGTCTCGATACAATCGTCCACATTTGTATTTTATTTGTGTAATTTACTGTTTCCCACAAGGAAGTAAAATATTCCTTACATTAAGCTCAATATATTCCTATTGACCTTGAGCTTCCTTCCTCATTCCTTAAGTCGAAAGTTGTTCGCCCTTATACAAAATCAATACTATGGATAAGATATTCAATAATTTGATAGCCTTCTTGATGAACATGTAATAAATACAACATACATTTAATACATAATATAAGATTTATATCGCATATAAGGCAATCAATAATATGTACAATGCCAATACTGTTTACAATATTGCAAGCAATATAAACAATAATAATATTATTATGGTCCGATGAATTAAAAAAATACCCGCCTGCAAAAAAACAGAAAAGTAACGCACTGAAAAGACTGGAACAACATTGTCAAACTAACAACTAGGTATAATCTAACTAGCTGACCGTGCCCACTTCGTTGAGCATAGAAACAGTTTGTGATAAATCGTTCAAACCTTCCCGGGACTTCCGTGAATATTTCAAGACTAAAAATAGCCGAATCGGTTTAGCCGCTCTCGAGTTTTAGCGAAACTAACGAACAACAATTCATTTTTATATATAAGCTGAAGAGAGAAGAAGATTAAACCTCTATGAGCCAAAGCCGAAGATAAAAGCTGAAGTGTAATAATAAACATCATGTTACTTGAAACCAAACGAGAACCATTTTAAAATTATAAATCGTAAGAAGTTGAGTATGAGTATATGAATAATAATATACATACATACAATATACTACTTATCGCCAGAACTCGTATATGATCAGGGCTAGTAAAATGTTTAACGAGATATCGCGGTTTCTTGTTGTAGACTTGTTTTGTACCAATGCTTCAACTTTTAAGAAATATTACAACAATTTGTATTTTAATAGCAATAGACTCTACATTGTTTGCGTATCCATGGTATATTCGTTGTGTGTGTTTGCTTGCATTTGTACTGTCACTGGATTTGTGCATTTCCGTTGGTTAGTGCTGTCTGTTTTCGTTTTGTTAATGTTATTTTAGTATCTGTGAAAACTTTTAATTGGCCTTCCTTAACAACTGTTTAGCTCTATATGTATTTTAGCTGAAAGTTTTCCTAAAATAAAAAAATAAAAATAAAATAAAATATACGCTCGAATAACAAGTTCTCGGCAGTCGGGTAAAATTGGTCAAAAACACAACACAAAAGCTGAATTATCTGCCTAAATATCCCACAAAAAGTCGGTTGTGTGGCCGCTACATTGTTTTCCTTTGATAAGGAAATTGGATTGCTTAATTAACTAAAATATTATAAGGCGTAATGAATCAGAAACAAAATGGCCGCCTTATCTAAATGCAAGATATTTTACTGTTTCATTACCATTATCCTACTCACTTTACTCAAAGGATATCTTTGGGGGCTCATAATGCTGAAACATAAATTCAAATTGATCTCCATAAAGAATAATTCATTGTTAAATAAATAATTTTCAGGTAACAAGAATATTTTAATAACTTGAGCACGTTCTTCGTTACTTATTTTTAAATAAAAAGGTGTGTGTTATGTATTATTAGTATTATGAAAAATGTGTATGGATGAAGACATGAATGGATAAACGTAATATGTCGCAAAAATTGAGTTTAAACTGTCATTAAAACATGTTAGGATATACGAGTATAGTAAAGTATTAAGTACATTGATACTAGAGATGGATCTTTAGATTAATGAACTTTATACGTTACGACGTCAATTTGAAATCAATTTTCTCGAAATCATAATTTTGCTACATATCACCTTTATCGATTTATCTCTTCAATTATGGCTGAACGTTGACGTGACGTTGGAGTAGGTTGGTGGAGTCTCTCTAAATGACTTTTGTTCTGTCGAAGGTATTTTCGTGCGTGTTTTCCCAACAAAGAATAGATGGATTATGCTCCAAGTTACCTTAATGGAAGTCAGGTAACTTTCATACCCGTTTAATGGAACAAAATCATTGATATATGGTATTAATTCGGATAATAATAGTATAAATCATTATTTCACTTTCTCGAATTCACTAATCGAATTCACGAAAATTGTTTCCTGTGTGTTACGTTTTTGTATGAAACTAACACAACTTTAACAAAGATAACTAAGCAGATTTTTTGTGATAATTTGACATAAGCTTCGCTAAATGAAATAGAAATTCGCTCGTCATTTATCGAAGCTTATGTCAAATCCCAGACATTTTGTTTTCGAACTTCGTAAGCGATAAATAGCGATGGCATCTTGAATCAGGGCCCTGGTCTAAGAAGGTGTGAAGCGTCCACGCTTCACACCACGTCAATCTGGCTCCGTGCTAAGTATCCGAAGAACTTGTTTTACAGGTACCAGCTAACGGAAATATATTTAATACTTATTATTATATTATATACACACAAATTTAATACATTATATCCAAGACCCAGGAACTTTGAAACATTTTGTTCCCTCGGCGGGATTCGAACCCGCGACCTCTCGAGCACCAACGTGCTCAACCCTACGGAGGTCGTCAAAATTGACAGTTGGCTAACCTTGAACACGACACTAGCGCCAAATTTGTTTAAAATCGAGTGTCAAATTTATATTAGATTTTTTACAATATAGCTTTTTATTAATTACAACATTACATAATAATTCATAATCACTTTTGTATTCCGATTGAAATTGAATTTAGAATCATGATACTAAAATACTCTTGAGTAAGCTGAGGTTAGCTGAGCTGGAGTCCTATTATTATTTATAGCAATTGCCTAAGTAGTATATCACTCACCTATCCCACTATTTTATTACACACAGCTAGGTACTGTTGTGACCTACAAGCGGGATTTCCATCAGTACAGTCGTAAACACAACGTCTGCCAGCTGCAATAAATGTCAGGACTAACGCACTGCGTATAAAATCTCTCAGGAAAACGCGCCGGTTTAATTGTAAAGACTTAAGCTACTGTGAAAGTAAAATAACGTTTATATATTTTTTCCTATTATCACTTTTCTCTTACTGCTGCTAAATCTCTTCAAAATAGAACATTTATTTTTTAATAACTTGCAAAGTTGCAAACATTTCATAATAAAAATTTAAGATGTTTTTTATAGTAATTATAAACATATAAAAGGTTTTATTCCTTTCCATCTTTACTACGGTGGGCACTCTTTGTCATTATAACCCTTAAAAATTAGAATCTCCCGTTCCTATATAAACTTCCTAAAACTTTTATTTTATTATTGTTAATAATAATAATAATCATTTATTTCAGACCATAGATCCATAGTTATGTTAGTATTACACAAAGATTCTTACAAATATGTTAGTGGCGAAATATTTAAATTTTGTATTTAGATAAATCCAACGTCTCCATATCGGATTTTCAAATTTAATGGATTTTTGCCTTAAATATCTGTTGGAACTGTCCCTTATTTTAATTTAATTTAACTATTATATAAAAATGAATTGCTGTTTGTTAGTCTCGCTAAAACTCGAGAACGGCTGAACCGATTCGGCTATTTTAGGTCTTGAAATGTTCGTGGAAGTCCAGGGTGGGCTTAAACGGTTTGTATGCTCAACGAAGTGAAAAAACTAATAATCTTTTTATGGCTTAAAGCGTAAAAATCATTAAGAAGTAAAACTATTATGTAGTAACATTTGAAACAAAAATCGTTTTATAACCCAAGAGTAAACTTGGGCCCATTACAAATAGCGACAATTGTCTCAATCCGTATAGTGTGAAAAGACTTGAATAAGAATTGTTTTAACTCGCGAAATTTTTAATTTTCCCAACAACACTCAGGGGAAGGTAACAGTTTGGATATAACCGCGTTGTTTTTAATGCAGTTTGACCCACATCGTATTGTTTTAGACATTAATATTTAAACTGCATATTGTTGTGTTTCGACCCGAAAAATTAATGTGTTAAAGCTATGGAAAGTATGAATTACTGTCTGTTTACTAAGCTTTAAAACATGATAAACAAATATATTTTATACCTATAGTTTATCAAATATTCTATTATTATATTATAATTATTCTAATAGTGAATATATTATTGTATTCTATTTTTAGTGTTTACAGATATAAATGCATTAATTATAATTATTCTGCATGTCCTATCTACTATATTTATTGCATATCCCACCGTAGGGCTGCTGAAAGAATTTTTTTGTTAGAAATAAGCGGTAACTTTGTGTCGTCTTTCTTTGTAAACTGTATTGTTGTGATTGTGAATTTTCTTATTTGCAATAAAATGTTAAATAAAAATAAATAAATAAACTTTTATCAATTGTGTATTGAACAGTGTTCTGGTACCTAATAATAAATTTTTGCCAAGGACATCCGCAATCTCGTTAGTTTTCAAAGAAATAAAATATTAGAATCGATTGATTCGTTCGGTAGTTGCAATGCTACAGCTGACTGTGTCACACATATAATACACAATATGTCAAACCTATAACACCCTTCTTTTTTATCGGTTTATTACACACATAAATATTTATACATAACAATTTACATAGAAATACGACACAAAGGTACTGCTTATGTCTACATCTATTTTTTTCGTCTAGGAAACGTCTTCAGTATTTTTTATGTAAGAAAATATCGTTTAAAACTATAATTATAGTCAGGGTTCCCCCATACATTGTTTTCACTTGATTAGTATCAAGCTAATTTTTCTTGAGTAGCTGCATTTTGATGAAACGTCCATTCATTTTTGGATGGAACTCTCGATTGTGGTAGCTAACAGAGTTAGCAATGAAAAAAAAGAAATCTTAACTTTCGAGCGTAGGACCGGGATAACGTACCACGCAATTTATATGATAATTGTGTCTGCTGAATAACATTAATATAATATTAACTAAGTAATAAAAACAAAATCAGCTGGTTACTAATAATTTAAGATATTTTTTTTGTTTTTTTTTTATACTAATCAAGTGAAAACAATGTATGGGGGACCATGACTAATACTTCGAATTATTAAAAATATTTATCTAATTACTTTACGCACAGATTTCATCAATTTACTCGAAATCTGATAAACAAGTTCAGGGAAGCGAAATGAGTACATAACTCAAGTAAAATTGACTTATCGAACTCACGTCAGTTAGCCCGCAGTATTGACATAGTGTTACCCTATGAAATTATTCAGAAAAATCATTAGTTTCTTACTTACCTATTATATTTTTATAGTTTCTTTTGCTAAAGAATAATAGAATTATGTACATAGTCAACTTTATTTACAATTTTATTACCATTAAATATTATACTATTGATACACCCACAAGCTCTATTTATGTATGCTACTGTTATATTTTAATGTTGACTACTTATTATGTCAATTATGCTATTTTAGAAAACCTGTATACTGAAGGCCCAGGCTAGTCAAACACATACAATCCAACACTATACACTTACCATTTATCTAATTAAAGTATGCAAACTATTGATTACTTTCACTGCCCTCGTTTTTTGAACAGACTTAAAAACGCTTCTCGGTTTTTTTTCTATCAAGTGACTTTAAAACGACGATGACAGAAACAATAATTGAACAGCTGTGTAAATTATTATTTTATTAGTAGAGGCGATAGAGTCCATTTTCGTTTGAAACTGCAATTCCACTGAACGCCCGGAGCAGTACTTTGCTGGTTGTCGTCAACTTGTACTGCTTTTCAGACATATCTCACTAACAGATGTTTGCGTTAACTAGCTTTGTCATCATCATCATAAGACACTGATATGCTTTGCATTAACCAACAAAGCATGTCAGTTTCCTATTTAGGCCTCTTCTAAGGATGAATTTGAAAACTACACTAGCGTGTAGTAATTATGTAATTTGCGTAATTTTGTTACAAAAACTCCTAAAAATTATATAACAAGCTGACCCGTGCCCACTTCGATGAGCGTACAAACCGTTTAAACCTTCCCTGGACTTCCACGAATATTTCAGATATTAAAAATAGCCGAATCGGTTCAGCCGTTTTCGAGTTTTATCGAGATTAACGAACAGCAATTCATTTATATATACAAGTAAGTTTTAACCTTTTTTCTTGTTTGTATTGATTTAGTAGATTCTAACAACTTAATATTATTTTTATATCACATGCGAATAACAAGTTTCTTCGTTTCGTATCAAGTTATTGTCCCAATTGAATACAAAATTTTCCTTTAGCCTTTCTTTTTATATAAAAGTAGAGTTCAATTTAATATTTCATTTCTATGTTCTTGCGACACTTTATTTTTTACGTTCAAGATTTGTCGCTTTTAATAAAACTAGTTGTGATTTGTGTCACGTGTCATGGCTCGTCTGTGGAGATGATGTATATTTGATGCATATAATATTAATACCTAGATGTGTCCTCATAAAAACGTATCACACAGCAACTAAATCCATGTAGGCGTATGTCAATTTCGTACAATTACATTCGGTGACTGAACAAAAGTTGGACTAAAATATGTCTTAGTTTAATTTTGGTCAATTTCTCACCCGTACACTTTTAGGTGTTAATATTATATGATATATAGAATCAGATATTCGAAATATAAAAATAATTAGAAACAGCTGAAGGACGATAGACAAAATAGTAGGACACTAAACTTATAACTTGCATTAGAAATAATATTAGAAATAACAATAAAGTAATTTGTTTGGACTTATTAATATAACAACAATTTTAAACACATATCGTTGTTATTACTCTCCGTTAAGGAAAAGTACTTCTATGTTCCTTATTTACAACTATCATTTCATGGCTGGGTTTAGGTGAGGTTTGTCATAAAACCTAACCCTAACTTAACCTAAAATGGTTTAGGCATTAAGTCTTAACCCAAGTGGATTTGAGGGTATAGTCTTATATACGTTAAAATCCTATAGGTAAGTTTTCTGCCACGCACAGTAAATCTCTGGAATTCGTTGCCATCAGCGGTCTTCCCCAACAACTGCGACATTGAGTTATTCAAGAAAAGAGCATATTCTTACCTGAACGGTAGGCAACGCACTGGCGTCGCTGGTGACCGTGGGTGGCGGTGAATCACTTTCCATCAGGTGACCCGTCTTGCTCGTTTGCCTCTTAGCTGTTATAAAAAAAATGTCTAATCAAGATAAAAGTACATGATTGTACACACACAGACTGTTAGAATATTTATATGATGTGTCGATACGAAAAAACGTACAAAATAAAAAATAAAAAACTATCGTGTAAACTTATACCTCGCCTTCGTGGTCCAGCGGCTTACCTCTCAACTCAGAGGTCAGACCTCGACCGCGGGTTTGATCCGAACCTTGGAAAAAAGATTGATTTCAATCTGGCCACGACAATTCAGTCTGATTACTCAATTATCTGTCATGAAAGGTCATCCATGCGCCGGATGGGCAAAGTTCTATGCCTGATCTGGGTTACGAGGTTCAGAGTTAGAGAAGAGAGTTGTGTACTGCATACACACTTGGGCTCTATAAAATGACTCATGCACATCTTAACCTAACTGGTATGAACGAAACGAAACTAGATATAGATGTTGATTGACTTGTTAAGATCATTTACTTTCACTTTGTCAAAAGTCAGTAAATAGCGCCTTATAACAAAGATATAATACAAAAGTTCCTACATTTCTTTGAGGGCATTCTCAAAAGAAACAAAGGCTAAAGAAATGAGAAGAATTTTTGCACCGACATGCATGTTTTTTCATCATTTTCATATATCAAGCATATTTCTATGTTTTCATAAGAATAAAGTCTCGAGACGGTTGCTTTTCCGGCTACGAAAATATTTGTAAGGAATTGTACTTTTATAAACGGCTAGGTAATACTAAACAATTCTTAAAGTAGGTAATGATAGTATGGGTTAAACTATTATGAAACATACATAATGTAAAACACTGGTTAAGTGCGAATCTGTGAAGGGCACTATATATTATTATATAACAAACAATAACACTTCACATACCCCAGTAAATTAATTATTTATTTGATTCTCTTCATAATATTTCGTTGTAGCGGTAGCAGAAATTCATCGTGTATGAAAATGGCTATCAAAGATCATAGTTGAAGAAAATGGTTAAGATGGATAGATTGACAAACATACAGACGGACAACAAATACCTATTCAGTAATAGGGTACAATGTCACCTAAATATAAATTAAGATAAATGTGTGGAAATTGTACTACATCAGACGCGACAGATTTTGTGTGCCTTACCGCCATGAGAACGTGGTCTAAATAATGCAAAAATACATGGTAGATCCTACCCCCTCATTTGTATTACGTAATAAATTTGTATTACGGAAAACAAAGGCACCTCACGTTCTCACCGCGCAATAAATAAAAACAATGACACATTGTCATCATATTTAATTTAGTTAATATTATGATCATATTAAATTGAAATCGATGTTTTACTTTAAAATTAACATTTTTTTAAGGGAGACTCCAGACTGGTTTAAATAATAAAGTTAGAGATCGAATTTGCATTATTGATTCTCGATTGGGTCAATACAGACCCGTCATCAAGCTATAATAAATGCATATTGCAGGCGGAGGACTAAAATAAAGTTAGACTTAAATATTCATCGGGGTATAATTGGGCATTTGACCTTCTTTGCCTTAGATGAATTATTGATAAGGATATTCTTTCTGTTTCATATTGCTGGTTCACAGTGAGTTTCTATCGATAATGTATTTGCTTTGCCACAGTCGTTTAAGGAGGGCAGTTATTCAAAAAGTATGATAAAGCGAAAACTTGTTAATACTCTACATCATAAATATATGCGGTTGCATTAATCTGTATAGGACTAATCTAACGAACAGGGAGAAGCGGTCAATGCTTGTAATGTTAAGGGCGTACTTCACCAAGCAATATTAAAGTTAATCCTTCGTTAAATATCATATTGTTCCTCTCGTAATTTCTATCCTTGAATGAGAAGGCACGGTATTTTAACAAGCCGTTAAAACTAACATGCGATGGTGAAATTGGGATTTTAGGGGGTGTTTCACCAAGCAATGTTAAAATTAATCATTCGTTAAATACCATGTTGTTCCCCTCGTTTCCTATCAATGAATGAGAAGGCATGGTATTTTAACAGGCCGTTAACACTAACACGCGTTGGTGAAATTGGGACTTAAGGTGACAAAATGGCGGAGGTTCCACAATAGGTGAGAAACCGGTGGTATCTCATTCAGAAACCATCGGAGTAAAAATTTAAAAGACAATGTACAAAACAGATGCTATAAAAAAAACCTTCAAATGTTTTATTCATTTATATCCACATTTCCACACATATATATTATATTGATGATTTGATTGTATTATTACGTTTGTTTGTTTGCATTATAGAGGATCCTGAAGTACGGGGATAGTTTTAAGTTAGTTATACACTTTTTTTGGATAAAATCAGAAAAAAACACGATCTTTTATTGCTATAAGAGAAAGAGAGAGCAGATCTTTCATTTGATTTCAAAATGACCCGAAATAAGAGGCAAACGCATCCCTAAGCGCTGTATTCCATCAAATTCCAGCACCAATGGATGCCGTCAGGAAATCAGCGTAAAATGGTGCTGTTCTGTAATTATTTCAGCGTTCTGAGTACTGACAACCCACTGAAATCACATTACGATACTAAGGTTCAGCTCACATTGGCGCCGAGTCGAAACGTCAAATTTAATAGTAGTTAAAATTTATGTGATTTAGTGTCAAATTCACCAACACATGTTAAAGTTAACCCTTCAACTAAAATCATGTCTCGTATTTTGTGTCAATGAATGAAGAGCATGGTATTTTAACGAGCAACAACACATTGTCAGCGCTAACAAATGTTTGACTGAGGCTACTAGAGTTAAAGATTTTATTGAACATACCCTGTAAACAAGGTGACCCTATGAGGCAATGTAAATACTTCTGCATCTACTTACTGTTTTATTGTTTTTTATCTATACTGTTGTTAATTGTTGACTTACATTTTGTTGTATATGTTTTTAAACGACTTCTAAAAAAGGAGGTTTAGGCCGTGTTTCACCTAGCAATGTTAAAGTTAACGTCATGTTAAAATACCATGCCATCTCATTCATTGACAGGAAATGCGAGAGGGATAACATGATATTTAACATGGCGTTAACTTATACATTGCTTGGTAAAACTCGCCCTTAGGGTCCAACCCGATGGTAAATGTTAACTGTTATTTATTTTGAAAATTGACATTAAAAAATCAACTTTATGTTTTAATTTTGAATAAAAACTTTCATTTATTTATTTTGTCACATAATATAGCATATTATTTATATCTATTTTCATCGTTGTTTTTCTTTTATTATATTTTTTACACATTAGTTGTACAAAATATAGCACTGTGTACCGACAAGACTTTCTATCGAAGCTATGTTTCTAAACATAGCTTCAATGGAAAGTATTTTCTTTCTTTTTTATTTTGTAGATATATTGTATAGATAGATATTAAACTACTAATATTTTAACAAAACTAGAGATACTTAAGTACAGAAAATATTATGATACGAGCATCAACGCGCTTTCACACAACCACATTACGGAAATAATATAGAGTTGAATATTATACTGTAGGTGACAAACTTGACGCCTCCATTCTGCCACAATGTGAGTTGAGCCTTACATCCCAAACTCATCATGAAATTGAGTCCCTCGCTACACGAATTCAACTAAATGATATTACTTTTTAATGCAATTTAAATTATATTTAGATGCAAGTTTGATTTCATATTTTTAAAATTACGCTGAATTTGCTGAAATACTGAAAAAACGAACAACGAAAATATTGATATTCGAAAAACTCTATTGAAGATCGAAACCATTTATTAAAATAAAATATTATTGGAATTAATATTGAATAAAAACTACAGGGGGCCTATTACAAGCTCTTAATTCCAGCCAGCTTACGCCATACAACATGGCTGCCTGGAATTTTTGTATTACGATCACATAATAACTGCATGATGACAGCTAGTCAGCGGACACGTGATACTTGAAACGAAACCAAACTAGGGTGGATCCATTCAGAATAACATGTCGTTGAAATATGAAAAAGAACAAGGTAACTAGTTTAAAACCGTATTATTGAATTGCTTAGAACCAGGGTGGTATTGTAAAAGATCATAATACGGCCCATGGTATTTTCAATAAACTAGCATGTCAGTTTCAGTAAATAGTTCATATTATAATAATTAAACAGCATTACATGATGAACTGATTTACTTTGTAATATTTTTTTATAACTTTGCTACATTTTCTGAAGAACCATCGATTTTCCCATCTTATATATTATTTTTTAGATCATCATGTAGGACAGTTCTAAAAGCTAAATCTTGCCTAACTTTTTAGTAAAAAGATTTTCAGGGGATCGTTTACACTAACCAGATTAAATGTAGTCCGTATTAATGCAAACTCATGAAAGATAGTAAAGGAGTCATAACCTCCACCGATATTCAGAAAACTATGTGTGGATGACATATTTTCAGATCTATCGCCTCTAATTCAATGAAAGTGCACAGTTCAGTTCGTTCGTCAGTTCATGTGTGAAATGAGCTGATCCAGCTCGTAATAGCGTTTAAATTCGATAATGCCAATACTGTGTACCAAATTGCCGAATTATCGGAAACTAGAAAACTGTTTTGTTAGAATTGTAATCACAGGTTTGCACACGAAACTGCGAATCTGCGGGATGAAAATTTCCAACGCAGAATGCGATGCAAGCGACAAAGGATTTAGCAGAGAATATTCTAGAGACCATCATTCATACTGACCATGTTTACCAATGTTATATGAGGAATGATTTATGAGTTGTAATATTTGTGTTTGTTAGAATTGAATAGGTTTTGTTACTACTATAATGCTTTGATAAAATTTGGCACATACCAGGTGTAAAATAAATGAGTGATAATACTTTAGGGTGTGTATGTGCCTCCTATGTAGAGTATACTGTGAAAGTACCAGTCCGACAAGACTTACTTTTGACTTTCATGTTTGTATTAGAAATGCCCCAACATCATAAATGTTTCCTTAAAATTATTAAGAAAAGTACTTCTTTCGGCGCTGGTACTTTCTTAATAACCTCTATATACGACACCCATACACACCCTAAAGTATAATCATTATTCACTTATTAATATTACAGCCTTCATATTAAAAATAACACGGGATCTTTGTAATATCAGCTGCTTACTGCTTAAAATAATCGAAGTCAAGGGCTATCTTTTTAACCCCTAACAGATCGGTCAAATTATAAGTGTGACGTGATCGATAATGTATGAAAATAATATGTTGCAATGAGCGAACTCGTAATGATTAATTATCGAATGTATCATCATCAGTTCGCAAGCATTTTTTTTTAATTACGTCGTTTAACAAATCCATGACCTAGGAACATTAAAAAAAATGTTACTTTGTCGTGATTCAAAACCTCAACCACCGCAAGCAACGACGCGCACATCACTGGGCCACAGACTTACCGTATCTTACCATAACTCCCGCATAATGCCGTTTATATTTACATATAAATATACCGCCGAAACACACAAATCTTCGCACAAAAACAAAAATCCTCATTTCGACGAAGTTACTTCACATAAATCTCAACAAATGTCAACACCAAAACATTCCTTTCAAAGTCGTAATATAATTTTCATGGTTTCATTTATGGTACAATTCCGTGCATCCCGATCGATCGTAGCCGCGCGTGACTTATCATGTAGCATTTTTTTTTATAAATGGAAAATAAACAAATATTAAATTAAATGCTAATTTCTAATGTTATGAAGAAACGTCTTGGACTACATGGCGTAAATAAGTTTTTATTTTTCGAGGGGGAAATCTTCATAAGATCATCCTAAGCTCTCTTGGGGACAAGAGCTAGGGATATGTGGAGATTTTTACCCACTAAAAATACCTCGGTGGACTTCTTCAACGCTATAGGGGCAAAAGAATGTCTAGAACGCAGGAGAAACTTTTGAATAAATATATTTGGTCGAATTCTTTTTCTTATTCATAATTCTCTCATCGCGTTCGATCACGAAATTGTACCTTTACCGAACGCAATGAAAGCCCGGAGTAGATTACGTCGGATGAAAATGTGAAATATTTAATACCTACTACCTAGTTAATAAAATATCAGTTCCCTCTCTTACCAGTAACCGAGTTCCTTTGAATAAAAAAATACTATCTACAACGTCAATATTTGATTCCAATCTCATACGAAGAGCCAATGGTTTAATGGCGCATGCCGGCAAATGCCACGGCTTCACAGAAAACCGTCGCAGTCATGTTATCAACCTTTCTGGTTCATGGAGATTAGCTCGGTCTCACAGAAAACCGCCGCGTTAGACGTTTCTAATGGATATGGTGGCTCCAAGAAAAATGCCACGGCCTTACAGAAGCCCAGCGTGTGAAAGACATGTTATCAAACAATGAGCTGGTTCATGGAAAAACAATCATGAAACTCAAGAAAATTGTCATGAAATATCACCCGCGCTATTTCGTCAGATAAAAAGGTCTCCTGCAATATTTAGATTGTAAACGCATTGCATTGGAACATCATTTTCGGTCAATTAAAAAAAAACTAGTATAATAAGATTTGAATTGACATTTAATAATCACACTTCTAACGCCTTTGCTAGTAATAAATAAACCGAACGCTCCATTTTGTCAATAATGAACGAAGGTTGGGTAAAGTACCCAATTGGCATTTAGGGTTAGATATTTATGGACGCTTTAAATAATTTATATACTCATTGTTATTTAAACTAAATTGCCTACAATGGCGCACGAGATAAAGTTTAACACAAAAGATTAGGCAATTTACAATTTTAGATATATATGAAGCTATTTAAGTGTGTAGTTTAAAAAAGAATCGATATTTAGATTTCTTTTCAGAATAACGTATAAATAATATAATATTTATGTAATAATTATAAACAATTTAAAACCAATTTATGTACCTTGCGATAAGAAAGTTAGCCGATAATATTTCGTATACAAAATCGTTTTATTAGAAAGAGATGGACAACAGTTGCTCATAATTTTTAATCGCATGAACAGTCGCGCTTGGACGTGTGCTTCTATAGTATAATATAATAGCTCCCCTCACCGATTTCGGTGTCGGTAGCCGATTTCATTGAAACCAGGCCAGCTACGCAGGAGTTATTTTATAGTGCCCAAGTGTGTGCGCAATACACAGAAGCACTCTCTCTTCCTTTTACTCTCATAACCCAGTGGGACGGTAAACCGACACGACTGGCGAGAGATCAGGCGCGGGACCGACTTTTTACATGCCCATCCGATCTTTCTTGTCAGACAATCTGGTGATCAGCCTGCTTTGTCCTAACCAAACTTGAAAACAACATTTTTTGTTGTTCCAACGCGGGAATCGAACCCACGACCTCCGGGCCGAGAGCGTAGCTCTGAACCACTAGACCACGGAGGCTTCTATTGTGACAATACATTGACAAGCCTGATGTTACATGGACGAATACTACAGAAGGCTTATGTACACTGTACAGCAGTGGACGTCGTAGCTAAAACTACGATAGCCAGTTATCACTGCTCATTTCCTGGCACATTTCATAAAACATAATCCACGTATTGCTCGAGGCACTCTGAGAGCACTTCCGCACTATTTACCTCTGGATAATCAAATGTACGTTTTACATTTTGCTTTTGTATCTTTTCAAATGATACATATTATTTCCTTTTATGACTTATCATGTCTAAAGAACTGGCTTTTCTAGAAAAATATTTTTAAATAATATTTATTTCATAAGATTACAACAGAATCTGAAGATAATTAAAAGATGTTAGAAATAATTTTTAAAATAAACGAACATAAATTTTAATAATATACTTTATACGTTGACTCAAGTTAACGAAATACACAAAAATACGTAATAAAATTTCAATGTCGTCACTATTTAAGTCCCCTTCTACATAATATTTATTTCAGATACATTAAAACAGAATATGTACCACAACTAAATATAATTAACCCCTGACAAAACAGGGTTGTAATAAGCTAAAAACTGTATCTAAAGATAATTAAAATATTTTTTTTTAAATAAACGAACTTATATAATTTACTTTATATATTATTAAAATTTCATTGACGTTACTCTTTAAGTCTATATTCTGTAGTCATTCTATATTCTGAGTCCAGCTACATTTTGTAGGACAATTTTTTAACCGATTTCGCTACAGATTGTTCCACGATACAAAAATACGAATAATAATCATTTGCCTGTTTCTTCGTTTGTGTATTTTTCACCTACGAAAAGTAGATCAGAAAAAGCACCTATATGATGAAAATCCCAAAACACTTGATATATCTCATACAAAATATTTCGCATGGTCCGTAAAGCAAAACCGTCGGCCCTTGGGGACGTGAAAAAGCTTGCTCTGCGCGATTTCATCAACATAATTTGTTTTTCGTTTAATCGAATACAGAACTCAGTTAAAACAAAATGATATGAATTAATATTAGATTAATCTACACTCGTTAGTCAAAATCTAAATGGAATAAGAGGGTTTGTGATAGTGAAAATATTTGTGTTATATTTTAATTAAAAATAGGTAAAAAAAGCAATTCAATGTCATCTTACTGCAAACGAAACATTAAATAGGACCAAATGTATGTGCCCAATGAATACATTAATTTAGTCGATTTCTGTGATACACAATAGTAATTTTGCTGTAAAAAATCTATGATTATTTTGCCTGGTCTACCGTAAATTTGATAAAATATCATTCAAATCAGCCCAGTACTTTCTGAGTCTATATAATTCACAATTCCATGTTTCCTCTTTATAAACCTTTAGCTACCGATGTGGTCTTTTTGTCACACTAGTACCAACGTAGGGCCTGAGAGGCCGTTAGTATAAAACTGAATTTTGTGAAAAATATGTAAAATATATATCAAATTATAGTCTTTATTGTTAATTTGGGTTCTTAAAATGAAATAAAATATAAAAATATTAATCAGCTTTAATAAACTTTGTAACAAAATGCCTTAACTTCGTTGGCTACGTTTTTTAACTAAAAATGACTACTGGACTAATTTTAAGATAATTAAAATAATCTCACTTATTAGGAACAACAAATAATACTTTTTCTTACACATTAAGGTTAAATCTACAAAAAAAATAAAAAAATAATTGGAAATGCTTAAATAAAAAAAATGTCCATGAGCCAAGTTACACACAATCAGGGCACGTTTGTTTAGCGCACTGTAAACAAATATGTTTTTTACAACAATAATACTGATATGTGGATTTTCTATTTAGTTTAGGTGGGCAAGATGCACATATTTTTCTTGTTTTTACTTCGTTAGCTTCACTTTGAACGGTATCTGGCATATCAGAACCGAGTATTCTTGTTATACTCATACGCAGCTCGCGAGGCAAACGTAAGTTGACGACCCTTCTCTTCATATGCTCTAAAACTAATCTTCAGGTAAACGGCGTTTACCACTTGACGTCCCGGGTTAATCCATTTTTCAAATAAATAGTGATGTATGTCTGTAAAAAACACTTTATGTTAATAAAAACGCCTGACAAAAAATCACGTAACTACCGACGTTGGGCCTGTGAGGCCGCGTCGGAATTTAAAATTGCAATAACTTACCGAAATTGTCGTTGCCGGCAATACCACCATACTCAACGGCGTCGGCGCAACTAAACTCGCAGCTACTTAGAAAGACGGATCTCTCCCGCGCGGGGAAGGGGTAAATCCAACGAAATATTTACCGCCCGCGGCCTCACAGGCCCCACGTCGGTAGTTAAAGGTAAATGTAGGTATAGGTTAAAATACTATAATGCTCCGTACAATATACTCTACTCCAAATATTTGCGAGATAAATTAGCGTCAGCAAACAAACCAACTGAGATGCTCGGGATGCAATCTTTAGATGAATTAACTTAGCTGTGTGCACTAAGCTTTATTATTATAAAGCCATATGCAGAATAGACCAGTTAAACTTTATTAAACCAACGTACTCGTAAGCCACAAAACATTTATTAAAAAAATGCATGTTTATACAAGTTCTCGCAATCTGTGCGTCTGAGTGTGTAACAGCCAAATGCTGAAATTAAGAGGCGCTTGTCATGCCGCCAAGAAGTGACAGTGACAGCATGTAAATAGGAGGGCTCCTAACTTAGATTATTGAGTATTTCAGTGTTCGGCCTTAAGGATGGTATTTGTAAACAGTAGAGGATCGGACGGATTATTTTTTTCATTGCATAAATTATATAATAAAAGATTTTTTAATGTTTTGAATGAATATGAGTAAGTATTGTAGAGCATCCAGCATCGTCACTCAACCTTCAAATGCAAGCGAAATTTCAATTTAAGCGGACTAGAGGAAGTTTGTGAACTTTAACGTACAATATTTCATTACACACACGGGGACACGTTGTAAATAAATTCTTGTAATAAAAGTCTACGAAGTCTCTTAATTTAAGTTACCCGCGAAGATAAACTACGCTGTTCTTTTAAATTCTCCGCACGTTTTAAAAAGATTAAAGATTTTTCACTTACGACAAAGTAGATTACCACAGAGCTGAATGTATCCTCTTAGGGTTACTGCACATGAAAAACTTTAAACTTTGTTTAGAATGTAGCACTATTTTTATATTTTCACAGTTTATTTCTTGGAATTATTATTTTTACGTGACTTTCATTACATTTTTATTTTCAGTTTTTATAACGTAATATCACACATAGAAAGCTGAAATTTATAAGTGTATGTTTGTTACTTACATGCACAAAAATCTGGACCAATTTTGATTATATTTGACAAGCATGAAGTTGAAATTCAGTTAGGCTATTTTTATCCTGGAAAAGTGTATTTTCGTGAGGACTGTACTGATTCTGTGGGATACTGTATATGCGTGGGTAGACGAATATGATGCTGATACCAAATGTGCCTTTTATCACCTCGACGTAGCCATTAGTAATGAGTGGAAGTAAAGTTCGAATTAGTATACTAATTTGAACTTTACTTCCACTTTCAAATTAAAAACTATTTAAGCAAGAACATAATGTGAAATATATATAAATACTCGAAAAAAAACAGTAATATAACACTGATCTCAAAAACTGTAAACCTCCATTTGTATTGTGAAAATACAGCGCGTGATAGATACGTTTTTAAAAGCTTTTATTCCTCACTTATTGTTAACGCAAAATGGCAAAAATTTTTTCAGCCATTTCGTATTTAATCCTTGGTTGTGCAATCGAATAATTTCCTTTGTGAATTGTAAAAAATATTTTTTTAAGGTTTTTTCTTTCAGTATTATGAAATGAACTAAATTAATCAATTGTTTATTTTAATTGTCAATTTACGAGTACAAAGTAGAGTGCGAAATAAAATAAGTTTCTGACACTTCAGTGGCAAATTTGAAGCAAAAGTGTATGTAGTACAAAAAATTTAAAGATATGTCTATTACTAGTTTGGCGAGATAAAACTTTGAATCGTACTATTTTTCTTTGAATAAAATCTTATAAATATGAAAATAAATTGCTGATCGATAGTCTCGCTAAATTCATGTTCAAAACTCGAGAATAGCTGAACCGACTCTGCTATTTATAGTTTTGAAATATTCGTGGAAGTCCAGGGAAGGTTTAAACAAATTGTATGCTCAACGAAGTCGGCACGGTCAGCTAGTATATTATAAAAATGAATTATTGCGGATGCTGCTGTAATTAAATTGAGATTGAGAAAGGTTTTTTATAGAGATTATATAAAGGTTTTTAATATTTCTCATCGGCGAAAATAATAAAACGCCATTATCGAGCACCTTTCGCACTCATTCTCAACAAAGAACTATCATTATCATGAACCGTATTAACATATAAACGAGATCACTGGCTTCGATATTGGCACTTCTCGCTGGACCTTTTATGTCTCAACAGATAGATAATTCAAAACCAATTTTTTAATGATTCATAAAATATGCACGATTGATTAAAAATCGGGACTTGCATTTTCATTTCAAAACAAAGACGTTAATTGGCCAAACATTCTGTAATAATAATTTCTTATTTAGCTAAAAAAGACTGGCAATAAAATGTGTCTTAAGGTGAAACTGAAACACAAATTAAAGAGCCTATTCAGAGGCTGTCACCATCACTTCTTGGCGCCATGACAAGGACCAAATCACATGATTTAAGCGCCACTTAATTTAAATATTGTTTTAGTAATCACATGATTTAAGCGCCATTTAATTTAAATGTTGTTTCAGTATTTGGTCGTATGAAATCTAATGATATAAACACAAATGAGGGGTATAAAACCAAAATCCGCTATAATGCTTCTGGATCAAATTTGAGTTAGCACTGTTAGAAATCTCGTAAAAATTGCTTTAAAATGCTTAGCTATTTTCGTACCAAAACCCGCTTAAACATACATAATTCTGCCCACCAAAAATAGTTTCAAAATCAAAATCCCCTGCATCAGTGCATACCAGTATCAAATTCCGATTAAGCTGAAACGTTTTTTGTGTCCTGTAATAGTCGTATTTTTGAAAAGTACGTTTTAGTGGGTTTTTATATGCAAATCTTCTGGCTAATAATGTCGAAATAATGTCAAAGACGAACTGCAAAAATGTTTGATGCTAGTTCTCGAGTGAGCTGTCGACCCTTTGTCTCAGTTTTAATTCCCCTTTGAATGGCGCTCGCCTTTTTCACCTTCATAATTTCTATCCCAACAGCATCTACGGATGGAGGGATTATGCTGTCATTCCGTAGTTGCTATTCCAATAGGAGTTTTGATTAACTTTGTTGTGACTAGAAGTGGTATGTTATAATATTATTGTGACTTTTCTATTATTATCGATAGTATCGAAACAGTTTGTAATGAACCGTTTAAACCTTCCCGGGACTTTCACGAATATTTTATGACTAAAAATCAGCTTATGTTTAGCCGTTCTCAAGTTTTAGAGAGACAAACGAACCGCAATTAATTTTTATATAAAAGAGAAAAAAGAGCAATAAAACTCTATAATAAAAAGGAATTGAAATAAAAGAAAAGTAACGAAATTTTTGATTATAAACAAGCAGTTTCTAAAACTTGGGACCAAAAATAAAAAGAAATTGAAATGAAAGGAAATTAAATAATTTAAGATTATAAATAAGCAGTAATATAACTTGTGATCAACAACAAAAAGGTATTGAAATTGAAGAAAAGTAACGAAGTTTTAGATTATAAATAAGCAGCGAACACTTACAATTACAGCTACCGTACCCTTTACTCTGAAAAAAAAACTGATATTTTATATCTAAGATACTTTACCATCATTTTAATGATACCGCGGCATTTTCACTTTCATAAAGGTAGCTGAATTTACAAATAATATGTTAATTTGAAACAAAATACAGACGCAATGTCATTAATCAAAATCACATACACAGAACGCGAAGCGTGCGTGTGATATTATAATTAAGCCATCATTTCTGCTTCCATCATAAACGCTACCGTAAATTTTTACGCGCCATTTTATAGTTTTCCGATAGTTAAAGATCTGGAAAAGTATTGCAGACCTCCGGATGTCAACGCTGTAAATAACGCCTACTCATAACGTTCTACTGTTTTAAATGACTCACTGTACTTATCCGTAGGGTGCCGGAGAAAGGAGAGCACCTTATCATCCGCCATATTACCCGTGGGTATCGGAAAAAAGGACAGAGGGAATATATATCCAGAAATAGGAAGCAGCGTTTCCGGTTCCGACATTGTTATTATTTGAAAACTGTCCTTGCCAAACCAACTGCCGTATTTTGGGGGAGGCTTAATGTCCAGTAGCGGTCGCCATAGCTAAAATGATTATGATGAATGCCGAATAACGAAACGCTTATTAAAGTGAGAGCTTCCTATTCACATGCTGCTTGGCGGAATGACAAGGACAGCATGTGTGATGTGACTTGCGCGTTATTTAACTATCGGTTTCAGTATACGATCATCAATCTATGATTGGACAGTACTACTAACAAGCATTCGTTTTTTTTTTGTAGTTATTTTGAATGCACAACGTTATCATTAATTGTATAACATGGCATCAGAAAAAGAAACGATAGTTTGTATAGGTATATTATACAGTAAAATACAGACTGACGGGTACGATACTTTATTATATTTTCATATTGATGTACAATTTATATGCAGACAGCTTAAAATAATAAAAAAAAATATTTTTCCGTCTGTGAGGCCTTTAAGTTGAGACTAACATTAATTTTGGAAGTTTAATTGCTAACGTGTTTTGATAGATCACATAACTAATAATTTATTTTTTCTTTTGTCTACAGGTAATGATCCCAGAATACAGGACATTTTATTCTAAGTATGTACCAAACTGAAAGGGTAGTGTTGTTGTAATAAACAGGTATGATTTTAATTTATAGGAAAAAAATGCAAGTGACTTTCAAAATAACAAGACAGCTCCTATAAAAACCATTGAGGAATTTCCCTGCCTGTTCGGCGTCTCGATTTCACTGAGATGTCATCATCAGATCCTGATTTTTTTTTTCATGGTACCACCAGCATTATCTCCTTTCCAACAAAATAGGGATCATCAAGATCGGTTCATAAACGATGAAGTTAACCGCGAACATAGGTACAAAAAAAAATATATGATCAAATATTTTCCCTTTTTGAAGTTGTTTAAAAATGAGGAGTAGTTAGACGTAGCTCAGATGTTATAATATCAACATAGTATGAAAAATATAACTCTTGCAATAATACCATAAGTCGGTAAGGCTTTAGGGAGTTTACCGAAGATTAAAGGTTAATGTGGACTGGTGATAAGGAAGCCCCGAGCCTTCTCGAGTTAGAAGGTCGTGCTGATAATTCGGGATAGTTTATGGTCCAAATATAGGGGAACTGTTCGTCTTACTCAGCAGTTTGGATTAAGTCAACTTAGTGAAGGGAGAAAATAGGTTAGTTTGGGACAGTGGTGACCTTGAAACTTTAATTGATATCTCTAATTAATGATATTTTTAATATTTCTATTCATTTTTAACCGATTACGGTGAAGCCAGAAGAATAATAATTGATTTTTCAATCATTATTGTTGGTCTTAAATTCTCATAATATCTCATCCAGCCCTAATAATAATAATAATAATAAAAATAGTCATCCAGCCAACGTTAGATACTTTAACAATTAAGTAGGATAATTAACATAAAATATTCGTAATATCATAACATTGACTTCAATTATATGAAAAAGATTAAAATAAAGTTATATAAACTACCAATTTGATTTAACCCATTACTCCTTAAACTCGATACAGGTCCTTCCTCTAAGACTTCGTTTGTCCCTTATCAAAGACCTCCCAAAGGTGGTCTTACAAAGTTAATTCAAAAAGTGATGTGATAAAGTCCTCGACAATTATTATTATTATAGGAACACAATAATATTTTCCATATTCATTATTGTTTTAATAATAATTATGCTATAGAGTTCTGTTTTTAGTAATAGTTACGGGGCCATTTTAGATGGATAATTTATACTATTTTGTTTATTTTTTGTAACTATTACTTGTTAAAAAAAATAGATAAAATATTAATTTACCTATAGAATACACCTGATAGAACATCTAAATTGAAATCTAAGACAATAATATTTTACAAAATATGATTGTTTGTTGATTGAAAGAAACATTTTCACTGTTATGAATTCGTAGTTACTCATAAACTTAATTATATATTAAAATCGTATTTTTTCTTTCTTTTTATATTGTCATAGTATAGTATTGTTATTTTAGTTTTAGATTAAGTTCTGTTTGGAATGGCATTGATTAATTGTGTTTCTACTTAAAACTAATACCTAGTAGTTAAATAATCATTTAATCATTTAATCATTTATTCAATCACAAGAATGCAGTACAATATAGATATTATAAAAACACAATTATCTGTACATTCTACCATAACATAATGGTGTGTGAGTAGGTATAACAACCCTAATATAGTAACTAAAAAAATTGCTTACTTAAAATGTCATACAATTTATACATAGTTATACATAGACTAACACATTACATAAGGCATGATAATTTCAACTACACATTGTTCAATTACTACATAATCATTCAATAATAATATTGTTACAGAAAAATGTCAACTCTTAAATCTAATCTTATAACTAACGATTTACATTTTAAGGAAACAGCGATTTATTATTATACGTAAAATACTCATTAATATTGTAAAAGCAGTTTTCAGCTAGCCATTTTGTCAATTTTCTTTTGAACACATTATACGGTAAACTTTTAAACTCGACAGGTAAAGAATTATATATTTTAATTGTTTGTACGTAAGCGTTATCTTTATATATACATATTTAATTTACATAGTGGGTAGTAGATCTTATATTTGTGTCTTTCATTTTTACGTCCTAAGTCTGATTTAAGTTCAAAATATTCGGGGTGTAATCTTACAAAAATACAAGCTTATTTGATGTACATACATGTTAGCGGAAGTATGTTATATTTTTTAAATAAAGGTTTGCAACTATCCATATACCATGCACCAGAAATCGCTCTAACGCACTTTTACTGCAACCGAAAAGCCTTATCTATCTCTGCAGAATTTCCCCATAATAAGAGCCCATAAGAGAGTACTGACGATACGTATCCGTGGTAAGCACTAAGCGCTGCGGCAGTGCTTACAGTTTGTCGTAGTCTTCTGATGGCGTAAACGAAACGATCTAATTTTGTACATAAGTATTCAATTTGAGCTTTCCAGTTGCAGTATTTGTCCAAGATAATACCGAGAAACGTAGCAGTATTTACTTCTTTAATTTTAGTGTTATCATGATAAATATTTAGATCAATGACTTTTCTTTTATAATTTTGAAAATGTATTAATTGAGTTTTATTGATATTTATTCTTAAATTATTATTATTTAGCCAATTAATTACTTTATCAAGAGTTTTGTTAACGTTGCTCTCAAAGTTTTCTATATCTTGACATTTGATTATAAGCGTCGTATCATCTGCAAATAAAATCATTTTATGCGTAGTTACACTAGGTAGATCGTTAATATAGAGTAAGAATAGGTATGGGCCTAGAATACTTCCCTGTGGGACTCCACATTTGTTAAGTTTGAAGTCTGATTGGTTGGTATACTTCTTGTTGTTAGAAATTTTGCTTATCTCTACACATTGGTAACGGCCAGATAGATAGCTCTTGAACCAATCATTAGCAACACCTCTAATCCCGTATTTTTCTAATTTATAAAGAAGTAAACCGTGATCCACATTATCAAAAGCCTTGGACATATCCAGTAATAAAGTCGCTACAGGAATTCTGTCATTAAGGGACTCCGTGACAGATTTTAACAAATCAAAACAGGCTAAGGTTGTACTACTATTTTTGCGAAATCCAAACTGAGTTTGTGTAAGTATGTTGTGACTTGACACATAATCAGAGAGTCTATTTAACATAATCTTCTCAAATATTTTTGAAATTACCGGGATTAACGTTATCGGACGATAATTATTAATGTCAGTTAAGTCACCTTTTTTAAATAAGGGTTTTACAATATACAATTTTAGTTTCTTTGGAAAAATTCCCTCTTGAAGGGATAGATTTATAATATGGCTCAAAGGTTGGCATATGTATTTAGCTATATAATAATAATTAATAACCTCAAATATTGTTACCTATTAGTGTAAACTTTTAATTGGCTTTTTTAATATATATTTACGTTTTATTACTGTCATTTTTCATAAGCTGTAAGTTTTCTGAATAATTAAATAAATAAAATGAGTACAAAGTTCTGTTTTGTCTACAGTTCTACGGGTTTCTGCCTATATATAGAAGCAAAATACAAAAAATACATGATAATGACGTGATGATGAAAACAAATTATGTCAAAAATAAACGATCACGTCAAAAAAGAAATAGTATGTTGATAAACGTGCGCAGAAATCTTAAAAACGGAAAACATCAGGTATCACGTCAAAATATGTCGATAAACGTGAGCGCCTCCCTCGAAGTTCACATATCGGGTGGCTTTCGTGTGTTCGTGACGAGACTATTGAGTTTGGAGACTATGAGAAATCAAAACTAACCGCTATGGATTTCATTAAAATATAATGTTTGATGTATGTTTTATTTATTTATTTATTTATTTATTTATTTAAGGTCGTATTAATATCTAGGTCATTTAACGACCACCTTAAATACAATTATTACTCAATTATATTTATACATAATCAGTTTTATATATTTTAAAGTACAGGTACAACCTTTCCCATTCAAACATTGCTTTAAATTATTTGGTAAGTTACAATTTATTTTTCTAAATCAAATTCTACACAATCTATAAGTAAATGTGAAACAGATAAGTCAGATCCATACTTGCATTTATTTATGTCTTTTTTAGTAATACGATGGATATGAGTTATGTTAGTATGTCCTATACGCAATCTAGTAATCACTACTTGGTCATTTCTACAATTAAACGAAGATGGTGACTTTTCAAAAATAGAATTTCTTGCCCATAACAATTTTGATGAATTATTTGTTTTCCAATTAAGATCCCAGAGATTTTTAATTTTATATCTTACATGTTTCTTAATATCAAATATGGAGGATTTAACAGTACTGAAAATATAATTTTCGTTTGTTTCATTTTTAGCTTCTAAATCTGCTTGATCATTACCGACTATACCTTGATGGCTTGGTATCCATGATGTATGTTTTATTTACGTACTAATAACAAAAATAAACTACATGTTCCAGACACAATCATAATTTGACTCGCAGAAATTCTGGTGCATTTGGTTTTATAGGATACTCCTTTGAATGAGTGAAATATGAGTAGGACTTTTCTATGAAACTGAATGATACGCATACATTTTGCTGCATTCAGTTCGTTTGGCCTCATCCCAAGTGTGACAGTGATAACTGCACAGTTTAATTAACAAACAGTAGACACAGATCAGACCGGCCGAATCCACGAAATTAAGTAACTAGATGCTACATAAACGCCAGGGACCAAAATCATCGCGATAACGTCGGGATCAGGGATGAAATATCGCATACGGATACGGATATTAAATTATTACGTATTATCCGTTTATTTCGGATAATTTCGGTCACGGATATTAAATTTTGTTTCCTTTTTACAATAGCATAACTCTTATTTTGGATTCGGTTACGGATAATATTTTATATCGGATATTTGATAGCTTCAGTTATGGTTACGGATCTCTCTAAAATCCCTGGTTGGGATAACGGTGCCTTTGGCTGACGAGGTATTTAAGAGGAAACACCACGGTTGAGAGAAATACAAAATAGGTATTTATAAAATCTATTGCTGTCTCGCAGTGACTTAGCTAGCCAGCACTAGCGCGATAGAGAAAACTGCAACTTGGACTGAAATTATCTATTAAAAGTACCAGAAATCGACGTTTAGGGGATTCCTATTTCCTCCTCCAAAACTTAACCGATTTAATTTTTTTTTTGTATTAGCTAAAAAAAGAATTGAGCTAGGTTCCTATTTTTTGCTTTTCTTGTTTATTGTAGTCAAATCTGTTTTCTAGATATTTAAACATAGCGGAGAGTCTGGCCATTTTTTTTAGGTTTTTAAACGTCCATATCTCTTTAAATAATTAATTTATTAAAAAAAGGAAAAAATAGGGACGTACAAACAATATCCATAAATATTCAGGAAAAAAATTGTTACTCTAGAGGTGTTATCCAGGGAGGAAATAGAAATCCCCTAGACCCCTATTTTTGTATGGAAAAAATTTCGTGGTGTTTCCTCTTAACTATGATGTTTGAATATGACTCAGCATCTTATATCAACGTAACAAAATTATTGGACAAGTAAGGGAAGCACGGTGAGACTAAAATCATCATTGTCATCGTAAACAATTTTATGTATTTTATTAACTAGTTATGCCTGCGACTTCGTTCGCGTGGTTTTTGAGTAACTTAAACCGTTTATGCAACGCACGCAACGAAAGTCCCGAAATGTGAATAATTTTCCCCGTTTTTGCAACATTTCTCACTGACGCTTCGCTCCTATTGGTTGCAGCGGTATGTTATGTAGCCTGAAGCCTTCTTCTATAAATGGACTATCCAACAAAAAAATATTTTTTCAATTTGGAGCAGTAGTTCCTGAGATTAGCGCGTTTAAACAAACAAACAAAGTCTTCCGCTTTATAATAATAGTATTGATTGTAGACAATGGCCAGCATAACAATTATATCTGGAAAGTGTACGGACATTAAGTATGTACCTAGTTTATTTTTATAAAAAAACTACAAACAACTCTGAAGGTTTTGCACGCTGGCAATGGTAATATAAATTCATTTTACATATTAATGCTGTTACACGTCCTTACCACTCCTACGTTGGTGTTTTTCGTGAGCACTGTGGAATAGGAGTCACGCACGTTGTTATGGGTATTTAAAACGAACTACGAAAAACGTTATGACCTTTATACGTACTCATTGTTTGCATAATTTTATCAAATATTATCCGAGTACGGCGAAGGCAAAAAAAGGGTACTGATTTTAAGTGCAGCTACACCTGATGATGACTTAGTCGAAATCGTACGTGTATTTTAATAAATACTATCCGAGTACGGCGAAGGCAAAAAAAGGGTACTGATTTTAAGTGCAGCTACACCTGATGATGACTTAGTCGAAATCGTACGTGTATTTTAATAAATATGATGTTAATTAACTATTAAAGTAGGAAAAGTGCAAGTAGTTTGTGTATCATAACTGAGTAACATGTATTTCCATAAACAACCTACAGTACATTCAATAACATAATATGATTTCAACAGTCTATGAATGTAGGTATGTTTTTTTCAAGATTCATAATAATAGCTCGGGTAAAATAGGCACAATTTAAGTAATCGTGTTAGAGCTGTGGATAATATTATTTATTTATTTATTTAAGGTCGTATTAACATCTAGGTCATATTGTGGATAATATTATTTTAAATCTTTATTGCTAGATTATGCTTTCCTTCCTTTATTGTTAAGTTATACAAATGTAGCCGAACTAGCTTCTGAAAATTCTGACAGCTGTAAAATGTGATTAATATTAATTTTGGAAGAATAATATTTATTTAAAAAATGATACATATATCGCAGAATGCCATTTTTAGATTTTTATAAAATTCACACTTCAGTAGGTATTAAAAAATCTAACCGATCTTAAAGCGTTTTTAATAATAATAATGCCTCCCACATCGACTTCAGTGACGGTGGCCGGTTTTATTGAAACCAGGAGTTATACGCAGTTATTTTATAGTGCCCAAGTGTTTGCGCAATATACATAAGCACTCCCTCTTCCTTCACACTCGTAGCCCAGATGGATAACCGACACGACTGGTTGGAGATCAGGCACAGGACCAACTTTTTACATGCCCATCCGACGCATGGATCATCCTCCTTGTCAGACAATCAGGCGATCAGCCTGCATTGTCCTAATGAAACTTGAAAACAACATCTTTTGTTATTCCAACGCGGGAGTCGAACCAACATTTTTGTTGTAGGTACTAACGCGGGAATCGAACCCACGACCTCTTATTTAGAGCTAGGCTCTAAACCACTAGACGACGAAATCGTTTTGAAGTACAGACATATGAAAAGGGTTTTCCATGTCATTTTGAAATGAAAAATGCAGTTCTTATCTGTTAATCGTTTGAGTGGGTCTATTGTGAAAGGATTTTAATACTGTGAAAGGATTTTATATCTTGAGTCATTCAAGTGGTTTTAGAGCCTTAGAGTTTTAGAGTCGACTTTTACCTCACTTTTTATGCTCCATTAATTTCCACGTCTAAACTTATACTTATCTTAAATGAACTTCATTACCTATTTGAATTGGTAGTTCACTAAATCGCAATTTTTCCGAGTACTTTTTCAAGTCTAAACATTTTTTTGATACTGTTTTTGCTTAGCTTTTTGCGTAAACAAATAAGAACAATAGACAAAATTCACACTCGACAAATAAGTAAATAGATTGTATCGCAGTTAGTGCATTCTCAGAAGTTTACAATCGAAATTGTTCAAGCGAATGTCACTCGATTTACATTTTTTTGCTATGAAAATGAACTTCAGACTTAATGTCCGTACACTTTCAGTCGGATATGAAAATAATTATTGTAATGTCTTTTTTACGTTTTTACAATTTTATAAAAATATAGGTAAATATTATATTTGATGAAATTGGAATGAACAAATAGCATAAGGTTCTAAAATTTAAAATTTAATAATTGTAATACGAGTTAGATGAAATTATCTAACTCGTATTACAATCATGAATAGAATATTGAACTTAAAAAAAATCTCTGAATTGTCAATCATAGAATGAAATGATGACGAATTATAGCTAGGAACAACTCCGATCACGTTGGATTTCAAACATAAACAAACTAGATCAAAATCGCATCATCGGTTTGGGAGCCACGATACTTATAATACCTCTTTTTATGTCTAAAACTTCTAATTTTATCTAACTTATATTATAATAATTAATAGAATATTGAACAAAAAATCCCCTGAATTATGAATTATATCTAGGAACACCCGCAATCAAACATAGGTATAATAAACATAAAATAAACTAGATAAAATCGCATCATCGGTTTGGGAGCCATGATACTTGTACTTTTTTGTCGTGGATTAAAATGATGTGTCAAGAAAGTCTCGCAACCCGTCGCGTGGCGACTGCACTGAGGGTGCGTAAATCATCGCTGTATTAATAAATTGCGGAGGCGAAATTCCTAATAAAGTCACGAGCGGTAAAGCAAGGTCAATAAATTGTTCCTTTTTTCCCCGAGTATCTTATCAGACGTAATGAGGAGGCTGGGGGACATTATGATCTAACTTTTATTCGGTACCCGTCGCTGCGGGCCTCAGGGACACCAAGTATCCTCTTAATTTACGATTTCTTTATTTAATAAGTCTTTTTCACCCATAAAGCTATTTGAACCCTCGTGAATCCTGGCTTTGTAATATTTCATTAACGTGATAAAACTTAGTTTACAAGATTGGAGCCTCTACTTTTTTACTTTAGTATTTACAGTTATGGTTTTGGTCGTATTAAATATTTTTTAAAGTCCGATATACACATTGAGATAAAATTGCACAGTTTTGTAAAATTTTACGGAGATACTAGCTTTCCCGGCAAACTTCGTATTGCCTTATTAATTAATTGCTTGACATACTGACTGCAGCGCCACCTATCGGTTCCAATTGTAAATCTAAACCATTCTCGAATCTCCACGAACACACACAAAAAATTTCATCAAAATTGGTCCAGTCGTTTAGGAGGAGTTCAGTCACATACACACGCACACAAGAAATATATAATATATTAAGATGAACCACATAGGCCATATACAATCCTGTTGACATAGTATTTTTAATTTATTACAGCTTATAGAATACTTATCTTATGAGTTTTTAATTTAATACCTCTAGGGTTTTTTAGTTTGTAGGTAATTTGGTACGAAACACATTTGATTAGGTATAAGTAATAATATTATTTTATAATTTACAGTTTTACCAAATTATCCTTCTGTGTTATGTTATGCTATTTCGTACTAAATTTCAAGGTTCTGAGAAAAAAGTCTTGATAGATAAGTAAGTGATGCTATAATATTTCCGTTTTATGTACAAAACCCGAAAAATAGTGATTTTGGCCCTCGGGTCTTGTGTTGCCGGCCACTGTGTGCAGTTTAGTCGTTACGTGTATAGCATGCATGAAATACCTAATAATCAGCTGAAGCCGAAGCATCTACACTCGTGGTAAATAATAATAATAATATCTATGGACGCTTCACACCACGTCAAACTGGCCCCGTGCTAAGTATCCGAAGAACTTGTGTTACAGGTACCAGATAACGGAAATATATTTAGTATTTTTATACTAAGTATAAACATATTTAAGATTTTTATTATGTTATGTAACACAAATTTAATACACATCCATGACCCAGGAACATTGAGAACTTTTTGTTTCCTTGGCGGTAGTCAAACCCGCGACCTCTCGCTCGAGCACCAATGCGCTCAACCACTATGCTACGGAGGTCTTCAGTAAATGTTGAAATAAATAGTTTTGTAAGAAACCCAAAATCCTTTAATTTTACTCTAGCAACACCGATTTAATTTAGTAAATGTGTTATCTGTAGGGAGGTATATCCATTGTACGATGAAACAATACCTCCGATCGGCGTGTAGATTGCATTGTTTTATAATTTAATTGATGTTCGTAAATGCAGTTTATATAAATAATTGAAAATGTCGAAAGTACAATATATTGAAAGCTCGACAGTTGCATGATAGTGAATATAATTGCGATTTTCTCATTATAAATGAAGCATTCAATGTTTTTCGTATACGTCTGCAAATATAGATCAACTAGCTGCGCTTGAAATTATAAAGGACGTTTGTTTGTTCTGAAATTCCAAAGCACTGAGGCCGTGTTTCGCCAACTGATGTTAAAGTTAACGACATGTTAAAATACCATACCATCTCATTAATTAACAGGAAATACGAGAGGGATAACATGATATTTGACATTGCTTTAACGTTAACTTTAACGGTAACGTGGTAAAATCATGCTACTTATTACTGACTTTTTACTATTTCTAACTATATTTAATTCCAATCCGATCCAAAATAAAATCAAATTCCAATTTTGATTGATTGGAATTAATTTAATGTAAGGAGGCTGGCATAAGATCAAAATTTCTTAACACATATTATACAAACGGTGCACTCAGTACGGACCGCAACCGCGTCTGCAGTCGACACGATCACATCTTTTATGTTTAAATTTTGGGGCGTACTAAACGGAATGTTTAAAAAACTGTTTAGTAACTAGACAATCAGCAGATTCAATATCTGCTGATTGTCTAGTTACTAGCAAGGCTAGTTACTAGGCAAAGCTTCTAAGATATTGCTTGATATTCCTTCAGTTGATTTTATGTTCAGGCTGACATAATATCTAGGTATGAGTACGTTAAGGACACATTTTATAGCTTGAAGCGCATTTCTCCCATCGAGTAAGTACTCAAACGGAGAAATGCGCTAAATTCGCCTACGTGGTCGGTAGTTCAGAGCTTCGCTCTCGACCCGGAGGTTGTAGGTTCGATTCCCACGTTGGAACAACAAAAAAAATTGTTCTCAAGTTTGGTTAGGACAATGCAGGTGCACCTGATTGTTTAACAAGAAAGATGATCCATGCGTCGGATGAGCATGTAAAAAGTCGGTCCTGCGCCAGTCGTGTCGGTTATCCGTCCCACTGGTCCACGAGAGTGAAGGAAGATAGAGTGCTTCTGGGTATTGCGCACACTTAGACACTGTAAAATAACTTCTACGTAGCTGGCCTGGTTTCAATGAAACAGGTCACCGTCACCGAAATCGGTGTGCCAGGCATTATTTACTTAGCTGTAAAGCTCAACTCACACTGGCGCGAAACCGAAGCATCATGTTTTTGACCATAGATAGTTTTTTTTTAAATATAATTTCACAAGTATTGTTTTCAGATTTGCTTGGTGTTTGTTTTGTAAAATATTTTTTTATATAATGTTTAAGTTTTAATTTCTTTTATATGATATTTATAGTAGTTAAGATCAGCAGCGTAATTATTGGCAACAAATGTTTCGCAGTTTGGCAATTTTAATTTTAATTATTAATTCAAATAAATTTCATGATAATTGATTTCATTAACTGTCGCAAACGCCTGTTTACTTCTTCAGATATATCATTTTATCTGTAAGCTTTATTTGATTTTATAAATGTATCGAATGTGGTCTGTTTAAAAAAATGTATATATATATTATAAATAAAATAGTTTTCGTTTATCACGCGTTTTTACGTTTTTAACCATATTTCAATAATACAAATGTATTTGTAACCTTAATAATGGCAAAATAGAGATGAATATTATGCTATAGGTGAGTAAATGACACCTTGGCTTTGCATCGATGTGAATTTAAGCCTTATGAAAATAGTGCATAATATAGTCAGGGAGCAACAAAATTAGCGAAATATTTAATCGTAGATGTTTTATCGCTTGGTGTTTTTGTTACGTAAATGTATAAGTTTCCTGTTTGCCGCCGTTGCCGCTGTAGGTCCGCCTGCGTTAATACAGTATCCTACGGGAACACAAAACTAATCTGTTTTATCCTAAAAGACTAAGGGCGTGTTTCACGAAGCAATGTTAAAGTTAACGCCATGTTAAATATAATGTTATCCCTCTCGTATTTTCTGTCAATTAATGAGATGGCATGGTATTTTAACATGGCGTTAACTTTAATATTGCTTCGTGAAACACGGCCTAAAAGTATTTCCCACTTTCATCAGAATCGGTTAAGCGCTTAATGTGTGAAGAGGTAACTAACAGATAGATGCACTTTGTAATTTATAATTTTACTAGCTGTCCCGGCAAACTTCGTATTGCCTTATTAATTAATTGCTTGACATACTGACTGCAGCGCCACCTATCGGTTCCAATTGTAAATCTAAACCATTCTCGAATCTCCACGAACACACACAAAAAATTTCATCAAAATTGGTCCAGTCGTTTAGGAGGAGTTCAGTCACATACACACGCACACAAGAAATATATATATTAAGATTTGCATAATATAATCACTACATAGTATAAAACAAAGTCGCCTTTTCTGTCCCTATATCCCTATGTGCGCTTAAATCTTTAAAACTACGCAATTTTGATGCGGTTTTTTCCAATAGATAGAGTGATTCAAGAGGAAGGTTTATATGTATAATACATGCATAATATACTAAGGCAACATAGCTAATTTTAGAGGTTTCTAACGTGATGTCGTAAATTAACCTATTTTAGCAAAAACGCTGCCTAAACCCTACGAGTTAGATCAAATTAATGTACTACAGTATTGTACACCATAAAAAGGTCTACAAAAAAGTCCGTGATGGTATATGTTTATCTTTTAGGGATAACCCACATTAACCATTTTTATTGTTTACTTTTTACGTGAAAAAAATGGCTTATTTACGAAGCTATTTTAATCAATACGGCATTAATCCTTATCGAATTATGTACCTTAAATACAGTGTGCAATTAATATAGATCAATATGGTTCCTTACAGCATGTAAATTAAACAAATATTTTCGGAGATATTACAAATTTAAAAAAAATTGTATGAATTTAGATATTCCAAAGATAGCAGGAAATCTTCATAGTAAGTATAGGGAAAGAGGAATTGTTTTACTCCAAATTTAATGCGTGCAGGCCAAGGGCAGTAATGAATGAATCAAAAATACTGGATCGATTTTAATCATGTTTTCATTGAGTGACATAGGCATATATATTTTATGCCCGTGCAAAGTCGGAGCGGGCCGCTATGTTTTTATATACAACGTTCATAGTTTTTCTGTAGTGTATTTAATTTAGTATCAGCATTGCACCCGTGCGAAGCCGGGGCGGGTCGCTAGTAATAGTATAATTAGTAGTTGCTTAATGTATGTTTATTATCAATAACACAAAAAACTCCTTAAAAATAACGTATATAAATTGAAACTATTTTAGGTAAATTATTATTATCTAAACTATAAACTAAACAAGTAATAAAAAAGGCTATATGTAAAAAACTATATCTAAATCGGCGGCCGCTGGTAATGTACCCAAAAGACTGACAGTATTACCTCGCTGTATCGCTAAACTGATACGTTGGCCGAGGTAAGCGCCAGCCCTTGGGTCATTTGTCTTTTCCGTGAGTCTTTTAGATAGGTCTTTCAAAAGGCGTTTAGCACTGGGACCCCATGGACCCAAAGTCTCGACACCAAAAGGCAGAAAAATGTATCCATCGCCGATGGATTCATATTTCCGCCTTTTGTGGGTCTCGGCGTGTGCCGCCGCCGCCCCCGCCGTCTTTGCAGTGGCCGTCACGTGTGACGCTGCCAGCGTATCCACGCAGGTAGCGTCCCACACCAGCGGCTTCCCGTGGCTCCATGGTACCAAAGACATACCGTCAGGTCTCCTGCCGTCGTCACGCACTATACCGTTCGGCTCGAGAGTGGCCGGTACGTTGACGGTGGCAAGAGCCCTGCGGATTATGTCGTTTATGGAGGCATGGCGAGACTGACGGCCGGCACTGCGACGGCAAGACAGTCCATGATGTCCCTGGCGGTCCACCTTGGCACCACAATGGCAGAGATGGGGTTCGTTGATGGCGGTACCTAATCGAAGGCTAACTGATAAAGAAAAAGTGTGGTTATCTAACAAAGTTCCGATATTGGATGACGGGAGTGCTTGGAGCCAGTATCCCGATTCTGGCTCAGCGGACGCTAAGAGGCGGGCGCGATCAGCCGGGGTGCAGCAATTTAACAGGTCTGAATGTGCCAAATTAAGTAGTGGTTCATCCCAATTCTTTTGGATGTGGGGTTGGACTGGAATTTCGTCTGAGCAAAGACCACGCCAAGTAATAATGGCTTCCGGTAATGAGTCAATACCCACGCAGCCTAAAGAATTGGAAATAATTTTGGTGAAAAGTTTATGGATACTATGAGCTGATGACAGAAAAGCAGGAAGGGAGACACTGGACACCTTCCTGATGCCTAATCCGCCAAACCTAATGGGGAGAACGGCTTGGATCCAGGAAGTGTCGGAGATATTGCAGTTAAGAACATTTACTAATGTGTTTTTCAAGGTGAGGTCTAATTGTGAGAGAAAGTTAGGAAAACTCCATAGTGGACAGCATCTAAGAACGTACATTAATTTGGGCACAAACAGACAGAACCGAATGATTTGATATGCCATGTGGGAATTTATTGTAGTAAGTTTGCCGGAAGATTCTGAGAATTTATGATTTTGTTCCGAGATGAAGGAATTATAACCTTCACTGAGTATGGGAGCACCTAGTAAGCGAAGGGACTCTTTACTGAGAATTTTGATATTAGGAGCCAGATTATTGAATTTAGGGGTTACTTCGTGCCAAATATCGAGTGAATCGTTAATAAAAAGCTCACATTTAGAGAAATTTAAGTCCAAATCAATGGATTTAAATTTCTCTGTAATGACTTGGAGATCTTGTAGGACTGAGGCTGTTTCTCCACCGATGGTCCCGTCATCCAAGTACCAGACGTTAAATTCTGAAGTGAGCGATGTAATGATGGGATGAATGGCTAGGCTGAATAAAGCGGGGCCTAGGGGATCGCCCTGCTGGCAACCAGTGGAGGAAAACAGGCGATCATTTTGGTATATAAGTGTTGAATCCGCACCATAGCACTGTAAAATATAATCATAAATCTCGGGCACGTGATTTTGAACTTCTTTTAGCAGAGCACTTCTAGAGACAGAATTGAACGCATTTTTTACGTCCACTTTTAGCACCACCTGTCCAGATTTAGTTTTCAAATATGTGCGAAGGGCGTGGACGGCAGCTTCACATCCACCCTTACTTCCAAAGCCAAGTTGGACAGGTTGAAAGGTATCGGCAAGTTTCCGTGAAATACGTGTGCAACAGATTTTGGAAGCGATCCTTCTGTAAGTGCAGCCAACCGCTATAGGGCTGATGCCACCGTCTTTCTTTTTAAGGGCGCATAAATTGGCACCATAAATTATGCCCGTTATTTCTTTCGGTACCTTACCAGATAGCATAAGGTTTATTAAGGCTGTTAGGTCTACTAGAAGCGCCCCGCCGGAGTCCCCCGAGACACCTATTAAATCTTTTAAATGCTGGGGACTTAGACCATCGTGCCCACCAGCCGAGCCATTCCTAAAATACATTATGGCGGTTTTTATATCTTTTACACAGGCCTCTACGGATTGCACAGCAGGACTGAACGAAGGTGGTATGCTGGGCGGTGGAAGTGATGGGTGTTTTTCATGAAGGGCTTCTAGTGTATGTGGGGAGTATTCGGCTATTGTGTCAGTAGAAAAAAGCAGATTAGCGGCACCTTTTAGGTCGCCGTCACTGACCTTTGATTCTATTTTATGTTTTATATTATTTGTTTTACGCACAGGTTGTGGCGTTCGATTGCCATTAAAAACGTTAGTTGGAGACGGATTGATGGCATGAGTGCAGTTATGTTTAATGGTAGATGTAAGTGATTTTTGTCTATCCTGAGCGGCATGCAGTATATGAAAAGGGAAAGTAAGAAGATTTTCAAAATTTTGGCAACAATCGGGATTAGAAATTACTTGTCTTATGAGTGATGACAAATTTTTGGCTACTTGGATCCTGGCACCTTTTGGAATTCTTTTTAGGATGGGAATCGAAGATTTATAATTACATATTTTTTGCCAAAAAGGAATTGTTGGTAGTGGAGACGTCGTCGATGTGTTAATGGGATGTGTGGGATGTTGCTGTATAACTGTTGAATTGTGATTATGAGTTTTACCTAAGTGGATGTTTAGGCCTCTTGCCCCTTTGAAAGACCGGTTGCAAAATTGACATTGTTTGAAGTTACTACTGCAAGACGTGCTGGCGGCTGCCGACATATGTAAATAAAGACTAAAAAAAAAAAAAACTTACATAATATACTATAAGTACCTAATACAAAAACTAAAAATTATAAAGATATAGAAACTAAGCTATTTAAAACAATAATTAATATTATAATAAGTTAAGTAGATATCACCCGGAACAAAAATATGATTATATAATATTCATCTTCTGGAGATTTAGTTGTGGGTTAGCCATTTTCACTGATTGCTCCAGTCGTAAGTTTCATCCAGTGCTTGGTTACGGGGTAGTCAGTAGTCAGGGACCACAGATTATTTAAATAGGGTCGTTCCGTATTTTAGGTTCGTTCCAGGTCACTGTTCTGCGTACATACGTCATCGACGGTAAAAACAATCCAGCCGGGGAACCAGGCGTTGATAGACTTTGGAAATAATTTGTGGGATTATTTGAGGTGTTCCACACGTATTTAATTTGTTTTTACAAGAGTATTCCGCTGAAATATTATTTATTGTTGCTTAATTATCCTAGATGAAGCCTAAGGCTAAATGGTTATGAGTCATATTTTCTAGATGATGATAAGAAATGTTTTTCGTACGAAATTCACAAATTTTCTTAGTTATTTTGGTAAGATTTTTCATCTGGAAATAAAATTTTAATTTAAATTTTAATAAGAAATGTATTGACCAAGCCCTGTGCTATAAAATATTGAATATCATTCTGCCCCCGTATGATGGATTACGTTCTATTTCGTGTGCGAAAACAAGTCTCACATAAATCATGATATGATAAACTGTATTGTGTGAGGTCCTTAATACTATACAGTTTAGATACGAAATACAAAATAGAATACAGGAAGGCAATGAATTTCTTGTTTTATCATGCTTTTTTAAGCTTGGGTTGTATGAAAACGATTTGGCCAAAATTTATATTATGTAGAGGTAAATACACCCTGGATTGACCATGTGATTACAAATAACGTACGTCACAGAAAACTAGTTTAATCTAAAAGTCTAATAAAAAAATGTCAAATTAAAAGTAGCTACCCAAAATACTTTACCATCTTCTGCAAAACTACTGGTCGATAAATAGAGCGTCTGCCTTATGTCTATCTGATAGCACTCGTGGAATCAACGTCCTAATCAGATTCTCGTTAGTGTTTTGCTGAGTCGAGCCTAACGAATGAATGGTGAATTTTGAAACGCTATAAACCTTTGTAGTTACTACAGAACCTTAAATACAAGAATGCTCTCAATCGAAGTTCGTAAGCCTCTGCAATCTGCATGCCACTGTCACTGCATGGCATAATGACAAGGTTACAGGTACAGGTTAGGTACATGTTATGTAAGCGCCACTTTTTTAAAAAGTAGCGCCACTTTTTTAAAAAGTAGCGCCACTTTTTTAAAAAGTAGCGCCACTTTTTTAAAGTGGTGCCAATAATTGTTTTCTGTATAATATGTAATATTGTTAAAGCGAAGCCTAAACTAAACTATTTAGGGCGTGTTTCACCAAGCAATGTTAAAGTTAATCCTTCGTTAAATATCATGTTACTCCTCTCGTACCTATTTCCTGCCAATAAATGAGAAGGCATGGTATTTTAACATGGCGTTAACTTTAAAATTGCTTGGTGAAACACGCCCATAGGCTTTACTTAATCGTATCAATTATTATTATTCTAAAATTAACACGACATTTTGGTCATCTGTCCATCATATAATAATTAATATTATCATAGTTCTGTATCTCTATTATTAGTTATTAAATTAATTGGCTTAATATTCAGCAATGATTGAATCACAGTAATACAATATTCTATTATGATAAAATATTCATCAATTAGCTAATATGATTATATCAATAATTAAATTGCTGAGTGGATTGTTTTAAATACTATTATTGTTATTTTATTATACTATGATATTTTAAACAATATTTTAAACTAAGCTAGGTATATTGCACTAAGCCGATTAAAGTTCGAAGCTCCGACGAGAGCTTAGGTACTCATGATATTACAGTTGTAGGTATTAAGTTCTAAAGCTGAATTGAGATAAGCTTTTAGGGAATTTAGAATGAAATTTGCAAAGGAATTCTACATGATAAATAATCTCTCAGACCGATTCATTGACGGTGGTTACAGGTTTCAACGAAACCAGTCTTCATATTATACTGGGCCTGGTAATTATATAATAGCTCCCCTCACCGATTTCGGTGTCCGTAGCCGATTTCATTGAAACCAGGCCAGCTACGCAGGAGTTATTTTATAGTGCCCAAGTGTGTGCGCAATACACATAAGCACTCTCTCTTCCTTTTACTCTCATAACCCAGTGGGACGGTAAACCGACACGACTAGCGAGAGAGCAGGCGCAGGACCGACTTTTTACATGCCCATCCGACGCATGGATCATCTTTCTTGTCAGACAATCAGGTGATTAGCCTGAATTGTCATAACCAAACATGAAAACAACATTTTTTGTTGTTACAACGCGGGAATCGAACCCACGACCTCCGGGTCGAGAGCGAAGCTCTGAACCACTAGACCACGGAGGCGAACCACGGCCTGGTAATTAGTAGAGCAGTAAGTCAGAAAAGGCGGTTTCGAGAAAATGGCACTAACAGATTTTTCTAATAACTGCCATTTTCTCGAAAATCGCTTTTTCTGACTAATTTATAGGGCAGTAAGTAGTCCGATAAGGCGGTTTCGATGAAATTGCACGAATTTATTTTTACTTTTTAGTGTCCCCCTCGTTTTTTCAAAAGTCAGTTAATAACGACTATCCTCTAGTAAAAATAACATAATATATTTTATTGGGATTTTTCAATTCTTGTCGTATTGAGAAAAAAGGTCATAAATTAGGTAGTCCAATTTTCAGTTTACCGCGTTTGTGCTGAAATTTATCAATATCGGTCCAATAATAATTGCGGAGCCTACTCAATGCAAACAATCGACGACCTCAATAGCGCAGTGGTTAAGGGCGTTGATGCTCGAACGAGAGGTCGTGAGTTCGAATCCTGACGAGGGAACAAAAAAGTTTTCAATGTTCCTGGGTCATGGATGTGTATTAAATTTGTGTTTAATATAATAAAAATCTTAAATATGTGTTTAGTATAAAAGTATTCAATATATTTTCATTGTCTAGTACAAGTTGATACAAGTTCTTTGGATACTTAGCACGGGGCCAGATTGACGTGGTGTGAAGCGTCCATAGATATTATTATTATTAATTCAAACAATCAAACAAATCTCTTAAATTACTAGTAGAGATAAAAATTGTCCAGTGTCTTTAATACATTTTAGGCGGTCCGTAGTGTAGTAAAGTTCTTATGCCTTGGTTTTCCTTATTACATACAATAAAATCTTTACTACTCACGGAACTCCATGAAATAAAATTATTTTATTATCATAGAAATGCATTTTTTTTGTAACAGTACTATTTTCATCACAATGTGGATACTGTGACAAATCGCCCCTTTACCTTTTCAACCTCGTATTTAAAAAACTACAACTTTTCAGTAGAGTCAAAATACTTAATAATTTTAGATTTTATTATGACATGGATTTAGGATGTCTACTCTCCAAAATGAATTGAAACCAAGGGGCTGATTACGCAACTTGCGTGGCTTTCACGACCGTGGGCTTCAACTGTCATTGTGACGTTAAATCTTTTTAAAACACGATTTAATATGATTTTTTCAATGATTTTATGAAATTAAAAGTGTTTTAAAAAAAATTTACGTCACTATATCAGTTGATGTCCACGGTCGTGAAAGCCACAGAAGTTGCGTAATAAGGCCCCAAATCCATGTCATAAAAACTTGAGAGGTGTCAAGGGACACCCGGATGGAACGAAGTTTTATTATTTATTATTTACAAAAAACCTGTATACACTCAACAAAAATAATCGTCGCGACACCACACTGTTCAATGCGAAATAGAAATGAAAATATCTGGCTTGCTTTCTATAAGAGAGAGAGAGAGAGACAGACAGAGAAACATGCGACGCCGCACAGCTTACAATAGCTTACTATAGCAAAAAGTGTCGTGACAACTTTTCGTAAGAATTTTTTCCGTCTAGCCCCCTTTCACAACGCGCGATAAGGAACTTCGTTCCAATAAAATCTAAAATTATTCAGTTTTTGACTCCACTGAAAAGTTGTAGTTTTATACGAGGTTGTGAAGGTAAAGCATGATAAGTGGGTGCATAATAAAGATCACGCCTTCAAAATCAATCAAAGAGTTATTTCAGGTTTTTTAATATCGAAACTATATTTTTATTCTTATTGACTTATTGATTATCATAGTGTGTGATGTGTATTATTATTTACTTGTTGAATTAAATTATAATATATTGTTGTAATATTGTTATTGGGGTAAAACTATTGTGTCTGATACGCGTTATACAAACGAAATATTGACGTGATATTATTATTTATTTAAGTAATATATATATTATAATGTTTTTAAGTGTATGTAAATAAATGATTTGCATAATTTATTATAACGAACTATACGAAATGAAATTTTCGAATTTCAACCCTTTGGATTAAGGTAATGTAGGTACGAGTGTTCCTACTTACGGCGGGTCACGAAAGTTTAAACGAATTTGACCGTATTACCTGCTCGATGGCATACTTCTATCTTATGTTAAAGTGGGTCACTGAAACCCGACGATTGTCGATCAAAACTTAGGATTGGAAACGTCTTTGTGAGATATAGACGATATTTGTCATGCTCATAATAAATTTCATTCGAAAGTGTCGATAAAAAATTATTCTGCTGATTCAAGTGTGTGTATAAGTAGGTATTGTAAATCAGTGATCAGTATTGTTTCACGAAGATCGATACCAAAATTTTTAGAGTTCTATATTTGAGGGGAACACTCTTTTATGAGTGTTGAGTGGTTCTATAGTACGAGTACTACTGACTATGAGACCCCTTGTATAGAATCATCGAAATTGTCATTTTCGCCCTGTGCATCCCCTTGTTTTTCCGGCCACGCTAACCTCTTTAAAATTCAACATATGCCAACTGTTCTTCATTCACATCTTTAATTCATGGAAAATCCTTACAATAACATTTATAATAATAATAATAACAACCTTCATAAAAACAACACGAAAATTAACTGTCATAGATCCCCCTCCTCATCTTTCTCTACACCTCAATCATAACACTTGTTTTCACATAATATTACGAATCAGGATACTTGGCACAAGCCCGTACCTGAGTTTCTCTCTCTCGAGAACGGCTGAACCGTTTCGCGTGTTTTTAGTCCCGTGCAGGTTTAAACGGTTCATCACAAACTGTTTCTATGCTCAACGAAGTGGGCACGGGTCATCTAGATTAAAATAATAAAGATAATAATATCTATACACGTATTTATCTGACACAGTACTCGAAGTATTTGTACCTACGTACCGGAAGGAAATATACTTTTATACTTTACATAGATCTAAGATATAATATATTATAGTCTGCACATAACTAATAAACATTCATAATTCAGGACAATTAGAAAATTTTGGCTCACGCAATTCAAACCTCACGCAGACGCTTTAACCCTTAAGCCACATAGTTTTAATAGAAATCATAAAAGTAAAAAATAAAAAATAAATGTAAAAAGAACTGGTTTGAGAATGAAGAAAACAATGAACTTGTCGACCGTTTTACGATGACAAATCCCAAACTTCGTTAGTTAAACCGTTCTAGAATAGCTGGCTCACGCTCACTTCAAATGTGAACGAAACTATTTTCCACAATGTAAGACATAATAGAGACGGGAAACTTGCATTTATTCTTGTAATTTGTCAGGAGTTCCTGGAGGTTTGGATTAAGTTGAGCCAAGAGTCATGTTGGAACTTCAACCGTTAAATGCTTTCATTCTATCACTTCTATCTATGACTTCATTTCAAGTCTAGGACTAATTATGCTACATGTATATTGTATATCACTAGTGATCAAAAGTATTTATTGTAGTTTTTACCTGACTTCCGCGAAGCCAAAAGGAAGGGTAATGATCTTGGCAGTCTATGCATGTATGTATGTATGTTTTTATGATATTTAAATAAATGAGGTGTCAATCGATTTGTTATTAGTGCCCCGAGTAACATAGGCCACATATTTTTTTGAAAATTATTGGATTTTGAAAATTAAGCCTTAGAATCTAACTTGAAAAATAAAAAAAAATACATAAATATCTCGTTCGATATAAAAATATAGGTATTGGTAAGCACACCTAATGAATATGCCCGATTTTTAGCTAATATAATATTATCTATATAATATATTTATTACTATTAAACGACAAAAGTAATCAATTTAAGGAAAAATTTCACACACGTATTTCTCATAATATGACGAATTTTGAAAAATTCATACCCCATGGTGTGAAATGTATTTTACGAGGGCAAATGCTAGTTATCTAATATTCATACGATCTGTTTCTGTATTTTTCACTATAAAATAAATTATAAATGTTTATAGATGTGGTTGTATTACTATGTGAAGTGAGGAATATTTATCAAATATTTATTATTTTTTTTTTTTTTTTATGGAAAAAGGGGGCAAACGAGCAGGCAGTTCACCTGATGTTAAGTGAATCCTGACGCCCATAAACATCCGCAACTCCAGAGGAACTGCAGGTGCGTTGCCGGCCTTTGACGAAGAGGTAGGCTCTTCTCTTGAAGGCTCCTAAGTCGTATCGGTTCGGAAATACCGTGGGTGGCAGCTGGTTCCACAAGATGGTGGTCCGAGGCAGGAAGTGCCTTGAGAATCTCACGGTGGTTGATCTGTGGAGATCAAGATGATGTGGGTGGAACTTCCGGCGCGAGCTTCGATGTCGAAATGTAGCTGCAGGTATTAAGCCAAACAGTTCCTCGGAACACACCCCATGATAAATGCGATAGAGGATGCAGAGTGAACCGACATCTCTACGCAAGGCCAAAGTGTCAAGCCGCTCGGAAAGAGCCTGGTCGTCGACGATTCGAGCCGCTCTACGTTGGATGCGGTCAAATGGAAGGAGCTGGTATTGGGGAGCCCCCGCCCAAAGGTGAGAGCAGTACTCCATATGGGGCCGAACCTGCGCCTTGTACAGTTGCAGGCGGTGAGCAGGTATGAAGTACTGCTTCGCCCTATTGAGAACCCCCAGCTTTTTGGAAGCTAGTTTAGCCTTCCCCTCCAGATGACCGCGAAACTGAACGTCGCTCGATATGTCAACTCCAAGAATTCCGATGCTAGCTGTGGCAAATAGGGGAGTGTTATCGAAGCGAGGAGATACGACAAAGGGTGTTCTTTTAGCGGTGAACGCGCAAACTTGAGTCTTCTTAGGGTTGAATTGGACTAGATTTAGTCGGCCCCAGTCCGAGACTTTAGTTAACAAAGTTTCGACTTCAGACACAAGTTTGTTCCGACACTCGTTGACATGTTCCCGAGAAATATTTGCTCGGCCTGTGTAAAAGGCATCTCCAGTACTGTCATCCGCATAGCAATGAATGCCACCAATTTGGAACAAGTCATTGATATGCAGAAGAAACAGCGTCGGAGATAGCACACAGCCTTGTGGAACACCAGCATTGACAGATTTGGGGTCCGAGCATGCTCCGTCAACAGCGACCTTGATGCTACGATCTGTCAAAAAGCTATTAACAAAAAACGTTGCAATACAACGTGCATGTTTACAGAAATCGTCTCAGCAATTTACGTGCAAAAACAACTATCCATCACCCCCAACGTTTGTTGTTGTTGCTCTATTAATTGCTGAATTTTGTGGTTTCTGCAGCAAAATTGAATGGGTAGAAAAATCACGAAATAAATCAAAATGTCTGAAAGAGCCGAAATGGTCGTTAGCGGCTCTGCCAAGAGGGCTTCGGATCTACCCTTTGGAAATAGTTGTACCATTATTCAGACAAAGTATACTTCGAAGGAAGTAAGTGGTCTTAGCCGCTTTTAACTGTCGCTGCTGCTAACATATTAGGCGATACTTTATCTTCACTTAAATTGTATCCATATGTCTATTTTTTTATATACGAGTAAATATTTCTCTCATCGTTTTGCAGCACCTTTTCGTTTATTTTGTCTCTGCATCACCCTATGGTTGACTGGTTGAATGCTCACTCGCACTCGGCTTTAAATCCGCCATTGTACGTTGTGCAAAAAGTGTAAATAAATAAATATGTTACAAATAAACTCTCTGATTTCGATAATTCCTTAACCTTGACAACCTGAGTAACATATTAAAATATTTTTCATAAAATATTAAAAAAGTGTATGATATTATAAAGTATTACGAGAGTAATATCTAGCATAAAATTGTAAATTGACTTGTCCCGTAAAGGGTAAGGAAAAAAATCAAAGAGTAAAAACGAGACCCAATTATTGAGTCATTGCTACTGAGGCCTCAGCCTCAAATTTTGCGGGCAGCGGGGCGAGAGCAGGTAACGAGTACCGCTCCCGCGCCGCCAGCTGCTCTCGCCCCGCTGCACGCGAAAATCGAGGCTGAGGCCTTATACGTGAGCTATAATTGCTACTACGAGCAACAAAATACACAAAAAATATTGTTAAACATTTTTTTTTGTGTAGCTACATTATTATACAAAAAATCATGAATTTATGGTCGTCTCGTGCAGAACACATCAGTTATCAGTTGTCACTCGTGTGACACTTGGCCTTTTTCAGTAAATGATCTTTTTTTCTGATAAATACTGAAATACGAAAAATACTCTTTTACACTTAGACGATTTTTTTTTTCAATATTTAAAATAGTTATCAGTTGTCACTCGTGTGACACTTGGCCTTTTAAAGTAAATGATCTTTTTTTCTGAAAAATACTGAAATACGAAAAATACTCTTTTACACTTAGACGATTTTTTTTTTCTCACAGTTGAATACACAGTTGAATACAAAAATTTATTTGCTGCTTACATTTTCAATAAATAAATAAAAAACGTTTTATTACCAAATGAAACTTACAAAATTATTTTCGGAAAGTCAACAAGAAAAACAAGCTACCACCGGTTCAACCCTAACCCGCCGAGAAGAACCGGCGTAAGAAACTCGGACGGGGCAATATCTCCCAAACAAAAATGTGTCGTAGTAAGAATTAGCGACGAACCTAAAAATAATCTAATATCGATTCCCTAACTTCCTTCTCAAATGAGAATTTACAACCCGCCAACCTTGTTAAAACTTTGTTTTCGTTAAACATTTTCATTAAATTACATCACATCTCGAAAAGTAATATTCGATATCGAAAACTTCCAAGACGAGGGTTTAAACTAATTTTACATAAAGAAATAAAAGTTTTTTTTCCGAAGTTCGCCTCTTGACTTCGGTACAAATATAACACTCGAAATTCGCGGAGGCGCTAAAAGAAGTTTTTTAATCAAAATTGATATAGGTTCTAGTGAACTTTGGAGTAGTTATTGCTATTCCATTAGCCCAAGCAGTAACAATACGCAGGAACGTTTTCGTAACTTTATCGAATGAGAAGTGTATGAAAGGCTCATCTTGTGACAGCGCCGTACAGTTTTCATTCGACGTTACGAATACGTTGCTTACATTGTTCATGCCAAACTTACAGTATAATAGATGTAAGATGATAAGTGTACCTATAATTATTATGCTTCTTGATAAGTATTGACTGAAGAGATAAAGTTCTTGTACGATATATGTAGGTGCCTGCATCTAAATGACCACCTTTTTATAAAAACTTTAGCCTATATACGTAACGTATAATATTATAGTCTATGTAACTCTGGATATTATTACGAATCTTTTAACAACACTATCATTAAAATCAGACCATTGGTTAAGGCTGGACATACATTGTCAAATCAATCCGGGGGCATGGCAGTGCCCCCGCCAAGTTGAGCACGGCCGTACCATCCTTTTCTCGAAACAGTTCAGGTCATTTCTTGACCCCCTATAACTTCATTGTGGATAAAACTAGAAGCCTGTATTTTTGTAACTAATCATCCATTGTATAAACACAGTATATTTCGAATTTCTTTCAATTTGAAACAGAAGTTTGAAAATTATAAGTAACTTGTTAAAGTTTCCTAATTTTGTCACTAGCTGATTAACTCACTCACTGACCGATCATAAAAAGTATTAGTCACTTCTAGAAGCATAGAAGCTTCGAATATAGGAAAATATTTTAGAATTTCTGTCAAGTTATCTAGATACGCTAACTACAGAAATAACTTTGCTATCCCATATTAATGTAAAGGATTACAAAGTTATATTTGTACATCCCGACAAAAACACTAGTTTTAGTAACATAACTTGCATAAAAAGCCAAGTCCCTCTTTTAAGTAAAAGTTGTGAGATCCATGTGATACCAAGTCGGTGTAACAATATCTTATAGTGATCATATCAATATTATTAAAAATCTTTTATGTTTTAAATAAATTGTAGATTAAATTGACACTACAGCTAAAGTTAATACGCGCGAGGCAAGCGTTCTACGTAGGATATCTTACACATGCTTCAAATTATGCCACGTGAGTAATTAGCGTGTAGTACACATAACTACGCGAATACTACGCATTCCAACGCGCATACTAGATAAAGCCTCATTAGTGGTGCGGTATCGCAGCGTCAACGCAACGCAGATGTGACACTGCGCTGATTCGACGCCTCAACGAATAGGTCTTTTTCCGTACGTACTGGGAACGGTTACCCGAACGAATAATTCATAATTTAACGAAACAATGCATTGGTTAAGTCATGCAATTAATGTTTGTAGGTGCTGTAGTGATTGTCATTTGATAATGATACGAATTTTTGTTGTCAAGCGTTAAACAAAAAATTGGCTACACAAGGTGGCGGGAGTCAGAGCAGGTACATTATAGTTCCACCGAGATATTTTTTACTTATTTTAAAGTATACAAACGTTTTGTCTCATTAAAATTGGCCAAAAAGTTTGAAATTCACGTAAAAGCATCTAGTTGGTATGCGGTCGGTTTCACTTCAAAGAATTTTCTGTGTTGGCGCTCAGAATTGCGATGTTACAAAGTGTATTTTTTGCCCTTTTCGCTGAATTTGAAAGTTGGAATCTAGAATACGTATTTATTTCTTTACTTCTCGTACTCTACATAACGAAACGACCAAATCGACATAATATCCTTTATTATCCTCAAAGAAAATAGGGTAAATGCCAATATTTACTGAGATCAGGCAGGTTACGTAACTATATTTTGCAAAAGCAAAGCCATTTTTGCTCTTGAAATTTTTTGACGGTTAAAAGGTAATGAGTATACACGCCAAAAATTTAATTAAACAGGAGAGCAGTTTTTTTTTTTAATTCAGAAAAAATAATTTGGCGTCAATGTTTGTGTTACATATCTAACATTTAATGAATAGTTTATTTTATTGCCATCAAATTGTTTTTGACGCTAGTGTCGCAGCAATAATTACATAAGCAAATGTGAATTCAAACACAATAGCGTGCGATTAGCACTATTTTTTTATATTCAGTAATCGATTGCGAGTCTATGGTGTGATTTTTGCTTATCGCTATTTTTAAGTAATTAGCCATAAAAATAAATAGTAGATGGACTTGGCAATCGCAGAAAACGATCGGATTTAATATGTATCACTTGTGATATAGATGTTATAGATACATATTAATATTGTGTTTTCATTAGATTGCCAAGTCAATCTTCGTATTTATTGAAAACATGGAGCATGTTGAATATTTATATTATGATCAATATAAGACGTTGTTAACTTAGGATATTATGGATCTCACAACTTATTACGGTAGTAACTAAGTAGCGAGACTTGGCATCTTTTACAAGTTATGTTTTTGATGGGATACCGTTTTCCCACCATAAACTGAACGTAATAACGTTCGTGGCCTAGCGGGTAGGCCGTTGATCAGTACTCGCTAGGGTCCAGTTGGACTCCTAGGTATGTACCAACGAAACTTTTGCAGATATCAAGTACATTATACGGACGCTCTAACGGTGAAGAAAAATATCGCTAGGATCAACGTGCTGGTTGCACATGGTTTGCCCCAGACGTTTTAAAACCAGTCATTCCTCTGGACTATGCCGACTATATTATGAGAATGTTCATGCTGGGCAACCGTGCGACATTTAAAACCGCTTGTTCCATGCACTACAGTATTTAAGGAGTGGTTACTTCGCTCATAGTATACTGTATAATCCAATAACGGATGCAAAGGCCTACTTAACTCAAGGTGTGCTTGTTTCAGCTGCGGAAGCCGGTGTCGACGCTGTCAATCCCTGGCGCGATGAAGGCGTACTCCGGGCGTGACGGGTCGGCGGAGGAAGCGGGCGTCGCGCTCGTCGGCGTGCACAGCGAGTACCCGCGCTTCGGCGAGGAGCGCGCGCTCGGTGGCGGCACGTACAAGGGCGGGGGGGCGGCGAAACACAAACCCAATATAGGATATAGGTAATGTATCATATTGATATAATATGGATTTGTATATCCATATGGATATACAGCGTGTGAAAAAAACAGTCACTAAAACTTTGAAATACGATTATACGGCCTTTCCTCATTTTGGAAATGTATTTTTTGTCAAAAACTATTTTTTTTTTCACTTTTTACCATTTATTATTTTTTTGTCGCAAGAATATCAAAAAAGGAAAAAAAACTTTGAATTTTTGTAAAAAAAATTACATTTCAAGAGCGAGAAAAGGTCTTCTATCCCGAAGTTATAGTGACTGTTCTTTTTACACCCATAAATATGGATATTATATTACAATGAAAATGTTTAGTCCCCCTTACTAATTAAAATATTTACACACGTATAATACGTTAATAGTCATATTTTAATCTCTAGAATCTAAATTATTTGAATAACTATTTTATTATTATTACAATATGTTTGTTTGTACCTTGTCTGATATGTGAGTAATGACAGACATGGACAAAACGTTGCATAGTTTTTACAATGTGTAAATAATTTTATTAGTAAGTTATATTATATTGTGTATATTTATTAGGTCTTGGCGGGGGCACTCCCGTGCTCCTAGATTATAATATAGTGACTATAATATTAAAAATCTCCTAGATTGTATTATAAAAAAATGGCTCGAGGATTGCAATATTATGATAGTTTACTAAGACGTGTACAGTATAATAATATTACATATTAAAAATATAATTTTATTTCTTTATAATACCTATATTTATAATTTTTCAGTTCACGCGATTAAACTTTTTAAGCAAACAGCTGTTAAATTTGAAGCTATGAAAATATATAACACGGACTATCATATTTACTTTTTTTGACGACGATTAGGTACCATGATGATTGACTAGTAATATAATTATAATAAGTATAACACGAAACTTTATATTTTGTAAAATAGAAAACAAGGTATCAAACCAATAGCGCCAATAAATATATAAAATATAAATATACCTTAAAATAAAAAAATTATAAAAAAAAACTAAAAACTCACCTACAAAAAACTATAAACTACAAAATATACACCTTAGAAATTGGACGTAAAATATGTTTCTTATTTAGTACCAATCCATGAGTTACACCTAAGACTTAACTATTGTATAGGTTTGGCTATAGAATAATGTCAAGTGATCTCAATAGAGGTCACAATCAAAGGGTTGGCTCGTAATAAGAGCAACTATGCCTTATCAGACCACTTTGAGTTCTGAAGATGTAAGATTCTTTGATAAAATACCTTTGTTATTTTAACTAGATGACCCGAAGGCCAAGACGTATAGATATAAAATAAACTAGCTGACACGTGCCCACTTCGTTGAGCATAGAAACCGTTTAAACCTTCTCCGGACTTCTACGAACATTTCAGGACCAAAAATAGCCGAATCGGTTCAGCTCAAGTAATAGCGAGACTAACGAACAACAATTCATTTTTGTATATAAGAAGAAGATAAGACTTAAATGAAAAAATATGATTTAAAAATTTACTCCATAAATATAATTAAGTAGGTAACATCCGAATTACTAAACAGTGACTGATACTGACGAATAATAGCTGAAACACTATCGATCATCAGCGTTAAAACAAAAAAAAGTAAATCAAAATCATTTACGTTAATCGATTCTTTGTGATTCTCTGATCTATGATTTCTCTGTTTTTATCGGGATTAAAAATAGGTTAATAAATATTATGTTTTGTTTAAAACACTTCCAGGTTGAAAAAACTGTTATAACGGGTGTAATAAGAGCAGTCACTATAACTTTGGGATATTATTATACTACCTTTTCTCATTCTAGAAAAATATTTTATTTAACAATAATATTAATACCTAATATATTTTTTTCTTTTTCGTTATTCTTGCGACAAAAAATAAGAAATGGTAAAAAGTAAGATTTGTTTTTAGGTTTTGATAAAAAAAGACTAAAAAAAATAATCATATCTCAAAGTTATAGTGACTGTTCTTTTACACACTGTATTATGTATAAATAAGGCTCTCAAACATACTTCTCTGGAACGACACTTTCAAATAGTACTTTTAGAAAAGCGTTATGCAATCATCTAATCACTTTCAGTGGACGCACACACAGAAAAAATGTATGCATTCTCCAGCACTAAATGCCCACAATCGGACTTCATTGTTTGACGAATGCTCCTTTGTCATACATGCAAATTGCGAAACGGGAAAATTGCATGAAGTAACAGTTTGCTTCACAATAAATGCAGGCGGGAAAAATTTCGTTTGTTGCCCGTGGTCCTACTGCGTAGTTCTACTGGTAGAACCACGGGCAACTGTTTCCAACGTTCTATTGCCTGTGGTCCGATCAGTCGAACCACGGGCTGTCATTCATAAAATGTATTGCCCGTGGTTCTACTAAATGAGTAGGACCACGGGAAACATTTTACCCGTGGTTCGATTACGTCAGTAATATGCCAAACTGGCTTTTGCCCGCGGCTTCGCCCGCGTGGACTAGTATTTCGTAGTAATTAATTATTTACTGTCTAATATTATCTGCCAATTAATGTTAACAACTTAAACCACCAGATAAGTTGGCCTCTCGCTCGCAGTAAATTCTTAGTTAAAAGAGATCTTGTAATAATTATACGAAAAATTATGATCCCAAGGGATCCGTTTTGTTTTTCTAAGAAAAAAAAAATGTTAGTTATTTCATGTTCCAATATAAATAAATATAAATATTATATAGACGCTACACACCACGTCAATCTGGCCCTGTGCTAAGAGTCCGAAGAACTTGTGTTACATGTACCAGACAGCGGAAATATATATTTAATACTTTTATATTATACACATATTTAAGATTTTTATTATATTAATACACAAATTTTATACACATCCATGACCCAGGAACATTGAAAACTTTTTTTTTGTTCCCTCGGTGGGATTCGAACCCGCAACCTCTCGTTTTAGCGCCAACGCGCTGAACCACTGCGCTACGGAGGTCGCCAATCTAAAATTCGTGTCTGTTCGGGTGGTGGTTGTGGAGGACTGAATGTCAAAATTTACTAATCTACATAACGTATGTAGGGTAAAGTACCCAATTATCAGCACTTTAAGAGTTACTTCCTACTTAAGCCTATTTTATGATTGCGTAAAATAGTTCTTTACCCGTTAAATCAAATTTTATTTTTCTAATATTTAATAAGGAAGACGATAGTAAAAGAAAAACATGGTTAACTTATATCCAAGATATTTTAGACAAGTAAAAATAAAAAATGACCCTCTCCCCATTTACTGGCACCATCGCCCCCAATTAATAGCATAGAGCGACAAAATTATCAGCACAATACTATCACTGTTAGGAATTGAATTAAAAAACATATTTTCATTCTTAAAATCTATTTTTTATTAATTTTTTTGTATTTTTAGTAAGTACCTAGGTACCCGGAAACTCAAAATAATCACTTATAATCTAATAATACTTTTATAAAATTTACAAAGTTTAACATTAGTAAAGTCATCTTAGATATGATTTTAAATAACGTGTTCAGACTTTCAAGCGACAATTGCAAATGGTTTCAGAACTACTGCCTTATGTCCCTGGAACTCTGATACAATAAATGTCTGGGTAAAGGAAGTAAACACGATGAAGAACCAAAACAAGACGATTTAAATTTACAAGACAATTCCAATAAAGAAAAATGTATGGCACGCGATATTTTAGAAAATATTGTAGGACAAGAAAAGGTAACATTTCTGCAAAGAACTTCTTCTTGTCTTGTAAATTTAAATCGTCTTGTTTTGGTTCTTCACCGTGTTTACTTCCTTTACCCAGACATTTATTGTATCAGAGTTCCAGGGACATAAAGCAGTAATTCTGAAACCATTTGCAATTGTCGTATCTTTAATTCCAACCTCTAAAGCCTCTTTGAGAACAGGTACGAAATTGTTCTTTGTGAGAGTTTCCAAAGGATGATCTCTCCTCCATTTCAGGACACTTTCTTTACATGCAACTGCAGAGGTCTAAATGCTGACACATCAGCCGGTTGTAGTATCCGTGTGGCGTTGGGAAGCAGTGCTATTAAAACAATCTTCTCAATCAATCTCAAAAATTCAGCACCAGTGTTGATAATTTGGAATTTACAAAATATTCGATCCATTTATCAGCACCACGCATTTTACTAATTTATCACCATAACCTCAAATTCTACTCTTCAGATTATCCTCATAAACTATCTCAAATGTTAGAGAAACCGGTAGTTTAAATATAAAATACCTAAAAGATCTAATATATCATAAAATTTAAACACAGTAACTTACCGGCGATCACAAGAAACAGGCAAAAACAGCTGAAACCGTAGGACACAAATGTTTGTTTACATAATTTCCGCTATTTTGAAGTCTCAAATTATGGTGTTGCTGTTAGTAATATTCCATAAACATACATTTATTTATTTATTATTGTGGTAAACCAAAATAAGTAGGTGAAAACCTTGTAGTTTGACAATTTATTCGGAGTGATGATAATTTGGTGCAGTGCTAGCGTTTGGGTTATTTACCCTACTTTATTTCTGACTGATTTACTATAGGTCTTTATTATTTGATGACAGAAATCCGTAATACCTCATATATATACAGTAAAGGATACATTCAGATCCATTATCTATACATATGGGAATTTTCATTTAAATAAGTAGCCGGTTTGGCCGAAATACCGTCAAATAGTAATTTACTATTTATGCGGCGAATAAAGCAAAATATTTACTGAATATTTTATAAACTAAGATTTAAAATATAAAAACCAAATAATGTTTTACTTGTAATTTATTTAAATATATTAATAACTTTCAACTACACATAGGTATTTAAACAAAATGGTGGATTTACAGGTATAAAGTATAAACATTTTAAATGTACAAGTAATAAAAAAACTTAAAACATAAACAACTTAAATTTTAATACAATTTTCTAAGCCCCACCTTTTGTAAGTTAAAGCCTTTTTAGCCGACTTCCAAAAAAGAGGAGGTTCTTAAATCGGAAGTTTCTTATGTACCTATATACGCCGATTACTCTGAGACTAATGATCCAATTTGCGTGATTCTTTTTTACTTCACGCAGAATAGCAGCTGCCATTTCGTCCCGAAAAATTTTACAAAGCTAGGCCTGTACTTTTTATTTTATGAACATATTTCACCAATTGACATAGGTGATACCTATTTGACAATATTTTTTTTACATAGATGTTTTATTCACTCTCGACAAAAAGAAGAAGTGTAAATAACTGAGGTGTTTTTTTAATTATATGGTATGATGTCTGCCAGTCTGTCTGTAGCATGGTATGTAGTATGGTGTCTGCAAGTCTGTCTGTAGCATGGTAGCTACCAAACGGGTTTATTTTTTACATAGAGACACTAAAAATTAAAAAATAAAAAAGTTACTATGTTTAAAAACCGATTTCAGCAATTTAAAAGCACGTTTTTACAAGATCCAGACAGTGCAATACCGTGGAATAGGTAAAATCGCGCTAACGTAACTTATCTAATGCATGCCCAACATTTATTTCGGCATTGAGTAGCTCCAGTTGGACAGTATTAATAAAATCATCATTTTGAATCAAAATTAAAGATCGTTTTTTTGTGTTAATTTTATATTTAGAATTTTGCATTGCTTCCAAATTGAATTTTTGTAGCACTGTAAGAAGTCGTTGCAAAGTGATAGTATTTTTATTTAATCGTCTGTTTAATTTAGCATGCCATCCTTCGATTACATTGTTTGTGCGATGGCGTTGATCAAAAACACTGATAAATCTTATCATATTTTTTTTGAACCAATATCTGTCCACGTAATCTATAAATTTTTGAACATCACATGTTTTACTTTCATTTTTTATATATGCCCAGCCTTGGGAAATGCGTTCAGGCGGTAATAAGGGTAACGCTGCAGTTAAAGAGGTTATTCTCCTTTGAGGTTTATTTTTTGAAACATTTAAAAGTTTTTCTTTTCGCCAAATCGCCCGAGTCCAATGATAGAAGCATCCAATAATTTTAGATTCCGGGAAAACTAATGATATGGCATTAATTGCCGCCTGCTCATAATCACAATGTATTTTTTGGGGTTGAAAATATGGCAATTGTGATCTAATTAAGTTAAATAAAGTTATGTAAGTTTTCTCTTTTTTATCGGGTAGTAATGCAATTAATATTAGTGGTACAACTTTTGTCTGTTCCGATGTACTGCCAATATCACCCAGTATACTATATAATTCCGCAAAAGGCTTAGGACACGATTTAAATGTAGCATCTGAAAAATATTCCTTTATTTCATGAATTAATTTTCTCGCATTTTTAGAGCAAAAAACGAGTATACGCGTACCTTCGTAAAAATAATCAGCTAAAACGAACGACATACTATTTTTAGGTACTTGTACCTCGTCTTGGGTCTTAAAAACTGTTTTAGTGCAATTTATTGCCTTATTTCTAATATTATAAAGGCAATGTTGCATGCTGGATAAGGAAGGTAGACTCTGAATAAAATTCAGCCCGGAATCCTTGAGAACTCCAATCGCTTCGTTATATAGCTGCGGCAGTGGACGATCTGTTTTTATCACAGTTTTCTTTAAGTCTGATATAGTTTTGTCAACAACATTTTTGGCTCGATTGGGTAGACACTGGTGACTTGTATTCTTTAAAACTGCATTTTCCTGAAAATTAAGTTTCTTTGTAAATAAGGTACCGGTTTATATATTAACTAGCTGACCCTACAGACATACCGACAGACAGACAAAAAAAATGCATTTTCGTTTTCAGTATCGTTTTAAAATGTCATATATGCATTTAGAAAAACGTTGCTAATTAAAAGTTACAAACTGACACTTCAATTTTATTTATTTGTATAGATGTATAGATTTGGAACACCGTTCGGATCTTGGCCCGTCTATAGGGCTGCGTTTCCACTGACGCAGAGCGGGGCGGAGAGGAGCTTAGCGGTGCCCAAGCGAAGCGGAGCGAAGATTTCGAGCAAAGTGATTGGTCAATTCGGTTACCGCAAGCTCCGCTCCGCTCCGTCCCGCTCCGCGTCAGTGGAAACGCAGCCTAACGTCTATAACGTCTAACGGTCGTCATGGTAACAACATTGTTTACAAATTTAATGGAAAACAAAACTATGAAATGCTATAAATACCGTAGGTATTTATATCAACTTAAACTATTTGGATTCATATTTTTGTTAATCCAAATAGTTTTATTAATCCAAATAGTTTAAGCTGATATAAATACAGAATTTATAGCATTTCATAATTTTTATTTTCCATTTGTAAACAATGTTGTTACTATGACACCCGTGTCATATAGACTGGCAACGACGTGATTCGATCGAGTCCAGGTTCAAACCCGGCGTGACCAATACGTATATTTTCTTCTTTTTTCTAATTTTCTGCTTATTTTTTTTTTACATTTTCTTTCATAATAACCTTTTCATGACAATAACGAACATACCGTAAAAAAATTTGCGAAATTGGTCAAGCCGTTGTCGAGGCACACACGATGTAAGAAATTTTGAAGTCGTTTTTGTACACTTTGGGCTACATTTTTGGGGTTTTAGTACGGAACCCTATTTTTTTAACATATAATATAGCCTGTGTTCAGCGCTAGGAATATAGATTTCCAACGGCGAAATAATTTTTCATATTGGTTCAGTGGATTCAGAGCAGATATTCCATTCAAACAAACAAACAAACAATCAAATGTTACCTCTTTATAATATTAGTATAGATAAACCTTCAGTGATTTTATCTTAAGTGTAGGTACTTATTATTTTTGGTGAAATAACGAAAAAAAGACTTACCATATTAGTCGTTATTGTACCCTTACATTTTAGTTTCTTATAATTTGCACAACGCCACACTGTTGACCCATTTTTATACTGCCGCATTCTATAATATTGACAATCGCCAAATAAAAGTACTATACCTCCCTTTCTATTAATAAAACAAATATCATTATTTAATTTGAGATCCATTCTTCTAAAATATCATACGATTTTAATGTACTATATATTTTATAATTTAATAAAATAAAAGAAATGTAGAAATGTCAATACATTTTTTTATTGACAACCAATTTTATGTAAGGAGTTTACGTATAAAGAGAACCGTTACTGTTTTACTCGGTAGAACCACGGGCAATAAAAATTACACTTTCATTGCCCGTGGTTCTACTGATAGAACCACGGGCAATACATTTTATGAATGACAGCCCGTGGTTCGACTGATCGGACCACGGACAATAGAACGTTGGAAACAGTTGCCCGTGGTTCTACCAGTAGAACTACGCAGTAGGACCACGGGCAACAAACGAAAAATTTCCAAGCTTTGAGTACCTTTTTACCCGACTTCGGCGAAGCCAAAAGGAAGGGTAATGATTTTGGCAGTCTATGTATGTATGTATGTATGTATGTATGTATGTATGTATGTATGTTTGTATGTATGTATGTATGTTCCCTCGTAGCGGTTAAACTATTGGTCCGATTTTAATAAATAAGGTATTAATCGATTCGTAGTGATCCCGCGAGTAACATAGGCTATATAATTTTTCGAAAAAATTTGGATTTTGAAAATTATACCTCAAAAACTATCTCCAAAAAAAATTTAATTAAGATATTGTATCGTGTTTGGTATCAAAAGATAGGTCTTGGCAAGCACAACACAAATATGTATTCAAAATTTTAATTATTTATTATATTTTATTGTTAAATTCAAAATAAATGGTTAAAAATGTGGCCGCACAAAAAGTATCTAGGAGTTGTTTAGTTACTAACTATGTGTTAATTTAACGTTAGTTTAGTGAAAATATAATGTTATTGTTTATGTGAAAACAAAAAAACTATAAAATAAAATAAAAGATTAAAAAACTATAACCCGACTTCTCAAAAAAAGGCTCTAAAAAGGCTGAAACAAGAAAATAATTCAATTTGAAATCCAGATATACATAGGTACAGATATGGTCAAGGTAGAGCCGTGGTCGTACCCGCTAAACAAATCTATAATATTCGTCTGCTGTTGAAATATACAATCCCAATAGCGGGTACGACCACGGCTCTACCTTGACCATATCTGTACCTATGCATATCTGGATTTCAAATTGAATTATTTTCTTGTTTCAGCCTTTTTAGAGCCTTTTTTTTTAATTAATCTTTGGAGAATGCAATAAAGCGTTGACACTTTTAACATAACTGAGGATTATAATATAACCACATTATAAGAAGCTTTAACCTGGCTCCGTAAATAATAGCCTGTATTACCTAAGCTTTTATTATCTTTGAATTTATTGACACCTCTTTCATTTAAATTGCATCAGTATAGTTTGCATCAGTAAGTAGCCTATGGTGGAATATACCTTCTTACATACATACTGCAAAAATGATAACCCTTCTTTTTACTTTGTCACAGTCGGGTATAAAATTGAACTGTTTTTGTAGTTACTTGAGAAACTAACACATAAATAGGCATTTCCCTTACTAAATCACAGGATATGGTTCATAATTTTTATTGCCTAGCAGTTAGGGAAACACATAATTTATCACAACCACTAGAACCATTCCCAAAGGCACCAGATGTTAAGATTCATTGCCTATAATCCCACTTATTAGTTTCGGCCGATAGCTACCGTAGAAAAACTGGTCAGGATTGAGGCCACGAACATTCTAAGGCTAGCAAGAAATCATATTAGAGGGCTTATTAGAGTTGAAAACTCGAGCGTTCAGTTAAATGTCCCATATTTCAAATTTCACAACTCTACACTCGTGTTTCCCAGAGTGTTTAAATATATTCAGAGGCTTAGCTGTCAATCAGGAGGTCGTGGGTTTGATTCCCGCGTTGGGACAGCAAAATATGTTGTTTTCAAGATTGGTTAGGACAATGTACTGATTGTCTGACAAGAAAATCCATGCGTCGGATGGGCATGTATGATGGCGGTCCTTCGTCTGATCACCCACCAGTCGTGTCGGTCATCCGTCCCACTGGGCTACGAAAGTGAAGGAAGAGAGAGTGCTTCTGTGTATTGCGTACACCCTTGGGTACTATAAAATATCTCCTGTGTAGCTGGTTTGGTTTCAATGAAACCGGTCACCGTGACCGAATTGTGGAAGGCATTATTATTATTTTTATTTTCAGAGGTCTTAATTTTATCTTTCTTCGGCTGTCCTAATTCCAGATCATGTATCCAAAGCTTAATATACTTTCACTTATTCCCATAATAAAGCTTGTAGTCTCTACCTATATGTTTTCACACACGTGTATTTTCCTTCATGAATTATTTGTTGTTCATCATGGAATTAAAAAGTATTTAGATTATATATTTTCCGGCCAAGCGATTTGCTAGGCGTTAGTTGTTTTAGTGGCAAAAAGTTGCGAACAGCAATACATCAGCCGTCCGCCGATCGTTCAAAACATTTTTCTCACTCCATTGATAATTGAATTTCGAAGCCGAACTTTGGTGTGTCACTAAAATGATTACACCATGCCAGAAAGTACGACGCGTTCTTTAGACGAAATTGTTTGAAAGAATTACATTTTGTGACAATAATTGACAAAGACTGATCATCTTTCGTACGTGGCTTAGTACGTATTTCAGCTTTTTTACTAGTAATCGTTTTCATCGGCAGAAGGTGTGATAAAATTCATGAGGATTACGATCCCCGTCACAAATTACCTCAAGGATCTACAAAATTTTATGCAAAATAAAAGCTGACGGGACGATAAGGAAGTGGGCCAAGACACGGATCGAAATCTAATCGACCTTGTGCGAGAATAAGTTCCCGAGCAGAGGGTGAACTCGCAACAAACTCTCGTTTATACCTTAAATTATTCTTCTTGTTTGTTTAGAGTTACCACGGAAATGGACTAAAAGATGCGAATATTTAAGAATTGGGGTTTATTTTCAATTACACGCAGAGTACCTTACACAAATCTAATGAATCCGAGCTTTCTTCTCTTTTTATAAGACTTCCGGAGATATATTATAGCACTGAAAATATAACTGGTTTAATAAAATACAATATACAATTGATTACACTAGTGCCGAATGAACTGTCAATGTCAAATTTGACAACTTAACACTTCAAGTGTGTTCAATCTTCATCTCTATGCTATGTATTATGATATCGCATAATTTTATTCTCAGCACTCTAAAATATTTTCTTTAGACGAGATGATTCCGGAAAATATAAACCGAGCCATAATATTATGATTTTTTTTTTATAAAGGTACGTTTAGTAGGAACCAAATCGTCCAATATTTCATATAACATAGGGTGGGGTTAGGCAGTTCTACTACTACATACTACTATAGTTCTTTCCATGTAAAGTCACAGTATTATATATTATGAACATTTCCTTCTGTTATCCTCACTACTCTACTATTACTAAACGGGTCACGTTCGAAGAAAACGTGATAAGTTAGATAAAGGCGCGTAAAAGTGGAAACTAGGGGTGTTTTTAATACTGTCAATATAAGGGTACTATTGCGTTGCGGTAAAAAAGATCGTCCCAAATTTACGTAATATAATTGTGTATAATAATGGTTAAACTATTTGAGGGAATATATTTTATTTGCTAGTACAATGTAACCTATGATTTATTCCAGAGCGTTAGATGTAACCCCCTTATAATGTAATTTTTTGCAGAACAGATAAGCGTTCGTTACTGATGTCTCTGTCTGGTTCGTAAAGTTACTTATACTATCACCTCCTCATTACTCTACTTTTTTCCTCTCTACTCTACACTCGTTTCCATGATCCAGTGTTTTTTTTCTCTCCGTATATCCTGTAATGTCTAAAATGTGTCCGCATAAAGAATTTATTGTTATTCTTATGATTAATACTTTGGGGAGCAATAATATGAAAACACCGCACTATCTTGTTAACACATAACAAGATAGTGCCACTGTTTGAAAATCTTTATCATTATAATAATAATAATAATAATTAATAGCTGCCCTCACCGGTTTCGGTGTCGGTAGTCGATTTCATTGAAACCAGGCCAGCTACGCAGGAGTTATTTTATAGTGCCCAAGTGTGTGCGCAATAAACAAAGACGGTAAGCCGACACGCAGTCGACTGGCGAGAGAACAGGCGCAGGACCGAATTTTTGTATGCCCATCCGACGCATGGATCATCATTCTTGTCAGACAATCAGGTGATCAGCCTGTATTGTCCTAACCAAACTTGAAAACAAAATTTTTTTTGTTCCAACGCGGGAATCGAACCCACGACCTCCGGGTCGAGAGCAAAGCTCAGAACCACTAGACCACTGAGGCGCTAATTTTATTTTAATAATGATTATATTACCCTTATTTATCACCTAGTCCATAACATATATTTTACCTAATATATCAGATATAATATGTATAAAGTTGTATATTCTGAAACACACACGAGCAGCTACTGCCAGGCAGTATTTGAGTAAGATCCACTCGGGACTATAATAGTAAAAGTTTCGAAGCAATAATTAATGTTCGGTGAAGTTAATATCATGTAACTTTTTCCCACAAACCCATACAGAACGACCACTGCGAATGTTGAATGTGGGATCATTATTCACCGAAGTGAATTAACCGACTTAAAAAAAAGGAAAAGGTTCTCAATGCGGCCTTTTTTATGTATGTAAACAAATCGATTACTCTCAGGTTACTTTTTATATTTTGTCGTGAAAGGTGCTATCAAACATTAGAAGAACTTTAAATCAGAATAATACACACAGAAAAAAAATGTTCAGATTTATAATATTACTAGCTGACCTGTGCTCACTTCGGAAAGCATATAAATAGTTTTACACAATCCTGAACCCGCAACGTGGAACCCGCAACCCCGAACCGGCAACGCGGAACCCGCAACGATCCTTGTTTTATTATAACTGTGAAGTTTTTGTAAGTTTTTCTTATAGGCATGTAGGTTTTTCTGGATATGGCAGAATTTCGTACGAATTATATTTAAATTTTATTTATCAATTTGGGATACAAAATATTAATCCAAATAGTTATATAAATGACTATATATTTATTTTCCACTTGCAAATGTTGTTACCATGACAACCGTATAATATAGACTGGTAACGACGGATAAGATCGAGTTCAGGTTCAAACCCCGGTGACTGTTGCGTATATTTTCTTTCTTTTTCGATTTTTTTAAATTATATTATAGCCTACGTTGAGCGCTAATAGTGTAGCTTTCCAACGACGAAAGAATTTTTCATATTGGTTTAGTGGTTTCAGAGCCTATTCCATTTAAACAAACAATCAAATGTTTCCTTCTTATAATATTAGTATAGATTAGTATAGATATCGCTACTAAGTGCGCGTCTCGTCGCAACTTAACGTGAACTGACCTGACTGACTCAAGTTTTTTAATTTTATTTAAATTTTAAATTACTAAAAAGTGATAGGCGGTCATTGTTCTAATTGCAATGTCATAAAAGAGTTTTAATACATTTGGTTCACGTCTCCAGAGGTCGTCGGTTCAATCCACGCGATGGAACAACAAAAATGTTGGTTTCAAATCTCGTTAGAAAAGCTTAAGCTGGTTGTCTGATGTCCGAACAGTCGTTTGAACCACCCCACATATTTTAAAGGTATGCTCTTGTGCATTACGCACACACTTGGGTGGTATATAGTGAGTATAGTCCGCTAAAATTCAATGTAATTAAAATGTCATCTGTCATTGTTTTTGTTTGTTGAACGGTGAATATGCGACATTTAAATTGAAAGCCTTTTAGCCTATTTGTTTACATTAAGTTCACATTAAATCAGATCGGAATTAAATAACTTCTGCTTAGTAGATCTGATTGCAATAAAATCGCCCAGCGTCACGAAAGTCGGTGTTGCCATTATAAAATCATAAAAATACGCAATATTATATTCTTTGTCACAATAACATGAGCTACAAAATGCCCGTGTAACTTTAACCGAGCTTTATTTTCATCCGTGACTTCCGTTTCCGGTAACGCGTTGATTCCGCAACATAATACAATATCCGTTCATTTTGTAAAAGTGTATTCTTTCGTTACCGTAACGGAATTCACGCTTTTCAGTTAAACATGTTTTACCATTTCATTCGTTCATTAACATCACCATTTCACGTTATCCAAATAAGATTTGGATATAAAAGAAGATGTTGTTTTGATTACTTACTCATTTGCAAAAAAAAAACATTTTTTTAATGAAAAGATTTTGATGAAATTTGGTTATGGTAATAGTTAAGGTTCTGGTTAAGTTCTAGGTTTTATTTTTTCAGAAAAACATGTGCCTTTTTTACGAAAGAGACGCAAAATCATATTAACAGATTTTGATTAAATTTGGTAATGGTAATAGTTCAGGTTCTGGTTCGTTCTGGTAGTTTTTGTTTCATTGGAAAACATGTGTGCATTTTTGTTAAAGACAAGCTGGGAGCTAAAGTATTATACAATATTAAAAAATGTCTAATGTGCCAATAGCAACGGTATGTGTAAGAAAAACCGAAAGAGAGAATAAAAACAGTACTTCTATAACTTTATAACATAGCTGATATAATATTAAGTATATTGGAGGAGTATACGGGCTGTAAAATTAATGAGTGATAATACATTAGGCTACGTATGAGTCCCGTATGTAGAGTTTACTGTAAAATTACCAGCGCTAAAAGAGTTTTTTTTAATTATTATATGGGCAAATTTATTATATTGGGCACATATCATAGAAACATGAAAGTCAAAATTACGTCTTTCAGCGCTGGTACTTTCACAGTAAACTCTACAGAGGCACATACACATAAAGTATTATTGCTCATTAATTTTAAATTTATAGCGTAGTTATCTATACAAAAAAAACATTAATGTTCTCGTATAGAGAATTATTAAATATTATTTAAACCTAAAACCATCTGTATCTTCAAAGGAAGCTAACAATGGGCATATATCTTGAAAATTATTACGGCTCTTGAAACAATACAAAGTGTTCAAAAATTTCGTTCATCAAGCTTTTCTGTGAAAATTATCTTTTGTCGAAACGGTTTCTTTTACTTGAGCACTCTTTTAGGTTTCATAAAGAAAACGGTATTTACTTTGAGGGCGCTCCAATACGAAGTTAGGAAGTGCTGAAGAATTTAATTAGCTCCCCAAATTTGCATCTTTCAAACGTTTCATTTCTTTGCCGCAGTGAAAATGTTTTATTAGGGATGAATTTAAAAAATTTAAACGTATTGATCGTTTGAAGGAAGCGCTATAAATGCAGTAGCGAATTATAATTTCATAGTAAATGTCGTGGTAGTTAGGCTAGAATTTGATATTTGAATCATAAGGGCGTGTTTCACCAAGCAATGTTAAAGCTAACGCCATGTTAAATACCATGTTATCCCTCTCGTATTTCCTGTCATGATGGCATGGTATTTTAACATGGCGTTAACTTTAACATTGCTTGGTGAAACACGCCCTAAACCTGACAACCGTAAGTCTAAGTCGGTGTACAGTTCCGTACAAAGATGGTTCAACAGTTCCTGAATCGATACTTGTAGTTTTGAGGAATGAAATAATGCAAATATTATGCAAAAACTATTATTTTTGAACATTCAATACAGTACGTCATTTATTGAAACTTATGTCAAGTCCCATACATTTTGTTTTCAAACTTCGTTAGCGATAAATAGCGGTGAAATCTTGGATCAGGGTCCAGCATATAATGTTTTGCGTATCTTGACCCTTTGTGTTAATTTTTTTTTGATTCTCGTGCTTGTATGTTTTTGTATTTGTTTTGGACACAATAAAGTATATTCATTCATTCATACTTCCACTGCGGGAATTTTTTTGGAAAGTTGCGCACAACGTGTAGTGAAATATACAGTGTGTAGAGCAGTCACTATAACTTTGAGATACGATCATACTACCTTTCCGCATTTTTATAATGTATTTTTTTTATTACTTTTTTATCGAAAAGTAAAAAAAAATTGTAAAAAAAACGAAAAAAAAAATTCTAGAATGAGAAAAGGCAGTATCCCAAAGTTATAGTGACTGCTCTTTTTACACACGTAATTTAATGACTATACTTAAGGTATACACATATGCCTTTATTATATAAGTTCTTCTCAGTTATTCGTTTACATAATATATAAAATGTAAGCTCAATTGCTACAACCATTACGAGTGTCGCACAAACTCGACTGTATTCCCATTTATTATTCATACACCATCGACAAAGTCAACTTAAACTGAAAACTACGTAACTCAATATTTGTATAACAAGTTATGCATGAGCATTTTCGAAAAAATATACGTGGAATGTTATGATAAAATGTGTACGCTGCTAGGTTCATTGTTAGGGTTCTGTATATAAAGGATAAAATCAGGACTACTATAGAAAATTCGTTGTTCTGTTTATCACAAGGATTTATCTCATGAAGTGTGATTGCTCAAGTTAGTCTTAAAAATAAATAATGGAAACTGAAAATAATTATTCTTAAAAATAGTTTTTTCACATTGCTCTCCGCATACAATTTACCCGAGCAAAATTTCACTACTCCGTTCGTAGTTCTCGTAAATATTATGTAGATTACTTAAAGCTTTTTTTAAATTGTAGCTGCTTTGGTAATTTCACTATGCGTAGACGTATATTATGATAAAAAACTTTTCTGATAAAATATTTCATATTTTATTCGACCAAGTCATATTAATATATGCGAATCAGTTCATTTAATTATATAAAAAACTAATAAGTTACAGTCACAACAGCCTTGGATGAACGGAAATAGCTTGCATCAAGCGATCGATTTCGTTTGTCTTCAGAATACTTTATGCGTTTCTTCACTTTGTGACTCCAATACTTATTGGTTTTACGACCGGTTGAACTATTACCGGTTAATTATTTACTTGAATTTTGTTTAACATGGTTTTACATCAACGTAACGATCTGTCGTCACTGATCCTCACGGGACTAATTATTGTATTATATACAGTTTTATTAAAAAATATATTTTCTGTTTTCCGTATACGTTTTCATAATATTATCCGAAATACTTTTGAATTTTATGTGTTATAAAATTCAATTTAAACCATACGTGTGAATATTAGAAGTAAATTTTTTTATTACGAGTGCGAATTTTTCGATATTTTCTTTTTTACGAACAAATGAAACGTTAAAAATATTTGAATCCTAACGAGAGCTCTCTCGTCAATCGACTTTAATATTCTAGGTAACATAATTAAATAAAAAGTATTTATTTCAAGCATCATCAATTCATTCAATATAAGTATGACAAAGTCATTATAATATTGTGTTCACTCTTAAAATTGTTTGTCCAATATTAAAATTAAATATAGACAATAATAAAATTAACCAAGTCGGATTTTTTTTGTGTGGTTATTATATTAATTAATTTGAGTGCAAAAATATAAGCTGACATTGTTGATATGTATTTATTACAAACACTGTTTTTTCTTTTCAGGTTAGGTAGAAGAAAGGCTTTATTTGAAAAAAGAAAAAGGATAAGTGACTACGCCTTAGTTATGGGAATGTTTGGTATTATAATCATGGTGATAGAAAATGAATTATCAAGTGCCGGTGTTTATACGAAGGTAATTATAATTATAATATAAAGGTCGACGACCTATGTGGATAAGTTTTTAGTTCGTTGGTTCAAATCGAATGTAGTGGGTTCCAATCCTCCAAGGTAAGAAGTTTTTTGTGTTCGTGGGTGTATTAAATAATATAAAATGCAGGTATAATATAACTTTCAAAATTCATAAAAATTATAATATAATTATTCTCGGAACGCATAATTTTCTCTGCATAAAAAGGTATAATATAATTATTAACCTATTTATTATTTAGCGTTATCTGGTATCCGATCTTTTAACATGCTCATGTGACTCATGGATCATCTACCTTACTCGTATAAAGACAATTAATCCTTTCCTTGCTCGGATTAGATTTTTCCTTAATTACTTTTTGACTTGAATTGTTGTTCTACACGGTCGAGGCACAGGCGAAAATCTAGTAATGTATGATTTTCATTATAATAATAAGGTCAAATAGTACACTGAAAACACACATAATAATTTGTCCCACATAAAATGTACAGGAAAAAATGTTTTTTGGCACATAAGTGTTGTATCCGGGGGGCTTTTAGAGAGAAGGGTTGTGATTCTGGGCTCAAAGGCTTATCGTCGCCCAAACGCTTTTTGACAAAACGTCATCACCATTTTCAGTTATCTATATCTATTCTGACATTGTCTCCTCTTTTTGTTTTATATTATATCTACGCTTTCACACCACATCAATCTGTGTTTTCTAAGTGATCAGAAACATGAGTTATATGTATTTTTTACTATCGAGCCTTTAGATTTTACATAATTATATTTTAATACATATCCGTGACTTATGACATTGAAAACTTTTTCTCATTCGGTATTTGAACCCGCAACCTCCGGCTTGAGCACTAATCACTGAGCCACCTGATGTAGAAATATTTTATATAATTTTACATTAAGATCTTATGATGGTCCAATGACAATCATACTAATAACGGCTGCAAACATTGAAACGCCAATTAAAGTTAGGAGCCATCTTCATAGACTGTCACTATCACTGCTTGATGAAATAACATGGAAAGCATCACTCGAGTGCTACTTAATTTAAGTATGGTTTTAATATCGAGGCGTTACTTCAATTGAAGATAATAATGTGGTTATAATATGAAGTCAATAATGTTATCACCAATAGTACCTACTAATTAATGTTAGTGCTAAATTAAAATGGATATTTAAGCAATTCTATGTTTTTTCATAATTGTATGTATCTCTATATATAGGAATTACTTCGTCTAATTTGACTTATGTTTGATTTCAGGCATCAATTTATTCACAAGCGTTAAAAACGCTAATATCAATGTCAACTGTGATTTTACTTGGCCTAATAGTGGCGTATCATGCTTTAGAAGTACAAGTAAGTATAGTTTTATTTATACAAACAATCGAACTAGTTGCTCCCTTACTCTTAAAAACTAAATTCAATTCCAATCTGATTCAAATGATAAATTTGCTGTCATATCATTTTGTATGTGTCATTTATACTTTAAATTTGTCTTCCTCGTCTTGATCCTGTCTTAAAAATGATGTGTTGTGTGATTTTATAAATGGTTTTATTATTATTATTATTTGATACTATTGAAAACAATATTGTAAACGAGATATTTCCTATCTAATCTCAATTAGTAAAATATAAAATTACAATTTTAAACTAATTTGGCGGATACTTACATTAGAATACGAACTTTAACGACATCAGCATTCGATGCGGTCACTTCCTTTGTGTCCAGATATTTTCAAGCGTCTCTGTGGACAAGATAATGTTTATATACTGGTCGAGCAGGAATTTCGTGAATGTTCTCTATTTTTATAACAAATTAAGCTAGTAACTTCTCTAAAATGCACTAAATAACTAAAGTAACTAAAAAAACTAAATCTGACATAGAGTTTGTGCATAGAGTTTGTAGTGGAAGGTTGAAAATGGAAGTAAATTTTAGCGTTAAATCCCGGAACCATTGCTGCTATATTCTGATATTCTAAAGCTAGCTCCAGATTATCAAATTTCATTACAAGCTTCGGAGAATTGACTGGATAATATTAGTAGATTATTAAGGAATTTGAACAAATGTGTATACAGGGTGTAAAAAGAGCAGTCACTATAATTTTGAGATATACTATTATACTACCTTTCCTCATTTAGGAAATGTATTTTTTTAATAATTTTTTTGTCAAAAACTAAAAAAAATTGTTTTTACTTCTCACCATTTCTTATTTTACTGGCGCAAAAATAACAATAAAGCTAAAAAAAAATTTGACATTTTTGTCACAAAAAATTAAAAAAAAAAATCTAGAATGAGAAAAGGTATCATATCCCAAAGTTATAGTGACTGCTCTTTTTACACCCGGTAAATAGGAAGTCAGTTTTACATTAAGATCTGTTTATTATTAACTTGAACATTGCAGTCAATGATCAGTCTGAAAAAGAATATCTTTAAATTATTATCATATTCAATCTTAAAAAAAATCAGAAAGTAAATAAGATTAAAAGTTAAAAAAATATATTAATAATATTATGTAAAATGAGTTAATTAACAAAATTTCGACGTCAATAATTAATTGTGAAAAAATTCCATAATTAATAATTATTTGTACAATATTTAATACGATGCAAGCTACCAATAATTTTGTAGCTAAACTTTTTTATTTTATGTAACGAAATGAATTATAACAAAGTCATTGTTATTATTTACGATAGATTTACATTCCCAATGACTCTACTTCCACAACAACTTTCTTGTAAGTCACTAACAAAACTACTCTACTTACAAAACTTTTGTTTCTAGTTATTTATGATAGATAACTGCGCCGACGACTGGCGGATAGCGATGACGTGGCAGCGGATCGCGCAGATCGCGCTGGAGCTGGCAATATGTGCGGTCCACCCCATCCCGGGCCAGTACACATTCACGTGGACCACCAAGCTGGCCAACAAAGGAGGGGTTATAGGGGTTGAAGTTGTAAGTGTACATACAAATATTTGTTACCTGATTCCCTCCAAAACCTTACTACTGCTCTCAAGCAAATACTTATCAAAAGAGAGATAATATCTCACAGATTGATCGTGGGTCTCCATGCCTTAAATTGTACCCCCTTACTAATTAAAATATTTATACATAAACTAAATAAGCTGTACAGTGTTTTATAAGATATAATATACCTTGTACAGTGTGTAAATATTTTATTAGTAAGGAGGTCAAATTTCAGGTATACAGCAGACTCACAGCGAGAAATTTTTAAGATCTCACATCTATTTTTAAATGAGAGACCACCTCTCATTTGAAAAATAGACGTGAGAGTAGCAGAAGAGAGCTCTAACAGGGTCTACATTCGTTTATCTCAGGCTGAATAATGTCTGGATGGTCTTAAAGTTCCTGCTTTAGCGTATCCAACGTTAAGCGGTTGTCAGCTTAGTTTCTCACGTCCCTTATTAATTTTAGGTAAAATGAGATGCTTGGCATCAGTTCTGCACCAAGTTTGAGGACAAACAATCGATATTACGAACATTTTAATTTGTTAACTATTGTTCTTTAAACAATAATATAACATTCAATAAATTAATGCAAGTAGAAAACGCTTCACGAAAATTTTAATTGAGGTATTTTTATATAATATGAAAACTTTTACTTTCAGGTCAAAAACTATATTATCGAGTTTTTTTGTCTTATGTAATTAAAAAACATGAAAATTATATTGTGCATATTAATCATTTAATAGTCAAAGTAAAATTCGTATTATTTTTGAGTTTACTAATTAGTGGACTTCATTATTTTATTTAAAGTCTAAAACCATTTGTTTTAAAAATGTTTAGTGATGTCATATTTGTTTGCCAACTAATTAAAGTTACGTTTTCTCCATAGGGCACAATTTATAAGCAAATTCAGGTCTGTATAAGTTTAGATTTCGAAATTATGAGTGCCGTTTGAAAATTTGTTTTAACCAGCATGCCACCGCCGTGTTTTGTGATAATACCTATGTGTGATTCGTCACTCTATGATAATGTGACTGAAGTCTATGTTTAACCCATTTTTTGAATAAAATAATTTTTCTATTAAAAAACATCACGAATGATTAAAATGTTTTGACAATAAGCAGCTCCCACAGTGATATTAGTGGTTACGCAGCTATTTTATATGACTTATGCGTGGTCACAAGACTGCTCCCTCTTACTTACCTTTTTACTCTCATAACCCTAATGGGACAGAACTATCGAGAATACAGTGCAGGGTGCTTTTTACAAGCCGCTTTTTTCTTATCAGTAAATCAAGAGATGATCCTGTATTGTACCAGACCTGATGATATTTTGTTACATTAAAATACTGATTACATTTAGAATTGATTGCCAGTCGAGTGTTTCGTTTATCTTGAATTAGAATATATCGTTTCCGTGACTAGTTTACCAATTACATTTTGAAAATGGGGTGTTCAGTATTAACGATTGTAGTTTTAATACTTTCGTGTGCTGTGTTCATGCAGTGTCAGAGCTAGAAACTTCTAGGGCTAGACATGTTTGTAAGCGTCAGTTTACACCGAGACGCGATAATTCAAACTTTATTTACTTCACGAAATTATAGACGTGTCATCGCAATAGTCTGAAATGTTGATGAAATCTTGATTATGGCGTTTTGGTGTCGCCACCGAAACTTTAATTAAGGGTTCCTAAAATATTCCTGTTCAAATTTAAACTAATATAATTATTATATGCACTTACATCATTTTCCTAGTTTGGCCACTGACTTAGCCAACAATAGTTTCATCAGTAAATGTAGAGAACGAAAGAACCTAATGTAAAATATATTAATTAACGTTCGATTGTTCTTTTCGCTGTCTACTTTTTAATTGTGATTACTTTTAGATTACGTTTTTGCCCTTTGAAAATCACATCGTGTCAAAGGTTAATTATTATTTTGTTAAAGTTATTTGAAAAAGCTGAAACTAAATTTCCTGATGAAAACACTGAGTCCCTTTTGCATTGACGCACTTGTTTGTACCACTAGTTGTGTCATTGGTGTTTTCTCCCTTGGCTGAATGATTAAGATCACTTCTTATAATAATAATTCTGTTTTATATTTCCAGGTGCCATATGACGTCACGTTGTCACTTCCAATGTTCTTTCGTCTCTACCTTATTTGCCGCGTGATGCTTCTTCACAGTAAACTATTCACAGACGCCTCTTCAAGAAGTATAGGAGCCTTAAACAGAATTAACTTTAATACTAGGTATACGAAATATTATATTTAATTATAGACTTGTTGAAATTGTACTTTTATTTATGAAACTCATTAATGTTTATTTTATTCGTATAGAACTCACATTGACAAATTCTATTATTTTTCTAAATAGAGTAATAATATAAGTTATATTATATAAATATATTATTTTTTAAGTAAAAGTATAAAACTATTACTGACTGGCTATTTATCTTTTCCAGGTTTGTTCTTAAAACGTTAATGACCATATGCCCAGGTACCGTTTTGCTTGTGTTTATGGTATCACTTTGGATTATCGCTAGCTGGACCCTGAGGCAATGTGAAAGGTTAGTATTGAACTATAGATTAATAATAATCACTATTATGTTGACAAAATTAATATATCGTTAATAATGATATACCATGACTTGGCATTTAGTTTATGTGTATTTACGAGCTGTTCATTTAATCATCATTAATTATTGCTTTCATTTGATTTTATTCACTTATGTATTTTGTTTTCATCATATATATTTATCGATGTACTTGCCTTCCGAGGCATGCTAATGCTTATACAGTGGCGTTGTACGCCATACATGTAGCTTGTATGATCAAATTTTAATTTTGTTCACTAAGATGATCAGCTATCTTCCAGTGATCACAATGAAAATTTGTCAAAATTGTTATTCTTGAGTTACGTTTGTGTTAGTGACCGTATTGTTTATAATTTGCATTTTTTTCTTGTGTCTTTTCTTTATATTTTATTTGATACTTTAAACCTGTTATTGTAGTAAACAATATCACAGTGATATCATAAGAGTTTGACTTTGAATACTTTTGTTATCGTAGTATTTGTAATTACCGAACACTACGCTGTATATAAGTGGTTTAATGTTATTGTCGTTTAGTACTAGATTGGAAGGCTTCTTGATGTGCTATATGTGTTAGTAAAGGGTCATCTCGAGAAAAGTGCCGTGATGAAATCCACGCTTGTCAAAGTTTGCACATTAATTAAGAAGTCTCCTCATATCACGAGCCTCATGTAAGGGGTGCACATTTGCAGTTTACTTACAACATACGCTTACAAAGGTAACTTGTTCAAGTTACGGACAACTGTACGGTCGGTTTCGCACTAAGCACTGCACTTTTGTCACACAACTCTTTTAATTCTACTCTGTCTCTATGCTTCGAATTCTGTGTTTGAATTTATATTTTTTTCAACCAATGACGGTTATTTCGGAGCATGGCTAAGGTAAAGTTGATTCTGAATTAAATACTGTGTTTAGTGTGCACGCATACTGGAAGTACGGTAATATTCATGTAGCTTGTTGAAAAGGCATGTTAATATATGTTGTACTTGTCGATATACCTATTCATCATAATGAAGAGTTATTTAAGATAATGAATTAGAAAAATTGTATATTATATGAATTTTGGTTATCGTTTCGTTCTTGTCGGGCGTTTTGGCTCCCAGGTTCCACGATGAAGATCATGCTAATTTGCTAAACTCAATGTGGCTGACCGCTATAACGTTCCTCTGTGTCGGCTACGGCGACATAGTTCCAAACACTTACTGCGGCCGCGGCATTACCCTCACCTGTGGTATGGTGGTATGTATGACGTAATAGGCTTATGGGTGTATGTCCATGTGTTGTCAATGTACAGACACAGCAAGAACTATCTCGCTTTCACCAATCTTGCTTTGTCTTAATAATAGGTCGGGTAAAGGTGAGCCATTTTTTGTATCAGATACAAATATAACAATCTCACAATCAAAGTCAAACTCTTCAAATTCAATACGGTTTACATTTCCTTCTATTTTTATATCTATTTCGAATTTTATTTTTGCATCGACACTAGGATGGTACACACTCGGAAATCATAAGATGTAAAGAGTTGAAATTTATTTTCAAAAGGTTTCACGATGAAGAGCACGCAAATCTACTCAATGCAATGTGGCTTATTGCTATAACATTTCTCTCCGTTGGTTTTGGTGATATTGTACCAAACACGTATTGTGGCAGAGGTATCGCCGTTAGCACCGGTATTATGGTAAGTTCTTTACAAACAACACAAGTTTGTGTTGACTGACCGTAAAATAAAAATATCAATAACAAAAGTAGAGGGTAAAACTTGTTCGATTTCCTGATCCCGGAAAACACGATTTACAAACAACTTATTCGGTCACAATAATTAATGTTTGTGACTCGTCCCAAACTATAATTGTTTTGACCTAAAGACATTACCGTCAATGGTCAGAATAAAATTGTTTGTAAAATTGACTGCCGCACCAGAAAATCGAACCTGAAAGAATTTAAAGGCCTTTCTGTTGATGTTTATTTGAATGTCAGTCAACACCAACACCTCAATGTGACAAACGATTGACACAAAACACTGACTGTAACACTCAATGGAATTGATGTTGGATGTAATTTCTGTCGTTTCACTGACTGGCTCACGGTAATACTTTGTATAAACAATTTATGTGATCACAAGCCCACTTACACTCGATGTACAAACTAATTCTTCGATGGTAGTAACTAGGCTATCAGTTATATTTATCGTACATATTATATATTATTGTTTTGAATAAACTATAACGTCCATTTCCCTGTTAAAGCCAGCTACTAGTCTTTACATTTTGTAGAATGGAATGCTTCATTTCTCCTTACTATCTCTAGTTCTCTCTCACTTAACTATTTCACTGAATTGCACAATGAGTTTGTTTTTAAAATGGCTCACTTTTCCTCAAATTATATTATAATCTGATGAGAATCGTACCAAAAGCACTTATATAGTGTGTGCTAAGTCTAGAATGTGTGGATAGATTAAAATGAAAAAAAAAATAATATTATGCACTATTAGAACAGTAAGCACTAAAAATAAAAAAAAAATATAAATAAACTAGTTAGTTATAAATGCTACTTAAATGTTTATGTTAAAATCGTTGTATATTTCAAAACGCGTATCGTTATTACTGTAGGCAAAAAATTATTAAATTATCAACGATTTTCTCATACTTTCTTCCTGATAGTTGAAAATTGGCACAAATAAATTTGCTTTAAAAATAAATGTCTTGACATTTAAATAAAATTACTATCGCTAAAAGCTTTAACTCGATATTCTTTGTTGACATTTCTTTGAATTATATTTGGTTAAAGCTTAGGAGCTGTTAGCTTTAAATATAATGCCGATTTTTTCTCTCTAATGCAAACTAAATGATTTCGCATAGCTAAAGATAGTTTGTTTTCTTTTAGCCTGAACATTTTTGTTTTCATAACGGAATGTGATGAATGCTTTTACACATTCGCTTGCATTTTACATTAAGATATTCACTTAACAGGGAGCTGGATGCACAGCGTTATTAGTCGCGGTTGTTTCAAGAAAGTTAGAATTAACTAGAGCCGAGAAGCACGTACATAACTTCATGATGGACACACAACTTACTAAAAGAGTAAGTATTTCATTAAAATCATTTCACCACAATTGTTAATCTAATTAACAGGGCGCTGGGTGTACAGCATTATTAGTGACTGTTGCGTCGAGAAAATTAGAGTTAACTAGAGCGGAGAAACACGTTCATAACTTCATGATGGAAACCCAGCTCACGAAAAAGGTAAGGTTGTTACGATAGCATGCGGGAGAAGGGAAGGTAAGGGTTCAAAGTTATAGCTCACAACGTAGCTAGGCCCTCAAACCTCTAACCTCTTCTTAATAACAATAGTCCTCATTTTAGACCTAATAGTTCTAAGTCATAACAAATCTAATGTCTTCTAATGCCAATTTTAGTCATAATCTTTAAAGTATAACCATAAAGCATAACAGTCACTGTTTAGCTGACACTAATATTATTTGACATGTCTTTTATTGCATGAAACATTTTTCATTGTTGTAATCAAAAATAAAAAAATGTGTTTGTGATAATTTATTATTTAATTCCAAATTTAAAACTAACGCTAGCATGTACCTTTTAACACTTCTTTCAATGCTATGTTTGAATGTAGTTCATTTTATATGCACAAAAGAATGTATGGTCATTAGATAAATTAATATTTCAGTTGAAAAACGCAGCAGCTAATGTATTGAGGGAAACGTGGTTAATATACAAACACACTCGGCTTGTGAAAAGGGTACATCCTGGCCGAGTGAGGACACATCAAAGAAAATTCTTGCTGGCTATTTATGCGTAAGTACCCCAAAGTGCTCAAAGTTGATAAATGATGCTTAAGTCTGATAGGGGTTTTTGAATTGTTGGCCTGGTTGCGTAATCATTTCAAGTGTATGTAACTCTTCTCAGATGATGCAAATCCATATTACCAAAAAAATACGACTTGAAGAAAAATTTTGTAAATGATAATAATATAATAAAACCAAATAGTTTTCAAACAATAGATATTGTATTAGTTCATTACTTAGTATGAAACAGTATTTAAAAAATATATTAAAATATGAAATTGCTCACAATATGAAAATAGTCCAGATAAGTGCAAACATACAATTAATTTTAATACAGGTTGCGGAAAGTGAAAATGGATCAACGGAAGCTAATGGACAATGCCAATACGATAACAGACATGGCAAAGGTAAGATTGACAAAACGCGTATTGATGGTAATGCTACAACCATACAACACCCATTTAGTTTTAGAAAGCACTATAGTGAAACCAAACCTTGTGACGTTCAAAAATTTAAAATATTGTATGTAGATAGCTTGTTTTAAAGCCTTTTAAACTGGCGAATCAAATGGAAGTGCAGCACAGGTAAATGAGATAAATCTAGCTAAATGACTGAGCTTTAATATTATGTAAGCATACGCAAGTCATCTAAAACACATAAATGTTTTACCCGCTAGATTGCATTACATGCTTTAGTGATTATATTAGCACACATTACAATACGGAATATTTACCTGACAATTTAAAACACATTGTCCGTGGCAGTAATTATATTAAATAATAATAATCAATAAGCAATATAATAATAATAGAAATAACACTGGTGGTTGAAATCAAAATGGGACAAATATTGTATGATAACAGTCAACATATTATAATTAAATCACAAACGTAATATAAAGTACACTTGAAACTTAATGTCGAACTCGTTCTTGATTGAATCTTGATTTTGAGATATTACATATAATTTACACAGTACACACTACACTTTACAAATAAGTATGACTTTATTCGACAGTATCCATTGAGCTACAATGCCATTGATAGTAGGACCCGTTCCTTTTACAGACGCAGAATACGGTCTACGAGATCGTATCAGACATGAGTACCAGACAAGACACTATAGAAGAACGACTGACTAGCTTAGAAGAAAAATTAACCACATTACAAGTAAGTTTAAAAAAACAATGATGTTATGATCTTTAATAATATTGTTGTTATGGAAAATAAATTAGTGCTTAGAATTATTTGGATGATTAAAATTAATATGAATAGAATCAGGTCGAATTACTGGGGTACCTCTTCCATCTTTTTGACTTTAGTTTTGACAAAAATCATAGAAAAAGTTTATAATCCTTTAACTATAAATGGTATCACATACCTACTTACTATTTATTTCTGAATAGAACACAACATTTTAAAATTAATAAATTACACCTATAGATACTATCAGCAGGTGATGATCTTACTAAAGCAATCAGAACATAAACTTATTTACAAAGTAATCTTATCATTTTCAGGAGCAGGTAAATAGTTTGCCCGATGTGATGGCCAGGTGTATGCAGCAATGTTGGGACCGGTCAGAACAACGGAGGAACTTCCTGCATCCCGACACAGCAGCCGTGCCAACACCTCCCGCGTCAAATATGTCTCCATATACAAGGTGTTTATCATCTATCATTACATTTTATAGGCTTCAATTTAATTTTAACCGCAGTTTTTTTTGTAACTTGTAACAGAAAATCAAAATTACAGTTGCCAATTTTATTGCATTTAATCTTTAACGTAAATTTAAAATTGTTTAATTATAATGGTATCAATATTGATTGCATTGATTATGTTAACTGATGTTTTATACTATCAAACTCAAACTTTACAGTTTGGTCGATACAGTGCTTTCACATTCGTTAATATTACAATATTAGTACAATAGCTATAAATAAATCATTAATTATTATACATTTTGATTTTTATCATCCTTTACCTATAGTTTTACTATAGATTCATTTTTCTTCTTGTCTAATTTCAGGACGTTAGTATCAACGCATCCCTGGCCATCAGCGCCGACAGCGCGGACGCACTCAGCGCCGGAGAGTGCAACCACGCCCTCTCCCGTACCCCCCGCAAGCCCCGCGCCCGCCCGGCCTCTACCCAGCTGAGTACCGCCCTCCAACTCCGAACTCCTATGCTGAACTCGACGGAACTCGGCGCCTCCTCCTCTGATCCCCTAAGCCATCGGGGAAATTGTTTCACGTTTCTTCCTTTCTCACCTTTCTGTTTGGGGTGGAACTTTTTTGAGTATCGTTGCGGTTTGAATTCTGTAATTGTCTCAGTATATTATTATGACAAGCGAAAGCTTAATGTAACAAGTGCCTAGCGCCATCTATCCTAATAACAGTAAAGTTCATATTATTGTCAACAGAATCAACCACAACTCATAGTTTTGAAGGTTCCAACTCTATTACGTGTGATCTTCACACTTGATATTTTTACATTGTGTTCAAATGACAATGGTGTTCAGATAAGAGTCGTGTAAGTGAAATAATTAACCCGATTCCATCGTGTGAAGAGAGAGTTGGTCAGCCGTAGTTTTCTCCGCTGTTCCCAAGATTCGGATGTGACAGACTGTACCTAGTGTTATAGTAGATAGTGAAAGAATGCTGAAACGGACTGGCAGACGTGATTAACAAAATGCTTTATCGACAGACGCTTTAGCCAATACTTTAGACGATATTTTTAATACTTTAAATACATCATTATACCTATCTTGTTCACGTTTTATCCGGTACGAGGAACCAAACGATATTTTATAACCTACCATGTTTTTACTAACATTTATTGTAAATACCACTTTATTTTAATACATCAAGGAATTTAGGAAATGTTGTGTGTTTTTCATAGGTTCCTAGATGTAGATAGAAATAAACCATAATTAGAAATAGCAATACACTAGAAAAAAAGCATACAAACAGATATAGTTATAAAAGCATATTATATGAAGCATAGACACAACATAATATAAAAAGTTACCTATCGCCATATGGAATTTATCATTTGAAAAAATATTGATAGCAGTTGATTTGATTTCTTGATAAGCTAATGCATACAGACGTGGGCATATTATGAGTTAAACTTATTCGTATTTGATGCATTTACTCATTTTCTATCAGCCAAATTTTATTATTTCAGTTTTTTACAATAAATAATAATTAGTTATGGAAGAAATTCTTTTGTCGTAGGATTTTCGTTACATTTATTACAAATGGAAATTATAAATGGAAAGGCAATATTTCGTGTGAGTTTAATGAGATATTTGGTCTATAAATAACCCCGCTTCAATCATATCTTACTTAATGGCAGCTTGAATATTCACAGTAAGAAAAGTAACCTGATCTTTAATAATATTTCTTTCAGTTTGCTGTCTTAATTTATTGACGGTCTTCTTACTTCTATACTGTTTCTCATCGTCAACTTCCGAGCTGCGATTATGTGGACATGTTTTAATTGGTGCTAAATCGTAAAAGGGGCTAAGACCAAAGTTATTTACTTTATTTAAGTGAGGTAAATGCATCGGAAACGTGCCCCTATATAGGTAAGAGACTGTTTTGTATGAGGTTAGCACATATTCTGTATACACACTAGGATATATTGTTACTACCTGCCTATTGACACGTAGATTGTAAACATTTTTAAGACGTAGTCTAAGTGAAGCTTCGTTATAAGATTTAAGATTGATGGCTGTCTAAATAGTGCCTAAAACACTACGAAATTTCGATAATTCTGTTTTATTATCTTAAACTTAATGTAAATAGATTTAGATAAGAGCGTATTTATAGATTAGTTTGTTTTAGCTTTTACGCATTAAGTAATGGGATCAATTAATTTCTTTTTCAATTTCTTAAATCCTTACAGTAGCAATTTTGATAAGGTCTATTTCGAATTTTACAAAGAAAATAACTCACATAAAGACGTGATGTTTGTTTTTTTTTTGTTTGAATATTGATTGTTTTTCAAAACGATTTTTAACTTGTGACACTAGTATAATATTACCTTCAAAAGAAAAAAGTGAGCAATGAAATAAATGGTAAAACATTATTAAAATTAGCCTTTTTCTATACAAACATTACGTCTTAAAATAAAGTTAACTTAAAATATGACCAAAAATAGGTACTATACGAAGAATTATAGTGCAAATCACAAAAATAACAAAACAAAATAATACTTGCATAATGTAAACATTTATAAAGTAAAATATATATTAGAAACTCGAATATTGTAAGAACACAAACATAGAGACACCTGCATTTTTGTTGCAAATCTCGCTTGTTAGAATTTTATTATCAGTGATTTATTAATATTAATAGTAATACAATTTTCCTATTTGTAGTTCTCTTTGAAACACCAATTAGTATGTTAAATTAGATTGTAATGTAATTTATAATGTAGACTGTTGATTTTGCAAATATTTTTAACAAGTTAGTTTCAATTAAAATAATACTTAAGAACTATTAAAGAAAGGATCATAATATTATAAGTAATATGTTGCAACCAATTGAATTTAGTTGAGGTATTGAATATTTTCATTGTTATTTATTATTTATTAATTAAGTTTTCATATTGTATTCAAAATAGGTACATGGGCATTTTTTTAAAGTTTCAACCATAAACCATAATACTACGAGATTAGAGAAAAAAAGTTTGTATTTCATTTTCCGTAATTTAATTCATATGGATTAGATAATAAATATATTTATAATATTTTTTTATGTAAATATTCGTTGAATCAGATGAAATGTTAACAATTCAGATGTAATCACGCTTACATTTAATTTATTTTTGGCTGTGGCTTTGAAAAAAATGTCTAATGTCATTTTCTTTACTTCTTTTATGTCGACGACTTAATCTTGTCTTCATTGTTAGATGTTAAATAATATTATTAGATAATAATACGTTACCGCACTTTTGTTTCAATACATTTCAAATTTTAGGCAGAATCGCGCTACAAGATCCTATACTATCAAATGTTTATACTATAAGTGTTGTTTTAAATGATTATATTTTATCAATATATTACGGCAATAATAAGAGTATCTACAGGCAATTAATATAGACACAAATAAGGCACTTTTTATTTTAATTCAAATATTATAATTTAGAAAAGTTTAGTTAATAATAGACGTGTAGAAAACGTGCGCAGAATTGAATAGCTATAGTTATTTTTAAAATAATTTTTTGTTCACAATAATTTGTGAACCAAACATTATTTGTACTATGGATAATTCAGTCGTTCAGTTAGTCTAGTTTATTTATTAATAATCACTTTAACGTACATAAAATTGAGTGCTTTCACCTTGTTCCGACAGTCACCTTTTTCACAGTATTTTATATTATTGTAATTTAAGTTAATTTCCGTATTATCTACTCACACATACAATCTACTCAGCGGACAAAGCATCTTCCGCGAGAGTGGCGAATTCATATTTAAAAGATTAGCAACTAAAGTAATTTTCTATTGTATTTCGTTATTCGTCGCATTACTGCATATTATGTCATGAAAACGAGAATTGGCGTGACCATTGGAAATTTTAATAACTATACTTGTATTGTTACTAATCGAATGAATTAAGGACACCACTCTACTGCACTAGTCGAATTAACGATTATTTCGCGGACCATTTTCATATTATTGTTTTGTGTCATTTGCCTCGTGTGTCATGTTTTAACTTATAATAATATACAGATATATATATAAACCTGAATTAATTTTTTTAACTATTTTCGTTATGTAGAGAAAATATATAAATCATCTCGTAGATACTTAGTCCTGCTAAACAAAGGTTATACATAAAAATAAGGGCTTATAAACTTTATATTTCGTACACTAAAATTACTTCTAAAACTTTTCATTCTACACCTTTTTCTCCTTTTCATAAGATTGTCTAAAGTACAGCTGTAGGTACCTATTAAAACATCCTGGACTTTTCCTCCGTCTAATTCATCAAACTTGATATTTAAAAAAACTAAAAGGGTCCAGAAAGTGTCAAATAATTGTTAAGGTACTAAAAGCCCTAATTAAAATCACAATTAATTCATAAAAATATGTACACCTAAGAATAGATCAAAGGGGCTTGAATTTAACAAATAATAATAATTTGTTTGTGTATAAGTTGAAGTTAAGAAAGTTTGTCAAACTTTTATTTTAGGCTTTTAGCTAGTCACTAAACTAATTCCTTATATTGGCATCTTACTTAGAAACAAACCAGAGATATTTACGTCTTTAAAACTTACTGTTTTCAACGTACAATATTGATTTGATCGATTCTATGTAACACTAGAATTAGGTATTTTTATTTTTAATAAGAATTGACCAAATTTTATATAAGATTGATAATATTATGTTAAAATTGTAAATATAAAGCGAAATTGTAAAAAGCTACTGTAAAAAGTTGTATTTGCGGATTTTAATGTAAATATGTAGGTAAGCAAATGTTTTCATGAATTATTTAAAATATATTTCATTTAGTATTTTAGTTGTATGCGAATGATATATTCTATGCGGTGCGATAAATAAAATCATGTGATCATTGTTGAAATGAAAGTGTAACTTCGATTATATGAGCTGTAGTATTTTCTAATGAAATTTTTATTTACCTACAAAATATACCAACCCCTCGACATAAATAGGGAATATTATGCACAGTTTTAAATTCATAAAGTACAGAAAAAGCTGTGATATACTTTCCTTGCAATGAAATATTATTATCTACGATCAACTGTGGGAATAGTGGCAGCCCCAAAGGAAGATCTTCAACCGCCCGAAGTTGTAGGCTTGGACCGGTTGAATCCAACTGTAGTAGTTTTCATCATCATCAGCCTAAAGACGTCTACTGCTGAAGAACATAGACCTCCCCCAAGGACTTCCACAACGACCGGTCATGCGCTGTCTGCATGCAACGGCTGCCCGCGGCTCAGACCAGATCGTCAGTCCATCTTGTGGGGGGCCGCCCTAGTAGTAGTTTTCAGATGTAGTATGTAATGAAGCGCCAAGCTAAGAAAAATTCGACAACGCGATTCAAGATTGTGGCGATAATTGGGTTATTGAATGAATATTAAATGTATTTACTTTTGGAGTCATTACTCAGAAAATCAAAAAGATGAGCAAAATTTTCAAAAAGAATTGTGATAAGTTTCAGAACATTTAAGTTTTAAGCAATTACATTGCTCTTTTTCGCAAAACGATATTTTATACGCATTTTGTATTTGTTAGCAACGTGATGTCACAATCGGTTGTTCCCTTCTCGTTCGGGCATTATTTTTATTTATTAAGTTTTTATATCTTCTTTTTTTTAATGGTACAGTCGGCTGCACTAACATGGATACATCTACAAATTTGCAAAAATAGGTCTACGTTAGTTTTTCAAAAATATCGTCACCTTATTGCATTCAAAGCGATGTAACCAGCAAAGTGTTTCAAAATTATGAATACATTATTTTCATAATGAAGTAAACAGCATTATTTCAGTGAATAGTATGCACACTTAAATTCATAATTATGAATACGCGACAAATTTAAATAATATGTAAACATTGTTTACTTCATTACAATGTAAACATTAATTGTATCAATAATATGGATACACTTATAAAATTTTAGCATTTTTCACTTTTCTGCAAATATGTTTTAAATGCCACAAAAATGTACTCGGGGTATGTTCCAATAAGATGTATACATTAATTTTTTCTTTTTCTTTTCGCACAGCCGTAACTACAAATGGTAGAAACATGAAATTTGGACTACTGAATTCGTAAAAAATCCCTTTTTGCACCTCCGACAAAAACAGAGGGATTTTTTGAGTCTGTCTGTATGTCTGTCATCGTAGCTCCCAAACAGATGAACCGATTTTGATGTAGTTTTTTTTGTTTGAAAGCTGACGTGGTCATGTTAAAACACTAAAGCTATGATTCAACAAAATAAATTTGCTTACTGCTGAACAATTCGAGTGTCACTTAAAAAATAGTTTTACTTTTATGACTAGAAAAAACACAAAAAGAAAAGAATTATGAAATTTATTACAGTCAATCAGACATTTTACCTAAACATATTTCAGAAACTATTTTGTTAGCTTTTTACTTCTACCCTCAAACTATATCTATGATATTTTAATATTATAATAATTTTGTTTATCATACAAAATTTTAGCAAACTAAACTTACACTATGATATAAGTTTGACGTTTATTTATGTATGTTCGTCTGTTTGCTTGTGGAATCGTAACTACTAAATGGATGGACCGATTTTGATATACTTTTTTTTATTTTTATTCAAAGCTGACGAGATCGCAATAATTAGTCATCAGTTCATTCACTGTTTGATTATTCAGGGGCTAGTTAAAAAAATAATTTTGCTTTTCTGACAAAAAAAAACAAGAAATGACCAGAATTATCCAATTTATTGCAATGGATCAGAAATTTTACGCTAACATAATATTATATTTCAGAGACTGTTTTTATCAGGTTTATACTTCTACCCTCAAACTATACATAATATGATGATAACGAAACCAGAAATATTTAGTCACGAGTTTGTACACCAGAGTTAATTTACAGTCATCGTTTGCACTTCGCAATATTCATTTTTCAGTAATTAAATTTTTTGGTTTGTTTTTTGTTTTTAAGCTTAGGTAATCCAAATGGAGTCATTTAAAACTACAATTTTTATTATTTTAAAATATGGGATGTTTTTCATGTTGCCCGGGCTAGTTTATATTATTTACTAGCTGTGCCCGCGACTTCGTACGCGTGGAAAAGTGATTTAGGGCAGCAGTTCAAATACATTTTTAGTTTATGAATACTGTCGTTTGGATATTTAAAATCACTAATTTATAGTAAAGCTTCTTTATACACGGTATTAGACGTGTATAGGCAAAAGAAGTAGGCCGATGGAGTAATAATAATAGTTTACTGTCAAATAATGGCCGTTTTTGTCGTAAATGTTTTGAGGTATTTTTTCTATGAAAATGCTAACAATTCCTACAACCAGCTCGAAAAATGACCGTGTATTATTAACCGACTTAAAAAAAAGGAGGAGGTCCTCAATTCGTCTGTATGTATAATATTTTTTTTTCTTTTATGCGAACGGGACTACTTGATAGTACGCTCATATACGCGACGAAGATCTCTGTACTGAGATTTGTATGGACATTACGCCTCAGCGACTGCAGACGATGATCGTTTTCACACCGACGCTGCGCTGCTGGCGCCGAGCGCCAAATTTTTTAAAAGTCTACTCTCGGTGCGCAATTCCAACTCGGACTTGCCCGGTTTTTTATTTATTAATTACCTACGCTAACAAACATGTAGCCTACTTAGGGACTATACGGTTAAAGTACTAACTTCCTTTAGACGACAAAATAACAAAAGTCCAAAAGAAAGAAAAAACCCAAGCCTGTACCTAGCATGAAAACTAATAAATAAAAATATCATGAAAAACATAAATCTTACTCAATATATTGACATAACTTTTCTAATTTAAATGTACCTATGACATCTCATTCATATCTTGAAAACAAACTATCATAAGCCTATACTTTATTAATCCTATTTGCAAAACCTAAGTACAATAATAAATTACTTCGCACAAAGTAATAATTATTTTCACTTGTACTGGAAAATAAGTATTACTTTGTGCGAAGTAAATTTAATTGTTCCTTTTAGTTTACCTTTTGAAGTCGTTTTTTTTTTGTTTAAAATTATTTAATTTTCAGATTTTTAGTGATGGGTATAGACTGAGTAGGGATAATTCTCGAATGATCAGACGACGATTATTTGAGGACGGAAAATGAAAAACAAAAACGATTAGATAAAAAAAAATAGTAGAATGAGAAAAAGTCTACTGCTGCTCTGGCGTAAGCCAGAGCAGCCAATATACATAATATATATATATATATATATATATATATATATATATATATATATATACATCCAGGAAGCGTTTTGGCGTCACGGTGGTCGTGCGTTATTACGACGTCCCCTACTTCTGCTTATATTTTTTTAATTATTTCTATGAATGTTTCTTAACTAAATCATTTCCAGCACTGTGACGTATTTTGTTTTCCGGTAACTTAATTTTCTACGATATTCTTCTTGCAGTCATGCCCAAACTTTTGAACCCCGAACCACCTGGGTGACTTTCTGAAGTCCTGGATATACTTGTGATTTTTGACTAAAGAGCCGATGTTTTTGCGTCCGGCGACTTTTGCCAAAGAAATGCGACGTTGCCAATTTTCAGTTTTATTATCTGTCTCTTTCTTAGGGTTGCGTCTTTGTATTGACCAGCGCCAGACCAGAGTATCAATTGTTCCGCACTAAATATTTTAACCCGATTCGAATGCCTTATAATAAGACTCTAGAAAACTCAGAACAGAAATTATGTAAAATTATAATTGGTTGTATCTTATCATAGAAAATAGTTCTACGATCGCACCGGGTTAGAAATGATGTAGTCCGTAACCGATGTTAAGGGAGTAAGTCATTAGGCATCTAGGTGAGGAAATTAATGAAGTTAAACCTAAAAATAAATGAATATAATATACGGACGTCAGAAACCAATATACGGACGTTAAATAGCGATAAACGGACGCCGTAAGAAAATATACGGTAGCCGTAAAGCAAGATACCGACGCCATAAAATAAAAAAGGATTTCTGATAGTAATGAAAGAAGTTAAATTCAATAGAGGTTGCGTCACGTAAAAATAACGCTGGTTGTATGAGCCTCCATACAAACCAGCGTTCTTTTTATGTAACTTATACCTACCTACTTACAAGAAAATGAAATAAAAGTTATGATATACGGCCGTCTGAAAGCAATATACGGACGTCCAAAAGCAATATACGGACGTCCGAAAGCAATATACGGACGCCACAAAAAAAACAGGATTTCTGTTATAGTCTGACTACTACCGCTGTACCGTGGCAGCCGAACTAACGCGCGACACAGAGGTAGTGGTCAGACTATAGTAAAATTGACAGAATCTTTTTATTTCTGCCTGGTAATAAGAGTTTATGTAACTGTAACTTCAACCCTCTTACTAATAAATGCGATGTAGGTAATCTCAACTTTATTTCTGTATTTTCCAGGATAGAAATGATGTAGTCCGTAACCGATGTTAAGGGAGTAAGTCATTAGGCATCTAGGTGAGGAAATGAATGAAGTTAAACCTAAAAATAAATGAATATAATATACGGACGTCTGAAAGCAATATACGGACGTCCAAAAGCAATATACGGACGTCCGAAAGCAATATATGGACGCCACAAAAAAAACAGGATTTCTATTATAGTCTGACTACTACTGCTGTACCGTGGCAGCCGACCTAACGCGCGGCACAGAAGTAGTGGTCAGACTATAGTAAAATTGTCAGAATCTTTTTATTTCTGCCTGGTAATAAGAGTTTATGTAACTGTAACTTCAACCCCCTTACTAATAAATGCGATGTAGGTAAGTTCAACTTTATTTCTGTATCTTCCAGAATAGAAATGATGTAGTCCGTAACCGATATTAAGGGAGTAAGTCATTAGGCATCTAGGTGAGGAAATGAATGAAGTTAAACCTAAAAATAAATTTAGCACTGCTGACAGAAAGGAAGAATCGGTGGGATATATCAATGAAAATATATAATGTGCCATAATATGATTACGGTTAAAAAAAGGACGTAGCAAGAAAGCACAATGCACAAGGCATATACGATAATATACGCACACCACTTGATTACCACGCTGAATGAAGTTAAACCTAAAAATAAATGAATATAATATACGGACGTCAGAAACCAATATACGGACGTCGGAAAGCAATATACGGACGTTACACAGTGATAAACGGACGCCGTAAGACAATATACGGACGCGGTGAAGCAAGATAACGACGCCATAAAATAAAAAAGGATTTCTGATAGTAATCAAGGAAGTTAAATTTAATAGAGGTTGCGTCACGTAAAAATAACGCTGGTTGTATGAGCCTCCATACCTCCAAACCAGCGTTCTTTTTACGTGACTTATACCTACCTACTTACAAGAAAATGAAATAAAAGTAATGATATACGGACGTCTAAAAGCAATATACGGACGCCCAAAAGCAATATACGGACGTCCGAAAGCAATATACGGACGCCACAAAAATAACAGGATTTCTGATAATATAGTCTAACTACTACCGCTGTACCGTGGTAGCCGACCTAACGCGCGGTACAGAGGTAGTGGTCAGACTATAGTAAAATTAACAGAATCTTTTTATGTCTGCCCGGTAATAAAAGTTTATGTAACTGTAACTTCAACCCCTTACTAATAAATGCGATGTAGGTAAGTTCAACTTTACTCGTATTTCTGTATCTGCCAGAATAAACAGATCCGACGGAGACAAAAATAAAGTTGAACCTAGGTTGAACTAACAGCGCGTTTATTAGTAAGAGGACCGAAACGGACAGGAATGAGCGCGGATGTCGATGTGAAGGAGGAAATGAATGAAAGGGCATCATCAAGCAGCAACAGTACAGTATAGCTTCATCAAGTCATTTCTAAATATTTCTTCCACAAGACGACATCCTTCAAGTTAACATAAAAATACTTATAACAGGCACCGGTCGCAAGGACGCAAAAAGATCACCAGCACGGGTGGTGCGGCGGACGTGCGTATTCTTTTAAAGTAAACATTTGTGATTTGAGTGAGAATTAAACAAAGTAGCGGCGCGTACGACTTGGCAACGTCGCATAGCCGGACGCCAAATACGCGGGTACTCGGTGAAGTGGTGAAGATGTATACGGCTGTGCAATATACGCCCGGCAGTGGCGCTACGCGGGCGTTGCGGAATCTCTTGAAACTTTTGCAAATACTTTTTCAGTCGAACTATCAACTTTTTGACTTCCATCGATTTTTGTTCTGGTGGCAGCTGGGACCGAAAGGACGTAACTGCCGCTACCTAACAAAGTGGCGTCCGGTATGCGGACGTCAAATGCCGGTGGACGCCACTTTAAATGCAATTTCTCCTTCAGGGGACGCCCAATTGTTTGGGGGGTAAATATATATATATATATATATATATATATATATATACATCCAGGAAGCGTTTTAGCGTCACGGTGGTCGTGCGTTATTACGACGTCCCCTACTTCTGCTTATATTTTTTTAATTATTTCTATGAATGTTTCTTAACTAAATCATTTCCAGCACTGTGACGTATTTTGTTTTCCGCTAACTTTATTTTCTACGATATTCTTCTTGCAGTCATGCCCAAACACTTTTGAACCCCGAACCACCTGGGTGACTTTCTGAAGTCCTGGATATACTTGTGATTTTTGACTAAAGAGCCGATGTTTTTGCGTCCGGCGACTTATACCAAAGAAATGCGACGTTGCCAATTTTCAGTTTTATTATCTATCTCTTTCTTAGGGTTGCGTCTTTGTATTGACCAGTGCCAGACCAGAGTATCAATGGTTCCGCACTAAATATTTTAACACGATTCGAATGCCTTATAATAAGACTCTAGAAAACTCAGGTCAGAAATTATGTAAAATAATAATTGGTTGTAGCTTATCATAGAAATAGTTCTACGATCGCACCGGGTTAGAAATGATGTAGTCCGTAACCGATGTTAAGGGAGTAAGTCATTAGGCATCTAGGTGAGGAAATGAATGAAGTTAAACCTAAAAATAAATGAATATAATATACGGATGTCAGAAAGCAATATACGGACGTTAAATAGCGATAAACGGACGCCGTAAGAAAATATACGGTAGCCGTAAAGCAAGATACCGACGCCATAAAATAAAAAAGGATTTCTGATAGTAATGAAAGAAGTTAAATTTAATAGAGGTTGCGTCACTTAAAAATAACGCTGGTTGTATGAGCCTCCATACAAACCAGCGTTCTTTTTATGTAACTTACACCTACCTACTTACAAGAAAATGAAATAAAAGTTATGATATACGGACGTCTGAAAGCAATATACGGACGTCCAAAAGTAATATACGGACGTCCGAAAGCAATATACGGACGCCACAAAAAAAAAACAGGATTTCTGTTATAGTCTGACTACTACCGCTGTACCGTGGCAGCCGACCTAACGCGCGGCACTGAGGTAGTGGTCAGACTATAGTAAAATTGACAGAATCTTTTTATTTCTACCTGGTAATAAAAGTTTATGTAACTGTAACTTCAACCCTCTTACTAATAAATGCGATGTAGGTAAGCTCAACTTTATTTCTGTATCTTCCAGAATAGAAATGATGTAGTCCGTAACCGATGTTAAGGGAGTAAGTCATTAGGCATCTAGGTGAGGAAATGAATGAAGTTAAACCTAAAAATAAATGAACATAATATACGGACGTCTGAAAGCAATATACGGACGTCCAAAAGCAATATACGGACGTCCGAAAGCAATATACGGACGCCACAAAAAAAAAAACAGGATTTCTGTTATAGTCTGACTACTACCGCTGTACCGTGGCAGCCGACCTAACGCGCGGCACTGAGGTAGTGGTCAGACTATAGTAAAATTGACAGAATCTTTTTATTTCTACCTGGTAATAAAAGTTTATGTAACTGTAACTTCAACCCTCTTACTAATAAATGCGATGTAGGTAAGCTCAACTTTATTTCTGTATCTTCCAGAATAGAAATGATGTAGTCCGTAACCGATGTTAAGGGAGTAAGTCATTAGGCATCTAGGTGAGGAAATGAATGAAGTTAAACCTAAAAATAAATGAACATAATATACTACGTCTGAAAGCAATATACGGACGTCCAAAAGCAATATACGGACGTCCGAAAGCAATATACGGACGCCACAAAAAAAAAACAGGATTTCTGTTATAGTCTGACTACTACCGCTGTACCGTGGCAGCCGACCTAACGCGCGGCACTGAGGTAGTGGTCAGACTATAGTAAAATTGACAGAATCTTTTTATTTCTGCCTGGTAATAAAAGTTTATGTAACTGTAACTTCAACCCTCTTACTAATAAATGCGATGTAGGTAAGCTCAACTTTATTTCTGTATCTTCCAGAATAGAAATGATGTAGTCCGTAACCGATGTTAAGGGAGTAAGTCATTACGCATCTAGGTGAGGAAATGAATGAAGTTAAACCTAAAAGTAAATGAACATAATATACGGACGTCTGAAAGCAATATACGGACGTCCAAAAGCAATATACGGACGTCCGAAAGCAATATACGGACGCCACAAAAAAAACAGGATTTCTGTTATAGTCTGACTACTACCGCTGTACCGTGGCAGCCGACCTAACGCGCGGCACAGAGGTAGTGGTCAGACTATAGTAAAATTGACAGAATCTTTTTATTTCTGCCTGGTAATAAGAGTTTATGTAACTGTAACTTCAACCCCCTTACTAATAAATGCGATGTAGATAAGTTCAACTTTATTTCTGTATCTTTCAGAATAGAAATGATGTAGTCCGTAACCGATGTTAAGGGAGTAAGTCTTTAGGCATCTAGGTGAGGAAATGAATGAAGTTAAACCTAGAAATAAATGAACATAATATACGGACGTCTGAAAGCAATATACGGACGTCCAAAAGCAATATACGGACGTCCGAAAGCAATATACGGACGCCACAAAAAAAACAGGATTTCTGTTATAGTCTGACTACTACCGCTGTACCGTGGCAGCCGACCTAACGCGCGGCACAGAGGTAGTGGCTCCATACAAACCAGCGTTCTTTTTATGTAACTTATACCTACCTACTTACAAGAAAATTAAATAAAAGCTATGATATACGGACGTCTAAAAGCCATATACGGACGCCCAAAAGTAATATACGGACGTCCGAAAGCAATATACGGACGCCACAAAAAAACAGGATTTCTGATAATATAGTCTAACTACTACCGCTGTACCGTGGTAGCCGACCTAACGCGCGGTACAGAGGTAGTGGTCAAACTATAGTAAAATTAACAGAATCTTTTTATGTCTGCCCGGTAATAAAAGTTTATGTAACTGTAACTTCAACCCCCTTACTAATAAAATTTATTAATTAGTAAAGTAAAAATTAGTAAAGTTGAACTTACCTACATCGCATTTAATGCGATGTAGGTAAGTTCAACTTTACTCGTATTTCTGTATCTGCCAGAATACACAGATCCGACGGAGACAAAAATAAAGTTGAACCTAGGTTGAACTTACAGCGCGTTTATTAGTAAGAGGACCGAAACGGACAGGAATATGCGCGGATGTCGATGTGAAGGAGGAAATGAATGAAGTAAGTAAGCGACAATGAGGGAGAAGCCAAGGCGAGAGTGGGAGCGTCCGTAGCCGGTGATCAACTTAATTCTACTATTAATACTATTTCATCAAGCAGCTACAGTACAGTATAGCTTCATCAAGTCATTTCTAAATATTTCTTCCACAAGACGACATCCTTCAAGTTAACATAAAAATACTTATAACAGGCACCGGTCGCAAGGACGCAAAAAGATCACCAGCACGGGTGGTGCGGCGGACGTGCGTATTCTTTTAAAGTAAACATTTGTGATTTGAGTGAGAATTAAACAAAGTAGCGGCGCGTACGACTTGGCAACGTCGCATAGCCGGACGCCAAATACGCGGGTACTCGGTGAAGTGGTGAAGATGTATACGGCTGCGCAATATACGCCCGGCAGTGGCGCTACGCGGGCGTTGCGGAATCTCTTGAAACTTTTGCAAATACTTTTTCAGTCGAACTATCAACTTTTTGACTTCCATCGATTTTTGTTCTGGTGGCAGCTGGGACCGAAAGGACGTAACTGCCGCTACCTAACAAAGTGGCGTCCGGTATGCGGACGTCAAATGCCGGTGGACGCCACTTTAAATGCAATTTCTCCTTCAGGGGACGCCCAATTGTTTGAGGGGTAAATATATATATATATATATTATGTATATTGTATATATAGTTTACCGAAAGCGAGTTTAGCGAAATTTTTCAATTTATATATATATATATATATATAAATATAGTTTACTGAAACTCGAAATTTTTTGATATTATAGATCCAGGATATGGTGCAAAATCTAAGTGTTTGGTAACATATGCTTATGCTACTTCAGAAAAAATCAAAATCAATATATTATTCCACATAAATTTTGAGGATTTCCTTCGATTCCTCACGAATCCCATCATCAGGTCACCATTTTGGTGACAATGGGACTAAATTTAAATTATACCCTACACAACATAAAAAAAAATTAAAATCGTTTCAGAGACGATGAAGATATCCGCGAAGAAACTTAAAAAACAAACATATATTTACGAATTGAGAAACCTCCTCCTTTTTTGTAAGTCGGTTAAAAATATTATGTTGGTTATTTCATGTTACAATCTACCTTTGTGCCAAGTTTCATTTAAATACGTTGAGTAGTTTGCTGAAATACCGTCAAATAGGTAGCTACATTTTTTGAAGATCCCACGGGAACCCTTACGTTTTTCGGGATAACAATTTCCAATAATGCTCTTCAGGTCATAAGCTACCTGCCTGCCGAATTTCATTTAAATACGTTGAGTAGTTTGGCTGAAATACCGTCAAATAGGTAGCTACAATTTTTTGAAGATCCCACGGGAACACTTACGTTTTTCGGGATAACAATTTTCAATAATGCTCTTCAAGTCATAAGCTACCTGCCTGCCGAATTTCATTTAAATACGTTGAGTAGTTTGGCTGAAATACCGTCAAATAGGTAGCTACAATTTTTTGAAGATCCCACGGGAACCCTTTAGTTTTTCGGGATAACAATTTCCAATAATGCTCTTCAGATTATAAGCTACCTGCCTGCCAAATTGCATTTAAATACGTTGAGTAGTATGGCTGAAATACCGTCAAATAGGTAGCTACAATTTTTTGAAGATCCTACGGGAACCTTTCGTTTTTCGGGATAACAATTTCCAATAATGCTCTTCAGATCATAAGCTACCTGCCTGCCAAATTTCATTTAAATACGTTGTGTAGTTTGGCTGAAATACCGTCAAATAGGTAGCTACAATTTTTTGAAGATCCCACGGGAACCCTTTCGTTTTTCGGGATAATAATTTCCAATAATGCTCTTCAGGTCATAAGCTACCTGCATGCAAAATTTTATTTAAATACGTTGAGTAGTTTGGCTGAAATACCGTCAAATAGGTAGCTACAATTTTTTGATGATCCCACGGGAACCCTTTCGTTTTTCGGAATAATAATTTCCAGTAATCCTTTTCAGATTATAAGCTACCTGCCTGCCAAATTTCATTTAAATACGTTGAGTAGTTTGGCTGAAATACCTTCAAATAGGTAGCTAAAATTTTTTGAAGATCCCACGGGAACCCTTTCGTTTTTCGGGATAATAATTTTCTAGTAATGCTTTTCAGATCATAAGCTACCAGCCTGCCAAATTTCATTTAAATACGTTGAGTAGTTTGGCTGAAATACCGTCAAATAGGTAGCTACAATTTTTTGAAGATCCTACGGGAACCCTTTCGTTTTTCGGGATAACAATTTCCAATAATGCTCTTCAGATCATGAGCTACCTGCCTGCCAAATTTCATTTAAATACGTTGAGTAGTTTGGCTGAAATACCGTCAAATATGTAGCTACAATTTTTTGAAGATCCCACGGGAACCCTTTCGTTTTTCGGGATAATAATTTCCAATAATGCTCTTCAGGTCGTAAGCTACCTGCCTGCCAAATTTCATTTCATTCCATACAGTGGTTTTAGCGTGATGCGACGACAAACATTCCCATATGGACAGACAGACAGACAGACAGACAGACAGACAGACAGACATACAGACAGACAGACATTTTTTTCAAAAATGTTATTTTTAGGTTCTGTGGCTTATATAGACCCCCTTTTTTTAATTTTCACTTAAATATTCTTAATGTACAGACATGACCCCTCTACAGATTTATTATATGTATAGATATAGATATTGACAATATTACTAATATAGAACGATATTAACATTGTTTGGTTTTGATCATATTAAAGTGTGAGGGTAGACTATAAAAACCGATGAAAGTAGTCTTTGAAATATATACGTTCGCCTGTATCAGAGTTATACCTATTACACTAAAGAATATAATCGATATTCTAATGTATGTGTGATTTTTAAATAACCGTCAATAATAATACCCGTCAACATAACACCTCTATTATTTATAGAATTCATTATTGTATATATTGCAATGTAATGAAATTTTGACCAGCCTTTTCTGAAACACAAAATTAACGTTTACATTATAATGAAATAAACTATGTTTACATGCTACTGAAATTTGTCGCGTGTTCATAATTATGAATTTAAGTGTGTATATTATTCACTGAAATACTGCTGTTTACTTCATTATGAAAATAATGTATTCATAATTTTAAAACACTTTGCTGGTTACGTCGCTTTGAATGCAATAAGGTGACGATATTTTTGAAAATTAAACGTAGACATATTTTTGCAAATTTATGGTATTAATTGCATGTTAGTGCAGCCGACTGTACATAAATAATTTTAGTTTTACATTATTTGTTTATTTCTTTTATATTTTATTGAAAGGATAACTTACAGCTACATTAGAGAGAATAGCAATTACAAAAAAAATTTGGATATGCGCGTCAAACAAGAGCTTATCATCTATTGCGACACCTACATCGCAAACTTGGGTCACCTGTTGCAGTGATTGATTTTAAATTTAGTAGCTAGACTGATATTTTTTAAGCTTCCGAGTAAAAAGAGACGCAACAACATTGCGGCACATTTTAGTCTAGGTAGTTTAGAGAGTAATATTGATCGAGTATACACAAGTCATCTTGCCGAATCATCTGATCTTCATAACTATTAACTACTCTGAAGATTTTCATGTCATCTGCAAAGAGTAAAAAGTGTGAGTTATTACAACAGCTGTTGTGTATAAACTACTGTTTATACTATATACCAGTCTTGTTTAAACAGTATGAAAAGGTGAGGCCTGAGTAGAGATCCTTCACTCCAGAATTAATTTCATGCTACGTTGAAATGTAACCATTAATAACCATAGCCTGAGTTTGACTTTGTTCCAAATATACGAGGTGAACCACCGAAGCAGATTCCTCCGAATGCCAGCTCTTGCTAACTTCGATAAAAGTATAGTGATAAATTCTATTAAAAGCCTTACAATAATATGAAAAGGAGAGGCCTGAGTAGGATGTGTAAACACCATCAACCTGATGATGATTGTCCATTCTATCTGACAAAAATCAGTGAAGAGGCTAAATAAATAAGAAATAAATAAATAAAAACCTTTTATTTCAGGCTACATGGCCCATATTATAAATACCTTACAGACTAACATACATACAAAATATACTTCAAACTACACTTAAACTACACGTGTCGACGTTGCAGATCTCCCCTTAACAAAACCGTGCTGACTGTATGTAGACGAAGTTGTGGACCTAATGCCGGGCAAATCTGCTTATAAATAATTCGCTCTAGTACTTTTAGACTATTTTTTTTTACTCACAGAGTTAAGAGATAGGACGATAACTATCAATTAGGTGTTTTGCGTCTTTCTTGTGTATAGGCGTTATGAAGGCCGATTTCCAGATCTTAGTTTTGTCACATGAGCATAAAAGTAATAAAGAAAATATTAATCTTAATTTAAGCTATAAAGTCTACGACTGGACGCTTCTCCTAAAGTATTTGATAGCGGGGTAGTTGACGAGCGCAGCTTTCAGATGGTTTCCGCGAAAAATGGTTAATGAGGAGGTACTTTTCTTTTTCCGGCGCCGAACAATAAGAAATAATTAATAAACATTTTAATTTAGCATAAATAAATCCAATTCACTACAGATGTCGTCTGATTATTCATCATTGTAGCTTACTCCCGGTGAGCAGTGACAAACACTTACACTAATTACACTGAAACCTGATACTGGATTGAAATGAATCCACACAGTTAACAGGACCCTCCTATCTTGCAGGATGTATGTATAGTAACGCTTCTGACCTTTGTCAACTATGCACTAGATATCGTGTCAGAAATCCGTCTCGGTGAATATCAGCTGACTTGAAAAGTGAGCTGTTATTTTACTGCCAACGTCAAGACGCACAAGCACAATGCAACAATGTTTGTTTAAATTTAGATTTTAAAAATTTACATTACGGTTTTTAAATCACCAAAATCATCTTTGAAATGTTATAAAATGTTTGTCTCAGTTCGTTAAACAAATAATGTTTGCTCTATTGGCATATACCGCGTAGATACATTTTAGCTTTGTTTTTGTATGGGACACGTTTTATTGTTGATCGAAGCTTCTGACGGCACAATTGCTAACTATCTTATGCAATATTGGTATGTGCTTCTTGCTATCAGTATTGTTCGCAAGGAAATGTGCTGTGTTAAGTCTGGGTTTATTATCTACTTTATGGTCTGGGTAACAATAATACTGTATTATGAAACCTTGGTATATATTTTGTTCATTGTTAGATATGCATTTTATTTCATTAAACGGCTACCAAAATTAATTTTTCAATTCTTTTTTTGTGTTTATTGATAACTTTAACGTTAATGAACAGATTGTAATGATTTTATGACACTACATTTTGTAGTATCAACTTGTTAATCAAAAAGTGGTTATCTACATTAATTTTGATGTTTTCTCTCAATATAAATATTATATACATGAATAGTTACTCTGAAAACACCTACTGGGTAAGTGAAATATTTGATACGATAGTATTATTATTTTGTTATTATATTATTGCAAGTGTCTAGTGGTCCCTGTGGTTCTATAAATATCTGTATCAAGTTTTATCAAAATCGCTTAAGTACTTTCAGAGCATATTCAATACGAACATGCAACAATTTTTTTCTCTTTATAAAGAGATAGATCACTCTTTAAACTTTTCCAATGTATCAGACAAAAAATCAACATTGTATCCCTAACCCAGTTGTGTAAATATTTTCATTATTAAGGGGGATAATAGAGGAAAAATTTGGATGTTTCCACTGAATAGGCTCTGAAACTACTTGATCGGTTATGATAAAGTTTGACACAGATACAGAATAAACCACAAGGAAGGACAATATGTAGCTTAGATAAATTCATAGTTCCGGAAATTATCTTTTACGCGTACCTTCGTACGCCACGAGCGTGGAGGGCTACGATAATAATAATAAAAAAAACTAACATGTGAATGTTTCATACTATCTATCTATTATAAAGGATAGACGTATGTTGTGAACTATCTTTTCTTAAGGATAGCACGATCGTGTTAGCATAATTGCTTGTGTGATAGTGGTGTTTTTAAATTTTGCTTGCCAGTGTACGCGTAAGTAGGGTGGGAAGGAGGGACGTACTATAAACCCATCCCTATGCGTACACTCACTCATCTGCTAGCTGGTTGTGGTTATAATTCTTTCGCGGGATATTGCTGGATATAATATATTAAAATTTCATACTATGGATTTCCGCAAAGTAATTGCATTAACTATTCAAAAAGTTGCTATCTATTATCAAAAATATGGTAGTTTTTTTTTTATTTCATTATAACTGTTCGCGCCACTATTAAGTGACGTGACGTTGCACCAGTCAGTCGCATTGAGTCTGTCAGGAGAGCCGCGCGCGCGCGGGTTGTTAGTACATACCTACGTAAAGGGAAGCCCTTTACTCAGCCCAAAATAACTTTGTGACCCAGTGATAGTGATCTCAAGACTATTGTGTTGTGTGTGAGAAACTCAGCTCGTCCCCAATCTTCAGCTCAAACAACTCGCAAGCAGCCTCAAGGTACTGTAATTCTTCCTTATTTCCCATAGCCGAGGTATGTAGGTTGTTTATCCTACATAATCCTTTTGGTCCCTTCGAGCCTTTGTGAACCTTCTCTGGCCCTCAGGCCATTTCAGCGCCTTTTTACCGACTTTTCTCCTCGCACGCACATGTGTCCGCCGGGTAACATTCGACCATACAGTCCACTGAGCTCATACTCAGCTCATATCTGCCCATAATCATATAAATCTATTAATATATTATCGACATAAGTAACCTCCGTTAATTTCCCGCCCCCCTACGTCGATAATTTTGTATTTTTCTCTAAAATACATCCGCCATTATTGTTCCACAAGGGCAATTAAATCTACATTTTTCTCAATAAATAAGTGCAATCACATAATTCTCAGCTCATATTATACGTTTAGCTTGCATTTAAATTAATTCTCGACACATATTTTTGCCCAAAATAATTTTATAAAAAAGTTACAGAAACAAAAAACCCATCATACCTACATCTCATAGTTTGTGCCCTATGACCGTTGTATTAAGGTCTATTATATTTCAGCTCATGTAATATTTATATTGTTAATAATATCCAAGTATATCAAGTTGTTTACGATAACTTAGCACGTACGACGCGAACGCCTATAATACAAATACCTCGGCCCCGATAAGAAACATCTGTGCTTAATTACTTATTCTTTTCAATAACAATCTATCGGCCCATTCAAACGTTTTATGTCTCGGTTGATTACATAATTTTATTGTTACGGTATACCTGTGCCTATACAAACATTACCTCAGCACATTAAGTAATTTATTAATTAGTATTCAAAATATACTTTCATTCTAACATAGTTTACACATTTTGTTTGCTTATTTAAGGTTAATTTACACAACATGCCTACCAAATCTCAAGCGGCCGTGTTTAGAGAGGCGGCCAAAGCTTTCACTCGGCTTAGAGAAATTGCCATGGCCCTGTCCAAGGGCGACTCAAAAGAATCGCATCACAATTTAAAAAAGGAATTTAATGCACGTTTTAAAGAGATATCACAACAAAAAACTAGACTGGAGAATATCTACCATGAGATTTTGGACGAGCCTAACTTGTCTCAAGATAATGAGAAAATTTACACTACAAATTATGATAATGCGCTTTCAGATTATTATTATATTTTGACGGTTGCCGAAGGTACCCAACACACTTCGGGGTCTCCTCAACTCACTTCCGCAGTTTTACCAAAAATCGAACTACCGAAGTTCAGCTCACTCGTCGAAGACTGGCTTCCTTTATAACAATTTTTCGTAGTTTGATGGATGACATGGCAACATTGTCTGACGCGGTTAAGTTACATTATTTGTTCTCATGTCTGTCGGGGGAGGCGTTAAGCATGGTCTCTCATTTAAAAATAACCAATGAAAATTTTAGTGTTGCGCTCGATATTTTAACTCGTCGATATGAAAATCGTTGCGTGTTAATCGATAGATTTGTCGATATAATACTCGGTCTGCCCAATGTACATATTCGTTCTAGTATTCGTACGTCGTTTCTAACTCCACTCATTTCCGCCCAAAGCGCCTTAATAAATTTAAATTTACCTATGGATAGCAATTACGTATTTGTATCTATAGTGGTTCGAAAACTACAAGGGGAGCTCCGCACACTATTCGAGAGGAAATACGGTGCCTCTGATGTTCTGCCCACATTAGGTAGTTTAATTTCTTTTTTAGAAGAGCACGCGCGCTGCATCGAGACAGAATGTTCGACGCCTGCGTGCAGTATTGAATCTCAAGGTCAAGCGGGACCATATCGTCAACAACCCACCTCCCCGCGTTCTCCGCGCAGTCCCCGCTTTAGACCTATCAGCCCCGCGTATCAGCGCTCGCCCTCAGCACATGCCATGCATGCCGGCCCATCTTATTCATCTCATTCTCGTCAGCACTATACAACCCCCTCTCCCCCCCGACAGGTTCAGCACGTATATTCAGCACAAGCCGGTAATAATAATTTTAAGTTTTATTGCCCATACTGTAGGTCAACTGAGCACAAATTGATAGCGTGTCCCAGGTACAATAATCAACCCATTCAAGGACGTTGGGACTTTATAGAATCTAAAGGTAGATGTCGAAAATGTTTAGGCCCGCATTATGAAAACGAATGTAGGTCGACGGGCGCCTGCAAGGAATGTGGTAGTCCAAATCACCACACCTCGCTTCATCGTCATGATGGCCCGCGTTCGCCAACTTCATCAGCTCATTTACTTCCTACTCACCTGCGCGCGCAGCCCCGTCGTCGTAGCGAAAATAATGTTCATTCATACACATCTAAAACAAATCATACGATCGTCCATCATCAGCCCTCGAAATCTAACCAAACTCATTCATCTTCGTCTCACAATAATAGTAAACAATGACTACCTACTATCACGGAGCATCCAGAGTTGGAGAATCAGCTCAATAACTCAAATTCTAATATATCCCTTCATAATTCCGCATATAAATCTGCACATAATTCCGCATATAAATCCGCACATAACTCCGCTCAAGTTAACACTACTCACCACGTTAATAACTCATCACAAACGCCTATATTATTACCAACGGTTATTTTAAATATTTCAGATAAATATGGGAACTTTCACAAAGCGCGCGCATTGCTTGATTGTGGTAGTATGATAACAATAATTACTCAACGTTTAGTAAAAACACTTAGCCTACAACCTAAACAATGTTCATTGAAAATCACAGGTGTAGGTGATCAGCACATACAAAATTCTAAAGGCCATGTTACAATAACCTTTCGGCCCACACGTAGCGACATGCCTTCTATCACAACTTCTGCTCATATTCTGAAGGATGTCACAGGTTATTTGCCTATGCAAAAAGTTCCCGATGTCGTACAAGACTCCGACACTCAGCTTATTCCATTAGCAGATCAAGATTATCATACTCCTGCGCCCATTGATCTCATTTTAGGTTCAGATGTTTTCGGCCATGTGTTGGATGGTACTAAGTTGGCTTTGGGCCCGGGGAAGCCCATAGCCTTTGGCACGATTTTTGATTATGCGCTTATAGGTCCCATTGAACAATTGTACGATAGCTCAGTAGTTCAAGTTAACTCCGCCCATATTGTTCATTCCGCTCATTCTCATCTTCTTCTTCTCACTTCAGGATATAAATAAAAGTTTAGAAAGATTCTGGGAGTCAGAAGAACCCCAGTCGCGCCCAATTATCTCCAACTCACTGCACGAACAATGTGAACACATATTCCGCTCAACTACTACTCGAAATCAAGCGGGACGTTATGTTGTAACGCTACCGTTTTTATCGAATGCTCCCCGGTTAGGTAATACTCATGCTATTGCACTTCGCAGATTTCTCAATTTAGAAAAGCGATTACAGTCCGATCATTCATATCGCTCAAAATATATAGAATTTATGAATGAATACATAAACTTAGGTCACATGACACCTTGCCATCCTTCTACATTTACTCATAAGCCTCATTATTATATCCCTCATCACGGTGTATTTAAATCAGATACAGATAAACTCCGCACAGTATTTGATGGTAGTTGCAAGTCAACCAATGGTGTCAGTCTGAATGATTGTCTGCACACAGGTCCTGCTCTTCAGCGCGATATTGTAGATATTATTATGTCATTTAGGATTCATCGTGTAGTATTTACCACAGATATAAAAATGATGTTTAGAAACATTCTAATTAATCCTGATCAAAAACATTATCAGCTCATACTCTGGAGATCGTCTCCTGATCGGCCCTTACTCACATATGCGCTCAACACTGTCACCTACGGATTGCGTTCAAGTCCTTATCATGCTATTCGCACATTATTACAATTAGCTGATGACGAAGGTCATCGCTATTCCCAGGCTGCTCATGTATTACGTAACTCAATCTTCGTAGATGACATACTCTGTGGTCATAACTCCATAGAAGAAGCTTCAGCTCTTCAAACTCAGCTCATTAATTTATTATCTCTTGGTGGGTTTCAGCTCAGTAAATGGAAATCTAATACTCCTCAACTCTTGCAGCGTTTCCCAGATGATCAATGTGAAATGCCTAAGGACTTCGACATCAGCTCATACACTACTTCTGTTAAGGTCTTAGGTATTAGATGGATTCCACAATCCGATGAATTTACATATCACATTACATTACCACCAATTACTAATATAACAAAGCGATCCATTCTTAGCACGGTAGCTTCTCTTTATGACCCAAACGGTTGGATCACTCCAGTCATATTCCGCGCAAAATTACTTTTACAAAAATTATGGTTACTCAAACTGGACTGGGACGACTCAACTCCAGACAATATTACTCAGGACTGGCAACACATCTCTCATGATCTTCCCCACATCTCAACCATACATTTCCCCAGACACGTAGCTCCGCATAAATTAACTTCTACATACTCACTTCATGGCTTCGCAGATGCCTCAGAAAACGGTTACGCTGCAGTCGTATATTTACACGAATTGAACCACGATGGATCAACCAACGTTCAACTCATAATTGCGAAATCTAAAGTAGCCCCAATTAAAAATAAACTTACAATTCCTAAATTAGAATTATCCGCGGCTACACTTCTCTCTCAGCTCATGTCTCGTGTCTCTCATCATCTTTCTGCTCATCTTACAATGTCTCAGCACGTCTGTTGGTCAGACAGCACCATTGTACTCGCGTGGATTAAAACTCCTTCCCATCGGCTACAACCATTCGAAGCTAATAGAGTAACCAAGATTACTGCTAACTCACTCTCACTCATCTGGCGTCATGTACCCACACATTTAAATCCTGCTGATTGCGCTAGCAGAGGAACCTCAGCTCTCACTCTCTCTTCTCACGCCCTATGGTGGTCTCCTCCTTGGCTCAAGATGCCAGAGGATACCTGGCCCCAGAGGTCATCAGCTCACACTCGACAAGAATTACCGGGACTTAAACCTAAACAAGTTACATGCCATTTCACAACTCCTGGTATTGATAGTGATCTTCTCACACGCTTCAGCTCACTGGGTAAACTCATAGGCGTCACAGCTTACATACGACGGTTCATTTCCAATTGTAAATTATCAATACACTCACGAGAACTAGGTCCGCTCACTGTAAAGGAGCGTAGACAAGCCCTGCTCTTCTGGATCCGCTCTGTTCAACAGAACTCATTCGCAGAAGACACTTACCGCCTGCAACTTAATAAACTCTGCACAGTTAAGTTACAACGATTATCACCCTTTTTGCAGGACGGTCTCCTTCGAGTAGGTGGTAGACTCACTCGCTCGGAACTCACATACGATGCTCAGCACCCATTCATTTTACCTAGTTCTAGTCCACTCACAGACCTTATTATCGATCACTATCATCGCATACACTGTCATCCTGGCATCGATACACTACACGCTATATTACGTCAACAATTCTGGATATTATCAGCACGCCGCATCATTCGACATAAAACGTTTAAATGCATAAAATGTTTTCGTTGCCGCGCTCAGCCCGAAATGCCTGTCATGGGTGATCTCCCAGCCGACAGAGTTATACCTCAGCCCGTATTTAGTCACGTGTCTACGGATTTTGCCGGCCCATTTTTACTCAAATCAAGTCAACTACGAAATGCTAAATTACTGAAAGGTTACTTTTGTATATTCGTTTGCCTCACTACAAAGGCGGTTCATTTGGAACCCGTATCAGCACTTTCTACAGATGCATTTATTGCTACGTTACACAGATTCTGCTCACGTCGCGGTGTTCCCATTTTAATACGTTCAGATTGCGGCACAAACTATGTAGGTGCTAGGAATCAGCTCCTTGAAGTTCAACAATTTCTCAACGACAATAATGACGCCATTTCTCATAAACTCTCAGCTCAAAATATAACATGGTTACTCAATCCGCCCAAGGCCCCCTGGATGGGAGGCATCCACGAGATAAATGTTAAATCGACAAAGCAACTTCTCTACCGTGTAATCGGTGAACAACGCCTCACATTTGAGGAATTCTCAACTCTGCTCACTAGAATCGAGGCCGTGTTAAACTCTCGGCCTATCAGCCCACTCTCGTCCGATCCCACGGACTATCAGCCCCTTACAGCCGGCCATTTTCTCATTGGCCGTCCGCTCACTGCTCTTCCAGAGCACACATTAGATGACAGAGTCATATCTCCCCTCAAGCGATTTCAACTAATACAATCTCTCTCTCAGCGCTTCTGGGCTCTCTGGACCACGTCCTACCTCCATACCCTTCAAATCCGCTCCAAATGGCTTTCCTCTTCCTCTCCGCCCAAACTTGGAGAACTTGTTCTGCTCAAAGAAGATAACCTGCCTCCGCTCCAATGGAAGATGGGAAGAATCACACGTTTACTACCTGGGAAGGATGGAGTCATCAGAGTTGTGGACGTGGCCACCTCACAAGGCCAGCTGCGGAGACCTGTCGGCAAGATTGCCCGGCTCCCACTGGATTCAGCTCAACCGGGGGATCAGCTCATGCCCACTGCCGGGCCCCCCCAGGATGTTCGCGCCACTATTAAGTGACGTGACGTTGCACCAGTCAGTCGCATTGAGTCTGTCAGGAGAGCCGCGCGCGCGCGGGTTGTTAGTACATACCTACGTAAAGGGAAGCCCTTTACTCAGCCCAAAATAACTTTGTGACCCAGTGATAGTGATCTCAAGACTATTGTGTTGTGTGTGAGAAACTCAGCTCGTCCCCAATCTTCAGCTCAAACAACTCGCAAGCAGCCTCAAGGTACTGTAATTCTTCCTTATTTCCCATAGCCGAGGTATGTAGGTTGTTTATCCTACAATAACTTTAAACGCTCGTATTAAAAAAATTATATATATCTGGTGAATTTTCGTTACGGAAACGATAGGTTATTGAAACGCACCATTAAGGGACAGTTATTTAATACTGTGGACAAACTTTACTTAATTTTAAAAAGTTTCTTGTATGAAACTAACAAGTAGTATGTGGTAGAATTTAGACGATACCAGGGGGCCTACTCAAGATGCCATCGCTAATTATCGCTTACAAAGTTCGATAACAAAATGTATGGGATTTGACATAAGGTACGTTAAATGATCGCGATTTGGTATGTCATTTAGCGTACCTTATGTCAAATCCCATACATTTTGTTATCGAACTTTGTAAGCGATAATTAGCGATGGCATCTTGAGTAGGCCCCCAGTAGTTCTAAAGTCTAAATTCTACCACAGACCAATTACATAATTGGCCTATAGGTCTTACCTTACAGAACATAATACACAATTATGGGTTATTAGGCATGAGCATTGTCTGCACTGTATAATTTACATATAATCAGGCAATTAGTGGTATATTAATAATAAACGTAATTGCATCGTTTGTAGATTATTCCAATGGCATTCTTATTTAATTTTATTGCTTCAAAAGTAGATCGTCAAAGTTAAGTCAAAGGAATAGACGTCCCTACAAAATGGAAGAGACTTCAAAGTAATATCAATGAAATGGAGATAATTTTTAATATTTTAATGACTAAAATTAACACGAGTAAAATTATAAAAAAATATTTTTTCAATATCTTAATTATTAACAAAAATCTGTGCAAAATAATTGTTTTACCTGTTGTTTAAATTTTATAATTTCGGCCTAAATTTTCTTATCAAACATTTCGAGGTGCCATGAAACGGCATTTGTTCTTTTGGCTCTATTTTTACCCGACTTCGGCGAAGCCAAAAGGAAGGGTAATGATTTTGGCAGTCTATGTATGTATGTAAGTATGTATGTATGTATGTATGTATGTATGTTTGTATGTATGTATATATTATGTTCCCTCGTAGCGGTATAACTACTGGTCCGATTTTAATAAATAAGGTGTCAATCGATTCGTAGTGGTCCCGCGAGTAACATAGGCTATATAATTATTTGCAAAAAAATTGGATTTTGAAAATAATACCTCGAAAACTATCTTCAAAAAAAATTAAATTAAGATAATTGTATCGTGTTTGGTATAAAAAAAAGGTCTTGGCAAGCACATCACTAATATGTATTTAAATATTTTATTAATTATTACGTTTTATTGTTAAATTCAAAATAAACGTTTAAAATGCAGTCTTACAAGTAGTATCTAGGAGTTGTTTAGTTACTTACTATGTAATAGCTTATATATCTACTTTGTGAAATATATTTTATGATAAAACATAAAAATATAAAATAAAAAAAGTTTAAAAAATATAACCTGACTTCGCAAAAAAGGGGTCTAAAAAGTCTGAAACAAGAAAATAATTCAATTTGAAATCCAGATACCCGCTATTGGGATTGTATATTTCAACAGCAGACGAATATTATAGATTTGTTCAGCGGGTACGACCACGGCTCTATCTTGACCATTTCTGTACCTATGCATATCTGGATTTCAAATTGAATTATTTTCATGTTTCAGCCTTTTTAGACCCCTTTTTTGCGAAGTCGGGTTATAGTTTTTAAACTTTTTTTTTTATATAGTACGTCGTGACGTATTAAGTACATTAATCTAGTCCGTCACATGTAAATCAATGTACTTTATACGTTACTACACATCCTAAAATGTTTATGTGATAGTTTGAACTGAATTTTCTCGAACTCGGAATTTTGCTACATATCACCTTCATCATTTCTTCAATTATTTTCCTCTTTAGTATATTTCTATAAGTAATACTTAAAAAGACCATTCAATTTGTGAATTTCTTATCTTATAGAGCCAAAAGAATAAATGCCGTTTCATGGCACCTCGAAATGTTTGATAAGAAAATTTAGGCCGAAATTATTATAAAATTTTAACAATAGGTAAAAAAATTATTTTGCACAGATTTTTAGTAATATTTAAGATATTAGAAAAATAATATTTTTTTATAATAATGTTAGTCATTAAAATATAAAAAATTATCTCAATTTCATTTTTTCTGATGAAAAAAAATTGCGACATAATATCACCTTTATCCATTCATGTCTTCAATAGTTTGTTTGCACTGAGTAGGAGCCCAAATTATAGGGCCAGCAGAAGCTATTATCTCGAAGTTGCAATGACCTAGGGTGGACGGCGGGGAAAAAGCTAGTAACACAGAAAGTTATTAATATCTCCCGTGCAACGTTCTCAAACTCAAACAAAATTACAAACTTATACACATAATATTTATAACGTACTTTAAAATATTCAATCATACGCATATTTAAGACTAGCTGTGCATGCGACTTCATTTGCGTGATTTTTTCTGATGAAAAAAAATTGCGACATAATATCACCTTTATCCATTCATGTCTTCAATAGTTTGTTTGCACTGAGTAGAAGCCCAAATTATAGGGTCAGCAGAAGCTATTATCTCGAAGTTGCAATGACCTAGGGTGGACGGCGGGGAAAAAGCTAGTAACACAGAAAGTTATTAATATCTCCCGTGCAACGTTCTCAAACTCAAACAAAATTACAAACTTATACACATAATATTTATAACGTACTTTAAAATATTCAATCATACGCATATTTAAGACTAGCTGTGCATGCGACTTCGTTTGCGTGATTTTTGAGTGACTTAAACCGTTTATGCAGCGCACGCAACGAAAGTCCCCAAATGTGAATAATTTTCCCCGTTTTCGCAACATTTCTTACTGACGCTTCGCTCCTATTGGTTGCAGCGTAATTTTTTATAGCCTACAGCCTTCCTCTATAAATGGACTTTCCAACAAGAAAAGATTTTTTCTAATCGGACCAGTAATTCCTGAGATTAGCGCGTTTAAACAAACAAACTAACAAACTCTTCCGCTTTATAATATTAGTAGAGATTTATTTTATTAAGCACATATTTAACACACATCCATGAAACAAGTTGTTCTTCAATGGATGTGTGTTAAATATGTGCGTTGTCACATCCCGGAAAATAATATTTATTTATTGTCTCGGCGGGATTTGAACCCGCTTTGAGGCTCAGGTCAATAATGGTGTTAAACATGGTGTAAAGAAATGAGTGATAATACTTCTGGGTGTGTATGTGCCTACTATGTAGAGTGTACTGCGTAAGTAGCGTTGAAAGACTTACTTTTGAATTAATGTTTGTATGAGAATTGCATCATAAATTTTCCCATACAATTATTATAAGAAGCACCTCTGTCACCGCTGGTACTTTCTCATTAAACCATAATATATACGGGTCCCATACACACCTTAAAGTATTATCACTCATTAATATTATAGCCTGTGTATATAGTAATTCTAAGCAGTTAAGTTGAGTGACGCTAGTAATAATAATAATATTATTACAGGAAAACTGCTATACTGGACTTGTCAGATATTAAGGTTTTTCGGACCCTGATCGATAGCATAGGCTCGTGGCCACACAAACATCTCGGCACGAAGAAAACTAAGCCTTATTTTCCAAGCAACACGACCCTTTTTGTCATATCACTCATTAAATTAATTGCTGAAGTAATATACCTAAAGAAAAGCTTTGGAGTCAAGAGCTTCGAAGTACTTGGACATATTTATGTCACTGTGCTAGTGAATGTGACAGCTGTGGTAAGATTTATTTATTTAGTTATTTACGATTACATAATTGAGTTGGTGTAAAAAGGACAGTCAATGTGATTTTTGCATAATACTACCTTTTCTCATTCTAGAAAGGTTTTTTTTCCAAAAAATATATTTTGATTTCTTATAATATTATTCTTTTTTTTATTAAGGCCATACATTGTAGGGACCGTGTATGTGTGAATGTGCGAATGTCAGCGGTTTTGAGTCTGGAAGGTAAGTATGTTTGCGACGACGGCCAGTCACTGCGTGGGGCCTAGTCGGTATGAACGAGAGTTTAGTTTCGGGATAATAAAAGGCCATATAAATCGACTGATGTGTTTTAATTGAGTGACCAGTAAAAGGTTTAGTGAACATTAAATAAAGTGGAATAGTGAGACTCCTACAGTGGTGACCCCGACGTGATTTGTCTTAAAAAAACATAACATTTTTTTTCTACAAATTACGAAAAGTTAGCTGTCGTGACGTTAAAAATAAATCATAATGGAAGGTTCGGCTGAAATAAAACAGAAGGAAGGTGCGACGGAAAATTTTTCTCAATTGGCTGCTATATCTGTAACTTCTCGAATACCGGATTTTTGGACAGAGATGCCGAGATTGTGGTTTGTACAAGTTGAGAGCATGCTTGCACCGCAAAAAATGGGGGATCAGGCTAAATATGATCTTATAGTGACCAAATTGCAACGTGAGGTACTTCGTCAAGTAAGTGACATTCTTATGGCGCCTCCAGAAACTAATAAGTGCGAAGTATTAAAAAAGCGTTTACTGGAAGTATATGAAGAAAGTGCCATGAAACAATTTCAAAAACTGGTCGGTGGCATGGAATTGGGCAGCCAAAAACCGTCGCAATTATTGCGACGAATGCGTGAATTGGGTATTAATGCCAAAATATCAGAGGAAACATTACGGAATTTATGGTTAACGAGACTTCCAACTTCTGTCAGAGCTGTGCTCACGGTTAGTCAGGACCAAAACCTAGAGAATTTAGCTAATATAGCGGATAAGGTAGTGGAAAATACACGAGGAAACGAGGTCGATGAAATAACTTCAAGTTCGACTCCCGGGAGCAGCATGCAGCCACCGCTGAATGATTTAATAACAGAAGTGCAACGGCTTAACTTAGAAGTAGCGGCACTCAGAGTAGAGGTTAATCGTCGAAGCCCAAGCAGGAGAGGTCGCGGTGGAAACGGGTTCAGGACAAGGTCAAGGTCACGAACACCGAATGACCCGGACTGGTTATGTCGATGGCATTTTAGATACCGTAATAGAGCGCGTAATTGCGAAAGTCCCTGTGCATGGAAAAATCAGTCGGAAAACTAGGACAGGTGCAATCGGCGACGGTGGGCGGCTGCATCCCTATGAAAAATCACCGTCTCAGTGTTTTTGATAGAGAAAGTGGACAAAAATTTTTAGTTGATACAGGAGCTAATGTGTCAGTGGTTCCAGTTACATGTAAGCAGAAATTAAGTGGTGAGTGTTCTGACTATAGATTGTTTGCAGCAAATAATACCGAAATTAAAACATACGGAACCAAAACTATTAATTTGAATTTAGGGTTGCGCAGACCGTATCGGTGGACATTTGTTATTGCAGATGTGAATCAAGCAATATTGGGTGCTGATTTCTTGGAATATCATAATTTGTTAGTGGATTTAAACAAGCAGAAGCTTATAGATAAAACGACTAGCTTATTAACGTTTGGCCGAATGGTTAACTGTAAGGAACCCTCTGTCAGTACTATTAATAATAGTCACCCTTATCTTGATTTACTGTCCGAGTTTTCAGATGTAACTAAACCGATATCATTTACAAATTTAGATCGTGTGTCACACAATGATATATATCATCATATCGAGACAACGGGTAAGCCGGTTCACGCCCGAGCGCGGCCGCTACCGCCGGATAGATATCATAAAGTTAAAAATGAATTTCGGCTGATGCAGGAAATGGGCATATGCAGGCCATCAAAAAGTGAATGGGCCAGTCCCCTGCATGTAGTTGCTAAAAAAAATGGAGACATACGACCTGTAGGCGATTACCGGCGTCTCAACGCCATCACTAAACCGGACCGGTATCCGGTACCGAGACTGCATGATTTCACGTTTATTTTGTCTGGTAAAAAGATTTTCACGAAAATTGATATTAACAAAGCATATCATTTCGTCAAAATTGCCCCCGAGGATGTTGAGAAAACGGCAGTAATTACGCCTTTTGGACTTTACGAATTTACACGAATGAATTTTGGCCTAAAAAATGCTAGTCAAACGTTTCAAAGATTTATGAATAACGACAGTCACTGCGTGGGGCCTAGTCGGTATGAACGAGAGTTTAGTTTCGGGATAATAAAAGGCCATATAAATCGACTGATGTGTTTTAATTGAGTGACCAGTAAAAGGTTTAGTGAACATTAAATAAAGTGGAATAGTGAGACTCCTACAACATCATTTAGATTAAGCCGGCCTCATCTACAACAACATTACACATTAAATTAAATTAAACATTACAAATAAGTTAACAATATTATCTAGGTCTCTTAAGACGAATGGTCAAGCAAATGACCTTGAGTGTTTGGACGTGGAGCTAACGCCATCTATTTATAAATAGTAGTTCAATGTAGCGTGCATTAGGATGTCAAATTATATTTTCACTAGATGGCGCATTTAGCATATTTCTCTGAGTTGAGCAGAGTAATAATAAACAGAGGCTACATTTTATATACTAAATAATATATACTTAGATTATTTTTTTTATTTTATCCCCGTTTAACCCTTATTATTTGTATTAGTCGAGCCATTTTAGTAAGTTCACCTCAAATTCGAGTTACCCAATTATAAGAAAAGTATAACAAAGAAATATGACCTTTGACCCTTGAAATTTAATAGTAGCGTACACCCTACCATATATATAGATTAATTTATGACTGCTAATTTATATATATATATATATATATATATATATACAGCGTGTAAAAAGAGCAGTCACTATAACTTTCAGATACGATTATACTACCTTTCCTCATTTCGGAAATGTATTTTTTTTATATATTTTTTTGTCAAAAACAAAAAAAAATATATTTTTTTTACCATTTCTTAATTTAAAAAAAAATACATTTCTAGAATGAGAAAAGGTAATATAATCATATCCCACAGTTATAGTGACTGCTCTTTTTATACTCTTTATATAATATATACAGGCTGTAAAAAGAGCAGTCACTACAACTTCGTGGGGGAATTACCAGGCAAGAGATATATGCATTGCTACTAGTCATTTGCTTTTAATCCACTGTTTTAAAAACTTTCAATAGGCAATCTACAATGTGCACAACACAGCGATCAGCTGATTACGCTGAGAGGTCTATAGCACGCGTAAGACGTTCATTACGTACTAGGGCAAAAATTATAAAATTTAATTATTTAATGCAGAACGTTGTTCCAAACAGTTTAGCCTTGCGACTAAAATAAATAGCAAAAAAAAAATTTTTTTTACAAAAAATAAAGTTTCTAGAATCAGTCGAGGTCCTATAATCATATCCCAAAGTTATAGTGACTGCTCTTTTTTATACCCGTTATATTATATACATTTTGTTTAATTTTTTACAGTTTACTTCTTACACAGGAAACTTTTGTCTATCGATGATTCATACAGAATGTTACAAAAAAAAAATATTCATTTAAATAAACTTGTTTATTATTTTTGAAGTTATTTTTTTTTCCTTGTTGGCAATGGGACTTGTTGGCTAGAATGGTAGGGGGCTAATTTTCTTTTTTTAGACTTTTTTTAATTTTTTTGTTGACAGCCTCTGTTATATACTGTGGGTCTCTAATGGGTATATTTCTCAAATATCTAGGATCCACTAATTCTGGTAGTATGCAATCCATATAGAAGTCTTTCAGCTTTTTTTTTCTGTCTTTCCTCGGCGTTTCTCTCTAAATGCTGGAGAATTCAAAAAATACTCTTTTTGAATTCTCCAGCATAATTTCTTCAGCCATATCCGGTTTTGAGCAATTTTCCCCATAGTTTGTTCCATCTTGGGTCAATCTCCTCAGAGTCAGTTTCCGACTCTTCATTCGTTTTTCTTCGTTCCGTTTAATTTCGTTGCGTGGACTTTTTCCAACAATTGATTTATCCAGAACGGATAAAGGTTTTTGAGTATTGAATGATACTTTTCTGGTACCTAATATTCTTAATTTTGTTATGTTTTTTCTGTATTTCAAAGAATACTCTGTATCTGTACTTAATGCTAAAAATCTATTACAAAAATTTGTAAGTAAATGATTCCGGCATTCTACTTTTTCAACGGTATAATTTTCATAAGGTCTAGATTGGATTATTTTTGAATACGTGCTGGCGTCCCCGTCCGATATTTAACGCGCATTTCTATACTTTTTTTAAACCCTTGCACCAAGATCTCAGACTACATTCCTGTAGACGGTCCTAAAAGAAAAAACTAAATTTAGTTTTGATTTATTATTAATTATGAAATAGTATAACTATTAGTTATACCTCAGTCAGAGTAATATAATAGTACCTAATACACGTAGAAAACAGGGAAATAAAGGGTACTACGAGTCAAAAAAAAGCTAGTAAATTACCAGAATAATTTTTGTAGCATGTGTGATCTTTTGCCTCTTTACCCTTGTTCTGAGCTAGGACACAAATACAGCAATATTTATTTTTAATGCCATTTTTTTATTTTTTAACAACAAAAAAACCCAAGTCAATGAACTGTAAAGGCAAAATCACGAATCACTTTACACGCAGTAGGAGCCAATATTTTGTTGACTAAAGACATGGTTTTTTTAATATTTTTTACGGCTTCCTTTATTGATAATTAACTCAGGTTCATAGCTTCAGAGCTATGGCATATTTCCATGGCAAGCAATTTTTTTAACATTATGTATAACTGTAGGTTTAACTGTATAATAGTGTAGCAGTAAAGAGTAATTGTTTGATGTCTCTGTGATAAGTATTCTGTATGATAAACATTTACATTACAATGACACTGTTTGTACCTAGACTATAATTGTAAATAATTATGCATCTGATGATCATCATAATTTTTATCTTTTCTGTACAGGCGGAATCTTGGGATCTTTTGGGGACTTTCCGCAGTTCCATAGACTTAAAAGTAGGTACCTATTAACTCAATAGTGACCAACTCCTAATAGAACCTATCGTCACCAGGAATACAGCTTCATATCTAATTTTAAGTCTATGGGACCGCGGGAAATTCTTTACATTATAGGTACAATATCAAAAAATATGTCTATTTTATAATTAGATAGGTACCTACTTACTTTTTAATATCATTTGCTTTGGCTTCTTTTGCTTTTGTCTGATTTGCAACACGAGTTCTTCTTTTATATAGCAACTTCAATAATCGTTTGTTACTTTGTTTCGGAATACTTTTATTACCTATGTTTGTTTCAAAGTCGAACCGTAATCACACAACATGTGCAAACTATAATATATAATTTATACAAGCCGGTAATGTCAATTGTCATTTGTCAAATCAAAACGACCACGCGAGATTGTATTACTCTTATCTGCTTATTTACTGTGCGCGCCGTGCGGAACGGCAACGCTGCATTGTACATGGGTTGCATCGAACTGGCAACGTTGCATTCCATAACTAAACGCCTGATTAAATGTTGTGAGCAAATACTTTACTAGTGGTGTTTGATTTACAGTAGGCACCAAAGACCTCTTATGATATAACTTCTATTTTGCAATAGTATTTGTTACAAATTGACAATGAACACCAAGATACAAAGTAAAGAAGCATGCATGCAAAGATTCATTATAAACGGATAAGCCAAACCAAAAATAAATCCATCCTAAAATATTCATTTTACGCGAGTCATAGCATTTTCTAAAATGTATTTCTGATTACTGAGTAAAGATCGTCAAAATTATCGACAACAACAATATACTTCAAGATACACTTTATAATTACACAAAATTTCTTTATTTCCCCAGTCTGTAATTTAGCTGAAAAACATAGCCTAAAAGTCGTGAAAAACGCATTTTGCTTGACCATTCGCCTTAAATGTAAGGAATGTAATAAACAGGGTGTAAAAAGAGCAGTCACTAATTTGAGATACGATTATACCACCTTTCCTTATTTTGGAAATGTATTTTTTTATATTTTTTTTGTCAAAAAGTACAAAAAATATTTTACTTTTCACCATTTCTTATTTTTTGGTCGCAAAAATAACAATAAAGCCAATATTTTTTTTATAAAAAAAAGAATACATTTCTAGAATGAGAAAAGGTAGTATAATCATATCCTAAAGATATAGTGATTGCTCTTTTTACACCAGTTATAATATTATAATTTTTTTTAATAATAATTTTAATATAACTATAATTAAACTTATCAATCTATCACTGTATTCTATCTTGAAATCAGAACTTGCAATATTATGTAAAAAAATTAAAATAATTCTATTACATTTGGTCTCAAATATAAATTAATTTCTGAGAGATTCGTTTCTATTATTATTATTCTTGTGACCAAAAAAAAATACAATGTAAAAAGTAAAATTTTTGACTAAAAATAAACAAAAATACATTTCTAGAATGAAGAAAGGTAGCATCCCAAAGATATAGTGACTGCTCTTTTTACAGCTTGTGTATGAATTATTGCGCAATGCACAAGAGCTCAGTCTCTTACTGTACCCTCGTAACCTAGATTTTATCAAGAATCACTGATATTATTTGGACGAGGAGGACTATTGAATAGCACATTTATCATGGAAGCTTATTAACAAAATATTGAAAACTCATTGAAACATTACAGGCTCGTATATACCTACCCTGGCAGAGTAAATACTGTGATATATTCCGAGATTTTCTAATGGAATTCCACTTGTTCTATCACCGCGGTAATTCAGACTACGCCGAAAAGGTAAGCCGATGGTTTAATGATATTGAACAAGTAACAACATGGCTGGTAAACAGAAAACTGTAATAATTGAATCTATATTGTCTTTCTTTCTTTCTTATATATAAAAATGAATGGCTGTTCGTTAGTCTCGCTAAAACTCGAGAATGGCTGAACCGATTCGGATATTATTAGTCTTGAAATATTCGTGGAAGTCCCGAGAAGGTTAAAAGGATTCATCACAAACTGTTTCTATGCTCAACAAGTGGGCACAGGGCAGGTAGTGTTACTTTATTTTCCTTTTATAATTCCTTGTGCCAGTCTAGGTTAAACAATCGTAATTTATAATTAATAAATAATTATTGGTTTACTTTTCTGCTACCATTAAAATGAAATCCCACGTGCATTTTTCTACGCTAAAAAGTATAAAGTGTATTAATCCAGCATGTAGGCTTCTTTTATGCCAAATTTCATCAAAATCCGTTCGGTAGTTTTTACATGAAAGAGTCACAAACATCCATCCATCCATACGTAAGTATACTAATCTTTCGAGTTTCGAGTATAGTAAAAAATAAGATTAGTAGGGTGATTAAATTAAGAACCATAAGTTGGACCTTATTCTGGGGATAAAAGTTAAATAATAGCTACCCACTGAACTGGCTACGACACTGAAATCATTTCGGTGTTGGTGATCGGTTCCATTGAAACCAAACCACGTGTGTGCGTATTACACGGGACTGTCTCTCTTCCTTTACTCCATAGCCAAGTGGAATGGATACCCGACCAGATATTGCTGTTCTTTTGAGCTAAGCACTGATTCAAGATGCGCTATTTATCGCTTACGAAGATCGAAAACAAAATGAATGGCATTTGACATAAGCTTCGTTAAGTGGCATGTATTACACGAGGACTCTTCCTCTACTCCATAGCCAAGTGGAATGGATACCCGACCAGCCTTTGCTGTTCTATTGAACAGAGCACTGATTTAAGATGCCATCACTATTTATCGCTTACGAAGATCGACAACAAAATGAATGGCATTTGACATAAGCTTCGTTAAGTGGCATACGAATTCCCTTGTCATTTAGCGAAGCTTATGTCAAATCCCACACATTTTGTTTTCGAACTTCGTTACCGATAGCGATGGCATGTTGAATCAGGGCCCGTTAACCCATAGTTATTTTACGCAAGTGGCTTACTACAAAAATTGCGCTTATTGCAGGTTTATCAGAAAATTAACAAATACACAACATTGTTCATGAAGTTCTTAACTACAGAATGTTGTATCGGATTGATCACATTTAACCTTTCGCCAATATTGAGCAATTATACGTCTGGCATGTTCAGCGAAGGAAGACCAGAAAATGGCACCTATGAACTGTCAGTGTACTATGCCTTTCCAATAGACTGCACGACAGACTTCACAGGCTACGTGATAGTATCTTTCCTAAACTGGTTCCTCTCAGCGATTAGTTCGCTCATACTTTGCTACTACGACCTGACCTTGAGTTTGGCAGCCGTCCACATTTGGGGACACATGAAAATTCTAGAAGACAACCTGAGGAACTTCCCTAGACCGAAGACGAGCGAACAAAGTGTTCCGTGGTATTCTGAAGAAGAATCGGCTACGGTTTCCAAATTGCTGAAGGCAAATATCGATCACCACAGATTGATAACACGGTAAGAGCATTAATATCTATAGACACTTCAAACCACGTCAATCTGGGCCCGTGCTAAGTATCAGGAGAACTTGTGTTACGGGTACCAGACGACGGAAACATATTTAATACTTTCATACTATACACATATTTAAGATTTTTATTATATTGTACTCATATTTAATACAACCATGACTCAGGAATACAGAAAACTTTTTGGTCCTTCGGCGTGATTTAAGCCCGCGACTTCCGGTTAGAGCACCAACGGTCGTCTATTATTTAATACGCGAAAGCTTTATGTAGAGATTAAAGCGAATTGTGCTAACGGACGAGTAAAATATTAGACACAGTTAAAGTTTATTATAGACTTCTTTATTAAATCTCCTAAACTATAAAGGATATAATTATATTTGACGAGCTCTGTAGCGCAGTAGTTGATAACCATTGGTGCTCAAGCGGGAGGTCAGTATATATAACGGGTGTAAAAAGAGCGGTCACTATAACATTGGGATATGATTATACTACCTTTTCTCATTCTAGAAATGTATTTTTTTTTTTTTTTTACAAAAATTTCACCAAAATTTTTTTTTTACCTTATATTTATTTTAGCGACAAAAAAAAGGTGATAAGAAAAAATTTTTTTTTGGTTTTTGACTACAAAAATAAAAAAAAAATACATTTCCAAAATAAGTATAATCGTATCTCAAAGTAATAGTGACTGCTCTTTTTACACCTAATATATCGCACCTCCCATCGAATAAAATGGTAACCGCCGTTATGGCGTTTTGTGTTTTATTCCATATTCGTTTATTAGACACTGGATTACACCTTGTAAATTATTTTCAGATTTTTATCTCGTGTATTTATTAAAATAGCCTAAAAGCAATGGATTTAATGACATTATTCGCTTTCAAATATGTCGAACATTAGAACTGGAATAAACTAGCTAGCCCCAGTTACGCTACATATAATTGAGTATCATTTATTGTTAGTCACTATTACCATATTATTCGGCTAAAAATCTTAAGCACATTTTCGGTAAGGTTTGGAAACCATTGTATTCGGGGCAATCTGCTTATGCACATTTCATAGTAACGTCTTATACTACAAATTGCAACAAATAAAAAAAACCGTAACTTTATATTACTGTAAATAATCGCAGAACAATAATAAACGAATAGATTTTACTTTACTTGTTTCTGACGAGATAGAACGTGTAATATCTGTTGCTTTCTTTTTCCGTCATTGATAAGAAAGGGACAGTCATTAAAATCAGTCTTAAAAAGTTTGTTAGAAAGGTCGTAGATAATTACGTTGTGACCTAAAACCGTTATAAAATATTATAAATATTTAAAAATACTTATTAATATCAGGAATATTGGATAATTTGGATTTTGTAGCTTCTCCTACCTTTTATTAAAATATAACTTTTTTGACTGGCTTGCATTGTTTTGAATTGGTAATAAACGAAATATTACCAATTCAAAACAATGCAATCAATTGATTTAAATTATATTGATAGCCCCTCTGTTACTATATTTAATAAATGTGTAATATTCAATAAAACTTTAACGGATGTAAATGTATTAAATATATCAGAAACAAACTGTCATGACAACCACGCAGACCAAACAAGAAGGCTGCAAGAGATCCACACACTTTTACCCGAGACTGCATAGTAGATATAGAAATAGAACATTTTTCTGCGCCTAGATCAACAATTTCTCGTGAAACTATTGTAAGTAATGAAAATGATGACTATTCGGATGTCGCAAAAAAAAGCTGACTAGAAAACGACCTTACAATCCACATGAATGGCGTGATAATAAAAAAATTTGAAAAATAGTAGTCTTGTTGTTGTGGTATAAATAGGTAATTGAGTGTGCTCGATCTAAAAAACGTTATGCTGCTAAAACTGTAGAATCTTCGTGTAACTGTCGACTAAAACGTGGAGAAAAACTAACGTCATATCAAAGAAAAAATTTACTTAATAAATTTTATAGTCTTAAGGATCATGAACTTTAGTGGCATTATACACTTAGAAATATAGAAACTAAACATATTAAACGTATACAACTACAACGTAAAAATAATATAACACGGACAATATAATATTTTTTTATAAGAGAAGAGGAGAATATTTTAGTTTGTAAAACACTTTTCTTGAAAAGATTGCAGGTGCTGAACAGATGGTTTATACTGCTTTAGAAAAACTAAAAATAGCAATTATCTCGTAGATGAGCGAGTTATTCATAATAAAAGGCCTAAAGTGAATTATAAAACCCATGGTAGTACTCTGGAACAGCACCTGTTGTGCACAAGCTTTTAAGATCAGCCCATAGAGATTTTTTCACAAGAATAGGTGAATGATACATTTGTTTTAGAGATGTACGAGTACTTGCAGTAGATGTTGGTTTTCATCCCCTTTTAACAGTTACCCAGTATACTGGGTAAAATAATTGCATGGAATAAAATAATGGAAATAAAGGTTTGTCATTCAAAACCTGATATTGTCTAGTTTAAATATGATTTTGGTGCTGAGTATTTTGAATTAAAAACACAAGTAACTGGTAAAAGGGGAAGAAAACCAACATCGACTGCAAGTACTCGTACATCTCTAAAACAAATGTATCATTTACCTATTCTTGTGAAAAAAGCTCTATTGGCGGATCTCAAAAGCTTGTGCAAAACAGGTGCTTGCCAGAGTACTACAATGGGTTCTATAATTCACTTAAAAGCTGCGAAGTTGAAGCTTATCAATCATCAGCATCAGAGTCTGATAACGACTAGGAAAATGTTAATGATACTGAAAATATAATTTGAAACTTTAAATATTGCTTCATAATATAAATAAAAAATATTCACTTTATAGTGTATTTTTTTTTACAGTACCTATATTTTTTATTATACTAGTTCCTAAAGTTTAGTTTTGTTGCTTAATTTTAATACTTTTAACATTATTTTATTGACGAAGTTGATATTTTGTTGTTTCCTTCAAATAAAAATTTAACTGAGATAGTTACATTGTTTTTTTACCTATTTAAACTAAAAAGTAAAGTTCCCACATTCAATTACTTAATCCGCTTCATTCAATACTATATATTGTGTACTGATAACACTCACCGAAAAATATGTTTTCATTCCATTACCGACTTATACACAACATACATTTAACCCGAAAAGCCTTGCAATGTCCTAATACAACATCGTGTTAGTAACGAAATTACTAGGAATAACACTGAAATGTGATATTATTGTGCACGCAGATTGCGTGGATTGTCCGCGAATAAAATTGTAAGGACGCGTTACGCGGACGCCTGAGAAAGTCTAATACAGTAATTTTAATTTAATTAATAACTTAATTTATATATTACATATTTTTAATTTTAATAAACCGTTATGATGGGCATAAAATTAGCTATCTTTCGATATATAATACTTATATGTTAGTTTGAAAGTTTTCGAGTAATAAGTAAAAACATGTTTTTTGGCTCTCCTGTAAAATTTGGATTTTGCGATTACCATATTATTCGGTGGGAGGTGCGATATGTCGCAGTCATCTAATTGAAATCGCCATTTCATTGAGTGACTAGTATACAAAATTTTGTATACATAATTTTGTATACATAAAAACGTTTTTATGTATACAAAATTATGTATACAAAACTTTACTATCAAATAATATTATTTCATCACCAACTCCAATTGTTTATTTCACGGATTACTAGAGATCCAATCTCTTTTGAGTGGATTCTGTCTTCATACATCTTCATTTCTCAGTTAATTATATTAATATTAACTACCTTTTAATTCATTATTCTGAGAAATAAATTTAATAATACCATGATGAAGTTTTCTAAAAACTTCAATAGTAGAGTTTCAGAATTTCGAACTTTATTACAATACTAAATTGATAAGAAACCCTCTAAATGCTTTCCGAGAAAACTGATCCAGCTATTGAACATCTTAAACTTGCCAAGTCGTTAAAAACTTGTAAAGCATTTGCATTTTTCCTTTACATTTTATGTTTTTTTTTTTTTTTTTTTTATTAAATGCCTCACACCGCGTCAAGCTGGCAGCTATCAGAAGAATTAGTGATATGACCATACAACGAAAACGTAATATTATGTTTTCGTATCAGTATCAACAGCGCCTATAAAAAGTTTAAAATAATATTTTAAAATTATACGCATTATATTTTAATTTTATTACATACACATACATAAAAGATGTAAAAAAGAACAGTAATTTTAACTTTGGGATATGATTATACCTTTTCTCACTCTAAAAATGCATTTTTTTTAACATATTTTTAATTTATTTTAGTAATTATTTCAATAAAAAAATGTAAAAGATAAAACTTAAATATGTCCTAGATTTCTTTTTACATCCTGCATAAAGTCATAATTCTTGTGACTAAAATATTATTTATTCATAATAATATCAAAAACTCTTAAAAAATTGAAGAATTACTTTTAATTTTCCGTGGAATTGTTATAATTAGAAAAATGCGCTTGACAATAAAGTGTGTCGAGTATACGCAACAACACCCCATAAAATAATTTGGGAGATACATAATGTAACAGTAGTGGATGTTATAGCTGATGATGATGACGATGGACATTTTTATTTCTTTTATTAAAGATTCTCAGTGCATATCATGCAACTATACTTTAATTAATATAAGCAAAGGACTTAAAGTAATCTCTAAATCCTCGAAGCTAAAAGCTCAACTTGAAATATTAAAAAGTTTTAACGAATAGAGCTTTTGTATTTTCAGTTGTAAATTATAAGTTGATGTTTAATAATTCAGTTGCATATTGTTAGTTCTCTGCAAACAAGATTATTTTATCATACAAGCTTTGTGGAAATTGTAATTTCGGAATGTTATTAAATAGTTGAAGAGAGCACCACCTCAGATATATTTTCTAGAAAAATTTGGTACTTATAAGTGAACGTGTAATAATAAAGGTATAATACTAAACATTTTGGATGTTGAAATCAAAGCTTAACTAAAAACTAAGGATCTTCATTCGATCAATTTATATAAAACAGTAAAATTTTTCAAGTATACTATTATAATTAGTAGATATTTTTTCGTGTAGCGGCTAAATCTGAGAAAAAAAAATTTTTGATTGTAACTCTAATTGAAATTTTCGGGCCTACTGTCACCATCACTGCTAGGAGGGACAAGGACATAATATTGTAACATGAGCGCCACTTAATTTTACTTTCGTTTCAGTTTGTAACTGGTTACTTTAAATTTATTTCAGATTTTCTTCAAGAACGTATAACGTGTTTGGACCGATGCTGTTCTTCTACTACGTCATACTGCAAGTCAGCGGGTGCATTGTATTGTTCCAGCTTTCTACATTGGTATGTTCATCTTGGGATAGCCTTATACTGTCACCCAATCGGCATGATACAGTATTATGCCGATAGGGCTCGAGCGTGCAAACCGTTTGTTCACATTCTACTGGCATTCCAATATACAGTTTTAACGGATCAAATTGGCTTGGCACTACGAATTAGAAGAGAAGTACGATAGAAACAAATACACAGAAATATGGATTATATTTCTGTGTGTTTGTTTCAACCGTACAAGCGTTTAATACTACCACATATTTTGCCTCTGTCACTTTATAATATAAAGTAAAATGTGATCGACTCGCGATTCAATTCTAATTGGTAGACTAAGATGAACTATATGCCGATTCAAATTTTTTTATTAAATCACACGATGCTCTACTAATTCTGCTTAGCAGAGGCAGTGCCATCTTAAAGGATTTAGGAGGGAAGTAGCTTTTAGTATTTAGCGGACAATTTCTGATGTTTGGAATATGATTATACTACTACTACTGCTATTATTCTAGATATTTTGTACTTTTTTTGGTTTTTGTCAACATTTTTGCAAGAAATTATTGCAAGAAAAACATGAAAAAATAAAAATAATTACACTTCTAGAATGACAGAATGTAGTATAATCATATCCCAAAGATATAATAACTGATATTTTTACACCCTGCATTATTTTCAATAATCAGCAAAAACTCTACTCAAGTATATATACTCATCGAAAACAATTAGGCACCTATTCTACTACCAAAAACCTTTAAAGCGTCGACTTGAATATTTCCTTTTACCTTGATTGATTAAAATGACGTCATTTCCGAGAAAAAACAAATGAAGTTTTCAAATCGATAATTAACTGGAGGGTTGTTAATTCAAATAACAAGTTAACCTCTTCCATTAATTGCCCAACTGGGGCTCAGAACTCATCAAGATTTGAAGATGGACTTGCTTTTGATAATAATCGTAAAATTGAGTAGCTGAGTTTAGCTGAGAGTAAGTAGGTAATTTGTTCTAGCAAAACAATAATAACTGTATCGTGATGTTATAACATTGTATGTTACTTTATTAGCTTTTGCAAAACACATCTGCCTCATTTTGTTTTTTCCCTTATGCTTTAAAATTGTAGATCAATAATTAAAGCCCTTGTAGGACTTCTGTTTGTTTGATCTCAATAGATTTTCAGTATATAAGATTGTATAATTTACATTGGCGCATCAGATCAAACAATATTTTGCGCATATTACACAGTTATGATTGATCTACAATTACAATTAATAACTGCCTTGTGTCTAGGTTTGTCTAGTTTCTATATAGTTTTTAATAAGATTAACAAAATAAGAACAGATTAATATAAATGGAAAAAAGCAATCAGTTCAACTTCTTCATCAATCAATTAATATTGATTTAACGTAAGCAAACTTAATTCGTCGCAGATAAAGGGATTTCGTTTTACAATCTAATTGTGAATTGCTATTGGGGACTTAAGTAGACATTATATTAGCATTTCAACGAAGATTGAAATAGAAGATTAGAGCTTTCCGATAAAGTGACTTGCATATTTCTTAAAAATTCATAGGTAAAAGGGGATTAAAATAATTATATGTTATTTAATGTACGGTAGGTTCTAGGTGAAAGTACATGTTATATAGTAATAATACTTAAATACTTGCACTTTTTTCCCACTTTATTAATTATTTTACAACTACTATTTGTATAAATACACGACCAGTTTCGACATAGTCATCATCAGTGTAGCTACATCGTATACAGTATTATTACTATATAAAATAATTATGTTAACATTTTAAATTGTTCGATGTGCAATACTTTGATTTAACGATTTTTTCGAATTGTGGAAAATTGTTTCAAGCTAAATGGTAAAGTTGTATTGCCAAATATGGTGTCAGTACAGAGAGTACAGAGAGTGACAGATGTTTTTAACTCCCGACAAAAACAGAGGGGTGTTAGAAGTTTCACGAGTCTGTCTGTGGAATCGTAACTACCAAATATATGTACCGATTGTGATCTAGTTTTTTCTGGTCTGAAATCTGACGTAACCAGGTGCTATAACTCATCTAATAATATCTATGGACACTTATACTACGTAAATTCTGCCCTTTGCCTGTAACACAAGTTCATCGGATACTTATTACAAATTTAATACAAATCCATGACCCAGGAACATTGAAAAGTTTTTGTTCCTTCGACGGGATTTGGGCCTGCGACCTCCAGCTTGGGAGCCAACGTGGTCAACCACTGCGCTACATGGGCCGTCAAAATTCAGTATCATCAGTTTCCTCGGTAGTTGACATTTGGGAGGTTACATAAAAATATTGGGTTTATAATTATTATGAACTACAGTATATTTTGCTTACGGACAATTTATGGTTTCAGAACAGCGAAGCCGTGGCTAAATATGGCATGGTCGCTCTAGTGCTGTTCCAGGAATTGATACAGCTGTCTGTGGTGTTCGAGCTCATCAATTCAATGGTAAAAGCACAAAGTAGATATATAACAGAGACAGGACCTAGTACTAGAAAATGGTATCACCCTAATACTGGCAAATCGACTTGCTTTTTTTGTTTTCTTCGATTTCTAGGCACATTCCGGAAACCGCCATCTAGCGCCACTATTGGAAAATACTAATTACTAATTTCGTTTCGTATCTTCTTAATTAAGGAGTTGAATTTAGCTTAATGTGATGTTGTGCTTAAACATATGCTTAAAGATAGATTGCATGGGATGGTAGGCCATAATAATTAGCATTAGGTAACACGTGTCATACGCGTGATTGGTGAGCAAAATCTAATGATTAGTTTATGGCCCATAAAGCAATATTGTTCAATGTTTACTAAGGGACTATACCTATTATACAGTGTCCATATTTTAGCAAAATTGAAGGGACAGCTTATAGTTAGTAGTAGTTTAGAGCTAATATTCAACCTCGAGCCAAATATTTGTAGGTTCCAGATGCTAATATTAGATTAAAGAGATTAATACTTGCTCACATAGAGGTAATGTGTTCGATTCCCGCGTACTTGAAAATGTTGTTGTCAGGTGGGGTAACCCACTGTCTCACAAAACTAAAAGGAAGAGAGACTGTCTTTGTGTATTGTACACACACATAGGAACTATAAAATGACTCGTGGGTAGCTAGCCATACTTACCTAAACCGGCCAACGACACTGAAATCGGTGAATAATAATTAATTTTGTTCTAATAACAGTAAACAAACCACAATTGGTAAAAACCATAAATTTATAATTAAATGATATCAATATGCATCAATACACGTGTTATTTTGTCATTGACCATGACTGAATTCAAAACAGGACAAATTAAAGGTAAATGAGCATTGCGGTCTACCTACTCAATACATACAGGCTGTAAAAAGAACAGTCACTATAACTTTGAGATACGATTAATTATTACCTTTATTCATTTTGGATTTTAACTTTAATTTTTTTTTGGTCAAAAACTAAAAAAAATATACTTTGAGAAAAGGTAGCATAATAATATCTTAAGTTTATAGTGACTGACCTCTTTACACCCGGTATAGGTATAAGTCATTAAAAATTTCTTTTTGTAGTTGTTTTTATTTTGGTGGCTACATAAATAGCAAAACGAGTTTATGGTACTTCCCTTCGTTTCAATATTTTGAGCTTCGTTTCTTTTGACGCACTCACAAGAAGCCTGTTTACTTAAGAAAGAAAAAAAACCTTTTATTACCAACTAACGTAATTCGTAATGGGTACTCGTATATCAGTGTTAACTTTGGGCTGGGGGATGCTTATATCCAGTATACGTCCTGAGCTGAAACGACGACCAGCGTTCATACTTTTAAATTTTATACGAAATTAAAATACAACAAACCACGCTGAAATGTGGTATTTTTAATCAACGTGTTTGCTAAAAACAAACAAGTACATGAATTAATTAATAAACATTGAAGTTCGTGGTGTGAACGATATTTAACTGATTTAATACTAGGTGTGGCAAGCGAAAGGTAATTGGACACGAAAAAAGATAATATTTATAATATTATTTTATAATAATAGTATTAATGATGGCTATAATTTTAATGAGTAATAATACTTTAGGGTGTATCCATACACACCTTAAAGTGGGAGCCATGTCCCATATATAGACTATACCGAAAAAGTACCAGCGCAGAAAGAGGAACTTTATTTAAATTAGTGTATGGGAAATTTTTTCGATGTACTCTCTGATGTTTCGATCTTGCAAACATGAAAATCAGAAGTTATTTGACGCTGGTACTTTCACAGCATACTCTACATAGGAGGCACATACATATTAATAATAGCTCCCCTCACCGATTTCGGTGTTGGTAGCCGATTTCATTGAAACCAGGCCAGCTACGCAGGAGTTATTTTATAGTGCCCAAGTGTGTGCGCAATACACAGAAGCACTCTCTCTTCCTTTTACTCTCATAACCCAGTGGGACGGCAAACCGACACGACTGGCGTGAGAACAGGCGCAGGTCCGACTTGTTACATGTCCATCAGACGCATGGATCATCTTTCTTGTCAGACAATCAGATGATCAGCCTGCATTGTCCTAACCAAACTTGAAAACAACATTTTTGTTGTTTCCAACGCGGGAATCGAACCCACGACCTCCGGGTTGAGAGCAAAGCTCTGAACCACTAGACCACGGAGGCGTTTCACTAGACCACGGTGGCGTTACATACATCTATACATATAATAAATCTGTAGAGGGGTAATGTCTGTACATTAAGAATATTTAAGTGTAAATTAAAAAAAGGGGGTCTTTAAAAGCCACAGAACCTAAAAATAACATTTTTGAAAAAAATGTCTGTCTGTCTGTCTGTCTGTCTGTCTGTCTGACTGTCTGTCTGTCCATATGGGAATGTTTGTCGTCGCATCACGCTAAAACCACCGTATGGAATGAAATGAAATTTGGCAGGCAGGTAGCTTACGACCTGAAGAGCATTATTGGAAATTATTATCCCGAAAAACGAAAGGGTTCCCGTGGGATCTTCAAAAAATTGTAGCTACCTATTTGACGGTATTTCAGCCAAACTACTCAACCTATTTAAATGAAATTTGGCAGGCAGGTAGCTTATGACCTGAAGAGCATTATTGGAAATTATTATCCCGAAAAACGAAAGGGTTCCCGTGGGATCTTCAAAAAATTGTAGCTACCTATTTGACGGTATTTCAGCCAAACTACTCAACGTATTTAAATGAAATTTGGCAGGCAGGTAGCTTATAATCTGAAGAGCATTATTAGAAATTGTTATCCCGAAAAACGAAAGGGTTCCCGTGGGATCTTCAAAAAATTGTAGCTACCTATTTGACGGTATTTCAGCCAAACTACTCAACGTATTTAAATGAAACTTGGCACAAAGGTAGATTGTAACATGAAATAACCAACATAACATTTTTAACCGACTTACAAAAAAGGAGGAGGTTTCTCAATTCGTAAATATATGTTTGTTTTTTATGTTTCTTCGCGAATATCTTCATCGTTTCTGAAACGATTTTAAATTTTTTTTATGTTGTGTAGGGTATAATTTAAATTTGGTCCCATTGTCACCAAAATGGTGACCTGATGATGGGATCCGTGAGGAATCGAAGTAAAACCTCAAAATTTATGTGGAATAATATATTGATTTTGATTTTTTCTAAAGTAGTCTAAGCATATGTTACCAAACAGTAAGGTTTTGCACCATATCCTGGATCTATAATATCAAAAAATTTCGCGTTTCAGTAAACTTTATATATATATTATATATATTGAAAAATTACGCGCTGCTCTGGCTTACGCCAGCGGTAAACTATATATACAATATACATAATATACATATATATATATTTAAAAAAAATGCGCCGCTGTGGCTTACGCCAGGCTAGGCTAGGTAGACTTTTTCTCTTTCTACTATTTTTTTTTTATCTTATCGTTTTTGTTTTTCATTTTCCTTCCTCAAATAATCGTCGTCTGATCATTCGAGAATTATCCCTACTCAGTCTATACCCATCACTAAAAATCTGAAAATTAAATAATTTTAAACAAAAAAAAAACGACTTCAAAAGGTAAACTAAAAGGAACAATTAAATTTACTTCGCACAAAGTAATACTTATTTTCCAGTACAAGTGAAAATAATTATTACTTTGTGCGAAGTAATTTATTATTATACTTAGGTTTTGCAAATACGATTAATAAAGTATATATATAATATATAGTTTGTTTTCAAGATATTAATGAGATGTCATAGGTACATTTAAATTAGAAAAGTTATGTCAATATAAGTAAGATTTATGTTTTTCATTATATTTTTATTTATTAGTTTTCATGCTAGGTACGGTTTGGGTTTTTTCTTTCTTTTGGGCTTTTGTTATTTTGTCGTCTAAAGGAAGTTTGTACTTTAACCGTAAAGTCCCTAAGTAGGCTACATGTTTGTTAGCGTAGGTAATTAATAAATAAAAAACCGGGCAAGTCCGAGTTGGAATTGCGCACCGAGAGTAGACTTTTAAAAAATTTGGCGCTCGGCGCCAGCAGCGCAGTGTCGGTGTGAAAACGATCATCGTCTGCAGTCGATGCGGCGTAAAGTCCATACAAATCTCAGTACAGAGATCTTCGTCGCGTATATGAGCGTACTATCAAGTAGTCCCGTTCGCATAAAAGAAAAAAAATATTATACATACAGACGAATTGAGAACCTCCTCCTTTTTTTGAAGTCGGTTAATAATACACGGTCATTTTTCGAGCTGGTAGTAGGAATTGTTAGTATTTTCATAGAAAAAATACCTCAAAACATTTACGACAAAAACGGCCATTATTTGACTTTAAATATCCAAACGACAGTGTTCATAAACTAAATAACTGTATTTGAACTGCTGCCCTAAATCACTTTTCCACGCGTACGAAGTCACGGGCACAGCTAGTATTAGATAAATAAGCTACGCAAGAGTTATTTCATAGTCCCCAAGTGTTTCTTACTCGGCACCCCACGCGCGATAAAACGAGTTAATAATAATAAATAAAATATAATATTTTCAGAACGACTCCATAATAAACGCCGTGTACGGGTTGCCATGGGAGTGTATGGGAACAAAGAACAGGAAGATCGTGTTGTTCTTCCTCCGGAATGTTCAAACGCCTACCAACGTGAAGGCGATGGGGATGATCTCAGTGGGAGTGGAATCTATGGCTTCGGTATGTTTACAAATACAACGTGTAAAATAAAAAGTAAAGGATGCATATACATTACTTTTATAGATAAAATTTTAGTATATTATATCTAGCAATATCCCGCGACAAATGATTACCACAACCTGCAAGCAAATGAGTGAGTATATATAGGTATGCGTACACTCACTAATTTTTTAATTAAATCGCTAATTGTGTCAAGGGACACAATTAGTGATTTCAAATCACTAAATCAACATTGAAATGTTTTAAAACCTTTGACATAGTTCATTAAAAAAAAAAAAAATATATAGCTTTATTGGCATATACCACGCTCTATTGTTGATCGAAGATGCCTAAGCAATAACCACTACCATACAAATTTTATTTTAATTAGCTCTTTTTTTAACCGTTTTCTCTCTCATTAGTTAACCAGGGCTTAATGTATCTGCATACCAAATTTCATCTTACTTCTGCGGTGTATCCCTATAACATGATATTATATAGTAAGTAACAAAATATGTATATGCCTGTGTGTATTCTACATACACACACACGTCAAACTTATTCGTGGGCAGTTTGATACAAGTATAATAAAGCATTTTATCTAATACCGCGTTTATTAAATGAATTACCTCCTGAATTAATTAGAACAATTACGCGAACAAATATTAAAAATAACTTGAAAACCCACTTCTTACAGAATAATATTGAAAAACCTCTAAATTTTGTTTTTTAATAATTATTTAAACAGTGTATTATAATATCACGAGTATAATATCATAATGCACTCTCCCAACTACCTACTAAAATCTTTTAAAACTTTGAAGTCGTTTGATGTTATAATTAAATGTATAACTAGTAAACTTGTAACTAGCACTTCTTGTTGTTAAGCCCTAAGTGGTATTTTTTTTTTAATGCGTAGTTATTGAATTGTACATTACTTTTTTATAAGTATAAATGAAAAAAAAAATAACATAGTAGTAACAGGAAATGTATTCTTGTCAGTACCCTGTTACATCAAATACGCGGTACATGTCGGACAAAGTTGCTCTTAAATATGTTACTCCGTACGAAGTTGAAGCTGAAAGCTAAAGTCACTTGGCCTTAAGTTTTTAAACTTTTCTACGAATTCAAGATTGAGTTGCTCTATTTGTCACAATTTTTAGTTTCGTCGAATATCATTTTATTACATTGGAAAATTTAACGAAAAAATGAGTTTAATTACCTATAACTAGGGTTTAAAAACCATTCATTGTGAAAAAACCATTGGCACATTGTATGGTTTTTAAACTCTAGTTATAGATTAATAGTCTATTAAAGGTTTTGAAGTATTTTAAGGAACTCTACCAGCAATAATTATAAAACTAAGCATAACAATAAATATGTTATTGAATGTACTGTAGGTTCTTGGTGGAAATTCATGTTTTATAGTAAAACACAAACTACTTGTACTTTTTTCATGTGGTATAACAGGTGTATTTTAAGTAATTATTAATGTAAAATATTAAATAAAGTGGAAAAAAGTGCAAGTAGTTTGTGTTTTACTACATAACAATAATCACTAAAGAATAATGTTGTTTCAGGTATTAAAGACATCCATATCATACTGCGTTATGCTAAGGACTTTCGCTTACGAGTAAGTACAGCTTACTCACCTAATTCCTTGTTATTAAGCAGCATTAACTTATCTCAGTAAAAACAGGCAGTCGTGTACGAAGATGGCGTAATATATTTTGGCTAAAAGCCTTCACCGCTTGAACAGAATAATAAAACGTGCACATTAAGATGTGTTTTATTTCAAATACCTCTTCTAGCTGTGCAAGTCATAATAACAATATTATTGCTTATGAACCAGAATCAGACTACAGAACCGCTTAATAGCTCCCAGTGGCTCGGATGCAAAACTGGCGAGAGAGAGCACTGATTCAAGATGCCATATCAAAATGTATTGGCATCTTGATTCGGTCATCGGGATTTGACAAAGGCTTCGCTCATTTAGCAAACCTTATGTCAAATCCCATACATTTTTGTTTTCGAACATCGTAAGTGATACTAGCGATGGCATCTTGAATAAGGGCCCTGAGTCCCAATTCATGGTCCACCGCTTCTAGCACTAACGTAGTTCGAATACAAAACTGTATGGAATTTAACATAAGCTTCGCTAAGTAACACATGAGTTCGTATGTCACTTATGTCAAATCCAATACATTTTGTTTTCGAACTTCGTAAGTGATACTAGCGATGGCATCTTGAATAAGGGCCCTGAGTCCCAATTCATGGTCCACCGCTTCTAGCACTAACGTAGTTCGAATACAAAATTGTATGGGATTTAACATAAACTTCGCTAAGTAACACATGATTCGTATGTCACTTATGTCAAATCCAATACATTTTGATTTCAAACTTCGTTTTTGATATTAACGCTGGTCTTCTAATAATCTTGAATTAGAGCCCAGTGCCCTTATTCAGTAACTTCAGTGGCAGTGCCGTTTCTGAAAATCGACCGTCATATTAACGTTTCAACTTTTTAACCCTCAATTCACTAGGTATAATATACGTAAACAACTTCTATGAGTCCCTGTGACACGCATATTTGAAATGTATGTTTTTATGAAATAAAACAAATTTTATTAACATTTTTTTTAACAATCTTCTTAAGTACTTAGCTAGTCATAAGAAAAAATAACAAAACTTAACAAACTTCTGAGATCATCTTAAAAATTAAAGAAATGGCACATATCAGACTTTTAAAACCATGAAATTTTTAAAGTTTTTCTAAACAAACAATTATTAAAATAAAAATTACGTTTTTAAACTAATAAAGGTACAATAAAATCAACTTAAATGTATGCTTCTATACAAAAAAAAGAAACGTGCATTGGGTTCCTAACACTATATGTAAGCAACGTCGGCATATCTTTTTGAGCAAGGTAAACATAATCGGCTTCAGACATTTTGTGCATAAATAAGCAGTATTTGTTCTCTTCTTGTATCTTCATTGTCCGAGTTTTGTAATTCCTCTTTTATAGGTATGGCAGTGCTCGACTGGCCAGTGTCTTGTTCAGTATTACTACCATCTTCTTGGAGCCAGGTTTCCAGAATGGAACTTGCCCCATCTTCGTTCAGATTAATAAAATCACATTTTCTAGCCATTTACAATTCTACAACCAAAAAATAAAACATTCATAACTTCAATCATGTTAAAAGCAAATAAATCATCAATTTATAACTTGGAAAAATAAAAATAAACATAACATAATTAACTTATATGAGTCCTTGTGACTCACTCGGCGTAATAACTAACCAAAAATCTTCCTCCTCCTTAAATCCTCTCGGCACCGTGTCACACGCGCCACCACATGAAGGTACTGAGACGCAGAGGAAACTAGCTGCTAAGACTTTTGAATTAAGGCCGTTTTAAATTTCAATGTGAGTCCCTGGGACTCAGGAAGTGAATTAAGGGTTAAATCGTGTTTAAAGAAGTTCAAACGTCAAAATGACAGTCGAAATTCATCGAATGAAGGCCATCAAGGCCATCAAGTGTCAGTGGGCAGACGCAGAATCAACTTGTTACATGCCCATACGACGTATCCTTCAGACGATCGGTTGATCACACTGAATTTTCCAAACCAGTAGGCTTACTGTCGGCATAATCGAGAATTGAATCAGTTTGATCTCAACGGCTTTTGGTATTTTATCTGGTGGATTGCTTTGAAACTAACCAGGACAAAGATAATCGTTAGATCGTAACTTTTTGTACTCTTAACCATATCAATCGACTGAGAATCAAAATAAACAAACGTCTATCCTATAATAAACAAAATTGATGTTCCAAAGCGGGGATCGAACCCACGACCTAAGCTGCAGAAACGTTTTATTGATCATTTATTTATTATAAGATTATACCCAAGTGTTAAACATGTTTGTTTATATCTGTTTAACGTAATGCCGAGATGACGTCTTAACTTTTTTTTTGCCATTTATGGCAAACAATTACAATAATATTATGTGGTCAGTTTCTTTGAAAATAATTACCACTTTACACGTTAATATGCGATTGTCGGTTTTTAAAGGACTTAATACGTAAACCAGAAATCTTTTTCTATGGTAAATACGCAAAACCCGCTTCCATTTATTGGCAAACTTCAAGTTCGTTTGTTTATTTACAGCCACAATCATGTTTGTTTCTATTTGTATTTTTGATTCGACGACACAATTTTTGATAAGTAAGTAGTAGTAGTAAAGCAACTCAAAAACTTACACACAAAGCAGTTTTTTTTTTCATAAAGGTAGGTACGAGTACATAAAATTTTGTTATTCAACACTCCAAAAACTATTAGAGCGGGTACACATTAGGGGCTTTCAAACGCGCTTTGTCAACGCGCGTTTTGAGAACCAGGAGTTCTGTACAGACAGTGTATTCTGTACATACTCAAGCACGCGCATTTTCTTTATCAAAAAACGTGCATCAGCAAAGCGCGCGACATTATTGACTATTTATTATATGCGCCTAATGTATACCAGCTCAGGTTTGTCCGGAGTGGACAGGTACTATACAATAATAAGATAGATATTTAAACAAAACTAATTTTAGAACATTATAATATTATTATAATAATTAATTAATTAAAAAGTTTCTTCATATTAATTAATTAATCAAAAGTTATGTTTATTCGTGAATAACACACATTTTTTGTTGAACACGTGTTCACCAAGAACCATGTGTGTTAGCAGGAACAAATTCTTCGTTTCAGCTATGACGTTCACTGCCGGACGGGTGGTATTTCCTCTGTCGTCTTTTACATAACCCACTGGAAAGATGGCACCCCACAAATATACAATTGGTACAAACACTATAAACTATTGAAAATATATTATTATTTTCTTTCAGTACTCTGAATTGTCTTCGGACTTCCGAGTCTCGGGTCATACATATGACGCAGTCATCTGATTGAATTTGATTAAACGTCTAGTGCGTATATTGAAAGACGTTATTTAATTGATTGACTAGGCCGAACGTTGATTGAACTAGCGTCAGTCCAACTAGTTAGCGGACTGTAATAAAGGCCTTTTAACAGAGCCGACGTAAAATCAGTCAGGTTATTGAAATTTTGTTCATTTTTTCCCGCAGTGGCGCTAGTAGTCACCAAAACAAATATGGCGGCAAACAGCTCGCACAGAATTACATAGTTGATATTTTGTCATGTCCTCATTTTGAGGACCTTTTAAGTTGCGATCCCATTCAATGACTATGCTAAAGGACGTTCAGTCAAACGTTACATTAAATAACCTGACGAGTGGTCCTTTAGTCATTAAATTAAATGTCGTCATTTCATAATTGCACTAGTCGTTCAATTAAACTGCTGATTCAATTAGATGACATGTCAGAGCATAAGTTTTTACACTTTGGGTACGGAACCCTTTTTTCCAATTAAGAATCCTTTATGGATGCCTTTAGACTGGGAACGGGACCAGGGTGTGTGAGACGCGCCCGGGGTTCCACTACAATCCAGTGATAGCTCCTTCTCCGCTTGGTGCTGACAGCCCGACCCGCCTGCGGCGATAACTGCTTTTCCTAACGGCCCAGACAGCGGCATCTACTTCAGCTGCAAATGCTTCGCAACATGAGATGGTTTTCCTCCGTGAAAGCAGTTTGAGTATGGAACCCTAAACAATTGTTTCAACAAGGGTCTAGAAAAGTTTCCGTAAGATTCAGTGGAATTCATGAGATTTTAGTCCATCTGCTTCATCTGCAAATTTTCCGCAGCAGCCTGTCAACGACAAATGGTTTTCCTCGGGGAAAGCAGTTTGAGTACGTAACCCTAAAAAATTGTTTCAACAAGGGGCTAGAAAAGTTACAGTAAGATTCATTGAAATTCATGAGATTCCAGTTTCCTTATACCTATTACTTGTGAATTGTATTAAGCTAATGTAAAGACTTAAGCAGCTACGTTAGTTTCTACCTATTTTAACCCTAGACACCTAACATTCGTCGATTCGACGAACATGCCGCAGTAATATCGCTATTTCTTTTCGACGCGCACACCGATCACCGAGTCATCACTTGTCAATTCAGTGTATGCCGAGCTCTTTTGAATAGCGACCACACCCGGCATTTACACTTATGCACCCGGCATAAGTACTTCCCATTTTTAAATATTACGAAAATAGTCGTCGTTTCGAAAATTACGAAAATAGACGAATGGTTAGGTTTGTGTGGTTAGTGATTGCTCTTTTTAGCTGCTTTTATAGAATTGCTTACAAATGAAATTTTTAATGAATGAGTAAGATGCCAGTGAATTAGAAGAGTCATCGAACCGAGAAACAGAATTTTTAATTGTAGGTAGATGGTGAAGAAAGTGAAACGCTCAAGATGAGGTCTCCGGCTCAAGATGAGGTCTCCGACTATGAGGACATCACTACACATACCCCCGATACCATATTATGAAGAAGTCTTTGGTAATAATTCAAGTATTTTGGACCTTATCCCAAAGAAATATTAAAAATCAGGCCCTGGCACTTCGAGTAGAGTAGCAGTAATAATTTGCTGCCACAATAATGTAATGGGACAAAAAGTAATCACTCGCTGAAGCTAAATAAGCTGCATATGCAACTGATAGAACCCTGACTCAATATCCGCCTGGAAACTCGTACTCGACTTGCAGGAAAAGATAAAAATGTATTAGGGGTGTAAACCAAGGAAGGTCAAGATCAAGGTCAATCATCTAACATGATGTTCAGCCAGTCGAGAGTGCGTATAGACAAGGAAAAAGCTGTGGCGTGTGCTCATACAAAATGTTATTGCTCAAAATGTAGTACAGAAATTTGTGGTGAACATAAATTTGATTTTCATGTACAATTTGCATCAAAATAACTATTTTTTGTGTTTTACAAAGTAATAAGACGATTATAATTTATATTTACCAAAGAAAAGAAGACTACTTTTGGTTTTTCTTTTTTCAATTTTATGTTTAAGATTTAAGTGTCTTCAATGTTACTCAAAAATTTAGTATCTTAGAATTTTTTGTAAAAAAATGAATATTTTCTTACTAAACTGCTATATTTGGTTTTATTTTACAAAAAAAAAAAATATATTATATATATATATATATTTTTAAAATATATATAAATATATATATTTTTTTTATATCAAAATTCTCAGTAAAGAGTCCCTCCGATTACTAGGTGCTCCCATACTCAGTGAAGGTTATAATTCCTTCATCTCGGAACAAAATCATAAATTCTCAGAATCTTCCGGCAAACTTACTACAATAAATTCCCACATGGCATATCAAATCATTCGGTTCTGTCTGTTTGTGCCCAAATTAATGTACGTTCTAAGATGCTGTCCACTATGGAGTTTTCCTAACTTTCTCTCACAATTAGACCTCACCTTGAAAAACACATTAGTAAATGTTCTTAACTGCAATATCTCCGACACTTCCTGGATCCAAGCCGTTCTCCCCATTAGGTTTGGCGGATTAGGCATCAGGAAGGTGTCCAGTGTCTCCCTTCCTGCTTTTCTGTCATCAGCTCATAGTATCCATAAACTTTTCACCAAAATTATTTCCAATTCTTTAGGCTGCGTGGGTATTGACTCATTACCGGAAGCCATTATTACTTGGCGTGGACTTTGCTCAGACGAAATTCCAGTCCAACCCCACATCCAAAAGAATTGGGATGAACCACTACTTAATTTGGCACATTCAGAACTGTTAAATTGCTGCACCGCTGCTGATCGCGCCCGCCTCTTAGCGTCCGCTGAGCCAGAATCGGGATACTGGCTCCAAGCACTCCCGTCATCCAATATCGGAACTTTGTTGGATAACCACACTTTTTCATTATCAGTTAGCCTTCGATTAGGTACCGCCATCAACGAACCCCATCTCTGCCATTGTGGTGCCACGGTGGACCGCCAGGGACATCATGGACTGTCTTGCCGTCGCAGTGCCGGCCGTCAGTCTCGCCATGCCTCCATAAACGACATAATCCGCAGGGCTCTTGCCACCGTCAACGTACCGGCCACTCTCGAGCCGAACGGTATAGTGCGTGACGACGGCAAGAGACCTGACGGTATGTCTTTGGTACCATGGAGCCACGGGAAGCCGCTGGTATGGGACGCTACGTGCGTGGATACGCTGGCAGCGTCACACGTGACGGCCACTGCAAAGACGGCGGGGGCGGCGGCGGCACACGCCGAGACCCACAAAAGGCGGAAATATGAATCCATCGGCGATGGATACATTTTTCTGCCTTTTGGTGTCGAAACTTTGGGTCCATGGGGTCCCAGTGCTAAACGCCTTTTGAAAGACCTTTCTAAAAGACTCACGGAAAAGACAAACGACCCAAGGGCTGGCGCTTACCTCGGCCAACGTATCAGTTTAGCGATACAGCGAGGTAATACTGCCAGTCTTTTGGGTACATTACCAGCGGCCGCCGATTCAGATATAGTTTTTTACATATAGCCTTTTTTATTACTTGTTTAGTTTATAGTTTAGATAATAATTTTACAAAAATAATGTATATTTTACTTAATAAACCACGAAAATTATCGAACAAATACATAATTATATAAAATTATACGCTGCCAAAAATTGTTCGTCGAATCGACGAATGGTTAGGTTAAAGCGTATATATTGGAAGGTTAGGTGTCTAGGGTTAAGGAGAGGTGGTGCATAAAAGCAGGCCAGGCTAAGGCTGGACAGATATATATTTTTTTGGATTAACAATAAATTTATGAAATCCTTATTGGATTTTATTAATAATAATAATATGTTAGTAAATTCAATATAAAAATTAACATATCATTTTTACTTGTACAAATAGAATTCCCGTATGAAATTATTGGATTGGCGTTGGTGTAATCGCATATCAATTTAATACATTATCAAGGTAATTTGACTATTTTTGAAAAATGTTATTAATTTTATATTATGTGCACTAGCAGACCTGTGCCCACTTTGTTGAACATATCATACAAACAGTTTGTGATGCAATTCAATAAAAAAAAACTAAAATCGGAACCCGCTACACGTTACTCGCAACGCGGAACCAGCAACACGTAACCCGCAAAGCGGAACCCGCAACACGGAATCCGGAACGCATGTAATACGAGTATAGCATTTTATGTTCAGCGCTAATAGTGTTGGTTTCCAACGGCAAAATAAATTTTCATAATATGGTTTCAGTGGTTTCAGAGCCTATTCAATACAAACAATCAAATGTTTCCTCTTTATAATATTAGTATAGATATGTAGATATAGATATAGGTACGATTAAAATAAATATCGCATAACAGATTTGCCCGTTTTTGCTCAGTGCACCGTCTTAAATCTGAACTCCGTGACCTTTTGCTTTGGAATTTCTTCTGCACTCAAGCAATTTGCATTATAATTTTTGGTTTGTAACTAAATAAAATTATTGACCACATTACAATAAGTACAATTAAAAAAAATTATTGCATTTCAAGTGCATAAGCTCACCGAAATATTTTTATGTAATCAAATTTATTTAAAGTTATTAAAACATGATAACTGGAAATAAGTATCATTATTTAAAAATCTTATTAACCATAGGTAATTTATAATTCATAAGTATTTTTAAACAACTTGATTTATTAATAATTACACTACACGAACTTCAAAAATACTGTTACTTAATTATTATCCACTCTTTATTACACTATAAGAAAAGTGAAAGTTTGTGAGTGTGAATGTATGGATATTAATTATTGCTCTTTTTCACGCAAACTACTGAATCGATTTTTAGGAAACTTTATTATAATATATACAATATGTAGGTATTATTATAATTTACATTTGACAAATTACATTAATTATTTAAGAGTGTTATATTATTATTATTTTAAAATATGGATATTTTCGAAAATATTTGGAATAACCGGATTATTGAAATCTATAATAAAACTTTTGCTATTATAGAATTTCCGTGAAGAACCTAACGAAATATTGCATACAATAAAGATAATATTATTAATCCATAATAATCATAGGAAAAACAATTTAAACAAAAATAGGAGAGTTCAGGGAAATACCATCAACAATGTTTTATGCTATTCTAAAACCGAAAATCACCCCTGTAATTTGAGGTAGAGCTAAGCTTAATACTAAAAGGGTTTAAGGGTCTCCTCTCGTAAAACTTTATTGTCGGCTAAAATATATCCTTCTAAAATTACTTGAGGTACATAATACATTCACAAACTGCATTTTATCATCATCAGCTACTAATCTTTTGTTTCAGTCTAATGGATGAAACAAGGAATAGGTCATCTACTGTATTTTAATTGATGGTGTACATAAAATTAAAACGAAGAAAGTTTTACTATTGAAGAATATGTAAATCTATAGATAAATCATAGCTATAAAAATCTATAACCCACGAATTGTACAGGTGTTGGTGAACTGATAATGATCATAACACATGCATGATATAAAAACACTCTCGATCACGTCAGCTTTTAAACAAAAAATACTACATCAAAATGTGTCCATCCGTTTTTCAAAAATAATTGATTAAGGGCCAATTTTTCAATTGTCAGATAACTTTTATCTAAGGTAAAGTCACATATTTATTATATGTGACTTTGGCAGATTTTGTATGGAACAAATGTCAAAGTCACATGTTTATTCAACAGATAAAATTTATCTGACGATTGAAAAATCTTCCCTTAATGTATCAATCTGACACTAGTCTAAAGTCTTTATATTAAAAGTCAAAATATGAAGATCAGTCACTTTCATACTCGCGCAATATTTTCAAATAAAATGTAAATTATACTGAACCATATAGCCATAACCATAGCATTATACAGTCTTGAAGTTATTTTATAATATTTAACATAATATTAAAATTTGCATACGAGCAACGAAATGTATACGAACACGTATACGATAGAGGTACCTATAGATATATAGAGGTACTGTTGTTAAGTGGGAACCTGTACAAAATCGTATACCTGGGTAAAATCGTATAGCACGATTATTTCCGTAAATAATTCGAAAATACCGCGCTTATGCCGTTCAGCGGCGTCGACCAATGAGTCAGTCAGTCGGCTCAAAGTCAACAGATGCTCGAAGTCGAGCGATCATACGTGTTCAAAATATTTCATTCTAATGTTTTTTGACTAAATTCAACTTATTTTGCGAAAATTTTAAACCAGTTCATTTCAGTTTACAAACCATAAGGTAAATGTGATTTTAATTATCTTAAAATAACTGTATTTACTCTCTAGAAATTTTGTTTTACCGGCGGTATATGTTTAGGTTTATAGTAGTGAGTAGGCTGTGTCTATACATTGACCTTTGGGTAAAAATCTTATGCCCCGGGTAGGTAAATATAAGCTAAATTGCTTTTTCTTTTTCTCAAATCCACCAAAGATGCCACGTACCTATAAAAGGACCACAACAAGGCAAGAATGGGACCAGCAGGGCAATCGCGCTAAAATACTTTAGCTGAAACGCAACCGAAACGTGAACGTTACTCGACTTTATGACGTATTTGGTATCGCGCTATCCTTTTGACAGCTAGGTGAGACGAAGCTGGACCGTAGTTGAAACTCAAACGCTGTCAAACAAAAAGTTCATACGGAGCTAGTGTAACTCGCACGCAGCTCGAACGTTTGGAACAAAGTGATCTTATATAAGTTAAGTTTTTGAATCTAAATTGTGTAAAGGAAATAAATACTAGTAAATTTATTGACGATTATGGTAAAATAATAGACAATTTCGAAAATCTTAGGGTCGCATCCCTAATGTCTGACAAAAGGTTGCGTTTCGTTTCGTCTGAGGTTAAGTAGCAATTGGAAGGTTAGCTTACTAGCGATACTAAGTTTGTTCAGCTGGATTGGAAACGAAACGCAGCTGAAACACAAACGAAACTAAGTTGTACCTCAAATGAAACGTTGTACAATAGCGCGATTGGCCTGCTGGACATTATGAAAAAAGCCGTTCAAGCCGTGTTTGACGGCACAATGGGTTATCTGAAAGCATCCGAAGTGTTTTAGCTACCAAAATCAGCTCTGCAAGACCGAGTGTTGATTTAGAGAAAGCAACAATTTAGAGTCTTCAACTAGCAAAGGCCTAGGACGTTTCCAACGGACTTTTTCATCAGCATTGCAGAGCATGTGTTATTTCGCGGTAGTTTTCGGGGCAATATCGTATATAGTATACGATTTTACCCACATGTTGGGGCAAAACCGTAAATAGTAGTGTCCTCTATTTTTGTTATTTTTTCACTTTAAAATTTTAAATATTAAAAATAAGTAACTGTGATTACATCCTATGTAAGACTGACTAATTAAAAATGTTAATTTGATACATCTTGTGTTTCGAATGAATAAACCAAAACCCTAAATCCTTAGCTATACGGTTTTGACCTGGTCTCCCCTACGAAATTTTTGGACCCATTTTTGCGAAGTCGGGTTTTAGATTTTAAATCATTTAAATATTTTCCTGTTTCCCTATCAAATATAACAGTTATTATACTTAATAAAATTATTTTTATTAAATTTACCATTACATAGAAAATAACTAAACAACACCGAGATAGTACTTGTACGACCGCATTTTAAACGTTTATTTTGAATTTAACGATAAAATATAATAATTAATAAAATACTTAAATACATATTCGTAATGTACTTGGCAAGACCTATCTTTTGATACCAAACAAGAGACAATTATCACAATTTAATTTTTTTGGAGATAGTTTTTGAGGTTTAATTTTCATAATTCAAAATTTTTCGAAAAATTATATAGCCTATGTTACTCATGGCATCATAAACAATTGATTGATATATCATTTATTAAAATCGGACCAGTAGTTTAGCAGCCACGAGGGAACATACATACCTACATACATACATACATAGACTGCCAAAATCATTACCCTTCCTTTTGGCTTCGCCGAAGTCGGGTAAAAACATAAATAACGACTTTGGGTCAGTTTATGATAGTAAAACAGTCCAATAATTTACTAACCTTTGTAATAAATTACTTACAAATGAGTTCTTTAATTTAACAAGGTTGTCTGATAGAAATCTCTTGTCGCGATAAGATCTTTGTGAGTTGCTTAATAAGTTACTAGATGTTTTCTGATGCTTCGTACGCGCAAAATACCATCGAGACCTTATATTTTACTGCCGTAAAACTAGCTTAAACATTAGTTTAAAGTACACAATAATACATACTAATGTAAACTACTATCATATAAAATTCCATCAAAATTAGTTCTGTAATTCTTGAAAGAGTAACAAACATACTTATATCTACAAATACAAACATTGTATTATAGTATTATGTAGAGTTTTTTTTATGCACCACATTTTATTGTTTTTATTCATTCATATTAAATAAATTAAACGAAATACGCAATACCTATTCGTATTTAACTTAACTTAAAAACCCGGTACACAATTTGATCTTAGCACGGGATTAGTCTGACGTGATATATATTTTATAATTATTAATATTGTACCGTACTGTAAATATATTAATGTGTGTCTGAATTAAATTTATATTGGATTTCAACTTAGAAATTATATGATATGGAAATCGCTCTGTTAGTTGAATATGTCAACAGACATATTATTATCGTAACCGATAGCGAATTATTACGATACAGGATATCGTAAACGATATCGGATGGTCGGAACGAAATACACTTCGTAGTCCGGTTCAATGTGATCTAAAAGTCTACTTAAGTTTTTTTAAACTTTTTACTATACAGTATCTTAATCTTAAACATATTGAGAAGCGATGGTCAGAACAATTATTTCTATAAACTTTTTTTAGAGATTCAAAAGGTCGACTAAATTAATGAGTCATTGTTTTCCTTTATTGCCCTTTGAATAATTAATGATGTTTTATTCGAATGTGTGCTCACTAATGATCTATAAACCGTTTTTAGCTGTATCGGACTATAACTAGCTAGGTGGTTAGTTGATTATGGGGAAGATGAGGTGGTTTGACTTCCTCTACCTCTACTCGGACGATGTTCAGACCAGATTTTGGGGATAGCTTCAGTAGGCTATTATTTCGGTTTGTAGGACTCGTGTCACATACATCAATCATAATGTGTTGTATACTTGCATTGAATTCCATAGGCAACATCGTTCTTATATCAAAATCGAGATAGGAATCAAAATAATTCTAAAAAGTTAAAACTTTAAATATTATGAATCAAGGTCGAACAGGTCCACTTTTACTAATAAAAAATAATGTATATGTACTTGGATCACGATGTCTATATATAAAACCACCTCCTTTTTGTTTTGAGGGTCAATTATAAATTCGAAAGTCAGAAACTCCTAAATTATTACTGAAGCTAAATCATCCACATACTTCATAAAACGAAAATATCCATAACTAAAAGAAAAATTTTTAGAGAACTAAATGACTATTCTACGTCAAATACAAACAGAGTCTAGTAATCGGCGAAATACATAAAATAAATAATAATAAAAACCTGACAGAATTGAGAATTACATTGGGATAGTATAATTACACGTCTTCTCTTTCTGGAAATGTCTTTTATTGTAAAAAATAAAAATAAAAATTTCTTTCTCCCATTTCTTATATTTTAGACGCAATAATAACAAAATTGCAAATTTGTAGAGTTTGAAAAGGTAGTATAATCATATTATTATTCCAGTATTATAACTGGTATTTTACACCATGTATATATTTGAGATACTGAATAAATTATACACCTATTTAATACACTATTCATAGCCCAGGAACATGGAAAACTTTTTAATTCCTCGGCGGAATTGGAACCCACGTTCTCAGGCTTGAGCGTCGATAACCAATAAACCATAAGTTCTCAAAGTTACGTAGTATCAATCGAAAACAGATAAAGGACGATTCTCTCGGATTATGCGGCAAACATTGTTTTGTTGAACAAATATGAAGGGCTCGACCTTAAACTATAGGATTAAAGGCTACCAAACCCATTTCTCCGTAGGTCGTGTAGGAATGTTGACATTCAATAGAATCGATGATTGATATTGTGTATTATTGCCATATAAATCATGTGTATGTGATTAATTTCCCACTCAGTACCTGATTCAAGTTTCTGATCTTCACGGTCAAGAGTCGCTAAGTAACCCTTGTAAGCCTCAACTTACGGATTCTCTAATAATTTTGCACTGATTAAGGAGAATGCTCTAACTGGTGATATTTGGCTGAACCCACGGATAAGCCTCAATGAGGGATTCTAAATTCTTGACATTTGACAGTTTAACATCTTATGGGCCGTCGAGCTACCAAGAAAAAGTTTTTGATCCCACTTCTGTAACCAAGTGTCGCTTTGTAAGAGTGAGGTTTGCATCCTAGCAATAAAAAGACCCTCATTTAATAATTAATCTTACCCTATGTGTTGTTATTATTGTAAAGGTTTAAGGAATATAGAAATAAAAGCTCCTATCTCGATTTCGGTGTCAGTGAACGGTTTTATTGAAACCAGGCCAATTACTCATGAGCTGTTAAGAGTGCTTAAGTATGTGCGCAATACAATAGCACTTGCTTCCTTAAATCTAATAATCTAGTGGGACGTAAGACTGACGACATGATTGGAGGATAGTTACGCGCAGGATCGATTTGTTATACCTACGTCCATCTAACGCATGGATGATCATGCTTTCACATCAGAAAAAAATTTTTTGCTTCCCCGTGTTGGATAGAAGTCCTTCGAAGATCTGAGCTAAGATATAACCCAAAGAAAGGAAAAACCACTAATAACTTTTTCGCCTTAATCTTTCTTTAAATTTATTATTGTCAAATAATTAATTAAATTTGATTTAGTCACTTTATTAGAAAAAGTTTAACGGGACTAAAGGATCTTTAAATTAATTTCTCCAAAGCCGTTAAGTAAGGGGAAGAGCCAAAAAGTCCCGAGAGACTCCTGTGGTACTCCAAATAATGAGATTTTATCATAAATTTGAAGATTATCTAAGTAACGCCCACATAATGATGTTTATTAAATAAAATGGTGATATATTTATACGTAAAACAGATAATTTTGAGAACAGTTTCACGAGAATTTAGCGTTTCACGAGAAACAGGAAGAACCCTTAATCAAGACGCCATTGGTACTACTGCTTACTAAGTGCGAAAACATTAAATTAAAAGCTTCTTTAAAAACAAGCTTTTCTGAGTTCCTATGGTAAATGTCATTCTTAGTCATCAGACTAGTTACTAATAAGAGTCTGATGATGAAGGGGACACAAAATGTTTCACGAGAAATATGAAGGACCTTTAGTCAAGACGCGATTGCTACTATTGCTTACGAATTTCGAAAAGATTTAATTAAAATCTTCTTTAAAAACAAGCTTACCTGAGTTCCTATGCACATTGTCATCCTTCATCATCAGACTAGTTACTAATAACCTGATGATGACGGGGACATAGGAACTCATTCCTGTGTTCACATGTGTTGCGTTGACGCAGCGCATACATTTCAACGCAACGGCGGCCACACGAGTACTGCTCCATGTCATAAAAAAATATATTTTTTATGACCAGGCACTGTGGTGCTGACGTCACGGTGATATGCCTGAGTGGTTTCCTTTTTGGCAATTTAGGCATTACAATACGTCCAATACCCATTTCAATACCTGCATACAAGCTCATATATATATATATATATATATATATTTCTGTATTTTTAATGTGCGTTCTATTATTTTTTTTTTATCGTTTTGTTTATGGTGTAGGTAATTAATCTGTTTTTAATGTAATTTTTTCGTTGTGTGTATTGTAATGTCAAAATTTGTTGAATAAATGTTCTTTATTTATTTACATGGAGCAGTCGCCGCTGCCTCGATTTCCATATGGAAATCGAGGCAGCGGCGACGACGAACCGCACTAATAGGGCCTCCTTCTTACTCGTTGTGAGATCTATGTCTATATCACCTTCATCCATTCATGCCTTCAATTGTTAGTTAATTCTCGTCAAATATTTAACATTCGTAAGTAAGCTCTAACATATCGCTTACATTTTTTAAATGAGCAAAATGAAATCTTACATTTTCACGTAGTTCAAGATACTCATATATTTGAACTTGCATTTTATGGATTTCGTCTGAAACGTTTAAACTAAATGAAACGCAAATTTGAAAATGTAAAGATAATACAGGGTAACAAAACACCAAATAGATACAAGGAGCATCATGATTATTTGATTATCGTTCCATTATACAGAGTGAAAAAAGAACAGTCAAAATAAATTTGTGATAATTATAATATCTACTACCGTTTCTCATTCTTGAAAAGTTTTTTTTTGTTATATAGATTTTTACTTTTTATCATGGTAAAAAGTGAAAAAAAAAATACAATGAGAAAAGGTAGTATCATCATATTCCTAAGTTATTGTGACTGTAGCATCCTGTCTCTATAACTTATTTATTACCTACCTAACTTATTTATACCCCAATTCATTGAAAACCAATCAAAGAGTTTATTTATCGTGTCCAGGTGTAAACAAACAACCTGCGGTCAAAACCAAGATTTAAACCATTAATTCTAGGATGCTTTAGATCTTTATCCTGTACAATAAAAACTTCAATTCATAACCAAATCAAAGCCATGGTGCGACCTTTATCAGTGTCACACTGTTATAGTTTACACCTTGGCTTTGAAGGTGGAATGTCCATACATAATGAGGTTTGTCAGGAAATGTTAATTATGTCATTTAACGAAAATGTTTAGAAAAGAAGACACATATTTTGAAAGCCCTGTAAAGTAGCGTTAACTAATAATAATTGTATTAAAGCATGACAGCGACGATACAATTGACAATCGATTATCTACTTTAATTTAAATAATATAATAAATATAGTTCTACAAAATACATTTTGTATTTTTAAGTATTTTATAGGTATAGAATAAAATTATTATACTTAAATAAGAAGTCTGGTCTTTGGAATCGTCAGCACTTTATGTATTTTATTAAAAATCAATAACTAATATCTCTAGCAAATATTTATAAAATTTAAGTAATTAATAAAAACGTGTCACTATAAATTAATAATATTTTTTCGATCAATTGTAATAAATATGACAAAAAACGAGTTTTCAATAACTAATTCACTAAATTATTATCTATTTATTTTCAATTTTAAATCTAAACCCGTTAACATTAATATTTTGTAAAAAAAAATAAGAGATTGGTTTGAAATTCTCAAATGATTTAATATCGCAAATTAAACAATCTCCTTTTTATATTATTATGCAAATTCGCAGATGGAAGCAATTTTCTCGTACACCAGATGATGGCCTTGAAAAGAATTGTTAGGATACTTGTAACAGTTGGGTTTTATTATATTAACAATAAAGTGTACAAGATTACATTAGCAAAGAACGGCCATAATTGAAGTGACACCTTTAAAATTATTGCTATCATATAAGGTTTTATAGATTGTCTGGAACTTCATACCCTCCTTTGCCGCCTTAACGTGCCTGACAATTATCTGAGGTACCGACCCAGCCATCGACCCAAATTATTTGCTCTGCCGGCATGTCGTTCAGTCTCAAGAGCCGAGTCCCCACTGTGCCGGGCACTAGCCGTGCTTTGCGCCCTTCTGTCTGCCAACCCCGAATGTGATGTGTTTGCTGATATGTGGATGGATGTCAAGAAAGTTTGTTTGAAATTTTGTGAGAGAAAGTATGAAAGAGTTTCTTCTATAGTTAGTTAATTGTAATCTAAATCTAAATGTATACTGTGTTCCTAATTACTTAGTTTATAATTTGTCAGTATGTTTTAATTGTACTTAGATATAAGTTAATTAATGTAATTGGGGTCACCCGTTTTAATTAACTATAAAATAATAAATAAATAATAATAAATAAATAAATAAGTTTCAATAACTATAAACAGTAAATAAATTAAGTAAATCCTGCAGGCTGATTACGTAAAAATAACGATTACACAATATCAAGCAATAGACGTGCAATCGCATGCTGAACGTCAAAAAAAATGTCCTAATCGTTCGGTGTTGTTTTTGTATGCACATTTGATTCAGTACTACGACACTAGCGCCAAAACAATTTAGTGACAATCATAGGAACTATTTAATTCAAAGTTACGTCAAACAAACATTGAAGGTAATTAATTTTTCAGATTTATTAAACTTTAAACGGCTCTCTTGTTTAATGTAGATTTTTTACCATTTAACCATCGATAAAGTTCGAAAGCGAAAATTGCGCAATTTTTGCGATTGCTTTGATTATGCATGATAAACGTAATAATCCTGCCTGACTGTCAAGCAGTGAGCGAACTCAAATTATGAATGTTGACGTGTCACGCATGTTCTTAGCTATAATAGATCCAAAAATTTTGTTTTTTTTTTCACCCAGTGTCATCTCACAGTAAACATAAATTTAACGACACCTCCTAAACTTCATTGAGGCTGCAAAGCGTGCTAAACAATAATTATTATACACACAAACATACATACCTTTAATTAAAAAAAGTATTTTAGTTTAGTTAAAAGAGTGTTTAGATAAATAGTTAAAATCAGTGAGCTATGAGGATACAGATTTTTTTTTATAAATGAGGCTCTCTAGATTTAAAAACTACGCAATAATATTGTAAAAGGCATCGGTGGCTGCGCTGCAGTTTTAAACTTTTGCAGCTGCCGGTGTCTTATTTTAATTAATCTGGGTATGTACTTATATCTTTATTTATTAAATAAATAAAATACTCTCGAAAAACTTAACTCTTATTCTGGTGTAGTCGGGTAAAAAAACAGCTAAGTTATTGTTATCTTACGGATATCGTCGTTATTCCTTGTAAATTTTCGCTTTTGATGTTGTATTTTGATTTAGTGACTTCACCAAGTGCGCTCTATCTGCCTATTATCAATCTGAGTCAATAAAACAGGATGATTTCTTTTCATGGAAGATATTGTAAGCAAAATCTGTATCTAAATGAGATAGCGAAAAATGCTGATAGCGAAAAAGGACTTGTACATTTTAAATTTACATCTCTTTTGATTTTTAATAAAATTTTCGTTGCCGGTGTTTATAATTATATTCGAGTGTTTTTATCGCCTCCGTGGTCTCGCTCGCTTCGCTCTCGATCCAGAGGTCATTGGTTCGATTACCGGGTTGGAATAACAAAAAATATTGTTTTCAAGTTTACTTAGGACAATGCAGGCAGATCACCTTATTGTTTGACAAGAAAGGTGATCCATGCGTCGGATGGGCATGTAAAAAGTCAGCACTGCGACTGATTTCCCGCCAGTCGTGTTGGTTGTGTGTCGCTCTGGTCTACGAGAGTGAAGGAAGAGAGAGTGCTTCTGTGTATTGCGCACACACTTGGGCACTATAAAATAACTACTGCGTGGCTTCAATGAAATCGGCCACCGTCACTGAAATCGGTATGGGAGGCATTATTATTATTATTCGAGTGTTAGTAACTTAATAACGTGTTAATAACAATATGAAGTATGGTTATTAATGTTCATCAAAACATAATCAAATGTGACATCATAATGTCACGTTCCGTCAAAGTTTCCACATCTCATTTAGCCACGTATTAATCTCTAGCGCCCTGTTGCCTCACAGTCTCAACAATGTTACATACAAATAGGGGTAATTTGTTCAGAGGATGGTTCTTAGCTACCTCACTTTGAGGGAGAACGGACAGGTGTTTATCTAACTAATGTAGGTATGTTTGTTTGTTTGCATTAAGCGGGTCATTTTGATGAATTTTAGCACAAATAAACAGTGGTCTGTGGGACGCCAGAGTAAGCATTCTTTCCAATGGGTGTCGTAAGAGGCGATAGAGGAAATGGACAACAACATTTCTAAGGATATTGTTATTAATGAATATGGGCTTGCCAACGCGCGTGCCAAGCGTGGCGAGTATAGGCAGTTACCCCATTTATGTTCAGCAGTGGGCGTCATAGCTGAAACGACGAAAGAGCATCGGCTACTTATTCTTATTGTGACATACCGTGATCTTCCGTGATTTTACTTTTGCGCGAATAAAATTACTTCACGCACAAACCACTTGACCAATTTTGAAAAATATTGAATGCTGGATATATTGGATTAACACATATACTTCTTTTTATTCCTAAAACGTATAGTTTTCCCGTGAAATACAAAAGCTAGTCATAATATAATAACATCATGTGACATGATTCTTGATACATGATACTTTATGCCACAATGTCACAGTGATTTAGTTTATGTTTAGACATGATTGATGTCTAAACATAATCTAAGTCCATGTGCCCAATTTCACCAACGCCTGTCAAAGTTAATCGTTGATTAAATATCTCTCTCGTTCTTCGTATCGAAAGGGAAGCTATGATACTATAATTATATTTTTAACGCCTCCGTGGTCTATTGATACAGAGCTTCACTCTCGACAAGATCTTTTTTGGTCCATATCAAACTTGAACTTGTCGCCGTCATTGTATATATACAATGCAGGCTAGTCACCAGATTGTCTAACAAAAAAGATGATCAATGGACGTGGATGCAAGGTGGCCCACCTTCTTTGAAAATGTTATGTTAACCTTACCATACCTATGCAATGTGGCCTGGTTTTATCGAAATCGGCCACCGTATTCTGCTATATCTGTATCTAAAAAAATCTAAAATATAATCGCACACCGGTGCCGTGTGTTAAGTGTGCTATTTTATAATATTTACCTTAATGATTTGATTTGACACCCATTCTGATGTGAGAGCATATTAATCGTTAGTATAACAAACGATTAACACAAACAGGCTATAGTTAAATTGGGACATAAACTGCCTCAGGGCTAGTCGGCTAGTTAACAAACACAAACTTTATCACAATGTTATTTAATGTTTATATAACTGATCGTAAATTATGTAACCCGAGAGTAATATTTATTTTAAATAAATCAAATCGAACATCAGCCGGATTCCATATTGACATAATATTATTGGGTGTGGCTAAAATCATTAATTGCTTTTATATTCAACACTAGCTTTTGCCTGCGGCTCTACGCGTTCACACTGGAATATTTATCTAAAGATCCGTTTCTAGAATCAATGTACTTAATACGTTACTACATTTCCTAAAATATTTAAATGACAGTTTCAACTCAATTTTCTGGGTAAAAAATTTTTGCTACATATCTTCATCTATTCATGTCTTCATTTATTATCTACTTTGTGATAATACACCAATAAAATATTACTAATAATGCTACTTTATGATAAAAATAAATACCTTAACTCGTGTCATTTGCACAAAGAGAAATAAACTCAAGAATTCTCTTTACCGTCGAGTTTGTCGTCTCGGAAACAATCTTGTTTTTCTCAAATTTATTAAAAGCCCGCTCATGTGGAAAGCGTATAAGTAATCTCTCGCTTGCAGCCATTGCGTATAAATAGCTAAACATTTTTATTTTTGCGTCTTAAAATTCTTGTAAATTGTCGTTTTAGCTACTATGTCCACTGCTGGTCATAAGTATCCTCCAAGTTTGTGGCGGGTTACAAAGCTGTACCTAGACGAGTATAGGTTATAAACCTATACTCGTCACGCTTGGCAGGCGTGTTGGCGAGTGCATTCCGCGGAAACGCTGCTGCCTATTTCGGGATATAACGGGTGTAAAAAGAGCAGTCACTATAACTTTGGGATATGATTATACTACCTTTTCTCATTCTAGAAATGTTTTTTTTTCCATTTTTGTTTTACAAAAATTTCAAAAAAATTTTTTTTTGTTTTATCATTATTATTGCGACAAAAAAATAAGATATGGTGAAAAGTAAAAAATTTTTTTTTAGTTTTTGACTAAAGAAAAATAAAAAAAAACATTTCCAAAATGAGGAAAGGTAGTATAATCGTATCTCAAAGTTATAGTGACTGCTCTTTTTACACCCAATATATTCCGACTGTCGCCTATTAGTACACCCAAGGGAAAGATGGAGAGGGAAAGGAGGAGAGACAGAAAATATTTATTTTAAAACTAAAAATATATTAAAATAAACAAAACCGATAACGACCCCAATGCTGGTTCCAACCGCGGTCGCAACACTTTGGAGGAGTCATGAATAAAAATAGATACAATATAAATCTTGAAATCTTGTGTGAGTAAAAGTTTATGGCATAACTGTATTTTACGATTTTGAGATTGGCCTCCCTCAGGTCAAGTCCCTTGTGACCCCGGTGGTTCCTCAAATGATAATTTCTTGTATTTTAATATGCAAGTCTACTGCGTATTGATGAAATGAGCATAGTATAGCATTTCAAATAAATTATTGATTGATTTGTTTGGTAAAAGTGCTCTAAGCCTTCGATACTAAGAACATTGTAGTTTATTATACTCGCAATTATCTATACTAATATTATAAAGAACAAGTTGGTTTGTATGTGTAAACGCGCTTATCTTAGGAACTACTAGTCCTATTTGAAAACATTTTTTTTTTGTTGGATAGTCCATTTATAAAGAAAGGTTTTAGGCTATACCTATACGCTGCGACCAAAAAGAGCGAAGCGTCAGTGAGAAATGTTGCAAAAACGGGGAAAACTATTCACATTTGGGGACTTTCGTTGCGTGCGCTGCATAAACGGTTTAAGTCACTCAAAAACCACGCGAACGAAGTCGCGGACACAGCTAGTTTATATTATTTTCTGTACGAATAAATTACTCTTCAAAACTTAATTTTTCTGAGATAAACGTTCGTGCAAAGATGTAAACAATTTATTACAAAATATTATTACAAATCCTAGTTTTTGTTTGACTGTATATAATTAGGCGTTTCAATTTTACAAAGGTTTTACCAAGAATAATTTTCTTCTCGAAAATATTCAGACAAAATTGCGAGCTTATAAATCATAGCCGGAAGAAATAATAAAGAAACCGATTTGTCAGCTCTTAACCCTTCTAAATGGTGTCATTGTTCCAGATGAGAATAATAAAAGCATAATATAAAAAACACAAGCAAAATAGGTGTAATATGGGCCACCCTCGTCAGATGTCGTAGAGAAAATAGGAAGAGGCAATGAAACGGTCGGCACAACCTTACGCCTAAGACATGATTTTCATATTTCATCACGATTTTTTCCGCATTTTATGGTTTATGGTAGATGGTAAAAATTATACCGTATTTATTTATATTTCCTCATTTTTATAGTATTCTAGATTAATGATGACTAGAAGCTACGCCCAACTTCGTCCACGCAAAACAAATACTGCAGGAATTGTACATTTTGCCACAATATGTAGCAGTGGCGAGGCTGATTTCCAGTCCATGTGAAGCCCTATCCTCTAAAATAGGTTGGTAATTTTAATGAGTCTTTAAAAAGTAATGGTTAGGTAAATCCGAAAGGAATGCAGTTATGGGAACCTTACGCTACTATAAGGAGCCTATGTTATTTAGCCTATAATATTAATTAGTGAAAGTATTTCAGAGTGTATATGGGCCCCGTATAACGAGTTTAATATGAAGGTATCAGCGCTGAAAGATGTAGGTACTGTTTTAAATTATTGTAAGGGAAAATTTATGATGCACACATTTGTCATACAAACATGAAAATCAAAAGTAAGTTTTTCAGCGCTGGTACTTTCATAGTATACTCTACCTATCTACGGCACATACAGTATACACACTCTAAAGTATTATCACTTATATATTTCATACCTTGTATATAGGTAATACAATATCTATCCATCAAAATCGTTCGGTAAGTTGCGGAAACTTTTCAATGCAAACAAACAAAAAACTCCTTTCCGTTTATAATATTAATTTAAGATAGTAAAGATAAAAATTCTTGCGGTGTCATCACGCAGCAAGATCCTGCTATTTTAATTAAAACTGGGGTATAAAAAATTTAGAATTCGACAGTCCATACCCGTCACGTTTATTTCGAAATTTCATGGTTCCTTACAGTGAGAAAAGAATTTATTCATAAGCTTTTTACCACGGTTTGTACAGTCACAAAATCAAAGTAACCCAACCAAGCTGTATCCCATACAATATAACGTTAAACAAACGTTAACGGACTAAGGCCGTGTTTCACCAAGCAATGTTAAAGTTAACCCTTAACTACAGTGGTGAAAAATAATCACGTTTCTATAGTTGTGGGGTCCATTGGACCCATGTATTTTTAAAAGGCAATAAAAATTAAAGTATCCCGAATAATTCATAAAATGTTTATTAGCTTTATTATATATTATTAGCAAAAAGAAACATAACTCATAACAGGTAGCACCGATCCCCGCCATTTCCCTATATAAACAGAGGTCTCAGTATGATCGGGTTCATTTTGCTGCTCGATCGTCTGTCGGTAAGTGGTTCATTTCGGTGTTGCGCGTTGTGAGTCTATTTAACGTTATTTTATATCAATGTTGTTTGTTGTAATTTTATAAAAGTGGCTATTGTGATTTGTGTAATTTAGTTTCGAATATTAACGATTGTCTTATTGTAAAATCAGTTTATAATAAATTGTTGATTGTTAAATAAATTATTTTTAGGTTGTTTAAAATTGTTTTTTTTTTTATATTTAATCACTTCTGGTTCCTAAAATCAGAAGTGGGATAGGATTACGCTCACAAATAAGCCTTAATAACGTAGACAATCGTTGATTTTCGAACAATGCCACGCGCGTCACGGGAACGAACAGTTAAAAGGTCGGTGCGTCACTCTGAAGTTAAAGGAAGGTACGAAACTTCCCGAAACGTTAAAAAACGTTCGCGTCCAGGTAGGCCGTGCTCGAATTCGCGTAATAATAGCAGAACTCGTTCAACGTCGCGTCATAACCGATCGCGCTCCCGTTCGTATGACGATAGATCGCGTTCGCGTCGTCATAGGACTCGTTCTGTTTCGCGTCGTGACCGATCTTATTCTAGTGATGACGATTATTATTCACGCGAAAGGTCAAGGTCTCGTTCGGTTCGTTCACGTCGGAATTCAAGTAAATCTCACACCTACCCTCAATCGGTAAAAGATACGTTAGGGTCGATTATGTCTAGACTAACTGCTATTGAGGAAAACACGATTAATAGTTCGCATGTACCGTCGTCTCTTCGTGGCAGCACACCTCCCGTACATAAAAATAATGCTTCGATGACTCAGGTTCTCGTTGAAGCATTAGGTACGCTAACGAAACCTAAAAATTCAAATTATTATGTGTCAAATTTTGATCCGGCTATAAATAATTTTGAGGTGTGGTGCAACGAAGTGGAACGGGCTATAAAGGCGAACCATTGGGATGATTATGAGTGTTTTTCTAGAGTGGCCAATTGCTTAAAAGGGGACGCAAAAACTTGGTTAAACGAGTGGGCCACCAATGAACGTTCGTGGTCAAATTTCGTTAGAGAGTTTAAGTCCTTGTGTCCACAAAAAGTTAGTTACGCACAAATTCTCCATGAAGTTTTAAACTCGACGTCTGAAAAGTTTTCGTCATATGCGGAATATGCGCGTCGCTCGTTACTGCGTTTACGCACGATTAAAGGGCTAAGTGAGGAACTTATTGTTCAAATAGTTATTTACGGAATTAGTGATATTCAAGTGCGTGCCGCAGCTACTAATGCCGACTTGACGACGGAAAACTTGGTTTCGTTTTTAGCTACATACATAAAACCTACCCGCAAACCCGATAGTAATCGCAACACCGAAAGAACCAAGACGTTTAATTTTAATGCAAATAGAAAACGTAATTTTAGTAGTTCTACTAGATCGGAACAAAAGTGTTTTATTTGCGGTGAAGTAGGCCATTTTAAAGATAAATGTCCTAAGAAGCGCAGCGTAACCGACAATAATAGTAAACCGGTTTGTTATTTTTGCAAGAAACGAGGACACAAAGAAACTGAGTGCTTTATTAAAGCTCGATCCGAAGCTCAAAACATTAATAATAATAAGCGTACGGTCAATTTATGCAACGAGCATTCGATCTCAAAAAATAGTCGCGATATAAGCACAGGCGTGATTCAGGGTATTCCGGTGGATATTTTAATTGACAGTGGCGCGCTTAATGTGTCCTTAATATCTTCTGCTGTTGTACATTACTTTTCTGGTTCCCGCAAGCCAATTAACTTTTGTTTGAAGGGCATTGGAGAAAAAGAATTTGTTGCTCGTGAATATATCACTTTGACGGTTGAGCTTCACAATATTGCACTTGAAGTAGATTTTGTAATTGTGCCCGCTTTATATATGAGTACGCCAATAATAATAGGTACGGACGTTCTTAATCGGGACGGCGTCACGTTTATACGTACCAAAGATAAACAATACCTGACTCACACGTCTAATAGGACACTGAAAGTAAATTCGGTTTATACTAACGAGTTCGATACAATAAATACGTCTCTCGAAGGTGCGGATCTTGCTAAACTGATGTCTGTTATAAAAGAATTTTCTTCCTTCTTAATATCTGGTACAGCCACTACGACTGTGAAAACAGGAAAAATGTACATCAGTTTAACAAGTGAAACACCTGTCGCATACCATCCGTATCGCTTGTCATATCCGGAAAAAATTAAGGTTCGCGAAATTTGCCAGGATCTGTTAGATAAAAAAATTATTAGGGAGTCGAATTCCGAGTACGCAAGCCCGATCATTTTGGTCAAGAAGAAAGATGGATCTGACCGAATGTGTGTTGATTTTAGAGCACTGAACCGTATCACGGTTAGGGACAGGTATCCCCTACCCTTGATCGATGACCACATAGATCGGCTTGGGGGCTCGAAATTCTTCTCATCATTAGACATGGCCTCGGGATTTCATCAAATTCCGATAGATGAGAATTCTATTCACAAAACCGGCTTCGTAACACCAGAGGCTCATTATGAGTATCTTAAAATGCCGTACGGCCTATGTAACTCTCCAACCGTTTATCAACGCATTATCAATAATACATTGCGTAAGTTTATAGACGCCGGTAGCGTTCTGGTGTACATTGATGACGTACTTATTTTAAGCATGTCTATTGATGAGGGTGTATATTTGTTACGTAATGTTTTACAGACTTTGACAGAGGCAGGTTTTTCTATTAATATGGGGAAGTGTTCCTTTCTTACTACTAAAATAGAGTACCTAGGTCGTGTAATTAGTCATGGTCAGGTTAGGCCGAGCTCGCTTAAAGTTGAGGCGTTGGTTAATTCACCTATACCTACCAACGTTAAACAGGTACGCCAGTTCTTAGGCCTTGCTGGTTATTTCCGACGTTATATAGAAGGCTACGCGACAAAAACTGCAAGTATCTCGCGCCTCACAAAGAAAGATGTTAAATTTGAGTGGGGGCCCGAACAAAATCGAGTTCGACAAGAGCTTATAAAACTTTTAACTAGCGAACCAATACTTGCAATTTTTGACCCGAGCCTTCCTACTGAACTACACACCGATGCTAGTAGTTCAGGGTACGGTGCAGTACTCATGCAGGTTCATGTGGACGGTAATAAACGGGTTGTGGCTTATTACAGTAAAGTAACTCAAGGCGCGGAACCCAAATACCATTCATATGAATTGGAGACGCTGGCGGTCGTCAGGGCTTTGCAACATTTTCGCCATTACCTAATTGGTATAAAGTTTAAAATAATAACCGATTGCAATGCCTTGAAGGCCACTGAGCGTAAAAAGGACTTGCTTCCAAGAGTTGCACGCTGGTGGATTTATATGCAGGATTTTAATTTTGAGATTCAGTATCGTAAGGGTACAATGATGAGTCATGCAGACTATCTAAGTAGAAATCCACCAACGTTGCAAGTCAATAATATAGACCGACCTTTAAACTGGGCCCAAATAGCCCAGTCAGCTGATTCAGAAACTCTTGATCTCATACAAAAACTTAGAGACGGTAATTTGGACTCCACTAGGTACGTGTGTAAAAACGATACCCTTTATTATCGATACTCACCTGTCGGCGAGGAGTCTCGCTTGTTATGCTTTATACCTAAAGGGCATAGACTTAGCTTGTTACGGGTTTTCCATGACGAGCATGAACATATCGGGGCTGATAAGACTTATGATTTAATTCTAAAACACTTCTGGTTTCCCGGTTTAAAACAATTTGTTAAAAAATACACTTCCCATTGTTTGATTTGCATTTCAAAGAAACGTGTTCCTAGAGCCCCACGTCAGCCTATTACGTCATGGGAAAAATCTGATATACCTTTCGAGACAATTCATGTAGACGTACTGGGTCCACTACCAGAGTCCAATGGGTATAAGTTTGTACTGGTATTGGTCGATTCATTTACAAAATTTTGCTTACTTTATCCTATGTACAAACAAGATAGTAACGAATTAAAAAGGGTGTTTAATAGTTCAATTTCTTTGTTTGGGGTGCCTAAATTAATAATCTGTGACCGTGGTCGCATGTTTGAGTCGTCAGCTTTTACTGGTTGGATATCAGACATGGGCAGTGACATTCATTATATAACGCCCGAAATGCACCATTCTAACGGGCAAGCCGAGCGTTATGTAAGGACTGTACTTAATTTACTTCGAGTAGAAGTAAATAGTAAAACTTTAAATTGGTCAGACACTTTATGTAAAATACAGTTAGTCTTAAATATTACTAAGCAAAAGACCACTCAATATTCAGCTTTGTACTTATTGATCGGTACTAATGCGACTACTCCTGTGATTCGTGCACTGGTCCGCGACGTTGCCGTCGAGTACTCCAGCCCTAACCGTGAAGCCATGAGGGAACTTAGCAGGAGCGCAGCTAAGGCGTCACTTGAAAGAAATCAAGGTACTCAAGATACTAGGGTAAATCGTCTGAGACACCCGCCAAGAAAATTCCAGGTTAATGATCAAGTATTTGTGATAAAGTACACGCAGTCCACAGGTAAACTTGATCCCGGGATGAGAGGACCATACCGCATTATTAAAGTTTTACCAAGTGACCGGTATGAACTGAGGTTACTAAGTGGGGCAAGAGGCAAAACCACTCAGGCCGCAGCCCAATATATGGTTCCTTGGAAAGGCGAATGGTGTCCCGAGAGTTGTGCTGCCTTTTTTGAAAGTGAGTTGTATAACCTCATGTGTCTAATTTGTTGTTTTTTTTTAGTACATTGGAAACGTGTTTCCCTTGCTCTGGGCAGACTGGAAGGCCAGTGTCGCGCCCTGACAGATGTGCAGCCGCCGTGCTGGAGGGCGCAGTCCCGGTATACGTGTTCCTTGAACTCGTATCAGGCGCAGTCCTGGCAGCCGCAGTGCTGGAGGGCGCTGTCCCGGTATACGTGTTCCTTGAACTCGTATCAGGCGCAGTCCTGGCAGCCGCAGTGCTGGAGGGCGCTGTCCCGGTATACGTGTTCCTTGAACTCGTATCAGGCGCAGACCTGGCAGCCGCAGCGCTGGTTTACTAACCGTGTGTGTGTGTGATTGGGACGATATCTAATATGATGTATGCATATATGTGACAGATAAGTGTTTTAGCTAATGTTGTGACAGTTTGCTTTATGTACGAGGGCCTTGTATGTGTGACGAATGAAAGATTAGGCATCGTCGTATGTTTGTGTGGTTTACTAATGTTTCTATTGTTGTACAGATTGCGACGACAACTACCCAGATGACGCCGGTGCATCTACTAGTGCATCTGCTGATCCCGCTACACCCTCGAGAATGGCCGAGTCACATACGGGCGAGCACGGTGAACAAGAGGTCACTGTGCGCTCCAGCTCCCCAGATGAAGACATTGCCGGTGCAGCCGAGGACGGTGCACGATCAGGATAGGCCGTATTAGCAAAAAGAAACATAACTCATAACAGGTAGCACCGATCCCCGCCATTTCCCTATATAAACAGAGGTCTCAGTATGATCGGGTTCATTTTGCTGCTCGATCGTCTGTCGGTAAGTGGTTCATTTCGGTGTTGCGCGTTGTGAGTCTATTTAACGTTATTTTATATCAATGTTGTTTGTTGTAATTTTATAAAAGTGGCTATTGTGATTTGTGTAATTTAGTTTCGAATATTAACGATTGTCTTATTGTAAAATCAGTTTATAATAAATTGTTGATTGTTAAATAAATTATTTTTAGGTTGTTTAAAATTGTTTTTTTTTTATATTTAATCACTTCTGGTTCCTAAAAATATTATATAACAAACATATTTTAAAAAATCAACAATAGGAACATACATTTCTAACATTAATTTGTACTTTTTTAGAATCAGTTCAGGTTTCCTTCATCTAAAAACAAGCTTATGAAAAAAAATAATAAAAAATATAAAACTGGTCGCCAAGTAAAAACAAAAAATATTTTCTATAATTAAAAGATATGTTTTCTAAAAACATACCAAAAATAAAGAAATAAATTTTAAAACAAAAATTTTGACACCTACTTACAAACATGTACTGCAAACAACTTTTGTACATGTCATGCAAATTTTTTCCTTAATAGTAATCAGACGAATTATTTGTTTCATTCTCTTCGCTTTCATCTTCATTTTCAGATATTTCAGAGTTCGAGTCAGGATCACTTTCCACTACAAAATCTTCGTCATTATCAGAAAACTCATTATCAGAGTGAGTATTTAGACATCTCTCACAGAAACCGAATTTTCTTCTTCATCACTGCTTAAATCTGCATTCAGCCATTGCTCTATTATGTCTTCGCGATTGGTTGACATATTTTTATTATTTTCCATGATGAAAACTGAAATTTAACATAAAAACAACTACAAAACAAGAATTATAAAAAATACGTATCTATAGTCGTGGGTCCAATGGACCCATGCATAATCATTTACTTACCATTGGAGTAGCGCGCGAAATACGTCCGTCTCGCTGCGTACTCACCGGCTTACTGTCGAAACTCGAAAGGTACTGAGGTGCGCGGGGAGCTCCACCACCCACATCGCTACTAGTGCTTGTTTAAAGAATCACCATGGGTCCAGTGGACCCACGACTATAGTTAAGGGTTAACGCCATGTTAAATATCATAATATTATCCCTCTCGTATTTCCTGTCATTGAATGAGAAGCATGATATTTTAAGATAGCGTTAACTTTAACATTGCTTGGTGAAACACGCCCTAAAAGTAAAAAATAATCCAATAAAATTTCGTAGCAAGGCATCCCTAGCAGTACCATAGCAAATTTATGATCTAACACTATAAACAAAATGTACCACATCCGATGAATTTATTGCTGCTAGTATTAAGTAGTTAGGTCACTTTTAGTTAACCTATTTTGGTATACATAAGGATTATCACAGATATTATAGTCAATTGATATCTATTGAGTATCATTAATCTCCTCGCCTCCGTGGTCTAATGGTTCAGAGATCGCTCTCGACCTGGAGGTGGGGGGTTCGATTCCCGCGTTGGAACAACAAAAAATGTTGTTTTCAAGCTTGGTTAGGACAATGTAAGCCGATCACCTGATTGTCTGACAAGAAAGATGATCCATGAGTCGTTTGGGCATGTAAAAAGTCGGTCCTGCGCTCTGCGCCTGTTCTCTCGCCAGTCGTGTTAGTTTACCGTCCCTCTGGATTATGAGAGTAAAAGGAAGAGAGATGTCTTTGTGTATTGCACACACACTTGGGCACTGTAAAATAACTGCTGGCCTGGTTTCAATGAAATCGGCTACCGACACTGAAATCGGTGAGGGGAGCTATTATTATTATCACAGAACAGATAAAGAGGGAGAGACCTCTTTTACTCTTCTGTGATTATTATTATTAATCTATTTAGTATTGAGTCTTTAGATACTAAAATTACGTATTAATTAGCTGAACCAACACGCGTTGTTTTAACCCCCGACGAGAAACAGGGGTGTTTTTATAAGTTTAACGTGTCTGTATGTGTGTTTGTGTTTTTGTTGGAAAGCTAGAGTATTCGGGAGTGTTCTTAGCTTTAATCCATCAACATACATTCACAGATCGAGAGTTTTCCTAACTTTCAGCATCATTAGTTCCATGTGAGCATTCGGGTTTTTTTTTTATTATTTTGTTCCATTTTTTTAGTAATCACCAAATAATAAGGTATTTATTAATCTATCTTCCTATCACATTCTATGCGGGTTAACATAGGTATCATAATTACTATTATACAATTAAAACTTCATGAAGTGTTGATTTGAAAACTTTGCCAAAGCTTAGGAAATCACATTCACATGTCATACTCCAGTTACATACAGTTACGTAACCGAATCACTAATCAATGTTATACTTACTGAACCTCGTATTTAAAGCAATTATTTGATGGCAAAAACACCCGTATTTCGAGTGTAAGAAGAGTGAAATTTATATCAAATCATGATTGCAGATACGAGGTTAAGTAGGTTTAACGCCGTAATGTGAGTAATCGGAGTTATTTATTTATTTATATTTAGTACACAAACAGGTTACAGTAATTGCATGTCAGGTTAAACATTAAGGTAATAGGCTATATACTAGACAGCAAGCCGAAAAATTATAAAAAAAATATTTTTATTTGCATATTTAAATTATAAAGTTATTAATATTGTACATACAGGAATAAAAAGTTATTAGTTACACTACGCACGCAAAAAATGGGTTTTGCACTTTTCTTTATCATTAAAGTAAACAAAATTTAAAAATGTCAGTAACCCTCGAACTGGGTGATGAGAACTGTAGATAATTAATGATAGCTCAGAACACTCGACTTTCTAACAAAACAAACTTGAAAAAAATCGATTCTAGATCTTTGGCAGATATATAGACAGACACGTCATTCTAATAAAACCTTTAGTTTTCATCATTTTTCGGACATAAAGTAGCTTTTTAATGGTTGATTTTGGGTTTATTCGTAACAAACATAATATAGAAATACAAACGATTCATCTTTATATTACTTATAATAGATATAGATAAAACGTTATAAGAAAAACTCGGGTGAATTATCACGTTTATGGATGACCGACTCTTCCTTTTAATATCAAAAAGCATTTGTACATATCGTTGTAGACATAGGAGTGAGTTTTCTATATTTCGTTTCTCATTTCGCTTGGCTTCGTCGCTGAGCTAGTATGAACTCACCCTAAAACCGAGGTCGTACACAAGTGGTAATATTGTCCGTTCGGCCGTAAGGATTCCGGATATAGTGACAGTCCACGTTTTTTATTTGAATAAAATTAAGTTCCAATTTCACCAACGCATGTTAGTGTTTACGGTTTGTTAAAATACCATGCCTTCTCATTCATTGATAGGAATTACGAATGGAACAACATGATATTTAAGAAAGTATTAAATTTAACATTTCTTGGTGAAACACGCCCTAAGGCATACATTAATAACACCTATATGTAGACTACGAATGACACGCCCAGCGCCCCCAAACAGGGCCTCGGGCGGGAAATCATGACTAGAGAAGGCCGTTTAAACGAAAAGCGTTTAAAAAGCGCGCTTTTATTAATAAGTTGAAAAGTAACTTATAAACATAAGCGTATAACACTTATAAACGTAAGCGTTTAACGCTAAATGCTTTTTGACTGTCGTTATCGGCTTTCGTTGACAGAAACTGTATATAGTCGATAGTCATAAGAATTTACACTCTTAGTGCGAGTGAAAATTGTTTATGTAGCTCATCACTTTTATAAAGTGTAATAACTAATAATTAATAAACAGCTTTTAATTTGTTGTTGTGCAAAAATTCGTATTTTAATCGTAATATTGTTGTTTAAATAATGTATATAATATATGGACGTAATAATAATTACATTTTTGTAAAGTGTTTTAGTAGGTAAAGTTTTACAAAAAAATACGACTTCCTAAGCCTGCAAAGTACGAAAGAAAGTTCATTGAAATCAGTTTTTAACGATCGAAATGTAACATAAGCGTAAAGTCATAATTCATAAGTGGTAATAAGTAGATAAGCAGTTAACATAAGTTGCTTTTTGATTATTCAATAACAGATAAGTTAACTTTTCATTTTAAGCCGTTTATCACATCTCTAATCATGACCAGAGGCTATCAAAACCATGAGGTAAAAGTTAAAATGGCGCGCGTACACGCACGAGCGCAAAACTCAGTGTTACGAGTATAAAGGATGAGCCAGAACGACAGATTGCAGGGAAAACAGACAACAACAATCCCAACTATACATCCAGATGTAAAGTCTTCATAAAATCGCATCACACAGTTTAAAGCAGCAACTTCCATATAGGCCTAAGCATTTTACATTTTATTTATTTACACTTTTTGCACATTGTATGTACAATGGCGGACTTAATGCCAAAGGGCATTCTCTACCAGTCAACCATAGTGTGGTGCAGAGACAGAATAAACGAAGAGGTGCTGCAAAACGATGAGATAAGTTTTATATATACGAGTTTATAATAAATAATAGTTTATAATAAAAAATAAAGACTATAGGGCTACATACATACAATAATGTTGTACAAATACATAATATATAATTTAAGATATAGGTACCTACATTATAATATACCTACTAAAATAAATATATAATTAATAAAGATGATAACATTATATATTTATTAGATTTCTGCCAAAAAATAAACCATTGACGGATCCTCCGCTTCATTAAAATTCATTCGCCAATTGACGGGCTGTTCGAACAAATACAAAATATCTGTTTAATTTGCAGCAATTTCAAATGTACCCAGCTTCTAGTTGATATTAAACGCTTATAGGTATATCTAATTAGAATAATTCAAACCTTTGAATACAATATTACAATAGTTACTTGCTGACGTCATTTATCAAAAGAGACAATAAGCTATTTCCGCCGGAAATTGCACGCCATGAAAGCATAATCAAAACCAATTAAAGCCTTTGAAGTATTCAATCGAATCCAATTCGGCAAACTGTTGAGATGACGATAGCCCCGTTATTCTTAACCTGTCAAATACAGACGGGCTGCGATCAGAAATAACTATAATGTAGTTACAATTAATGTTTGAAGTCGGTGTCAGCAAAGGTGTTATACAAGTCAGCAGAAAATCTAAGCATCAGTTTACACTGAATTACGGAAGAAAAAAAGAGCTTGAAAGAGCATATTATTCGTCGGCCGTTACAAGGTTCGATTCTAATAGCGGGTGCGACCACGGCTCTACCTTGACCATTTTTGTACCAATTGCATTTCTGAATTTCAAATTTAATCATTTTCTTGTTTCAGCCTTTTAGACCAATTTTTTCGGGTTTTTTAGTGTCTCTAAATAAACTACAGTAGATTAAATCCATTAGCTACGATGCCACAGATAGACTGAGAGTCACCATATTTATAATTTCCACCTCCTTTTGGTGTTGAGATTCAATAATAAATGCGAAAGTGAAAAACTCCTAAAATCCTTACTAAAACTACTTGATACATCATCCATATAAATTTATCACATCTGGAATTTGGTGAAATATATTCATAAAATAAAAAATAATAGGCCAGGCCAAACTGTGTCAAATTTTTAAGGCACCACATGGCAGCCATTTTTCATCGAATAAAGGAAGAATCATGCAAATCGGATCCTTAACCTTTCATTAATCGGTATGTACATAAAAAAAAAACAGGCTGAGAAACTAGGAGGAGTTTCTCAGCCAGTTTTTTTTTTGGAAGTCGGTTAAAAATCCCACCAAATCGAAACCCTCCTCCATTTTTTGGGAGTCTGTTAATGAAGGCTTTCGCTGAAGCAAATTAACAATTAAATTATATTTATTCTATTACTTATGTACTCTAATTTCAATTAGGTTCAATGTTTTTACGTTAAATGTATTATAATGTATACTTGCATTAAGTATATTAATTTATGTAGATTACTTTAATTACATTTTGTTTAAGTTTCTTGAGTAAGGCTGTCGGACATTAAAAAAATAATGAGAATCTGAATCATAGGAAAATATTTTATGGACAGACATTTTAAAATTGAATACGTCGTACGGTCAGTCGTTTGTCCGTAGGGTACCTACCATCCTACCATCCCATACAATCTATCCTTAATAAAAATTGCAATAGATGTCACTACTATTAACGTTTGTAAATAATAAAATGTAAATATTCCGAATTAGGTACAAATATTGACATTTAAATAAAAATAAGCATAACATCACATTAAGCTCAATTCAACTCCTTAATTAAGAACAAGATACGAAACGAAATTAGTAATTAGTATTTTCCCATAATGGCGCTAGATGGCGGTTTCCGGAATGTGCCTGGACTTCACCCTTTGCCTCGTATTGCCAGTATTAGGGTGATACTATTTTATAGTACTGGGTGGTGTCTCTTATACAGGGTGTAAAAAGAGCAGTCACTATAACTTAGAGATACAATTATACGACCTTTCCTTATTTTGGAAATGTATTTTTTTTAATATTTTTTATTTTATTTGTCAAAAACTTATAAATATTTTTTTTACTTTTCACCATTTTAATTTTTTTTGTTGCAAAAATAGCAATAAAGCAAAAAAATATTTTTTTTTTTAAATTGTAAAAAAAAAGAAAAAAAAATACATTTCTAGAATGAGGAAAGGTAGTATAATCATATCCCAAAGTTATAGTGACTGCTCTTTTTACACCCGTTATAATATAGCTACTTTGTAGTAGGGTACAGAGTAAGAATAGCATCTCCCGCAGAACAGATAAAAGTGGTTATATTATACCTATTTATCTGTTAAGAATACGAATAAGAACATTTATTTGACACATTAAAAACATTACACTATACAAGTAACTTAGATAATACAACACATTACAATGACAGGACAGCAAAATTACAGAATATAGGTATGGAGACAGAAAAACAATATTTATAATTTAAAAAAGAAAAGGAACTTAGTGATATGCGCAATGTATGGATCGGATGGTAGGTAGTGTAATGCCTAACCGTCAAAAAGAAGACCACTCAGGCGTTATACTGCAGTAAGAACACCACAGTGCCTGGTATTATGTGATTCCTAGAAGTCCTTTGAAGGACAGGATTAAAACACTCGGCAACAGCTCGGTAATAGACAAATACATGAAAGTTCTGTGGCATCTCCATATCAACCATCATTCCCCTGGGTGTGAAAAGTGACAGAGGAAATATAATATATCCGGAAATGGGCAGCAGTGTTCGCAGACATTGTTTCGGATACGGATACGGACATTACATTATTTCGGATTATCCGTTTGTTTCGGATGATTTCGGTAACGGATATTAAATTTTGTTTCCTTGTTACAGTAGAAAAACTTTTATTTCTGATTCGGTTACGGATGATATTTTATAACGGATATCCGATAGTTTCGGTTACGGTTATTACGGAGCTCCCTAACATCCCTGGTTTCTAGCTTAAACTGCACTTGCCAACCCGCTTGCCAATCGTGGCAAATATAGGCTACCCCTCATAAAATACTTTGGGGGACATATCCAGCAGTGGATATCATAGTTGAAAAGACGATATTGGTTTCAATAAAACCTCCTATAAAATAAAATAAAAAAGTTTTATTTCCAAATGAAACCTAAAAAGCTATTTTCGGAAAGTCAACAAGAAAAACAAGCTACCACCGGTTCAACCCTATCATAATATTGCCGAAGTGTGTAGGTAGTACACAACGGCGCTAGACCAGTTGGACGATAGTACTATGAAGAGACTAGCTGACCCGTGCTCACTTCGTTAAGCATACACACCGTTTAAACCTTCCCCGGACTTTCACGAATATTTCAAGACTAAAAATAGCCAAATCGGTACAGCCGTTCACGAGTTTTAGCGAGACTAACGAACATCAATTAATTTTTATATATAAGAGAAGAAGACGATAATATTGTTATTTATAAAGTCTTTGCGTTTTATATTCTACACAATTTGTATAAAGACAACATAAAACCCTGCCTTTTTTGTAATTTAAGAAGGTAAGGGTTTTTTCTTTTTCAGGGTTCTGTAATTAAATGGTAAAAAGGACAGTATTATTAAAGACGCAGCTGTCCGACAAGAAATAAAATTGCAGTTAAACTTTAGAAAAAATTATAATAATATTTTCTATGGTCGCTTTATAAATATTATTGTTGAAAACGTTTGTTGTATTGGAGAGTCTCCCATTATACCTACAAGGAATTAAAATATGTTATGTATTTTGCTTGATTTTAATCCCGGATGTTAGCAATAATAATTATAATATACAACAATACATAATGGTACGGAACTCACATGGGCGAATCCAACTCTGACTAGACCGAGTTTTTATTTTATTTATCGAATTCAATAAAAGTAAAGCACCGACAATTTGTTGTCTATTATCTAAACAATGTAATGAATACCTACTGATAGAAACATTTTTTTGTTTTATCAAGGCCCGATTCTCGTCACTAGAACTTCGATTCGATAGTCAGTCTGTCCGGCTCGCACGCGTGAAATTCTAAACGAAGTTAGAGGGATGAAAATCGGAGCCCTGCTTCTATGTTCTAATAATAATAACATTAAATACTTAAATGCTGGCTTACAGTGTCCGCCCACCATTTTTCTACTGATTATGAATTTCAGATTGTTATATTGGTTGGGTTAAAACGGTCACAAAAACGGTTATATTTGTAAGGTAAATATGAACGACTTTTTGTATGACGTGAGCGTTACCCTTTCACCTACAAAAAGTCGGTATAAATACTATGCCATGGGGAGGGGGGCATTCTTTAAACCACGTAACTGGATTCCGATCAAATAATTCGCATTGCCATTCATCGGACTTCCAAACTGCGACGGGATCTGTGCGATGTGGATCGAACTGCCGTTATCTCAAAATCGTCAGCAGTTTGGACTTCCTCTTGTTGTTTTGTGAAAACAAGACTGGACAGACAGCGCATCTAGTTCGTTTTGGAGGGCGGGTTAGAACTTGGAACGGCGCTACCATGGCCTACCATCCCATATAATCTATCTTCAATACAAAAAAAAAATCAATAGACGTTACTACTATTAACGTTTGTAAATAATAAAATATAAATATGCCGAATTAAGTACAAATATTGACATTAAAATAAAGATGAGCTATTTTTATATGAGATATTTTTAAGCATAACATCACATTAAGCTAAATTCAACTCCTTAATTAAGAAGAAGATACGAAACGAAATAAGTAATTAGTATTATCCAATAGTGGCGCTAGATGGCGGTTCCGGAATGTGCCTGGACTTCACACTTTGCCAGTCGTATTGCCAATATTAGTATTTATATATATATACATTTTCTAGTACTAGGTCATGTCTCTGTTCCGGCGGAATCGCGGCTGTTTTATATATCCCATGGCTCCGTGGGCGGCGGTTCTGTCGGAGTACCGCCGAGTTGTAGTGGGTATGGGCGGTATGGCTGCGTCCACTTACCATCTTAACGGACGCAGCGAGCCTCATATACCCGTGGTAAGAATCCTCATCCTGCACGGGACGCGGCTAGCAGCATTTCTCGGCGAAAAAAAAATGTCGTGTCTCTGTTATAATATATCTACTGTGGCGCTACTGTGTGACCCGTGCTAACCAGACGTAAATAAAAACTTTGTAATTAGATTCCTTATATTTAATATTAAATTCCCGGGTCGTCGAGGTTACGTCGGCATACCGTTTTTGTTGACGCTTAATTAACAAAATGTTTCATGCAAGTTATGTTCATAATTTTAGAAATGTGCCTGTAAATTATTTTGGAGAAAGTACAGTAGATACTATAGAGGTACATGTATATAATAAATTGGTATAGTTACGTTAAAATTATTTGTTAAAATTTTCTGCCTCTAAATACTCCGTTCCGATTAAAAGTGATCTTAATTGTAACAAAGCTCAGTATGCGTGCCTATGCTTCTTATTTAAATGTCGCCTATTTACCGCGCATAACAATGACACATTAATTTGGTTGAATTTAATTTTTTGTTTATTCGGCGGGGTTCAACCCGTGACCCCCGCACGCCACTGCACTATAGAAATTATCATTTATAGTATTTACTATCACGAAGAATTTTTTTTTAATTTTCGTGTATCAATAAATTTATTTCCTACACATAATAGGTATTATGTAACTAAATTACTACATTCTTGCAACAAATATATTCTATACATAAATTAAATTGGATACATCGATAATAATTTGATCACGCTATCGGAATTGAATTTGTTTTCGTGATCCACGGCAAAATAAACTATCAATACAAAATCAAACAATAGTTCATTATACTCGTAGTAGGGGAGGCCAAATAGGGGATTTTTAATAAACTCGAGAGCGTCAAATTATTATTATTTTTTTTGTTTGGGAATCAGCTTAAAAGTAAAAGTAAACATACAGAAATAATGAATAAGATAAGGCCAGTAACAGGCTTCCACTGTTACAACAATAAATATCTATAGGTAAAAGAATTTATACTAAACTTAATTGTAGTACAACATAAACAATAAACATAGTTTTATATGTTAAAATATATAATTTTTTTATTATTAGTTATACTAATAATAATTAACATATACTAACCTAATACATCGGTCATTAACCTCAAAAAAATTCTTATTATAGGTATATTCATGTCCGTTTGTATATGATAGTAATTTTATACTATCATAATCAGACCCTCTTATGTATTATGACGTGTTCCACATGCCTCTGGTAATAAATGCACGCAAATTCATTCATTTGTTGGAGATGTTAAAAGCAATCATAATATTTTTAATCGTGAGTACACGTTAAGCGTCCTGGGCTCCCTAAATATTATTTAAATCGATAAACCTATATAAATTGACTTAATGAATGACTATTAGTATCTTTCCAATCGCGGGCGACCCTGAGACGCCGCCATATCAGTAAATCAATAATACCCTAATGTCATCTGTGTGCTGTTTGCGAATGTTTGTCACTGCTTAGTGCTCACATTGAAGAAGTTAATTATACACAGACAAATTGTCGAAGAAAATCTCATTTCCAAAAATAGGAGGAGGTTCTTTATTTGTACGATTTTTTTTTTGTTTTTTTATGTTTGATTGATTACTCTCAGGTTAATGATCCGATTTGCGTGATTCTTTTTTTATTCGACGCAAAATAGCTGCCATTTGTTCACATAAAAATTTTACATAGTTTGGCCATGTACTTTTTATTTTATGAACATATTTCAACAATTTCCAGAGACGATATTTTTTTTATATAAATGATTTAGGTTTATAGTTTCAATAGGTAGGTAGACCTACGGCTAATTTGGAAGTTTTTTCACTTTCGAATTTATAATTGATGCTTTAGGCAAAAAGGAGGTAGAAATTATAAATATTATGGTGTCCGTCACTTTGTCTGTAGTATCGTAGCTACCAAACGGATTCATCTTTTACTTTGACTCAGAGACACTAAAAAGTGAAAAAAAAAACGCCTTAAAAACCGACTTCAACAACTATAAAGCAAGTCTCTTTTTTATGTTTTTAGCAATATAATAAATATACAAACTGTAGTAGCAGAGCGAAGGAAAGTCGTTAGACAGAATATCGTCGATATAAGGATAATCGTAGCAGGTGCGATGAGGAAGCTTCATCGTGATGGAGAGGAGGAAGAAGTGGAAGCCCGCCATCCGCCATCATCGCTGAGCTGTGCGTGCGGTATGAGATACCACGCCACAGCCCCTGTCCTTGCACTGGCCTACGAAGGTTGAGTATGTCACAGGCTACTTCATAAAGATAGATTCTTAGATGTTTTTTTTTTTAATTATACACCTAATAATTGTACACTCCTTGAATATTTATTTTTCTTTTCAGACTATCTTCCTACATAATAAAGACTATAAACTCTAGGTTGTTATAATTGATTAGCATAATAACCTGTAGTGTCTTCCTCATGCCCATATTATAGTTTAATTTCAGACGAGGAAACTGAACGCTTAGCAGATTTATATTCTATTTCCCTTGTTTGTTCATGCCATTATTTTAGGATGCGTGGCGCTACGTATTGACGTCTTCACGCGGCCGTAATAGCGAAGATTATTTCTACAATTGCAATGAACTATGATGGAATAAATTGTATGGGGTTATATATAATAGGGTTGCCACCTTTTTATTAAAAAAGTAGTCCTCAATTTTTTATTAAAAAAATCATTGGTAAAATATTGTAATTAATATTTAATAGCTAAATTAGAATAGGTGCACATAGATGGCCGTGCGCTCTGCTGAATACTGTATGCTAAACTAGGGTTATATTCGTTCTGAAATTACTAATTTTTATCCCATCACATAATTATAGTAAATTTAAAGAAACCAGACCAGGCATTTTAGTAGTTAGAGATGAAAACATGCACTTTTTCGTACATTATATTTCGCCACGTATAATACGATCTGGGGGCACGGTCGTGCCCCCGTCAAGACGAGCCAAGCGAAGCGCAAGGGCACTACCTACCTATACTCGAAAGGTTTCGTCGTTTTTTTGAACTCCCATAACTTTGCTTTGGATGATGCTAAATAGTTGAAAATTTCAACATATTATGACACCAGTAAATACATGAATTATACAAAGTTTAAATGTCGTAGCTATTATACTTTAGATTTTATCGATGTCTAAAAACCCCTGATTTCGTCACTGACTCATTTATAGATCATCAAAATTCTTAGGTTACTACCGGAAATCTTAGAAAGCTGAAGTTTGTATGTAAGCTGTTATTGCTACAAAACCAACAAAAAAGTTATTAAAATGTAAATGCCGCCATTTTGAATCCAATATCGTGGACCACCATATTGGATTCAAAAGGATGTTTATTATGAGGATCTGATGATCTTTAATTTATAAAAGGAATATTATATACAAGTACATAAAAAACCTACGACCTACTTTTTGTAGGACCAATAATCGTTCAGAGTTTTGCTCCATATAATTTATGTCCGACTTTATGTATGTTGAATGCGTTGCACTACTGCAATCAGTATATTCTATTATTCATCTACAAAAAGTCGGTCACCAATTATTAATCGGTGACCGACTTTTACCGAAGATGAAAAATATATAACTATATTATTTATGAGAGGAAAATTTGTTTTTTATCCACTTATTTAAAATTAGCGCGAATATGCAGGCAGCTAATAGTTGTAAATTGCTGTCGGTCACAAAGGAGATAATAATTATAACTGTCGGTGTATGGAATAGGTCCGGCACAAGCTCCATCTGTTGTTGAATTTCTTTTCTGTAAACTTCTTTGTATGCTTAGCATTATTATAATGTGATTTGTAAGAAACTAGCTGGTCAGTGACTCAAAATATTCTATAGAATTCCTTGTGCTAGTTACCATCATCACTACTACTATTAGGTATAAGGTACTGTTTAAAATACTAGCTGGTATTAGCTAATATTAGCACGCGGCGCTCGGCGTCGCGGCGCTGGGCGTCGTGGCGCTGGGCTACGTGGCGCTGGGCTACGTGGCGCTGGGCGTCGGTAGGCGTCGCGGCGCTAGGCGTCGCAGCGCTGGGCGTCGGCAGGCGTCGCGACGCTGGGCGTCGGCAGGCGTCGCGGCGCTGGGCGTCGTGGCGCTGGGCGTCGTGGCGCTGGGCGTCGTGGCGCTGGGCGTCGTGGCGCTGGGCGTCGTGGCGCTGGGTGTCGTGGCGCTGGGCGTCGTGGCGCTGGGCGTCGGCAGGCGTCGCGGCGCTTGGCGTCGCGGCGCTGGGCGTCGGCAGGCGTATCGGCGCTGGGCGTCGGCAGGCGTCACGGCGCTGGGCGTCGGCAGGCGTCGCAACGCTGGGCGTCGGTAGGCGTCACGGCACTGGGCGTCGGCAGGCGTCGCGGCGCTGGGCGTCGGCAGGCGTCACGGTGCTGGGCGTCGGTAGGCGTCGCGGCGCTTGGCGTCGCGGCGCTGGGCGTCGGTAGGCGTCGCGGCGCTGAGCGTCGGCAGGCGTCGCAACGCTGGGCGTCGGTAGGCGTCGCGGCGCTGAGCGTCGGCAGGCGTCGCGGCGCTGGGCGTCGGCAGGCGTCACGTTGCTGGGCGTCGGCAGGCGTCGCGGCGCTTGGCGTCGCGGCGCTGGGCGTCGGTAGGCGTCGCGGCGCTGGGCGTCGTGGCGCTGGGCGTCGGTAGGCGTCGCGGCGCTGGGCGTCGGCAGGCGTCGCGGCGTTAGGCGTCGGCAGGCGTCGCGGCGCTGGGCGTCGTGGCGCTTGGCGTCGTGGCGCTGGGCGTCACGGCGCTGGGCGTCGGCAGGCGTCGCGGCGCTGGGCGTCGGTAGGCGTCGCGGTGCTGGGCGTCGTGGCGCTGGGCGTCGGCAGGCGTCGCGGCGCTGGGCGTCGGCAGGCGTCACGGCACTGGGCATCGACAGGCGTTGCGACGCTGGGCGTCGACAGCCGTCGCGGCGCTTGGCGTCACGGCGCTGGGCTTTTGAAAAAAAAGGATGTTTATTATAAGGATCTGATGATCTTTAATTTATAAAATTAATTTATAAGTACATAAAAAACTACGACCTACTTTTTGTAGGACCAATAATCGTTCAGACTTTTGCTCCATATAATTTATGTCCGACTTTATGTATGTTGAGTGCGTCGCACTACTGCAATCAGTAAATTCTATTATTCATCTACAAAAAGTCGGTCACCAATTATTAATCGGTGACCGACTTTTACCGAAGATGAAAAATATATAATTATATTATTTATGAGAGGTAAATTTGTTTTTTATCCACTTATTTAAAACTAGCTGTGCCCGCGACTTCGTACGCGTGGGAAAGTGATTTGGGGCACTTTAGTATTTTTAAATATATTTTTAGTTTATTGGCGCAACCGATGACAACTTTCGCTAATAGGTACTTCCCAGTGTATCCCAGTGTTGATCCCGATCCAGCAAATTACGTACCCGGCAAGCCTCTTGGTATGCAGGGTATAATAATAATATAGTACCATCCTTTCGGAGCTCGGCAAAAGAAGTAGGCCTTCGAACAATATTATGTAGAAGTCAGCAAAGGTATTCGAAGTTAGGATAATATTATTCGAATGCACCGTATAGACCCAGCCAATTTTTCACGTTAATTTAGTAAAGTTTAACTTCGATGTCCGTCTGTCTGTCTGTCTGGGTGTCAAAACTTTAACACGTGTAGGTATCAAGCTAAAAATCATATTAAATACTGAGGATCTTCTGTCCCTTCTGGCTGTGAAAAAAACAGACTTCTTAGCCAAATCTACCCAAAGATTCAGCCGTTTATGTCGCTAATTTTCGTAATTTTCGACACTCCAAAGGGACCAAAGCCTAAAGGTTACTTCCCGGGAACTCAGAATCTTTAAATTTGATATGAAGCAATGTCTTAGTGCCGACATAGAATGAATTACGAAACCATAAAAATATTTTAATTTTTTTTGAACTTACTACCGTTTTTGTCATTAATGTTTTGAGGTACTTATTAAATTGAAACATAGATTGCAATTATTAAGGTATTTAAAACGAAACTCTCGGTTAGACATGGGCGCAGCGGTACGCCCCGCCGAGGATCCAGCAGGCTTACTCTCGACACAACCGAGAGTCGAATAAGTTCGATCTCAACGGTTTTTAGTGTTTTATTTGGTAGATTACTTCGGAACTAATTAGGATAAAGAAAACCGTTAGAAGGAAACTTTTTGTACACCCGACCATATCAATAAACAGAGAATAAAAATAAACAAACGTCAATTTATTCAGGAGTATGTGGCACGATCGAATCCGAATCAAAATCGAATCAGTTTGGAGAGTTAGGCCCCAGCTCGGCGCGCCGATCGGGTTTAGTAGCGTTTTTTTATTAACCTACCCTAAGTATAATAATAATAATATAAATAAATGAAATTTAGTTTTAAATAAAATATAAAATAAAAGAAGATTAAAATTTGAATGTTTGCAGCGCGGTTCCTGCCGCGCTTCATAGAAACGTCCAGCAATTTTTTTTATTGTCATACGTTTTTTATTTATGAACCGATTGAGATGAAATAAATGTTAAGTCAAGATTACTACAATATAAAATGATTGAACCACATCTAAATCGAATAAGCCGTTTCTGAGATGAGCGTGCACAAATGCACCGACAAACAGACAAAAATTCAAAAAATTATTGTTTTGGGTACTATTGCATAAATAAAAGTCTCCTATATTAACACAGGCACAGTTAGCACCGTTAGCGGCTGTGCGTGGTTAAATTCAAACACCGGTACTGCCTCTTAGCACATTTTAATAGTATTTTTTACCCAGCAGTGGGGTGGAGTTCCTTTGGTTGACCTTCGCTAAAATTCCTACCTACCAGCATCTGATACCTACACTACACCAGCCCGGCTCGGACGTAAGACGTCACGCAGCAGCCTGCATCACGCGGCGCCCGGTCGAATTACGGCGAAACGAAATTGCAATTAATACCGTGATAGTATAAATAGCTTTCCAAAAACCACTTAATTGCCCGTTTTTTAGTTTATCGCGAAAGGCTTTCTTTTAATAATACAGTTAATTAAGTTGATTTTATTGTATAAATGATAATTTATTTCAACTTGTGAAGCAAGTTCAAAAATAGAATTTTTATATTATTATGACACTGTGGAAACACTTGTCTTCCCAGAAAAAAAATCCTGTTAGTTAGGTACTTATTTCATGTTTTATTCTACTTTAGTGCCACGTTCTATTGCTTCGCGTCACTGTGTAAGCGATCCCCCCGCGCCCCCCGCACGAACCGTTGGTCCGCAGGCCGCGCGCGCGAAATTCATCCGACTTGCTTCAAATTTATCGTCACTGCTCGGCTCCTATGTATCGTAGCGTTATGTTATATATCCTATAACCTGCCCAGGAATATGGGCTACAATCGTACCAAGTTTGGTTAAAATCCCTTCAGTAGTTTTTGTTCCATGCATGCACATACAGACAGACAGACAGACAAAAATTTTACTAATTGCATTTTTGGCATCAGTATCGATCGCCAGTCATCCTCCAATATGTATTTTGAAAAAATATTCAATGTACAGAATTGACCTCTCTACAGTTTTATTATAAGTATATAGATTAGCGCGAATATGCAGGCAGCTAATAGTTGTAAATTGCTATCGGTCATAAAGGAGATAATATAACTGTCGGTGTATGGAACAAGTCCGGCACAAGCTCCATCTGTTGTTAAATAAAACAACAATATGATGTGAGATGATTATAAAGCTAACGTCAGTGTTAGTGTAAAATCCGTATAATCTTATATAAAAATCGTTCGACACCTCGATAGCGCGATGCAGTTGCCTAACAGCGACATCTATGTTTAGAACTGTGAAACATCTAAACACAAACATTTAACAGTCGGCAACGTTTTATAATGATAACAATAAACGAAAAACAAACGTTACATAAAACTCCAAATGCGTAGATTTTTTGTAGTCTAAATTGTAAAAACTTCGATACTCAAAGAAATTTGTGACCATAAATTAAGTACTTAATCGACTTTTAATGATTGCGCACACACTTGGGCACTATAAAATAACTCCTGCGTAGCTGGACTGGTTTCAATGAAACCGGCCACCGTCACCGAAATCGGTGTGGGAGTTATTATTATTATTTTAGCAAACACTAAAATTATTAAACAAGCTTATGACTAAACAACTAGCCACCCGGATAGTTATAGCACTTTCGAAAAAAAAAACAAGAATAAAGAATAAAGAGAGTTCAATTATAGTAGTGAGGTGTTTTATTGAAGTTCGGTGTTACACAGCCACAATGGAGACTTATCGTTTTCATATCAACCCCTACAATAGGGGTATCAAATGATGAGAGAGATTGAGAAAACAAATACAATTCATACAAGATTTCATGAATGCCGCCATTTTTAATCCAAAATAGCGATTTATCGTTTTCACAGGTACTCTCACAATATAGGTATCAAATGAACGAGAAATACAATAAATCATCTAAATTTCAGACGAAGAATAAGGCGAAAGTAATTGCCCGGGGTCAAAATAGGTTATTTTTAAACTCAAACAAGTCCATTAACCAACTTACAAAAATAAATGAAATCCCACCAAAAACATTTTCATGTAAAAATGTTGCCAAGACGAGTCTACATAGCTTACCCTGTGAAAAAGTTATCAGTTATCGTATAAAGCCAAGCTCTAAAGACTACTCGCCCTAAATCTACAAGCACCTGGATCAAAATCTATCAAAAAGTGGACAAATCTCATGTAGAACCAAAGTTCTTGATCTATGCGCCCTTACTTTACTAGGCTTAGTACTAGGCTTAGTGCGACGTTTTAACTGAAATGTAGAGTTTTTGGTGGGATTAATATTTACGAAAATAATATAGTAAGGTGCTAGGTAATAAAGTACGCTTGGGAACCCTAATATCAGATCATATAAGGTACTCCGAATGTAAAGTTTTATCTCTAATAGATATTTCCATTAGAGATAAAACTTTACATTCGGACATTTAGAAAAGTGGGCCAACTTTTCACAGTATTCTGTGAAACGTTGGCCCACTTTTCTACAAATCGTGATATACGACCTGAAGTGGAAACAATTTTTTCCCTGATATACATACAATAAAACATTTTCTGAAAGCATTTTGTTGTCAGCTTGTGTTGGATACAAGTTTCAGGGCAAAACGTGGCGTCACGTAGTAATTTGTTTTGAATAAATTATTTTTAATTTGGAAAGTATAGATATTAATAGGAGGATATTAATTACAAAAAAAGCTTCTCGGCTAATTTTGGTGGCCGATTCGTAAAAAAATCAGCTACGCAAAGTTATTTTATAGTGCCCAGTAGTCTAAGCAGGAAAATATGACTGCTTCGTAAAAGTAACGTTAGCGAATGTCAATTTTATTGGTGCGTGTAAGAAACGTGAAAAAAGTAACGCTGTCAAATGATAATTGCATGAAACACTTTTGCAATTTGATGATTTGAAGAAACATTTAATAAAGTTACTTTTACGGAGCTTTCAAATGTTCCTGATAAGCCCGAGTTAGCTCTCTTTTTTAACTCTCTTACACCAGAGGAACCGTAAAGCAACACGAATGGTGAGAGATCATAGACCGAACCATGCGACGCATCTTTCATGCCAGGTGATCAGCCTTCAATGTCAATGGTTAGGACAACTACAAGAAATAAACAACTCTCAGAGCCAAGCCACTGACATATATTAGATAGATTGAAAACTTTTTGCTCTATCAGCGGAATTCGAACTCACTATTTGCCCCTTGAGCGTCATCGTAGTAACCTACCTACTTTACTCACTCCAAAATAATTTACAGATACAACATAATTGGGTTATTGAATGAATGTTGCAAAAAATCAATTGAAAAAATATAATATAAGAATTAGAATAAGTATTAAAACATTCAAGTTTTAAGCAACTAAATATAATTATCTATTTCGCAAAACGATATTTGTACGCGGGTTGGTGTAATGTCTGTAGGGTTAACAACGTGACGTCACAATTGATTGTTCCCTTCTTGTTTGCACATTATAGGTAGTTTAATATTTTCACTGTGTTTAATGGTACTTAAATACTTTTAGGGCCTGTTTCACCAAGCAATGTTCAAGTTAATGCTTCGTTAAATATCATGTTGTTTCTCTCGTAATTTATATCAATGAATAAGAAATCATGGTATTTTAACAAGCCGTTAACACTAACATGCGTTGGTGAAATCGGGACTTAGTCTTGCAAGACTTATTTGTTTACCAGGGGCCTATGATAATATCAATTTAAAAAATCATTCAAAAGGCTAATTGCCAGTTTCAACCAAGGTGACCGCCACCTGTAATTTAGCAGCTGAGGTTGGCCTTAGCGTGAGTTGTCACTAATTTGTGGGATCTGCTACTGAACCTGAACGTTTAACTGATTCTGAATTAATCCGATTACCAATAATTGCTATGTGCCGCATAGTGGGCTTCTATTGCTAATGATACAGTGTCTCTGCACGTAGATTCGCCAGTTATGTATACTTTAGTCGATCGATCCATCCATTGAGGATGAATTAAAAAATATATTTCATACTGGACGTTGAACTGTGGAATTTCTTCTTTACGTCAAGCAGTTTTTCTAGATTTATTATAATTATGGTATGTGATAACTCAACATTTTCGTTTTCGTCTAATATTAATTCATTAGACAAAAACGAAAATGTTGATTTATTACACTATTACACTAATATTATAAAGGCCAAAGTTTGTGAGAATCTGAGTATGTTTCTTACTTCCCCACGCAAAAACTACTTAACGGATTTTGATGAAATTTAGTATCTATGGTAAAATTTGAAAAAAAATATGCTACTTTTTACCTTAGCAAACTTTACTAGAATTAGCTAGAAACTAACGAACAGCAATTCATTTTTATTTATAATAATTATTATCTATGGATGCTTTAAGAGAGACAGCGTTTCGTGTGAGCTTACTCTTAGTTGCTACATTGTGTATAGTTCCTGTGAAACAGGGTTAAAGTGTGGTAAGAGTTCCACCCTGCTTATCATCATTAACATTTTCCTCATGTAGGGACGAGTTAAAGTACAGTACCTTCAATAATACGAGTCGTAAAAGGGAACTAGGGACTATTACCGTGACTGAGGTTAAGTCGTAGACCCAGAAAATAGCATCATCATGATTAGTTTGTATTTACCATAAACATTTATTAAGGTTGGGACAGGTTAGTCGCGTTTTTGCCGCGTATTTCCCGTGGCTCCGCGGGCGGCGGTTTTGTCGGAGTACCGCTGAGTTGTAGTGGGTATGGCTGCGTCCCCTTATAATGTTAACGGACGCAGCGAGCCCCACATACCCGTGGTAGGAATCCCCGTGCACCACTGGATCCTCAAGTAGATATTCGGCGAAAAAAAAATGGTTGGGATAGATTAAGATGATAAATCTCACTCAAAACTCAAAAGTCCGGACATCACTCATAGTAAAACATTGAATTAAAAACCGTTTAACAGTCGACTGAGGTTAGGTCCGTTGACGCAAAAATAGCTTCATTTTTTGCTTCTACGGACCTAACCTCAGTCGACTGTTAAACGGATTTGTTTCTATTTTTACCAAAAATACTTACTGAGGATATTATCTTAGGGGATAAGTTACGCACTATCCGGAAATCAGAAGTCCTTAGAAAATTTAGAGTACTATGAATAAAATATAGAATTACTAGCTTACCCGTGCCCACTTCGTTGAGCATAGAGACAGTTTGTGATGAATAAGCCTTCCCGGGACTTCCAAGAACATTTCAAGACTAAAAATAACCTAATCGGTTCAGCCGTTCCCGGTTTTAGCGAGACTAACGAACAGTAATTCATTTTTATATATAAGAAAGAAAAGAAGAGAAGATATAAAACATAAGATAAATGGAACACACGAGTCCCAAGTTGTAAAATTTTCAAATCATGTTTCACTCAACGCTCGCGAGTTCTATTTAGCCCTGTTAGCCCAGAGTTCAAAAAAAATTGAGGTAAAATTTTCACCAATTAAAACTCCTGATTCTTGCCTCAATTAAAATACTGAAATACTTTAATACTGAAGTAGTTCAATGCTGAAGTATTTGAATACTAAAGTATTTCAATATTGAAATATATTAATACTGAAATATTTTATACGGTAAAATTCCGGATCATATTAGAGTCCCAGCCCAGCCTTATTCGGTAGTCGGATACTGTATGCAATTTTCTGGAGGTAAAAGAGTCTTAGTCGGATTTGAGTTTTCATTATTATAAGTGGCAAGCTATACTCAAAATCCACACAATCCGAGTAAGTGGCTTTTATATTATAACTAGAATTCTAAATTGACCCGCCGGGGTCCAGTGGTTTAGGACTCCTAATTTTTTTTTATTTAGAATGAATTTTACATAAACGTTTTCTGAACGTCGGTTCTATATTATAATGCCCACCACGGGTACGTGAACGTTATTTATATTGTGATGATATCAGAATATATCCACTCGGTAGAAACGGGACTCATTTTATTTATTAGCACTCATGTTTATATTATCTCGAAAGAATTCCCTGATCGTTTAGGACTGGTCAACTCTATCTGTACAATCATTTACTTCCGTCTTCTCTTCGTCATTCTTCCCAGAAAGCGAAATGATCAGTCACGGGTACATTACGTAGCATTTCGTAGAAATTTGAGCGTACGGAGACGTATCGATAAGAGGCAATTAATTTAATTGAGTAAGTAAGGCGTCAGAGGAACATGGCTATACAATTAGTGGTACGAGGCTATCGTACTATCTCGAAAGAAGCAGCTTGCGGGCTAGCAGCGAGGGATGGGACTTAAAGGCCTAGTTCCTGGCTGACGTCTAATGTTAAAGTTAATCCTTCGTTAAATATGTTGTTCTTCTCGTAATTCCTATCAGTGAATGAGAAGGTATGATAATAAACCAGCTGTTAACACTAACATGCGTTGGTGAAATCAAGACTAAGCACTGCACTTGTGGTCGCTTGAGCAACCTCAAGTGGGCTTCGACCAAAATAAATAATGATTAGGAAGAGAATGACGATCTGTCTCGCACTGATGATGACTAACTATGTCATAATAATATAGTATGTTTTACTGGGGTGCCTACTGCGAAAAAGCAATATAGATTTTATAAATACCTATTTTGTATTTTTTAGCCCGTGTTACAACAACACAAATCGCTGTGCTGGGTGAAGTTACCTGCAATCTATAGGACATCGAAACAATACCTAGGTACAGTGGCAAGCATACAAATTGTAATTTATGGTGATTAGTGGATGGATAGTCAGAAAGTTTCCACAATTTTCAATGAACGAATGATTAATTATTATTTGTCCACGCAAGAATGGTATATGCTGGTTTAATTTACTAATGCTGAAACGGCTATCTCTGTTACTCCTTTGCGGGATGATATGGACAATATGTGACTTGAGTGCCATTTAATTTAACTATCGTTTCAGAATTTTTGGTTAGTTTGATGTTTTCTTGCGTGGACAAATAATAATTAATCATTCGTTCATTGAAAATTGTGGAAACTTTCTGATATTAGTTTAGGCGTCGCGGGCTGGGTTTTATGAGATTATATTCGGAATATATTATATTACGAGTATATAGATCATATTTACTGTACCCAAACATATGTAATAATTATGGACAAAACGAAAAACAAGGTTTAGTACCATCGGATTTGTATTAAAATATACAGAATGATTCATGGTTTATATATTAAGCTGAATATAGTGTAAAGAGAATGACGCGTACAGCAATTTTTTGTTTTTAATTTAAATTACTTGAACCATAACGCAATATATATTAATATCTTATCTGTTTTATCTTCTTTAGGTTCTCAAGTAGAGGTTATGACCGCGAGTCTTGACACCTAGTTTAGGATAGTTTTATTAATACGGCCTAAGATTCTATTGAATACTCTTTATTTCAAATAGAATCAGTTGCTTAGGCGCTATGGTGGACAAATATACATACTAAGACCAGTTTATCACAGCTGTCGACCCAGCAGATCTAACGGGCCGGTCAAACTGGCGAAAGGGCTCGGTGGCAAAATATTGTAACTATACAAATTGTATAATTTGTATAGTTACAATATTTTGTAGTTCCCCGTTTATTATCCTCTAGGCTTCGACAGGTGAAAATCCGAATATATATAGACATATAAGTCATAATATTATTATGTTATAAAGTAACCGCAATGAGTTAATAGCTCATTTTATATAATGCCCATATACGTCACAAATTATTATGAATGAATTGAATTATACCAACGTATTTTCCTGGTCATTTAATACTCAAGCTAAATATTATTTACTTTAGGACAAGGTAAACAAAACCACAATTTTATGAGAGGTCAAACACGGACAGCAGACATTCGTAAAACATGTAAAGTTATTTAATCATAAAGTGTCAAATAACGTATTTATTGTGCAACTAGATTTTGCCCGCGGCATTGACCGCTAAATAATAGCCCCCACGGGAACACGGTGTTAAAATACAATACCTTCTCATTCATTGACAGGAAATACGAGAGGGATAATATGATTTCTAAAGAAGGATTAACTTTTACACGTGCTGGTAAAATTGGCACTAAATGTTAGAGTGAAACAGTTCGTGCTCAACCAGTATATAAACATTTTTTTTTACACCAGGACACCAAAATATTTCATCCTTACTAATAGAATAATTTACACACTGTATAAGATAATATTATAACCCTTGTTATATTATCTTATACAGTGTAATGTAACGCTTGGTTCGTCTTGGCTTCACTCCCGTGCCCCCAGATTTATTCTCATTACGTTAGACAATTGTAGCGCATTTCTACTTATCCAATTCATAATTATAGCCCGGGTAACATAAGCTATATAGTATTATATATGTAGAGAATATATTATAATCTATGTTATAATATAATAAAATAATTTCACAAAGGTCTATGTCAAAGTAACGCAAATAAATTGCAACCCAGGGAATAAATTTCAACACAATGTATGGAATATATTAAAACAAGTCGAGTTGTAACAATTTCAATTACAAGTGACAACTACAGCAGAAGCCACTTTTGAGAATTTATGAAACGACATTTAATTAGAACATCCAACATTATGTGAATGTGTCAAGTTATCAAACTCGATTATAACCAATCCTTCATTCAAAGGAATCTTAACATATTCGCTGAACGTAATAATATATTGGTTAGCGACTGTGTGCGAAATGAGGACATAAATGCATGAAGGGGAAATTTCGCAAAATAATACCCAGAAAATTGGGCTTAAGCTGTCACTTAAACATTTTAGGATATTTAGTAACGTATTAAGCATTGATTCTAGAGACGGATCTTTAGATTAATGTGCTTAATACTTTACGACGTATTCTAAAATGTTTAAGTGACAGTTTGAGATCAATTTTCTCGAAATCATAATTTTGCTACCAATCAAAAGCTTTTCTTAATAATGCATTTATTCGTTTACGTTACTTTAGGGGGCTTTCGAATGTTCCTGCTTGGCCTGCTGAGCTCAAATAATCAGTTTTCAAATCGCGTGTCAAGTGTGAATTGCAAAAAGATCGTTCAACATTTTTATTTGAAAAGTGCGTCAATTGACTAATATAAAATGTCAAACCGCCGCTTTACCTACACAACCTTGTATCTATAAATCTACATTTTTTTTACACTACTGAAAAGTTGTAGTTTTATAGATACGAGGTTGTAAAGGTAAATCGACGAGACGCTATGTTTGGTTTTTTGAAAGCTAGTAAAGGCGTAAACGTAAATTAAACTAATGTCAAAGTGCCTTTTGGTATGTTTTTTTTTTCATATTATTATTTCTAAACCACTTTGCGTGTGCGTTGCACTATAATTGTTATCAGTATGTTCAATCAAATTGAAAATCGGTCACTGATGAAAAATAGTTAACGACAATAAGAATTTCAAGAACTCAATTATAGACATGCCCTATACTTCTCGCTGAGCGCCTTTCAGAACATTTGGTAAGCGTATGTGTAACAATTAATGTGTTGTCTCTAGACAAACTCTTGAAATAGTAATTTGAACATTTTAAGCAATTTAATTAAAATCACACACAACTATTTTATAATGGATGAATTAAACATATTGTGATTTGAAATATAAGTGTTATATTCAGTAGGTAGGCTAACTAACCTTGTAGTTTGTTTAAAAAGTTATATTCAATTTCATAGTATTCGGATACAAAATTAAAAATGCCCGTAAAATGTCTTACTATCTTTTTTCTTCAAATCAATATTAATATTATTTTATCCAACAGAAGGACCAATAGTACATTTTAAACGCTTCGCCTCAGGCCCTACATCTAAGCCCTTTGGGTCGAGCAATATGTTGTAGGCTCTGCAGGGATCTAGCCCAGTACTTCAATAAGAGGTACTGTCTTTGAGATGAGTAAGATATAGTTATACAGGTTGTTTTGGGGATGAGTGTAGGCATTTTGCAGATAGATAGGGTCGGTCTTTGCGATCATTTTCTAGTATGGGAACTATAGTCCGATATCATTTAGTTTTTAAGTTAAGAGCAAAAAACTGCTTTTTTAAATACTTTACACTTTTTGGGTTATCAAGCTTAAAAATAGACACAGTTTCATATTAAATACAGTTTTTTTACTATTTGTCGATTTAAACATATAACACACGATGAATTAAAAGTCTTACAACTATTCCGATAGCAAACACAATCAAATTGTAGTGAAAAGAAAAAAAATCAAAAACAAATCTTAGTGACTTTCATACATTTCTATGTGTATTTAACTTAAAAACTAAAGGATATCGGATAGTCCGCTATTATAATATAGTTTCCAAACTAGAAAACGATCGCATAGACCGACCCTATCCATCTGCAAAATGCCTACACTCATCCCCAAAACAGCCTGTATAAGTAACAAACATGGTTGTTGATAAGAACGAATACATTTTAAGACAAAACCATACATGTTGATACTACAAGTGCTATTGTACAATTGAAGACATAAATTGGCGAATGTCGCAAAAAAAACATTTTAGGATATTATGTAGTAACGTATTAAGTACCTTGATTCTAGAGACGAATCTTTAGAATAATGTTCATACTTAATATTTTAAGACGTATTCTAAAATGCGTAAGTGACTGTTTGAAGTAAATGTTCTCGAAATCACAATTTTGCTGCATATCACCTTTATCCATTCATGTCTTTCAATTCTGTTTTCTCCAAAAGAAAACACTACAGATTTAGAGAGTCGTATCTCCTTTCGAATTTTTGTTTGTTATTCGTCACTTTTACAATCTTTCCCGTTCCCAAGGGGCAAAGTTTGCGAAGGACGACACTAAAAGTTCCCCGAAAGTTACTTCATCCGACAAAATGTTTGAAAGGTAAACATGAAATCCCTTTTATTTTTGCCTCATTTCATATTTAAGCTTTATTATATTTGCATACTTATTAATTGCCTCGAAATTACGTTGTGCTTTTATTTTTCGACTTCCATGATGAAGTCTTTCAACTTCTGACTCGATTTATTCCGTTTCCTTAACGTAAAATTTATTTCTTTTCATTGTATTATATAAAGCCAAATTTTTCATAATTTACCTCCGTACATACTCCGTGGTCCAGTGGAGCTTGTTTTTAACCAACTTCCAAAAAAGGAGTAGTTTCTCAATTCAGCCGGTTTTATATGTATGTACACCGATTACTCTGAGGTTAATGATTCGATTTGCGTAGTTCTTTTTTTAATCGTCGTAAAATAGCTGTCATTTGGTCCCATAAAAATTATATATATTTAGATAGTTAGACCAAATAGTTTTTATTTTATGAACATATTCGTCCAATTTCCAGACGTAATAAAAAAATGAAGTTTGACGGTACATTTTTTTATAGATGATTTACGTATATATAGTTTCAGTACGTCTAATGATTTAAAAGTTTGCACTTTCGCATTTATAATTGACTCTAGTCTTAATATAAAGGAGGTGGAAATTATAAACATGGTGAATCGTCGCTTTACTTTCACAACCTGGTATCTATAAAACTACAACTTTTAGGAGAATCTAAAAATTAATAATTTTAGATTAAAAAAAAATAATATATTATATCTAGCAATATCCCGCGAAACAATTATAACCACAACCTGCAAGCAGATGAGTGAGTGTACGCATAGGCATGCGTTTGATGCACCTCCCTCCTCCCACACTGCTTATGCGTACAATTGCAAGCAAAAAACATGAAAACACCACCACCACACAAGCAATAATGTTAAGACGATCGTGCAAAGTCCCACCACCATGCAGGTTGCAAAACTCGACGCGCGTTTCGCTCCGACCCCGGAGCATCCTCAGGATGTTGACTCTACGAACAATGTTCTCTACTCGACGACTCTACGAAAAATCTGATGAACTTTAATTTATAAAAGGAATATAATATACAAAGACATAAAAAACCTACGACCTGCTTTTTGTAACTTTGTAAAAATGTTTATTCCGAGTCATATTACCTCTATAATGATGAAAATTGATTGAATGCTCGCCTCCATCCAACACCTTCTCATCTAGAGCTCTTTGAATTGCATCTTTCAACGTCGGGTAATTCCGAGCCGCTATAATAGTGCTAAGGCGACTGTTACGCAGCCCATCGGAAAATCTTTTAACCGCTACACGCTCGTTTATTGGCTTTAATATTTTAAAAGCGTTAGAGTGTCCGTTGGCCTGTGTAATGGTTAAATCTACAAATAATTGCTCGAGCTGCTTACCGTAATCCTCGATGGAACTGTTATCCTGCCTCAGCCGCTGCAATCTACCTTGAATTGCGGTGTCCGATTTTTTTGGCAATAAAATATTTCGCATATCCCTAATTAAATCTGAAACAGAGTCATAATGATCACACATGCGCAGCTTCGCACTTTCGGTCTTCGCACTTCGCACAGTCGGGATTTTAAGACAAATTTTATAAGTAATTTTTTACTGCTATCATTTATCATTGAATCATACATTTCGATATTTGATATTAATCTCTTAGTCGTCTCCTCATCACCAGTCAAAATAGGTAATAAAGCAACCGCAACTTTTAAGTCGAACTGATCCATTTTGCTTAAATTATCTGCCGAAGTATCAGAGCAAAGATTACTTATTTTATCATACAACTTAATAATTGAACTAAATGTATCATTAAAATATTTTAAATCTGTTTCCCCAATTTCCTTATTTTCTATCTTAAGTTTTATAACACTATATATAAACTAGAAAAAATTTTATGTAAGACCTTTGCTTCATTAAATTTTGTATCTCTTATACTAGAAGTTCTTCGACTTGGGCCTAGCTTAGTTAAATATTATTTAATACATTTTAATTTTTCATATATTTCCTTAGCCTCACTAGCCATAACATAACGAAATTATTAATAAAATTATTTAATATATAGATATTGCATTAATTATCTAGAACATGCTCATTAACAATAATTAATTAAAATATAATTGGTCAAAGTTCACTTAAGAGTTCTTAGGTAACACAAAACCTTCGCGCCATACAAGGATCGTCGCCGCATACCTGAGCGAAGTAGTTAGGGGCAAAGCCATAGGCGCAGTTTTGTGTAATAGTAATGATTTACCTGTTGCTTATACAAGTCGCACATTAAATAAAGCTGAAATTAATTATCCTACCATTGAAAAAGAACTGCTAGCAATCGTATGGGCAGTACGCTATTTTAGACCATATTTGTATGGAAAACATTTTAGTATTTTTACTGACCATAAGCCTCTTGTTTATTTATTTAGTATGAGTAATCCCTCTAGCAGGTTATTAAAATTCAGATTGACGATGGAAGAGTATGATTATAAGATTGAGTATGTTAGGGGTACGAGTAATGTTGCTGCAGACGCATTGTCTCGTATCATAGTATCTTCGGATGATTTGAAAGAGTTAAGTATGAAATCGATTAATGTAATGACAAGAAGTATGAAAAGGAGAATGGATGAGAAAAAGGATTATACAAACAATACTTTGGCGGATAACACTTCTATAGATGAACGGACTGATCACCCGCAAGTCGTAGAAATGCTTAAGAAACCAAAGAATTGTATCGAACTTAGACTAAAACAAGCTTCTTCGAAAGCTTTTCTTTATTGCGAGGACAAACATTTAGTTTATATTAATCCCAAAGCTCAATCATGTCAAACGCGAGACGTTTTCATGAGGGAATTTGGATTATTTTGTTTGAAAAATAATATACACGAGGTGTATGTTATAAGAAATGAAGAAATGTTGAAATATATTAAATGGTTAACCAGTAAAAATAAAGATAATAAATGGGCCGGCCCCCCGCGAATTTGTATATTGAAAGGAATAATAAAAATAAAAAATAACGATGACAAATTAGTGGTGATGAATGATTTTCATTTATATATGAATGTTAAATAATAATAAAAAAAATTACTTTTGGTCTAATATGGACGAGGATGTAAAACGATTTGTAAAAAAATGTGTTAAGTGTCAGACTCAAAAATATTCGTTGCCGACAAAGTAACCAATGGAAATTACGACAACAGCACATAGTGCATTTGATAAAATATTTTTAGTAGGTCCTTTAAGTAAAGATTATTATAATTATTCTTATATATTAACGTCGAAAGACGTCGAAAGAGGAGTAAAACAAGGGGACCCGCTTTCACCAAAGCTCTTTATCTCAGTCTTAGAATCCATTTTTAGAAAATTAGATTGGAGCGATATGGGTATAAATATCAATGGCAAGTATCTCTCACATCTCAGATTTGCGGACGATATAGTATTATTGTCGAATGATCCATATAACCTGAACTACATGATAGACTCTCTTAATCATCATAGCGAAGCCGTCGGACTGCTTATCAATTGGGACAAAACTAAAATTATCACTAACTCTAAACAAATAGCTATAAATATACAATCAAAACCTATTGAATATGTTAAATACTACATATACCTTGGACATCTAATATCATGTTACGATAATAGATCATGCACTGAAAAAGAAATCGACCGCAGAGTTAAAAATACGTGGAAAAAATACTGGAGCATGAAGGAAATTTTCAAAGGTCCCATACCTACAAAACTAAAAATGAAAGCAATGAATATCTGCTTAAATCCAGTTCTTACCTACGGATGCCAAACCTGGTCACTAAAACAGTCTTCATTAAACAAAGTAAGAAGCTGCCAAAGAGGAATAGAGCGCAGTTTTATGAAAATTAAATTAAAAGACAGAGTTAGACATTCCAAGGTAAGAGAAAAAACAAAGGTAAGAGATGTGGTAAAACATGTTCTCACACAAAAGTGGAAATGGTCAGGACATATTCAAAGAGTGAAAGATGAAAGATGGTCACAGATAGTCACAAATTGGTATCCAATATATAAAAAAAGAAGAAAGGGAAGACCTTTAAAAAGATGGAGTGACGACATAGAGAAAATTGCTGGAAAGTTCTGGCCGAGATTGGCGCAAGATAGAGATATCTGGCACGGTCTGGAGGAGGCCTACACCGCGATCGGCGGCCCTTACACTTAAAAATACTAACAATAAATTAAGTACAAAACTAACGCTACTAACAAACAATTAAGAATACACATATGTTAATATCGTAAAAATGTAAGGGAAATAAAGGCTAATAAATAAATAAATATATATTAACGCCACAATTGAACTTAGTAAATATGTATGTGCATTTCCTTTAGAAAGTAAAGATAGTATTAGTGTTGCTAAATCGTTTGTAGACAATTTTATTTTGACATTTGGTATTCCTAAAGAGATAGCCACAGATAGAGGAATCGAATTTATTTCATTCACAATGAAAGAAGTATGCAAATTACTTAATATTAATCAAATATCTTCAACTGCTTATCACCATCAGTCAATAGGAGCTTTAGAAAACACGCATAAATCGTTAAACGCTTGTCTTAGAATTCAAACCGACAATGATCCAAGATACTGGAGCAAATGGTTACCTTATTTTTGTTTTGCTTATAATACAACTGTACATTCAGAAACTGAATACACCCCATTTGAATTAGTCTTTGGTAAAAAATGTAACATACCGAGTAATTTAACATCTGGATCTATAGAACCTTTGTATAATGAAGAAGATTATGTTAAGAACTTAAAATATCGTTTAAAAGTTGCACAAACGGATGCAAAATGTAATTTAGTTAAGAAAAAATGTAATCGAAAAGTAGATTATGATACATACGTTAATACTATTAGTTATAATATAGGTGATAATATACTAGTTAAAAATGAAAAAGAAAATAAATTTGAACCATTGTACTTAGGACCATACAAAGTGTTAGAAGACTTAAATTGTAACGTAAAAATTGAACGTAATGGAAAAATAGATATTATACATAAAAACCGAACTAAACTTTTTATAACGTAGAAATAAGAATGTTAATTATCATTATAAGTAAACATAACATAGTATTAAAATAAAATAAACTCGTAAAGTTTATTTTATTTTTATTTGCCTTGGGACGTGTAGTGTATAACTAACCTAATAATTCTAAGTGTACTAACAACCTTATAATAACTAAATGATGTAGCCTATAAATTAAGATGTTATTAATAAACGGGGAGCAGTCTTCATTTGATCTTTGTTTCAATACCACCAACCTTACAACCCATAATTAATCGTTCAGAGTTTTGCTCCATATAATTTATGTCCGACTTTATGTATGTTGAGTGCGTTGCACTATAACTGCAATCAGTAAATTCTATTATTCATCTACAAAAAGTCGGTCACCAATTATTAATCGGTGACCGACTTTTACCGAAGATGAAAAATATATTATTATATTATTTATGAGAGGAAAATTTGTTTTTTATCCACTTATTTAAAATAAGCGCGAAATGCAGGTGTCAGATTTGATTGATTGACACAGGCAGCTAATAGTTGTAAATTGCTGTTGGTCACAAAATAACTGTCGGTGTATGGAACAGGTCCGGCACAAGCTCCATCTGTTGTTAAATTTCTTTTCTGTAAAGTTCTTTGTGTGCTTAGCATTATTATAATGTGATTTGTAAGAAACTAGCTTGTCAGTGACTCAAAATATTCTATAGAATTCCTTGTGCTAGTTACCATCATCACTACTACTATAAGATATAAGGTACTGTTGATAATACTAGCTGGTATTAGCTAATATTAGCACCGGGCGTCGGCAGGCGTCGCGGCGCTGGGCGTCGGCAGCAATCGCGACGCTGGGCGCCGGCAGGCATCGCGGCGCTGAGCGTCAGTAGGCGTCGCGGCGCTGGGCGTCGGCAGGCGTCGCAGCGCTGGGCGTCGTGGCGCTGGGCGACGGTAGGCGTCGCGGCGCTTAGCGTCGCGGCGCTGGGCGTCGGTAGGCGTCGCGGCGCTGGGCGTCGGTAGGCGTCGCGACGCTGGGCGTCGGCAGGCGTCGCAACGCTGGGCGTCGGTAGGCGTCGCGGCGCTTGGCGTCGCGGCGCTGGGCGTCGGTAGGCGTCGCGGCGCTTAGCGTCGGTAGGCGTCGCGGCGCTGGGCATCGGTAGGCGTCGCGACGCTGGGCGTCGGCAGGCGTCGCGGCGCCTGGCGTCGCGGCGCTTAGCGTCGGTAGGCGTCACGGCGCTTGGCGTCGCGGCGCTGGGCGTCGGTCGGCGTCGGTAGGCGTCGCGGCGCCTGGCGTCGCGGCGCTGGGCGTCGGTAGGCGTCGCGGCGCTTAGCGTCGGTAGGCGTCGCGGCGCTTGGCGTCGTGGCGCTAGGCGTCGGCAGGCGTCGCGGCGCTGGGCGTCGGCAGGCGTCGCGGCGCTGGGCGTCGGTTGGCGTCGCGACGCTGGGCGTCGGCAGGCGTCGCGGCGCTGGGCGTCGGCAGGCGTCGCGGCGCTGGGCGTCGGCAGGCGTCGCGGCGCTGGGCGTCGGCAGGCATCGCGGCGCTGGGCGTCGGCAGGCGTCGCGGCGCTGGGCGTCGGTAGGCTTAGGCAATCAGTATATTCTATTATTCATCTACAAAAAGTCAGTCACCAATTATTAATCGGTGACCGACTTTTACCGAAGATGAAAAATATATTATTATATTATTTATGAGAGGAAAATTTGTTTTTTATCCACTTATTTAAAATAAGCGCGAAATGCAGGCAGCTAATAGTTGTAAATTGCTGTTGGTCACAAAATAACTGTCGGTGTATGGAACAGGTCCGGCACAAGCTCCATCTGTTGTTAAATTTATTTTCTGTAAAGTTCTTTGTATGCTTAGCATTATTATAATGTGATTTGTAAGAAACTAGCTTGTCAGTGACTCAAAATATTCTACAGAATTCCTTGTGCTAGTTACCATCATCACTACTACTATTAGATATAAGGTACTGTTGAAAATACTAGCTGGTATTAGCTAATATTAGCACCGGGCGTCGGCAGGCGTCGCGGCGCTGGGCGTCGGCAGGCATCGCGACGCTGGGCGCCGGCAGGCATCGCGGCGCTGAGCGTCAGTAGTCGTCACGGCACTTGGCGTCGCGGCGCTGGGCGTCAATAGGCGTCGCGACGCTTAGCGTCGGTAGGCGTCACGGCGCTGGGCGTCGGCAGGCGTCGTGGCGCTTGGCGTCGGTAGGCGTCGCGACGCTGGGCGTCGGCAGGCGTCGCGGCGCTGGGCGTCGGTAGGCGTCGCGGCGCATAGCGTCGGTAGGCGTCGCGGCGCTGGGCGTCGGTAGGCGTCGCGGCGCTGGGCGTCGGCAGGCGTCGCGGCGCTGGGCGTCGGCAGGCGTCGTGGCGCTTGGCGTCGGTAGGCGTCGCGACGCTGGGCGTCGGCAGGCGTCGCGGCGCTGGGCGTCGCGGCGGTGGGCGTCGTGGCGGTGGGCGTCGTGGCGCTGGGCGTCGTGGCACTGGGCGTCGTGGCGCTGGGCGACGGTAGGCGTCGCGGCGCTTGGCGTCGCGGCGCTGGGCGTCGGTAGGCGTCGCGGCGCTGGGCGTCGGTAGGCGTCACGACGCTGGGCGTCGGCAGGCGTCGTGACGCTGGGCGTCAGCAGGCGTCGCGGCGCTGGGCGTCGTGGCGCTGGGCGTCGTGGCGCTGGGCGTCGTGGCGCTGGGCGTCGTGGCGCTGGGCGTCGTGGCGCTGGGCGTCGTGGCGCTGGGCGTCGTGGCGCTGGGCGTCGCGGCGCTGGGCGTCGGTAGGCGTCGCGGCGCCTGGCGTCGCGGCGCTGGGCGTCAATAGGCGTCGCGACGCTGGGCGTCGGCAGGCGTCGCGGCGCTGGGCGTCGGCAGGCGTCGCGGCGCTGGGCGTCGGTAGGCGTCGCGGCGCTTGGCGTCGCGGCGCTGGGCGTCGGTAGGCGTCGGCAGGCGTCGCGGCGCCTGGCGTCGCGGCGCTGGGCGTCGGTAGGCGTCGCGGCGCTTAGCGTCGGTAGGCGTCGCGGCGCTTGGCGTCGTGGCGCTAGGCGTCGGCAGGCGTCGCGGCGCTGGGCGTCGGCAGGCGTCGCGGCGCTGGGCGTCGGTTGGCGTCGCGACGCTGGGCGTCGGCAGGCGTCGCGACGCTGGGCGTCGGCAGGCGTCGCGGCGCTGGGCGTCGGCAGGCATCGCGGCGCTGGGCGTCGGCAGGCGTTGCGGCGCTGGGCGTCGGTAGGCTTAGGCAATTAGTATATTCTATTATTCATCTACAAAAAGTCAGTCACCAATTATTAATCGGTGACTGACTTTTACCGAAGATGAAAAATATATTATTATATTATTTATGAGAGGAAAATTTGTTTTTTATCCACTTATTTAAAATAAGCGCGAAATGCAGGCAGCTAATAGTTGTAAATTGCTGTTGGTCACAAAATAACTGTCGGTGTATGGAACAGGTCCGGCACAAGCTCCATCTGTTGTTAAATTTATTTTCTGTAAAGTTCTTTGTATGCTTAGCATTATTATAATGTGATTTGTAAGAAACTAGCTTGTCAGTGACTCAAAATATTCTACAGAATTCCTTGTGCTAGTTACCATCATCACTACTACTATTAGATATAAGGTACTGTTGAAAATACTAGCTGGTATTAGCTAATATTAGCACCGGGCGTCGGCAGGCGTCGCGGCGCTGGGCGTCGGCAGGCATCGCGACGCTGGGCGCCGGCAGGCATCGCGGCGCTGAGCGTCAGTAGGCGTCACGGCGCTTGGCGTCGCGGCGCTGGGCGTCAATAGGCGTCGCGGCGCTGGGCGTCGGTAGGCGTCGCGGCGCTTGGCGTCGCGGCGCTGGGCGACGGTAGGCGTCGCGACGCTGGGCGTCGGCAGGCGTCGCGACGCTGGGCGTCGGCAGGCGTCGCGGTGCCTGGCGTCGCGGCGCTGGGCGTCAGTAGGCGTCGCGGCGCTTAGCGTCGGTAGGCGTCGCGGCGCTTGGCGTCGTGGCGCTGGGCGTCGGCAGGCGTCGCGGCGCTGGGCGTCGGTAGGCGTCGCGGCGCTTGGCGTCGTGGCGCTGGGCGTCGGCAGGCGTCGCGGCGCTGGGCGTCGGCAGGCGTCGCGGCGCTGGGCGTCGGTAGGCGTCGTGGCGCTTGGCGTCGGTAGGCGTCGCGGCGCTGGGCGTCGGTAGGCGTCGCGATGCTGGGCGTCGGTAGGCGTCGCGGCGCTTGGCGTCGGTAGGCGTCGTGACGCTGGGCGTCGGCAGGCGTCGCGGCGCTGGGCGTCAGTAGGCGTCGAGGCGCTTGGCGTCGGTAGGCGTCGCGGCGCTTGGCGTCGCGGCGCTGGGCGTCGGTAGGCGTCGCGGCGCTTGGCGTCGCGGCGCTGGGCGTCGCGGCGCTGGGCGTCGGTAGGCGTCGCGGCGCTTGGCGTCGGTAGGCGTCGCGACGCTGGGCGTCGGCAGGCGTCGCGGCGCCTGGCGTCGCGGCACCTGGCGTCGCGGCGCTGGGCGTCAGTAGGCGTCGCGGCGCTTAGCGTCGGTAGGCGTCGCGGCGCTGGGCGTCGGTAGGCGTCGCGGCGCTTAGCGTCGGTAGGCGTCGCGGTGCTGGGCGTCGGTAGGCGTCGCGGCGCTTGGCGTCGCGGCGCTGGGCGTCGGTAGGCGTCGCGACGCTGGGCGTCGGTAGACGTCGCGGCGCTTGGCGTCGGTAGGCGTCGCGACGCTGGGCGTCGGTAGGCGTCGCGGCGCTTAGCGTCGGTAGGCGTCGCGGCGCTGGGCGTCGGTAGGCGTCGCGGCGCTTGGCGTCGCGGTTCTGGGTGTCGGTAGGCGTCGCGACGCTGGGCGTCGGTAGACGTCGCGGCGCTTGGCGTCGGTAGGCGTCGCGACGCTGGGCGTCGGCAGGCGTCGCGACGCTGGGCGTCGGCAGGCGTCGCCGCGCCTGGCGTCGCGGCGCTGGGCGTCGGTAGGCGTCGCGGCGCTTAGCGTCGGTAGGCGTCGCGGCGCTTGGCGTCGTGGCGCTGCTGGGCGTCGGCAGGCGTCGCGGCGCTGGGCGTCGGCAGGCGTCGCGGCGCTGGGCGTCGGCAGGCGTCGCGGCGCTGGGCGTCAGCAGGCGTCGCGGCGCTGGGCGTCGGTAGGCGCCGCGACGCTGGGCGTCGGTAGGCGCCGCGACGCTGGGCGTCGGCAGGCGTCGCGACGCTGGGCGTCGGCAGGCGTCGGCTTGCGTTGCGGCGCTGGACGTCGGTAGGCGTCGCGGCGATTGGCGTCGCGGCGTTGGGCGTCGGTAGGCGTCGCAGCGCTTGGCGTCGCGGCGCTGGGCGTCGGCAGGCGTCGTGACGCTGGGCGTCGGCAGGCGTCGCGGCGCTGGGCGTCGTGACGCTGGACGTCGGCAGGCGTCGCGGCGCGGGGCGTCGTGGCGCTGGGCGTCGGTAGGCGTCGTGACGCTGGACGTCGGCAGGCGTCGCGGCGCGGGGCGTCGTGGCGCTGGGCGTCGGTAGGCGTCGTGACGCTGGGCGTCGGCAGGCGTCGCGGCGCTGAGCGTCGGTAGGCGTCGCGGCGCTTGGCGTCGCGGCGCTGGGCGTCGGTAGTTATAAAGCGGTCACCGTCACCGAAATCAGTGTGGGAGATATTATTATTATTATTATTTTAGCAAACACTAAAATTATTAAACAAGCTTATGACTAAACAAGTAGCCACCCGGATAGTTATAGCACTTTCGAAAAAAAAAACAAGAATACAGTATAAAGAGAGTTAAAATAAAGTAGTGAGGTGTTTTATTGAAGTTCGGTGTTACACAGCCACAATGGAGACTTATAGTTTTCATATCAACCCCTACAATATGGGTAACAAATGATGAGAGAGTTTGAGAAAACAAATACAATTCATACAAGATTTCATGAATGCCGCTATTTTTAATCCAAAATAGCGATTTATCGTTTTCACAGGTACTCTCACAATATGGGTATCAAATGAAAGAGAAATACAATAAATCATCTAAATTCCAGACGAAGAATAAGACGAAAGTAATTGCCCGGGGTCAAAATAGGTTATTTTTAAACTCAAACAAGTCCATTAACCAACCTACAAAAATAAATGAAATCCCACCAAAAACATTTTCATGTAAAAATGTTGCCAAGACGAGTCTATATAGCTTACCCTGTGAAAAAGTTATCAGATATCGTATATAGCCAAACTCTAAAGACTACTCGCCCTAAATCTACAAGCACCTTGATAAAAATCTATCAAAAAGTGGACAAATCCCATGTAGAACCAAAGTTCTTGATCTATGCGCCCTTACTTTACTAGGCTTAGCTTCACTTACTCTACATTTCAGTTAAAACATGATACTTGGCCGTTTTGCTACCGTTACGAAGATTTTGTAGGCATTCATTTATCGTGTGTGAAATAAAACGGCCAAGCATCACATTTTAACTGAAATGTAGAGTAAGTGAAGCTAAGCCTAGTAAAGTAAGGGCGCATAGATCAAGAACTTTGGTTCTGTTTTTGGTGGAATCCATATAATATGTTTCCATATAAATTTTGAGGAGTTCCCTCGATTCCTCACGGATCCCATCATCAGGTCACCATTTTGATGACAATGGGATCAAATTTGAATTATACCCAACACAACACAAAAACAATATTTAAAATCGGTTCATAAACAACGAAGATATCCGCGAACAAAAATAAAAAAAAACATAATATATACATATAAGATTATATCTCATAGGGAAAATAAACCATTTTGTTTCTCTGAAAATACGAGTAGGTATATTATAAGTAACTTACAAAATGAATATACAATAAACAACTTAGAAAATATATAAAATAAACAATACCTGAAAATACGAGAAACGACAATTAAGTTTATTCTAGTTCCTCCTATATTGTATTCTTTAAATAATTAAAATAATAATTCTATCTGTATCTTACTTGGATAACATTTTCTTCTATCCTTTCTGTCAGTCTTGAAAATAGACTTCAAAACAATTTATTCTAAATACGTAATAAATCCTATTTCAAATAAAATGCTAGGTATTTTATTACATCTCCCCCCTTAGGGAAAAAAAATCCTATTTTTTAATAATCTACCTATATAAACTAACTACTTCTTATTAACATTTCTCTAAATCAAATATAGGTACTGGAATCAGTTTAGTAATATGAAAATAATTTGATTCAATTTTTCTATGACCTGTGTCTATCTTATATATTGAATTGGACACTTTTTCAATAATTCTGTACGGTCCAATATATATCTCATCCAATTTTGATCTATTTAGTCTGTTTCCATTTTCAACATAAACAAAATCTCCTACATCAAAATAACATACTTTCCGATTTCTGTCGAATACTTTTTTGTTGTAACTATGAGATTTTTTTGTTATATCAAGAGCCATTTTCTTATCTCTTGTCCAATCATCATCCGATGGGTTATTTCTAAACTCTTTTGGTAATATTGTCACATCAGTGATACCATTTAGAAGGTAAGTTGGCGCATATCCTGTAACTGTGTGAATAGTCTCATTATATTTATTAACACACTCTCTAGCTACATTTGTCCATGCTTTTTTTTTGCCTTTTTCATTAACTTTACACCTAATCTTATTCACCAATGTTTGATTCAAACGTTCATTCAAGCCATTAGAAAATGGACAGTTAACTGCTAGGTATTTTATTACATACATATTATAATAATATATTATACATTTATTATTATGTTTTTTTTATTTTTGTTCGCGGATATCTTCGTTGTTTATGAACCGATTTTAAATATTGTTTTTGTGTTGTGTTGGGTATAATTCAAATTTGATCCCGAACTAAAAAAGAGGAGATTTAAAGTCGGTTAAAAATACTGTTTTCTATTGCTTCGCGTCGCTGTGTAGGTAGATAAGCGATCGCCCCGCGCGTCCCGCACTCCCCGCAGTCCACACGCGTCGAAATTCGTCCGAGTTCCGACTTACTTCAAATTTTCGTCACTACTCGGCTCCTATGTGTCTCAGCGTTATGTTTTATAGCCTATAACCTGCTTAGGAGTATGGACTACAATCGTACTAAGTTTGGTTAAAATCCCTTCTGTAGTTTTTGTTTCATGCGTGCACATACAGACAGACAGACAGACAGACAAAAAAATTATTGATTGCTATTTTGGCATCAGTGTCGATTACCTATCATCCTCATATCAATCCTATAAGAATAAAAAAAAATATTCAATGTACAGAATTTACCTCTCTAGAGTTTTGTTATAAGTAGGTATATAGATTACATAACTGATATCAATTATTAATAATTTTCATTCAATTAATTACACTAAATAACGTCGGTCGGTGTGTGTTATCAGATATAACAAATTGTATTGCCCGGATTCTGTACAAAGTCAGAATAATAATAAAAAAAAATGTTTATTTCAGGCCATAATAGTGTTAGTATACAAAATAACTTAAGAATTATGTTAGTAGTATGTTAGTTAATAAGTTTAGGTATTTGCCGCCCACTGGGGCTCCGGGGATATTCGCATGTGTTTGTACCCACTACCCAGTGTCGCAGAAGCGGGCTGTCCAGCTTGGAGCTGAGCACGCTCAGGATGCTGTTGTATAATGCTGTAATAATATAATGTTGCAATCACAAAAGAACGGTACTCAGTTGTAAGCCACTGAATCAACAAAAATAAAATGACTTCTGTTTTGAAACCGAAACTTTAAAGTAAGTTTATACGAGTACGAGCTTTCCACTAAGTTTTATATAGAACTCACTAACATTTCTATCGGAAATTTAACATTGCAACTTTTAAAAATTTTACTATTACCTGTCTAATATATTATATAATTCTCTCGTCCCAGTATTAGTTACCAGACTTTTCCAAAACGGCTTGACCGATTTTTATGAAATTTTTATTCATATTAAGTAGGTCTTTGAATCGGCTACAATATATATTTTTCATACCCCTTAACGATAAGGGTCATCCACACCTAACATTTATTTTTTATAATGTAGCAATCAAAAAATACATAGGTACAAATACATATCTACAACCCTATTCTCATTTTATAATAGTTATTTTAGTAATTTTCCACATGCGGGTTCCGCGTTGTGGGTTCTGGATTCCGCGTTGCGGGTTCTGGGATCTGGGTTGCGGGTTCCGCGGTGTAATTGGATTTCTACACAAACTTTGTATGCTTAATGAAGTGGGCACAGCTAGTTATATTATGATAAACTCAAACCTTAAAACTCCGGTGCTTCGTCCAGTCACATGTCTGACTTGACTTAAACAACAGCCCAAAATTTTTTGACTAGAGTCCGCCAGTCACTTTAAAATCGACTAGAAAAAGCCTAAAACTATTTGTTTTAATTGAATTATTTTCGACTTTTGACTGAAAAGGGGAGAATTTCTAGGTTTGATTGGAAATACTAGTCAAAGGCTAAAATTGGAATTTATTTCGGAGTTTGCCTTAAAGCTTTGGTCATTTGATAGAACCTGCGATAGGTTCAATAAAATGACCATACTCATAGTTATTATTATTATTACAAAAATCATTAAAGAAACCAAAACCAAGAAGTTGGGAAGTAAAATTAGTAGGTAGGTTAGGTTAGTTGTTATTTGTATGTATTATTATAATTTTTTAGTTATTTAATCCTATTATTAAATTGTTACTTAAAAATTTTGTGATTAATATAATTAAAATTTATAATTCACCTTTGCGTATAAAATAAATGTACCTATTTTCATTTTAGTAATATCAATCAACTTCTAGAGAAAATTACTCGTTTTTAATGCTCTACATTTTTATATACTATGTAATACGTCTAATATCTCACGCTAGCCAACAAATATATATAGTTAAGTCTGTATTTTCGTGAACTTGGTGTTTCTGCGGGATACAAATTGTTACTATTACTGTGTAGCTTACAGAACTCATGCGGGTCAAATCAGTACATTGATACAATATTTCGTCTGCAGTGCAGTACTTAATTAGAAGAACTTAGCAACATTTCAAAACAAAATAATATTAAAAGATTTTTCGCTCGCAAGGATAAAATTTGGCAAGGCAAATATGTTAGTAAAACTAGCTAAGTGCGAGTCTGACTAGCACGTGGGGTTCCGAACAATACACAACGAAACATGTTTGTGGTATGGGTGCCCCGATATTTATTTTATTTTGTTTTTAGTAATTTTTGGAATTGGGGTCACGCATTAACGAGACACTTGTAATTTTCAAAAATACCTACTTCAGTTATGAAAGTTTCAAATACAGCATGGTGACAGACATGCTGTCAGACACACAGCGAAGTCTTTGTAAAAGGTCCCGTTTTTTAACCGACTTCCAAAAAAAAACTCCTTTTTTGGATTCTCAATTCGGCCTGTTTTTTTATATTTTTTTTTATTTATGTACACCGATTACTCTGAGGTTAGTATTCCCATTTTCGTAATTCTATATAATATTCGGAATAAGTCATTACTTATTCCGAATATATCGAATTACGAAAATGGCTAAAACGGCCACTTTTGGCGATTTTTATGTATCTATATGTTTCAGTAAATACAATATAGGATTTAGATCTGTAATTAAATTAGAGTTTTAACCGATTACTTTTCTTAATAAGATCTTTGTGTCGTTGTAAAATTTATTTTAAAAAGTGTGGCGCTAGTAGCGGATATTCCTTGCCTTAACCGAGATTATGTACTCGAAATCTGAAGTCTCAGTGGTAAAATATGCCACAACCTGGGAAACGATACGTGTGCGAATCAATGATATTATTATATATCTACCAAGCCATAATAAATGCCCTCACCGATTTCGGTGTCGGTAGCCGATTTCATTGAAAACAGGCCAGCTACGCAGGAGCTATTTTATAGTTATACACAAAGACACTCTCTCTTCCTTTTACTCTCATAACCCAGTGGGACGGTTAACCGACACGACTGGCGAGAGAACGGGCGCAGGCCCGACTTCTTGTCCATTCGCCGCATGGATCATCTTTCTTGCCAGACAATCAGGTGATCAGCCTGCATTGTCCTAATCAAACTTAAAAACAACATTTTTTGTTGTTCCAACGTGGGAATCGAACCCACGACCTCCAGGTCGAGAACGAAACTCTGAACCAGTAAACCACGGAGGCGATAATACCAAGCCATATAATATGCTTTATATTATTAGTACTAAAAATATTATAGCCCATAAAATTCTCCGTTTTTGATGTAATCGCTTGAAATTTGTGGACATATCACAACAAAGTTTAACTTTTTATGTTTAATATTAGTTAACGAGGTTTACAAGTAAGCGACATAATATCAAAACCTTGTACCTTAATAAAAACTTTACCGAAGCAAGCCAAAATAGAAAATATTGTAGTCAGTTATTACTTACTACAAAAGTAAGAAATAACTGCCCAAGTTTTCGGACATTCAACAACTTGTATTTAATAAGGTTTGCTAGATATCGCGGTGTACTTTCTTCATAGCATTATATTGTACCAAGTGAATTTAAAAAACCCGTTCAAGTGCGAGACAGACTCGTGCACTAACGGTTCCGTACAAACCGAGCAATAAATCACGTTTGTTGTTTTTATTTTATTTTATTAAGAGCTGGAAACTATGTCCTTTGCTCAAAAGAAATACATACAATTATGAAACATAACTTAACATAGACACTTATTATTGAATCAGTAAATCTTCAGACACATTGTATCTTGTAATGACTGTAATGCGAGGTGATGCCTGGGGATCTGTAACACAGGTACCCACCTAGTATCGACCCCAGTCTCTCATATTTATAATCTTACTTACCTTGTGTTGTATTTAGTATATGTACTATGTGATTGTGAGAGAAAATAAATAACTATTATCTTATATATAAAAATTAATTGTTGTTCGTTAGTCTCGCTAAAATCGAGAACGGCTGAATTGATTCGGCTATTACAGCCGATATACCAATAATAATTATTGGTCTTGAAATATTCGTGGAAGTCCAGGGGAGGTTTAAACGGTTTGTATGCTCAACTAAGTAGGCACGGGTTAGCTAGTTATTATTATAAAACGTTTGTTGATGTACCTTGAATTTTATTATATTTTTAGTATGAGTTGCTATGGTGGCAACAAAAATACATCATCAGAAAATTTCAACTACATATCTGATTATCACGGCTTATGTCAGCCTGTTGACAGACGAATGGACGAACAGGCAGCGTAGTCTTAGTAACAGGGTTTTATACCATTTGATTATGGAACCCTAAAAATGAAAATAAGGACTTAATTTTTTTTTATTTATTGAAAAGATACACTAACAACTTATTCTGATAACATACATAGTTAAAATCTAGTAAAATTTTGCTTAGTACAATTGTCAATTATAGGTGTTATCAATTGTAGGCAGATATTACAGTATGCCTGCTGTAATATCGGCCTATACATTAGAAAAAAAGTTTTAATAAAGTTATAATAAATTAAATTGAAATAAATAAATACAATAACTAAATTACTAAATTTAATCGTAAAAAAATCGCAATTGATCCAGTTGTAAAGAAAATCAAAGACCAGACACGATTTTTTCCTTTCCACGTCAAGAGCCGGACATGACAAATAAATGTGGTAATAATATTATGTTATTGTACTAACTAAAGCCTCAGGAAGAGTATATGAATTCATTCATAATACGCATAACGTATCCTACATAAATGAATGAAGTCAATATAATATTATTATAAAGGTATTAATGAGGTTTTAGTACGTTTAAGGAATGTGGTTTTGAATTCAGCGTAATAATAGACTGAGATCCCGGTGCCGCCAGAATTTACATTTGTAATGGTATATAAATTATTTTCAATAGTATAATGGGTGCAAAAAGAACAGTGACTCTAACTTTGGGATATGATTACACCAGCATTGATTAATTATTCGAAAACTGTGTTTTTTTAAGTTATTTTGTTATTTTTGCGACAGTAAAATAATAAATGGTAGAAAGGAAAAATATGTATATTATTTAGAATCGGCTAATAGGTTCACTTTATGATGCACACGTACAATTCTGTACTACAATAATCTATACAACGGGTTCCACGTTGCGGGTTCGTCGTTGCGAGTTGTGGGTTCCGTGTTGCGGGTTTCGGGTCGCGGGTTCCGGGTCTGCGGGGTTCGCGTTGCGGGTTAAAGAGTTGCGAGTTGCAGGTTCCGGGTTGCGGGTCCCGCGTTGCAGATTCCGGGTTGCGGGTTCCGCGTTGCGAGTTCCGGGATGCAGGTTCAAGGGTTCGGGTTTTTTTTTATTGAATTTCATCACAAACTGTTTGCATGCTCAACGAAGTGGGAAAGGGTCAGCTTGACGTATATTTATATATTTAATTCCTAAGTAAAATCTGCTGGCCCTAGGATCTTTATCCATAAATAAAACGAAAATGGATGTGGTAGGTTTATACGAACGATGACTAATTTACATACCTATATAAACTATTGTTTGTTTTAAAAAAAACATTTTCACATCAATTTGCAACTAGATCAGTCAACATGTCATCTCTACTAATACTACTAGTGTCGTGTACGACGGTGCTTGGTCAGGTATTGAGCTGGCCTACGATCGGATCGCTAGATCAGTCGGTCGACAGATTAAACGACGGATCGGAAGTCGCGAATAACGATACGGACAAACAGACAAATACAACAAATGAGAAAAAATACACCCAGTATTCACGACAAGCTTACAATTGCTCGAACACAGGAGGACGTGTTGGATCTTTCTGCATAACTAGTATAAGTGAAAGGAATAACTACTTACATACCCGACAAGAAAGAGCAGACACAAAAAGAGAAAGAGTAAGAAGACGGGTTATCTTCACGAATACTTGCCCAAAGGGTACCAAGCGGATCGGAACTAATTATTGTCTGCGAAAATTTGAGAAGGTCAATAAAAGAAAGCATAACCATGAAGCCAAGAATTTTAGAAAAAGAAGAAGCAGAAACAGTGCAACTAGGAAAAGACTTAACTTGCCCTACGGGTAGCCAGCGCCACGGTGTATATTGCCTAAATATAATCGGATCTAAAAATAAGTTAGATAACAATTTTAATCCTAGATACTTTTACAATAGTAAATATCTACCTATTGACGATATTGGCCCAAAATATATTATTAAGTAGATATTATTTTTTATGCTTTAAATTTATAACGGCTCTCTTATAACTAATTAATACATGCGTGTTAATGTTAATATTGTCAATGAAATGTGAAATAAATATTTACAATTGTACGAACTTCTTATTATTATAATTTATAATACATGCAAACGTGTTTTAATGTGAGTAATAAGGAAGTCTCACTATAACTTTGTTGTGGATAAAACTATATGTAAGTAAGTAAGTAAGTAAGTAAGTAATTAAATTTATTCAACAGTCACATTCACATTACACTACATCACAAAGTATTAACAGTATCATAAACTAAAACTTAACATAAACAGACATACATTATGTGGATGGGTAGTGTAACGCAAAACAGCTGTGGAATTGGAGTCCACTCAGGTATACGATCACGGCATAGTACCTAATACCGATACCGCGATCCCTGGTATTATGTGGATCCAGTTGTCTGGCGTTCGACAGATGCACACCGGCAGAGTTGTACAGAATAATATATATATAATATATATATATAATATAATATATATTTATACAATAAAAAATTAAATACATAGGTAATTATTTTTTTTAAATGCCCATATGTATATAGTATAAGATAATAATAAAAATCAGTCGCCAAGCAGACATTTTATGGACACGATATAACTGGTGTAAAAAGAGCAGTCACTATAACTTTAGGATATGATTATACTACCTTTTCCCATTATAGAAATGTTTTTTTTTTTCATTTTTTTTACAAACAATTCAAAATAATTTTTTTGCTACATTTGTATTTTTGCGACAGAAAAATAATAAATGGTAAAAAGTAATTTTTTTTTTTTAGTTTTGACAAAAAAAATACATTTCCAAAACGAGGAAAGGTAGTTTAATCGTATCTCAAAGTTATAGAGACTGCTCTTTTTTACTTTAAGAATTATAACTAAGTTTCTTAATTGTCACTGACTCACTCACTTAATGACTAACCTATCATCAAAATAGGCGCTTATAATGTATAGTAGACATAAAGCTTTATTTTAGGAATATTAATTTTATTTCATTTTATGATGAGTTGTTAACAATATTAATATTAAGTTTGAACTGCACCGTGACTATTCCTTTTTACTTTAGGTGGTATGATAATATAATTTTTACAAACAAGGCTAATGCGAGTTTTTCTTTCAATTCAATTCAATTATTAAGAGAAAATATATATAAAAAGTAACGGGTTATCATTATTTATTTCTTCTTTATATCACTTCGTAAATTACTAAAGTAATTTTGCGCACATTTTTCATGAATGAAAATACATTTTGGAGCCAAAATCGATTATACTCAAATACGATCTATTGTGACTCCTTCGACTTAGAGTATCGTCCCCAGTCCTAATAAAATGTTACTCATGAAACGAACGGTGCGAATTACGAGTTGCACTGTAAGAATTCGACATTCCGTAGCGCAGTTGGTTGAGCGCGTTGGTGCTCGAACGAAAGGTCGCGGGTTCGAATCCCGCCGAGGGAACAAAAAGTTTTCAATGTTCCTGGGTCATGGATGTGTATTAAATTTGTGTATAATATAATAAAAATCCTAAATATGTGTATAGTATAAAAGTTTATTAAATATATTTTAAATAGTAATTAAATATATTTCCGTTATCTGGTACCTGTAACACAAGTTCTTCGGATACTTAGCACAGGGCCAGATTGACGTGGTGTGAAGCGTCCATAGATATTATATTATAATTATACACAATCTTTTCAGGACAATACATTTTATAGCGTAGCATTTGCCTACTTTGTCCGGAACAACTGACGGATCAAAAGTACAGTCAATCTGTTGATTTCAGAGCACTGGGCCCTTAGTCATATTGTAATTGCTGTTATCGCTTACATAATTATGTCAAATACCATACATTTTTGTTTTTGAACTTCGTATGTGATAATAGCGCCGAAATCTTCACTAAAAGCCCAGGGGGCCTACTCAAGATGCCATCGCTTATTATCGCTTACAAAGTTCGGTAACAAAATGTATGGGATTTGACATAAGGTACACTAAATGATCGCGATTTGGTATGTCATTTAGCGTACCTTATGTCAAATCCCATACATTTTGTTATTGAACTTTGTAAGCGATAATTAGCGATAGCATCTTGAGTAGGCCCCCTGGGACCAGATTCTTGGAACTCAGACTTTCTTCTATTGGGTGTGTACGCGCATTCGAGTGGGACAGACTGACAATATAATATATTGTCAAATCATACGTGCATGAGCAAGACGGAAAGATGGAGGAAGTATTGTATACATTTTTTGATAAAAGGATGTTTCGAACTTCTACACGCCCTAAGGTCGTGAAAATATTTGACAAAGTTTTTACAGGAATTTAATCTGTACCTTAGTATTTTAATCCTCCATATAATTTTTTTAAAATGTTTATAAGGAGAATTAAAAAAAAATGGAAAAAGGGTACAAAGTATTCCCTTAACGTATCATTCATATAAGTAATGTCGACAGTCTACACCAATAATAATAATAACTATTATAAGGAAGGAAGGAAAATCATATGATTTTATCGTAGTCCCTATATTATTTCCGTCGAAACCGCGGCTAACATCTACTAATAGTATATTATGTATTATGCATGTGAGACAAGTTAACAAGATTTTTTGGAAATCAACAAAATTAATCGACGACCTCCGTAGCGCAGTGGTCGTGCGCGTTGGTGAGTCTCGGGTTCGAATCCCGACGAGAAAACAAAAACGTTTTCAATGTTCCAATGGGTCATGCGTATTAAATTTGTGTATAATATAATAAAAATATTAAATATGTGTATAATATCTATACTAATATTATAAAGCGGAAGAGTTTGTTTGTTTGTTTAAACGCGCTAATCTCAGAAACTACTCGTCCGTTTGAAAAATTATTTTTTTGGTTGGATAGTCCATTTATAGAGGAAGGCTTTCGGCTATATAACAATACGCTGCGACCAATAAGAGCGAAGCGTCAGTGAGAAATGTTTAAAAAACGGGAAAATTAATTACATTTGGGGACTTTCATTGCGTGCGCTGCATAAACGGCTTAAGTCACTCAAAAACCACGCGAACGAAGTCGCGGAAACAGCTAGTAATATATATAAAATTGTCCAAACATGTTATATTTAAAATTTCATTCAATTTGAAACAGAAGTTTAAGAATTTTAGGTCTCAATGTTTCTCAATTTTGGCATTGCCAAGGCGATCTACTTATTTATTTACTAGCTGACCCGTGACCAAACAAATTGTTGAGCATACAAACAGTTTGTGATGAAATTCAATTTAAAAAAAAACCCGAACCCAGAACCCGCATCCCGGAATCCGCAACCCGGAACCAGCAACGCCGAACCCGCAAATTCGCAACGCGGAACCCACGAACCCGGAATCCGCAAAACCGGAACCCGCGAACCCGGAACCCGCAACGCGGAACTTTCAACGTGGAACCCTCGACGTGGAATCCGAAAGAACGTTCTTAATAAGCCAGTTTTTTTTTAATTAAAAAAATACTCAGGTGTTGATGATTCGATTTTGGTGATTCATTTTTATTCGACGCAAAGTAGCTGCCATTTGGTCCCATAAAAATTTTCCAAAGTTTGGGGTTGTAGTTTTTATTTTATTAACATATTTCACCAAAATTTTTAACAAATTAACACTTGTCGGTACATTTTTTATGTCCATGATTTTAATATGAAGTTTCAGTGCGGCTAATTTGGGAGTTTTCACTTTCGCATTTATAATTAACTTTTTTAAATTAGTTTCTTTTTTTTGCCTGTCTGTTATTGTGTTCTGTCGGGTGTTCCGAGACGGATTTTTGCACGACACTTTCTAGTGTTTCTATTCATAGCAAAATACAATTTTTAATTTTAAAATTTATCTTAATTACATTCTTGCAATTACTATATTATTTCTGTTTTATACTTCCAACTAGCTGTTCCCACGACTTCGTTCGCGTGGTTTATGAGTGACTTAAGCCGTTTATGCAGCGCACGCAATGAAGGTCCCCCCAAATGTGAATAATTTTCCCCGTTTTTGCAACATTTCTCACTGACGCTTCGCTCCTATTAGTCGCAGCGTAATTTTATATAGCCTAAAGCCTACCTCTATAAATCGGCAATCCAACAAAAAAATTTTTTTTCAAATCGGAGCATTAGTTCCCGAGATTAGCGTGTTTAAATAAACAAACAAACAAACTCTTCCGCTTTATAATATTAGTATAGATGGGCTTATGACAACAGTAAATGTCTAACGATCTAAATATCTATTCACCATACATGTGTATTACGTAGTCACAGAAATCCCCATGAATAAGACGCAGTGACTAATTACGATACGTTTTCAAATATAGCTTATTGGCAGAACATGTGATTTCACACAGTAATAATACACAAATTACTTGCACTTTCTCCACTTTATTAGTTGTTAAACATAAGATTTATTGAAATACACGACCGGTTTCGACTAAGTCATCATCAGGTGTAGGTAGATTTAAAATTTATAAATAATTCGTAAACATTGTGCAGATAATATTAATGTTGCCAGCTCAGTGAAATTTTTACAATTTTGTGCAGTTTTTTTCTACCAAATTATACTATATATTTTTTTATTATAAACAAATTAAAATAAAAATCAATTATAACACATTATATTGATAAATTAATAACCTAAATAATAATTTAAATGTAATTTCACAGAATAGAATGTCGAAACACATGTCAATGATTATAAAATTAAAATAAGACTATCACCAATAATTCAATAAAATTGTCTAGATAACATTATATTATTAAAAAAAAAAAAAAAAAAAACTTTTCTATATTAATGTCTATTAAATTCCAATAATTTAAGTCATGTCAAAAGTAAAATAAATAAAAATAAATGGTAATGTTAAAATTAATTAAGAAATAACAATGTTATGTGAACAATTCAATTAATAGTGAAATTTAAAATATCCTTAACTTATAAATAAATTAAATGTCTTGCAATAATATTGAGTTAGAAAGGCATGTTTGGTCATTGATTAAATTTCCGCCTTTTTTGTGTTTATTAATTTCTAGTGCTTCTAATGCATCCATCTTCCTACTTTTTGGTAAAATATGTAAATATTTAATATTTTTATCTGGGTCAAAATTATGTTAATTACTATTTAAATGTTCTGCAAACGTTGATCTATCAGTTTTCCTTTTCCATGCTGTAATGTGTTCCTTAATTCTAGTTTTAAATTTCCTTCCAGTTTGACCAAAGTATATTCCTCCACATGTATCACAAGTAAGACTATAAATACCGCTGTTGTCCGTGATTTTGAACTTGTCTGTATTATTACATACTAAATTTTTAAGGGAACCTGTGGTGTAGAACGCGACTCTGATGTCTTTATTTTGTAGGATTCTTTGAAATCTATAAGACAATGGGCCAATGTAGGGGAGTTTTACCCACATGTTTCCACTTTTTTCCCTGTTTTCCTTCTGATCATACAGTAGTTTTTCAGTTATTTTCTTCTTAGTTCTTTTAAGTATGGTGTCTATCAGATCGGTTTTATAGCCATTACTTACGGCGACATGCCTTATCGTATTAAGTTCCACCCTGAAATCATTTGAGTCGAGAGGAATGTTCAGCAGGCGATGTATAAAAGCGTGGAATGAGGCATGCTTATGTTGATGTGGATGGCAAGAATTCGCATGGAGGATGTTCTCACTATATGTAGGTTTCCTAAATATATTAAATTTATGATGTCCAAGGTTTATATTAATAGTTAGATCTAGAAAATTTAAAATGTCACTGCCAATCTCCATCGTCATTTGTATTTTATTATTTAAAGTATTTATATAATTAAAGAATTTATGTAAAATTTAATGTTTTCCTTTCCAGAGGCATATTATGTCATCTACATATCTGTACCAATACACAATGTTATCCTTATATGACGATTCCAGTATTTTGTTCTCTAAATCGTTCATAAAAATATCGGCACAGAGAGGAGACAAGGGGCTGCCCATCGCTAGTCCCTCTTTTTGCTTATAGATCTTGCCACTGTATATGAAGTAATTTTGATCCAGACAAACATTAAAAATTGCCTTTAAATCTATAGCTTCTTGTGCGTCTAACCGTGAAGTGCATAATATTTCGTCAATAATATTCATACATTCCTTAACTGGTATGTTTGAAAATAAGTTTTTTACATCGAAAGATACTAGAATTGCATTACTTGGAATTGGAACGTCTTTAATTTTGTTTATTAAGTCTAAGCTATTTTTTATCGTATACTTAGGTTCAAATTTTGCCAGAGTGTGGAGAATGTGGAGGAATATACATTGGTCAAACTGGAAGGAAATTTAAAACTAGAATTAAAGAACACATTACAGCATGGAAAAGGAAAACTGATAGATCAACGTTTGCAGAACATTTAAATAGTAATAAACATAATTTTGACCCAGATAAAAATATTAATTATTTACATATTTTACCAAAAAGTAGGAAGATGGATGCATTAGAAGCACTAGAAATTAATAAACACAAAAAAGGCGGAAATTTAATCAATGACCAAACATGCCTTTCTAACTCAATATTATTGCAAGACATTTAATTAATTTATAAGTTAAGGATATTTTAAATTTCACTATTAATTGAATTGTTCACATAACATTGTTATTTCTTAATTAATTTTAACATTACCATTTATTTTTATTTATTTTACTTTTGACATGACTTAAATTATTGGAATTTAATAGACATTAATATAGAAAAGATTTTTTTTTTTTTTTAAATAATATAATGTTATCTAGACAATTTTATTGAATTATTGGTGATAGTCTTATTTTAATTTTATAATCATTGACATGTGTTTCGACATTCTATTCTGTGAAATTACATTTAAATTATTATTTAGGTTATTAATTTATCAATATAATGTGTTATAATTGATTTTTATTTTAATTTGTTTATAATAAAAAAATATATAGTATAATTTGGTAGAAAAAAACTGCACAAAATTGTAAAAATTTCACTGAGCTGGCAACATTAATATTATCTGCACAATGTTTACGAATTATTTATAAATTTTAAATCTACCTACACCTGATGATGACTTAGTCGAAACCGGTCGTGTATTTCAATAAATCTTATGTTTAACAACTAATAAAGTGGAGAAAGTGCAAGTAATTTGTGTATTATTACTGTGTACAATGTATTTCCATCAAGAACCTACAGTACATTCAATAACATGTGATTTCATTCATCGTTCTCTACTATAGAGTATTTGTGTTATCAGTTACTTCATTCATTACTCAATTATTATTATCTATACACAGAATAATTGCATTATACAATTAGGTTACTCATTCCTGATTAATTAATTTATGTCGTAAAATTTAACCAGTATTAGAAATATGACATATACGGAAATAGTGCTATAATAGAAATTATGATCCTATAGACAAAAGACAAAAAAAATTTGAACGTTTTTTTTTTTCATTGTGCGTCACAATATGTGAAGCGAGGAGCTGGAATTTGCATTGTACAAAGCTGGTGTTACACGATCTGGTATCTGGAAAACCGAAAAAAATATTTTTTATGTTTTTTTCGAGTTTCGTGAACTATAATATTTGGAATCGCCCCTTCAAGAGAACATTCAAAGAGCTGAAAAAATAAATCCGCGCTTGTACAATAAAGTTGAAAATGTAACCCTCGTGTATGAGGTTGTTACATCACATTTGACTCGACACTTGTGTTTGATTTTCAAAATAATAGCTTTTACCGATTTCGGTGTCGGTAGCCGATTTTATTGAAACCAGGCCAGCTACGCAGGAGTTTTTTTATACTGCCCAAGTATGTGCGCAGTACACAATGACACTCTCTCTTCCTTTTACTCTCATAACCCCACACACCCCATGGCCATCCGACGCATGGATCATCATTCTTGTCAGACAATCAGGTGATCGGCCTGCATTGTCCTAACCAAACTTGAAAACAATTTTTTGTTTTTTGTTGTTATAACGCGGGAACCGAGCTCACGACCTCGGGGTCGTGAGCGGAGCTCTGAACCACTACACCACGAAGGCGATTTTCAAAGCTATCTTACTATCCCAGAGTTTTATACTGATTTAAATTTGAGATTGTCATTAATCAACTCTATTACTCTTATGTACAATACAGTTGAAAATTATATTATTTTGATTTTCGTAAATATATTTTCTCCGCCCTTCCAGACTCCGTATCTATATATTAACAGCCTTAGATGATGAATTCCTGGTGAAAGAGGTATGTGGTGACCGTTCGTGCCGGACAAACCAACATACATACATATTACATACAACACCTAAATATCGAATAAAAGGGTTCCCATACTTTTTGTAGGACCTAATCTGATAAATTATATTTTTCCTTCATTTTATTCGTGGCCGACTTATTGTATGTTATGTGCGTAGCGCCTCTGTGGTCTAGTCGTTCAGAGCTTCGCTCTCGATCGTGAGTTCGAATCCCTCGTTGGTATAATGCAGGCTGATCACCTGATTGTCTGACAAGAAAGATAATCCATGCGTCGGATGGGCATGTAAAATGTCGGTCCTGCGCCTGTTCTCTCGCCAGTCGTGTCGGGCGGTAACATCCCACTGGGTTATGAGAGTAAAAGGAAGAGAGAGTGTGTCTTTGTGTATTGCGCACACACTTGGGCACTATAAAATAACTCCTGCGTGGCTAGCCTGGTTTCAATGAAAGCTACCGACACCGAAACCAGTGAGGGAGCTCTTATTTGCACTATAATTGCAATCAGTACGTTCTTTTTTCCTCCTACAATAAAACCGATTAGGTATAATAATCGGTGACCGATTTTTCGATAATTATCGAACCCTTTTACTGACAGCTTTTTTTATGGATAATGTAAAGGACCGTTCGCAGCCACAGCTGAAGAAATTAACTTTATATTATGTAAATAAATATCTAACTTTTATTTGGATATAATTTACTATTAAGAATTATACTCAGGAATACAGTGAAATATAATTTTATTTCTTTACTAGCTGTTCCCGCGACTACGTTCGCGTGGTTTTTTAATGACTTAAACCGTTTATGAAGCGCACGCAACGAAAGTCGCCAAATGTGAATAATTTTCCCCGTTTTTGTAACATTTCTCACTGATGCTTCGCTCCTATTGGTCGCAGCGTAATGTTATATAGCCTAAAGCCTTCCTCTATAAATGGACTAACCAACAAAAAAATAATTTTTGAAATCGGACCAGTAGTTCCAGAGAGTAGCGCGTTTAAACAAACAAACAAACTCTTCCGCTTTATAATATTAGTATAGACTAGTATAGATAATCATTCAAATAGTATATTTAGTATTTACGTAAGTACAACAATAATACTTTTATTTACATTTTTCCACTTTTTATTACGTTTTAATAAGTTTTTACAAAAACACGACCGGTTTCGATTATATTTTTATCGAAACCGGTCGTGTTTTTGTAAAAATTTATTATTTACATAAAAATAAGTAAAAACTTATTACTTATTTAAGTAAAAACTTATTACAAAATTCTAAAATAAAAGTTGTGTTTTATTATTGTGAACATGAATTTCCATCAAGAACCATCAATTAGTTATATTTACGTAAGCATATTTTTTTTTTGCATTTAGCTTACGTATTCGATAGTGTACTTACTATTTGGCTTGTCGTAATTTGACTGTTAAAATTACATTAAAAATAACAACCGTGTATTATAGATTGTTAACGACGGAAAAGATCGAGTCCAGGTTCAAAGCCCGGTGACTATTACGTTTATTTTCTTTCTTTTTTTTTTAATATTATATAGCCTATATTTAGCGCTGATAGTGTAGCTTACCAACGGCGAAAGAATTTTTCATATTGGTTCAGTGGTTTCAGAGCCTATTCCATTCAAACAAACAAACAATCAAAATATGTTTCCTCTTTATAATATTAGAGAAGAAGAAAAAAGAGAAGAGAATATATTTATAATTTTACTAGACAAGGTAAAGGTAAATAGAGATAATTTGTGTTTATACAAAATTCTAAAATAATATTGAAGTAATACTACTATAAAGTTGTGGTTAGGCCCCAGATCATCCCATACAATGACGCATTTATTAGTAAGATAACTTCATTCATTACATTTTGCGAGGAAAACGCATCTCAATTCTATTAATAAAATTCATCTCAATAACTAAAATGGACGCGAGCATTACTAATTCCCACACCTATATTAACCACTAATTTAATTAAACATTCAACATTGTAAACCGGCAACTAGAACAGTCAACATGGCATCTCTGCTGCTACTAGTGTTAAGTACATTGTGTCTGACGGTACTTAGTCAGCCATATTTGACCCGGGTATCTACCGAACTTTATCAATCGGTCGACGGATCCTACAACGCGTCGGAACTCAACGATATGGCTAAGCGGACAAGTGGCTCAAATGACTTCTTGTATTCTCGACAAGACGAAGCCAATACGAGTGATGAAAGAAAAGTAAATAGAGGTGCTTTCAAGACGAAACTCATGATCAAATCGACCGAGCAGACAAGTGATAGAAATGACCTCTTGTATTCTAGACAAGGCGGAATAAATACAGGTAATGAAAGAAGACTTAAAAGAAATTCAATCGGATCTGCAAACTGCCAGCGTGGTACAATGCGCCATGGTCCATATTGTTTGCCTATGCGCAAAATAATAGGAGTGAAATGAGGAGTAGCTCATATTACACACTTGCAGCCTTTGCATGTATTTTGAAATAAAATTATGATGAGAATAATGTATTATTGTATTAGGCCGCTCCGGTCATTCATGTTAGAAGACCAGAGGGTTTACTCCCAAAACTAATTTTAATTCGTATGCAATACCAAACCATTACAATGATTTTGTAGAGCCATAATATGCTACTCTCGAAAACAAAATCGATTATAACGGGTGTAAAAAGAGCAGTCACTATAACTTTGGAATACTATGCTACCTTACATTCTAGAAATGTATATTTGTTAAGTAAAAAAATAGTTTTTGACAAAAAAAAAACATTTCTAAAATAAGAAAAGGTAGTATAATCGTATCTCAAAGTTAAGTGACTGTTCTTTTTACACCCTGTATAGAATGGAAGTAAGTGGCTTAAATATATTTTTTAATAAAGGATTGGTTGAGTGTACTCGTAGAGTATACGAATCCGCGATCTTTGCCTGGCGCGTCCAGCCCAAAATATATCCCGCCAAAGAAACAAAAAGTTTTAAATGTACCAGACCAATGGATGTGTATTGGGTAAATAATATCTAGGTATATCTATACTAATATTATAAAGCGGAAGAGTTTGTTTGTTTGTTTAAACGCGCTAATCTCAGGAACTACTGGTCCGATTTGAAAAATTATTTTTTTGTTGGATAGTCCATTTATAGAGGAAGGCTTTAGGCTATATAACATTACGCTGCGACCAATAGGAGCCAAGCGTCAGTGAGAAATGTTGCAAAAACGGGGAAAATTAATTACATTTGGGAACTTTCATTGCGTGCGCTGCATAAACGGCTTCTTCAGTCACTCAAAAACCACGCGAGCGAAGTCGCGGGAACAGCCAGTTGTGTATAAAATTTGCGGACATGGTAGTGCCCCCGCCAAGTTGAGCACGGCCGTACCATTCCATCCTTTTCTCGAAACAGTTCAGGCGATTTTCGACTCCCTATAACTTCCTTGTTTATAAAACTAGAAGTCTGTAAAAAGTTGTGAGATCAATGTAATCTCCAGCTAGGGTAAGTCGTCGATCTAACAACATTATAATTAGAGATCATATCGCCTCCATGGTCTAGTCGTTCAGAGCTTCGTTCTCGACCCGGAGGTCGTGGGTTCTATTCCGCGTTGGAACGACAAAAAATTATGTGCCTGTTCTCTCGCCAGTCGTGTCGGTTGACTTTCCCACTGGGCTATGAGAGTAAAAGGAAGAGAGAGTGCTTCTGTGTATTGCGCACACACTTGGGCACTATATAAATACTTTAGCTTTAGGCGTAGCTGGCCTGGTTTCAATGAAATCGGCTACCAACATCGAAATCGGTGAGGGGAGCTATATATAAAGATCATATTAATATCAATATTATTTAAATTATAATATATGTACCACTATTTTATTTACGTTCAATTTAACCAGATAACTGCGACATATTATATAGGTACATTGTGTAATTCATGCGATTGCCATTCCTTCAGCCAAACATAATACAACCTCCGTATTTTTGGAAGAAGTTTTAAAACAGGCCAAAACATCTCCATTAAACTTACTTCTTGAAATACAACTTAAGAGTTGAAATCAACTTTCGCGCTCCATTTCAATTTAAGTTTTGTTTCTGATTTTAAAGAGATACAGAGCTCTACATCTCTTTGACTAACTGATTTAAAGAGTAGCGTGGATATCTTTTGTATATATATTATATAGGTTTCTTTATTAATTATAAAGTTCTGATATGAGTTAGTATTTAAATACTTTTGTGGTATTGATAATAAATTAGTAACAACAATTTTTTGATTAAAGTGGTCGTCTGTAGCTTGCCAGCTGAATATTTTGGCAAAGTAATAGTCACTAAAGCATCTGTGGTGTAAATGTTTTTGCAATTTGAGGGTTAAGCTCTGGACTCTCGCCACAAAGTCAACTTCAGTTTCTTTGTGATGAGAGTACCGAAGCATCTCCTTCGACCAGTCGACCTTCGACGTGGAGGAGTTCGAGAGTCGGCCACAATGGACCGGGTGATCCGGGAGAGACTCCGGAATGAAGCGCGCTTGTCGTTTACCGATAACACGTGTAGTGTATTATAGTATTTAAGTATTTAAATATGTATTTTAGCCTGTAAGGTATTCATAATATGGGACCATGGCGTCCGAAATAAATGTTATTTAATTTAATTAATTATTTGGACAAGTGGTTATAAATGCCATAGTAAACTCACACAGTATAAAATATTAAAATGAGTCTTGTAACAACAAGCCTTTGCACCTTTGGTTAAGGAAGATAAAAAACTCTGGCCATACATCTTATCTGTCAAAAGCTTTCTAAGACTCAATCAATATACTATACTACATTATAATAATATTGTTACAAGATCCCTTTGGAATACAATTTTATTTATGTTGTAACGAAGTTCTCAACCACCAGTAATTCCGGTATATAACTTAACTTTCAATAAATTATAAAGTTACAAATAAGTTGTCTTGTTAAATAGTAAATTGACCTAAAGTCGTCAGTAAGGTTTCGTTTAATTCGTATATTGGTTTGTAAAAATTTAAGTATTAAGTTACTCGTATTTGCACTGGCCACACAGAGAAACTAAAGAATATGTGGGGAATGATATTTTTGATGGGGATGAAAATGGTGGCTGGGGGCAGTCAGCCTCTGAAAGTGGTACTAGACGGTGTGGTTTGTCAGCTGCTAGATAGTGGGGCGGGCAAATCGGGACGCGTCAAGTAAAACAAGAGGTCAATTTCACACTGTCCTATACTTCGATAAAATAAATCATAGACGCGCTGCAGTTCAGGTGCGCGGGCGCGCGGGGGGAGGCACGCTTCCCGCGTTTATTACCGATATAGATAATGCATACAATATTTAATAACAGATAGTGCACTCAGGAACTGCGCGCCAAATACAAATATTATAATATCATATTTAATATCTAACATCACCGAAATCTGTGTCGGATGCCAGTACCAATGTCTCGTAAAACACAACATTTTACAACTTACAGTAAATCCAGTTAGCAAAGTAGAGCTAAAGACAGCCTGAATAAACATACCATTTACACAGCTGTTATACAATTTTATTAAAATAATATTTACTGGTACGTTCATATGAGTACGTACCTACAACTAGCAGTTATAATAAACTACAAATTCTACGGATTTTGTGTTGAAAAAACTACGCAAAAAATGAAACTAATACCATAAGATGCAACGTGTTTTAATATAAAAGTTTTATAACAATAGTTGGTACATTTTAAGTTAGAAAAACAAATATGAATAAAAGATTTCGAAACTTCTGCATTTGGCGTACAAAAACGGTTTCGGAAAGTTTCCAACGAACTTAGCAGGACTTGACTTTTTTGCCATTACAATCAATCGTTATCGTCGTCATTTCAGCTATGACGTTCACAGATGTTGGACATGAGCCTCCGTTTTATAGCGCCTTGGTCTAGTTCAGAGCTTCGCTCACGATCTGTGGAATCGTGAGTCCGATTCCCGCGTTGGAACAACAAAAAATGTTGTTTTCAAGTTTGCTTAGGACAATGCAGGCTGATCACCTGATTGTCTGACAAGAAAGATGATCCATGCGTCGGATGGGCATGTAAAAAGTCGGTCCTGCGCCTGTTCTCTCGCCAGTCGTGTCGGTTTACCATCCCACTGGGTTATGAGAGTAAAAGGAAAAGAGAGTGTATTTGTGTATTGCGCACACACTTGGGCACTATAAAATAATCCTGCGTAGCTGGCCTGGTTTTAATGAAATCGGCTACCGACACTGAAATCGGTAAGGGGAGCTATTATTATTATATGCTATACTCATCACGGTTGGCAGGCGGATTGGCGACCGTACTTTTCAGATATCAACATGTCTGCACATTCCCGGATATATAGTACCTCTGTCACCTTTTACAACACCCACGAGAAAGATGGTTGATGTGGAGTTGCTATTCCTACTTCGGCACCCCAAAAGAGTGTTTCAAACAAGTGTGTTCAAATCCAGCCGAGGGAACAAAAAGTTTTTCAAATGTTCCTGGGTCATAGATGTGTATTTTTGTGTATAATATAATAAAAATCTTAAATATATTTCCGTTGTCTGGTATCTGTAACACAAGTTCTTCGGACACTTAGCACGGCGCCAGATTGACGTGGTGTGAAGCGTCCATTGATATTATTATTATTATTAAACAAATATACGCCAACCCTAATTTTCGATTTACAATGCCTTAAAAATAAAAGTAAAGTTCTTATGGTAACCATATACTTATACAGACATACTAGGTTGATTCTGCTAATTAATTTCGCGTATCAATAACCGATCTATCTTTATTAAAGGATAGATCGCAGTACGACGTAACAGCGGATCGTTGTCAAATTTTTGGATAACACAGTGTCTTATCATCTCGGTATGATGTAATAACAAACTGATAGTTTCATATACCAGCGACGTTCTTTTAAACTCAAAATCAGTTTATGATATCAAAATAATGAATTTATAGTTAGTTCTTTGAAATACTAAATTTAATGTGAACTGGGTTTCTCCCGGTTCCTTTTTATAAACATCTATATATTTCTGCAAATGGATTGGTATGGTTATACCTCTACTTTATACTTTACATAACTCAACATTTCCATTCTTATCCAGGTTTGAGGGTATTGAAAAGGTGGAAGTTAAACCTCTTAAATAATTCATTTCTTCGTTTCTGCAAAAAGTAGTTTTATGTTAGTTTGAATTGCGCTTGAATTACGGGTAGGGAATAAATGATCTAATATTTTTCTGAACATAAAAGAGGATGAAAACTACGCTACAAAATTAGGAGTCCAGTTTTTAGCTAGTAACGGCTGATTGAGGGTTTAAAAAACGGCTTGATAATATAACTTAAAGCAGGCTCGCAATGTTATTTATTTGTTTATTATTAACTTAAAACGAACACTCTTATTATTACAATCACATGTTTTAGATCAGCGGGCTTACTCCCGACACAATCGAGAACCGAATCCGTTCGATATCAGTGGTTTTCAACCGACTTCTAAAAAAGGAGGAGGTTTCTCAATTCGACCGTATATATTATGTTTTTTTTTTATGTTTGTTCGCGGATAACTTTGTCGTTTATGAAACGATTTTAAATATTTTTTTTGTGTTGTGTCGGGTATAATTCAAATTTGGTCCAACTTAAACCTAAAAGTACCGAACAGAACTTCTGAGTCCTTAGAGATACATGTTTCATGATTTCAGCGTTGTTTAAAGGAATGCAAGCATATGCCACTACGGCAATTACAGTCGAACTTGGTCTCATAGTTATCAAAGTGGAGACCTGATGATGGCGAGGATTTGAGAGAACTCATACTTTGAAGTCGGTTTTTTTTGTTTAAAATTATTATTTGTATTATTATCAGGATAAAGAAAATTATTAGATCGTAACTTTTTGCACTCCCGACCATATCAATCGATTGAGAATCAAAATAAACAAATGTCAATTTATTAGGAACTACGCGTCATGATCGTATCTGAATCGAAATCAAATCAGTTTGGAGAGTAAGGCGCCTGAGCCGATATAGGAAATGCCAACATTACCATATAAAGTTACAAAAAAGGGTGTACTTTGCATTTTGTTTTAAGCTATATTAATACCAAAATATCAATATGTAAAACGATAATCCTCTGGTATGTAATGAAATATCAGCCTAGAAACTCGGGAACGCCGACGAATATGACGACCTCCGTAGCGCAGTGGTTGAGCTGCTCGAGCGAGAGGTCGCGGGTTCGAATCCCGCTGAGGGAACAATAAGTTTTCAATGTTCCTGGGTCATGGATGTGTATTAAATTTCTGTATAATATAATAAAAATCTTAGGTATGTGTATAGATAGTAATATATAAGTATTAAATATATTTCCGTTGTCTGGTACCTGTAACACAAGCTCTTCGGATACTTAGCGCGGGGCCAGATTGACGTGGTGTGAAGCGTCCAAAGATAATAAATTATATTATTATTATTATAATGCCATAAGAGAAAATGAGATCGCGATCCCTTGAACTCTCACTAATATAGATTTGACATAATATTTTACATTTTTAATTCCTAAAAACGACTGTAGGTACAGTTTGATATTAAAAATACAACCAGGGAAATTAAAGAATATACAATTTTTTACTTTATTAATATATAGTTTATAGTAATATAAAGTTAATTTTTATCTACATACTTCATAGTTAAATCTTTTTTCGGGTGTACCCTCATAACTTCCACGTATTTTATCTAAATTTCCATGCATTTCCTTCATCCGCATTTGGGACTTGGTTTTATAAGCCGTATTTTTTGTGATCAGGTAAAATCATAATGTTTAATATACTTTCCACTCAGCATTAGTAGAAAAGTTTTCACCTTATACTAGTAAGGTTGTTAAAATATTATATAGGTACTTTAAGTCTTAAAAATAGGCAACAGGACGGTAAGCAATAAAAAATCAAATACAAAATTTATTCCATTTAAGGACGCGTATATTATTTCTTCAACAAATAAGGTGATATCCGCTTTCTTCAAATATTTTACGTAAACATGCTAGTAGTAGTACTTGAATACATAATAATCCTAAGCACGACCTCTCTGACTCTTAGGAAAATATTTTTTGCTATTATATAAAAATCGTAATTTAAATAATATTTTTGATAGCAGGTGCTCGTGACAAATGTTGGTCTTGTAGGATTTGGCATCATTTCGTTCGGGAAATTAGCCAAGACCAGAACAGATAAACTATGTCAAATTTGTGAACACGCCCTTAATCCAATCAACTCTCTTATGCCTTCAATGTGGTATCTGAAGCACAATGTCCGCTACAGACGACACTAATAAAATGCAATGATCAGGCTTGCGGAGACTAATTAAAATATGTAATTTGCCCGAGTGTCGTTAATTGACTAACTTACATTACTAAGATTCATACAATAATATAAAGGGAGGTCACTCTTTGTGAACTTTAAGGCTTAATTAACACTGGCTATGCAATATACAAAAATGTAAAGAGATTCAGCAGCGTAATCAGATAATAAAATTCTACTGGGTAAAAGCACACAATTTTATTCTTGGCCACGAACGAGCAGATGAAATCGCAAAATAGGGAACCATAAGAGATGACATTAGTATATGACCACTTCCCTATGTCGTACGCGAGGAATATTATCAGTTTTATTATTAAAAAAAAATAACACTGGCTCAGAGTCAAAACGTCGCGACGCGTCAGTTTTCTAGGAGAAACGCACTTATCTAGAAAGACATGTTGCGCGTTCCTTTGACGCAACGCGTCTACTTAATAATGACATTATAATCTGTATATTTATACAGTCTCTAATCATAATTTGTACCCTAATATGTGTAAATGAAATATAAAAATAATATGCTATAGGGAAAAACACGATCCATCGCAACGCTTTGATATGCCAATGTAGTTAGAGTCCTTTCGATGAAAGTAATGCCGCAGCAATAGTGGTATCAAATCTTATTTAGATATTATATTACTTAAGAAGGAATAACTTGTAAATAAAAACACACAATCTCAGTATATAATAGCTTTTGCTTATGAGTCTGATTTAACATGATCACAGCGACGCGTCCAGAAGACTTCTTCATCAAGCTTGAAGTAACATTGGCGGGCATGTGAAAAACCCTCAAGTTTTTCGAGCGCTCTAGGATAAATAATAATAGCTCCTCCCACCGACTTCGGTGTCGGTAGCCGATTTCATTGAAACCAGGCCAGCTACGCAGGAGTTATTTTATAGTGCCCAAGTGTGTGCGGAATACACAGAAGCACTCTCTCTTCCTTTTACTTTTATAACCCAGTGGGACGGTAAACCGACACGACAGGTGAGAGACTGTTCTCTCGATTGTCGTGTCGTGTCGCCTGTGCGCAGAACCTAATTTTTACCCGACTTCGGCGAAGCCAAAAGGAAGGGTTTGGCAGTCTACGTATGTGTGTATGTATGTATGTTCCCTCGTAGCGGCTAAACTAATGGTTCGATTTTAATAAATGAGGTATTAATCGATTCGTGATGAAACCGCGAGTAACATAGGCTATATAAATTTTCGAAAAATTTTGGATTTTGAAAATTAAACCCCTTAGCACGGGGCCAGATTGACGTGGTAGACATAGATATTATTATTATTATATGTCTATTGGTAGAACTGTGCAGCTTACTCGTCGTTTGTAGCAGGCTTATACAGCCACGATGTTTGTGTAAATAAAATTGAGTTCTGACAAGATACGTCAAAGGCACAGCTAATTTCCTACTTCGTATTAATCAACGTTGAATCCTGATACGTCGTTTACACAATTAAAGGTGAACGCAAATCTAGCCGCTACACACACAGCTCAGACCCCGTAATTTAATTATTTATATGGATATATACTAAGTAGCCTTTTTGTTGACTTTCCGAAAATAGCTTGTTAAGTTTCATTTGGAAATAAAATATTTTGATTTTGATTTTTGATAAAGTTTTTAAAGTTATGATGTTCTATGCAATATACAGCAGATAATCTCAAGTGCGCAAGATCCTTACGTGGAGACCTCATATTTAAACCGCTTTTTAAAGCTTTATCATAAAAGCTTTTGGAAGTTATCTAGGACCCCAGGGCACGGTACTAGGTAAACCATAGCTATCCAACGCGGCAATGCTGTCAGTTTGCTACGTACTCTACCAGAGGGGGTCACCCCCCACTCTGGGGGCCTTTTCTATTTATAGGAAGGTCTAGTGGTAGGTTGTATTGATACTTATTTTTATTTTAGTGTTTTGAATTTTAGTGGTTAAGCCCTTGGTTTTTTATTTTTCTATTAATCCCTGTGTTATGTTTATATTAATTAAAAATTGTTTTTTTTTATATAGCTTAAAATACACGTAACCGCGGCGAGGATTGATTTTTATCGGAGGTTGTTTTCATTTCGCATTACAAACAAATTGACAAAAGCATATTTCTACAGGTTTTAATTTATTTACGCTCGCTTTGTACAATCAGAGGCTTGGTGATACATATCAGGTTGTCATGTCCCTGTTTCGTTTGGTAATTGCGATAGGCATACTGTGATTTGATATGAGCATAAATTTTTCGCATTCTTTATTTACATTTGCTTGATCACTTGAAGGTCCTCAACCACTGCGACTTTCTGCTGCGATACTGTCGCGCGTTTGCATCGATACTGTCGAAATACGGCCACTATCTTACTATCTTTGTACCCTTTAACCACGATAATAATAATAATAATAATAATAATGCGTGTTGGCTTCGGCCCCACGCATGCCTTCCAAAGGTCCGGGATTTAATTGCCCGTGAGCAAGGAAGCTATACACAAACATAATAATAATATAATAATAATAATATTTATGGACTCTTCACATCACGTCTATCCCCCGTCTGGCCCCGTGCTAAGTATCTGAAGATCTTGTGTTACAGGTACCAGGACCGGAAATATAATATTTAATACTTCCATTTTTATAATAAACACATATTTATGATTTTTATTATAATAAACACATACAATTATAATATACACAAAGTTAATACACATCCACGATCCAAGAACATTGAAAACTTTTTGTTCCCTCTGCGGGATTCAAACCCGCGACCTCTCGCTCGAGCCGACGCGCTTAACCACTACGCCACGGAGGTCGTCGAACTAAATAAAATACCTTCGCGCTCCTATCACGACGCAGACGGGATTCCTTACTTCCTCCTTTACGAATACTTCCCTGCTGTCATCCAACACGGTCGGGCGTTTACACTGATACAGTCGCGATGCTGTAGCGCGTAAGTAGCGTGTTTATATCGCTTCTGTAGCGAGTTGCAAATGACGCGTGTTACTAGCTATGCTGTCAAGAAGTTACGGAACCCGCAACTACATAGCTACAAAGAGTTTGTGGGTGAGGGCCCTTAAAGCGCAAAATATACGATTTCACGAAGACATAAAAATATTTAGAGCCCCAAATATACTTTTTTTTCATAAAAACATTAGCCCGTATCTTTTCAATTGCTCCATAATAGATAAGAAGCCCTTGGTGATAATGAGAGACATTTAAATGTAAAATAGATTTTCGCAGAGAATCAGCAATAAAGATGCAAATATGAAGATAGTGAATGTTTGCAAGCAATTTAAAATAGTAGTTATCATCATTTGGCCTTAAAAGGCGTTTAATTATAGTAGTACATTTTCTAGCTTAGATTTCAAAAACCTTTCTTCAGTTTTGAAATGCTACTACCAATTTATTTGATTATGTGGGTTCAGCCAAGCAAGCATAATTGAAGACATGAATGGATAAAGGTGAGTTCAAACTGTCACTAAAATATGTTAGGATAATATGTAGTAACGTGTTAACTAGTATCAAGTACATTGATATGGAGACGGATCTTTAGATTAATACTTTTCGACATAATAATATTCTAAAATGTTTAAGTGACAGTTTGGACTTAATTTTTTCGAAATCAAAATTTTTCCACATGTCTCCTTCATCTGTATCTTCGATTATAATTTACGAATCAATTGTTAAGTGCTGTGATAATTTACATACAATTTTCTTTCGATAACGTTATGTATATATATGTAGTTGTCGATTGTTCCTGCTTGGCCTATTATAGCTAACACAACCTAATTAGTTGGTAGTAACATTGCTAAACTAATTCGGGATTTTAGATAATATTCTACAGAATATTATCTAAAATCCCGAATTAGTTTAGCACGTTGTTACTTTTATGGTATTGGTAATGGTACACCATTACCAATACCATAAAAGTAACATATAATAATAAAATGAAGATGTAAATGTTTATTGCTTACTGTAGAAATTGTTTCCATAAAAATAGATGTGGCTACAAAGGCAATAACCGAGTTGGTTAAGAACCAAAGTCTGTACTAGGACCAGACGTGAAAAAAAATATTTATCTTTAGCAAGGGTTATTAAATACGGCGTACCCCAGGGTAGTGTGCTCGGTCCACTCTTGTTTCTGTTATATATAAATGATTTACCTCGTCATACCCAACAACCTATGGTTCTCTTTGCTGATGATAGCACCGCTTTAGTTAAATGTAGTAATATAGCAACATAATATGAGGACGATGTAAACAACACATTAAAGGAGATAATACAATGGCTTGATAGTAATAATTTAATTAAAAAATTTAAATAAATTATATCTAGCAATATCCCGCGAAACAATTATAACCACAACCTGCAAGCAGATGAGTGAGTGTACGCATAAGCATGCGTTTAATGCACCTCCCTCCTCCCACACTGCCTATGCGTACACTCGCAAGCAAAAAACGTGAAAACACCACCACCACACAAGCATTAATGTTAACACGATCATATTCTATTCTATTCTATTCTATTCTATTCTATTCTATTCTATTCTATTCTATTCTATTCTATTCTATTCTATTCTATTCTATTCTATTCTATTCTATTCTATTCTATTCTATTCTATTCTATTCTATTCTATTCTATTCTATTCTATTCTATTCTATTCTATTCTATTCTATTCTATTCTATTCTATTCTATTCTATTCTATTCTATTCTATTCTATTCTATTCTATTCTATTCTATTCTATTCTATTCTATTCTATTCTATTCTATTCTATTCTATTCTATTCTATTCTATTCTATTCTATTCTATTCTATTCTATTCTATTCTATTCTATTCTATTCTATTCTATTCTATTCTATTCTATTCTATTCTATTCTATTCTATTCCAAAATATCGACAAAGTTACTGCCCGAATCATTTCCAAATAAATTTATTTGCTTTAAATATTTAACACCACAAAAGAAATAACTGCATCGACTGCAGTGGTTGAATTTATTGACACGTTTGTGTGCGTTTTAGGACGATTCAAAGGTGCAATGAGACTTGAACTTTGGATTAATACAATAGAGTTCAAAATCGAACACGAGTGTCAATTTGTGTCAATTAATTTGACATTGAGAATTTTTTCTGGCCATATCAACAATTTGGATTTTTAATTAATAACTTAGGAGTAAAAATATAGTTTAGCGAATAGTTTTATTGTGAAAAAATGTGACAACATTGTTCTATATTTGAAATTATTAAAAAAATAACATTATGCCAAATACTAATTTTATAAGTCTTATAAATTTAAACACATTTGACTCGACATTTGTGTTAAATTGTCTACGTATTTTTTCTTCGGACGAGTTTCTTCGATTTATGTAGGCGAAAAATAGATCATACTTATTGCAATAGTTCAACGGATACGATTAATAAAATGTCAGGTGGGTGAGGACACACAGCTATCGACTGCATCGCGACTGTATCGATGCAAATACGCGACAGTATCGCGACTGCGTCGCTACAAAAAATTGCAATGGGCGCGCGACCAGTGTTTCATTTTAGCACAAAATAGATTATATAAATCTTGGTGAGATTTTGAATAGGTATTGAGACAACTTTGGTATTTGATATAATGGAAAATGAAACAGCGTTCCAAGTTCTGACAAAACGTATAAGAACCGAAAACTCACTCAAACGTAACATGCGTCAAATACAATCCCCGAGATGGATTGATTATCAGAACTTTTTCTGTAAGCAAATAATGAATTAGTTGGATACAAAATAATATTACCCTATAGTATAATAGTTCATAAATATTATATGTCTGTAGCGCTGTAGTAGGTCACGGGTTCGAATCCCGCTGAATGAAAAATAAAAGCTACAAAATGATTTATGGTTTATATATTGAGGCGAATATAGTGTAAAGAGAATGACGCGTAGAGCATATTTTGTTTTGTCATCTCATATAAATTACTTAGTATATCTACTTTGTGGTATAACTTAAAAAAAAATCAAAGGTTCTAAAATGACTACAACGATTGAATCTTATTATGCTGGGGGGGGCTCTCTGGCTCCTAGTCTATACACACGAACGCACTGTTCTCGTTGTCCTAATTCCTGACCAGGGATGAAACTTATCTGTTTTGTGACTTTTCTCAATAATCGTGATTTGTTGGGTTATGGTAAGTAATTTATATAAGGTAGACAAAACAAAAAATGCTTCTTTTTTTATTCCTTCTCTTCACACTATATTCAGCTTGATATATAAACCATGGATCAGCCTGTATGTAAATAGTGATAATGTTATAAGGGTAAACTTTATACGAGAATTTACACTAGTTTCGACTAGATTACCTATATATTGGTCAGTTGTTTTATATGCTTCGAATAATAACACCCTTTCTAGATGTTTTTGTTTCATATTTAGTTTAATATCTTATATATAAAAAATAATCGTTGTTCGTTAGTCTCGCTAAAACTCGATAATGGCTGAACCGATTCTTGGTCTTTGGTCTTCCCTGGACTTCCACGAATATTCGTGGAAGTCCAGGGAAGGTTTAAACGGTTTGTATGCTCAACGAAGTGGGCACCGGTCAGCTAATATTATGATACAATTATGGTCTCGCACTACCTATATTATTATTATATATCTCAAAACTGACGCACTGCTAAAGCTAAGGAGCTTGCTATTAGCTTGCTACATCTTAATATATATATTTCTTGTGTGCGTGTGTATGTGACTGAACTCCTCCTAAACGACTGGACCAATTTTGATGAAATTTTTTGTGTGTGTTCGTGGAGATTCGAGAATGGTTTAGATTTACAATTGGAACCGATAGGTGGCGCTGCAGTCAGTATGTCAAGCAATTAATTAATAAGGCAATACGAAGTTTGCCGGGACAGCTAGTATTATATAGTTTTGTAAATCTTTTGCCCTATGAGCATACCGACATTGTATGCTCAGACAAATTGTTTGTGATTAAGAGTAAGGATAACAAGATCGTAAACTAAAAATACCAATTGCAAACAAGATCATTGATTTATTAACTACATTGCTTGTTTGTTTTCTCTAAATTTAGACGAAATCGTGCACCTGGAATCTCATATAAACTGCAAACGGCGGGAAAATCTTTCTGACGTCATCGCGTAAACTTTATAGTAACGTTTTAACTTTTAGTTTAAGCTCCCACACTGATTTTAGTGTCAATTACCAGTTACGTTAAAACCGGGCCAGCTATGCAGTATGCCCAAGTGTGTGTGCAACACACAATGACACTCTCTCTTCCTTTTAGACACAGTTTTTGACTCTACTGAAAAGTTTTAGTTTTATAGATACGAGGTTCTGAAAGTAAAGCGACGTTATACTACAGAATATATTATATTATTTTAAGCAAATTAGGTATTTAAGCCAAGAGAAGGCTAAAATTTTAGGTAGGTAATGAATTACATACGCGCACGGTTCTGTACAGGCCGCGCATTATGAATAGAATATAAGTAGTTTACATGGAATTTAAGCTGGATAAAATTAAGCTCACACAATAATATAATCATTTTTAAAACGAGGATCTAATACTAATACAATGCCGTGGAGTCCATATAACTTTATTCCTATAGATTTCACTTACCTCTCATATTTTGTAGACCCCATCCGTATTTCTACCTATTACATCCTAAAGCTTCCATCTATACCCAGCTTTTGCCTATATCTATACTAATATTATTATATATAGAGTTTGTTTGTTTGAACGCGCTAATCTCAAGAACTACTTGTCCGATTTGAAAAATTCTTTTTTTGTTCGATAGTCTATTTATAGAGGAAGGCTTTAGGCTATATGACATTACGCTGCGACCAATAGCAGCGAAGCGTCAGTGAAAAATGTTGCAAAAACTGGGAGACTTTCGTTACGTGCGCTGCGTAAACGGTTTAAGTTAAGTTAAGCACGCGAACGAAGTCGCGGGCACAGCTAGTTTTTAACAAAGTTATTAAAAATATATCGTCCCCGTAGAACCATTACTCACCGGATAGCAAAATGGTCAAAATTGAGTTAAGAATGCCATTGATATTATGATCGAAACAGATGTATATGTAAGGATTTTTACGACCTCCGTAGCGCAGTGGTGCAGTGGGTTGGTGCTCGATTAAGAGGTTGCGGGTTCAATCCCGCCGAGGAATTAAAATGTTTTCAATATTCCTGGGTCATGAATGTGAATTAAATTTGTGTATTAATATAATAAAAATCTTAAATTTGTGTATAGTATAAAAGTATTAAATATATTATATTGCCTGGTCTGTAACACAAGTTCTACGGATACTTAGCACAGGGCCAGATTGACGTGGTGTGAAGCGTCTATAGATATTTATTATATTATTACATCCTAGAGCCTTCATCTGTACCCAGCCTTTGCCACTGCTGATTACGTTCATTGAATATTTTTAGTACCATAATATTTTGCATGATAACAATCTAATATAATAAAGCTATTTCTTCAACGTTAACAATAATAATATTACTATGGATGTTATTCTTACCATTTCAATAGGGGCCCATTATTTCGTGCAACAGCTGTGTAAATATGTGTTTCTTCTTTGTCTGGTTACAACTGAGACTTATCACCGATTTCACCAAACTTAAGCTAAACCCAGATTCGATCACTGTTTTTATAACGGTACATATTATACAAAGTGTAAAATAAATGAATGATAACACATACACACCCTAAAATATAATACTTTAGGGTAGTGTATGTGCCTCCTATGTTGTGAAAGTAATAGCGATGAAAAACTTTCATGTTTGTATGAGAAATGCCACAACATCATACATTTTCCCATACAATAATTTAAAAAAGTACCTCTTTCAGCGCTGGTAATTTTACAGTAAACTCTATGTAAGTGACTGATACACACCCTAAAGTATTATCACTTATTTATTTTACAACTTGTATATTTAAACTGTAAACCGTAAGGTGTGTTTTAATACGTATCAAACTATAATATGTACATCTATATACTATTATAAAGCGTAAGAGTTTGTTTGTTTGTTTAAACGCACTAATCTCAGGAACTGCTGGTCTGATTTGTTTTTTGTTAGATAGTACATTTATAGAGGGAGGCTTTAGGCTATGTAACATTACGCTGCAACCAATAGGAGCGAAGCGTCAGTGAGAAATGTCAGAAAAACGGGGAAAATTTTTCACATTTGGGGACTTTCGTTGCGTATGCTGCTTATACGGTTTAAGTCACTCAAAAACCACGCGAACGAAGTCGTGGGCACAGCTAGTAAAGTATACAGGGTGTAAAAAGAGCAGTCACTATAACTTTGGGATAGGATTATAGGACTTTGACTGATTGTAGAAATGAATCAAAAAATGATCATTATTTTTTTTTGATTTTTTTTTTTTGCAATTTATTATTTTACTCGCAAGGCTGAACTGCTTGGAACAACGTTCTGCATTGAATTCTTAAATTTTATAATTTTTGCCCTAGTACGTAATGAATGTCTTACGCGTGCTATTGACCTCTCAGCGTAATCAGCTGATCGCTGTGTTGTGCTCGTTGTACATTGCCTATTGAAAATTTTTAAAACAGTGGATTAAAAGCAAATGACTAGTACCAATGGATATATCTCTTGCCTGGTTATTACCCCACGAAGTTATAGTGACTGCTCTTTTTACACCCTGTATACCGGCATTTATACCAGCTTTAACATTTTTATAATTTATTGATCTGAGTTTATCATCAAATATCTAAAACACATATAATATCTAAGGAGTATTCCTTTTATTAACGTTTAAGGTATAATATACCTAGAACGTTTAAATTACATACGTCATGTATATTTATGCCACTCATAATAATAAAATGATTATGTTGAAATATTTAGCTTTAATATGTAAGAAGTATGTAAATAACTGCTACGTGTGTGCTTAGTAAACTTATACAGCTTATTGCACACTTCATAGATTTAGAAAAAAAATGATCAATATTTTGAATAAGGTTATTAAAGAAATATATAATCGAAACAGAGGTATGTAAGAATTGTTACCTAACCATAGCTTGTGAGTGACAACAATAAAGGAATAAAAAATAAAGTATTAAATTTAGTATCAACATGAATAGCGAAGAGCAAAATATATCATCGAACTTCAACAAAAGATCATTGTTACCTAAAATATGATCGTCTACAGTAAAATATTTACGACTCTATTACGTCTGATCTATATAATATTAAGAATACTTTGAATTCAGCCGCAGTTGACACCATATAAAGATATATTCCATCAAAAACATAACTTGTAAAAATTGACAAGTCTCGCTACTTAGTTCTTCTACGGTAAAAAGTTGTGAGATGCCAATGCCAAGTAGGGGTTAGTCGCTCAGTCTAACAACATCTTATAGTGATAATAATCAATATTATTATTAATAATCTTTCATGTTTTAAATAAATAAGTAAATTGACTGGACAATTGCATGAAAACAACATAATATATCTCACTAGTAATAAATATTAAATCAGATCTCAGATCAGTGCGATCCGTGATCAACTTGGCGGATTATATCCATGACTAACATAAGTTAATTTATTATCTTTTTTTTACTCTTTTACTTTCTATCTCACTCACACTGACACTTTTACTCTAGTGGGTTCAATTTTTAACATTTGATGTTTTGTGAGATAGATACTGAAAATTGAAGACGTTAACAACTTTTATTTTTTTATCTTCTTCTCTCTTATATATAAAAATGAATTATTGTTTGTTAGTCTCCCTACAACTGGAGAACGGCTGAGACGATTCGGCTATTTTTAGTCAGTCCAGGGAAGGTTTAGAAGTTAAGAACGGTTTCTGTTTAGTGCCTTGGCATATGTTATTGTTATTAGGATCCAATTACACGCCCAATGATAAACACTTCTAGTTAATCGTATTGGCTTTATTCACGTGGATATTATATTATACAATATCTTATAAATAACTAGGTCTAGGTACAGGTTTAGCCCTAAAGGCATAGGCAAGTGGTCATAGAGGACTAATATAAATACTATATTTTAGGCATCAATGTCAGATGTCATCTTTGACATATTGTTGTTTTAAAACTAATACATAAATTACATAGCATTATGTAACAGTTTCTATGCTCAACGATGTGGGCATGGGTCAGCTAGTTGTACTATAAATATATTTGTTAAAATATATAATACATATATAAGTAGGTACGTTGGGTAGGTACTTAATATTATATTTTTAAATAAGCATGAACTGTAGGTTCTGTAGCTTAATAAGGAAACCTAAGTTAATAATAATTAATATTTTTTTCTATAATTATCTTTCCTTTGTTTTTTAGGTGTACATAACTATCTAAACAACGAAGACTTTGTTGTTTAGGTTCGTTACTAAGTGTATTTATTTACTTATATCTATAATACCATTTATATATGTCGGAGTTGAAACGTAAGGCTTGCAAAAAAAAAAAAGCCTAGCAAGTTTAGTCATATTTGCCAAGAGGCCTGTCGCCGCTTACAAAAGAGGAAGGAGAAGACGTGTGTCACCGATGAGAGCGATGACTGGGCAGAGGGGCGATGGGATGGCGGGGCTTGAGAAAAAAAAGGAGTTGACTAAATTCGCTTACGTTCAATGTCTGCTTTGCATTAAGTACTTGTAGCAATAGGTTTGATTGTTCATAATATAAACACGTTCAGCTTGGTGTTATTATTTCCTGATCCTATAAAATGACGCCCACAAAATACCTCCGCTCCGAATTATATAATATTATCCTCGTTATATTTTTTGTAACTAATTTTAATGTTATTTTTTACACATGCATGACAAATTCTCCTGTTTGTACTTCTGCACTCGTGGTTGCCTGAAAGATACTTCTACCTATTACCAAGACAACAATTGTGTTTACTGCTGCTGCTATTTTTATTACTGCTTCAGAAAGATATATTATTGTTTTTTTTTCATTAGTTGATTGTTTTCCATACATGTATATAGCATATATTGCAATCTTATTACGATACGAGCATTATCACAATAAGACGTAATCAGAAATATCACAATAAATTAATATGTATTTTAAAATTGTAACAAATTTTATAAAAATTCATTACGTTTAGCTGTTATGTACCCACTTCGTTGAGCATAGAAACAGTTTGTGGTGAACCGTTTAAATCTTCCCGGGACTACCACGATATTTTAAGACTAAAAATAGCCGAATTGGTTCAGCCATTCTCGAGTTTTAAAATAAAACTAACGAGGCTAACGAACAGCAATCCTTTTTTAAACATCTACGATTTCTGACTATTTTAAGTACTCACTGAGCTAGAGAGGTCAACCAATATTCGACTGTAATTAAATCGTTCATCATCCTAAAATACTCATTGGATTAGATTTTTATCGTGAGCCCATAAAACTTTAGTATTATTGTCTAGTTTTGGCATTACCGTATCTCTTTTAGAAGAAACAATCAAAATCATTAACTTAAATTACAGGAAAAAATTAAATGGTTTTATTATTTTGGTTGGATTAATAGATTTGTTTGGTTGAACATTTTAAACAAATATAATATTATAAGTTAATTTCATCATAATAAGTCTCAGTCAATTAATTAATTATTGGAAATATTAATATTTTGCTTGTATAACTTCCTTTTCGTTTAGCGCCCGAAGCGAAATCACACTAATAGTATAAGGGCGAGTTTCACCAAGCGATGTATCCCTCTCGTATTTCCTGTCAATGAATGAGATGGCATGGTATTTTAACATGGCGTTAACTTTAACATTGCTTGGTGAAACACGGCCCGAGTCCCGATTTCACCAACGCATGTTAGTTTTAACGACTTGTTAAAATACCATGCCTTCTCATTCATTGATAGGAATAACGAGAGGAACAACATGATATTTAACTAAGGATTAACTTAAACATGCTTTGTGAAACACGCCCTAAAGACGTTATTTTATTATAAAGTGTTTGTGTTACTTTATTTTACGCAGGCAGTAAAATCATATCCCAAAGTTATAGTGACGCTCTTTTTACACTCTGTTTATATATATTTCTTTTCTTGTTTAGGCAAAACTAGTTTCTACGGTGTTCACTGTTCATGCGTGCTGGCAATCCAAGGTAACCCTTATATATTAGAATAGAGAAAACACTGAAAGCAGTCAAACATTTATTTTTATAACAGATTTGTATTTTATTTACACATTTTACATACATTTACTAATAATACTCAGCTTATACATTTTAATGGCCAAACATTTTATATATTTTGATCATAATGAAATATATTACAATGAATTCTCACAATATCGAAAAACTAGAATTATTGTTACGTACGGACCTAAAAACTTACTGAAAGAAACGTTGTGTGCATGCAATTATTGAAGAATCTGCTTAAAGAAGTAAAGCAGACATTTTGCACATATTTTTTGTCGGGACTGTACTTTTATTTATTTTTCCACTGTCCAAATAACTTTATTATAATATCGTTATTAGATAAAAGGACAAAAGTTCAATTCGTGAAAATAGTTCGTCTTGGGACCCCTAGGAGTCTGCCTACCGTATGCGATAGAAAATGGAACGCAGACAAACTGGCGCTGGAACGCGTTACGTAACTCAGCGGTCTACCCTCTAATAGAATTCTTTTTTTATCATATTCTGACATACTATTGATATGGTTACCATATCTATCGTAACCGTATCAATAGTATGTCAGAATATTCGATCAATAAACGTTGATCTCGAAATACCATATGGTATTAAGATCAAAATTTAAAATTTTATTTTAATCCAACATCGAGGCTGCAAATTTTTTTTAATTAAAATTTGTACTAAATTAATTACACAGGATTTACATATTTATTCATTTTTTGACAGTCATTGTTTACATACGGATTATTCTTATTTGTTATGTTTCTGTCCTCTGAATTTAATTTTAGGCAGCTTTCATATGACACCGCGGCGCAGCTGCATTAATCTCCCTAGGCTTTATAATATGGAACCTTGGACATAGCGGCGCAGCGGCGGCGTGCCTGTGCCGCGGCGCGGTGGTTGCGGCACCATGTGTAAGGACCGCTGTATTAATCTCCCTGGGACATATCCGTATACATCCGGATATTAGAAATGCCCCAAAATCATAAATTTTTACATACATATTATTATATTTCATATCTTTCAATGCTGGTAATTCCACAGTAAACTCTATATACAGGACATAGACACCCTAAAGTATCATCACTCACTAATATTGTAAGTACCAGCATTACATAAGGTACTTTAAAAAAAATTGTATGTGCAAATTTATGATGTTGGAGCATTTCTCATAGAAACATGAAAGTCAAAATAAGTCTTTCAGCATCGATACTTTCATAGTAAACTCTACATAGAAGACACATACACATCCTAAAGTATAATTATTATCACTCATTTATTTTACATCTTGTATATCCTAAGGATATTAATGCAGCGGCGCCTTGGTTACGGCGCTGGTGCTGCCGCTGGGTTTCATGTGAAAACTGCCTGAACAGTATGCGGTACGGTAGTAAAAATTAGCTTTGCACATGGTAATATCTAGACTTTCCTCGAAGGGAGCTATAGCTCATTAAACGCTTACAAAATTACATTCTATTGACACTGAATCTACGATCTTATATTTAGAAATTTTTCCTACGACCTACATTTCTCTATTCTTGGATGGAAATAAAACATTCCTACAGTTGTCATGCTAGTTATATATAAGCTAGCATGCTATAGTCATATAGAAGCAAGCTGTGATATCACGCCACGTGCCGCTTGTCGTTATTATATACATTTATTAGACTGGCATTTTCATAGAAAAATAAACTAACAATAGTATTGCACCTAAAGTAAAACTATCACAAAACGAATTCAAGTATTCATATCAGCAACAACACATACTTTTATACAGCACATTATTATAATTGTAACATAAACATTTTACATTACTTTTTAGTTACACCGATTGATATCCATTTTACCATTAACACGGTGGGTCTTATTCACTATAGTATATTCGTGCTTGACCAACTTTCGTCAAAGTCGAATCGAAGCGTCATGTTTTCAACTTTATTCTTAAAATTAGTACCACTATTACCCACTATTGTAGGTGAAACGCACTGTCACAGTTGTACCACTAACACTGATATCCCCATCACTGTATCACGCTCACGCTGCATGGTTCAATTGCCGTTAGTGTACTTTAGGGGCGAGCGTACATTGGTGTCCCAGACACTATAACTCACTAACGCGGTTGGAGTGCACTATAACACGCTCTCGCTGGCTCTATTGCCTATGGTGTACTTTAGAGACGAGTGCACATTGGTATACCAGACACTATAAAGCACTATCGCAGTTGGAGCGCACTGTCACAGTTGTAACATTGACACTGGTGTCCTAATCACTATAACACGCTCGCGTTGGTTCCATTGCCGTTGGTGTACTTTAGGGGCGAGCGGACATTGGTGTCCCAGACACTATAAAGCTCTATCACGGTTGAAGCGCGCTGTCACAGTTTTAACACTGACTCTCGTGTTAAAATCATTATAACACGCTCGCGCTGGATTTAGAACCGTTGTACTTTAGAGACGAGCGGACATTGGTGTCCCAGACACTATAACGCACTATCGCGGTTGTAACGCACTCTCACAGTTGTAACATTGACACTGGTGTCCCAATCACTATAACACACTTGCGCTGGTTCCGTTGCCGTTGGTGTACTTTAGAGACGAACGGATGGAGCGTATGGTGGTGAGTCTCACCGACGCCGTCCGGTCGTTGCTGCGGAGAAGGGACGCCCGGTTACCTCCGGATTCTCTGAAAAACAGAACAGGTTTTAGTTTTTGATATACATTTAAGGTACAAAAACATGCACTCAACTGGTAATTTTTAATTACAAAATTATTCATATGCATCTAAATAGTTTTAACATGATTATCAATTACCGAGACACATAATAATCCGAATAGTTTTTTTTGGTTTTTCAGATTCACAAAAATGATGATTCATCACTGTTTTAAGCTACAGAAATAACATAAATACTAATAAAGGCAAGGTAACTATTATAATATTTAATATGTCAGTATATAAAACTTTATACGTATTCATTTAGGCATCATGGCTACGTATGGGTTCAGTAACGTTACATCGTACTTATTTGATAAGTAACAAAGAAAACAATTTCGGTACGTTCACCTAGTCTTGCTTGAGATCGTAAAAACTTGTGTTACGGTTACGATATAATGAAAATAAATATGCGAATATAATAATCTTTTAACTAAATTACGTTGTAGGATCAGATATTTTTTGGATAGTCACATACTATGTATTCCCGAGTATGATAATTAATTTTGAGCCTAAATGACTTTAGGTTGTCATACGGACTAATCGTCAAAAGTCAAAAGTAAGTCTTTCAGCGCTGGTACTTTCACAGTATACTCTACATAAGAGGCCTATACACACCCTAAAGTATTATAACTAATTTATTTACACATATATGCAAGACCTTTCTTGAATAAAAATTACATTTGAATTGAATTAAAATTTAACAGTTCATCACGCCAAGTTGGTTTAAAATTGTGTGTCGATTTTTGTGGAACTGGGGCCTTACTTTCCAAACTGATTCGATTTTGTTTCAGATTCGATCATGCCGCGTAGGTACTCCCGAATAAATGGACGTTTGTTTATTTTGATTTTTAGTCGATTGATATGGTTGGGAGTACAAAAAATTACGATCTAACGATTTTCCTTGTCTTGATTAGTTTCAACGTGAAAAACACCAAAAGCATAAGCCGTTGAGATTGAACTGATTTGATTCTAACTTCCTGTACCAATCCAATATAATCGATATATTTTGTTTGTTTGAAATTTTGTGAGGGAAAGTAAGAAAGAGTTTCTTCTATAGTTAGTTAATTGTAATCTAAATGTATATTGTGTTGCTAATTACTTAGTTAATAATAATTTATTACTATGTTTTAATTAAACTTAGATATAAGTTAATTAATGTAATTGGGGTCACCCGTTTAAATTAAGTATAGAATAATAAATAAATAAATAGTTTCCTAGAGTAGCACATGACAGCAATAGAATCGGATGTGTCTTGGATCGGAAATTAGATTCAGGAGTAAGCCCCCAGTTTGTAATTTCAAGTTAATCCGGAATACATGATGTAAAATAATCAAGTCGTACGATAAACACGCCATGTTTGTTGAGAGCAACTTGAGTTTGTTGACGATCGTGGCGTTATTAACGAGATTAAACAGTGTGCGGTGTTAAACTATGTAAGTCGTCTTTAAATCTTCCGAATACATATTAATCGGACAACTTTTGAATTAAAGCTGATAATTACGATGCATATTCGTAGCTGATCTTGGATGGATGTGAAAGCAGATAAGACATGAAAAGATTCATCGAATATTTCAGACAGATCAGGTGCAGAATCAACTTTTAGGCTGCGTTTCCACTGACATGGAGCGGGACGGAGAGGAGCTTGCGGTGTCCGAATCGACCAATCACTTATGCTCGAAATCTCACGCTCCGCGTCAGTGGAAACGCAGCCTTAGTGCCCATTCGACGCATTAATCATTTTATTTAAATGCTGATAGCAAGCCCTAACTAAACTTCAAAACAACATTATTTTCAACGCGGGAATTGTGCTCACCACCTCCCGTCCTCCACTGTCAAGAGCCAATCCACTAGACCACTAATCACTAGACCACTAATACATTGAAAGCATAGAACATCAAAATGTTGCGTGATCGTAATCTGAAATTCCTGCCCTATTGTCTGATGCGTGGTCAGAAGAAATTTTATTCCATAGTTTACGTTCTTCCGAGTTCCTTATTAAATACTTTATCTTTGATCCTTTTTTACCCGGCTTAGAAGAATTTGTTCATTTATAATGAAATATTATTATCTAAACTTATACGTGTGTGTATAGATATAGTATATGCTGTAGTAACTATTCTCATGATATTTTGAGGGAGCCATATAACCGACAGAGGACGCTTAGTTTCAGTTATAATTAACTGAAACGACTACGAGTAATTGAACTTTAATTTCAATACACATTTCAACACTTCATAAACATTTTTTAAATGTCAATTTGGTCTAGGATAGCAATAACCAATTTAATAATGATTATGCTCTATCACATAGTAGGTACCTACATCAGTCATTAAAAATAACGTATTATAGGACGTTACTGAATATTACAGTTTCATCAAGTCAAGAAAAACACTCTCGAGTCAAGAGTCAAGACTCAGGAATATTTGTATGGAAATTACAAGGCGACAATTTTCTGAAAATGAGAAATCTCTTCCGCTGTAATAAAGCCCTTCCTGACAACTCCTTTGATTTAAGCCCACATTCTATATTAGACTTAATACGAATTTCTACATCAAAATTCTTTTTGAGCTTTCGACGCATTCGTATACTCGTAATACCACGCCAATGTATCTGTATTAATATTCTTTGAAGAGGATTTTATGATCTTTGTTTTATGCTTTACGTAATTCTGAAGGTATTGAAATGAAAATGATATATTATGTCTCAACTAATATTAATATAAATTATATTCGATTATTCTTTCCGTCCTAACCTACGGTGCTCAAACTTGGCCACTGACCGAAGCACAAAAGTTCCGGCTCGGGGTCTGCCAAAGAGCGATGGAGCGCAGCATACTAGGAATAAAACTAGCTGACAAAGTACGAAACATCACGCTGCGTTCCAAAACAGGCATCACAGATGTAGAAATAAAGGGAGCTAAGTTAAAATGGGACTGGGCAGGACACATAAGTCGCATGTACTCCGAGGCTTTGATCATTTGTTTTATTAATTGAGGATCTTAAAGTTATTAACGCCGCATACTGTATTTTTTTAAGTTTTCCTTTACACGAAATACTTTTTGAGAAATTGAAATGAAAGTCGAAATGAACTTATCTTGTCAACAGCGACTGTGATTTCATTTTAGATATGATTTTCTCTTTTATATTCTGTGAACACGCTAATTCTATTGTAAAAGTTTACAGAGCTGTATATTATATTTGTTAATCTTAAAGTACCTAATTATGAGTCAGGTTTCTTCTTTTGTTAATATCAACTTTTTCGTAGAATTTAAGATAATATCATTATTGTATATTAATTGAGGCAGTATTCCACTATGCCCCAGAGTTTATAATTATTCAGCTACAGGTTCGGGCTTACAAAGACAAACAGTATCCCTTCGTATTATAGTCCTCCTGCCAAAGCAGCGCCAAAGTACTTGCCTCTAGCTCACGTCAAACAAAGAGTGATTTGAGTTGTCGACTGCCAAAATTTTTCACATTAGCTGATCCCATCCTACTACGTAGATATTGTAACCTTGCTCTTATATCGGTTGTAATATAATAGGAAATCAACCCATGAATTTATGCCTGCCAAGTATTCACTGCCATTGCACGCGATATTCATACACATCACATAAACGCTGTGCTTTATCAGGGTTTTTTGTCGTGTACATTAAAAGTCATTGTCACCTGCTATGTACAGAGGGTTATAAGAGGTGACACTTGAGGTGCATAGCAGGTGTCACCTATCTATGGGCTACGACAATCGTTACGAACTCCCCGATTCCTATATTTTTCTTACAATTTAAAAAGCCTATTGGATAATTTTATAACATCCTATATATATAAATGAATTTCTGTTTGTTAGTCTCGCTAAAACTCGAGAACGACTGAACCGAATGCGCTATTTTTAGTCTTTAAATATTCGTGGAAGTCCCGAGAAGGTTTAAACGGTTTGTATGCTCAACAAAGTAGGCACGGGTCAGCTAGTCTTCTCTTATCTCATAAATATAAAAAATGAATCGATGTTCGTTAGTCTCGCTAAAACTAGAGAACGATTCGGCTATTTTTAGTCTACGAATATTTTATATTCGTGAAAGGCCAGGGAAAGTATAAACGGTTTGTATGCTCAACGAAGTGGGCACGGGTCAGCTAGTTTTTTTATTAAATTTAGAACTCAATCCTAACAACTAATGTTCGTAGGGCCGGCTTCTTAAACACTATCAATGATCAACTAACATGGCATTCAAATTAACATTGAACACTGATCGGTGGAAAATTTAGCAGAGAGAAAGGAAGGGACAAATGTAATTATAAAATATATCTAACCAGCTCGTAATGTACTAAAATTTCCTTTTAAAATAAAATTTAAATATTATTTTAGAATTCAGCTGTAGGGACAGAAATTGGGTACTTGACTGTACCGTACATAAGTACCCAATTGTAGTAAGATTTCAGAAAGCATAAAGTAGATATTATTTAAAGGCTTAGAACAACCTAGGGCAATATAAATTTATATTTATAGATTTAAAAACATAATAATATTTTATTGACGTCTTGCATTTTCAAATTTTTTTTATCTATACTTATAATAAAACTGTAGAGAGGTCAATTCTGTACATTGAATATTTTTTCAAAATACATATTGGAGGATGATTGGCGATCGATGCTGATGCCAAAAATGCAATTAGTAAAATTTTTGTCTGTCTGTCTGTCTGTCTGTCTGTCTGTCTGTATGTGCGCGATGGGAACAAAAACTACTGAAGGGATTTTAACCAAACTTGGTACGATTGTAGCCCATATTCCTGGGCAGGTTATAGGCTATATAACATAACGCTACGATACATAGGAGCCGAGCAGTGACGATAAATTGGAAGCAAGTCGGAGGAATTTCGCGCGCGCGGGCTGCGGAGTGCGGACGAACGGTTCATGCGGGGGGCGCGGGGGGATCGCTTACACAGTGACGCGAAGCAATAGAATGTGGCACTAAAGTAGATTAGAACTTGAAATAAGTACCTAACTAACAGATTTTTTTTTCTGAGAAGAGTGTTTCCACAGTGTCATAATAATATAAAAATTGTATTTTTGAACTTGCTTCACAAATTGAAATAAATTATCATTTATTGTATAAATCAACTTAATTAACTGTATTATTAAAAGAAAGCCTTTCGCGATAATCTAAAAAAACGGGCAATTAAGCGGTTTTTGGTAAACTATTTATACCATCACGGTATTAATCCTTATCATTTTTAATACGTTAGTTGGCTTAAGCATTTCATGAAGACTATATTTGCCCTTTATACCTAGCAAGTATAATTAATAGTTTAGGAGATAATATAGCAAAATTAAAATCGTTTCGCCGTGATTCGACCGCCGCATCGCGGCGCCGCGCGATACAGGCTGATGCGTGACGTCTTACATCCGAGTCGGGGTGTAGTGTAGGTATCAGATGCTGGTAGGTAGGAATTTTGGCGAAGGTCAACCAAAGGAACTCCACCCCACTGCTGGGTAAAAAATACTATTAAAATGTGCTAACAGGCAGTACCGGTAGTATGAATTTAACCACGCACAGCCGCTAACTGTGCCCCCAGTAATAATCGTGTTAAAAGTACGGCGTATGGCGTATAGATGTCGGTTTGATTTGAAGATATATGACAATAAAAAAAATACTGGACGTTTGTATGAAGCGCGGCGGAAACCGCGCTGCTTCAAACATTCAAATTTATTCTTTTTTTATTTTATATTTTGTTTAAAACAAAATTTCATTTATTTATATTATTATTATTATACTTAGGGTAGGTTATAAAAAACGCTACTAAAGCCGATCGGCGCGGCGCGCCGAGCTGGGGCCTAACTTTCCAAACTGATTCGATTTTAATTCAGATTCGATCGTGCCGCATACTCCCGAAGAAATTGACGTTTGTTTATTTTTATTCTCTGTCGATTGATATGGTCTGGTGTACAAAAAGTTACGTTCTAACGGTTTTCTTAATCCTAATTAATTTCAAAGTAATCTACCAAATAAAACACCAAAAACCGTTAAGATCGAACTGATTCGATTCTCAGTTGTGTCGAGAGTAAGCCTGCTAGATCCTCGGCGGGGCGTGCCGCTGCGCCCATGTCCAGTTCCGTTTTAAAGACCTTAGTAATTGCAATATAAGTTTAAATTTAATAATACTTCAAAACATTAATGACAAAAACGGTAATAAGTTGAAAAAATTTAAAATATTTTTATGGTTTCGCAATTTATCCTATGTCGTTTAAATTTGATATGAAGCAACATTTTCATAGTGCATTAAGATGTTGCTTCATATCAAATTTCTATTCCCGGGAAGTACCCTTTAGGTTTTGGTTCCCTTTGGCGTGTCGAAAATTGCGAAAATTAGCGATATAAACGGCTGAATCTTTGGGTAGATGTGGCCAAGATGCCTGTTTCTTTTCACAGCCAGAAGGGACAGTAGAGCTGAGTTTTTAATATGATTTTTAGCTTGATACCTACACGTGTTAAAGTTTTGACACCCAGACAGACAGACGGACATAGAAGTTAAATACTTTACTAAATTAACGTGAAAAATTGTCTGGGTCTATACGGTGCATTCGAATAATATTATCCTAACTTCGAATACCTTTAATATGATTTTTAGCTTGATACCTACACGTGTTAAAGTTTTGACACCCAGACAGACAGACGGACATCGAAGTTAAATACTTTACTAAATTAACGTGAAAAATTGTCTGGGTCTATACAGTGCATTCGAATAATATTATCCTAACTTCGAATACCTTTGCTGACTTCTACATATTGTTCGAAGGCCTACTTCTTTTGCCGAGCTCCGAAAGGATAGTAATATATTATTATTATACCCTGCATACCAAGAGGCTTGCCGGGTACGTGACTTGCTGGATCGGGATCAACACTGGGATGCACTGGGAAGTACCTATTAGCGAAAGTTCTCAGCGGTTGCGCCAATAAACTAAAAATATATTTAAAAATACTAAAGTGCCCTAAATCACTGTTCCACGCGTACGAAGTCGTGGGCACAGCTAGTAAATAATAAATCTTATTTGTCGTTTGAAATATGAGCCTCATGTCTAAGATTCCAGGATTTATTCGTAAAGATTCACATTTTTTTTCTATATTTATAATATGTAAAAGATTTATTTCTTTGATTCAAATGTTTTGAGATATACGTTAATAATATGTATCGCTGATAAGGTTGATTGGTGGATTGTGACATGGTATTTTGTCACGATGTCTTGTAGGTGCATTATACAAAAATAATTATTAGTGTGTTAAATTACATTCAAATAAATTAAAAAGGGGAATGCCAGTTTTAGACCCAGTAATGCACACATATGTATCTATCATAATTATGATAATAGTATCAGAATTTATAGTAGTCCTTAGTCGGCAATTTTTTCATAAAAATATTGGAAATACTTTTTTGTCATTTAGGACCAGATGTTGCCTTTACAAAAACTATTTTATCGGGCCGTTTATATATTGTGTTTCCGTTTATGCCAGTTTGCAAGTCTTCTGAACGTTAAATCATTTAATATAAGGTCGTTGTATTTTTTAGAAGCAAGACTATTAATAGATGTAAATCTCATTTAGGAGGTTTGATGACCACAAGAATCACAACCCCTGTTTAGTATCGTAGCAAACTGAGCTTTATCGACTACAACGTAAAGGTTATTAACAACGACCATTCCGTGCGATTGTCATTAAGTACATATTTGCGTGTCTTGTCTAATTGGGCCCTCAGATAAAAGTGATGTTTTTAAATGAAAGTAACGATTCACTTATATCCGTTGATAATATTAACAAAAATTATCGAGTAACTTCGGACTTATTAATATAAGTTCCACACTCGATAAATGAATTTTATCATGATTCAATAACTTTTTACATATTTTTTTTTTTTTATTATTATCATTTTCTTATTTAATAAATCGGGACAAAGGAAGATGGATACCCTGATTTTCAGCAACATCAGGTGAGTTACGTTACTATTTTTTTTAAATTAACTATCCTCATCCAGAACTTTTTTTTTAAATATTTTAACGCATCAGTCAGTATTGAGAGAACGTTGTAATTAATTGATGCCTCGCGATTGATGATTTATTTTATTTTATTTATTTATTATTTTATAGTTAATTAAAACGGTGACAATGGGTGCAATTAAAACATAGTAACAAATTATAAACTAAGTAATTAGCACCACAATATACTTTTAAATTACAATTAACTAAATATAGAAGAAACTGTTTCGTACTTGATGAATGATAATTATCAAATAATTGATAATACATCCAGAAACGATCGGGTGCGGCAAACCCGGCAGGTAAATGCGAATCGCTTTATGCATTTAGGTAGCCCTATTCACCGGTATCACGTGGAATTGAAGGTTTCCAGGAAATGGTTATAGCGTCAGCTATATCCAGACATCTTTGTTTAAAACATAATCTACCTAGGGCTTACATATTTAGGACTTGAAGTGTTTTATAATTTAAAATACTATTTTCTTAAATAATATTTTTGAATTGTCATTGTTTTTTCTGATAAACTTTGGTTACTTTTAAGTATGTTTGCCATTTAGCACAGAGACAGAATTTAAAGCTAATGTTTTATTAAAAATAAGCAAAGGTTTCACTGGATGTAGTATCTACTTTGTCGTCCTTATGTTTTTATAAATAATATATTATTACCCATAGAAGTGTTATTATTATTTAAATACAGAATAATAATTTCCAAGAAATTGATATCACAAGTTATTACAATTTTTTTTATTATTTATTATTTTCAGCCCTTATGAAAATGCAAATATATTAAAGCAGTGAGCTTACAAATAAACTAGAAAACACTATTTAAGTCTAAAAAAATAATATTAAATTCATACCTACCTAATTAGCAAAGTAAAAAAGGGATGCCTTATTATAGAATCATCTTAACATCTAACATAGGTAATACATTGTACCTTCTAACACCACATAGTATAGTCTTGTTAATTTTTATATTTTTGACAGCCGCACTCGTTAAATTATTGTACCCTTCAAACTTTCTACATAATACAGGATGGCAATTTTTTTATTGTTAATAAACGATTATGTATTTTGCCATATGTAACAAATTTAATATTATTAAATCACTTTGCTGATCTAGTATAGCTAATATTTAAGTTAAATGATATCAATACGAGGGATAGGAAAATAATTTATAGGTAATCGTATTTCTATTATGGAGTCAAGTGACAAGGATGTGGATGTCGGTCAAGAGTTTCCGCACGGATAGTCCAGATTAAGAGGAATTCGAGGAGCGGGTGGAAAGGATCGACCAAGTAAATATACATTAAATCCATCCACCCATAAAACGACAGATAGTCCGAATATCGCCGCGAGTATAAGGCTCGTCTTATACTGGCACAGTCGAAGCGTTGCGTTTTTTCGTGTTTATCCGCAATACATATTTATATTTATTTTATAATCATTAAAATCGCGATGCTTTGACTCTGTGCTAGTGTGAGTTGAGCCTAAGGACTGATACGATTTTGATTCTGATTCGATCGTGCCGTGTACACCCGAATAAATTGACGTTTGTTTATTTTGATTCTCAGTTAATTGATATGGTCGGGAGTACTAAAAGTTACGATCTAACGATTTTCTTTAGCCTGGTTGTTTTCAAAGTAATACACCAAATAAAATATCAAAAGCCGTTGAGATCGAACTGATTCGATTCTTGATTGTGTCGTCGGGCCTCGGGAGTAACTGGATGAAGAACTGCGATTCGTCCCATCGTATATCTACATATATAAGTTCATCGCATATTTCTTTGAATCCAAAATAATTTGTGTTTCTCCTTGCATCTTCACACATTTTTAAACGAATTTAACATTATCTTGACATAGCTAAAATAAGATGTACACAAACTAAATATATATAAGTAAATAATAATATCATTATGTAATTAAAATAATAATATATTTTGTAAATTACAAATAAAATTTACTGACTTTTGCACGCCATCTAGATGGCAGAATGTACAGGAACCGTATTTAAAATGTTTAACATCCATGTACCACCTACATTCTTGCAATAAATATATTTCATTTCATTCATTAAATATATTTCATTTCATGAAACGCCATGTTCAACCCTAGCTCATTATTTTTTAATTTAAACTTTTTTCGGATTTACTTTATTTTTTTAGATGTTGTTAACAATTGTTTGATGAATAGTTGTGTGTGTGTGTGTTGTTGTTATTCATTATCTTGCTATCTAAGCATTATTTAAAAATATATAATTTTAGCATCTCGCAGAGCTTAACTATATTATAAACTATAAGTGTCTCAAATTTCGCAATCCTCTGTTCTTAAAATTCTTGTAAAACTTGTCCTCACTTTTTTGCCTCATATATTAATATAATATAGATAATAATATATAATATCAGTACTCAATCATGTTCAGTAAGATAGAATCCTTCGAAGATTGATCGTCTAAAGCTGGGATTATATGATCCAGAATTTAGAAATTCGGAGAAAATTCAGAGCACTGAGTGAGTATACAAAATTTGGGCTAAAACAAAAAGTTTACTTAAATTTTTGTAAAAAACTAGAACAAAAATAAAAATAAGTTAACTACTACAGGTTTAGTAAAAACATAATTAAAATCAAATAGCTTTCTTCTGAATGAAGTTTATAAAAAAAAAACTCTGTTTTTTTTTATTTTAATGTACTGTTCGGCCTACAGTGTAGACCAAGCAGAAACATTGGAATGTTCCGTAAAGTAAAGTAACCGATTTTCAATTTTATGCTGGTGGTGCTTATGCTTTTCATACAATTACTAACTGACCCGTGCCTACTTCGTTGAGCATACAAACCGTTCAAACCTTCCCTGGACTTCCACGAATATTTTAAGATTAAAAATGGCCGAATCGAATATTTAATATTTGGATTATTCATATTAGTTTCATAGAGACAACAAAATATAGAAAAAATCGATTTACTCGAAAGTAACGTAGAAGCAAGTGCGTTGTTTATGATAAGGACGGCAGAATTGCTATCAGTATGTTGTATTTTTCACCTTCAAACCGATTACCACTCAAGGGTTAATTGTAATAGTTTTATTATCGTCGATACCAATAGAACCAATGAACTAATTCGTACAAAAATGTATCGCAGCGTCGCGGTTTTGAGCGCTACGAATTTTGAGTGTGACGATTATCGGTTTTATGTGCTAGCTCCAGTGGAATGGGCAAAAGGAAAAAGATGGTAAATATTGATTTTTTATATACTGTTTACTGTATTTATTGAAATTCTAATAGTTGACTTGAATTGATATTTAGATTTCCAGTTCTCGCAAATTGAACTTTACTTACATTATACCTAAGCTTACGTTTGATATTTTTGTCTGATATTTTCATGACATAAATTTCGGGAATACTCATATGATTTGTATATTTATTCAAGTATCAAGTTGTATGTATGTATTGTAATTTCATTTTATTCGATATAAAATATTTCTTATTTTTCTAGTCGGAATAATATTATTACTCGTCATTGGTTATTTTGTAGACATCTACAAGAATAATTATATTATCGTCTATAATATTTATGGTGTTGATCATGCAATAGATATTAACGCTTATTTTAGGTACAAATATTATCTTCAAAATAGAAAACGATACTTATTAATTTATTATATATTTTTTGAACGTCTATTTAAAAAAAATATTGTAATTGTTCTACAAATAACCTGTGATTATAATATACAGTAGTATACTAATTGATGGATAAATAATAGCGCGTAGATGGTCCAAAATCTAGAAGTACAGGGTTTGTTAATTAATATGATAAGTATAACATAGTTACGGAATATTTAGGTCCAACAGCCGGTTTCTGAAAGGCTAATCAAGTGAAAAAAAATATATGTTGTAGTAATACTATGATTACAAATTAGTGACATATCGTCAGCAAATAATGATATACCAACTTTTTATACGTAAGGCATTGTAAGGTTTACCTTTATAAATCAGAAAAAGAAAGGGGCTTAAAATCCCCTTGTGGGAACCCTATCTCTGTTTTGGTGTCTGTGGATATATTTTATTTATAAGAAATCTGTAAAGTCTATTTTTATATGACTTTTAGAGGGTGAGTATTAATTAGGTCCGTCACTCCACTGTACTTATTGAGTATGTAATAATACATTTTGATTTGGGTTACTTTAACCTCGCATTTATAATTCAAGCCTTATTGAACGCGTGAATGAATTAAAATTAAAAATGTTCTGTAAGGAAAACTTTGTAAAAGAATCCCTTTATAAGAAAAGAGCCATCAAGTAATAAAATGTATTTTATAAAATAATATAATTTTATGGTTTCCAGTGACGAATCAAAGCCGTGTCGTTGAAAGAAACATTCTCAGAATATTCCTACAGACGCTGGACTTCGCTCTGATTTAACGAACTGGTAAAAGTTAAACTAGTGAAAATGAATTTTAAACTATTTTTTTGTTATTCTGTTTGTACGGTTCATACTACGAAATACTTAAATTATAGCAACATTTCTTAAAGTAAGATAAGGAATTTCAAACAAACAACTTGTTAACAAGCCATGAGAAAGTAATAACTACTTTTTACTGAAAAGACGTCTAGCGTTTTTGCTCAGCGTACGTGAATGTTATTCTTTATGTCAATGCAATAAAGTTCAAAACAAATTAACGTAGCGCAAATCCACTTATTGCATATGAAAAAGCCTTGGATACTGATGATTTTATCGCTTACCCGAAATCCCTTACCAATATAACATTATAACGGTTCACCGTGATTATTTCATATTATCTATGGGTCAAGAGTAGAGGGTGTAATCCCATTTGAATTGCACAGACCTCAGTATATTGTGATGAGAGTAATATTGATCCTGATAATGAAATTGTTTCTATTCTAAATAAATGATTCTTTGATAGAAATACAATAATATATTTTCGTGATTGGAATTTTGTCAAAAAATAACTTCACAACTTATTTTGGACGGGTTTTGTTTCTAATAGGTAGAGCAAGTCTTAAAAAAAACGATTCTAAAGTGTCCATTATTACGCTATATCGCCAAACTCACTTAAAAATCTTACACACAAGAGATAAAGAAAATTTCACGCTTAACTACACTTTCGTTTTTACGCAATAAGAATTTTATTTAGATTTCAATGCCTTTAGTAACACAATAACCTGTGTATCATCTGCTAATATTCCTCATTCAAAATTCATGATATCTATCCCAACAGGTAATTTTTGAAATTAAAATTGTAATGATTCTGAGACGACGACAAAACTCACCTGTCGCTGTGTCGTGAGCGTTTTCGCTTCGGCCACAAGTGTAATGAACCTTATATCACCGGGTTGACCAGATTTTTCGACACGACGAAGTAATTATTAGACAAAACTCTCACCTGTCGCTGTGTCGTGAGCGTTTTTGATTCGGCCATAAGCAGGTTAAGCAGATTGTTCGACATGTCGAAGTAATTATTAAACAAAACTCTCACCTGTCGCTGTGTCGTGAACGTTTCCGCTTTGGCCACAAGTGGAATGCACTGTATATCAACGGGTTGACCAGATTGTTTGACATGTCAAAATAATTATTAGCCAAACTCTCACCTATCGCTGTGTCGTAAGCGTTTTTGATTCGGCCATAACCGGGTTCAGCAGATTGTTCGAATGTCGAAGTAATTATTATTAGACAAAACTCTCACCTGTCGCTGTGTCGTGAGCGTTTTTGATTCGGCCATAACCGGGTTAAGCAGATTGTTCGACATGTCGAAGTAATTATTAGACAAAACTCTCACCTGTCGCTGTGTCGTGAACGTTTTTGATTCGGCCATAACCGGGTTAAGCAGATTGTTCGACACGTCGAAGTAATTATTAGACAAAACTCTCACCTGTCGCTGTGTCGTGAGCGTTTTTGATTCGGCCATAACCGGGTTAAGCAGATTGTTCGACACGTCGAAGTAATTATTAGACAAAAAGACTCACCTGTCGCTATGTCGTGAGCGTTTTTGATTCGGCCATAACCGGGTTAAGCAAATTGTTCGACATGTCGAAGTAATTATTAGACAAAACTCTCACCTGTCGCTGTGTCGAGAGCGTTTCCGCTTTGGCCACAAGTGGAAAGCACCGTATATCACCGGGTTGACCAAACTGTTCGACATTCCGAAGAAAAAAATTCCCGAGAGTAGATCTTCAGTGACCTGTAAACAATTCTGATCTGTTTTATTATATTTTTTACAAGTTTTTAAATTTATTTTACACAATATTATATTGATATATATTATTATGTGTATTAAATTTATGTACGTATATTGTAATAAAAATCTTATATAGTTTAAAATATTAAATATTTATTATTTTTGTTGCCTGGTACCTACTTGTAACACAATGTTCTTCGGATACTTAAGTAGTATGAAGCGTCCATATTTATTATTATTATAATCATGCACTTAAATGGGTACCAAATATTGTGTATTTTATTTTGAATTAGAGATGCGTTTCAAATTATTCTAGAAAATTATTCTTGAAACACTTTAGGGAGACATTTTAATTTAAACTATTGCAATATTTTAAATTTAAGTTTATACTTTATTTTGAATTAGATTTATGAATATACGTAAAAGTATCTAGTACTAGCTGACCCGTGCGCACTTCGTTGAGCATACAAACCGTTTAAACCTTCCCGAGACTTCCACGAATATTTCAAGACTAAAAATTGACGAATTGGTTCAGCCGTTCTCGAGTTTTAGCGATATTAACGAACAGCAATTAATTTTTATATATAAGACTAGCTGACCCGTGCCCACTTCGTTGAGCATACTAACCGTTTAAACCTACCCTGGACTTCCACGAATATTTCCAGACTAAAAATAATCGAATCAGTTCAGCCGTTATATAGTTTTAGCGAGACTAACGAACAGCATTTCATTTTTATATAATATTAATGTATATATAATTAATGATTACGACAAGCTTTAAATTTCATTAAATCGTCTATGAACCCACATGAGAAATGTGTTGTTTGTGTTATCCCAATAATTTTCTTCAGAAATATAACAGCAGTAGAGCAATAAAGTTCGAAGCTGTTTGTGGGCAACTCCCAGCGGCCTTACATTACACGAGCACAATATCATAGTGTTGTTTACATCACGTTCTGTTATACTACGTAAAATATAGGGTTCGCTTGAAATATTTATATACTTATATTATAAAGCTGAAGAGTTTGTTTGTTTAAACACGATAATTTCAGGAACTACCGATCTGAAGAATTCTCTTTTTTTTTGGATAGTCCATTTATAGAGAAAGGCTTTAGGTTATAATAAAAAATTACGATGCGAGCAATAGGAGCAAAGCGTCAATGAGAAATGTAGCAAAATCGGGGAGACTTTCATTTCGTGCGCTGTATAAAAGGTTTATTTCGCTCAAAAACCACGCGAACGTAGTCGCGGGCACAGCTAGTTAATTATATTATTATTATTATCAATTTGTTTAAAAAAAACGTTAGCTACCATATACCATACTTTTTTGTGACGCTAGTTGTTTTATTCAAACCCGATCATATTTTTAGTGCCTAAGTGCACAAAAAACAAGAACACGCTCTTCGTTTACTCTGGTAAGCATCTAGTTTTGACTGACTTTTTATATTTTTCTGAATTTTCACATGACCAGTTACTATTAGGTATGAGATCGCCCTTTAATATTCTTTTTTTCAACGGTCTAGCTATCACATTAATGAGATCGGTCTGTCCGTTACCAGTGACAGACAGACGGACTGAGAGCGGAATCTTTGTAATGGGGTTACGATTTACCCCTTTGGGTACACAACCCTAAAAATGAGTCGGTTTATTATTTGTAAATAAATATATTGCAGAATTTGCTCCGTATTAGCAACACCATCTAATAGTTTAATAATTAGGTTATGCATTTTACCATAACTAGTTAATTCGATTCATGACTAGCGAAATTGATTTATTTTAAATCTACTGATGAAGTTTCAGTTTTTGTAAAACTTTGGCTCACAACTATTTTCAGTGGTTTTCTAGTTTTTCTTATTGTCATGATAATTGGTACTTGAATAGCAAATTCTGTATATTATTAAAATATTTAGCCCCTTAATTCAAGAAAATAATATCCCATCAAAAACTTAACTTCTAAAAAGTGCCAAGTCTCGCTACTTAGTTGTTCTACCGTAAAAAGTTGTGAGATGCATGTTATGCCAAGTAGGGGTTAATCGGTCGGTCTAACTATATCTTATAGTGATCATAATCAATATTATTATTAATAATCTTTCATGTTTTAAATAAATAAGTAGATTGACTTGGCAATCGCATGAAAACAAAATATTTAATATTTAATAATAATAATAATAATAAGCCCGCAGGGCAGCTTGTGGCGAGCTGTTGGGGAGTAGCGACCCCACGTACCTGAGTGCTCCCAGGGGAAGGTTCTCTGTTCTCCATCTCCGACTTGCCTTAACCGGCCGGTCAGAGTGGAGTCGCGAGAGCTTCGTGCTCGGAGGGAGGATGTGAAGCATAAGTGGCGAGTGGGCGTCGTGATGGGACCCTCTGAGGGTGCAAATGATCGGCGTATAAAGTCCAGCGACACCTCTCCTGCCTCAAGCCGCTCGGTAAATGTTGCCGCCTTGGTGCACCGTGCGTGCGACCATTTTAAGGGGCCCATTACGATGAGTTGGCGAGTCACCGTCTGCCAACTTTATGATACATGTAACCACGTGGTATCTGGCAGACGCCATAGTCCTTCCATAGTCAAAGATACCCAGTCCACTAGCACCTCACCCCTATAGCCCATAATCTTTTCTTATAAACATTCCTTGCAATAGTCCTACACTAAGCGGTGGGTCTCCGTGGGCGCACTCCCATGGTGCGTACAGGGAGAGTTGCCGGCTAGTGTCACATTACATTTAAATTAAAATTGTGTAACGGGGCCTCTGCGTGTTGGCTTCGGCCCCACGCATGCCTTCCAAAGGTCCGGGATTTAATTTCCCGTGAGCAAGGAAGCCATACACAGACATAATAATAATAATATATATAGACGCTTCACACCACGTCAATCTGGCCCTGTGCTAAGTATCCGAAGAACTTGTGTTACAGGTACCAGACAACGGAAATATATATTTAATACTTTTATACTATACACATATTTAAGATTTTTATTATTTTAATACACAAATTTTATACACATAACACATCCATGACCCAGGAACATTAAAAACTTTTTGTTCCCTCGGCGGGATTCGAACCCGCAACCTCTCGGTCGAGCACCAACGCGCTGAACCACTACGCTACGGAGGTCGTCATATCTATCTCACAAGTGATGCATATTAAATCAGATCGTTTAGTGCGATTGTCAAGTCAACCTACTATTTATTTTACGGCGTGCACAACTTGGCGGGGGCACTGCCGTGCCCCCAGATATATTTAAGCTTGATCATTTTTGCATAACATCTTTTACGTGGACGCCAGTATCTGTCCAAAATATATTATTAACGACGGTTAGCTATAATAAACTGGAGCCAGACAATCCAATTGCCGGTCTGAATGTGCTTTTGGTCAGTTTACGTCCGAATTTCTGAATATTAGATGGCCTTTGCCAAATTCATAATAAATTACATCTCGATGTTATCAAGGGCTATTTAATAGGCATTTGATCTTTTTCGTGTTCCATGATAAGTGCTACAATTATATGTATTATTATTATTATATTAATAAAATATTTATAAAATACACGATTTATGTTATATATAGATTTAAAGTATCATTTAATACAAAAATATTTCCTTTCACTTATATCTTAACTGAATATCTAATAAAGACTTCATGAAGTCGTCAAATTTCTTTACAAAATCTTCTTCTTCAAATTTCTTTAGAAATTTTCATTAGACTTAGTTCAGAGTTATTGCCGGTTAAAAATGAAATAAATAAAACATTTATTTCACAAATTATTACACCACAAATGATTTTAATTTTAATTTAATTAATTTTAATAAAATGAGAGGATAAAATCAAAACAAATACAAAATACTCATTAACAATGAAGATAATTTAAAAAATGAAGCTAAGTTTTTTTTCACAAAGAGAATAGCTTATATGATAAAATCCTCAAAGCTTAGCTCATATTTATACTATTTATAGAACTTACCTAATCAGCGCTGCGCGAATAGACCGAGTCTGTTCGAGTAGAGAAACTTTCTGTTGGTACTAGTGTCAGCACAAACCGTTGGTGTATACTAAAGGATTTCTAAACTGCTACATCATCGCTAAAGTCACTTTAGCTGGATTCTTTGGCCACATATTCGATACAATTTGCTGTGACATTTTTCAATTTACCACTTGAATTAGTATTTGTGTAGAAGAATTTAATCCATTACATTTTTAAAGTAAGTAAAGATGTGTGGGTTTCTTTTCATCTATATTTTGATAAAATATAATATAATGAAAAATATAATAAGAGTTTGGTTCATAATTTCAGCTATGATATTCGCAGAGGCTTATGTCCACATCTACTGGCTACTGGACATAAGCCTCTTCCAAAGTATTTAATGGGGGATAGTTGCCTATGTTCGCCAGCCTTGGCAGGCGGTTTTTTTTTTCGAAAGGTACTCACTAATGGCTTGAAAGCCGATTTAGCTGTATTGGACTATAACTAGCCGGGTGGCTAGTTGTGGCAGGCGGGTTGACAAGCGCAATTTTTAGATGATAACAATGGCTGCGGAATAATATAATAATAATGTCCCGGATAATTATATCCGGGCCAATACCTTTTCCCTATATCGTTTGAGGTGTTTTTCTTTCTCCATCACCCCATGGATAGAAGGGTTTGTTTAACTTTATATTTGTATTTAAGACGAGGCAATCTATTTAAGGCCCTACATATTTTATCCAACCTAGTACTTTCAGTGTAGTCAATACAATGCAATAATACATATTGTATACCTAACTCATGCATAGTATTATAACAATAATTGATGTTGGTATTCATAGTCTAATCCATGATAATAATACTACGTTTCCTCGTACAATTTAGGGATTTGTGACTTTTGGCAAGAAGGGTAAACGAAAATGATTTTCTTTGAAAAGAGGGATTTAATACGCACACAACGCACACTTAGGTTACACGATTAAGAATTATTAAGCTGCTTTAAATATTTAAAGGGTATGTTTTATCCTAAGTCTTTCATATTATGTTTTGGATAAAAAATTAGGTAATTTGTAATTAAATAAATAGAAGCTCGTTTTTCCCCCAGATAATCCTCACGTGACCCTTGAATGAGAAGTAATGTTGACTATAATTCCTCAAGCACTTCGGAGTCATATTAAATTAGTCTGGGATGAAGCAGAATATAGCATTATTTCTTATGATTAAGATCGCTTATAATCGCCTTAGGCATGACCTACCATTCCATACAATCTATATTTAATACAAAAAATTGCAATAGATGTCACTCATATTAACGTTTGTGAATTATAAAATGTAAATATGCCGAATTAAGTACAAATATTGACATTAAAATAAATATAAGCATATTTTTAAGCATAAAATCACATTAAGCTAAATTAAACTCCTTAATCAAGAAGAAGATACGAAACGAAATTGGTAATTAGTATTTTCCAATAGTGGCGCTAGATGGCGGTTTCTGGAATGTGTCCAGCTACTTCACCCTTTATCTATTGGAAATCGAAGACAAAAATAGCTAGTCCATTATAGATACCATTTTCTAGTACTAGGCCGTGTCTCTGTTATAATATATCTACTTTGTGCCTTAGGTTTGACTTCAAGGCCTTTCTAAGATGTCCATTATGTTTTTATTTTTAAATTAGCCTGAGATAGACTTATAATAATATTTTATTATCTTATTAGAAACACAAATGTTCTCCTTTAAGATTTTACCTAGAGATATTCCAAGATGCCTTGTACTTATTTAAAATTTAAATTATACTGAACACTGATTGTACAAATAATATCACTTCTAAAGTAACAAAAGATTATTATAAAAGTCTCCTAATACTAATCAAAATTGCTTCAAATAATGGTTTGAACTTTTATGTTACATCAAACTACTCGTATTCAAATTTTTAGGTCAAATATTAATCTTCAATTCAAACACCATTAAAAAGGGTATCAGCGGATACTCAATTTTGCATTACTTACGCCACTAGTCCATACAAAGTTGCGCAAACCCCTTTGTGGTAAAATGATAATTAGGTATTAAAGGAATACTCACGTTCTGGTTTGATTCAGTACCGTGAGTATGATCATCATTACGTGTCATTACGAGTATGGCACCCATCAGAATATGATGAATATATTTACGGTGACGACTGATATCTGAAGCACCTTCATCTCCCTGATGATAGTAAATGTTTGAGTTCCTTCCTATTTTTATTTTAATGAGATACTCACGTTTTTGTCCGAGTGCGATCATCGTAACGTAGTTTGGTATTCACCAGATAATGAAGGCGGTCACGATGACCACTGCAGTCTACAGAGCCTTCATCTTCCTTCACCATTATCCTTAAAAGCTTCTAGATCCTACTTTCTTCCTGTTAATAGAATACTCACGTTTTTGTCCATTCAGGAACGTAATTATAATCACCATGATGTTGGGCATTCACTAGATGATGAAGGCGGTCACGATGACCACTGCAATACCCATAGCCTTCATTATCCTTAAAAGCTTCTAGATCCTACCTTTATTTCTATTAATAGGTTACTCACGTTTTTATCCGGATTTAGGAAAGTGAGTATAATCATCATGATGTAGTATGGCGTCCACCAGATGATGAAGGCGGTTACAATGACCACTGACATCCGGAGCGACTTCATCTTCGCCCGGTCTATCAGCCGCCGCCGGTTCACGTCCGGTGTTATGTACTTCTCGTTCTTCGTCACCTCCGGTTGGAAGACTTTTTTGCTTTCTAAAAAAATAGCTCCTTTAAGATTTTACGTACCGAACAGCGGAGAAGGATCACTACAGATTTCAATCTTTTGTGGAAAATTCACTCTTCTGTCGTGAAATATCCAGAAAGGTACAACATGTATAAGTTTACGAACATTTTGCAGTCAAAACGCGCTTTCTAGGACGCGTCTTACTGCTCAAACTAAAATGCGGGCGAAATCTATCACTTGTTAAAGAAACTTAAGATCTTAAAACAATATAAGATAACTTAACCTTAGCATGGAACTCGCCATAAATAAACTTTACAGTTCTTAAAGACGATGAGTTGGAGAAACTTGAAACTGCTTTATATAGCAGTCGGTTGCAAGATTAAACGGTCAGAATAAATTTACTGTAAACTTGCAGTAGGATTTAAACTTCAAAGACTGTGTGCTACGTTTAAGAATAGAAAAAAATGGAAGAGTTAGGAAATTTCATAAGTTTAATCCTAAACGTTAATTTTCCTTATCATGGACCAGTAGATTCGTTTATAAACGTAATATTTTTGTCATGCATTGTTTGTTCAAAGTAGTAAACGTAGGACCTGATGACATGAAACACATTCATTTGAATCCAATACTTTAAAAAACAGTATTTAAATTAAAAAACAATTAGAAATAAGTACCCAGTTAATTATTGAATAAGTTATTATGTACCTAAATATATTAATGTTTGAATTGGGTAAGTAAAAAGTAAAGGTAAAATAAGATATTCGTTTTCTTTTGAAACAACTTTAGAAGGTTAGAAAAGAAGTAACTTCACTCGAGAACTTTCAGAGAACCGTTCATGAACTTTGACCACTTCTAAAACCAAGAAAATTGCATTAAAATAATTGTGCTTTAATACACCTAATTTAAACTTAATAATTTTTACATTTTATCTACCTAAATGAAGGAAATTTAATAACAATTATTGATTGTGGCAAATATTAGAGTGCCAACAACCTTATCTCATAAAACATACTTTCGAAAATTATTTTATATCCTCAAATATTTTATTACCTTATTACTCTACGGTAAAATATACATATGATTGAATTCTGACTATACAAAAATATTACAGCTATTATTACTAGAACTGATATTACAAGAATATCTGCACAGATAAATAATGAGTCAGATTGTATTACGAGTATATTATTGAAATATTTAAGAATAACAACATCCCTAACTATATTCTATCAATGAAATAAAAATATATTTCTTAGATGACCTAGTGCCTAAAATAAACCTATTCATGTTTATGATATCAGATAACGTATTTTCCCATTTTATGTGATCCCATATTGTTGAGTCACATGCTATGAATATTTTACTGTATCGAATTCTGATCAATTACTTATAAATAAGATCTTAATATAGAAAAAAGGAACAAGCGGAAAAATAGAGGGCAGTAATCATTCTTAACCACCATAGAAATAGTTTTTTTCTATGGTAAAATAGACAAAATGATGGATACAGTTTGCCTCTACAATCAGTATTTATATATTTGTGTAGACGAAACACGTTTCTACGGTGGTCATGCTAAGTTTGCAGAAGAAACAATTTCTAACTACTAAGCAGTTAATGCTTAAAAAAATAATCACGCAAATCGGATGAATAATCTTTGAGTAATCGATGTACATACATAAAAACCGACCAATTGAGAACCTCCTCCTTTTTTGGAAGTCAGTTAAAAACGACTGAGGTTTGTTCAATACTGTATACAGTCTTAGTCGCAAATATAGACAATATACACTATATATGTTAATAATATTATGTACTTACAACTATTGTAATATGAGTAACAATTCATTACATTATAATATCTTAAAACCTGCCAAGTACAGGCAAAGTCTACCCGTATGAAATACTAGGGGAAGGTACCAGTCCCACGACTGACTATTAGCTTATGATAATAATAATAATGCTGATTTCGGTGACGGTAGCCGGTTTCTTTGAAACAGGGAGGAAAACAACATATTTTTTTGTTGTTCCAACGCGGGAATCGAACCTACGACTCCCGGGTCGAGAGCTAAGCTCTGTACCACTAGACCACGGAGGCGATAGCTTATGATATATTACTATAGCGTATGAAGACATGAGTGGATGTAGGTGATATACGCAAAATACTGATTTCGAGAAAATTTAGTTCAAACTGTCACTTAAACATTTTAAAATATTTTGTAACGTATCAAATACATTATTCTTAAGATCCGTCTTTAGAATAAATGTATTTAATACGTTTACAACATAACATAAAATCTTTAATGACAGTTTAAATTTTTTGGGTAAAAAATGTTTGCGAAATATATATTATCTTCATCCTTTCATGTCTTCGTAAGTCATAACTGAAACGAAAGATGTACTTGATATAGTCCTGACGGTGGAGACGTAGGTGGAGACCAACACCAGCAGAGGCAGCAGGAACATGAAGACCAGGGACAGGCTGGTGTAGGCCTGCTCCTGCCACTGCTCCGTGTAGAACCCGTGGGTCACGCACTGATGGAACTCCTCGTAGAACGGACCTCGCGCCACCCGGAACACTATAGTCTGAAAGTAAAAAAAGGTTTTTAGGAAACGCTCGAACTTTGATAGCGCAAGCTATCTTTGTAAAACTATAGCTTTATTGTAATCATGACTACCTGTATAGCGCAGTAGTCAATAACATTATATATATGGCCGCTTCGCAACACGTCAATCTGGCCCCGAGCTAAGTATCAGAAGTACTTGTGTTACGGGGTCCAGACAACGGAAATATATTTAATATTTTTTATACTATAATAGGTATATTTAAGATTTTAAATACACAATATATACACATATTTAATGAGCATCAAACACAGAAAACTTTATTGTTCCTTCGGCGGGAATAGAACCCGCGTCCTCTATATCGGGCACCAATGTGCTCAGCTACTGCGCTACGGAGGTCGTTAATGGCTTCGGTACTTAAGCTAAGGTCACGGGACAAGGTCTTAGGTCCCGGCAAAGCATTGGTCATCATCATCATCATCATCAGCCTGAAGACGTCCACTGCTGAACATAGGCCTCCCCCAAAGACTTCCACAACGACCGGTCGTGCGCTGTCTGCATCCAACGGCTGCCCGCTGCTCGGACCAGATAGTTGGTCCATCTTGTGGGGGCCGCCTTTGGTATATTTATGTTATCTGGTATAAATAAGCATTGGTATATTTATGTTATCTGGTATAAGCATTAGTATATTTATGTTATCTGGTATAAGCATTAGTATATTTATGTTATCTGGTATCTATAACACAAGTTATTCGGATACAAGGATCTTCTTTTATTTAATTCGATCAGTCAAGGAGCTACGATGGAACAAACATACATCTGCCAAAATCATTACCTGCCCTTTTAGCTAACAAAGGTTTAAGGAATCGCTCGAACTTTCTATTTTTTTTTTTGTATTTTTATGCATTATTAAAAAAATATAACACAAACAATCCGCAGTCAATTATTGCTGCCCTTAAAGCCTGGTTATTTGCGAAATTGAGTGCTATTTATGCGAGCGCTATTTACTGGCTTAATTTATTCTTCCATTCGTAATGCCATTGAATAATATCCTTTGCAATATTATACAATTATGCAAAGCTAGAAAATAGTTTCTCTTACGAAAGAATCTCTAACACGAATACGAAAAAAATGCTTGTATATAAAATTCTATTCAATTCAAAATTAAATAAATCGTCATCAAATTGAATTTATAGGGGTAAAACATTATTCCCGGTTTCTCGAAAGGTATTCAAATTAATGATCAACTAACATGGCATTCAAATCAACATGGTTAAAATTAGCTAATGTTGATTTTAATTATTTGTCAACTAATCGGTGTCTTTGGTGAATTCATTTAATTTTATTTTTATTTTATTTATTGATTCACCAACAGAACATCATCCCGTACAATTAAAAAAAAATAAACAATAACTTATAGGTAAAATGAGTTCTAATGACAGGTGAAATACAACATGCTTTTACCGACCGAAATGAAATTTTTAATGAATGACAAATGGATGATTGAAATGGATAACGAAAAAATTGTAATTTACTTCTTAAAAACTAAAAAACTAATCGGTGCTTAACATAACATAAAAGATGATGATAATATTATTCTACAAGAATGTGTCATTGAAACGTTTAACTGTTAAAAAGATATAGCTAAAAGAAAAATAAAAATTAAAATAAAGTAAAATAAAGTAAAGTAAAATAAAGTAAAGTCAGTGAATTTTAACCAATCTTGCAAGGGCGAGCGTGATGTAATTATAAAATATCTGTCCGTTTCTTTCTGTCTGATAATATCCACCAATGTTGGTTGGCGAAAAAGCAACCAAGGTTGTTGATTTTATTGCCATGTTAGTTGATCATTAATTTGAATAGCATTCGAGAAACCGAGGGTATAAATTCTTAAATTTGAGAATACACTTAAGTAAATAATAATAAATGAAAATTGAAAATAAATATTATAAAACTTAATTATTTATACACGTATTGCTAATAAACATTTATTCAAGAGCCATTAATTCTGACATTGACAAACTTGCTTAAGTCGTTTAACGAAATGTTTTGACATAAGGATTTAAGGTTAGAAGTTTAAAAGTGAGTTCAAATTGAGTTCGACCGAACATTACGGTTAATGCCAAGAGCTTATACTTGTCAATATTTAATGCTTTAATGTCTACCTACTCCATATTTTATAAAGCTACGTATACAGCATTCTGACTCAATGTTATCTAAATGTAAATAAATCATTAAAATTCGATATCAGGTGCGTTCCAGATCAAGGGAATAATGTTATTAACGAAATTTTCACATCCTGTTTTTAAGTATGAAACCAAAAGGATCAGGAATGTGATTGGTTTCGTTAACGTTATTTCCTTGCAACTGGATCACACCAATCATAAATTAATATACCTTTGTGTCTTTTTATTCACATTAATTATGACAAGATGATCCATGCGTCGGATGGGCATTCAAAAAGTCAGTACTGCGCATGTTCTCTGGGTTTTTGAAAGGAAGAGCTAGTGTCCTTGCGTGTTGCGCACATACTTGGGCACTATAAACATGACTTCTGCGTAGCTTTTAGCCTGGTTTCATCTAAATCGGCCACCTACACCGAAACCAGCCACCAGGGAGCTATTATTATTATTATTATATATTGCGGGCGAATAAATTTAATTTAATTATAAATTCTATTTTCACCTACAAAAAATCTGATTCCGATTGCATATTACCAAAAGCCCTAAGTTAGTAGCACTTTTGCCGCTTATGCTGCTTTGTTTACATTTAGATCACGTTGATTTGAGACGATAGTGGATAGACGATGAGAGCTTGATATTGATCTAAGTTTATGAGCATCTGGGAATATATAATTTATATTCTAACTTCACTTAATTTCAATAAAAACCACTGAACGGGTTTAAATGAAATTTAGAGTGCTGAAAGTTTGAAATATAGAACTAGGACTCAGACAACTTTGACTATCTGAACTCTAAGTGCCCATTTGCACTAGCGTTTTTCATAAACAATTTCTCTGAACTTATTTATCGCTGCGATATCGCCACGATTTATTAATTGCAATCGCTTATGAAAATCGCTAGTGCGAATTGGACACTAAAGTATTTATAACATTTTTGCTCAATCAATAACAATTATCATAATAAATGAAGACTGGTTAGAATGTAGTGAAACTCGCAAAATATGTTTGGATAGTAGTAGCAACATTCCTATTTAATCTATTGATTGATTTTTTTTCCTGTTGAAATACATTATAATTTATAATTAACTTAGGTCTCCAATTAATAAATACCTCAGATAAAACCTACTGTTTTGCCTACACTAGATTCTACGCATTAAATTAAATCGTACATATTCTACCTCCACCTACAACATATACAATATACATACAACCTGGTGTAGGTTGTATGTGTAAGTTGTAAGTTACAGGTCGTCTATGACAGGTATATACCACTGAAAATACAGTACATACTTACTAAAATCACTTTTAAAGGCTGTGCACAGAAAAAAATATATGAGAGAAAGTATGTGTTCAAATTATAAAAATATTAAAAAAAGTAACCAAAATAAATGCGTGGACAATGGACGATCCTTAACACTTCTCTGAGTCTTAAGCCACTTAGTATGTTTTTATTTAACATACCAATGCACGATCATGTTTCCAAGAAAAAAGTCGCCTAGACACGATGCTGCATAGGCATAGCTCTATAACTACAGCAAGGATGATACACTCAGATTATCTTATGGCTTTGATTAACGCCATTGATGACCTTGTACGACTATTTGTATGGCGAGAAAGAGAAAGCGCGCCTGCCTGAGCGCGTTGAAATCGTACAAAACTCGTTCTAAAATTTTTTGAGACAAAATTTGTAAAAAATAAAACAATAACAGTTCCCTGAGTCTTACCTCACTTAAAATACTAAAGTAATTTTGACACTCGCGTCAATAACATAAGAAGAAAAAATGTAATATCGATAAAAACGGATGCACTTTGTATATTGTTTTAAGCTTATATTAAAACAAAAATATCAATTTATAAAACGATAAAACACTAGTGAATATAATAAAGATTATTAAAATATATTTGTTTGGGTTTTTTCAATAAGACCAGTATTGAGAAAAAAGATTTGACTTTGACTGACGATAAAAATTATTGCAGTAATTATGTTAATGAAATGAAAAATCTTTTATTTCAAAATATATTAGAAAATAACACTGTTAGAATTGTCCTACATGATGACCGAGTAGGTCATAGGTTCGGGGACTAACCAGGCGTAACCAGGCGAAACTGTGCGGGTCGTTTTTTGTGTTGAATTAGTCTCAATCCTTTTTTGCCACACTCCGTGCAATAATTATTGTACGGAGTATTACTTACAGTAAACAAGTATAATATAATATAATATTCTGTTGACACTGAAGGTCAATAACACGCACATCAGACTAATGAGGCGTGAAAATATTTCTAGAGTTTTCGGTGTTCGAAATGACGTGTAAAATGAACATCAATTTGGGTAACATCTGCGTTTGAAGTGTTATATTTATTTATTTATTTCTATAGAACTCATAAATTTGTGTATGACATACAATCTTAGCTAATACGAGTAGTAAGTAATTATTACTGTTATGCTAATATAACATTATAATAATAATTATCATCATCATCATTTCAGGTATAACATCCACTACTGGACATAAGCCTTCTCTAGAATTTTTCATGGAGGGTAGTTGCCTGTACCCGCCACGCTTTTCAGACAATAACAATGTCCGTGAAAACGTTGCTCTCGATTTCCGGATATACAGGGTGTATAAAGAGCAGTCACTATAACTTTGATAAACGATTATACTACCCTTCCTTATTTTGGAAATGTTTTTTTTTTATTATTTTAATTGTCAAAAACTAAAATTTTTTTTTACTTTTCACAATTTTTTTTTGTCGCGAAAATAACAATAAAGCATAAAAATTTTTTTTTTGAAATTTTTGTGAAAAAAAATTCAAAATAAAATAAATTTCTAGAATGAGAAAAGGTAGCATAATCATATCCCAAAGTTATAGCGACTGCTCTTTTTACACCCGTTATATATACCCTCTGTCACCTTTTACGACAATGACATCCACGGAAAAGAATGTTGATAGGATGCTGCTATTCTTTCTCCGGCACCCCACGGTTTGCTATACTATAATATATATATATATATTATATTATATATTAGCCATTTACATTATTGTGTAGTATTGAGTTACTAGATGCTAGTCATTTATTCCAGTACCTATACAGGATGATTCACGGTTCCTAAATGAAGCCGAATATAGTGTGAAGAGAAGGATGCGTAGATAATTTTTTATTTTGGCACCTCATAAATATGAGTCGCGGGCACAACTAGTAAATACTAGTTGTGCCCGCGACTTCGTTCGCGTGGTTTTTGAGTGACTTAAACCGTTTATGCAGCGCACGCAATGGAAGTTCCCAAATGTGAATTATTTTCCCCGTTTTCTTACTCGCTTCTACTGACGCTTAGCTCCTATTAGTCGCAGCGTAATTTTATATAGCCTAAAGCCTTCCTCTATAAATTGACTATCCAACAAAAAAAGGATTTTACAAATCGAACCTGAGATAAGCGCGTAAACCAACTCTTCCGCTTTATAATATTAGTATATATTTATTATGACGCGACAAATTGTAAAAAAGATGAGTTGCATCCCTGTTAAGGTCAATGACCAGTTAGTTATAGTAAGATTCACTCCTTGTGGCAATTTTAAACTGTAGATTATTTTTTTAACGAAAAATAAAAATGTAACTCTACGCGTCATTCTCTTCACACCACATTCGGCATGCTATATGGCCCATGAATCATCCTGTATAGACTGCATTTCATTGCAACACTATGTACGATCTTTGCGAGATTTTCTTTTGCACGGACAAAGTCGCACGCAACATTTATTATATAAGAAGCTTACAATTTCAATTCCGTGATTCTGTCTATTAGACAAGTAGTTTTAGCACGAATCTCAGAACGATTGCAGTGGATAATTTTGAGTCCAATCCTTTCTAAAGTTTGGCCTGGTTTAAGTACTTTAAGTACAAACACAATTTGATACTAAATGTTTATAGAAGATACTAAGTTAATATTGTACCACTTTAATGTTTTCGTTTGCTCGTATAATTTAACATGTTGGCGTTGGGGGTATAATCTTATCAGCTCGCGGTATCTTAAGCTTGATAAACTTAGTTTTCCAGGGATAGGGGATGTGCGCGCAATAAAGCTGAAAATAGGATAAGTTCAAATTTTTTTTCTCAATATTAGTTGTACTGAAATATCCCAAAGATATTATCTTCATAATATATTATAGGGGACAGTCCTTATTTTCAGCAGGGGATAGTCCTTTTTTGGAAGGAATAGTCCTTTTATGGCAGGGGATAGTCCTTTTTTATTAGTCTTACGAGTGTGATTGAAAATGACTTCGATATTTGAAACAAATTCTATCTCAGAATGTTTTTATGCGATTTTTATTTGATTTAAATTGTCTTTATCTTTAAAATCAGACAAGCAAGGTGCCTGGTATTATACAGAGAGATATTAAAAATAGTAAAAAATAAAAACATAAAAGTAACGTAGTTATACATTATTCTTTTAATACCTGGTTAGGTATTAAAAGAGGATTTTTAGAGGTTTCCAAAAAACAAAAAAAAAATATCACTAATGATTTAATTAAATGATCAATTTGGACAAGGATATTAACAAGTCAAGAATAAATATTCTTTGTTCGTCATTAATTCTTGCTTATCGTAACCGAAAGTACAAGGATCATTTTGAGCCACGAGGTCAAGTAACCAGTTAACGAAAAAGGTTAAAAAAATATTATTATGTTTATAGAGAAAGGTTAATACTATGGTAACACTCCTTTACTAGTCAGTAAAATATAAAGCGTGAAAGTTTTAAGCAAACTTTTTGGTTTGCCTGCTACTAAAATTTGTGACGCAGGCTTGTATAGAGCGTAATCCATTTTAATAATATATATTAAAATTATACTATTAGAATGGAACACATTATTATGTTCATTGTTTACAAAAAGTATTTACTCCTTAGACGTGTTAAGTATTTAAAGAATGAACTGAAATGAATAGATACTAGATCTAGACCTATTAGCGTCCAGTCTTTCATTCACTCGCTTTTTGCAGTGTCAAGACCAGTGTAGTTTTAATTATTAATATTCAACGCTTGCGAAACTATTAGTGTAATCTGAGTCGATTGATGCTATAGTTCAATAATATGATCAGAACATAATAATATTATTATAGTCAACATAATATCTTATTAATTCAAAGATACATTATGTCTACATATACGTGTATAATTGCATTAGTTACACTTCATAAAGCATTTAATAGACTTCCGTTACATAATCATGTAAGTATATTTTGTAGCGTATTTTATTTATTTTGGATTTCGGATCATTTTAAAACTCTGCCGCATAAACTCGTATTAAATTTAATACTTCAGGGCCGCGAATCTCGTATCTCGAATTTCGTTTCGAACGTCAACCTGTCCCGCTTGCACGCGCGGATATAAGCAGGACAGACTGACATTGAAGACGAACATCAAGACTCGAGACTCAGACCGTGGTCCAAATTGCCAATGCTACAAGGGCGTACACATTTGTTTTGGCAGTTAGGTTTTCCACAGCAAAAAATGGTAGGTGTGCAATACAGGTAATTAAATTACTCGGTATATTGTACTTATAAGGAAAACAAATGATTTTAGTTACTTTGTTTTTGTCGAATAAGCATACAGAATACATAAAGATCAATGTTCCTTATCCGTACACTATTACGTTTTTTAATAATTGCGTAATTAACTGCAATAAAAATTAAAAAAAACTTATGATTTTACGCAAATCATCATTAAGAAACATATTTTTAAGGTCGTGGACTTAACGTCCTCGACCAGTCGATAAGTAGACCAGAACTAACCTACCAAAAGTATTCATTTAAATTTGTTTGGACGAAATTTTAAAATATTTTACTGCGTAATTGTTTTAGTAAAACAGATGTTGGGTGTAATTTGAGCGATCGTTATCAATTACAAATTAACAGACATACCTGTGGTAAGCTCAATAATAAGCTCAGGACCCATGCAATGATGACCATCCTTCCGTTTCTCGTGGCAGTCGCCATACTCTTCATCGGATACTTTACGGCCAGCCATCGGTCTACTCCAATGAGGACGAGGACAAAGGTGCTCAGGTAAAGAGAGAACATCTGGGCAAATTTAAACAGCTTACAAGCCACGTTTCCCGCGTACCACTGCACTGTGAATGACCACGCTGCCTCCCCAGCCAGGCAGAATACTGTCACCAGCAAATCAGCTATACTCAACTGGAATATCAAGCTGTATATTGCTGTCCAAGATGGCCGCGCCCGTCTCCTACTTCTCTTCCCTCTGCGGACACTTATCATCGTCGCGAAGTTGCCGATAAAGGAAATAATAGCCATAAGAAAGAGTATGCTCGCTCTGAACATCGTGCTTTTCGTTAACACTGGCGCGTGCTCCAGGCATTGTATCTCTGTACCGTTTGATGTGAACGTACGAGATAGCAGGTCTTCTGAAGTGTTGTTTATTAGATTCGCCTTCAAGCATTGTTCTACCGGCCAAAATGCTCTGGTCAGTATTACGCTGACGTTACTGCGTGGTGTGATCTCGTCTATGTTGACGTCATATAATGTGGTACTGTTGCCGACGCTCCCCATGTTTCGTCATGCGGGTGATTGATTATTGTCTCGCCTTCTGGAAAAAAATGATAAGTCATGGCAATCAAATGTCGACAACAATAAAATAGTGCTTACTACTTAGCTAATACGTTGTTATCGGTTAGGTGGGAGAAGATTATGGAAAAAAACATAACCGTTTGGAGATCACAATATTGTTGTCCACCAATCTATCCCGAAATGCATTAAAAAACGGTATTGAATAGGAACTGTAAAAAAGAGGCTTAACTATTTAATTAATGATACTAGATAGTAATTTAATAGGTTTTACTATTTATTAATTATACGACATAGTAATTGAATAGGCTTTACTATTTCATTAATTATACGACATAGTAATTTAATAGGTTTTACTATTTTATTAACTATACAAGATAGTATTTTTAGCAATAGTATTAAATACAAAACATCCTGAGCTGATTGTCAAAGCTATAATATAGCGGACACGCTGACAGTCATACCATAGAAGACATAGAGACGAACAGGACTAAAGTAATTAAGAGAATTGTGCTTCTGGTACAAGAACATACAAACCGCGTGAAATTACGTAGCATAATACTCATCCGCCATATAATTGTATCTAATTAACACTAACTTTACATTTCCATTGGCATTTGTACTATTACGTTTAATTAAATCTAAATAAGGTAAGCTTCGGATACTATTAATTGAGTTTTTCCTAGCAATATTCTGTATAAATATTAAAATTGATTCTTTATTCTCAAAGTAAACTAAAATAAATAAAACAGTTATTAAAATAATATTAGACTAGCTACGAACTATAAACTAAAACAAACAAAAATAGTTAAAAAAACTATACGAGTATAATAAAATAACTTTTTAAAACTACAAATAATTTTTACAATAATTATGTAAAAAACATGCACAGTTTTATACTAGACTAGCTGACCCTTGCCCACTTCGTTGAGCATAAAAAGAGTTTATGATGAAATTCAACTTAAAAAAAACAACGTGGAACCCGCAACGCGGGAACCCGAAACCCGAAACGCGGGAACCCGCAACACAGGAACCCGGGAACCCGGACCCGCAACGGGGGAACCCGGAACCCGCAACGCGGGAACCCTGAACCCGCAACTCGGTAACCCGAAACCCGCAACGCGGAACCCGCAACGCGGAACCCGGAACCCGCAACGCGGAACCCGCAACGCGGAACCCGGAACCCGCAACGCGGGAACCCGGACCCGCAACGCGGGAACCTGAAACCCGCAACGCGGATACCCGGAACCCGCAACGTGGAACCCGGAACCCGCAACGCGGGAACCCGGAACCCGCAACGCGGAACCCGGAACCCGCAACGCGGGAACCCGGAATCCGCAACGCCGAACCCGCAGCATGGGAACCCGAAACCCGCAACGCAGAACCAGCAATGCGGGAACCCGGAACCCGCAACGCGGGAACCCGGAACCCGCAACGCGGGAACCCTGAACCCGCAACGCGGGAACCCTGAACCCGCAACGCGGGAACCCGGAACCCGCAACGCGGGAACCCACAACGCGAAACCCTAACGCAGAACCCGCAACGTTCACGGAAACGCTGTCAAATGGAATAAATAGTATCCTATGTCCGTATACTTGCGCTACTTCCTCACCAATTTTCGGCCATATCGATAAAGCCGTTCTTGAGTTATAAATAATTTAACTAACACGACTTACTTTTATACATATAGATGTATAGATTACTCCTACTTACATAAGCTAAGCCCGGTGAATGCTCCCGTCACAGTCGGTCCAGCCAATTCGGTGATCATTAGTTAGATGACGATGATGATGGTGATGAAAAGTAGCCTAAATTAATCCTTATAACTTTAGCTATCTACCAATGAAAGTCTCGTTAAAATCGGTCCAGCTGTTCCAGAGATTAGCCGGAGCAAAGTGACACGCTGACAGACAGACTTTTTTTTTAATTACATTTTCGTTTTCAGTAAATATCGTTGCCAATGCAAAAAAAAAAAGCAGAAGATATCGTTTAAAATGTCATATGCATTTAGAAAAACGTTGCTAATTGAAAGTTACAAACTGACACTTCAATTTTATTTATTTGTATAGATGTATAGATTTGGAAAACCTCCCCAATCTTGGCGTTTCCACTGACGCGGAGCGGGGCGCATAGGAACTTAGTGGTTCCCAAGCGGAGTGGAGCGGAGATTTCGAGCATAGTAATTGGTCAATTCAGGTACCGCAAGCTCCTGTCCGCCTCGCCCCGCGTCAATGGAAACCTAGCCAAACGTCTATAACGTCTAACGGTCGTCATGGTAACGACGTTGTTTACAAATGGAAACCAAAAATTATGAAATGCTATACATACCGTATTTATATCAGCTTAAACTATTTGGATTCATGTTTTTGTTAATCCTAATAATTTTATTAATCCAAATAGTTTAAGCTGATATAAAAACGGTATTTATAGCATTTCAATTTTTTTATTTTCCATTTGTAAACAATGATTTTTACCATGACACCCGTGTCATATAAACTGGCAACGACGTGAATCGATCGAGCCCAGGTTCAAACCCCGCGTGACCATTACGTATTTTCTTCTTTTTTCTAATTTTCTGCTTATTTTTTTCAACATTTTCTTTCATAATAACCTTTTCGTGACAATAACGAACATACCGTAAAAAAAATTTGCGAAATTGGTCAAGCCGTTGTCGAAGCGCACACGATGTAAGAAATTTTGGAGGTCGTTTTTTTACACTTTGGGCTACATTTTTGGGGTTTTAGTAAGGAACCCTACTTTTTTTAAACATATAATATAGCCTATGTTCAGCGCTAGGAATGTAGCTTTCCAACGGTGAAAGAATTTTTCATATTGGTTCAGTGGTTTCAGAGCCTATTCCATTCAAACAAACAAACAATCAAATGTTACCTCTTTATAATATTAGTATAGATTTGTCATATTAAATTTGAAAATAGTAAAATTATTTTCCTTAGTAAAATATTGCTTTCATCCGTTTTCAAAATACGATATAATTCATACAAAGCAAAATAATATACCAAACGTAAAATGCTCTAACAAAGAACATACAATGTTAGCTTCCCAAGTGTCAATATTCATTTAGAAGTGCACCGTTTTCCTGGGCGAAGTGAGCTTGTATTTTATTCTGTTTGTAAATAAATTAAATGTGACAGTTGGAGTGTGTTAACATTACTTACTTTATTCACGTTAAACGTAGTATGTTTATTATTGTTTTCTTCAATTGAATACATGAATGGATAAAGGAGAATAAATGTCGCAAAAAATTTACTGAGTATAAATTATTAGAGTTTAAACTGTATCCCAAATATTTTAAGATACGTAGTAACATATTAAGTACATTGACACTAGAGTCGGATCTTTAAATTAATGTACTCTATTACACATAATAACTAATACTTTACGACGTATTCTAAAATGTGTGACAGTTTAAACTCAATTTTCTTGAAATCAGAAATTTGCTACTAAGCTATTAATCTTCTGTCTCTCGGAAATCTCTCGGGAAAACCATGCATGGCAATGAGTAAACAAGATTTTGAAAACCTTCATCGATTCATGTCTTCAATTACCGGTGATGTGAACACGTCATTTTTTTTACCTACGCGGTAAAAAGTATGATATTAGTACCAATTTTTTTGTTTTTTTTTTCTAATATAGATTTTTTGCTAAGTATAAAGGTACAATTTAGCGTGACAATAGCAAAATGTGATAATATCTAAAATACTTAATCGGAAGCTTCCGCTATAAGTTGCAAAACGATTTGACATCTCATTTAACACAATAACAATTTTGAAGTAGGCAATTTTACAGTGAAACCAGACATGTTGCTAATGGGTCTTTTTTTAAACAACATCACACTATGTGCGAAAAGGACATATCCCAAAACACATTAATTTATTTACAATAGAATTGGGAACTTTACATTTAATGGCATTTACTGTTTCAATAACTTAGTGAAGTCCATTCCGTGAAAGCACTCCCGCGAAAATTAGTGAACCTAAATCTAAATATCTTCCATGTTGAGATAAGGGTAAACAGGGTTTAGTCACCGTTACACAAAACATGTTCTTCGGATACTTACCATGGAATCAGATTGACGTGGTATGAAGAGCCCATAAATCCATAATAAATACTTATTCATAACTGGCTGAGCCGTGCCCACTTCGTTGAGCATAAAAACCGTTTAAACCTTCCCTGGACTTCAAAGAATAGTTCAAGACTAAAAATACCCATATCGGTTAAGCCGTTCTCGAGTTTTAGCGAGACTAATGAACACCAATTCATTTTTATATATAAGAAGAAGATATTATGCATAATATATATTATAAGATGAAAATACTACATACGATGAAAATAGAAATTAAAAAAAATATATATTTAAATTTCTTAGGCTCAGATAGTAAACATTCAAAGTAATGTTTGCCATTAAGCTTAGTGTCTTGCAGAAGGATTGAGGTATTTATTTGATTCGTGATTTTATTACAGAAGAACGGATTAAGAATGTTTTATAACCATGAACGTAATAATTTTAATAAACCATTTTAGGGTTTATTATAATCAGCACGCTTCGTATAAAGGAGGCTTCTGGTACATACAATTATTACATTATGCAAATTATTGTTTATTACTTTAGGCTGATAAATGACATTGTCAATTTTATGCCTAAGCTGTATTTAGTTGTATGTAGAAAAATACATTCCAGGCCAGCTGGCCGTGAGAGTTATTTTATAGTGCCCAAGTGTGTGCGCAATAAATAGAAGCAGACTCTTTTACTTTACTCTCGTATTTCAGTGACACGGTTACTCAACTTTTTACATGAACATCCGACGCGTGGAACATCTTTATTGTTAGACAGTCATCAGCCTATCAAATCAGTCCCAATCAAACTTGAAAACAACATTTTTTTTGTGCCATCGTGGGAATCAAACTCACGACCTCCGAGTTTATGAAATGCGGTGCTAAACTAATTCTGAAGCTCAATCGTTTCACGAGAAATGGGGCATTTATTGCAAATTGAAAGGAGCATTCTTCGAGTTGTTTTAGGAACATTCGAAAAGTCCCTCCCTAAACACTTACAGGAATGAAAGTGAATTCATTTTATACCTGAATTGATTTAAATTCATATTCAATGTTATTTAGGTACAGGTTCGATACCGAGTGGCATGAACAGTATTTATAAAGCACATACTTAGAACAGGAATGAAATGGATATGAAATTTAGGATACGGATGGATATTAAATTATTTCGGATTATCCGTTTGTTTCAGATAATTTCGATTACGATGATTAAATTTTGGTTTCTTAAAGTAGCAAAACTTTCATTTCGGATTCGGTTACGGATAATTTTTTGTATCGGATATCCGATAGTTTCGGTTACTGTAACGCATCTCCCTAACATCCCTGCTATTATAGAATAAGATATGTACAGGTTTATTGACCTATTGTACAGAAGTGGAAAACAAATGCTTAGAAATTTTACAATACTTTTAAAATGGTACGGTATGCGACACCATCTCTTTTACCAGATGTGATTATTTTTGGTTCATACAAAACATGCTCGACTGAAACAACCAATATTAATTGTTAGTTGTGTATAGTTGTAATTATTGTCTATTGATTTTCCGACATAATAGCTGTTGAAGCCTTTGAAACACATTATTAGGGCTATTATTAAATCATGTTGTATGACGATGGCATTATTGGTTAGTACATGATCTAAATTAATATAATAATTATAGCTTTTATTCCACCTATACAGGCTATAGGCACCTATAAAACCCTAAAGTATTATCATTATATTAAATAATGATAATACTTTAGGGTGTGTATGGGTCCCGTATATAGAGTTTACTCTAAAAGGACCAAATAAGTTTTTTTTTAATTATGGTATGAGAAAATTTATGATATTGGGGCATTTCTCTTAGAATCGAAAGTAAAAAGTAAGTCTTTCAACGCGGGTACCTTACCAGTTAACTCTATATAGTAAGCACATACACACACTAAAGTATTATCAATCATTTATAAAAATACAGTAAAGAAAATTATGTGTGTTTCAATTTGATAGCAGCAGGATGTGAAAGGGGGGAGTTTACTCTGTAGGCTGCTGGGCCACTTCCCAGTAGAGTCGGACATATTATCCTTATAGGGCCGGCCCACAAGGAATCCCTGAGGATTCTCCCGGCCTCCCCGTGGAAAAAAAATTAAAAGAACTCTCTCTCATCCCTTAGGGTGGCCGGCTACGACTGAAAATCGTTGACCGACTTTATGTAGAAGAAAAAAATTAACGTACTGATTGCAATAGTGCATACAAAATATAGTCAGTAGAAATAATGTAATGGACGTAAAATCTGGATTATCGATTGGGCATGGGCACCGACTTTGTACATGCCTATGCTTATCCGACGCACAGATTAACTTTCAGACACTCAGCTTACATTGACCAGACTTAAAAACAACATATAGTAGTACAAGTATAATTAACACATACTAATTCTGAGCCTCGATTAAAATTGCCGATTCCAAACATATTCGGAAACTTCTCCGTTGGAAAGGAAACAAACACCAATCATATTCATTCCGATCTAATTCCAATACCAATACGGATTGATATAATGACAACAGCGTTGTGTTGGATTAATCACATTTAGGGTTACAATTTCCGATAGAAATATTTTTGAAGATTTGTGAATCGAGCTCCTTGGCTAGGTTGTGTCTAAGGCCTCGGTCTCGAATTTTGCGGGTGGCGGCGGCGCGGGTGCGGTACTCGTTACCCGCTCCCGCTCCGCTGTTTTCGAGAACCGGTCCATTTGATTATACGCAAAAGATCCTGCCGCTCCCGCGCCGCCGCCGCTCCCACCCCGCTGCCCGCAAAATTCGAGGCTGATGCCTTAGTTCCCACCAAAAATATTTTCATGTTAAAATGCTGCCAAGACGAGTCTACATAGCTTCACATACTCTACATTTCAGTCAACACGTGATACTTGGCCGTTTTAACTGAAATGAAGAGTATGTTAGATAGTCCTCGTAAAGGGTAAGGGCGCACAGATGAAGAATCTTGGCTCTAAATGAGATCTGATAACTTTTTCACAGGGTAAGCTCTGTAGACCCGTCTTGGCAACATTTTTACTTGAAAATGTTTTTGGTGGGATTTCATTTACTTTTTTAAGTTGGTAAATGGTCTTTCTTGAGTGTAAAAATGACCTATTTTGACTCAGCCTTTTACTTTCATCTTATTCTTCGTCTGCAATTTCTCTTTCATTTGATACCTATATTGTGAGAGTACCTGTGAAAACGATAAATCGCTATTTTGGATTCAAATTGGCGGCATTCATGAAATCTTGTACAAAATGTATTTCTGTTCTCAAGCTCTCTATTCATTTGATACCCACATTTTAGAATTTGTACAGGTTGTTATGAAAACGACAAGTCTCCATTTTGTATTATCCACCGTATTAGATTCAAAATGGCGGCATTTATATTTTTTTGTTGTTTTTGTAACGAAATCGAAATCTGGGGTTTTTTAACAGTGATAAAATCCAAAGTATAATAGCCACGACATTCAAACTTTGTATATTTCATGTTTAAAACTAATATACAAAATTTGAATGTTGTGAAAAATTTAAAACTATTTAGCATCATCCAAAGTAAAGTTATGAGAGCTCAAAAAAACGAAGAAATGTTTCGAGTGTAAGTACCGCCCTTGCGCTTCGCTTAGCTCGTTTTGGAGGGGCACGGCCGTGCCCTCAGATATTGAACTTGAACTAAGCTACTGAAGATCAAAAACTCTTTAACAAGAATTAAATTATCTGTTTCAATATTTCATAGAGCGGAGTTGCATTTTAATTATAACCAGCCAGCTTATATTAAATTCTTGTGCAGTCGAGGTTAATTGCTGAACCATTAAAATATTTTGTTCGAGTGATAATATGCAATATGTGACACGATGCTTCTATCTATTGGGAATAATTGCATTCGTAACCGCGAGCGCGTGAGCGACAATGTAATATAAATAAAATATATGTTAAAACTAAATACCTTTTGCGTGGAATATTTTTCGTGGCAAGAACTTCTTTACTAATTATTATATTGTACGAATAATAGTCCCGTCTATCTTGTTGCGTTACGTATTGGTGCAAAACAACGTGATAAAAATTTGGACCACCTTTTGACGACGCTGCTGCCCATTTCCAGATATTATATTTTACCTCACCTACTAAAATATATTATGTAATTAATATATCAAACTCATGAAGATAGTGTTGTTTATAATTGTTTTTTGATTTTCGTATAGGTACATTTGTATTTATTAATTAATATCTAAATGTAATACATATTGATAATTCCATAAACATTATTCACTTATCTATATTCTATATTAATTATTATTTTATACTTGTATATTTAGAGCCACTTCATTTCTATATTGCACTGTTATGTACCTATTATGTTATTATATCACGTATTATTTATTTATTTTTTCTTATATAATACAATACTTTTGCGCAAAGTTTGTCCTCCGCCCCGAAATCGGGGTCCACGGAAGATCGCTTAGCTGTCGTCATCTCCGTTTTTGCACAGTTTGGGTGTTACACAGTTGTATTTTTTTTTGTTGTAACCTGATTAGTTTTTTTTTCTCTCTTTTTATGTTCTAACTGGTGTATGTAATTGTTTTATTTTCTTTCAAAAAACATTATGTACTAATGCAGTGGTTTAGTACCAAAATTAGAAGAATAAAGATTTATTTTATTTTAATTTTTATTTATATTCGGAAAGTAATTTTATTGTCAAAAACAACAATATTGTTTATTAGTAAAAAGGCCAGATTAAAAAATAGTACGCAGAAAGAGTGTAGGTACTAAACACCTTTGTGAACGGTGAATTCACTAGAGATTTCATAATGATAAATGATGATTCCCAAAAAAAGAAATGTCTCTTGGAAATTTATTTGAGCAATTTTAAAAAGGTTCTAAATGAAGAACGTGTTTTACTATGTTCTATTTTTAAATTAAATGTTCTTAATGTCCATAATTTTTAAATTTTATTCGCTTCTAATTTTGTATATAATGTTTTAGTGGTCACCCAAATATTCAGTGCGGTCTGCCTATTTTGTAATCTGAGGGGTTGATAACCTGTGCTTAACAAAAAAGTCCTTTTTATCTCTACTAACAGAAAATATTATAAAAGAAAGAAGCAATATCGCTTTAATATAAATCGATACGAACAAATCCTTTGAGTTAATCAAGAGCAGTTATATGTATCTGTTGGTATTGAAGTAGTGAAAGAAAAAGATGATACTTTAGATAAGTTCAGACTTCAGGTTATATTGATTTTTATTAAATTTATACTTTAAGTATAAAGAAATTACGCGATAGGATATTATATCACAATATAATATATATGATGTATCTTTTATAATATATAAAAATAAAATAAAACGCATTAAGTATCAGCGGAAACAACCGCTAAAAGTATATTATAATATATAACCTACAGACTGCTTAATGTTTTCGTTTTACCTCAGTTAAGCGTAATGCTTGCTAGCAAATCAGTAGGCTTACTTTTGAAAGTAACTTCAATAAAAGCGTGTTTTATTAACTAATCTATCTGTAAAAAAGGATAGATCGCCATACAATGTGACAGCAATCCATTACTACATTTTGTTTTTTTTTTACCTTCACACCCTCGTATCTATAAAACTACAACTTTTCAGTAGAGTCAAAAAACTTAATAATTTTAGATTTTATTATGACATGGATTTTGTTATAAATGAGGTTCAGATATACTCAACAAACAGTATACATCTAAAATCCATGTCATAATAAAATATAAAATTATTAAGTTTTTTGACTGTACTGAAAAGTTGTAGTGTTTTAGATACGAGGTTGTGAAGGTAAAAAAAAACAAAATCACCAAAGGCAAACCACTGTCACATTGTATGGCGATCTATCATTTTTAAAAATTTATAAAATTATAAGAAAATATAATACTATTTATATCCGGTATAAAACTTATTTTTGCCTAATTTTTTGTTGCAGATTTAGCAACAGACAGAATACAATTAGCGAAGCGCGATTACGGTGCCTGGCGGTTATGCAAACATCATCACACTTGTAGCACTTGCAGCAGTGCTACGCAGTCGTAGCAGTGCTACGAGTTTATGAATTTAAACAATTTAATTTCCTGTCCAACATTAGTTCTAAAATATATTTTATTGCAAAGACAATCGTTTCATGTTTCAAAGATTAACATATTTTATGTAAAGATTTATATAATGTATATTTTTGATGGTACAAAGGCTTCTGCCCTCATAGGTCCTAAATAAGACAAAAATGGCAGGTATACAAAGCTAATTTGAGGTATGTATATTAAAGTCGAGATTTGTGCCTCTGAAACCAAGCAGAGTCAAATTATTAACATTTAATCTGTTTACGTGAGAAGAACCGTAAGTAAGATTTATTATAAGCAAGGCTAAAAATAGCTCAACCGGGAGAGCAGACGGTAAAAAATAAATTAATACGCCCAACCGGCCTTGTATCTAATGAAAAATGTATGAGTTCCTTCAAGGTAGTAAATACATTTTCGAAATAACCAAAATTAGTCAAGCGTCAAAGCTAACTAAGGTACGCGCCAATTTCACTAACGTCTGTTAACGTTAATCGTTGATTAAATATCATGTTATTTCACCACTTCATATTAATAAATGAAAAGGGAAAAAAAAAAAAATGCTATTTTGACAAACATTTAGCAATTACAGTTATCATATCTCGTTATATCCGCTGCCAAATCGTTAAAAAAAAGTTTAAAAATATGATCGCCGTAAAGTGACTAATAATTACTTGGAATTGACTTAAACGAGGCATAATTTACCTTAATGTAAATGTGCATCCGTAGCTATTGTCATGCCGTAAAGTATTGTAAAGGTATGTAAAAATATAATAACAATATTGCATAATATACTTCAATGTATAGTAAATATAATACAATACAATATATTATGATTACTATATATATTATGTTTCCACATTTTTCTTTCTTCATTTTTACATTTAGTTTCTACATTATGCAATTTTAAAATTACTAAAATTTTGTAAAATGAATTACAGAAAAATTCCATTAATATCAGCTGATCGTGGGAGGTCAAGGTTCTGAGAGATAAAGATTAGTTTATTTACAGTTGTAGTCATTTACTTCTCAGTAAGAATCAGATAGTTCACTTATTTGAAAACAAAACATTCATAAATATTAAGTTATTTTTTTGTCAATGTTAATGAGTGATAATACTTAAAGGTGCGCATGGGCCCCGTACACAGAGTTTACTGTAAAAGTACCAGCGCTGGGCGTATGGGCAAATTTATTATGTTGGGAAAAATGAGAGTCCAAAGTAAGTCTTTCAGCGCTGGTACTATCACAGTAAACTCTATATAGGAGGCACATACACACTTTAAAGTATTATCACTCATTTATTTTACACTTTGTATATTACAGTAAATCATTTTCCCTTTCAGTAATTAATTTTACAAAACGCAATTTATATCCATATACTAGTTGATGGTGTAAAACGTAAAAATATTAACAATTGTATAAACATAATACTGATCTATTATGTTGTATACATCTTTGTGTGTCGGCGACATGGAACGGATTCCGGAAATAACGTTTGTTTGTTGAAATAATACTGCCATCGGCTTGACAGCTAAATAAACACACTTCGACGAATGTACTATTGCAAAATGTAGAACTAAATCTAATTTTAAATCATTATATTCGAAGAAGTACTTTTAAATAGCACAAGTTTAAGTTTAATCATCACATTGTGATAGTGTGATGATTAAACATAATATCATGTGCGATTTAATATTAGCGTCTTTAAAATATTAATGTGAACTAATATTATAGTAGAGGGAAACATAATAGCTCCCTCACCGATTTCGATGTCGGTAGCCCATTTCATTGAAACCAGGCCAGCTACGCAGGAGTTATTTTATAGTGCCCAAGTGTGTGCGCAATACATAGAAGCACTCACTCTTCCTTTTACTCTCATAACCCAGTGGGACGGTAAACCGACACGACTAGCGAGAGGTCAGGCGCAGGACCGACTTTTTACATGCCCATCCGACGCATGGATCATCTTTCTTGTCAGACAATCAGGTGATCAGCCTGAATTGTCCTAACCAAACTTGAAAACAACATTATTTGTTGTTCCAACGCGGGAATCGAACCCACGACCTCCGGGTCGAGAGCGAAGCTCTGAACCACTAGACCACGGAGGCGTTACACGGAGGGAAACATAATCAGCTCTCTAAATAATAAAAATATAATACTACGTTACGATTGATTATATAGAATAGAAAATAAATATATTTACCTAGCAAAAAAATACCTATTCAGCTGCTCTTGTAGCTCAATTTTAGTAAAAGCGGTAGGTTTTGTATGTTACTACCGCTGAGCTATCGTTTAGAACTTTTTTAAATATTCTTGGGACATGTAATAGTAGGTATATCTCGCCGTTAAACATGTATTTGTCTTGATATTATTGTTAGAATGTAATATAACTGTAACCTTATATGAAAAAAAAAATAGAAACAATATTTATAGATACGACCTATGTAGCGTAGTAGAGCAGTACTCGTAGTTTAGCGCGTTGGTGATCGAGCGGAAGGTCGCGGTTTCGAATCCCGTCGATGAAACATAAAGTTTTATGTGGTCATAGATAGTATAGTTTAGTAATAGTTTATTTCTCCCAAAAATTACAAGAGCAATTTGTGGGAGACATGGAGCCCAAACTAAATTAAAGCCTGTATATTGGCACCCCAGGCCCTGTATATTGGCACCCCAGGCCCTGTATATTGGCACCCCAGGCCCCCCCTCACAGAATTAACTTATATAGTACTCTTACTTTTTTTTTATTGATAACGCTTCTAGCGTTCCACTGAATTATTATTTGGCAAGTGGCCATTTTGAAGGATATTTACGATTAACTGGATTAAAGGGGCAACGATGGACGTAAATTAGATTGTAAAACGGGTATATACTATTTCCAAAAACTATAATACTTAAAAGAAAACGAGTACAATATTGTTCATCCAAAAGAAATTGCTGTATCTGCAGTTTTGTGATACCAGTCAGGTACCAGCTGTCAACTGGCGTATTGTGTCGATGATTGCGATTTGGATATGTCTGACTACTGAGCCCTAGTGGAAATCAGGAGAACAACCGAAACTAGAGGAAGCTGCTTTGCACCGAATTTTCTCTGCAATTCCCGACATAATATCCACCAATCAAAGGACCTTTATCATAGTTTGTGTCAACGCTAGCGATGGATTTTTCTATGGTTTTTCTGTTTTTCTCTTTACGCATTTATTAGAGTTATTTATTTTGGTAGGTATTTTGTTTTTTATATGTTTTTCCTGTATATTATAATATAATAGTTGTACCATGTTTAGATTATTATAAGACTTTTTAATCCATAAGTTATATGTCCATAGATTACCAACTAACGATAAGCAGTCAGGATGCAGGGACCTCCACCGACAACACAGCGACCGTGTCTTTAGGAAATTTGTTGCAATGTGACCACTGTCCTCAAGCACGTTTTTTCAAAAGCCAGAGGGGCTTAAATATCCATATAGGCAGATGCCATAAGCAGTTTTCCGCCACTGTTCCCCCAACAACCCATGGAGATGTTGTTTCAAACCCTACCTGTCAACAAGTTTTCTGGCAACAAATATCCAAATTTAAATGTTTCACCCCTGTGCTCAAGCGGATTCCTAGGGGTGCAAGAGTAACCGTGGCTCAGAAGCTTACAGAGACTGTACGCCACACAGTACATGAGAACTCGAAGCAAGCTTGGGAAAAACTTCTCACCTTTCCCTATCGTATTCTGCATGTCACTAGGGATCCGCTTAATAATGCCTCCCTCACTGCACGAGTAAAAAAGAACTGTTTTTTAGATTCAGACACGAACCCAGATTTTTCAATACACTCATCGACCAAATATAATGTAATGAAAAATGTGGAAAATAAAATAAGTGAGGGAGACATTAAGGGTGCAGCGCGACTTCTGTTTTCCAATGACACGATTGCCCCCGACTGCCCAGAAACCTTTATCGCCTTACAAAATAAACACCCCTCACAGTTAACTCCTAATCATTTCACAGATATTGCCAATACAACATCACCCTTACAAACGTCGACAGACAAAGTGCGCGGGGCCATTATGTCCTTTCTTCCGGGTTCCGCCGGAGGTCTCGACGGTCTCACCCCACAACATCTCAAGGATCTCACCAGCGGCTGTTGTGGGGAAGCCGGCGAGAAGCTCCTGCACGAGCTCACGAATCTATGCAACCTGATGCTACGCGGAGAGGTTGCATCAGATATCGTGGACATCTTGTACGGAGCTAACCTCTGCGCCTTGAAGAAGAGAGATGGTAGCATTCGTCCAATTGCTGTTGGCTGTACATACCGGCGCCTTACGGCCAAACTGGCCTGCAAGTCAGTCACTTCCCTTGCTTCATATTTCCAGCCCATACAACTCGGTTTCGCCTGCAGGGGGGGCTGTGAGGCCGCTGTTCACTCATTCAGGACAGCTGTTCAAAACCAAGACGATAATGTGTTTTTGAAGGTAGACGTCAAAAATGCATTCAATTCAGTTGACCGAGCAACCATGTTGGCTAGAATAAAATCCAAAGCACCTGCCATTTTGCCTTTCATGCTCCAGTGCTATAATGACCCCACTAAACTCATTTACAAAAATCATCTCATCCAATCTGAAGTTGGCTGCCAACAGGGCGACCCACTAGGTCCAGCAATTTTTAGCCTCGCAATACACCCGGTCATCGAGCAACTCAATTCAAAATTTAATATTTGGTATCTGGACGATGGGACACTTGGAAGCGATGCTACCACAGTTCTGTCCGACTTCAACACCCTGATACGTGAGTTCAAAAATATTGGTCTAGAGCTGAACCTGGGCAAGTGTGAACTATTTGTGCCAGATAGTTGTGGGAATAGAAACGATATTATATCCAGCTTCCAAAAAATTGCTCCCCAAATATCTGTCATAGACAAGGACTCACTCTTCCTCTTGGGCTCCCCTATTCTGAATGAGTCCCTTCCGGTATTTGTCAAAAATAAATTACAAAATTTTAGTGAATCTTTAGATCGCGTTCTCCAAATCAATTGTCACATGGCCTTCACTTTAATCCGTTACTGTCTTTTTGTACCTAAATTTACGTATGTCTTGCGGTGTTGCCAGTTATGGAAATTCCCTGAACTTCTTAATCAGTTGGATGACACCGTAAGACATACACTATCCACTATTTTAAATATAAATTTTAATGACCGCTCATGGACCCAGGCAACTCTTCCAGTTAGGTTCGGTGGCCTGGGTGTTCGAAAACCATCAAATATATCACTTCCCGCCTTCTTGTCATCGATCCATGCCAACCGTAACCTTATATCCCAAATCCTCCAAAACACATCTTTGTCCAATAGAGTTCCGTTCTTGGATGAGGCCAAGAACGCTTGGCTCGCGTCTAGTGCTTGTAGCGAATTGCCCGTCAATACCTCATCACAGAAGCTCTGGGACGAGCCTCTCTGCAGACTGACACGGAACAATCTTCTGAATACGTCGTCCAGTCCTGCGGATCAGGCTCGCCTCTTAGCCGCTGAAAAATGGGAGTCGGGGCTTTGGCTACAGGTACTACCGTCACCAAATACCGGAACTTTATTGGACAAAACAACTTTCCGGTTAGCCACTTCCCTGCGTCTTGGCATCCCCCATGTCGTCCCCCACAGCTGCGTTTGTAGTGCCCATGTAGACAGCCTCGGACACCACGGCCTCTCCTGCCGACGAAGCGCCGGTCGCATCTCTCGCCATCACTCCTTGAACGACCTCATCCGACGGGCTCTTGCAACCGCCGGAGTACCGGCTGTGTTGGAGCCCGCGGGTTTGGCGCGTGATGATGGCAAGAGACCAGACGGAATGACCTTGGTCCCTTGGAGAGTGGGACGGGCTCTTGTATGGGACGCTACTTGCGTCGATACACTCGCTCCGTCCCACGTCCAGGGTACCTCGAGCGTTGCGGGTGCGGCCGCAAACCAGGCGGAGAACCTCAAGCGGCGCAAATATGAGAACCTAAGTGGGGATCTCATATTTGAACCGTTTGGGGTTGAAACTCTAGGCCCATGGGGTCCAGGTGCTCATAAATTATTTGGTCAAATTTCAAAAAATCTAGTAGAAGCCACCCGAGACCCCAGAGCAGGAACCTACCTGGCTCAAAGAGTAAGCATCGCTATCCAGCGGGGAAACTCTTTGAGCCTTCTGGGTACTCTGCCTGAGGGGGACGATCTTGGGGTTATTTTTTATTTGTAGTTTTAGAAGTAATTTTATAGTAGATATAGTTTTTTTATTATTTTTGTTTGTTTTAGTTTTAGTTTTAATTAAAGTTTTTTGTCAAAAAAATACAATAATAAAAGCGTCGTCGTCGTCGTCGTTTCAGCCTTTTATTTTGTCCACTGCTGGATATAGGCCTCTCCAATACATTTCCAGTGCGACCGGTCCATTGCCACCTGCATCCAACGTGACCCGGCAGTTTTCACCAGGTCGTCGGTCCATCTGGTAGGTGGCCGTCCCACACTGCGCTTGCCAGTACGTGGCCTCCACTCTAGGATCTTTTTGCCCCATCGACCGTCCAATCTTCGTGCTATGTGGCCGGCCCATTGCCACTTCAGCTGACTGATCCTACGGGCAATGTCAGCAACCTTAGTTCTTCTACGGATCTCCTCATTTCTGATTCGATCACGTAGAGAAATACCGAGCATTGCCCTCTCCATAGCACGCTGAGCGACATTGAGCCTTTTGAAAAGATCCTTCGTGAAGCACCACGTCTCAGAACCGTAAGTCATCACTGGTAACACACATTGGTTGTAAACCTTTGTCTTAAGGCACTGAGGTATTTTGGACGAGAAGACGTTGCGTAATTTACCGAACGCTGCCCAGCCGAGCTGGATCCGTCTACTGACCTCTCTCTTAAAGTTGGACCTACCTAATCGGACAGCCTGCCCTAGGTATATATATTCGTCAACCACTTCAAGAGTAGAGCTCCCAACAGTTAGTGCGGTGGGTGCAACATGGACATTGTGCATGATCTTTGTTTTGTCCATGTTCATTTTAAGACCCACTTGTTGAGAAACTCTATTGAGGCCACCGAGCATGCGCCCCAAATCTTCCAGCGATTCTGCCATGACTACTATGTCGTCGGCAAATCGAAGGTGAGTGATGTATTCGCCATTGATGTTGATGCCAAGTCCTTGCCATTCCAGGAGCTTGAAGGAATCCTCCAGAGCAGCGGTAAACAGTTTCGGGGATATGATATCCCCCTGTCTTACTCCTCTCTTTAAAGGGATATCCTTCGTGCAGTGCTCCTGTACTCGGACTGACATGGTGGCGTTATTATACAAACACTTCAACACTTCGATATACCGAAAGTCAATACGGCAACGCTGGAGAGATCTAAGGACCGCCCATATTTCGACGGAATCAAAGGCTTTCTCATAGTCCACAAACGCCAAGCATAATGGCCGATTATACTCTTCGGTCTTCTGTATAATCTGCCGCAGCGTATGTATGTGGTCTATGGTACTATAGCCTTTTCGGAAACCGGCTTGTTCGGTAGGCTGAAAGTCATCCAGCCTGCGTTCGAGACGCATCGTGATAACTCTCGAAAACAGCTTGTAGACATGGCTCAGCAGTGTTATGGGCCTATAGTTCTTCAGTAAGGTTTTGTCGCCTTTTTTGAAGAACAGGACCACAACACCCCTGTTCCATGCCTCTGGCGTTTTCCCATCGAGTAAGGAGGAATTAAAGAGTTTCTGAAGGACTTTTAGTACCGGCGTGCCGCCCGCTTTCAGAAGCTCTGTAGTGATTCCATCCTCGCCCGGAGCCTTGTTGTTCTTAAGCTGTTTGAGAGCTACCCTAATCTCGTACAGGCTGATGTCCGGGATGTCTTCGGTATAGTGTCGTGTTAGCCTGGCTCTTGGGTCTGCAGCTAAACTAGCAGGTTCAGCTGAGACCGAGGTATACAGCTTTTACCAGCCTGCTATTTATATCGTCCACTGATGCGCAGCTGTCTAGCCATTGGAAGCGATTTGACAGTTCAAGTTGAAAGCTCTCGGGGTTTTGGATATGGGCATTCGACGGTCGGAGCGTAGACTTCATCAGACGCGATCTCTCAAGTTTGACGTTGATATTCAACATGCCTCTGACGATTCGGTGATCACTTCCGGTCTTAACCCTGTTGATCACAGAGACATCGTTGAATATCTGCCGCTTGGTGCTCATAATGAAGTCAATCTCGTTTCTAGTTACACCGTCGGGACTCAACCAGGTCCATTTCCTCTGCGGCGGCTTTTGGAAGAAAGAATTCATCATGAAGAGTCCTTCTTTCTCCATAAAGTCCGCCAGCATCTGTCCTCTGGGATTCCTCTGCCCAAATCCAAATGGCCCCACTTTCAGCTCATCATCGCTTCTGCAGCCCAGCTTCGCATTGAAATCTCCCATAACAACTGTGAAGTGTGTTTTAGGGCTACGTATGGCCCTACTGACGTCCTCATACGTAGCTTCTACTTCATCGTCTGAATATGTTGACGATGGGGCGTATACCTGTACAATCTTCAACGAATATCGTTTTGAGATTCTCAGTACAAGGTATGCAACCCTATTTGACACACTCTCGATGGACACAATGTTGTTGATGAGAGATTTGTGGACGATAAACCCAACACCACCTTGGGACTTCTGTTCTCCCTCCCGGTAGTAGAACAAGTGGCCGGACTGTAAGGTTATCGTATCCTCGCCCTCTCTTCGGATCTCCGATAAACCAATAATGTCCCAGTGCAACTTGTTCATCTCCTCTTCCAGCTCTACGAGCTTCTCGTCCAACCTCAAAGTGCGCACGTTGTGTGTTACCAGGGCCAGTTGTCGTTTAGAAGGGGGGTGGTAGCCGGATCTCTTCCGGGGATTCTTAGCACCCCCCGCCCCGCCGTTACCGTGGCCGCTACCGTAGCCAGGAATAGCGGGGCCGCCGGGGACTAGGGGCCTGGTTTTCTGGTGCGTAATCATTTGGAGGAAAGTTTAGCCTACTGGTACCACGCTGGCTAGACGGGTTGGTACAGGGTTTTGTTTCGAGTTTTCCTTCTCTCACACTAGCTGTTGATGTGTGTGTGTTTCCTTTTAGTCGCCTCTTACGACTCCCCTAGGATAGTATCGGGGGTGGTGATAATTGTATTCTAATGCCGTCACCACACGGCAAGCAAAAAATAAAAGTGTTTCTACTTAATACTTATATAGTATAATATATAAATATTAAATATCAATTATTATTAACAAAATACTAAAAATGCGATGAGTGTGTGTATGTGTGAGTGTGTGTGTGTTTTTTTTTTATTAATTTATTTAAGGTCGCTCAAACATCACTGGTCATTAGCGACCACTATAGGTTTACATTTTATATTAAATTATAATATTTAATTAATTTTAGGTATTGTACAGTTTTCTCTGTTTTTTATAAACATTCTTTTAAACATACAGGGAGTTTCACTTGCAAACGTTCAGTATTATACATTGGACATTCAATTAATATGTGCTTAACAGATATGTCACTATGAGTGTGTTTTTGTGTGTGTGTGGGCATGATATATTTTATTGTATTATATTATAAATAAGATTATTTAGGTCGTACTAGGAGTTTCTCTGTATTATGATAATTCAAATCAGAAAGCCAAATTATGAGTTTTTGTTTCCAGTTAATTTTATTTTCATGGTAGATTGATAAAATGATAATTCAAATCAGAAAGCCAAATTATGAGTTTTTGTTTCCAGTTAATTTTATTTTCATGGTAGATTGATAAAATTTCGTTTACTTTGTTGTATAAGAAACTACCAAGGAAACAGGAGAATCTTTGTGCAAAACTAGTTTTAAAAATATCAATATTAGAGCAAGTCTTAAATCTTCCACGGCGATTATGTTTTAAATGTCTATTATAGTCTAGAGAAGTGTGCTTTTTTTAGAATGGTTCCCAAAATAAACAACTGGCGTACAGTTAATACACCACATTTTTGGTATAATTCAGCTGTGGGGTAGAGTATTGGTAGCTTCCAGCCAACTTTAAGTACACACCTCTGAGATGTATATTAAATTTGTGTATAAATATTACAAATCTTAAAAATTTGTATAGTATAAAACTATTAAATATATTTGCGTTGTCTGGCAGCCGTAACAAAGTAGTTCTTCGGATACTTAGCTCGGGACTAGCCAGGTGGTGTGAAGCGCCCATTATTATAACAGCTTTCCTTCTCTCACATTGTTATTATGGAGGTAACATCTGACTTGAAATATTATGCCAATACTTACCCAAAATTTGAGTGAGACAAGAACTTAAGTGGGCCGCTGTTTTACTCGTGTGAAGTCTATCAAACAAGGTACAGTATATAAAGAAGTGCAAGCAGAGAATTGTGGAGAAAGTTAACAATAAAGCTAATATAAACCTATCCTTAGAATATTTTTCATATTTTCTTAAAATTACTCTTGCAAATAAAAATACATACAATTATTACAATTAACGACGTCAACGCAACTCACACTACCATGCGTTGTACAATATGCATCTGTCAATCTTTCACATTCCATTGATAGTCCAAGATCCCAGAGCAATCGGACATAACTTATTTTCACACGGATGAAAACTGAAGTTTTCAGTAGCGTCTCGTGTGCCTTGAATACCTACGCGCTTTGTGGAACTTGCCGAGTAGATTCTAAGTAGATTCAAATTTTTTACTTTGAGGCGCATGCACATTGTGCTCTCGCCCTCATACTTCTGAATGGCTGAATAATTTTTGTCTTAGGGGATGTTTGTTCACTCTAATTTGTCTGACTGATTGAATATAACTTTTAAATAAATACTTCAATAACATTTAAAAAAATCAGAATGTAAAAGTAAGTAAAGTTCATTTATTTTTTGGGTAGCTTAAAAGCGTCGTACAAAAGCTCTGGTCCATCAAAAGTGTCTGACATTTACTTACTTTAAAATAATATTCTACATGACTTACTATACTCTGACACTTACTTACTTTAAAATAATATTCATTATCTTTCTCACCTGGTACCTGCCCAGGTGTCACTCAGCAAGCTTCACAAAGCGCGTAGGTATTCAAGGCACACGAGACGCTGCTGAAAACTTCAGGTTTCATCCGTGTGAAAATAATTTACGTCTGATTGCTCTGGGATCTTACTCTATGACTACAATTACACAATATTTGTAATTGCGTATCATATGGCAAAATAATGAAACGATAGTTAAAATTAAGTGGCGCTCATGTGCTGACCTTATCAATTCGAGTAGTGACAGTAATATCACGTAAATAGGAAGATTCTTAAATTTAATTAGCGTATCAGAATTCGGCTATAAGAAGCAAAATAATCGCGAAAGTGGTAAAATCAACGGTTTGAGTTATGATCGACCACAAGTATAAAGAAAACTTGACACAAAATTTACTGTTAAGGTTCGAGCACATTATGCCGGGCCGCACCGGGGCGGAGCGGGCCGCAACGCATCGCAAAATGCGTACCTAGCACATTTATGACAGGCCAGGTCGCATTGCATTGACGGATTTTGAGTGCGTAAAATATGGATACATGCCATTTGTTCCAAGTTTAAGTTTTAAATAAATATTCATTTATTATACCATCATCTTTTTTCCGATCTTTTAGCAGACAAAAACAAGTTTTGGGGATATTTTCGGATGACCTCTGATAGATATTATCCGTTTGCTACAGCACACTGTTGACGGGGCGCAGCGGGGCGGGGCGAGCATCATCGTACTGACGGAAGTGCCACGCAATAATGCGAGCCGCTGCTGCCCGACACAGTGCGTTATTTCATACAATTTGTATTGAAGCAATTTGAGCGGATTCTTGCGCTCCGCCCCGACACGCTGCGGCCTGGCAAAATGTGCTCGAACCTTTAGCTTGTAAATTTTAATACAAACTTACAAGCTAAATGTATTTTTATTTTTATTAATTAATGTATATATTATATCTGGGGGCTCGAAAGTGCCCCCGCCAAGTTGAGCACGGCTGTACAATCCTATTCTCAAAATTTGTTCAATTTTAGACTCCCTATTGCAAGTAGCCTGCTTTTACAGTAACTAAATAGGCATTGTATAAACATAGTATATTTAAATTTCATTCAATTGGAATCAGTAACTTTAGGGCCGATTTTTCAATCGTCAGATAAATTTTATCTATTGAATAAACATGTGACATTTGTTCCATTCTAAATCTGTCAAAGTCACATATTTATTCCTTAGATAAGTTATCTGATGATTGAAAAATCGACCCTTAGAATTATGAATTTTCACAGTTCCTTAATATTGGCACTGACTCACTAAGTGTATAAGTTGTGTATTTCTATTTATTATTATATTTATTTAAAATATGAAATATGTTTAATAATATTGATATGATCACTATGAGAAGTTGTTAAGCCGACAGCCTAACCACGACTTGGCATCATATGACTCTAACTCCTTTTTAGGGTAAAAGAACTGAGTAACGAGTAACTTGGCATTTTTATACGTTATGTTTTTGAAGGGTTCTTTACCAGAGGCATGAGGCAAATGACACAAAACGGATATTACGTTTTCCATCTAATGACATGTTTTGCAGGCGTTTTAATTAAACATTTTATCCTGCGTCTATTGAAATATTATACTCTGGGCGATCGATCTATAAGATAACATAATTTCAATATAAATTAAATATAAATTTCTAATATATATATATGTTTTTATAAAGTAACAGGTAATATTTCCTGAAAAAATAAGCTTTTTTATCGAAAACAAGCAACCAAATTCACTGGATATGTATTGTAATTTTAACAGAATATCACAGATAAAAATAATACGAGTGTGTTAAAAATCACAATCACAAAACACATGGCTGGAACCAGCAGCTGTCTGTACGTCATACATAATTTGATAACCGTATCTAATGAACAAGTATGTTTACACCTGCAAAACACAAACGATGAATAGAATCTAAATTTAAGCGTAGAAGATACCTGTATCTTTAACCTTACCGTTTTAATTCTGATTAGAATAGTACGCTAAATAAATGACTTACTCGTTATAAGTCGTTTTTAGGGTTGCGTGCCTAAAAGATAAAACCTATTCATAGGTCATCATGTAGGACAATTCTAAAAGTGTTAGTAACTAACCTATTTGGAAATAAAAGATTTTCCATTTTCATTATTACTAAGGCTTCACTGTCTGTTAGTTTGTCTGTCACTAGGACTAAGTCTCAAGAACCATGATAACTAAAGAGTTTAAATACTCACAAATTATGTATTTCTGTTGCGTTCGATATATTTTTTTTAACTTTTATTATTTTTACCAAAAAAAGTAGAAAGTTCTCAATTTGGCCGGTTTTGTATGTACACGAATTACGTTGGTATGATCCTATTTGCGTGAATCTTTTTTTGATCGATGCAGAATAGTTACCATTTGGTCCGGATGAACTGATTCGCCTTATTGTATTATACTTTAGAGGCACTAAAAAGATAAAATAAAAAAAACTACGTTAAAGACCTGACTTCAACAACTAAAAATATAAATTTTTCTTTTTTATAAATGTAGTTACAATAATTAATGTTCTTTTTGAAGTCGGTGTCAGTAAAGGTGAGTTTGTAACAACCTTAGCTGACCTAGGTCAGCAGCTTGAGAGTTTTTTTCTTAGACTGACACCGACTCCAAAAATTACTATATATATATATATACACTATAATATATTACATTTTATTCTTTAGTACGTACCTACCAATAGGCACGCATAAGAAATTTTTAGAAGTATAAAAAGTTAAGTATGTAATACCAACAATATAATACGAACCAATCAAACCGACATAACAATTGGTCTACGGTAAAAAAATATTGTGCCATGTAAAGAACTACAATGTAATATTCCTCTCCGTCTGGTTAGATAAATGAACAATGCATGAACTAACTTACCTTTCTACTGTGGATCTCCTGTTAATAGTATCATCAATTCGGACCTTACGGTTAGACAATTTAGGGTACTCGTATTTTAGGGTGTAATAATAATATATCTCCGATCGTCCGGAGCCCATTTGTGGAAATAAACAACATTGAGTGAAGGGTATCACAAAATGTAGTTTATATAGTAATTTTAAAACTTGCAATGATAACGGTGGTTGGTGAATGGTGATACAACTAGAGGTGCCCCAGGGCCAAACTTCGACAATAGTTATTATTATACTAAATAATGTTGTTATATATGTATAGAATCTGAAAGATTAACCATTGTGTTAAACCTACAATACAGAATTATTATTATAACATACTAGCTAACCCGTGCCCACTTCGTTGAGCATGGAAACCGTGTAAACCTTCCCGGGAATTCCACGAATATTTCAAGACCAAAAATAGCCGAATTAGTTCAGCTGATCTCGAGTTTTAGCGAGACTAACGAACAGCAATTGATTTTTGTATAGCCCATGTTACTCAGTGATAATGTAGCTTTCTAATTAAAAAAGAATTATTAAAATATGTCCAGTTCTTTTTGAGTTAAGTCGTTACATACAAAAATACAAATCTTTCCTCTTTATAATATTAGTGTAGATTAGCATTCGGCAAATTTTACTACAGAAACTATAACCCGTTTCTGAAATGCTGATCATATTATTATGGTCAATCAAATCAATCAATCAAATATACTTTATTGTGTACAAAATCTTTACAGAGTAACATATAAATAACTATACAACAATACATAAAATCAGACATGCACTCAAGGGCGGCCTTATTACTTCAAAGCAATTTCTTCCAGGCAACCCTTTGGTTTTTGACATTGGAAAGAATCATAGACTGAAAGATAGGTTGTGTGTAAAAGTATGTAACATACTTATTATAATATATGTATAGTCATAATATATAATATATATAATAATAAAAATAAGAGGTATGTATATTGTATATATAAAATAAATAAATTTATACATAGATATATATAATATATATACGTATATATAATATATATATATATTTATATATATATATATTTATATATATATATATATATATATATATATATATATATATATATATATATATATATATATATATATATATATATATGTGTGTGTATATGTATAAATATTAAACAGCAATAAAAAATAATAAAATATGTAATTTTTATTAGTAGGTATGATACGGTATACTGCAAAAATAGGTAACAATTATATTAAGCAATTATTTTACTCGGTTGACACATAAATCGAGGTAATGGTTTTTTAACAGCGTCTTAAAGCGTTTAAGGTTTTCAGCCTGCCTAATTTGGGAAGGTAAAGAATTCCAAAGCAGGATGGATTTAATAATAATTATTGATCACTAATGAGCGTTTGATCAGCCTTTCAAAAACCGGCATGCTTATTACATAATATTATTATATCTTGCAAAAGCAGTAAATGTTTTTGCAAAAAATGTGCTAATCGCTTGCTATTGTACAGCAGCAATTTTTTTTAACGTTCAGCAATCGATTGCGCGATTTTTGCTAATCGCTTTTTTACGTAATAAGCCGGTGGAAGTAAATGTGTCAAATTTCTAATTATACCTAAAGTTTTTGCCTCGTGTATAATAAATATTATATAGCTGATTAAACTTTACGTTAGCAAGTACGGTTTTAGATTAATTGCTACTACACTAATTAATATAAAATTATAAAAATAAAGAAACAATACAATTTTATTATATTCAGTGCATATTAACTGTTTATTAACTAAAACTTTTGGGTATATGTTATTGCATGGACACAAAAGTTATATTTATTAAATTTTATCGAAACAACAGCTCACATTCTGTAGAATCGCGTGGTGTGCTTGAGCATTTAATATATAGGTACATATTTTAGTATGCAAGTTTCTACTACTGTATGGAAAATATTCTATGGAGTGAAGTATCAGTTACATAGTATCTGTAACTACTTGTGTACTGTACTTCAGTAATATGTGGTACGACCAAGGGAATTAAATACCCATGAGATTATAAAGAAACAAAAGTTACATTGCTACGAGTATGTTAGTAAAGTAACACATAAAAATTGGGTATGATTAGGATCACACAGCACACTGCTAAAATTAATTTACTGTAACTATACAATTAAGTATAGTAATGGCACATGAAATGGTTTTTAATAAAATAGACCAGGAAATGAGCAGACGGATCGCCTGATAATAAAATGGCCCACCACCGCACATAGGCACGCGTCCTGGGAATTTAAAGTGCGTTCCAAGTTCTTGAAAATTTCAACCAACCGGTCAATTCCTTTGGAAAATCACAACATGCGTTTTTTTCACGCCGTTTTAAGTATAATTATGATAATTTTTGGTTAAGCAGGTTCAAAATCATCAAATACAACTCTGAACATACCTACACGTTTACTTTTAATCATAACTTTTCCACATGAGCGAGGCTCTTAACACGAAAACAAGATGGCAACGATGTACGCAACTGTCATGACTAAATTGGCTCTTGATTTTCAAATTTCAATTATTAAACGACTTCCAAAAAAGGAGGAGGTTTCTCAATTCGACCGTATATATGTTTTTTTTTTATGTTTGTTCGCGGATAACTTCGTGGTTTATGAACCGATTTTAATTATTTTTTTTGTGTTACTTAGGGTATAATTCCAATTTGGTCCCATTGTCACCAAAATGGTGACCTGATGATGGGATCCGTGAGGAATCGAGGGAACTCCTCAAAATTTATATGGAAACACATATCGATTTTCATTTTTTCTGAAGTAGCCCAAGCATATGTTACCAAATAATCCTTTTGAAGTCGGTTTTTTTTTGTTTAAAATTATTATTTATTCTCTAAATGCTCGCACTTTTGCGATATGAAATCTCGCGGGCTACGATATAAAGTGATAAAAATAAGTGCGGCTAAATGGTCCTTTTGGTCCACTCATATTCTTTGTGTGTTTAAGAGGCATAATATACAATGCAAACAATCAAAATCTTTCCCAATTTTTTTTACAATATATAAATAATATAATCACAAATCTTTATATAATGTATTTAATATCCATGGACGATTTTACACCATGTCAATATTCTGTCTATGTCAAATTCTAGTTACGTAAATTCAAGATATTTTCCATAATATATATACTCACCTGTAATACACGTCTATTACCCAGGAACACAGAAAACTATATTTAACTATACATAATATTGTATAAAACTATATATGATTAACGCACTAAACTACTGGGTCACAAAGGTCCACAAAGATATTACTTGACACAACACAAAGCAAATCAAAATATAAATTTCATCAAAGGAAGTATAGAGGCTTCTGGTTAACCTTTAACCCTGTTGTAAAAATCAATCAAAAGAACACAGGTACCATGTTTGCGGGTACGCGCCGCGGGAGAAATTGCATTTTTTACGAGCCGATTGTTTTTCACAGTAATTGTTTTTTATTGTCTACAACCCTATAAAACTATATCAATTTACATTTCGATGATATTTCTCAGTAACTGTTTTATTGTATTTGTTACAACTAATATCAGATTAAATAAAATTCTTCATCATCCCTCACTGCTTAAAAATGTTTATTCGTACCAATCACAGCAATATTATATACAAACACGGTGGTGTGGTATCAAATTTTGCAAGAAAAAGATTTAATTTTTTAAATACCTATATTTATTTTTTTAACTTGCAATCTTCTAATTAAAAGCAAAACAACTTCAACAACAAATAGAAATTCGATTCCATTATGGTTTTTACTCAAGCACAAATCCATCAAAGAGTTATTGCCTGATGAAAGATGATGCGGAAAATATTCTGACCTACATAAGTTTAGGTCAAACTTGACCCTTGTTGGTGTGGTTAGTTACTAATAAACTAGTGGTTAGTTATAGCACTTAATATAAAGGTGAAACCTTATGAAGACACATCTATTGTGTAATATTATGTTTGTTCTTTTTGCGCACGGATAAACTTTGGGGTTATTCGGAGGTATATTAATCCCTACTAATATTATAAATTCGAAAGTAACTCTGTCTGTCTGTTACGCTTTCCCGCTTAAACCTCTCAACCGATTTTGATAAAATTTGGCACAGACAATCTTTAGACCCTGAGAAAGGACACTACTACTACTTTTTATTGCGAAAAAAAAGGATGAAAAGGTTAAAAGTTTGTATGGGATTTCTTAATTTTAAAAGATAAAGCCATGAAACTTTATATTAAAGCACTTGATAAGAAATAATTTAACATTTGTTCTAGCGTTTTTGAAATTTCGACCTGTGAGGGGATGAAATAGGGGTGCAAAGTTTGTATGAAGTTCGTAATTTTTGAAGATAAAGACATTACATTACATTTTGTATTTAGGTACTAAAATATAAGAAACAAAAAACACTATTTCACACTGGTAAAAAAAAACAACTTTTACTTGTGTGGGGGTGAAATAGTGGTTGAAAGTTTGTATGAGTGTTCGTCATTTTTGAAGATAAAACTATGAAACTTGGTACGTGCAGAGTCATTCTACAAACGGAATTCCCGAAATCCGAACGGAACGGAACGGATTCAGAACGGGAACTTCGAAGCCAAACTTTTTGTATACAAAATCTTAACCACTGAACCTAGGAACATGATATTTAGAAAGAATAAAATATTTTTTTATTAGTTAGGTCCTGTAAATCAATTTTGTACATACTTAATATTTCGGGATCTTTTAGTTCAAAGTTCCATCTAATTCCACAAGTCAATCCAGTGACCAACCTCCCCTTGACATCAAGCATGAATTTTTATGCCTATCATAATATGATGATTACGCGAAGACGATTTTAATGTAATTCAACGATGCAAACAGCTCGCTATCAAGTTTTGTGGTGATATGTATGTACGTGAAGGTTGAAAGCGAAAGATTGCGATACATATCTTTTAAGCAAACAAAATTAAAAGCCGAAAATTATATTCATCTCCAAGATGCTGTATTGAATGATGACAACGTGAACCCTAATAATATAGGTAAAATTGTGATTCTGCCTTCTTCGTTTGTGAACAGTTCCTAATACTTACACGAATATACTCAAGACGCATTTGCCTATGTGCGTACGTATGGTCGACCTGATTTATTCGTAACCGTCACCTGCAATCAATCTTGGTCTGAAATAGTTGACGAATTGATGCCAGTTCAAAGCGCCAACGATAGGCACGATGTCATTGCCAGAGTGCTTAGGTTAAAAGTTAAAAAGCTTATGACTGTAATAACTAAAGTAAGGGTTTTTGGAGAAGTGCAATGCTTTATGTATTCCATTGAGTGGCAGAAGCGAGGGCTTCCACATGCCCACATTTTGCTTTGGTTAAAAGATTAATTGCGACCTGACCAAATCGATAAAATTATAAACGCTGAATCTGGTATTCCAGATCCTAACAACGACAAGGCACTTTATGATATTGTTATGAAAAACACGATCCACGGTCCATGCGGGGCTGAAAACCCTTTGTGCCCGTGCATGAAAGACCGCAAAAAAATTCCTCGCAACATACTAAAAGAGACTCTCCATAATGAGAACGGCTACCCGATGTATCGTAGAAGAGCACCAGAAGACGGAGGCCGGACGGCGTTTGTTAAACTCCGAAATGGTTGTCAAGTTTCTGTCAACAATAGATTTTTAAAAATATTTTTGTACGCAATGTTACTCTGGCCCCTGTATGTGTCTTTTGGACATAAGGGACAATAAATTTTCCTTAGGTACTTTCTGCCACTCAATGGAATACATAGGTACCTTATACCTACGTAAACAGATTTTTTTTTTTTAAATAGGTATACATACTCTATTTTAACCAACTGCTATACCCAAATCTATACCGTTATTTTAAATAATATTCAAATTAAAAGCAGACGCAGACGAAGTCGCGGGTACCAGCTAGTAGTAAATAAAAATACATTTTTAAGTTATCATCATTTCAAAGTATAGTTTGGATACAAAAGACTCTTCTATTTCTACCCAAAACCAGTTGGATTTACTTCTTACGCAATCATTTGTTATTAAAAACAGGAATCCAACTACGACGAGAATCCAATATAGTTTGGCACAGATTTTATATAACATGCTTTATCAAATCCATGATAGTAATACTATTTTAAGCATTTCAACATTTTAATTTACTGCCAAATCAATTTGAAAATTTTGATGAAGTAATTTTTAATTAACTTAATTGTTTTCGCTGAGTAATATGTTTTATAATAATATTTTTATATATATTATTTTTTAGTTTATTTTATTTTAATTTAATATTTAATATAATTTTGCACATCACCTGTAATTCTGTGCTTCATGCTTTCCAATATCTCATAAATCCAAAGGTGGAAGAAATTGTTTTAAAGTAATAAGGCTGCCTTTGTGTGCATGTCTGATTTAATGTAATTGTTGTCTGTATGTTTTTATAATTATTTGTGCACAATAAAGTATTTTTGATTTGATTTCATTATAATATTATCCAAGTAAGACACAACTTAACCTTATAGTTTCGGGATGTAATTCGTAGGTTTTTTAAATTTTTTCATAAATTCATTATCAAAAGGTTGACAGCAGAAATATCACGATTTGTTATGATTACTCTTAGCAGAAATTAGATAACAACTCTTAGTAATAGTACAAAACCAAATACATAATGTAGGTAATTTTCTATAAGTTTTTGCACAATAATTTAGTGTATTGTTTACTTATGATTTAAAAATATATGAGATAACATGACATAATTATGCTTCTACACTTTGGGCCATGTTGGAGTCTTGTGGGACTTACTCAGGTTTCCTCGGTCTCCAGGCCCGACGCGTCGTTTAGAGTCGTCTGCATGTCATCTTCGGCCGATGACTTTAAAACAATTTTTGACGACCTCCGTAGCGCAGTGGTGGAGCGCGTTGGGTGCTCGAACGAGAGGTCGCGGGTATGAATCCCGCCGAGGGAAGAAAAAAAAAAGTTTTCAATGTTCCTGGGTCATGGATGTGTATTAAATTTGTGTATAATATAATAAAAATCTTAAATATGTGTATAGTATAAAAGTATTAAATATATTTCCGTTGTTTGGTACCTGTAACACAAGTTCTTCGGATACTTAGCACAGGGCCAGATTGACGTGGTGTGAAGCGTCAATAAATATTATATTATATTTATAAAAAAAAAAAAAAAAAGAAGAAAGAAGATGTGTTTATGGCAGGGATGAAATGGATATGAAATATCGGATACGGAACGGATATGGATATTAAAATATTTCAGATTACCGTTTCTTTAGGATAATTTCGGTTACGGATATTATATTTTAGTTTCCTTATTACAATAGACAAACTATCATTTCGGATTCGGTTACGGTTATGGATTTTTTTTATATCGGATATCTGATAGTTTCGGTTACGGTTACGTCTGCATGTCATCTTCGACCGATGTGCTTATGGCAGGGATGAAATGGATACGAAATATCGGATACGGATACGGATATTATGGATATTAAATTCTATTATTTCAGATTATCCGTTTATGTCGGTTAATTTCGGTTACGGATATTATATTTTAGTTTCCTTATAACAATAGACAAACTTTCATTTCGGATTCGGTTACGGTTGTGGATATTTTTTTTAATCGGATATCCGATAGTTTCGGTTACGGTTACGGAGCTCCCTAACATCTCTGGTTTATGGTATCTCTGGTTTATGGTCCATTCCTGGGCGGCGATTCTCAAGCCTCGAACTTAGTTCCTATTTAGTGCCTCAGCATATGTGTTATTGTTATTAGGTTCAAATTACACGTCCAATAATACACTTCTAGTTAATCGTATTTTACTTTATTCTACTACGTAGATAATACAATAAACAGTATCTTATAAATAACTATGTAGGTACACTGACCCCACTAACCTATCCGGGCCTCTCAAGGAGACTAACTTAAAACTATCTTAGGCATCAACGTCAATGTCATCTTTGACATCTAGTTGTTTTAAATACATGCATAGCATTATGTAACATCTCCCTTTTTCGAGAAACGCATACAATTTAATAATGCTTAAAATATACATGATTACAAAATATAACTTACTAATTAAATTTCTCATGTATGTACAATTTAGGTTGTTTTACAGTTCTACCAGATCTGGTAACATAATCTGTACCTATTTGCCTTTCCACAGGAACACAGTTATCATTATGCCTACTAATATCCTGAGAATTTTCACTCGTGAAACAACTAGGATTTATGGGAAGTATATTGCACGTATCATGACCATTATAAGAAGGATCTATTTTTTTAAATTCATGTTTACCGTCACCCGCAAAAGAGGAAGGAGGATTTATATTTTTTAAACTATTTTTCCTATGTCTAATATGCGCTCTATTTCTCCTATATATAACACCGTTCATATCGGTAATATAATGAGACCTACCACAATCTAGATTTCTATGTATTACACCAGGAGTCCAAAAATCTTTGGGATTCTTTTTAAAATAAATGTCATCTCCAGGCTTAAAGACTTCATTCCTTTGCCTTGCACATCTGTCAAAGTAATATGTCATTTTGTTTTTATTTTTGACATAAGATTTTTTGTAAACAGAAAATTTTACTAAATTCGGTTTTAATTTTTTACACAGGACAGGTATATTCATACGTAAACTCCTAGACATTAATAATGATGCTGGGCTGGGAAAGTCGCCTTTAGCTGTGTTCCGGTAGTGTAGCAATGCTAAATACACATCAGATCCATCCTGAGCGCATTTACGTAGTATATTTTTGGATAGTTTTACAGCGCTCTCCGAAAAACCATTACTTCTTGGATAATATGGACTCGTGGTTATATGCTCCACGTCCCATTCAACCAGAAAAGATTTGAACTTACATGAGTTGAAAGGTGGACCATTATCCGACACTAATGATCGTGGGATGCCATGGCGTGCGAAAAATGATTTCAAGTGTTTCACCACGTTATCAACGTTGTAATTCTTATGTAAAGAAACTAGCTCAAAATATTTAGAATAGTAATCTACACAGACAAGGTAATTCTCCCCATCAAAATAAAATAAATCAACCCCTACTCGTTCCCAAGGGAGTTGTGTAATATCATAACATTTCAAAGGTTCCTTATTCGTGCTAGGTTTAAATTTAGCACATACCAGACACTGTTCAATTAAATTTTTAATGTCTGCATTTATATTGGGCCAATAAACTGTTTCCCTAGCAATGTTAAGTGTTTTATTTATACCTAAATGACCACAGTGAATTTTATCTAATATTTGCTTTTGTAAAGCCTTTGGGACTATGAGCCTATTGCCCTTAAAGAGTAAATCATTCATTATATGTATTTCACTTTGAATATTCCAATATGGTTTTACCAAACAGTTAATTTTGTTTTTGCTTGTTGGCCAACCATTTTTTATATAAGATTTAAGCAAATTAAATGATTCATCTTGTTTACTTTCCTTTAAAATTGACTCTAAATATGACTTTGATACTGAAATATTAGAAAAAATTGAATTGACATGATATTGCAAGTCTTGTTCATATTCTGGTACATATGTATCAGTGAGTGAAGCTCGTGATAGCGTGTCTGCTATATACATATGTTTACCAGGTACATAAATTACTTCTAAGTCATATCCTTGCAACGCAAGCATCATTCTCTGCAGCCTAGCTGGCACTTCATGAAGAGGTTTTTTAAAGAGATAAATTAAAGGTTTGTGATCTGTATGAACGGTAACAAGACCTCCATAAATATATTGATGAAATTTATTACAACCAAACTGTATAGCAAACAATTCCTTTTCAATCTGAGCGTAGTTTTGTTGAGAGCTTGTCAATGTTCTTGAGCTATATGCAATTGGTCGCTTATTTTGCATGATTACAGCGCCCACTGCATTCTTGGATGAATCTACTGACAAAATTAAAGGTACATTGCAATTATAGTTAGCTAATACAGGTGCTTTAGTAATAATATCTTTTAGTGATTCAAAACACTTTTGATAATTATCATCCCATAGGAATGGTATATCCTTTTTTAACAAGTTTCTTAAGACATTAGTTTTGTCTGCTAAGTTTTCAATGAAAGGGGCTAAAAAATTTACCATGCCTAAAAATCTTTGTAAATCCTTAATGTTTTTAGGTGTAGACATATTTTTTACAGCTCTAATTTTATCTGGATCAATTTTAACACCATCTTTGCTAAAAATATAACCCAAATATGTTATTTCTTCTAAAAGAAACTTACACTTGAGCTTGTTTAATTTCAAATTTACCTGCCTAGCCCGTTCTAAGAATAATTCTAACCTCTTATTGTGTATTTCAATTGTCTCCCCATATATTAAAATGTCATCACACCAAATAATTATGCCTTCAATGTCCCCAAATAAATCAATCATAGTTTTATAAAATATTTCTGTTGCAGTATTAATCCCAAAAGGCAACCGTAGAAATTTATAGCGACCAAATGGGGTCTGAAATGTGCACAAATCACTACTTTCTTTTGTTAATTTTATATTATAAAAACCAGAGAACGCATCCAAGTGGGAAAAATATTTAGCTTTAGACAATTTTGACCTGACTTCATCAATATTTTTAATAGGATAATGACTTCTCAATAGATTTTTATTTAAATATCTAGGATCTAAACATACCCTTAATCCTCCTGCCTTTTTCATGGTAATGACTAAACTACTTACCCATAACGTGGGTTTGTTAACCTTTTGTATAATTCCCAGTTGTTCCATGATTTCTAATTCTTTCCTTAACGGCTCGATGAGAGCAAACGGTACCTTCCTCGGGGGATCTATTCTTGGTATGGCATCCTTCTTTAATACAATACTGTGTTCATATGGAAGACATCCTAGGCCCTGAAAAACATCATTATATTTGATTACAATATTGTCACATGTTTTTTCATATAGGTTATGTATATTTTTCACAATTTTATTGTCATTTTGACAATTTACAGAGAAGTTTTTTGTTATTAAATTTAACTTTATACAAGTTGGTAAGCCAATTACAGTTGGACAATTCAAACTTGTTATTACAAAAGTAATTGTTTCAGGCTCAACTTTATTATCTAATAAACAGGATACATTAGATACTGCCACTATGGGAATTTTATGACCATTGTAAGCAAAAATATTATAATTTTTACACTGTTGTTTGTCTTTATTTTTAATATACAACTTTGAGCTTTTACATGTGTCTAAAGACATCATATTTATATCTGCTCCAGTATCAATTATGCAATCTACTCTTTTATTGTTTATATTAAGAAAATAATGCCAAGAATTATCATTTTTACTTAAAATTGTGCTATTTCTATTACTTTGTGATTCAATGTTGAACAATGTCCCTATAGTAAATCTCTCAGCACTTTTTTTTGTTACTTCATCATCGAGATTTGAGTTGTCTACTTCAGAAACAACATTCCTGACATTATTTTTCTTATAACATAAATTAGTAAAGTGTCCATATTTTAAACATGACCTGCATTTATGCTTCCATGCTGGGCAGTTGCGATGAGCATGTGTTGTGTTGCATCTCCCGCACGTTGTTCTGGACCCGGGTGTGGCTGATCTTTGTTGATAATGCGGCACTGGAGATCTGGTTTTTCTCCTATGCTGGTGCGATGAAAACGATGATGACGGAGAACTGTTCGGACGGTTTCTGTGTATCTTGTATACGGTGGCATCTTCTCTTCTTTCACCCCCATTGATTGAATCTTCACTCTTCTGTGCCATAGTGAGTGTTCTACACAGCAGCTTGGCTCTTTCCAGGGAGAGATCTTGTTCTTGTAGCAGCTTTTGTCGAACTTGTGAGAAGTTTGTGGCCATGTTAGCAATGAGAATATCTTTCACCAGGGACTCACGAAGCGTACCAAACTCACATGAATGACTTGCATTTTCTAGCTCCATCAGAAAATTGTCCAATGATTCGTTCACACGTTGTTTTAATGTGAAGAACCTGTGTCTTGCAACTGTCAAATTCTTCTTTGGTTCAAAGTATTCAACAAATTTCTCCTTAACTTGTTTGAATGTAGAACTGCTTAGGTCCAAATTGAAGGAGTTGAAGATGTTTAGACCCTTTTCACCCATAGAGTGTAGCATAATAGCAATCTTCCTTTTGTCTTCGGTTTTTTCCATTCCCGACGCCAGCAAATATATCTCGAACGATTGAGTCCATTTTCTGAAGTTTTCAGCATTATTGTTGATGATTTCCGTCGAAATTTCCAGCTTTTGTACTCCGTTTGCAGCCATTGTCGTCATTGTTGTTGAACCACACCCAGCCGGTCTCGAAATTTCTTTTTTCGCCGTTCTCGACGTACCCTCTCTTTGGTTAATATTTTCTTTTTCTTCTTCTGACACCATATTTAGTGCCTCAGCATATGTGTTATTGTTATTAGGTTCAAATTACACGTCCAATAATACACTTCTAGTTAATCGTATTTTACTTTATTCTACTACGTAGATAATACAATAAACAGTATCTTATAAATAACTATGTAGGTACACTGACCCCACTAACCTATCCGGGCCTCTCAAGGAGACTAACTTAAAACTATCTTAGGCATCAACGTCAATGTCATCTTTGACATCTAGTTGTTTTAAATACATGCATAGCATTATGTAACAGTTCCGAAGTAGTATATCCCGCCCGCACGCGCGCTAAATCTCATTTGGATGAGCGAACAGACCTATTGTAAAAACTAAGTTCGAAGCCTGAGAATTAGGGCCCTGCGATCTCGCAGGAGAGTCCTCCACAAAACGTACTGGCTTTTGCATTAAGTATTCATACTGGACGCGCCATCTTTTATTTTTGATTCCCCATGTAGAGGTCATGTAGAGGTTTTTGATCCCTGGTCGTGACCGTGTTCGGGGGCCCAGCGTGTGTACATTACATACTATTGCGAGGGTCTGTAATTACAATATGTAATTGACTACAATCATGGAAGCGACGTTACGCGTAATCGCCGCTTAGTCTGGTTTTCGAAGAAATATTTAATGTTTGTAATGTCTGTAAGCGTATCCCTACGATCTTCGATCCCTCGTTCGTATTTTTATAGGACACTAATATACAGGCTATATTATTATTAATGACTAAGCTGACCCGTGCCCATTTCGTTGAGCATGGAAACCGTGTAAACCTTCCCGGGACTTCCACGAATATTTCAAGACCAAAAATAGCCGAATCAGTTCAGCTGATCTCGAGTTTAAGCGAGACTAACGAACAGCAATTGATTTTTATATAGCCTATGTTACTCAGTGATAGTGTAGCTTTCTAATGAAAAAAGAATTATTAAAATTGTTCCAGTACTTTTTGAGTTAAGTCGTTACATACAAAAATACAAATGTTTCCTCTTTATAATATTATTAGTATTGGTATAGGTTGATAATACTTTAGGATGTTTTTTTTTAATTGTATGGAGAAATTTATGATCTTGGGGCATTTCTCATAGAAACATGAAAGTTAAAAGTAAGTATTTCAGCGCTAACACTTTCACAGTGAACTCTACATAAGAGGCACATAAACACCCATTTTTTTTTTTTTTTTTTTTTTTTTTCGCAAGGGAAATGCATTACGCATCCCCCCGGGAGGGTCCCCGAGGGGTATGTGGGACTCCCGGCTCGCTACGGCCGGTTTACCCACTAAAACCACTTGCGGATTGCCATCAGCCGATATGTTGGGTGGAGTGCCTGGATCTAAACACCCTACATACCCTACATACTAACATAAACACCCTAAAGTATTATAACTCAATTATGTTACACCTTATATAGTGGCAATTTTATTATGATGTATTATAATAATATAATTGTCCATCATTATGCAAAAGTATGGTCAGCTGCAGCTAATCGTGGTGGTAATTAAAGCGCTATATATTATGTTAGTCCATCATAACTAGTAGTAAAGATAGCTACGCAATCGTATTAGCAATCAAAATCATGGCACATTCTGTGTTGGTACATCATAGCCCATGGTATGACCAGCTGCGCAATCCTGGGAGATTCTGTGATTTTCTCTCATTGCCCAAGGTGTAGATGCCGCATAATAGAGCCTTCAATGGGGCCCTAGAGACTAAATTTAATATATGAGATGTGACAACTTTGATGAAACAAGCTAACATCACGTTTGTAAATAATTTTGTGATATACTAATATTTTGTTTATGAACAGCTGAAATGTTAATTGTCATCCAAAATAAATTATAAAGTGAATGAATTATTGGTACTTGGCTGTATTTTTAAAGTGCCGTGCCTCAAAAGGATAAAATCAGAACATACTATGAGTATCTGTCTGTGCATCCGTATGTCTTAAAAGTCAATACCTTTTTTTTCAGTATAAAAACTGACAATAATATCATATTAAGACCTACAATATCTCAACTTTCTTTCCTTGCTTACGATAGTTTTACTAGATAGATAGATTAATTAGATCTATGAAATACTAGAATATCTAATAGATCTAATTAAGATATTACAATTAATATCTTAATTAGATCTATTATAGATAATACATATAATTAAAAATTTGATTATGAGATGAAATTTAACCCCTAGTAACAATTAACTAGAGGTTAAATTTCATATTTTAGTCAAAAATTTAATTATATGTATTATCTTTTTAGGCAGCTTGGTTTAAACATTATTTTTATTTTAATATTGACAATAATTAAATTGCAGAATAATGAATACATTGTGTAATACTATACGTAGTAATTAGCGGTGATATTATAACTTATAGATATTACTTGATACAAGCTGACAGTAGGTTTTGAAACACGATGTCAGGAAATTTGATGAGGTTTGTTCAAGATTACATTAACACTCGCGTCATTAAATAATAGATATAAAGAGTAAAACGGTTATAACGTTAAAACTATATTACACAATATATTTTGTGCTGCAGAAGCGAGCAATACATTCCATTTACAAGATGCCCTCATTTAAATCTCTGAGAGAAAAGTTTAAAGAAATAGAATTCTTAACCGTTGCATCTCTATACATTTTTACAATTTATTGTATGTAAGAAAAAATTTAAATAATTTTAAAACAAAAAGTGATAATAATCATTGTAGGAACACTAGAAATAACCACAAGCTCGATATACCTATGGGCTATGATCAGGCTTAGCAAAGTAAGTAAATCTTTTAAAGGGCAATGTATACGCCTATACAATAAAATCCCAGAAAACGTTCAAAATTTTTCTATTCTTTAATTTAAAAAAGTAGTTAAAGACGTTTGTGTGCTAAAGCTTATAAGATCACTGATTTTGTTAATGATTGCACACACTGGGAATAAGGTGGCCAACCATAATGGCTGCTTATGTTTATTTACTGCATTATGTATCCTAACTGTTAAAAATATTAATATGTATAGATTTAGTTACTTTAATTGTTAAAAAATATATACTTTTAAAAAATATAAATTTTCCATCTTTTTGCTAAAAGATGGCCCCGTGCGAGTTTCTTACGCCGGTTCTTCTCGGCAGGTTAGGTTTGAACCGGTGGTAGCTTGTTTTTCTTGTTGACTTTCCGAAAATAGCTTAAACCGTTTATATGCAGCGCACGCAACGAAAGTCCCCAAATGTAAATAATTTTCCCCGTTTATGCAACATTTCTCACTGACACTTCGCTCCTATTGGTCGCAGCGTAATGTTATATAGGCTAAAGCCTACCTCTATAAATAGACTATCTAACAAAAAAAGAATTTTTCAAATCGGACCAGTAGTTCCTGAGATTAGCGCGTTTAAACAAACAAACTATTCCGCTTTATAATATTAGTATTGATTAGAGGCTTCTAACTTTAAATTAAATATTTTAAGAAAGATATTTTTATATTTATAAAGAGAAGTTTTTTTTTATACATTTATGTAATAATAAACAGGCTGTAAAATTAATAAGTGTGTGTATGGGTCCCTGATATAAAGTTTACTGAGAAAGTACCAGCGTTGAAAAGGGGTACTTTTTTAAATAATTGTATAGGAAAATTTATGATATTGGGGCATTTCTCATACAAAAATGAAAGACAGTATATTCTACATAGCAAGCACATACACACCTTTATGGTGTGTATGTGCCTGCTATGTATATTGCCACTCAGTTACTTTGCACCTTGCAGAACAAAATATTATAAGCTAATACCTAACTTAAATACTAGGTTTGTATATAGATAGACAAAACAAAACTTACTTTATTAATCGAATTGATAATATTCGATCAGTATAATCCAGGATCACACACACAAAAAACCACAATCACTAGTTTCAAATATGAAAATGTACTTAAGTGTTTTTGAGTTTGTACTTTTGGCACTCGATGTAGTTACGCGTTTTTGACATACGTCGTGTCTCGCCGCTCACACTTGCAACACTGCCGCTCGGATTTCATTCACCAAGCAACATCAACTTGTTCTGATTCTTATATCGATAAAAATGTAGTAAATTAGTGTAGATGTCGACGGGTCCCAAGAACAAAATCGTATGTGGAAAATTATCGTTTTACAGTATGAGCATTTGAAATTCTGTGTACGTATAATCATAATTTTTTTGTGAAAATATAGACATTTTGAGGAAAAAAAATACAAAACGCTATTTAAGAACTTAATACCTTTATCTTCACATTTTATTAGATAACTTAATTATTATTTTCGCATAAATATGATTCGTATGGTACCATACGGTTTTGTTTTCCGGAACGACCTAGCACGTATCTGAATGTACGACATTGTTCTTCGGAACAATCTAGTATACATCTTAATATACGACTTTGTTTTATGGAATTGATGTTTAATTTTCATGTCTTAAAAGACAATAATTGTGAGCTCCATGTTTAAATTTATAATATAAACAGTAAAGGCCAATGTTATTACAAATACTTATTTACTTTCCTACCTTTTCTATAAATTTTATTAAGTTGTTTCATTATAAAAATCATTAAACCTATAGATCTCTTTTAAAAAAAATCTTTAATAAAAATAAATTTTAATCCAATTTATTTTTCAATCATTACTCATCTAGGCTTATAAAATAATATTTATTATTTTATATAAAAATATTTTATATTTAAATCAAATCTAATATTTAAATTAAATAAAATAAAGAAACTTTTGAACTTTCTAGGAATTATTTGAAATCCTAAATCAGTAAACCTAAACAGTCACCCCTAAGGGTGAATTTTCAATCGTCGGATAAGTTTTACCTCAGGAATATACAGGGTGACCTGAAATTCGATACATTCCTTTGAAAGACAGAAAGTAGACCTCATGTACAGTAATATTTTTCATGACATCCCCTATCCGAAAGTTGATATTTACAAAGTTATTGAAATTTCAATTTTTTTTTCTTTTTTTTCGACTTTTTGACTTTGACATGACATATTTTTAAAAATGTTTGTCTTTTTAGTGATTTTTTTATGTATTTTGACCGTCAATGAGTCAAATAATATTTTTAAGGAATAAATATGGACAAACTAAGCGAGAATTTTTCAATATGAGACATGAAACTGAATTTTCTCTTAAGAAAAATGCACATATTTCTTAAAAACAGGTAATTTTCTTAAAAAAAATGTATGATACAATGCGTACAAATATTCTAAATAACTTCCTTATCTCATTAGCTTTCCAAAAAGGTGCAAATGTCTACATAAAAATATGACGTTGTAGTAAACATAGAAGTAAAATGAAATAATGTCTAAATCTATTTATTTGCGATAAGGTTAAAATAAAAGGAAAAACTTGAATTTAATTACGTTTATTGTGTTTAAAAAACATCAATGGTTAATTAAATTTAATAATAAATATTTTACTTTAGGTCTTGTTCAAAATGTGAGCCTCTGTTTCTGATACAGGCTCGTAGTCTTCTCCGTACCTCTGTTTTGATTATTCTGGTAGTAAGACTAGTTTTGATTTCTTCTGCTGCATTTCTTATGCGGCTTCTGAGCTCCTCTACATTAGTTATGGGTGAAGTATACACCAAAGCCTTCATATGACCCCAAAGATAAAAATCACACGGGGTCAAATCGGGACACCGTGCTGGCCAAGGAATTGGCCCGCCTCGACCTATCCAGCGATGTGGGTAAGTTTGGTCCAGCCACTGGCGTACGCCGAGGCGGAAGTGGGCCGGGCAACCATCATGCTGGAAAATCATATTACGACGAGTTTCTATTGGCACATCTTCCATTAAACCAGTAATCTCCTCTCTTAGGAAATGTTCATACATTTCACCATTTAAATTTTAAACCTAAGGGTGAATTTTCAATCGTCGGATAAGTTTTACCTCAGGAATATATCGACGGGTCCCAAGAACAACATCGTATGGAAAAATAAGACAAAATGCATTTTATTGCATATTTGTATTCTACATACTAAAAACTATATGGCACTATATTTTTTTTATATTTTTTTCATTTACTTATTGAAATAATCAATCGAACAATATCTTATTTGAATTAGATACCCGCAAACAAACATGTATTGACATGTACGCACTTGTTCAATGCAACACTGAGCGCGCTCGCAGCGACTTACCGTCATTTGCGTGTTTGTTCTCTGCAAAATCAAATACAAACCCGCTCTCCTCAAAAATACAAAGATTTAGTTTAAAATTACATTTTATGTTTATAAACGTCCATCTAGTGAGTGGTTAAATAATGTCGGGATGGCCAGGAAAGAAAATATTACTAAATTTAGCTCTGCATTTAAATGAAAATTATGGCAGTCTTATTACAAGCATTAACAACAACGATAAAACCTTTTAAAAGGTAACTAATAGTTTAGTTGTGTACATAATATACTGTAACATTGCATAAATTGTTGTATTTTAAAGTTAATAGTTATTGTAAACAAAATTACACGGAAACTCATTCATTTTCATCGTTTATGCATATACAATTTTGTTCAACAAAAATCTAAATTTATCTTATAAATAAATCCAGAAAAACCTATTTTACTTTTATATTGATAGACTTTATAATAAGACTACGATTAGACATATTTATTTTCTACCTTATTATTGTTACATAAGTCTTTGTTTGGCAAAATAATTTATCGTTTGAGCAGATACGATTTTTTTCTTCGAAAATTTTTACTAAAAAATATGTCGTATTTGAATAAACAATTTTGTTCGCTGTAAACAATTTTTACATGCGTGTTTGTTCTATAAAAAAGTATATGATTTAATGTACTTTTTAATAAAATAATATAATTTTTAGTAATCTATATGAATTTACTTATAAATTTCACACTTACATTTTCCTTTTTGTTAGAGACTGGGTGTCAACGGTACACTAACGTCTTGCCTATGACACTTGGACCCAAGAATATTGACATCGATTCAGTAGTAGTTTGGCATGATGTTTTTGATGAAAATGATAAATTTGGAGAAAAAGCAGATCCTCATATCAATAACTCAGATACCTATTATGTTACCTGCGATCATTTTGCTTCACCATCTTTATATTTGCCGCTAGTGATGCATACATAATATAAAGATTATTTTCGTTGAACATTGAAATCACCTTCACCTTTAACAACTCATCAGAAATATTCATCACCAGAACTTGAAGAACTTACAAATTCAATCCCATATCGACGGGTCCCAAGAACAACATCGTATGGAAAAATAAGACAAAATGCATTTTATTGCATATTTGTATTCTACATACTAAAAACTATATGGCACTATATATTTTTTATTTTTTTTTCGTTTATTCATTGAAATAATCAATCGAACAATATCTTATTTGAATTAGATACCCGCAAACAAACATATATTGACATGTACGCACTTGTTCTATGCAACACGCAGTGCGCTCGCAGCGACTTACCATCATTTGCGTGTTTGTTCTCTGCAAAATCAAATACAAACGAGCTCTCCTCAAAAATACAAAGTTTTAGTTTAAAATTACCATTTAGGTTTATAAACAACCATCTAGTGAGTGGTTAAATAATGTCGGAATGGCCAAGAAAGAAAATATTACTGAATTTAGCTCTGCATTTATTTTAAATGAAAATTATGGAAGTCTTATTACAAACATTAACAACAACGATAAAACATTTTTAAAAGGTAACTAATAGTTTAGTTGTGTACATAATATACTGTAACATTGCATAAATTGTTGTATTTGAAAGTTAATACTTGTTGTTAACAAAATTACACGGAAACTCATTCATTGTCATCGTTTGTGCATATACAATTTTGTTCAACAAAAATCTAAATACAACTTATAAATAAATCCCGAAAAACCTATTTTACTTTTATATTGATAGACTTTATAATAAGACTACGATTAGACATATTTATTTTCTATCTTATTATTGTTACATAAGTCTTTGTTCGGCAAAATAATTTATCGCATGAGCAGATGCGATTTTTTTCTTCGAAAATTTTAACTAAAAAATATGTCGTATTTTAATAAACAATTTTGTTCGCTGTAAACAATTTTTACATGCGTGTTTGTTTTGTAAAAAAGTACATGATTTAATGTACTTTTTAATCAAATAATATAATTTTTAGTAATCTATATGAATTTACTTATAAATTTCACACTTACATTTTCCTTTTTGTTAGAGACTGGGTGTCAACGGTACACTAACGTCTCGCCTATGCCACTTGGACCCATGAATATTGACGTCGATTCAGCAGTAGTTTGGCATGATGTTTTTGATGAAAATGATAAATTGGGAGAAAAAACAGATCCTCATATCAATAACTCAGATACCTATCATGTTACCTGCGATAATTTTGCTTCACCATCTTTATATTTGTCGCTAGTGATGCATACATTCACCTTCACCTTTAACAACTCATCAGAAATATACATCACCAGAACTTGAAGAACTTAAAAATTCGATCCCAATTAGCTACACCTATACCTTTCGCAGTAATATACACAAAAAATGTAATGGTCCTTTTTGTTTTAATCATACTGATTGGATTTATTGATTGTAATCCGCCTGAAATCACTCCGAAGCAAAAAAACGTTACATTTAAAAAAAATGTGGATTTATTAATGATAAAATGATGGTAAAGCTGTAAGTAAGTATAAGTGTTGAAATAAAATTACAGAAGAACTAAAACTGAAATGTTTTTATGGATTTTGGAAGCTTGTTAATAGAGAAAAGCAGTGTATGTACAAGGCAAAGTATGAAAAAAGCGATGTATAAACCGATATAGCACTTTCAATAAGATTTACTTACAATTTACATTTAAATACTTTTTACCACTTGTAATGTCACCTAAGACTATTGTTTCCCGATTAACGTTTGTAAGTCAACGCCTTTTCAAACTCTTGCTGTGAGTGAGAGTATAGTTAAGACTACTTTTCAATAATATGATGTTGAGCATGATCATCGAGGCAAACACAAGAATCACAAATGTTTCATACACAAAAGCATAATAAAAAGTGTAATAAATGTGATCATATAAATTCATTCGTTTCTGTTGAGTCTCACTTTATTTGTATGGACTAAATTAAACGGTATATTGACGGCAGCCTCAGTATAAACCTAATGTTGTACATTAGGTTTATACTGAGGCTGCCGTACGATGAATAATGAATGGTGTGATGAATTAAAATTTATTAATAGAAAATATTTACACATTGAAAGCTACAACTGAGCGCCAGTGTCAGGGCGTTAAACTACACACATTAAAATAACATTGAAACCATAATCTTGACTTTTAAATTCCTATAAATATCAATGCGAAGTATGTCACAATATTACAGACGGTAATGATCAAAAAAAGAGCAGGAGGGACAAAGATTCTTAAATTATGATAATTGATCTCATACCTACTATTATACCTAACTATTATATTAAAATGATTAAGGCCTGATCTTTCAATGGCCAGATAACTTATACCAGTCAAATAAATATGCTGCTTTGACATGTGGTTCATATAAACTCTGTCAAAGTCACATATTATCATTATACAGGGTGACCTGAAATTCGATACATTCCTTTGAAAGACAGAAAGTAGACCTCATGTACAGTAATATTTTTCATGACATCCCCTATCCGAAAGTTGATATTTACAAAGTTATTGAAATTTCAATTTTTTTTCTTTTTTTTCGACTTTTTGACTTTGACATGACGTATTTTTAAAAATGTTTGTCTTTTTAGTGATTTTTTTATGCATTTTAACCGTCAATGAGTCAAATAATATTTTTAAGGAATAAATAGGGACAAACTAAGCGAGAATTTTTCAATATGAGACATGAAACTGAATTTTCTCTTAAGAAAAATGCACATATTTCTTAAAAACAGGTCATTTTCTTTAAAAAAATGTATGATACAATACGTACAAATATTCTAAATAACTTCCTTATCTCATTAGCTTTCCAAAAAGGTGCAAATGTCTAGATAAAAATATGAACATGTAATAAACAAAGACAAAACAATCATCAGGTAACGTTATCTCAAGAATTACTCTACCTGAGGCGACCTTTTTTTTCAATTGTTTCCTTTGTTCAAACTTTGGAATGTTTCAGGTACTTACGTCGCGGCCCTTTGTCAATGAGTTACCGACTGGCTTAGAGAGCAAATTAAATAGCTTATATTAGTTTTAAGTCAACTATTGCCGTGTACGGACGTATTGTTGCTTTAAACTACACCCTTACTTCTACTTGTGATTTTTTTGTTTCGCGATGGCTGCTTTTGAGTACGATGAATACGCTGACATCTTGTTTTGTTACGGACTTTGTAGTGGTAATGCTGCTGCTGCACGAAGAACATACGTTGAACGTTTTCCGAATCGACGAGTGCCAAACGTTAGAGTGTTTTCAACAACATTTCGACGAATTCGGGAAAGCGGCCGTGTTGATAGAAGACGTGGCGATTCAGGCAGACCTCGTTTGTATGCTCCAGAAGAAGAAGAAGAAATTTTAACACTTTTTCAAAATGATCCTTCTATTTCTACAAGAGCAGCAGCTAGAAGACTTGGATTGAGTCAATGGAAGGTGTGGTTTACAGTACACACAGCGCGTCTACATCCATTTCACTACACACCTGTCCAAGCGCTGGAAGAGGGAGACCCGGTTAGAAGAATGGAATTCTGCCGTTTTATGATAAATGCAGACATGGAGGATCGCAATTTCTTCTCAAGAATATTGTGGACGAATGAATCGAAATTTGACCGTGACGGGATAAACAATTTCCACAACACACATTACTGGGCACCAAAAGGAGAAAACCCCAGGATGAAAAAAGAAAGAGCCCATCAAACCAGATTCAGTCTAAATGTCTGGATGGGTATAATTAATAATAATTTAGTTGGACCTCATTTTTTGCCTCAAAATTTAAATGGTGAAATGTATGAACATTTCCTAAGAGAGGAGATTACTGGTTTAATGGAAGATGTGCCAATAGAAACTCGTCGTAATATGATTTTCCAGCATGATGGTTGCCCGGCCCACTTCCGCCTCGGCGTACGCCAGTGGCTGGACCAAACTTACCCACATCGCTGGATAGGTCGAGGCGGGCCAATTCCTTGGCCAGCACGGTGTCCCGATTTGACCCCGTGTGATTTTTATCTTTGGGGTCATATGAAGGCTTTGGTGTATACTTCACCCATAACTAATGTAGAGGAGCTCAGAAGCCGCATAAGAAATGCAGCAGAAGAAATCAAAACTAGTCTTACTACCAGAATAATCAAAACAGAGGTACGGAGAAGACTACGAGCCTGTATCAGAAACAGAGGCTCACATTTTGAACAAGACCTAAAGTAAAATATTTATTATTAAATTTAATTAACCATTGATGTTTTTTAAACACAATAAACGTAATTAAATTCAAGTTTTTCCTTTTATTTTAACCTTATCGCAAATAAATAGATTTAGACATTATTTCATTTTACTTCTATGTTTACTACAACGTCATATTTTTATGTAGACATTTGCACCTTTTTGGAAAGCTAATGAGATAAGGAAGTTATTTAGAATATTTGTACGCATTGTATCATACATTTTTTTTAAGAAAATTACCTGTTTTTAAGAAATATGTGCATTTTTCTTAAGAGAAAATTCAGTTTCATGTCTCATATTGAAAAATTCTCGCTTAGTTTGTCCATATTTATTCCTTAAAAATATTATTTGACTCATTGACGGTCAAAATACATAAAAAAATCACTAAAAAGACAAACATTTTTAAAAATATGTCATGTCAAAGTCAAAAAGTCGAAAAAAAAGAAAAAAAAATTGAAATTTCAATAACTTTGTAAATATCAACTTTCGGATAGGGGATGTCATGAAAAATATTACTGTACATGAGGTCTACTTTCTGTCTTTCAAAGGAATGTATCGAATTTCAGGTCACCCTGTATATTCCTGAGGTAAAACTTATCCGACGATTGAAAATTCACCCTTAGGGGTGACTGTTTAGGTTTACTGATTTAGGATTTCAAATAATTCCTAGAAAGTTCAAAAGTTTCTTTATTTTATTTAATTTAAATATTAGATTTGATTTAAATATAAAATATTTTTATATAAAATAATAAATATTATTTTATAAGCCTAGATGAGTAATGATTGAAAAATAAATTGGATTAAAATTTATTTTTATTAAAGATTTTTTTTAAAAGAGATCTATAGGTTTAATGATTTTTATAATGAAACAACTTAATAAAATTTATAGAAAAGGTAGGAAAGTAAATAAGTATTTGTAATAACATTGGCCTTTACTGTTTATATTATAAATTTAAACATGGAGCTCACAATTATTGTCTTTTAAGACATGAAAATTAAACATCAATTCCATAAAACAAAGTCGTATATTAAGATGTATACTAGATTGTTCCGAAGAACAATGTCGTACATTCAGATACGTGCTAGGTCGTTCCGGAAAACAAAACCGTATGGTATCATACGAATCATATTTATGCGAAAATAATAATTAAGTTATCTAATAAAATGTGAAGATAAAGGTATTAAGTTCTTAAATAGCGTTTTGTATTTTTTTTCCTCAAAATGTCTATATTTTCACAAAAAAATTATGATTATACGTACACAGAATTTCAAATGCTCATACTGTAAAACGATAATTTTCCACATACGATTTTGTTCTTGGGACCCGTCGATATGATATTAGCTACACCTATACCTTTCTCAGTAATATATACAAAACATGTAATGGTCCTTTTTGTTTTAATCATACTGATTAGATTTATTCATTATAATCCGCCTGAAATCGCCCCGAAGCAAAAAAACGTTACATCTCAAAAAAAGGTGGATTTATTAATGATAAAATGTTTTTTTTATCTCAACACTTATACTTACAGCTTTACCTGTAAGTATAAGTCTTGAGATAAAATTACAGAAGAACAAAAACTGGTTTTATGGATTTTGGATGCTTGTTAATAGAGAAAAGCAGTGTATGTATGAGGCAAAGTATAAAAAAGCGATGTATAAACCGATATAGCACTTTCAATAAACGACACTTTACATTAAAATACTTTTTACCACTTGTAATGTCATCTAAGACTACTGTTTCCCGATTAACGTTTGTAAGTCAACGCCTTTTCATTTTTAAATTTATATATTAATATACGGTATATAATTGACGGCAGCCTCAGTATGAACCTTATGTTGTACATTAGGTTTACACTGAGGCAGCCGTACGATGAATAATGAATGGTGTGTTGAATCTATTTACACATTGAAAGCTACAACTGAGCGCCAGTATCATTTTAAACTACACCCATTAAAAGTACATTGAAACAATAATCTTGGCTTTTAAATTCCTATAAATATCAATGCGAAATATGTCACAATATTACAGACGGTAATGATAAAAAAAGAGCAGCAGGGACAAAGATTCTTAAATTATGATAATTCATCTTATACCTACTATTATACCTAACTATTATATTAAAATGATTAGAGCCTGATCTTTCAATGACCAGATAACTTATATCAGTGAAATAAATGCTGCTATGACATTTGGTTCATGTAAACTCTGTCAAAGTCACATAATATTATATATTCTTGAGGTAAAATTTATCCGACGATTGAAAATTCACCCTTAGGGTGACTGTTTAGGTTTACTGATTTAGGATTTCAAATAATTCCTAGAAAGTTCAAAAGTTTCTTTATTTCATTTAATTTAAATATAAGATTTGATTTAAATATAAAATATTTTATATAAAATAATATATTATATTTTATAAGCCTAGATGAGAAATGATTGAAAAATAAATTGGATTAAAATTTATTTTTGTTAAAGATTTAAAAAAAAAATCATCTATAGATTTTATGATTTTTATAATGTAACAACTTAATAAAATTTATAGAAAATTTATAAAGTAAATAAGTATTTGTAATAACATTAACCTTTACTGTTTATATTATGAATTTAAACATTGAACTCACAATTATTGTCTTATAAGACATGAAAATGAAACATCAATTCCATAAAACAAAGTCGTATATTAAGATGTATACTAGATTGTTCCGAAGAACAATGTCGTACATTCAGATACGTGCTAAGTCGTTCCGGAAAACAAAACCGTATGGTATCATACGAATCATATTTATGCGAAAATAGTAATTAAGGTATCTAATAAAATGTGAAGATAAAGGTATTGAGTTCTCAAATAGCGTTTTGTATTTTTTTTCCTCAAAATGTCTATATTTTCACTAACAAATTATGATTATACGTACACAGAAATTCAAATGCTCATAGTGTAAAACGATAATTTTGCACATACGATTTTGTTCTTGGGACCCGTCGATATAATGATAATATGTGACTTTGACAGAGTTTATATGAACCACATGTCAAAGCAGCATATTTATTTGACTGGTATAAGTTATCTGGCCATTGAAAGATCAGGCCTTAATCATTTTAATATAATAGTTAGGTATAATAGTAGGTATGAGATCAATTATCATAATTTAAGAATCTTTGTCCCTCCTGCTCTTTTTTTGATCATTACCGTCTGTAATATTGTGACATACTTCGCATTGATATTTATAGGAATTTAAAAGTCAAGATTATGGTTTCAATGTTATTTTAATGTGTGTAGTTTAACGCCCTGACACTGGCGCTCAGTTGTAGCTTTCAATGTGTAAATATTTTCTATTAATAAATTTTAATTCATCACACCATTCATTATTCATCGTACGGCAGCCTCAGTATAAACCTAATGTACAACATTAGGTTTATACTGAGGCTGCCGTCAATATACCGTTTAATTTAGTCCATACAAATAAAGTGAGACTCAACAGAAACGAATGAATTTATATGATCACATTTATTACACTTTTTATTATGCTTTTGTGTATGAAACATTTGTGATTCTTGTGTTTGCCTCGATGATCATGCTCAACATCATATTATTGAAAAGTAGTCTTAACTATACTCTCACTCACAGCAAGAGTTTGAAAAGGCGTTGACTTACAAACGTTAATCGGGAAACAATAGTCTTAGGTGACATTACAAGTGGTAAAAAGTATTTAAATGTAAATTGTAAGTAAATCTTATTGAAAGTGCTATATCGGTTTATACATCGCTTTTTTCATACTTTGCCTTGTACATACACTGCTTTTCTCTATTAACAAGCTTCCAAAATCCATAAAAACATTTCAGTTTTAGTTCTTCTGTAATTTTATTTCAACACTTATACTTACTTACAGCTTTACCATCATTTTATCATTAATAAATCCACATTTTTTTTAAATGTAACGTTTTTTTGCTTCGGAGTGATTTCAGGCGGATTACAATCAATAAATCCAATCAGTATGATTAAAACAAAAAGGACCATTACATTTTTTTGTGTATATTACTGCGAAAGGTATAGGTGTAGCTAATTGGGATCGAATTTTTAAGTTCTTCAAGTTCTGGTGATGTATATTTCTGATGAGTTGTTAAAGGTGAAGGTGAATGTATGCATCACTAGCGACAAATATAAAGATGGTGAAGCAAAATTATCGCAGGTAACATGATAGGTATCTGAGTTATTGATATGAGGATCTGTTTTTTCTCCCAATTTATCATTTTCATCAAAAACATCATGCCAAACTACTGCTGAATCGACGTCAATATTCATGGGTCCAAGTGGCATAGGCGAGACGTTAGTGTACCGTTGACACCCAGTCTCTAACAAAAAGGAAAATGTAAGTGTGAAATTTATAAGTAAATTCATATAGATTACTAAAAATTATATTATTTGATTAAAAAGTACATTAAATCATGTACTTTTTTACAAAACAAACACGCATGTAAAAATTGTTTACAGCGAACAAAATTGTTTATTAAAATACGACATATTTTTTAGTTAAAATTTTCGAAGAAAAAAATCGCATCTGCTCATGCGATAAATTATTTTGCCGAACAAAGACTTATGTAACAATAATAAGATAGAAAATAAATATGTCTAATCGTAGTCTTATTATAAAGTCTATCAATATAAAAGTAAAATAGGTTTTTCGGGATTTATTTATAAGTTGTATTTAGATTTTTGTTGAACAAAATTGTATATGCACAAACGATGACAATGAATGAGTTTCCGTGTAATTTTGTTAACAACAAGTATTAACTTTCAAATACAACAATTTATGCAATGTTACAGTATATTATGTACACAACTAAACTATTAGTTACCTTTTAAAAATGTTTTATCGTTGTTGTTAATGTTTGTAATAAGACTTCCATAATTTTCATTTAAATGCAGAGCTAAATTCAGTAATATTTTCTTTCTTGGCCATTCCGACATTATTTAACCACTCACTAGATGGTTGTTTATAAACCTAAATGGTAATTTTAAACTAAAACTTTGTATTTTTGAGGAGAGCTCGTTTGTATTTGATTTTGCAGAGAACAAACACGCAAATGATGGTAAGTCGCTGCGAGCGCACTGCGTGTTGCATAGAACAAGTGCGTACATGTCAATATATGTTTGTTTGCGGGTATCTAATTCAAATAAGATATTGTTCGATTGATTATTTCAATGAATAAACGAAAAAAAAATAAAAAATATATAGTGCCATATAGTTTTTAGTATGTAGAATACAAATATGCAATAAAATGCATTTTGTCTTATTTTTCCATACGATGTTGTTCTTGGGACCCGTCGATGTATTAAATCGGTCTGTGAAGTTATTGTTAAATGGAATCGGACAGCAATAATAACATTTATACTGCACTGTTTTGTGTCCACGACCCCGCTCGCGTAAATATACGTTATTTTAAGAAAACGCTATACTTTTTGAGATAAATAAATATATAGTAGTTTCAAATCATAAACTACTATTTATACCGATCAAATTACAATTTTCTTAAAGCTTATTTCACAGATTATAAAACAACTGGCTGACCAGTAATATTATAACAAGTTTCGGTCAAAAATTATACATTAAACCGGCCGACATGATATTTTTTTTCTAAGATGTAATAACTTTTTTTTACTAATTATATAGTGCTGATAACGAAATCAGACCTCACTTTATCGTATTACATCAGATTTTCAACCGACTTCCAAAAAGGAGGAGGTTCTCAATTCGTCTGTATTTTTTATTTTTATTTAAACGAATTTATTTGCTATTTTTGATTATTCAGTAAAAACGAATTAAATTAGGCGCTCTTTATTGAACTAAGCGACATCTCGTGAAAAAATATATTAGTTGGAACTGGGACACGCCCATTTGAAACGTGTTACATGGACATAAACCTATATAGTTACTTTTTTTACAATTTTTTAACTAAAATCACTGTGTTTATTTAAAAAAATGCTTACGTATATATTTGGTGTTCAAAATATTTAATTTTTGATTTGTGGTTGAAAAACGTCGTAAAATATAATGTCTTCTACAAAGTGTGTAATAGACACATACATTTTGTTACATTTGTGGAAATTGTATGACTTCAAAGCAGAAATTGAAAATTACTGCACAAATGCAGTAATTTTCAATTTCTGCTTTGAAGAAGAAAATACTTATAACTCTTCTTTTGGCTTTTAAATTCAACTCTGATCGTGGACTTCGAACTTTGTGTGTAACTAGTAATTAGTTTAAGGCAGTGGACATAGCGCAAAAAACCATCTCTACGAGTCAACAATTTTCTAGGAAATCACAATCACCCTGACTATAAAAATATTGTAGCAATTTCACTAAATAAGTATAAAAAATTGGAGTGTAACATGAGTATGAAACTCAATTTTTTAGATTCACATTTGAATTTTTTCCCCGAAAATCTTGGCGACTAGCGAATAGTAAAGAATAGGGTGAAAGGTTTAACCAAGACATCAAACTATGGAAACAATTTACCAAGGGCTTTTTCATTAATGTGAATATGATGGCTGATTACTGCTGGTCAATAAAACGTGATAATATTACTGACGATTCCCATAAAAAAATTAACTCCCAGACGTAATTTTACGCTAAGCTTACCGCAAAAGATCTCACTCAAAACAGCATTATAGTAACTATTGTACATCGTGTACAATAGTTGCTATAATAATGTATTTTCTGTAGAAGTTTTCAAATATATATTTGTAATCTTTAAATTAAAAAAAACGTTTTCTTGTTTGTAAATCTGATGTGATAGAGTAAACATGTAGGTATTTTCGTGTTTAAAATACTATATATAAGTTGTATTTATCACTCATATCAAAACAACTTTCAAAAAGTCTTAATTTGTCGGCCGTTGTTATTTATATTGTTGATCGAAGGCTACATACATACTTTACTAATTTAATTCACTGACAAGTAGTTAATGTTATAAGGAATAACAATATACACTATTATTCATTATCATAATCATCGATGATAGAGCGCACCGAATCACAGTGAATCTCTAAAGCAAATAATAGGTAAATCGAATACAATTTCACAATGAAAACCATCATCCTCTTTAATAGACATAAATATCATTACAAATAGCAATAGAATACAATAAAGGTACGTTCTAAATGTATGTAAAATATTTACATAACAATTTAAAATTTGTTACAATATGTCAAAAGGTTGCATTGTATTTAATGATATACATAATTATCAAATGCGGAATAAATGAAAAAAAAAACAGAATTAATAGCAACACGACGTATATTAATTTAATACAAAGAAATATTTACATAGTTGTATGACCTATAGGTCGTTCAATGTTTACATGGTAATTGCTATAAATTGAATGTAAGGGTAATTTTACACCGCAACGAATATCTGTTATAGACCAAGTAATTAATGCGGGCAATATGAATAATATCTATCTCTATCGGACAAATTTTAAGTAAAATGAGAATTGTTGTAAAAAATGTTTTCTTACTCTTCCCAAGAGATAATGGACAATATTATTATGTACTAGCTGTGCCCGCGACTTCGTACGCGTGGAAAAGTGATTTAGGGCACTCTAGTATTTTTTAATATATTTTTAGTTTATTGGCGCAACCGCTGAGAACATTCACTAATAGGTACTTCCCAGTGTATCCCAGTGTTGATCCCGATCCAGCAAGTCACGTACCCGGCAAGCTCTTGGTATGCAGGGTATAATAATAATATAGTACCATCCTTTCGGAGCTCGGCAAAAGAAGTAGGCCTTCGAACATTATGTAGAAGTCAGCAAAGGTATTCAAAGTTAGGATAATATTATTCGAATGCACCGTATAGACCCAGCCAATTTTTCACGGTAATTTAGTAAAGTATTTAACGTCGTGTTCATGTCCGTCTGTCTGTCTGTCTGGGTGTCAAAACTTTAACACGTGTAGGTATCAAGCTAAAAAACATAATTAATACTCAGGATCTACTGTCTCGTCTGGCTGTGAAAAAATCAGATTTCTTAGCCACATCTACCCAAAGATGCAGCCGTTTATGTCGTTAATATTCGTAATTTTCGACACGCCAAAGGGAACCAAAACCTAAAAAGTTTTAGTTGCCTAAAAAGTTTTAGTAGAGTTTGGAGAGTTTGGAGAGGGTAGTCCCGGGAACTCAGAATCTTTAAATTTGATATGAAGCAACGTCTTAATAGTGCCGACATAGGATAAATTGCAAAACCATAAAAATATTTTAAATTTTTTTGTACTTGCCGTTTTTGTCATTAATGTTTTGAGGTATGAAATTAAAACTTATATTGCAATTACTAAGGTCTTTAAAACGGAACGCTCGGTTAGACATGGGCGCAGTGACACGCCCGGCCCCACCGAGGATCCAGCAGGCTTACTCTCGACACAACCAAGAATCGAATCAATTCGATCTCAACGGTTTTTGGTGTTTTATTTGGTAGTTTACTTTGAAACTAATTAGGATAAAGAAAACCGTTAGAACGTAACTTTTTGTACACCCGACTATATCAATCGACAGAGAATAACAATAAACAAACGTCAATTTGTTCGGGAGTATGCGGCACGATCGAATCTGAATCAAAATCGAATCAGTTTGGAGAGTTCGGCCCCAGCTCGGCGCGCCGATCGGATCTAGTAGCGTTTTTTATTAACCTACCCTAAGTATAATAATAATAATATAAATAAATGAAATTTAGTTTAAACAAAATATAAAATAAAAAAAAGATTAAAGGAGAAAGCCCACTCTCCATAGTGTCTCAGGCCCAATGTGGACATCAAAAAATCGCATTAAAAATGAGTGTTCTAAAATGTTAATAGTATTAGATATCTGAGAAAAAAACTTAAAATGCCGCCATTATTGTAGAAATATTTTTTTTTACTTTTTGTCTATTTTATTTTCAAGGCCTTTTCCGACTTTTCAATAATTTATAATAGTAAGATATAATAAGATAGCCCTTGTTGTAGTGCAAGACTTTTAGTTATTGCTACCCAGCAATTGTGGCAAACAACATTATCGCCTGACACCTAAAACATATTAACATTAATGATAAATATTTTCAACCGTAAAAGATTTAACGATTAAACCATAATTAAAGAAATAATAGAAACATTTTATTATAATATATATTATGATTACCTGCTGCCGTGCAACCCACTGTTGTATGACACTTAATTCTTCGGGCTCTAAAATACGGTTCTCGGTAACATTATTACCACAACATAATATACAATATTCTTCAGACATTTTGGTATGCACAATCAAATAGCGTAATCCTTTAATCCAGGGCCAAGTAATCGTAGAAGGAGAGAACAAAACTAGTAAAACAATGCCAAAGTCGTACGTGAAAAGCCGAAACAAGTTCAGGCGAGAAAGCCAGATTGCGGTGAAAAAAATCGAAAACAAAACAAAGCGCATCTTTGAGCAACAAGTGAACGGTCGAAATCATTCGTTTGAAAAATGACATTTCAGTCATCAGTGTTGCCGCTTGTCGCAAAAAAATGAAATCGATAAATCGATTACGTAAAAAATAATCGATATAATATGACTTTTTATTAATCTTTATCGTTTATAGTAACAAACGTAAACATTGGTTTTAAGATAAATGTTTTCTTTTGATTAATTCTTTACAGAATTACCAACAGTGACCCGTTATTTGTATTTTACATGAGTTTATTTTATTTGTTTATAAATCGATATTCGGATTGATTGATTAGAGTTTTATCATCGGGTAACATTTCACCTCAACGTTATATTTAGGTTCCAAATAATCCAATAAAATTCCTTTTTTTATTGGAACATTACTGATTATAGTGGCGGTTATTTGAATGTTATCAAAAATCATGTCTCTTTATTATACATTTCTGGAGAAATTAAGTCTTCTTAAGACGGCTGTCCGCTCTGGGCCTGAAATGGGCTTTCTCCTTTGAATGTTTGAAGCAGCGCGGTTCCTGCCGCGCTTCATACAAACGTCCAGCATTTTTTTTTAATTGTCGTAATTTTTTTATTTATGAACCGATTGAGATGAAATAAATGGTATGTCAAGATTACTACAATATAATACAATATATTATTATGATTAAACTACACCTAAATCGGATAAGCCGTTTCTGAGATTATCGTGCACAAACGCACCGACAAACAGACAAAAATTCAAAAATATATTGTTTTGGGTACAATTGAATGAATAAAAGTCCTATAATAATTTTTGTCAAATATCTTCAATGTACAGACACGATTCCTCAACAGATTTATTATAAGTAGGTATAGCTTTTTCCCGCGGCTTCGCTCGCGTGGAATTGTGTTTGTGGCAATAACTTTACGGTTACAGTATTAAAGGTGTAGATAATGTTATAACACCTATTAGGTGTAGATAATGTTATAATAAATAACATTCGTTGCGTTTTGGTGCGAAACCTTCGATATTCGAATACACTATATTGTTGATCGAAGGCGAAACCATACCATTTGATAAGAATTATTATTGTATTTGTCTAATAATTAGCATCTCAAAATACCACATTATTTGTGACCATTTTCAGGGTAAAAATCAAAGCGACACCAGCTCTACTCCGCTGCACTTTTAACACGATTATTACTGGGGGGCACAGTTAGCGGCTGTGCGTGGTTAAATTTAAACTACCGGTACTGCCTGTTAGCACATTTTAATAGTATTTTTTACCCAGCAGTGGGGTGGAGTTCCTTTGGTTGACCTTCGCCAAAATTCTTACGTACCAGCATCAGCTGATACCTCCACTACACCAGCCCGGCTCGGACGTAAGATGTCACGCAGCAGCCTGCATCACGTGGCGCCCCCGGGCCCCCGTCGGCATTCTCGCGGGGGGGTTGTGGTAGCCCCCCGCCCCAATGTCCGGCCGAGACCTGCTGCGCGTCCCGGATCCCACCCCGTCCAGCCGAGAAGTGCTCGGGCTGACCGCAGCGCACAGAGCGCCGCCTCCAGGACTGCGCCTCGCACCGCAGCCCTGCACCGCCGCCCTCAGGCACCCGCCTGAGCCTGCCCACCACCCGGCAGTCACACCTGCCGCACCTGCCGCTGTTCAACACATCCACGGCTGTCGGCAGAGCGTCCAACCGCCGCCGACCACCACCGCAGACCATCCGGCCTGCAACGCTGCCCACTGCAGGCCACTTCACCATCATGCCTCCACGGCACCACCGCTGCCTGCTGATCTCCGCTTCGCCGCTGGCCCAGCATTCCTCGCCCGCTTGACCCTGGCGGAACTGGCCCCGCTTGGATCGAGTAGAGTCTGCCGGCCCCGCCGCGCTGGATCAACCGGCCCCCAGGACGGGCTAGTATAACCGGTCATGCCGCGTCGCCTGGGCTGCCGGCCCCGCTTCCCCGCCTCTGACGTCTGGTTTAACCGGCCTGTCCACTCCCGGGGGGGGGGGGGGGGCTGGTTTCCGGCCCCGCCGCGCTGGTGGACCAAACTCTCCTCGTCTGGGCTGGATCTCCCGGCCTCGCCGCCTTGGTCTGCGAAGCCGCCTCGCCCCGTCGCGCTGCCACCACGCAGCCGCTCAAGACCGCACTCAGCGACGTCCTACTGCTTGCGACGGAGTCCCGCGCCTGCCTGTGGATATCCGCGCCATCCGAAGGTTCCTTGGAGGGGAGGAACCTGGGTGACTGGCGAGGATCCACGGCGGCCCCGGACAACGCCGCCTTACACCATGGGGGCGCCAGACGCCGCCTGCCGCCCGGCCTACTGGAGGAGTTAGGCTGTACGGCGCGGGCGCGACCAGCGCCCTCTAGCAACGTCCTCGGACGTTTACCGTCGGCATCCCCATGCCCTTCCCCACCATCATGGCTCCCGGAGCCCCCCCTACTCCCTGGTTTGCCTGGGTCCGCGAGTTGGTTAAAGACCACTCGTCAAAGTCTAGCCCTTCAGGTAATCGAGTTAATAAAGTGGTTTTTACGACGGTTTTTCCTTGCGCCCTGACGCGAGGGTTTTGCCTTCAAAAAAACGTCTTGTCTTTTTCATTTCAATCCCACCTTGGTTAGGGCTTTGGTCCGCGAGACGATGCGCGGCGCTCGGAGGAGTGGAACCACACACGTTCCTCGGTCTCAGGACCGGGGCCTCCACACGCCACATGTCGTCTCGCCATTCAGGAATAAGTCTTCCAAGGCTTCCTTCCCTTAGAGCCACGGTTTTCCCCTGCGTTCTGTCGCGGGGGGTTTTCCCTAGAAAAACAGAAGCAACTAATACGGCTCGGTATCCTCAATACCGGGTCCTTCGACCCCACGTAGAGGGGCTCATTAGCCTCTGGTCGTGGTTCCCCCGCTCCCGGCCACTCGGGCTAGGAGTGAGTGAGATGCAAATAGGTCACGTGGCGCCCGAGCGAATCACTTTTTAATTTTGCTATATCTCCTTAGCTATTCATTATATTTGGATGGTATAAAGGGGCAAATATAGTCTTCATGAAAGGTTAAGCCAACTAACGTATTAAAAATGATAAGGATTAATATCGTGATGGTATAAATAGCTTTCCAAAAACCGCTTAATTGCCCGTTTTTTAGTTTATCGCGAAAGGCTTTCTTTTAATAATACAGTTAATTAAGTTGATTTTATACAATAAATGATAATTTATTTCAATTTGTGAAGCAAGTTCAAAAATACAATTTTTATATTATTATGACAATGTGGAAACACTTGTCTTCCCAGAAAAAAAAACCTGTTAGTTAGGTACTTATTTCATGTTCTAATCTACTTTAGTGCCACATTCTATTGCTTTTCGTCATTGTGTAAGCGATCCCCCCGCGTGCCCCGCACTAACCGTTCGTCCGCAGTCCGCGCGCGCGAAATTCATCCGACTTGCTTCAAATTTATCGTCACTGCTCGGCTCCTATGTATTGTAGCGTTATGTTATAAAGCCTATAACCTGCCCAGGAATATGGGCTACAATCGTACCAAGTTTGGTTAAAATCCCTTCAGTAGTTTTTGATCCATGCTTGCACATACAGACAGACAGACAAAAATTTTACTAATTGCATTTTTGGCATCATTATGGATCACCAATCATCCTTCAATATGTATTTTGAAAAAATATTCAATGTACAGAATTGACCTCTCTACAGTTTTATTAAGTATATAGATATAGATATAGATATAGATATAGATATAGATATAGATATAGATATAGATAATGCCCGATACAAATTAAGTCTCTGTATGTTATTATATTGCACTCTCATATTGGATTTTTTCATACTGTCCGGACATTTTGTATAATTTTCAATTTATTACTTGGTCCATAACATAATATAATATAAATTTTGTTCTTAGAATCTTAAGGCTGCGTGTGCGCTACAAGCTGTAAATCGGAGTACCTACTTTGAAACCTCTTTTCTCAATACTGCAGGCTTACTTCCGAATCGAATCAATTCAATCTCAACGGCTTTTGGTACTATATTTGGTGAATTACTTTGAAACTTAACAGCATAAAGAAAATCGTTAGATCGTAACTTTTTGCACTCCCGACCATTTGAATCGACTAAGAATCAAAATAAACAAACGTCAATTTATTTGAGAGTACTCGGCACGATCGATCAGTTTGAAGAGTGAGATCTTATTTAAAAATTACAAAAAATATATTATACCTAATAATCATCATTACAATATATAAATCGATATTTTTGTATAAATTTAAACTTAAACTGTCTACGCAGCACACGCAACGAAAGTAGGTACCTACTTAAATGTGAATAATTTTCCCAGTTTTTGCAACATTTCTCAGTGACGCTTCGCTCCTATAATTAGTCACAGCGTAACGTTATATATCCTAAAACCTTTCTCTATAAATGGACTATCCAACAAAAAAAAATTAAATCGGACCAGTAGTTCCTGAGATTAGCGCGTTTAAACAAAATGTTTGTTTGTTTAATAGGCAATTAGCTTATTCATTTGTTCTTAAAATTATTATTGTCATACACATGAATTGCATACTAAGTTTTTAGTTATGTAGTACAAATTATACCTTAATATTATGTCTACTACATAAAAATAATATAAACAAATAATTCTAAGAACTATAATACTTACTTGACTATACCATACAATGTGATTTTATGTCGTATAATTATGAATTGCACGTGTATTTTAATGATCTTCTATAACCTCACATAGTGTAATTTAAGGCTCTCTGTAAAGCCGTGGTCTCATGGGTAGATCCAGCTCATTCGTGCTGAAGCGAGCTCAAAGATGGTACAAACTGCCTATTATTCTGTTTAGTTTATTGATATTGATATAATATTTTCTATCTATACATATAATAAGTCTGTAGAGGAGTCGTGTCTGTACATTGAAGATATTTGAGAAAAAATATTATAGGGGACCTTTATTTACGCAATAGTACCCAAAACAATGACTTTTAGAATTTTTGTCTGTTTGTCTGTGGGTTTGTGCACGCTAATCTCAGAAACGGCTTATCCGATTTAGATGTACTGTATAACAATAATATATTGCGGCAAGCTTCACTTAACATTTAGTCTTTGTTTTATGTAAATCGGTTCATAAATAAAAAAGTTATGACAATAATTTAAAAACATCATGTCGTACTTGCTGGACGTTTGTAGGAAGCGCGCCGGGCCGAGAGCCGCGCCGCGCCGCCGCGGTATTTTATTCGGAGCGAATGCACGGGGGGACAATGGCATTCGACAAGAGTGAATTTCATTTACTTATAATATTATTATTATTTTATAGGGTTATAGGGTCCCTAATAAATAGAATTTTGATTTACTCGTGTTAATAATTAAACTAAAAAAGTTAGGTAAATATATCATAGATTGATGTATTCGATCTTTTTATTCTAGGTAGGGACAATCTAAGTAAGTTTCTTGAGTTTCTTTATTACGATAGTTTTTTGTATAAAATCAGTATATTTGTTAGCGTAGGTTAGTAATAAATACATTAAAACCGGCCAAGTGCGAGTTGGACTTGCGCTCCGAGAGCTCTATATAAACCTGTTTGACATAGATTTAAAATTTAGTTACAGTTTGAAGATATTAGAGACCTGAGTAGAAAAAGGTAGTACCTAAGTTTTAAAAATAAATACGTATGGTTTTCGTAATTTATCTTTTGTCTGTACTATCTAAACGTTGCTTGGTTTCAAATTTCATGATTATTAATTTCAAATTGCTTTAACGCATTTATGTGTTAACAGTGAAATTAATTATTAAAGGAATTTTTTAGCCAAATACTTAAATGTTGATATAGTATTCTGTTATACAAATCTGTCTTACAAGCGATAGCACGATGCAGAACCATAATAGGCGACATCTATACGCCAAATGCCGTACTTTTAATACAGTTAAATAGCAAAGTTAAATAAATTAAACCTATAAATTAAATTTATTTTTTCTTGATTATTTTATTTCTTAGTTTTTATGTTAGGTACAACTTAGGTATGTTTTCTTTCTTTTGGACTTTCTATATTTTGCTACTTTTCTGTATAAAATCAGTTAGTACTTTAACTGTCAAGTGATTTGTACTTATAAAAGACCGCAAAATTTTTCGGTGCGCCGACAATGATATAATGTGATAAAAAATTATAAATAGAAACAGCGCAGCGTCGGCGTGGAAACGATTGTAGTCTGCAGTCGCTGCGGCGCAAAATCCATACAAATCTTAGTACAGAGATGTTCGTCGTGTATCAAGTTCGCATTATAGTAATTATACACGGTTATTTGTCAAGTTGGTAGTCGGAATTTTCAGTATACTATATAAATTAGTTTTTTAAATACCCAAGTGACAGTGTTCATAAAGTAAAATTATATTTAAAACAGATTTATTATAACACTGCCCTTAATCACTTTTCCACGCGTACGAAGTCGCGGGCACAGCTAGTATAAAGTTATATTATAAAGCGGAAGAGTGTGTTTGTTGTTTATTTGTTTGATTGTTTGGTCCGATTTGAAAAATTATTTTTTTGTTGGATAGTCCATTTATAGAGGAAGGCTTTAGGCTATATAACATTACGCTGCAACCAATAGGAGCGAAGCGTCGCGCGTCGGTGAGAAATGGTGTAAAAACGGAGAAAATTACTTGAGGACATTCGTTGCATGCGCATAAACGGTTTTAGTAACTCAAAAAATATATATGAAAGAATTATTCCTTTTTAATAATAATAATTACAAAAAACAACGTGAGCAATCAAAAGTTAATCACGATAGTGTTTCCGACAACCACGCGAGCGAAGTAGCGGGCACAGCTAGTATTATAACGGGTGAAAACAGTCACTATAACTTTGGGATATGACTACACTATCTTTTCTATTCATTCTAGTTTTTTTTTTTTTTTACAAAAATTAAAAAAAAAATTTGTTTGGCATTATTGTTATTTTTGCGACAAAAAAATAGGAAATGGTAAAAAGAAAAAAAAATTTTTTTAGTTTTTGTAAAAAAAATTATAAAAAATACATTACCTAAATGAGGAAAGGTGGTATAATCGTACCTCAAAGTTATAGTGACTGCTATTTTTACACACTGTATAAAGTTACGAGAGAAAAGTAAATATTACCTGTCAACGCCAGCTATCGGCGTGAGCTGTCAACCTGTACGCCGGCCGACACCAACTTGAAGCGAGCCACGGGACTCCACACACTGCGTGCGCGCAACGCGAGCGAACTTCGTGTACATCGACTATAAAACCCGCCATCACAAATTATGAGAATACACGCCTGCTAACTCCTGACAAGGAATGTTGTTTATCTTTATCCCTCCAATAGTCAAATTCGCAAGTCATTAACATTACCAAACACATAACAACATTTAAGAGACGCTTCCTACTTTTTGTGATCCTATTCTTCCACCGACTCTAGCGCGGATTGTTCCACCATACAAATATGGCTGACTTTTTGTATGAAGCTTGCACTATTGAAATCACATTAAGTACGCTTCGATCAACAACTACACTAGATATCGTGTCAGCACAAGATATGTGTCTCGGCGAATATCCGCACTAGTAAAGTGAGCGAGAACTACAACGTCCACACGTGTCACAATTGCTTGATCATCAAAATAATAAGTGAATTTAATACACCAAATAAACTTTGAAATCTTTTAAAACTATTTCTTACTTCTTATTAAACACAAGCTGACCCGTGCCCACTCCGTTGAGCATGGAAACCGTGTAAACCTTCCCGGGACTTCCACGAATATTTCAAGACTAAAAATTGACGAATTGGTTCAGCCGTTCTCGAGTTTTAGCGATATTAACGAACAGCAATTCATTTTTATATATAAGAGTATGTGACTCTTGCCCTCTCGTTGAGCATACAAACCGTTTAAACCTTACCTAGATTTCCACGAATATTTCAAGACCAAAAATAGCCGAATCAGTTCAGCTGATCTCGAGTTTTAGCGAGACTAACGAACAGCAATTCATTTTTTTATGGCCTATGTTACTCAGTGATAATGTAGCTTTCTAATGAAAAAAGAATAATTAAAATCGGTCCAGTACTTTATGAGTTAAGTCGTATACATACAAAAATACAAATCTTTCCTCTTTATAATATTAGTGTAGATATATACCACGTGGACAGATTTTAGCCTTTTTTGTAAGGGACAGGTTAACTTGTGTATTCTTCATCGAAGCAAGTAAGTCACAACATGTTCGCTATGGGTGGATAACCCAAGGCTAAACGATTTTCGTACTGTCAAACATTGAATGGGAGAGACCCAGGGGCCTACTCAAGATGCCATCGCTAATTATCGCTTACAAAGTTCGATAACAAAATGTATGGGATTTGACATAAGATACGCTAAATGACATACCAAATCGCGATCATTTAGCGTAGCTTATGTCAAATCTCATACATTTTGGTATCGAACTTTGTAAGCGACAATTAGCGATGGCATCTTGGGTAAGGGCCCGAATCTGGGTTTAAAGAAGTCAGCTGAAATCTGGGTTAAGCCCCTAAATATCCTTAACACTACACGTAGTTTATTGAGTTACGTGAAAAGAATTTCAATATTGAAAAAATAGTTCTTATAGAATAAGCCATTTCGACGAAGTGTTTTATTTACTTTTATATTTAAGATCAAAGAATTCCCAGAGATCTGTGAAACATATTATTTATAAATATGGGATTTCGTTCTTCAAAGCCTCAGTCGCAAACGTAAATTAAGCAGGGACTTAACGTTCCATGTAGGATCTAAGAAAACATTTGTAAAAGTGCCTGTTGAATATGAAAAATAATCAATTTAGAACAATTTGTAAGCATCTTTTTTTTATTGCGCAGGGAAAATCTTCACTAAGATTCCTGGGTAGGATATGGGATTTTTACCCACTAAAACCCCTGCGATTGTAAGTCTTCTGTGATTAGAAGAGCCACGGGAACTCTGTCAAATAACTTCCGCAGCTCTCCCAACAATTGTGTAGGAAGAGCTGCGGAAGGAAGGAAGAGTCCTGACAGAGCATTGGCTCTGTCATAACTCTTCGAGTGACCATTGCTTCATTATCTGTTTACAAGGAATGAAGCAATGGTTAATTTATTCCCGGACATGCCGTAGTCGATTTGTAAGCATCTAATATAATAATGTAGGCTTGTTCAAATGCAAAAAAGTAATTTTAATAATTTAAGAAATAATCTGAAATTATATCTACTCGTATCTTCTATCGTCGCTTTTTCTTCACAACCTCGTATCTATAAAACTACAACTTTTCAGTAGAGTAAAAAAAAAACTTAATAATTTTACATTTTATTATGGCATGGATTTTTATTTAAATGTGGTTCAGTTAAATATTATATCTAGCTTGTATTAACTTCAAATTATATAAAAAATATTTTTATATACTTTAGGTTAATACAGGCTGGATATTATTGAGAAAACATTGATTTTTTAGATACGAGGTTCAGAAAGTATAGTGACGATATCATCTAGGTATCTATGTATCTATCTTATATTATAATCTTAATTTATTTATTTATCCTTGGGGTATCGGAGAAAGAATAGCACCACCTCATCAACCATTTTTCCCGTGGGTGTCTTTAAAGATGACAGAGAGAATACAATTACATCCAGAAATGGGCAGCAGCGTTTCCGCGGACATTGTAATTATCTACAAACTGCGCTCGCCTGCGAAGAGTGGCGAGTATAGGCCCCCATCAAATACTTCAGGGGAGACTGATGTCCAGTAGTGACGTCATAGTTGAAATAATGACGATAATGAAAACAAAATTGACGTCAGTACCTCACTGAGAAAAATACGTACATCTGTGTTATAAGTAGGAAGATTTCCATATTTTATCACAATTTGAGATTTGTACTCCTGCGTCATGTTTTTGTTTTTAAGCTTTCATAGCGTTGATAAGATAATATTCGAGCAACCATTCTCATATTTTTTTACATAAAATTTTGATACCGCAGTGCATGTTTAAAAGTTAAAATAAAAGAAATTAAATTCAATTTTCTAAGTTTAATTTTAAATACTCAAACAAACACTATTTACTTATCCTTTTTTCCGACTGATTACCTTCATTAGCAGCTTTCGAAAAAGCTTTTCAAATTTTGATGATTCTTTGAAGGCGCTCATTCGTAACTAGGCATAAAAAAGAAAAGTAAGGACGTACATTTATTCAGGTCTTATGAAAGTGCAATTGATCCAATTATGAATAAAATCCAAGAACTGACATTTTTTTCTCTGGTCCGCTTGAACTGCTTATAAATATCTTAGGGGATAAAACTAATGAATGCATATTTTAGGGGTCCATAAGAATTTATGAAAATAAATAACACTTTTGTCAGGAAACTGAAAACCTAACATAAATTTTATTTAAACTAAGTTTTACTCAATGAAAAAATACCAAATGATCAGCTAAACCGTTAAACTTACTTTACTGACACATTTTTGTTCGGAAACGCAATTTACATAAGTTATCTAAACAAAAGTGCTGATTAGATAACCTATTGATAAATTCAACTCAGAAAATGAGAATTGGAGATAACTTAACAAAAAAAGTGATCAATTCCTGATAATACTTTTTTTTTGAAAAACCAAGGTCCATGTAAAAACAGTATCCCAGGGGATCATTTTACGCTTTCGGGATAAAAGTATGTGGTAAATCCTGGTATCAGCATCTTGCACACCAAACTGTATCAAAAGTGATAAAGCCATTTGAGCGTGAACAAGTACCTAATAAACATACACACAATCACAAGTTTCGCCTAAAAATATTAGTGTAATGTTTATCTAAATTGATATATTTGTAATGTAGTTTGTACAATACACTATAGACTTAGTAGTAATCATTGTAATTATTATATGCTTAAAGTATAAGTGCTCAATGTATAAAGCACTTACACTTTTAGCCTATAAAAGCTTATTGAGAGTAATTTAAATGCTTATATTGGTAATTTATAATGTAAAATGCTTTCAGTACGTAGCCGTTAACATAATTTATACATTAACTTATTAATACATCGATTAATATTATGCATAATATGAATTTATTTACAAATAAATAAAATTGGATTCGAATTGTTCTGACATAATGCCGAGAAGTAATAAATATAAATAATAAAATAACCTAACCTAACCAAAGGACACTGATATAAATCATAACGCCTCTTAGTATGATTTAAACCTAACCCAATCCCTAAGAGGCCTGCTATCACGTAATTAAGGTCATAAACCCCGGTTCTACGGATTTGCTGGAATATCTGGAAACCTACTAATACTATAAACGCGAAATTTTGCAAGTAGATGAATGATTTTTACTGTTTGACGCAAAACAATACTAACGGATTTTGATGAAATTTAGTATGGTAGCAGTTTACATTACAGCAGCAAAATGTACGGTTCTTGTGTTCAGTTTTCGCTTACAAAGCAACGGAAAACATCTAGTACTATATTATAATATTTTTTTTATTCTAACAGTCTAGCTGCACTGAAAGCACTGACTGCGGTAGAAATCACATCTGAATTCGTTCTGGATTGTACCGATACACTAAACAGACTAATAATAATAATAATAGCTGGTGTCACATTACATTTAAATTAAAATTGTGTAACGGGGCCTCTGCGTGTTGGCTTCGGCCCCATTCCTGCCTGCATGCCTTCCAAAGGTCCGGGATTTAATTGCTCGTGAGCAAGGAAAGCTATACACAAACATAATCATAAAAATAATAATAATTAATAGCTCCCCTCACCGATTTCAGTGTCGGTAGCCGATTTTATTGAAACCAGGCCAGCTACGCAGGAGTTATTTTATAGTGCCCAAGTGTGTGCGCAATACATATTTCGCAATGCACTCTCTCTTCCTTTTACTCTCATAACCCAGTGGGACGGTTAACCGACACGACTGGCGAAAGAACAGGCGCAGGTCCGACTTTTTACATGCCCATCCGACGCATGGATCATCTTTCTTGTCAGACAATCAGGTGATCAGCCTGCATTGTCCTAACCAAACTTGAAAACAACATTTTTGTTGTTCCAACGCGGGAATCAAACCCACGACCTCCGGGTCGAGAGCGAAGCTCTGAACCACTAGACCACGGAGGCGACAAACTAAGACGTAACAACGACTAGTATGGTTCACGAGACATAGCAACATCCAAGGATGTTGATCGGTTAAACTAGCAAGGCTGAACACCCCATGTATGGCCCAGAATAAGCTAAGTAATAGGTCTCTTATTTAGTCTTTGGAAACGAAATATGCAAAATTATATCTTCTACTGCGTCGGCGTGAGTACCAAAAAGAGTTTCCATAAAAAAGTAATTTAAAACATAATATCTACGTAAACGTTTGAAGCCGTTGTTACGTTTATTCAAGTTCTCCTGAAACCTTTCTTTAGAGATTTTTCTTCATCTACCTTCAATTTCCGTTTAAATGCTAATAGGACGCCGTCTGCCAACAGCAATTAGACTATTGTAAAACGAAAATTCTTTAACTGCGAATTTGGTTTGCGTTTCGACAAGATTTCAACCCTTGACGAAAACAAATGACAATTGTGAAACAAAATCCTTTCATTACGAATTTGGTTTGCTTTTAGATAAGTTTTACCTACTTTTTAATCTTCGACAAAACTTGAAGACGTGTTTGTGTGTGTGACGTAGTTCCCAAACGGACGCACCAATTTTGACCTTTTCTTAAGTCCTGTACCTCAGAAGGAAAAAAGACGGAACCCTTATTACCACTTTGTTGTCAGTCCGTCTGTCTGTTACGACCCTTTTTCTTAGAAACGCGTCATATTTTCAGATATGACGTCCATTACTGGACCCTCCTCCCCCAAAGTGTTTCATGGGGGGTTGCATATATGTACTCGCTACGCTTGGCAGGCTACATTGGTGAGCGCAGTTTTCGAAAATGCTGCTACCCATTTCCTCACAAAAGTAAGACCGTTGAAGATCATTTTACACTTTATACAAAACGGCATATTAATCAATTACGTCACTGATTTTATTGGAAAGGTATAGGGAGATTATGAAAATTTCATTTTATTAAATAAACTACTGCGTTTATCTATTTATAATATTATTATTGTCATTAAAAAATGATTATTTTTTAATTTTTCGATCTACATTTCTATTTCATTCAGAAATAAAAGGTTTTGCTGATCTCAAACAAATGAATATTCCCTATTAAAATTTCGTGTCACAGTTTATGAACGAAATACAATGTTCAGCAAGTTTTAATTGTATTCTTGGAATGAAAGTTAGGAGTCATTATGCATTGAATTACTAAGTTTGCGCTAACTGTGCACATTTTTTATTTAAGGATAAATATTAGAAGAGGTATACATAAAAAACTAAAATATTAAAATAACATTTATTATTAAAACAGACATTTCGTCTAAATAAACAATTCAAATATTTTCTATCTTGCCCTTTTATATTTTAATCTCAATCTTTGAGAATACGAGGCATAGATAAATCTAGGCGCCTTCAGTAAGATCTAAATATTTTAATATTCATAAAGATTTTTGTCTAAAATAACGTACATATTGTCTTAAAACCTTTTTTTTATATTATCCACACTAAGATCTTATTTTCTCAAAATAATTCATGATGAATTATTTTGAGAAAATAAGATCTTAGTGTCAGACCAGAAGACCTAAGGGCTTATTTGATTATGAATTTTCAAAAATAAAATATGTATATATTAAAAAAAATCACTTTCAAGAAAATAGGCTACATAATTACAAAGTATAGTGTAAGTGCTTATTGCTTAGCTTGTATCTGGTTAGTCGTGATGTGTAAGTATAAACAGTAAACCCAAAGCAGTGTAAATTCAGAGAATATTATTCAAAAAGAAATCCCAACTGTAAATAATTTCAACGTTCAATATATTCGCGGAAAATCAAAGTCACGTAATACAATATTCAAATGAGCCTCCTCATACATACTGTCACCGTTATGGGCCTCAAATATCTTACCACTATTCGATCGTCTGTCTGTCACGATCGCACGTGTGCCAAATCATACGTGCACGAGCGGGACAGACAGATTCGAAACGAAGACCGAGGAGCGAGATTCAGGGCCCTGGTGGCATTTGTGACGGATATACTGTACATTTTGATGCTTGATTTCATTTAGATATTGTGTCGACGTACGTTTCCGACTTGGCTTCCACACCGATTTCAAACGCCGGTTTCGTTACGCTCGTGTTATTTCACAGTACCGAAGTGTGTGCACAACACACAAGGATACACTTAATTTCTTTTACGGGTGTAAAAAGAACATTCTCTATAATTTTGGAAAAAAGGAATTATAATCATGGCGTCATTATTAAAGATTTTTTTTTGTTTTGATTAAAACATTTTTAAAAATGAATTTAGTTATTATTTCAAATATAGACACATAAAATGTAAAAAAAAGGTTTTTTAGTTTTTGTCAAAAAAAAATACAATTCTAATGAGAGATAATGGAATATAATTATTTCCCAAAGTTATAGTTACTGCTCCTTTTACAACCTGTATATAAGCGACTAGCTGTGCCCGCAATTTCTTTCAAGTGGTTGTCGGAAACACTATCTTGATTAATTATCTTTTGACTGCTCACGTTGGTTTTTGTTATTATGATTATTAAAAAGGAATAATTCTTTATGCATATTTTTTAAACCGTTTATGCAGCACACAACGAAAGTCCTCAAATATTACTAACTTTCCCCGTTTTTGCAACATTTCTCACTCCTATTGGTTGCAGCGTAATGATAATATATAACCTAAAGCCTTCCTCTATAAATGGACTATCTAACAAAAGAATAAGTTTTCAAATCGGACTAGAAGTTCCATAGATTAGCGCGTTTAAGCAAACCAACAAACAAACAAACAAACTTCCACTTTATAATATTAGTATAGACAAAGCTAGTAATAACAGTAAAAAGTATTTTTCTATAGAAAACAAAGGAGTTTTAAAAGTGTTTTGATATCACTATCATGATTTCAATAACTCTGTCGGGACTTGTCGAGCTTAATTAACTTATCGAAATTAATTATTCAGTTTTCCGGGTCACTTCCTCGTGAGTGCAGTCATAAAATAGGTACATTGGATCCTCTTGTATATTTAGTAGCAACCATAAACAATATACGATAGATAAACAAAATGATCTTATCTTATATCTTCTTTCTAATATATCTATACATATAATAAATCTGTAGAGGGGTCATGTCTGTACATTAAGAATATTTAAGTGAAAATTAAAAAAAGGGGGTCTATATAAGCCACAGAACCTAAAAATAGCATTTTTGAAAAAAATGTCTGTCTGTCTGTCTGTCTGTCTGTCTGTCTGTCTGTCCATATGGGAATGTTTGTCGTCGCATCACGCTAAAACCACTGTATGGAATGAAATGAAATTTGGCAGGCAGGTAGCTTACGACCTGAAGAGCATTATTGGAAATTATTATTCCGAAAAACGAAAGGGTTCCCGTGGGATCTTCAAAAAATTGTAGCTACCTATTTGACGGTATTTCAGCAAAACTACTCAACGTATTTAAATGAAATTTGGCAGGCAGGTAGCTTATGATCTGAAGAGCATTATTGGAAATTGTTATCCCGAAAAACGAAAGGGTTCCCGTAGGATCTTCAAAAAATTGTAGCTACCTATTTGACGGTATTTCAGCCATACTACTCAACGTATTTAAATGCAATTTGGCAGGCAGGTAGCTTATAATCTGAAGAGCATTATTGGAAATTGTTATACCGAAAAACGACAGGGTTCCCGTGGGATCTTCAAAAAATTGTAGCTACCTATTTGACGGTATTTCAGCCAAACTACTCAACGTATGTAAATGAAATTCGGCAGGCAGGTAGCTTATGACTTGAAGAGCATTATTGAAAATTGTTATCCCGAAAAACGACAGGATTCCTGTGGGATCTTCAAAAATTGTAGCTACCTATTTGACGGTATTTCAGCCAAACTACTCAACGTTTTTAAATGAAATTCGGCAGGCAGGTAGCTTATGACTTGAAGAGCATTATTGAAAATTGTTATCCCGAAAAACGACAGGGTTCCCGTGGGATCTTCAAAAAATTGTAGCTACCTATTTGATGGTATTTCAGCCAAACTACTCAACGTATTTAAATGAATTTCGGCAGGCAGGTAGCTTATGACCTGAAGAGCATTATTGGAAATTGTTATCCCGAAAAACGAAAGGGTTCCCGTGGGATCTTCAAAAAATTGTAGCTACATATTTGACCTTATTTTAGCCAAACTACTCAACGTATTTAAATGAAACTTGGCACAAAGGTAGATTGTAACATGAAATAACCAACATAATATTTTTAACTGACTTACAAAAAAGGAGGAGGTTTCTCAATTCGTAAATATATGTTTGTTTTTTTTTTGTTTCTTCGCGGATATCTTCATCGTTTCTGAAACGATTTAAATTTTTTTTAATGTTGTGTAGGGTATAATTTAAATTTGATCCCATTGTCACCAAATGGTGACCTGATGATGGGATCCGTGAGGAATCGAAGGAAATCCTCAAAATTTATGTGAATTGATTTTGATTTTTTCTGAAGTAGTCTAAGCATATATTACCAAACAGTTTGGTTTTGCACCATATCCTGGATCTATAATATCAAAAAATTTCACATTTCAGTAAGCTATATATATATATATATATGTGTTGAAAAATTTCGCGCTGCTCTGGCTTACGCCAGAGCAGCGGTAGACTTTTTCTCTTTCTACTATTTTTTTTTATCTAATCGTTTTTGTTTTTCATTTTCCGTCCTCAAATAATCGTCGTCTGATCATTCGAGAATTATCCCTACTCAGTCTATACCCATCACTAAAAATCTGAAAATTAAATAATTTTAAACAAAAAAAAACGACTTCAAAAGGTAAACTAAAAGGAACAATTAAATTTACTTCGCACAAAGTAATACTTATTTTCCAGTACAAGTGAAAATAATTATTACTTTGTGCGAAGTAATTTATTATTATACTTAGGTTTTGCAAATACGATTAATAAAGTATAGGCGTAGGATAGTTTTTTTTCAAGATATGAATGAGATGTCATAGGTACATTTAAATTAGAAAAGTTATGTCAATATAAGTAAGATTTTATGTTTTTTATTATATTTTTATTTATTAGTTTTTATGCTAGGTACGGCTTGGGTTTTTTCTTTCTTTTGGACTTTTGTTATTTTGTTGTCTAAAGCAAGTTAGTACTTTAACCGTAAAGTCCCAAAGTAGGCTACATGTTTGTTAGCGTAGGTAATTAATAAATAAAAAACCGGGCAAGTCCGAGTTGGAATTGCGCACCGAGAGTAGACTTTTAAAAAATTTGGCGCTCGGCGCCAGCAGCGCAGCGTCGGTGTGAAAACGATCATCGTCTGCAGTCGCTGCGGCGTAAAGTCCATACAAATCTCAGTACAGAGATCTTCGTCGCGTATATGAGTGTACTATCAATTAGTCCCGTTCGCATAAAAGAAAAAAAATATTATACATACAGACGAATTGAGAACCTCCTCCTTTTTTTGAAGTCGGTTAATAATACACGGTCATTTTTCGAGCTGGTAGTAATAGGAATCGTTAGCATTTTCATAGAAAAAAACGGCCATTATTTGACAATAAATTATTATCATTACTCCATCGGCCTACTTCTTTTGCTTATGCACGTCTAATAAACTAAAAATGTATTTGAACTGCTGCCCTAAATCACTTTTCCACGCGTACGAAGTCGCGGGCACAGCTAGTCTTGTATATAAAAATGAATCGCTGTTCGTTAGTCTCGCTAGAACTCGAGAACGGCTGAACCGATTTGGCTATTTTTGGTCTTGAAATATTCGTGGAATTCAAGGGAATGTTTCAACGGTTTTTTTTTTTTTATGCTCAACGAAGTGGGCACAGGTCAGCTAGTATATAATAAGACGACCTCCGTAGCGCAGTTGGTTGAGCGCGTTGGTGCTCGAACGAAAGGTCGCGGGTTCGAATCCCGCCGAGGGAACAAAAAGTTAGCAATGTTCCTGGGTCATGGATGTGTATTAAATTTGTGTATAATATAATAAAAATCTTAAATATGTGTATAGTATTAAAGTATTAAATATATTTCCGTTGTCTGGTACCTGTAACACAAGTTCTTCGGATACTTAGCACAGGGCCAGATTGACGTGGTGTGAAGCGTCCATAGATATTATTATATTATTATTATATATAAAAATGAATTGTTGTTCGTTAGTCTCGCTAAACCTCGAGAACGGCTGAACCGTTCGGCTATTTTTAGTCTTGAAATATTCATGGAAGTCCAGGGAAGGTTTAAACGGTTTGTATGCTCAACGAATTGGACACGGGTCGTCTAGTTACCTCCGAATTTTTAAACAGTAAGCAAACTTATCTCTAAACTCTGGTTAAAAAATCTGTAAATGTATGTCACTCTCTATTAAGTCACAAGAGAGAAAACATCTCTAGGCTAGAGAAATGCAAAATTTGTAAAATCTATTGCTGTCCCGCAATACCCCATTATCCCAGCTGTGATTTTGATTGTCAATGTGTGCGTAACGCACCACGCTAGTCTGCAAAAATATAAAAATCGTCTAGTGTTTGGAAGCTACAATGCCACAGAATTATACATAAATCTCAAATTTAATACCACCCAGTTGACAAAACCGTTAAATAAATTTATAAATCTGAGGTTAAATGTTATGTACGGAATAGTTATAAAAATATTCTCAGCCAAGAATATTAAGGTCAAGCATTTGTAATTACACATTGTGAGGGGTTATATTATTAAATTACTAAATTTATATTGAAATTGTTCGGAAGTAACTTGAACACAATATAATAATAAGCGAGTATAGATACTTCATCCGTCATATCCGATTATTTTGAAGATGGAGTTACCCGTTCGTCACCCAAGTTTCGTAACCGCCGCCCTTTCGTCACCTCAACAGGGCATTTTGAAACATTAACACCTGAAATGTCTATTAAATTAGTTGAAAGTTGAAATTAATTCGATAATTAATTTCAACTATTACCTAGATAGGTGAAGGTCATAGTAAGAAATAGGTGCAAAGTAATCCTTAAAGGTCGGATCACACCGAGTTGTACTGAGTGTTATTATATAAGTTATTAGGTATATTAATACGTGAATAAAAAACTATAGTTTTAGAAGAATTGTGCGAAAATATTGTTGTAAAATTTGGCACACTTGTAATTAGTTTTTATAGTAAAGGTTTGCATACCAATAAAAATAAAATATAGAAAAATATATTATTTATGCGTATGAGACAAAATAATCTGGAAAAAGTTGGCGAATCAACAAAAACGATACGGGGCGACCTACAATACAAATCAATAGTCATAACTAAATAGTAAATTATTTTTTAACATTATTTAACATTGACGAGGCGACGAGTTACTTCACCACTCGTCAAGATACCCGGACAATTTTCCATATCAACATGCAATGTTCTCTTTTGTGACTTAATTAATAACCCCAATTTGGGTTAAACCCCAATTTATCAAAGTCAGGTTGTAATAGGCTTATCGCTTCTTCTCCGAGTTATTTTTGAACACAGTTTCCGAACAATCGTTATTAATGACCGCATTGACAGGAAGAAAACAGAAATGTTTAATATTACATTGTTTGCATCCGCAAAAAAATGGACGATAAATGTAGTGGTTTTTTTTTACTTTTATTTTTTCATTTTTAACGCTTTACATATTTAATCGTTATTAATGACCGCATTGACAGGAATAAAACAGAAATATTAATCATTAAATTGTTTGCATCCGCAAAAAAATGGACGAGAAAGTAGCGGGGAAAAATAAAAAACTAAAAGTAGAAGAAAACTTCTACTTTTAGTTTTTTATTTTTAACACTTCACATATCTTAAAATAAAAGCTCCCACACCGGTTTCATTGAAACCAGACTAGAGAAATAAATAAGAAGAACCGACTTCCAAAAAAGAGGGAGGTTGGGCTTTTAATTCATGTTCATTGATTACACTGAGATTTATGATTCGATTTTCGTAATTCCTTTTTTGAAACCAAATAAGGAATATTGATGCTGAATAGTCACCATTTGGTCCCATACAACTTGTACATGGTCAAGTAGTTTTCGTTTTATAAACATTATAACTAACCCCACACACAAAAATATAGTTGTGTTAGAAGTATAATGTACCTATATGTGTGTGAGTGTGTGTGTTTGCAGTCTGTCTGTAGCCACGTATTTACCAAACGGATGAACTGATTTCAATTCTGTGTCTTTGCTTTGAAAGAAGGCTTAATCGAGTGTTCATAGCTGTTTGTAATCGTATAATATTTCTCTTTTGTTTAATGGAAATGGATTTAACCATTTCAAATATACGGAGATTAGAGTATCAGGTATGTACAAATATTTTTACATGTAGTTTCAGTACGGCTAATTTAGGAGTTTTTCACTTTCGAAATTTTATTATAATTGACTCTCGACCACAAAATGGAGTTGAAAATTATTAATATGGTATCTGTCTGTAGCATCGTAGCTAACAAACGGATTTATCCAGCTGTAGTTTACTTTAAACTTTGACTCAGATATACTAAAAAGTATACACTACTAGCTGACCCGTGCCCACTTCGTTGAGCATAGAAACAGTTTGTGATAAACCTTCCTGGGACTTCCACAAATATTTCAAGACTAAAAATAGCCGAATTGGTTCAGTCGTTCTCAAAATTTAGCGAGACTAATGAACAGCAATTAATGTTTATATAACGGGTGTAAAAAGAGCAGTCACTATAACTTTGGGATATGATTATACTACCTTTTCTGATTCTATAAATGTATTTTTTTAAATATTTTTTTTATATATATTTTTTTTATTTTTGTAAAAAAAAAAACATAACATAAATACATCTCCAAAATGAGGAAAGGTAGTATAATCGTATCTCAAAGTAATAGTGACTGCTCTTTTTACACCCTGTATAGATAAAAAAGAAACAACTTAATAAATAATCGACTTTAACAACTAAAAAGTATAAAATTGTATTTTTCATAATGTAGTTACAGTTAATGTTCTTATTGGAGTGAACATTAAGTTACTACCAATCGAGTTGTGTCTCCGAGAATTGAGTTGTCAGATCCCAGAGAATTTGCAAAATATAATTCAATATAAGATTAGCACAAATTTGAAATGAGAAACGAATAAATACTTTACCAGGGCCCTGATTACCTAACTCCGGTCGCTTTCCCGTCTCTCGAGTTCAACTGTCATTGTGATGTTAAATCTTTTTAAAAGACGATTTAAAAAATGAATATGTCATAATTTTGACGTTTTAACTTTTTAAATCGTGTTTTAAAAAGATGTAACGTCACAATGGCAGTTGATCTCGAGTGACGGGAAAGCGACCGGAGTTACGTAATCAGGGCCCAGTAGCAAAAAATATTACCGACCTGTTTACATCCTGGAATTTATGACTCAAACGACGTAATTGAAAAATTCACAAAGCTTTTTCGAATATAAAGATGAACGAATGTGAAGAGAAATTGCGACTATGAATCTTCTATCCATATTTAATATATCCTAACTAACTGTGAGAAGCTTTCAGCCTGATAAGTGTAAAAGACTAATTAAAGTTAGCCTTTTTATTATATTTTTATGGTGAATACCAATTCGCGTTCTTGCATGAAGCATGTAAATTTTTGTAGTAAATAAAGATTTAATGAAATATATCGTTATATAATGTACATCTTTACACTATAGCAGCAATGTTTGAAGCCCTTAGGAATATTAGAATATTTTATCTAAACTCTTCTCTTTTTCTCCGCTTGCAAATTGATCATAATTTTCTACAGTTATAAAATTTATTATGTCATTGAAAATTATTTATATCAGACACTTTTACGTTTAGGCCGGCCACATACATACGTTTTCTGTATTAGTTTTCCGAATTCATTTTCCGTATTCGGACATCTGAACGCATGGAATCAGTAGAAAATACATTAACTGACGCACACTTTCGCTTTTTTCCGGACGGAATGAATTCCGCACGTACGTTTCGTGTGGCGTGTCCGGAGATTCCTACACGAAAAAACCTAATGACGTCATGCGGAACGCAGCGCTTGCCTACATTTTGTTTGTGCTGGCGCACACGTTCGGAAATTTCTATTCAGTTTCGCGCCCGCGCCGCGCGCATCGGACGTATTCTCTGTATTGGTTACGCATAAATTGTACTGACGTCAATACATTCCGAATGAAAAAAAAACTAACGTTTGCGCTAGTCTCACGGAATTCCAATTCGAAATTATGTATGTAATAAAACGTATGTATGTGGCCGGCCTTACAACGTAAAAGCCGTGTTACAACGTAGGCATAGATATTTGATTGCCCGGTGTCATTGAACTGAAATTATTTGCACGAAATTAGAAGCCTTTGACTTCATTATAAGGCTCAACTTACATTAGAGCAGTGCCGAATCGTCAAGTTTTACCTATTGTATCTATAATATTCAACTCTATTACATACTTTGTAAAGTACAAACTTATATTCTCGAAATATTGTGCCTAACGTGTTTATAGAGGCTGTAATATTAATGAGTGTTATTACTTTAAGGTATGTGTCCCGTATCTATAGAGTTTACTCTGAAGGTACCAGCGCTGAAAGAAAGTACTTTTTTTTAAATTATTATAATACGGAAAAATGTATGATGTTGGGGCATTTCTCATACAAACGTGAGTCAAAAGTAAGTCTTTCAGCGCTGGTACTTTCATATTATATTCTACATGGGTGGCACATACACACCATAAAGTATTATCATTCATTTAGTTTACACCTTGTATATTTTGTAGGACGACTGTTCCACCGATTTTGCAGCAGATTGTTTTACAAGTCAAATATAGCCAATTTTGTAACCAACATTTGTAGTGTTCTTTGCACTATAAATCTGTTTTTTTTTACCAACAAAAAGTCGGTGACAAATGTATGTCGTGGGGCACCCTAACACTTCAATTCTACTCCAATGTGAGTTGAGAGAGAATCCGATTATATTCGTGGCTAGTAATTACTCCTAATTATTATCATTATGGAGCTACTCAGATCTTGTAATTATAATATTATTATCGTATTATAATCATTATGATATCAATGAATACATTTTCTACTAATTATATCACTTTAAAAACAAAAATAATATAAAAAGTATTGTAATATATAAAAACACAAGTAACAGCTCTTCGCAAAGCTGTAATAACGTTTTAACTACTAAATCTAGCACAAACATTCAAAGGCCAACACAGTTACAGTCTAGTATACAAAAGACAACGCCTATATTATTAAGTAAAGAAATGAAACATAAAAAGGGTACAATCCCATATTACTTCTTAAAAAATACAACTTTAGTTAGTAATCAGCTTTTTCGTGAATAAAAAAGAAGATTGTAGCAAGTTAACGATATTTCACCAAAATATTGCAGGTGCTATAAATAAATCTGAAGAGATTGCATTTACTATTTCAGAATTTGCAAATAATAATAAGGAAATTGATATAGTCTGCTTAACAGAAACTTTTATAAAAAAAGGAATGGAATCGTTATTAAAAATACCGGGGTATAAGGTTATTTCTGCATATTCCCGTGACAAAAAACGGGGTGGATCATGCATAATCGCTAAAAATAGTATTCAATGTAAAAATCTATGTATTGTCAATGAATTCAGTAGTAAATTTAGTTTCGAAATATCCGGTATCGAGATTGTATCGCCTAAAATATTAATTTTATGCATTTATAGAACCCCTAATAGCGACCCTTACATATTCCTAGAAAAATTAGAGAATTTGTTATTAAGAATTACTATAAGGTCCAAAAAAATTGTGCTGTGCGGAGACTGGAACCTCGACACATTAAATCCGAATAAGAGCTGTAAAGAACTGATTAATCTATTAAAAAATTTCGATTTAAAAATACACATTATGAAACCAACTAGAAAGATGGCATGTCTCGACCAATTTGCCAGTAATTTTAAAGATTGTACTGCCGAAGTGCACTATTTAGGACTATCCGACCACGAAACGGGACAAATTTTCCAAATTAATGTTAAAAATAAACTAGAATTAATATCGTGGACTACGAGCGTCAGAGACTTTAGTAAGGAAAATATATCAAAATTTTGTCAATGTTTAGCATCGCTCTATTTCTCTGAACTATATGAACAAAAAAAATTAAATCAAGCTTATAATAAATTTAACGAAACATTTGTGTTGTTTTACGAATTATGTTTCCCGGTTATATTGTGTAAAAAAAGTAATAAAAAGTTAAACAAAGCTTGGTTGACAAAAGGACTAAAAAAATCGTGTCTCGAAAAAAGAAAATTATATCTTAAATATAAAATGATGAGTGCAAACAAAACCAAAAATTATAAAAAATATGTAAACTATCATTCGATACTTAGAAAATGTATAAATAAATCAAGACAGCTTCAAAATAAAGAATACATAAATAAAAATAAAAACAAATGTAAGGCAGTTTGGGACATTATAAATAATAATATAAATGACATAAAACTTAATAAAGGAATAAATAAAATAAAAAATAATGACAAAGTTTATACGGATCCTAAAGACATAAGCGTAGCTTTTAATAATTATTACATAAAATTGACGAATAAAGAATTTAAATTCAAAACAAATGACATTACAAAAACATTAACAAATAATTTAAATACAATATTTTTAAAACCTAGTGATAATAATGAAATATATGGGATAATAAATAATCTAAATAACACAAATTCGGTAGGAGTCGACAATATTAATACGAAAATTATTAAAGCTTGTGCTAAAAGTATATGTGGCCCTTTAAGCTATATTATTAATCTTTCTTTCGAAGAAGGTGTTTTTCCGGAAGCACTAAAAATGTCTATTGTTAGACCCCTGTTTAAAAAAGGGGATACTACCGATATGACCAACTACAGACCGGTTACCCTAATACCAGTGATATCGAAGATATTCGAAAAGGTAATGTTAAAAAGACTTTTAGATTTTGTATCGTCGTATGACATACTCAATAAGGAACAATTCGGCTTTCGTAAAAATAGCAATACAACATTGGCTTGTTTCAATTTGATTAAATATATAACAGATACTGTAAATAAGAGAATCCCTGTAGTTGCGATATTTCTTGATATGAGCAAAGCATTTGATTTTGTAGACCATAAGCTGCTTTTATTTAAACTAGAAAGATATGGAATTAGAGGTAATGCTTATTATTGGATTAAAAGTTACCTAACTGGTCGACAACAATGTGTAGAAATCTCAAGTATTAATAGGGAAAATCAAATTGTGAATAGATCAAGTTTTTTACACAATGAGTTCGGTGTCCCCCAAGGTAGCATACTAGGCCCGTTACTATTTCTGCTTTACATTAACGATCTTCCTAATGTAACAGATCAAAAAGTTATTCTTTTCGCTGACGACACAACCGCTATAATTAAATATGAAAATTTAGACTCGTTTGAAAGTAAAATATGTAGTACAATTGACAAAATTCTTTTATGGCTAAAACTTAATAATTTACAAATTAATCTGCAAAAAACTAAAATTATTCAATTTAGGGACTATCGGACACGACCAATTGACATTAATATTACCTTCGAGGGCATAAAGCTAGAAGAAGTAAACTCAACAAAATTTTTAGGTATAATGGTAGACCAACATTGTGACTGGAAAGAGCATATAAACTATGTATGCGATAAATTAGAGAAATTTGTATACGCCATAAAAATGTTACGCCTTAAAGTATCGGCTGAAGCGGCAATGTACGCATATTACGGTTACGTGCATTCGGTGCTCTCGTATGGGCTATTGCTGTGGGGGAACTCCGTTGCTATTGATAAGGTCTTTAAGGTACAAAAAAAATGTGTGAGAGCCATTTGTGGAGCTTTGTCGCTGGATAGTTGTAAAACGTTATTTCAGAAACTTAATATATTACCTATAGTATGTTTGTACATAAGAGATATTTGTGTTTTTGTAAAGGAGCATTCGAATTATTTTTTAAATAATGCAGCTGTCGTTAACAGAAGTGCCACGTCTAGATACAAACATAAGTTGTATATACCTCAGTGTCGTTATGATCTTTACAAAAGAAATGTGTATTTTAATGCTATTAATATATATAATAAATTACCAGATCGTTTCAAAGATCTAACTATTAATAATTTTAAAAGGCAAATCTCAGAATGGTTGTCCAAGAATTGTTTTTATACATTAAATGAATATATAACATTAAAAACTAATAATAATTATTAAATTGACATAAAATACTAATAATTTGTAATTCTATAATATTGACATTAATAATAAATAACAATAAATATTATATTATTAAATTATGTAAAATAATGATTAAGTATGTTCTCTTCATTTTATATTGCATGCCATTGTAATGGCGGAATGTCTGATCTTTATGTAACTAACTGTAACACCTTGTAATGTACGATATTCTTGCAATAAATGATTATGATTATGATTATGATTATGATCTACATCTTCGTAATATGTTTTTTGTAATAGACGAAGTTATGTATGTCAAAAAAAACTACGTTTAAAAATCCGACTTAGGTTAGGTTCAAAGATTTATTAGCTGATACCGACTCCAAAAAGAACATTAATCGTACCTACATTATAAAAATATATTATTTTATAATTTTTACTTGCTGAAGTCGGTTTTTTAAACGTAGTTTTATTTATATATTTAATTTTTTAGACTCTAAAGTAGACTACAGTAGGATAAACCAGTTCATCTGTTTAGTGGCTACAATGCTACAGACATACATGACAGACACACGGTACACACATATACTCCATTTTAATTACACCACCTTAAAAACAAAAAAAACGTAGAGGTAGGTTGGCCGTTAAAAATAATAAGCGGCAATTTCACCAGTGAAATAAAGCTCGCTCAGTATATTATGTGAACTCGCTATATGCGTTTAAACGCGCTTAAAACTCGGAATTGCATTTCACCAATAAAAACTAAACACACTTCTAGCTGAGCCGAGTGTAAAGTTCTGAACTCCGGATTTCGTTCATTCCTGAACACTCGTCTGTTCCATAAGATGAACAATGCGTCGGCTTGACGAGTAAAGAGTTGGTCCTGCGCCTGAAAACACGCCAATCGTGTCGGGTAAGCGTGCTATTAAGTTCTGAGAGTTAGAGGAAAAGAGAGTATCCTTGTGTATTGCGCACACATTAATTGGGAATCAAAAAAATTTTTTCTGGCTTATACTTCAACAAAACCGACCACCGACGCCAAAATCGGTGTGAGTGCCTACAGCCGTATTCTTTCAGAGATGATTGTAGTGTCACGCCCTCTATAGCTTTTGTAATAAAACCAGGAAGTATGTTGGTGGTGTACATGTTATTGTGTGTTCGTTCCTCAGCCTACGTTTAAAATAATTCAAGAGTAGGATAAAGATGGCGCTGACTTAAAAATATTTGAAGTGTCTAAAGCGCCATCTACCTGTAGCTTCATAGTGTTAGCTAGGAAATACCTTCGATACCTTCGAATTAAGCATTTCTATATAAAATATTTTGACGGCAGTTAGTGGAAATAAATATCTTATCTAGATATCATAATATGGAGGTCAGTGTTTTACTATTTGTAGGAATAAAACTTAAATAAACGCGATCTTAGTAAATATTTTCTTTTATCCTTAGGAATCTTATAGGAGAAGTTGATTAAACATTAGTCGCGCGAACACAGCGCCGCGCGTATGGAACTTCTTGCACAGAAAGGACTCTACTGAAACTTGAGGTACGAGGTACCACATAAATCCTAGAGATGGCATCATAGAGGAATTGTGAAAACATGTTTAGATTTTTGTACACTTTGAAATAAATAATTTAATTAAAATAATAATATACTTATACTAAAAGAATCAAAATAAGTAACTAATGGTTTAATTAATATTTTAGTTACGAAACGTTAGTAGGAGCGCTTAGACATCAGCATATTTAGCAATTTTTTGTTAAATATTAATACGTGAAGTAAAAACCCATTAACACAAAAATTACGCTAACTAAAGAGTATGAAATTGACACACTTACTATTTATAACATACAGTGGTGCAAATGCTAATATTTACATGATACATTTTTATGCGTGTCTAGGCAAAATAACCCTAAACAAGTCGATACTTATAATACGAATTTTGGACGAGTTTCGCCACAGGGCGAGCTCTAGTTTGAGTAAACCTATCCGGGAATAAAATTTATCCAACAGTTAATCCGTCCCTACAAAGTTCCTGAAGTGATTTCTCCAATACAGAAATATCTAATCGCATTTGTTACGCGGATCACGAACGACCAACGTGACCGTAGCTTTGTAATCTTTGTATGAAGGCTCTTTTGAACTCGAGCTGATTATGACATAGAAATTTAACTCTGAAGATAATTATAAATAATAATATCGATGGACGCTTCATACTACGTCAATCCAGCCCCGTGGTAAATATCAGACGATCTTGTGTAACGGAGACCAGACAACGAAAACATTTTTAATACTTTTTATACTTTATACATACATATTTAGGATTTTTATTATGTTATACATGTTACACGTTCATTTAAAACACATCCATGACCTTAGATCGCAGAAAAATTTTAATTCCTTTGGTGGGTTTCAAACTCACGGGTTTAGATTGAACACAAACGCCCTTAAAAACAAATTAAAATATTTTAAGTAGCGAAATGATCGAATGATATTATAATTGTAGTGTTGAAAGGGAGTTTATTATAAGTTTTGAAACCTAAAGATGTGGCAAGTGAACTTAGATAAGACAAAAAGGATTAAATTCAAATTTGAAGGTCAGAACAGTTCCCTGAGGATTGGTTGAAAAGGCTTTAGGTGAGTAACTTAACACTGTGTAAGGTTTGTTCATGTGGACTCAGAGGATACAGACGTTAATCAGCAATTTGGTGTTTGATTTTAAATATACTAGTAGTATTATTTAACCATGGTCGAAAGTCGACTATAATTCATTTTTAAAATTTTAACTCTTTGGGGCTCTTTTGTATTGCTTAAGAAAGTAAATGTTGTCTATGCCTCTACCACGCGAATGAATAACACCTCCACATTCACCATCTTTTCTATGGGTGTCGTAAAAGGCGATAGAGGAAATATATTATATATGTGGCGGTACTACTAGTGCCACAATCCTGCATCGCGCTATCGAAGTTTTCTAAGTCCGGCGCTATATATACGACATCTGAAAACTAGTAGGTACAGTGGGCTTCGGCCTGACGGAGCATACCATCTCGCTCGGTCGGAGATCTCCCTTTGGGGATTCCACTAGTATTCCCACATTGGTGACCCTCGACAGAACACGCCTCCTTCATCATCATCACTCCCCGCCCCTGCGCACCACGCCAGCCAGGTATTCACACATATCTAATAGAAACGATGACAATTGAACACATGAATCATTGAAGATTTCGCAAAAAAAAAAAATACCCAGAAAATAGAGTTCAAACTGTTTAAGAAACTTTAACACTTTAGGATAAGTAGTAACGTATTTAGTACATTGATTTTAGAGAGGAATCTTTAGATTAAAGTACTTAATACTTTACGACGTAGTCTAAAATGATCAATTGACAGTTTAAACTCAATTTACTTAAAATCATAGTTTTGTTACTTATCAATTTCATCCATTAATGTCTTTAATTATTATTGTGTTAAGCCTATACAGTTAAACACTACGGTGCCCGAATGTGAGAGTTAGAGCGTAGTGTGTGTTTTATTATTAAATTTAACATATTACATGATTTAAAGATGTTAGCATGCTCTATAATTTTATTATGACCATACGTGTGGTATACTCCTCAGTCCGCGCAATTTCTGTAAAAAGGGGTACAAACATTAGCTTCACGTATTACGTATATATTTGGAAATATAACAGACACTGCAGCTGTACTCAGATTGATTGATTACTTACGATCTTGGAACACATTTTTTTGGTTATCAGTTAATATGTGGTTCAGTGGTTAAGTGCCAGAGGTGGAGGTTCAAATAATGCTAAAGAAATGAAAGTTTTCTGTGTTCCTAGCTCATGGAATCTTAGTAAGATTATTTAAGATTTAATAGAAGATAAGTACGAACAAAACTCGATTGATGTGGCGCGAAAGAGATATTATTATCACACAAAATTTCAAGTAAACTCAAACCTTAGCAATGACTAAAATTATTTGTGATTTTGATGAAAATGCAATTAAGTTATTTCTGAGTTTACAAGATGATTTTAATTGGTAGCGAAAATTCCCCACGAACCTTTGAAGAGACCCATTGACTGTTCTTTTGATTAGTTTTGCGCTTTGTTTACTATATACAAAGGCTTACAGGGGTCTCGTTAAAATTTTGCTAAACTTTTAATTATATCAAAACGAAATTTTAGGTACCATAATAGTCTAGAGCTTAAGGTAAGGTAAACCTTGGAAGGTAAACATAATAATGTTTGTATGTACCTACGCGTTACAAATCCATGCTCATATTATAAAACGAAAGAGTGGGTTTTTTTTTTTGTTTATTTGTATAAACGCGTTAATCTCAAAATCTAATGGTCTGATTTGAAAAAATATTTTTTTGTTGGATAGTTCATTTATAGAGGAAGGCTTTAGGCTATATATCATTACACTGCGACTAAAAGGAGCGAAGGGTCAGTGAGAAATGTTGCAAAAACGGGGAAAACTATTCACATTTGGGGACTTTCATTGCGTGCGCTGCATAGATAGTTTAAGTCACTCAAGAACCACGCGAATGAAGTCGCAGGCACAGCTGGTTCAAAATAATCGAACTGGTATTATTTGACACACTGATTTTATAATACAATTGATATTATAATTGGCCTTAATTTTTGGAAGATATTGAAATTTGACTTAATCAAATCAAGAGACGCTGAAACAAAAACTGTTGGAAGAAACTGAAATATTTGCGATGACACGAATATGTTTTCCTGATAGAAAGCTGCGAAAATGCTACAAAAATCTATTATGTATAGGTAACATTTAAAAAGAAAATATTCGTTGTATCGAAATATTAACGCGTTAAAACATTTCCCCGTCGATCCTCAGGGAACTGAGAATTTTAGCAAAAAATATTTCTCTGCAGTTATTTATAAAGATATCTGGTTTCATTGTACAGATTCAGAATTATAGTTTGCGTTCCCCAGAGACTATGATTTTCTGGTGTTTTTATATCTTAGCTTGCGCGTGGAATCTGATATCTAATTTAAACTTATTTATCTTTGTTCTTAGGGTCATCTCACACTGAGAGGCGACGTCACTCTGGCAATGGTTCGTGTATCTTCTTTTATAGTAAAGTAGCTGTGTAGTAAAGTGCCCGCGACTTCGTTCGCGTTGTTGTCGGAAACACTATCGCGATTATCTTTTGATTGCTCCCGTTGGTTTTTGTAATTACGATTATTAAAAAGGAATAATTATTTCATACATATTTTTGAGTAACTTAAACCGTTTATGCAGCGCATGCAACGAAAGTCCTCAAATGTGAATAATTTTCCCCGTTTTTGCGACATTTCTCACTGACGCTTCGCTCCTACTGGTCGCAGCGTAATGTTATATAGCCTAACTAAGCCTTCCTCTATAAATGGACTATCCAACAGAAAAATAATTTTTCAAACCGGACCAGTAGTTCTTGAGATTAGCGCGTTAAAACAAAGAAACAAACAAAGTCTTCCCCTTTATAATATTAATAAATAATAAGTATAGATAACGTGCAATTTGAATGTCTATTTTAATAACTGTAGCATGTTTCGGCTTGTCAACGGCATTTGTATTACGTAAGATTGTTGGTTTTATTTGGAACCAAATGGTATCCATACGATGGAATCCTTTATGTTTTAATTATATTTACCCAAAAAAATCAAAATCGATCCAGCTGCTTAGAAAGGTTTCAGTAAAATATATTTCTTAATTTTACACTTTGTATACTTATTTATTTATTTACAGTTTTTGCACAATGGCGTACTTAATGCCTAAGAGCATTTTCATTCAGGGTGGTGCAGAGACAAAATAAATGAAAAGGTGCTGCAAAACGATGAAGGAAATAATGTAAAATATATCGCATAATAATATTATCTAATATAAAGTGATTTAACCCCCATTATCTCTTAACAATCCGCATCAGACGCTATAACATGATAGTGCTCCTCACAGCTCACGCTAAAATTACTTACCTTTGAACGTACCACGGAACAGACCACTTTGTAGCTTCTAGGTCAGGTCGAAATGTCGAATTGATGTTAAATTCATAAATTATTATGATTTATAAAATGTGTGTGACACTGTCACAAGGTCGACCGACTGAATAAAGAATGATAAGTTAAATCTAAGAATACTCTCGGTCACGTCAGCTTTCAAACAAAAGAAACTGGATCAAAATCCGTTCATCGACTTAGGAGCTGCAATACCATACATACAAACACACACTTTTTTCCCAAAGGCTGGTCCTGATTAGGCTCTGACCTATTGGATATATTGTAACTCCTTCGCTTCCTACTACCGTCTTCAGCCCATGTTACTCATGAATTCAATAATATAGTTGGGGTGCTAATTACCTCAGCTGCGAGAGAGAATTCACGCTGCCCAAAGAACAAACACAAAAACACGTCTAACTTATATAATTAAATATAATACGTAGGACTGAGGTATTTTCAGCCATTCAATAATTGTTACAATTTAACTATTTAGTGATTACTTAAATTACTATGGAAAACGTAACGAAGTTGGTCTATATCTTGACAAGCCCTCCTTGCACCGACATCTCGTCGTCTTCTTCTTCTTTTTTTGGCATATGCCTCCCCCTCAATAGGAGTTGCCAACGTCACAGTATAAAAAGTTAGCAGTACAGTGGGATGTTATGAACAACTTCACGCGAGTCTCGTGCAGATACAAGTTAAATAAAAATTACAGGCTGGTATTTTACTTAAAAGATGTATGTACATATGATGTATGTATGTATGTACATCTCGTCGTCAATGTTATCTGTCATCGCTGTCATAAGTGACACTTGATTTCTTCTTTTTTTTATTTTTAGCAACAGCAGCTGCAAAGATTTTGCACTATTCTGTCTCGCCTCTTGTCAAATATCACCAAACTCGCTAAGTTTTTTCAAGCTTTACGTTTGAACTCCGACATATAATATAATATAATTCCCCTCTGTTTTTGTAGGAGTTAAAAACCAACATCTCATTGCGTAGACAATTACGTTTTCTTCATATTATGTGCTCAACATGCCCGCTGTGAACAAACCATATACTTTATGTCTTCACTGATAATATGCCGCTCAGCGGGTTGGCGCGTTGTCGTTGGACTTTTTATGTGTTGTGATATCATGAAAAGCCATGAACATGAAGAGTACGAATTCCAATTATTTCAACACTGTTTTTTTCTGTTTATTTTTTTTGTGTTCAACATTTCCGTTTTTCCCGGATTCCGGATAATATCTACAATCCTAACAAAAATGTAAATGTGAAATAAGAGCCAAGTTCTAAAACAAAAAAGTTAAATCTTTTTAAAAAAAGTTATTTAATTACAAGTATTGTATCAAAACGAATATTTTTTTACATTATATATTATAAAAAAATTAAATCATATGACTTCTCATAACTTATTGAAGCCAAAAGGTTTGGCCAGTTTTGTATAAGATTTATAAGCAAAAGGTGTGGTGACGGCATTAGAATACAATTATCACCACCCCCGACACTATCCTAGGGGAGTCGTAAGAGGCGACTAAAAGGAAACACACACACATCAACAGCTAGTGTGAGAGAAGGAAAACTCGAAACAAAACCCTGTACCAACCCGTCTAGCCAGCGTGGTACCAGTAGGCTAAACTTTCCTCCAAATGATTACGCACCAGAAAACCAGGCCCCTAGTCCCCGGCGGCCCCGCTATTCCTGGCTACGGTAGCGGCCACGGTAACGGCGGGGCGGGGGGTGCTAAGAATCCCCGGAAGAGATCCGGCTACCACCCCCCTTCTAAACGACAACTGGCCCTGGTAACACACAACGTGCGCACTTTGAGGTTGGACGAGAAGCTCGTAGAGCTGGAAGAGGAGATGAACAAGTTGCACTGGGACATTATTGGTTTATCGGAGATCCGAAGAGAGGGCGAGGATACGATAACCTTACAGTCCGGCCACTTGTTCTACTACCGGGAGGGAGAACAGAAGTCCCAAGGTGGTGTCGGGTTTATCGTCCACAAATCTCTCATCAACAACATTGTGTCCATCGAGAGTGTGTCAAATAGGGTTGCATACCTTGTACTGAGAATCTCAAAACGATATTCGTTGAAGATTGTACAGGTATACGCCCCATCGTCAACACATTCAGACGATGAAGTAGAAGCTACGTATGAGGACGTCATTAGGGCCATACGTAGCCCTAAAACACACTTCATAGTTGTTATGGGAGATTTCAATGCGAAGCTGGGCTGCAGAAGCGATGATGAGCTGAAAGTGGGGCCATTTGGATTTGGGCAGAGGAATCCCAGAGGACAGATGCTGGCGGACTTTATGGAGAAAGAAGGACTCTTCATGATGAATTCTTTCTTCCAAAAGCCGCCGCAGAGGAAATGGACCTGGTTGAGTCCCGACGGTGTAACTAGAAACGAGATTGACTTCATTATGAGCACCAAGCGGCAGATATTCAACGATGTCTCTGTAATCAACAGGGTTAAGACCGGAAGTGATCACCGAATTGTCAGAGGCATGTTGAATATCAACGTCAAACTTGAGAGATCGCGTCTGATGAAGTCTACGCTCCGACCGTCGAATGCCCATATCCAAAACCCCGAGAGCTTTCAACTTGAACTGTCAAATCGCTTCCAATGGCTAGACAGCTGCGCATCAGTGGACGATATAAATTGCAGGCTGGTAGAAACTGTCCATACGGTGGGGTCAACATTTTTCAAGACCCACCGTACAAATAGACCTCAGAAACTATCCGACCAAACCCGGAACCTCATGGCTAGTTGACGTTCAATGACGCTCCAAACTTCGAGTGACGCTGAGTCATATAGGCAGCTCAATAGACAGATTACGAAGTGCTTGCGACACGATATCCGTTCTTTTAATACCCAGCGTATTAAAGAGACAATAGAGCGGAACCAAGGCTCCAAAGTGTTTGCAAGAGACGTATCTATTGGGCAAAGCCAGTTGACAAAGCTGAAGACCGAAGATGGACGCGTAACGTCAAATAAGTCCGAGGTACTACGGGAGATAGAAAGGTTCTATGGACAGCTGTATACCTCGGTCTCAGCTGAACCTGCTAGTTTAGCTGCAGACCCAAGAGCCAGGCTAACACGACACTATACCGAAGACATCCCGTACATCAGCCTGTACGAGATTAGGGTAGCTCTCAAACAGCTTAAGAACAACAAGGCTCCGGGCGAGGATGGAATCACTACAGAGCTTCTGAAAGCGGGCGGCACGCCGGTACTAAAAGTCCTTCAGAAACTCTTCAATTCCTCCTTACTCGATGGGAAAACGCCAGAGGCATGGAACAGGGGTGTTGTGGTCCTGTTCTTCAAAAAAGGCGACAAAACCTTACTGAAGAACTATAGGCCCATAACACTGCTGAGCCATGTCTACAAGCTGTTTTCGAGAGTTATCACGATGCGTCTTGAACGCAGGCTGGATGACTTTCAGCCTACCGAACAAGCCGGTTTCCGAAAAGGCTATAGTACCATAGACCACATACATACGCTGCGGCAGATTATACAGAAGACCGAAGAGTATAATCGGCCATTATGCTTGGCGTTTGTGGACTATGAGAAAGCCTTTGATTCCGTCGAAATATGGGCGGTCCTTAGATCTCTCCAGCGTTGCCGTATTGACTTTCGGTATATCGAAGTGTTGAAGTGTTTGTATAATAACGCCACCATGTCAGTCCGAGTACAGGAGCACTGCACGAAGGATATCCCTTTAAAGAGAGGAGTAAGACAGGGGGATATCATATCCCCGAAACTGTTTACCGCTGCTCTGGAGGATTCCTTCAAGCTCCTGGAATGGCAAGGACTTGGCATCAACATCAATGGCGAATACATCACTCACCTTCGATTTGCCGACGACATAGTAGTCATGGCAGAATCGCTGGAAGATTTGGGGCGCATGCTCGGTGGCCTCAATAGAGTTTCTCAACAAGTGGGTCTTAAAATGAACATGGACAAAACAAAGATCATGCACAATGTCCATGTTGCACCCACCGCACTAACTGTTGGGAGCTCTACTCTTGAAGTGGTTGACGAATATATATACCTAGGGCAGGCTGTCCGATTAGGTAGGTCCAACTTTAAGAGAGAGGTCAGTAGACGGATCCAGCTCGGCTGGGCCGCGTTCGGTAAATTACGCAACGTCTTCTCGTCCAAAATACCTCAGTGCCTTAAGACAAAGGTATACAACCAATGTGTGTTACCAGTGATGACTTACGGTTCTGAGACGTGGTGCTTCACGAAGGATCTTTTCAAAAGGCTCAATGTCACTCAGCGTGCTATGGAGAGGGCAATGCTCGGTATTTCTCTACGTGATCGAATCAGAAATGAGGAGATCCGTAGAAGAACTAAGGTTGCTGACATTGCCCGTAGGATCAGTCAGCTGAAGTGGCAATGGGCCGGCCACATAGCACGAAGATTGGACGGTCGATGGGGCAAAAAGATCATAGAGTGGAGACCACGTACTGGCAAGCGCAGTGTGGGACGGCCACCTACCAGATGGACCGACGACCTGGTGAAAACTGCCGGGTCACGTTGGATGCAGGTGGCAATGGACCGGTCGCACTGGAAATGTATTGGAGAGGCCTATATCCAGCAGTGGACAAAATAAAAGGCTGAAACGACGAACGACGAAGCAAAAGGTAGTATAATATATAACATGACATAATTACACTCACTTATTTACATCTTCTAGACTATTTTGCACTCGCTGCGTATAATTATTGAGCTAAATAGGGAAATTGAAAATTTCCGCTGCTGTTGCTGAAAACAAAGTGAATTAGTTGTGTAAATATCGAGTAACTCAATTTGAAAAAATAATATTATTTTCAGAATTATTCATCTTCAATCATCTAGAAGATGGCATAGATGTGTCCAAAAAAATAAATAAGTATAAATAACAAATACATTTTGCTAAGAAAATAGAGAAGAATATGAAAAAGATACAAAAGTTGATGCGACAAGACAATGTAGCATTCGACGTGAAGGTTATCCCTTCGCTATCTTATCGCCCTATCAACCGCCCGCATGCGTCCCTTTTCAATCTCCCAACGTCGGAAGTCAAAGCTAAAAGTGTTCCCTAATTTCATGATGGAACAATACTCGATAGAAATCTAAAAACGCCGAAGGTCAAATATTTCAATCAAACTGTAAGGTTACTGCGGGATATTCTTGGGTATTTTGATCGAGTAGATTTTTCCCCCATATTATTAGTTAATTATTGAAAACCTAAATACTCTGTTTATTGCAATCATTAAATTATGTTCTATTTTTCATCTATAAAAAATAATTTTATATTTAATCACCGATTATACATCAATAGTGGCTTGGCATCCAAGTTTGAGTCTCAACTACACTAAGGCCTGTTATTGTTCAAATATGATGCCTTCTCTTTCATTACGAAGCGCGAGAGAGATAATTATATTTAATCAACGATTTAATTATACTATAAAATTGATTGGCAATTTATTAATAGATGATAATATTATCGAACGTAATTATCACCTTAAGAAATAATTTAAAGGGAAAGAAAATGAAATTGTTTACCTAATTGGTTTTTAATGACTGACAAACATAATAGATATTTAAAATGTTGATTAGTCATTCTGACGATTTCAGTTTCCAGTACTCCACACGAACGTAAATTACTTGTACTTGAATAAAACAATTTAAAGACATTAAGCAAAAATTGTTTTTAGTAGATATTTAATTTTTGTATAAGTAAGTTATTTAGGTTTAATATTAGTTACAGTAATTATGGCATTAAACAAATGCAGGTAATATAAACAGAGTTTTTAAATGTATGAGATGTTCCTTGTGTGCGTGTGTGTGAAAAAAAAGACCAACTCAACCATGCTTTTCGTGTGTGTTGTTAAAGGTGACAGAGAGAATATAACGGGTGTAAAAAGAACAGTCACAAATAAAATAAAAAAGTTTTTTCGTTATTCTTGCGACAAAAAAATTAAAAATGGTAAAAAATAAAAAAATAAAGTTTTTTTTTTCGTTTTTGACAAAAAAACATTTTCAAAATGAGGAAAGATAGTATAATCGTATCTGAAAGTTATAGTGACTGTTCTTTTACACGCTGTATATCCGGAAATGGGCAGCAGCATTTCCGCGGACATTGTTAAATGCGCCCGCTAATCCGCCTGTCAAGCGTGGAGAGTATAGGTGACCCCATGGAATACTTTAGGGGAGGCTTATATCCAGTGGACGTCATAGCTGAAAATATGATGATGATTTTTGTCTTAATAATTTATTTAGTATCCACTAAGATTTAAATATTTACGGTATTTAAAACTATCACAGAAATCATAAACTCTTTATTTATTTATTTTATTTTATGTATAAATCATGCACATTTTGTAAACGCGGACTTAATGCCTCAAGGCATTTTCTACCAGTCAACCTTTAGATGATTTAGAGATAAAAGTAAAGTAGATGCATTCCAAACGAGATATCGGACATAGGAATAACTTTAAATTCAATAGATATTAATATAATAAATACATTAAATATATTATGTAATATAATATATATACATATACATAGTAATATTATGGTAAATTACATACATTTAAATAATATAAGTATATATAAAATAAATACATTTATAACACTTAATAATAATATTATAAAATGTATGAGAACATTAATAATTACAATAATAGAAAATTTGTGACAGCAAGGAAATACTATAGGTACTAAGAAACTCTTCAATCCGGTAGAAAGATTCCGAAAGATATACAGGTCTACGGGCCGTTGTTTCATACAAGACACATTTATCATTCACGCTCTACAGCATTTTGTCTCTAACTTGCAGGTACATTTTAACAACTCTGCTCCTTTAGAGTTCCGTCGATCCAAAGGGTAAAAAAGTAATGAAGAAAAAACCTATTACTGAGACTCCGCTGTCTGTCTATTACAATGATGTATCAGATGTATGTCATGTAGTGTGTGCATCACCTCCCTATATATTGTATGAATGTTAGTAATGTTAGAGAGTTATTAAACGACAGTCCGCTTCGTGTATTTCTCACACCGAGAGCTCCCGAACAGAGCTCCGGGCGGGAAACCACGACCAGGGGAAATATATCCCCTCTACGTGGGGTAAATTAAAATGGGTGGCGCGCCCAGCACTAGTGCTGGACGCAAAAGCCGAGTTTTAAGGATTAGACCCCCGCGACAGAACGCGGGGGAAAACCACGATATCGAGTTGGACTTGAAAGGAAGACCTTAAAGAACAGCTCGCACGCGGGCGGCTGTGACCTGCGACAGTTACTCCATCCGGCTGTGGGGGCCTCGACCCCGGGGGTCGAGGAACGTGTCTGGAACCACTCCCCCACGTGCACGGGAATTTCACACAAACGACCGCGGGTAAACGACAGTCGGAATCAAAACATCTTTAATTAGTCTCCCCAAGCCTGCACATTGCATGGCGACCCTGCCAGGATCCAACATCCTGATCGTCAAATAGTTGTAAATGATGATTATAGTTTGTTATAGCGGCAAGAGTAATAACTCTTACCGCTATAACAAAAAAATACCAAAAAAAATTTAATAATTAATATTTAAGGCGGCTCTCGAACAATTAACAATACAATACAATACAAATATACTTTATTGTGCACACAACAAGTTACAAAAAAAACAAAAAAAAACGTGATTTTTTTGCTCGTTGTGTACGGAACCATTGGTGGACGAGTGCGGTTCGGACTTGGCCGGTTTTTTACTGTTCCCACAAACATTTCGTTGAATTTTTCCATGTTACGTTTGCCAGATAAGCGGCTTATGTTGTTTTGGCGTTGAAAATACAAGTGAAATATTTAAAAATACGTCGTTCTGGAAACGTCACATTTGTTAGGTTTCCAATAAGGATTACTTTATTACTTATAGTGCAAACAATCTTAATCGCGTACTATGTTAATAATATATTTAAGTTTTGAGTGCTAATATAAAAAAGTCCAAAAAAAGAATTAGTTACATAGCTACTGAAAACTTTAATTTTTAATATTTTTGTGAGACTTATAAAAACTATTAATGAAAAGGCCACAATCACAGAAAATTTCAAATGTTTTCGTAAGTATGAACCTATAACTTACCGATATAAATATTTGCATACGTAAGTAAATACTCCAACTTTCTTGTAAATTTTTAATGCACGTCATTTTAAAACTTTACATAAAATAACATTTTTATTGTATTACTAGCTGTGCCCGCGACTCCGTACGCGTGGAAAAGTAATTTTAGGCAGTGTTATAATAAATCTGTTTTAAAAATATTTTTGTTATAAAAACTGTCGTCGAGGTATTTAAAAAACTACTTTATGTTGACAATTCCTACTACCAGCTTGACAAACGACCGTGTACAATTACTATAATGCGAACGGGACTACTTGATAGTACGCTCACATACACGACGAACATCTAGTACTAAGATTTGTATGGATTTTGCGCCGCAGCGACTGCAGACGATGATCGTTTCCACGCCGACGCTGCTGGTGTGGCGACAATGATATTAAGACAGCGCGCCGCAAAATTTTGCGGTATTTTAGCCTTTAGGTGCGTAAGTCCGACTCGCACTTGCCCGGTTTTTTATTTATTAATAACCAAACATGTAGGTACTGATTATAAATCACTTCACTGTTAAAGTACTGATTTTATACAGAAATGTAGCAAAATATAGAAAGTACCAAAAGAAAGAAAACAAACCTAAGTTGTACCTAACATAAAAACCATTCGGTCCATAATAAAAACTAAGAAATAAAAATATCAAGAAAAACATAAATCTAACTTATATTGACATAACTTTTTTAGTTTAACTGTAAACACAATACTTATGTTAATCAAAATTCTATGTATTATGCAGTTATCGAATACATAATTTGGACAAAGAAGACTATAAAATGTACAGTAATAGTAGGCTGTATGAATTTTAACGGACGGAATGAGAACTATAATATACAATGCAAAATAATATTATACATTGCTAATGATGCACGCTGAGTTTAACTCTCGGATAACGTATTGTATAAATGTAGGTACCTACTCAACTTTGCTATAATTGTATTAAAAGTACGGCATTTGGCGTATAGATGTCGCTATTATGGTCTGCTCTGCATCGCGCTATCGCTTGTAAGATAGATTTGTATATGAGAATACTCTATCAATATTATGATATTTGGCAAAAAAACCCATAATAATCTGTTAACACATATCCAGGACAGGCCGCAAAAGGCTAGAATTTCAAAAGCTATCTCGATTGGAATCGAGTTGTATCAACAGTTTTCCCCTGTAACACAGTTTAGTAACTATCAAGATGTTTTTTAACGTATGTATATATTAAAAAAAAGGAAAAACAAAATAAAGAGCAATATATTTATGAAAACCTTAAAACTGTTTTTAAAATTCCGTACCTCAAAAGGAAAAAACGAAACACATATTATAAGATCATTTCCATGTCCGTCTGTCTGTCAAGACCCTTTTACTCAGAAACGCGTGTAGGTATCAAGATGAAAATTATATAAAATACTCAGGATACCTACTGTTCCTTGAAGCAGTGAAAAAATCAGACCTCTTAGCCAATGCAACCAAAAGCAGTTGCTTAGGTATGTCGCTAAATTTCGTCATTTTCGACACTCGTAAGGGAATCAAAACCTAAAGGGTACTTCCCGTGAACTCAAAATCATAAAATTTTAAACCAAGCAACGTCTAAAACCATACGTTTTTAGTAACATTATATAGATAGTAAAAATATTTTGATTTTTTTAAACTTAGTACCGTTTGTCATGAATGTGTATAATTGAAACTTATAACAAATACTTAGGTCTCTAATATATTCAAGCTGTAACCAAATCAAAATTCTATGTCAATCAGGTTTGAATGGAGCTCTCGGTGCGCAAGTCCAACTCGCACTTGGCCGGTTTTTATTTATTTACTTATTACTAACCTACGCTAACAAATATGTATACAGTACCTACTTATCACAAAGGACTTTACAGTAAAAGTACTAACTGATTTTATACAAATAACTTTCATAATAAACTCAAGAAAAAAAATCTTAGATTGTCCCTACCTAGCAAGCCTAAAAGTTAAAACTAACAAATAAAAGTCACCCCCGCGGCCCCGGTGCGTTTGCTGCGAATACAATTTGAAGCGGCGCGGCGGCGCGGCGCGCGGCTCCCGGGCCCGCCGCGCGCTTCCTACAAACGTCCAGCAAAAACGACATGATCTTTTAAAATTGTCATAACTTTTTTATTTATGAACCGATTTACATAAAACAAACACTAAATGTTAAGTGAAGCTTGCCGCAATATATTAGTGAAAAGTACATCTTAATCGGATAAGCCGTTTCTGAGATTAGCGTGCACAAACCCACAGACAAACAGACAAACAGACAAAAATTTCAAAAATCATAGTTTTGGGTACTATTGCGTAAATAAAGGTCCCCTATCATATTTCTTTTCAAATATCTTCAATGTACAGACACGACTCCTCTACAGATTTATTATATGTATAGATGATATTTGATTGTATAAAAAAATTAACTTTACATGTGGTCAAATATTACTTCATGTCTATTTATTTGCTTGTTTTAAGCTTAGTTTACTCGCTTGCTCTCTACTAAGCTTAGTTAGAAACCGTCGGGTCCATCATTTCTTTAAAGACTCCCAGATGTGGAATTTGGACCCTTTAATACCCAAAGTATTCCCCAAACACAGATTTTGAGGGTCTTTGCCTACGAAACCTTTTACTAAGACATCACTGTGTTAAAAAATTAGAGTGTCGTTAAACGTGGGTAAACAAAAACGATTTTATTAATCACTCATGGATTAATAAAATTTGCAGTGAGGTTTTTCCTGAGGTTTCGTTTGAACACCTTATTTCTTCCAGTAATATTAGTAGTAAGGAGAAATAATAAAAAAAACCTTTCTAATGGTACGTATAATTATACGCACGGTTGGTTTATTTACCTAGCAATATAGTAAACTATAGTGAAATTATAAAGCGGAATAATTAGTTACAGTTTCCCAATCAGGGACAGCTTACGGACATGTCATGGTTTCACTTCGATCGCTTATAAACATTTAGCAAAGAGAAAGAGACAGGTAATTTTTAATAAATACACGTCACTTGCACTCCAATGCAAATATTTAATCATAGATTTGCTTAGTCTTTCAGAAACTGGTCGATAGTCCATCTGATCTCTCTAACAGCCACAATTCCTGCAAACAGCTCTAGATATTATACGAAAAGGTGACAAAGAGCATCAAAGTGACAGGTTGCAGAAAATCCGACTTTAAATGTTTGCTTCTCAAAACCGGTTTTCAGTCAGGACACATCAGCAGAACAAATCTGACATATTGCTTTAGCATTGTTTAGAATGGAGCTCGTGTGCTGATGCATCCGTTAAACATTTTGTATTGCGGATTTTGTTTTTTACCCGACTGCGTCGAAGAAGAGTTTTGTTCTTTGAGAGTATGCAGGCTGCGGATCAATGAATTTTAGTCTCAGATATCTCTTCATCTTTACTGTGAGAGTCACAGGGTATATCAAAATTAAAAAACGCTGTCGAATTTTTAGTATTTTAAATTACAGTGTTTACTATAAAAAACTCAAGATTCGATTGCTGAAAATACTTTATGGCAATGGTTTTAATTAAAATCTGCTCCACAGAGCAAATAAGTTCGGTCAGGCCGACCGCAATACACTGCACAATGCAATCAACATTATAAACCTGTAATTTTACTGTAGATCAGAGAAAAGGTAGATACGGCCGCTATTTTTTTATTTTTATACAATACTAGCTGACACGCACGTGCCCACTTCGCTGAGAAGAAACCGTTTAAACCTTCCCTGGACTTCCACGAATATTTCAAGACTAAAAATAGCCGAATCGGTTCAGCCGAGTTTTAGCGAGATTAACGAGCAGCGATTTATTTTTATATAACAGGTGTAAAAAGAGCAGTCACTATAACTTTGGGATATCATTATACTACCTTTTGTCATTGTAGAAATGTATTTTTTTTTCTTTTTTTTTACAAAGATAAAAAAAAATAAGAAATGGTAAAAAGAAAAAAAAATTTTTTTAGTTTTTGACAAAAAAATAATACATTTCAGAAATGAGGAAAGGTAGTATAATCGTATCTCAAAGTTATAGTGACTGCTCTTTTTACACACTGTATAAGAAAGAAGAAGAAGATAGATAATTTTTATGCTTAGCTACAAGCTACCTAGCTAGCTTATATCTTGAAATAACTTTTCAGAAGTAACGTTAGCACTTCGCCTTTTGCGCCTTTTATCGTAAAAATATAATGCTCAGTTGTTGAAAGTTACATGACAACTTTAATATTCGTCTTGTACTGTATAAAATGTCGTAACCACATTAATAAAAAAAATATTATTTCGACCATCTGAATTGTACAGTCTATGTTATCAGAGCTATTATTACAAATCTATGACGACCTCTGTAGCGCAGTGGTTGAGCGCGTTGGTGCTTGAGCGATCGGTCGCGGGTTCGAATCCCGCCGAAGGATCAAAAAGTTTTCTGTGTTCTAGGTCATGGTTGTGTATTAAATTTGTGTATTAACATAATAAAAATCTTAAATATGTGTATAATATAAAAATATTAAATATATTTCCGTTGTCTGGTACCTGTAACACAAGTACTTCGGGTACTAAGCACACGGCTAGATTTATTATAAAACGACCATAGATATTATTATTATTATAAAAAAATATATTAACGCTAATACACCTCTGTCATTATAATCGGTTGTAGGTGCTACGATGGAAGAAACCTAAATTATATATACCTACACAAACGCACTATAGTCCGTATCGCAAAATCTTTCGGGTTTTTACCATAAAAATTTGATAAATCTTAGGTTTTACTCTTAAATCTTAGGATTTACCGTAATTCGAGCTTTCACAGTAACACATATTGATTGCCAAAATCATAACCGTTCCTTATGGCTTCGCCGTTGCAGAAAAAAAAATGAATAACAATCAGATTATATTGCGTAAAAATTTGGTTCTGTGCAAAGTTATTACAAACGAATTAATTTTAATTTATTTCATGCAATGATAAAGATAAGTTCGTAGTGATAATGTTCGTTGTTAGTCTACAATGATACAGAAGACGTGAAAATAAAGGAAATAATAATGTAATTTACTAGCTGTGCCCGCGACTTCGTTCGCGTTGTTGTCGGCAACACTGTGGCGATTATCTTTTGATTCCTCACGTTGGTTTTTGTAATTATTTTTAAAAATAATTCTTTCATACATATTTTTTGAGTAACTTTAACCGTTTATGCAACGCATGCAACGAAAGTCCTCAAATGTGAATAATTTTCCCCGTTTTTGCAACATTTCTCACTGACGCTTCGCTCATAATGGTCGCAGCGTGATGTTATATTAAAGCCTAAAGCCTTCCTCTATAAATGGACCAGTAGTTCCTGAGATTAGCGCGTTTAAACAAACAAACAAAGAAACAAACAAACTCTTCCGCTTTAAAATATTATTATACTAGCTGTCCCCGCGACTTCGTTCGCGTGGTTTTTGAGTGACTTAAGCCGTTTATGCAGCGCATGCAACGAAAATCCTCAAATGTGAATATTTTTACCCGTTTTTGCAACATTTCTCACTGACGCTTCGCTCCTATTGGTCGCAGCGTGATGTGATATAGCCTAAAGCCTTCCTCTATAAATGAACAATTCAACAAAAAATATTTTTTCAAATCGGACCAGTAGTTCCTGAGATTAGCGCGTTTAAACAAACAAACAAACTCTTCCGCTTTATAATATTAGTATAATATATATAAGTATATATTATAATAAATCTTCTACTCTATCCATATCTGAGTATTGTTGACTCTGCGCAATTGTCGAACTTACCTCTTAATTAGAGTATCATGATTGAAACTGAAATTGTATACGAGTTTTTTATTGAATGGTTGTGGATTTTCGATTTTCCTTTTCTTACGTAAACTTTGTTACAAAACCTATGTAATGGTATTTTTTATTAGTACACACATAATACAACTCGTAAGTAACTGGACCACAGTCCAATAATTTTTCAAATCGGACCAGTAGTTTTTGAGTTTAGCGCGTTTAAACAAACAAACAAACTCTTCCGCTTTATAATATCAGTATAGATAACGATAAGTTAAAGTGGCAGTCTCTAGGGGAAATAAAGTAAAAAAATTAAAAAAAAACTTGTGGGATATTAAATGAAAGAGCTTTGTTAGCGCATTTCAAATATGTAAACAGTATTAGCTGTTGCTCACAGCTTTTTTTTGGTGATTATGACAATGCAGACTGATCAAATTTAATTTTCAAGCTATCTTAACTGTCAGTTAACTTAACTCATCAGTCCCACTCAGAATGCTCTCGTGTATTGTACACACACTTAGGCAATATACAACAACTCTCTCTACTCGGGACACAAATTGCATGTGATCTCTTCTCAATGAGCGTGGAGATTTCTTATACATTATTTTGTGTTGTAGAATATATTATTACGAGTTGTATACTTCACATGCGGTCGAATGTGTTTGAAATATCTTTTCACAAGGTTACATAACTTTTTAATGAACGGCGAAATAAAGAAGGTAATTTTCGCGGATGTATTTTTGTTACTTTTATCGTTCGTATCGTCTAAACTCTAAACAACTATCAGATTTTAATGTAATATAATATATTACATTACATATTATGTGTCGATGGATTTGCAATAATATATCGGGTAACAAAGGCTATATAATTTGTGTACCCGGGTTATTTTTTTTGTGAAAAAAAAACATACAAATGAATACAACAACAAACATTTAACGCTTCGCTCCGTTAACGTTACGTATCTCATAATTAACGTATTCAAAGTGCTCTCATAAAATATTATTCTGCGAAAAATCGCTACGGGCTATACCGATCGGGCTTTAAAATTTTATGTATATTAGGAGGCCTTTGGGTTTTACTACAGCACTAGATTATCTTCAGCCGTTATTGGTTTTAAAGACATATTTTAAGGTTTTTGCAGATTAAGGTGATCTCCTACAGTACTCTTTTAGCGTAAAAATTTTGTAGATCCTCAATTTTTATTACTATAATAGTAAGATAATTTAGTAGACGTAGAAAAGTGTAAATAAAAGTTGTGTGTTATTATTGTGAGATGTAGTCACGTCAAAAGTTGTGTGTTATTATTGTGAGATGTAGTAACGCCTCCGTGGTCTAGTGGTTCAGAGCTTCGCTCTCGACCCGGAGGTCGTGGGTTCGATTCCCGCGTTGGAGCAACCAATATGTTGTTTTCAGGTTTGGTTAGGACAATGCCAGCTGATCACCTGGTTGTCTGACAAGAAAGATGATCCATGCGTTGGATGGGCATGTAAAAAGTCGGTCCTGCGCCTGTTCTCTTGCCAGTCGTGTCGGTTTACCGTCCCACTGGGTTATGAGAGTAAAAGGAAGAGAGATTGCGCACACAGTTGGGCACTATAAAATAACTCCTGCGTAGCTAGCCTGGTTTCAATTAAATCGGCTGCCGACACCGAGATCGGTGAGGGAGCTATTATTATTATCACGTCAAAAATACTACTAGTGCGGTGTTCTTTTCGTTGAAATTGCAAAAGCCTCAAAGCCGCTTTGACTAAATCAGCCGCAAGTTCGGAACTGAAATCCGAACTTTACGGATATTTAACGAAAACAATTAAAAAACACGTGATTTTATACGGAAAATTCTGCCCAGTGACAGTGCCCAGTTATGAAATGTACATTACACATAATGTTAACATTAGTATATATATAGGTTTATATTTGAAAAATTACAGGCAGAAGCAATATATTATGTTATAGTCGAAATTTGAAGAGTTTGTTTTTTAAACACGCATATTTAGGAAGTACTGGTTGGATTTGAATTATTGAAGTTATACTTCTTTAGGCGCGTTATGAAAAAATGATGAGAGTGAAATTTTAAGATGCGCGCGCACCTGTGACACAAAATTAACAGTATGAAGTCGTCTGCTTAACCGCTCATTAAGTCTCGAAGAAATTATATATAGATATATATTATATATATCTATATATAATTATATCTATATATAACTTCTCACGCGCGTACATAAGTACACGCACCCATTTTTTATTTCAGTGTCGGTTTGACTATTATACTAGTATATATTTCAAATGTACCTACATTCTTGGAATAAATATATTTCATTATTTCTTCATTCAATCATTCATTCATTCGTTCGTTCGTTCGTTCGTTCGTTCATTCATTCATTCAATCATTCAGTCATTCATTCATTCATTCATTCATTATATTATCATGACGCTAAGATCTATAGGAGCGCAGCACCAATGAAAATGTTTTCAAAATCGGGGGATTTCAGTCAGACGCAGTCGCGGACATATCCACCGTAAAATTAATTGTTCTTCCTTTGCATTATATTTCTTTAAAATACACATTGGTCTAAGTTTGTGCTATTATGTAGGTATATGACTCACTGGGGTTGCTTTATTGACCTCTAACAACAATTAAGGCTGTATAACCTTGGAAGGCTTTTAGCAGATACATAATTAGATTAATGTTTATGTTGTTAACTTTAAAACCTTAAGTCCAAATGTCACCCTGTCTGTTAGTGTTAATCGTCTGAATATTATGATTCCATCTCTTTCACAGGCACGAAGCACGAGAGAGTTAGTGATAGTTGATCAACGATTAACTTTAACAGGCGTTGGCAAATATTTTACACCTTGAAAATTTGCAAAAAAACTTGCTGATAATAAGTGTTAAAAGGATAAAATGTTATTGCTTAATAGACATAACAATGGTACATCAAATTAATCAGACGGTACAGGTTGTCATCGTTATACAATATGAGTTACAATATGCTTACAGTTACGTAATATGCTTTAACTAAATCGCGTATCTTCATCATAATCAAGCCTTTATTTTACATATAAGCACTATTTAGATTTAATAACAAAATAATCATCTGCACTTCACATGAATCTTTATTATATGTGAAGTGGAGATGGTTTTGGCAGTTCACGAATACAAAAAAATCATTAAATTCATACCATCATAAATGACCAAGGGTTAACATATATGTTTCTATCGAAAGACATGTAGGACGATTCTAAATGTGTTAGTTTCTAAGCTATTTGGAAATAAAAGATTTTTCATTTTTTCATATTCACTGACATAATATATAAGTATGTATAGAGTCAAACTATAAGGGTTCCTTGCAATGTTGAGGCAGTCTTGAATTGTTCAGCATCACTCACTAAAAAGCACCGTTTTCCATTTGCTATACCTTTCAATGTATAGTAAAATATTTAGCACGTTCCAGGTCACATACGTGGTCGAGTGGTTTCAAGTGGCTCTCGAATCGCGGAGATCGTGGGTCCCACGTTAGGAAAACTGATAATATTGCTTTCAAGGTTGGGACTGATCATCTGATTATCTGACAAGATAATAAAATAAAATAAAAAATAAAAAATCTTTTATTTCTTGCATTCAAAATAGTTTACAAACTTTTTATTTTAATGATGAAAAATTGAAATTGACTAAATTTCAATTTTTTATTATTTATTTGCTTTTAATTAGTTTACATTCATACTATTTTATAATAATTATTTTAGACATGTCAATAATAATAGTTGAGAAAAAAAATTGTAATATGAATTGATAAAACGTCTTACGAAATAAAAAAAAATTGCAATTTAATATAGCTATAGCAAGAACCCCTCTCCGCGGAAGGTGAAGGCATCCTTTAGGATCTTCTGACAAGAATGGTAATAAATTAAAACTTTTTTTGGAGCTACGATAAAGGACGACAGATACAGGACGATCTCTATTATTGTTAGCTACGTAATGCTCGTAAGTATACAATGCAATTACGTTGCCTGCTAGATCTATGCTGTCATGTGGCTTTTTAACAAATGTTGCTGAGTCGGTACATAGATTAAGAGGTTACGTAATACAAGTGAATTGAGGAAATTTTGATGCCATTTGATAAATGTGTTTAGATAATGGTGTAAAACAATGCTACATACTTTTTCTCAAATCACAAAAAAGTCTCAACTGACATGCCTTGTTATAAAATATTATAATTTATTAACATAGATACAAATGACATTCAACATTGTAGTAATGACAAACTTAACGGATTCATAATGCATACGTCCTTCCCAAAGCGCGCAACAATAGCGTCCTGTAGGCAAAGCTGGAATATTTGATAGCTCCGATCGAATGACAACTGTATTAAAGAAAGGCTTCACAGCGCCAAACAATTTTATTAACATTCGATTACTTTACGGAGCATATATTCCTGCTTGGGGTCTCGTACAATTCGAACCGCGTATCGGACTGCGTTCCAAACACCAAGTGAGGCAAACACACAACTGAACTTTTTTTTTCACAATTGACTTTGGTGGTAATTACTACATCATAATCGTCCACAGTTGACTTTTGCCTTTATCTTTAACATTCGTGTTTAAATACACCATAGGCACTGTTAAATCTGTGGAATATGTGATGTCAGCCAAAGCAGGAACAAGAATATTCTTTCGTAACAAGAGACGAACAAAAATGCTCTACGTCTGTTTACATTGATATAGTGAGCATTCGCTCGTTAGATGCAAACCTATTCTAAAATTTAAATATATTATATCTAGCAATAACCCGCGAAAAAATTATAACCACAAGCTGCTAGCAGATGGGTAAGTGTTAACGTTAGTGCTTGTGTGGTGGTGGTCTTTTCACGTTTTTGCTTGCGAGTGTACGCATAAGCAGTGTGGGAAGGAGGTGCATCAAACGCATGCCTATGCGTACACTCACTCATCTGCTAGCAGGTTGTGGTAATAATGTTTTCGCGGGATATTGTTAGATATAATATAGTATTTAAATTTTATGCTATGGACTTCCGTAACGCCTGATTCCATTAACTCGCAAACCTATCCTTAACAGGAAGATAATTTAGGTTTCCCAAAATTTTTCAAATTTTTGACAACTTCCAGATTTCCTCGAGCATCAAACAAAGCTGGGGTTGCCATTTAATCTGATTAGTGTTCGCTATTCGTAACGACCTGAATGGGCACATTGTCGGGATGGTAATTGGCTGTCAGGGGCATTCAGCAATATGTTTGCCTAGGTTAAGCAAATATAGGTCGTGCATTATTAGATTCCAGATACGCGATCCGATGGCAGATTAAATGGAAGAATATTCAGAATTCCATTATGGAATTTTAGTACAAGTAAAGTATTTTATGTTTGGAGACTCAGTAATGAATAGTCTCGAGCCTGAGATAGTAATGCAGTTCGATCGTCCTCATTATTCGTACGTCTTGTTATTATGTAATGATTTTTTGGAATCACTATTCTATAATAGTGATTCCAGAGCTACTATTAGCTCTGGTTTTTTGTGGCTTCATAATAATGCCTCCCAAACCGATTTCAGTGACAGCGGCCGGTTTCATTGAAACCAGGCCAATCTACATAGGAGCTTTTTTTATTGTACCCAACTTTGTGCGCAATACACAGAAGCACTCTCTCATCCATCACTCTCGTAGCCCATTGGGACGAATAACCGACTGTACTTTGTTTTATGTACTAGAAATTTCAAATGTCTCTTGACTCTAAACAACAAGTCAAATGAAACAACATTTTATTCAGAATATTTTTTTACAAAATGTTTTCTGATCGTCGTGTCTATGTGATGCCTACCACCGGTTCGGGAACTAGCCCAGCGAGAAGAACCGGCGTAAGACACTCGCATGGTGCCTCTTTTAAATTAAGAGATGGAAAATTGCTCTTTTCATATAAGATTTGCAAAAGTCAGAACTAAAACTTAAGTACAGTAATTTTATAGTATATAAATATTATAGCCTTGCAGAGGGCTACTTCATTCCCAAGGTGTGCTGTCATTCATAAAATCATTTACTGTATAGTAAGCATTTGCACACAAACGTTCTTTGGCTACATTCTTAAACTTATTGTTTGAAAATTTTTTAACGTTTTCTGGGATCTTATTTTATTTATTTTTTTATTTAACAATTTATTGTGCACATAAACAATCAACAGATTTAACAGAAAGAAATACGACACAAAAGGACTGCTTATCTCTAAAAGAAATTTCTTCCAGCAGTCCTACAAAGAGAAATTACATAACAGATAACAGGCAGGGCGTGCACAATCGCAGCTATAATATTATCATACATAATATTCTTATACATAAATAATAAATAAAATATACAATAATAAATAATACATACATAAATACTATAATATAATAATAACAATATACATACATAAATATATTTTAATAATCATATTAGGATTCACTGTTAAGATAGTGCTCTTTTAAGCGTCTTTTAAAGACAAAGATGGTGGGGCTGTCACGAACGGTATGGGGAAGGGAATTCCAGTCTGACTGCATGAACAGTAAAGGAGTAGGAAAAGAAGTTGGAGCGATGGGAGGGTAGGGTGAGATTCGTCCTGACACTAGCCCTACAAGGGATGTCAAGGGGTCGTGAAAAGTTGAAACGTTCAGTTAGGTATGAGGGAGACATAGGATTATATAGGATATTGTACAGGAGAGAGAGAATATGGACATTTCGTCGAAGACGTATAGGAAGCCACTTTAATTTTAGCCGAAAAGCAGATACATGGTCATATTTTATTATACATTATATTATACATTATACATTATCAAACAGGATAGAGAAGAAGGATTAGAGGTTTTTTTAGGTGTAGGGGAATGACATTAGCACGTTTCCATGCCGAAGGAAAGGAACTCATTGACAAAGAATAATTGAAGACGTGAGTGAGAATTGGCAAGAGTTCAGGGAGGGTAAGGGAAATTATTATATAGGCGTATGCATTACCCTAAAAAGAAAATATGAACTATGTTCTTTAAATTTTTTCGTCCTTTATTTTTTGTACTTCCTTCCGTCCTTTAATTTTCTATCAGAGGTCGTTCCTGGTTTTTTCTAAATATTATTTTAAAATATAAAACAAACATTAATTCATTTGTTTCCAACATAACTTTTGATAAAGGACAATAACTATTAAGAAGTTTCTTGAGCCTTAAAAGACAAAATAATAATTTATAATTAACTTACCAAAATTGTTCTACTCTGACAAGAGCGGATCTTGGTATTACTACCGTTGGTTTGCATTATATATTATACAGTGTGTCTCATATAATTATAATAAAGCCTCATATAAAAAAAAATCTCATATAAAAAAAATACAGCCGAATATAGTGTGAAGAGAATGACGCGCAGAGCATTTTTTGTTTTAACACCTCATAGAAATAACTTTTAATAACGCTACAAATCACGATTTTAGATCTCCATAAAAGACAACAAACACATTAGTTTCAACCCTGGTCACGTGTTAGATCAACGACCAGTGCGTTCGTGTGTTTAGACCAGGAGCCCGCAAGCCCCAGCATAGTAAGACTTACTCCTTGTGGTCATTTTAGACATTTGTATTTTTTATCGCGCTATGGTAAGCAATTTATATGAGATGCCAAAATCAAAAATTGTCTACGCGTCATTCTCTTCACACATAATTCAGCTTAGTATATTATGAATCGTGAGACACACGATTATTATTATAATTAGCTAAATGGAAACCTCTAGTAATATTTTATGCTATTGCGGTGGTTCCTGGTATTTTCCACTACTCTACGTTTACAGTATAATTTGGTTTGCGCAATTAGAATGTGCCCAGCACAGCGTCTGTTGAGTGCGCTAATTGACTGTCAGAGACAAGCCTGATGATAATCTCTGTGATCTCTGTAATTGGCATACGCTGATCAGCTATTGACGTGTTAATTTTGAACTACAATTGTCCAGGAAAGACGAATCATACAAATATTATAGTTGGATCTTAATAGTATGAAGTCACATGAAATAGGTAGCGGTGCTTTTAAATCGCTTATGTAGCTGTACAGGCTGATTCAAGATGTCATCGCTATAATTTATCGCTTACGATGTTCGAAAACAAAGTGAATGGAATATGATATAAGCTTCGCTAAATGACATGAGAAATCGCTTGTCATTTAGCCAAGTATATGTCAAATGCCATACATTTTGTTTTCGAACTTCGTAAAATAGTGATGGTATCTTGAATCGGGGGCCAGTCCTCACATAGCGTGATTTTTTGGGTCCCATAATATTTTTGTTAAGACTGTAAAGTGCGGCAATTTACTGTTAAAGGCAAGCCCAGAAATCTGTACGATCTCCTGTGATTAGCATACATTGTGTTAGCAGTTTTTAGTAGGTTTAATGTCCTTGAAAGACGAGATAAATCGTACTATTGAAACTTAATTGCTAAAAATTGTTTCTTCACTGCACACGAAGATTTAGGCCCGTAGTGCCCCCAGATATCTGTTCAATCTCAAGCCCAACATACTTTAGAACCTATTTGACAGATAAAAACGTTTCGTTACACTTTTAAAAGTGCACAACTTTATTAATGTTATTACATAGGTCTTTAATTTATTTTCTTTTTATACCGAATAAATTAATATAAAAACCTCTTCTGTTCTCGACGGTTTTTAATATATCTCTCTTTTTTTTAATAAGTAATTCCATAACTTCTAACTACAATATAAACTGACAAAAAAATATTTTGTTTTTTTCATCACGAGGAATGCGAAGCAATTTCAAATACGTATTCACGAAGCACATATAAAGTTACGTAAAACTATTTCATGGCGTAATACCTCACAAAGGGATATGTGGTAGTGAAAATGAAGCAAGTTTTATTACTAGAAAGCTCTAGAAGGCTAGTAAACTCAAATAGCAATTCCGTCACATGTTACTCAAAGTTCCGCAACGAATGGTGCATCTACATACATCTTAATTTCAACTTTATAAACATGCTATTTGCTTTTACTTAGAGCAGATACTAGTACAATTTTTACTGTAGTGAAGGTTTTAAATTAACTATGAAAAACTATTGGATCAACATGACAAAAAAGATAATAATAATGCCTCCCATACCGAGTTAGGTGAGGGTGACGGGTTTCATTGAAACAGGCCAATTTCAGGCCAGCTACGCACGAGTTATTTTATCGTCCCAAGTGTGTGCGCAATACATAGAAGCACTCTCTCTTCCTTCACCAACTTAGCCCAGTGGTACCGGTAACCGACACGACTGGCGAAGGATGTGGCGCAGGTTCCACTTTTTAGATGCCCATCCGACGCTTGGATCATCTTTTTTGTCTGACGATCAGGTGATCAGCCGGCCTTGACCTAACCAAACTTGAAAACAACATTTTTTGTAATTCATACCCGAGAATCGAAGTCACGACCAAGTCGAGAGCTAGGCTCTAAGCCATGCGACCAAGGAGGCGTTAAAACATTAATACGCGATTGATAGCAAGTGATAGATAAGCTGCATCTCACGCGCTGGTGGCTGTCGGCGAAATTTGGCTGTGACAGTTCTTTCACAGATTATATCACACTCTCTATCACGTCAGCTTTCAAATAAAACAAACTACATCAAAATCGGTTCATCCGTTTGGGAGCTACGATGCCATAGACAGAATACACATATAGGCATAAATTATAAAATTCTGTTCTCTACAACAATTTTATTCTTCTTCTCACTTAAGAGGTTCGCTCTTGTCGGTGGAGCTTTCTTTACTCTTTCTTCATTCCTCTCTGCACTCCACCCTTCTCTTGACCTCCTAAATTGTGTTATCCTGTGGTAAAAGATTTGAAGCGGTACGCATGTATGTAGTCTTTTAAAATACATTGACTGCTACTAGTTTTTTAATCTGTATCATAAACAATGATCATCAAAATGGAAACTAACTTAGGCTGCCTACCACCACTTTTTGTAGGGCGATTCTACTCCCATATAAATATGACCAATTTCATCCCTATAGACTGTAAATTTGTATTAACAAAATATTCTATTGGAAAATTACCCTCATCGGAATTCGCCGAAGGCGTAACTCATATTAAAAATCCCTATCGGATTTTTTTCTTTTTACATCAAAGGCGTTCAGAAACGTCCATACTTATCATAAATTTGCATATATTAAGCAATTACAGGACTGAGTATATAATTCCGAACCAGAAAAATTATTAACATACAAAGTGATTCAAAGGTATTGGATATTAATACAAATAAAAACATGTTCAAAGTATTATAAGCGATAAGTTTTTTTTATGTTATCTATCTACTAATTAGCTTTTGACCGTATAAAATATAATGCGATAGGAGTTTTTTTTTTCGAAATAAAATATCGTGTATACGGCGTTAGCTTCCTGCATGGAAAATTTTATCAACATTAGACCAGCCGTTTTGAGCTTAAAGGAGAAATAAACAACAGCTGTGGTTTGACACAATTTTTAATCTTTCTTTCCGATTCCATTGAAAATATTTACATTTTTATGCGTACCCAAGAGGCTAAACCAAATAAAAAAGTTTAAACAAAATTTTTATTATGGTCGCATTTCGACCTCTAGAAATAATAACTTTTGCTTTGAGTTCTTGGGATCAATTTCTTTACAGGAACAACTAAAAATGTTGTTTTAAATATTGTATAGGACAATGTAGACTGTTCACCTCATTGTCTAACAAGTAAGATGATCCATGCGCTGGATGGGCATAATATTCCTACGCCTTTTATGCCATAATTCGTGCCATGTAACCGTCCCACTGTTTTGAGAGTAAAACAGGCTTAATCCCGACACAATCGAGAATCGAATCAGCTGTTCGATCTCAACGTCTTTTACAGTTTTGTTTGCTTTGAAACTAACCAGGATAAAGAAAATCGTTAGATCGTTACTTTTTGCACTCCCGGCCATATCAATCGACTGATGATAAAAAAAAGTCAATTTATAAGGAAGTACGCTGCACGATTGATCTGAATCAAAATGGAATCAGTTTGGAGAGTAAGGCCCCAGCTCATTATTATTATATCTAAACTGTAATGGTCACGTTTTCATGATCCTGTCGTTAAAACTAAACCAATTCACTTCATGACATAATTCATGTCATACAGTAGTATAATTGTATATTTTCCAGTCGAGGTTTTCCGTTATTAATTTTGGAACGCCACACGCCATATCAGCGCGTGATTTTAAACCACAGATAATGTGATTTATGCCTCTGTACAAATAAAATTGAATTGTTTATGTAACCGAATAGCATTTATTGCTAGCAACCTGTACAATATATTCATTAATTATTTATTTATTTAACAATTTATTGTGCACATAAACAAATAACAGATTAAACAGAAAGAAATACGACAAAAAAGGACTTATCTCTAAAAGAAATTTCTTCCAGCAGTCCTACAAAGAGAAATTACATAACGGATATCAGGCAGGGCGTGCACAATCGCAGCTATAATATTATCAAACATAATATTCTTATATATAAATAATAAATAAACATACATAAATACTATAATATAATAAATAATAATAACAATATACATACATAAATACCTAATTTAATAATCATATTATTAGGATTCACTGTGAAGATAGTGCTCTTTTAAGCGTCTTTTAAAGACAAAGATGGTGGGGCTGTCATGAACGGTATGGGGAAGGGAATTCCACAATCTGACTGCATGAACAGTAAGGAAAAGAAGTTGGAGCTACTCGTAACTATGAAAAATCAAATTACACACGTCTAAGCTTCAAAACGATTTATAAGTATACTAGCTGTGCCCGCGACTTCGTTCGCGTTCTCGTGTCGGAAACACTCGCGATTATCTTTTGTTATTATGATTATTAAAAAGGAATAATTCTTTCATGTATGAAAGAATTATTCCTTTTACTATACGGTTTAAGTTACTCAAAAAATATGTATATTTTTTGAGTAACTTAAACCGTTTATGCAGCGCACGCAACGAAAGTCCTCAAATGTGAATAATTTTCCCCGTTTTTGCAACATTTCTTACTGGCGCTTCGCTCCTATTGGTCGCAGCGTAATGCTACATAAAGCCTTTCTCTATAAATCGACTATCCAACAAAAAAAAATTCAAATCGAACCAGTAGTTCCTGAGATTAGCGCGTTTAAACAAACAAACTCTTCCGATTCCGAAATGAAATTTATACAAAGTAAAAGCAGCAGAAGTATAATTGCTTCATTAATTATGAAATACATAATAATATTGTGTGTTATTTTATTTTTATTCGTGGGCTACATGTTTTAAACTATGTATTTTTGGAAATAAATATTTAAATAAAACGGACGAACGGATTTTGATTTACTTTCTATTGTTTGAAGCGCGATCGAGAATTTTTTCATTCTTATAATTAATCATCACCAGTATAGCAACAACTCAGGAGCTACGTTTATTATCGGTTTCTGAGAAATACCTATAAACAAAATGTTTATAGGTATTTCTCGGAAACCGATAGTGAAATACCTATAAACAAAATGTTTATAGGTATTTCTCAGAAACCGATAGTGTTTTGGAGTTATGCTAGTTCCAGCACAGATTGGATGTTCCAATTCCTAATGTGAGAATGATACAGGCATCTGCCTAATCCTCTTTGCTTTACTTGTATAGTTCGGTCACAGACCATCTAAGCGTATAGACATGTCATTAAGGGCTGATTTTTCAATCGTCAGATAACTTTTATCTAAGGAATAAATATGTGACTTTGGCAGATTTTGTATGGAACAAATGTCAAAGTCACATGTTTATTTAACAGATAAAAGTTATCGGACGATTGAAAAATCGGCCCTAAGTGGTATTCCTAATTAAAGGATAAAAACGATTGTAATTTTTCTTTTATTTTGTATTCATAGATTCCAGATTCCGCCTTTTTTTTTGGAAAGACGTTAACTGTTTATGAAGTCAGACATCAACATTATATAAACTCTTTTTTTATTATTTTGAAAATAAAATAACAAGCAAGTTTCTTCTTTTTCTTATGACTATGATTCCTGAAAATTTATCAAAGACATTTATATGTTATATAAAAATTAATTGCTATTCGTTAGTCTCGCTAAAACCTGAGGACGGATGAACCGATTCGGCTATTTTTAGTCTTGAAATATTCGTGGAAATCCAGGGATGGTTTAAACGGTGAGAAAATATTCCGCGGGTTCCACGTTACTGATTCCGCGTTGCGGGTTCCGCAATTTGAATTTCATCTCAAATTTTTTGTATGCTCAACGTAGTGGGCACGGGTGGGCTCGAAGCTTTAACTCTATTGTTATTTTAATATTATTATGATACTAATTATTGGTCTGGATTCTATTGGCAACCAAGAGGTCGCCTAGAGGTCGCAATATACATATTGGTGGATCTAGATTTCTCAGGATGTTGTGTATAATTATTGTATTGGGACCGAAATTGATAGCTGTCAATTTTTTCCCAATACAATATAATATAAAGGTCATCACAAACATCCAGACAAATTTATATAATCGAAATAAATTAATAATTACGATAGCGAACGTCAGTGTCTTCGTTTATCACGCGCGTCTACGTTTGTCACCTTGACGCTCCGACATTATTCCAGTTTATTGTGATCTCAATATAAATAAATGATTCCATTTCTATTTTTCAGGAATAATACACAAATTGTGGGCTATATCTGATAATGAGTTAGTTAAAGCCGGCCGTTTATTCCTATAAATCTAAATTGTATTATTACTGAATTAATTTACACCAATAGTACATTCAATAACATAATACATAATGTCAAACAATCAGGGTGACCTAATTGTCTAACAAGATAGATGATCCATGCGTCGGATGGGCATGTAAAAAGTCGGTCCTGCGCCTGTTCTCTCGCCAGCGTGTCGGTTAACCGTCCCACATGGTTATGAGAGTAAAAGGAAGAGAGAGTGTCTTTGTGTATTGCGCACACACTTGGGCACTATAAAATAACTTCTGCGTAGCTGGCCTAGTTTTAATTAAATCGGCTACCGACAAAGTTGGTGAGGGGAGCTATTTTTACGAGTATAACATGATAATATGCAATTTATATGTCACCCACCACAAAATACAGAAAAGCAATTAAATTATATTTTGATTATATTTATCATTGAATGTAAGCCATCTCTATTCGCTCCCGGAGCTACATACATGACCTACCTAGGCATAAGCAAATAGATCCTTGTTTGTTTCCAAACAGAATTGGCCAACATGCCCTGTGTTACATGCTCCATGTAAATACCAATGTTTGTAGATGCCCGCGGCTTCCACGTCCAAACTACGTGCGTTTCCCGATCAAAGTTTTTTCTAACTGTTGTCCAATTTTCTAAAGTGGCGGCTCACATTTTGTCGGAACAATACTATATTTTGCTGAATAGGGGCCGGCCCACGATAGCAGTTTTTATTGATTCAGAACGCACTTGGAACTCTTCTCTTGTTGTGGCTAATCAGTTGCTTTGTCTACTCGTTTCCTAGTCTATTCAATAAAATTCTAAAAGCCATAAGCACCATAGAAATCACCATAATGTTAATCAGGAGATTAGCACATAGTTCATAAACATAAAGATTTCCTGCATAATATTATTATTTGTTAGAGCCACTACGCAAATCTCTCTAAATTCTCTCAGACATTCGTGGTCTTCAGGCTTAAAGCTTCAATCTGTGGGTCGTTGATTCTATACCCGTGTTGGATTTATTTTCAAGACTAGTTAGGACAATTCAGGATGATGATTTGATTTTTGACAAGAAAGAAGATGGATCGTATGTTCATTAAAAATGTTTTCAAAGTTTTGTCTCCTAGCTAGGTAATAATAGTAAATAACGAGAGAGAGAGATAGTTGTGTTCTTGGGAACTAACATGTAACTACAGTTTGGGAAAAATAGGTCATAGCTAACGAAATCGCTAAAATAGCTTTTTAGCTCTGCCTTTCCAAAAAAAACGTTAAGTTGGTTTAGGTTATTCATTATGAAAACATTATATTCTCAAATTTACGTTTCAATAAAATTATGTTTAGGCTGTTAAGCACTCGCAATAAATTCTAATTTTAAACAAAACCAGAACTTGCCCACCTCTCCAGTGATTCTAATAAAGCGATTTAATTAAATGTAATGCACATTCACAAACGAACCAAACGATCTCACTTTGATATGGTTTCTGAGTTATGAATGTTTTAAAATTAAATGAAATGTGCAACTTATTTATAAATATTATATTCGAAAAACGATTAAACATAGGAACAGAAATACATTCTTGAACAAACAACGCTAATTGATCTACTTGTAGTAACAGCACTTGTAGTTGACCCGACAGGCGTTCTGTCTCAGCTATGAACTCGATAAATTAATGAGTTCTACAGTATTCTACACCTACATCATTATAATATAATCTACCAAATTTCAATATGATAAAATTAGTCCAACTACGTACATCTGCAATCATTTTTCATTATTCAACCCCTAATCGGCTGCTAATCGTTTAATAAACCAAATGATTCTCTACATATTAGACAATTACATTGTATATCCTTATTTACGCTATTTTATTGGTGGTACATGATGTTTTGAAAGGAAAACTATAACAGCTAGGATAATATCTTCTGAAGTACAGAAGTGATGTAAGTCTTACTTGTAAAATGCGCTTCGTACAAAGACGACGCACTATTAAGTAAGCATCTAAAATGTTAAGAATAATAAAAAAAAAATGTATTATAACTGGTGTAAAAAGAGCAGTCACTATAACTTTGGGATATTTTCTCATTCTAGAAATGTTATAAAAAATTTTTTTTTTGCTTTATTGTTATTTTTGCGACAAAAAAATAAGAAATTGTGAAAAGTAAAATTTTTTTTTTAGTTTTTGACAAAAAAAAAAAATACCTGCCGCGGTAAAGCCATTGCATACAATTTTTTATCATCTTATCCGATACAACCAATGCCATCTCGATGCGAGTTGCTGAACTATAGAGACAACCTCGATATTTCAAAAAAATCACTAAAAGTTCTGCTATTCATCGATAGATGGCAATAAAAACTATTACCGATGTGCCGGTCGGAGTGGGGGGTGTTAGGTTATTTTCGTTACGGAATTTCTGGATTCGGTCTCCATGCTCAAGGCCCGCGATAGAAGCTATACAATAGCTTAATAAAAATCTAAAATATCTTTATACTATAAAAGCCTTACATGTATTTCTGTTGTCTGGCACCTGTAACAAAAGTTCTTTGGATACTTAGCACGTGGCTAGATTGACGTGGTTTGAAGCGTCCATAGATTTTTTTTTAAAGATTAGCTCGTTACTACCGTTTTGAAAGTATCGCTTCTATTCAGATAATTAATCCGATGATGAAGGCCTGTCACAGTGGTTTCGCTTAATTAAGACCGCTTTCTAATAATAAATTGCGGTAGAACCTAACGAGTGGATTCGCACATCAAAGCATTATTTAGCGATATTACAAACGTAATTACTCTTATATAATAGCTCCCCTCACCGATTTCGATGTCGGTAGCCGATTTCATTGAAATCAGGCCAGCTACGCAGGAGTTATTTTATAGTGCCCAAGTGTGTGCGCAATACACAGAAGCACTCTCTCTTCCTTTTACTCTCATAACCCAGTGGGACGGTAAACCGACACGACTAGCGAGAGATCAGGCGCAGGACCGACTTTTTACATGCCCATCCGACGCATGGATCATCTTTCTTGTCAGACAATCAGGTGATCAGCCTGAATTGTCCTAACCAAACTTGAAAACAACATTTATTGTTGTTCCAACGCGGGAATCGAACCCACGACCTCCGGGTCGAGAGCGAAGCTCTGAACCACTAGACCACGGACGTGATAATGTCCAATAGTGTCATCGAATCATTTTCGTCGTCATCTATTTCAACTGTAGAGCCTCTACAAAACAAAATATGCATGTGATATTGGCTATTTTTGACATAATATTTTTTATGCTGGCTTGAAAGATGCTATTTACTAACTGGTCCCAATTCGCTCATAATAATATTATCTTGTATAGCCCAAAATACTTATGGTTTTTAAATCAGACCATAACTATAGAGGCCCTTCAACTTCAATTTCAAAGGGCTTAGTGTAATTCAACAAATGAAAATATCTCGTTTTAGGGTATTTTTAGCATTTTTAAAGGAGCCCTTTAATTACGTTGTGTTGTCCATTTTATAACAACGCAGGGTTCCAGGCACTGACTATAAAAAATGAGGGTTCGACCTTTTTATTGGTAGAACTCAGCTTTCTGTTTCGTTTAATTGAAGAAATAATTATTATTTGTTTTTCCTACAGTTTCAGCTAGAGAAAACAAAACAATTCGATCGTCCCCACAGTTTGTTTATGTGTATATATATAATGATATAATATCTTAATATTATATTTTATTGATTGATAACCGCAACACATTGTGGTTGCGGTTAACCTCGAGAACTAGTCGAAAGTCGACCGAGCAATCGACAACCACTAGACGGAGTTACGTTAGGTTCGATTAGTTAATGAATAAAATCCTTGCATATTATAAAACGATATGTTACCTTGCATAATATTATAATGACGACCTCCGTAACGCAGTGGTTCAGCGCGTTTGTGCTCGACTGAGAGGTTGCGGGTTCGAATCCCGCCGAGGGAACAAAAAGTTTTCAATGTTCCTGGGTCATGGATGTGTATTAAATTTGTGTATTAATATAATAAAATCTTAAATATGTGTATAGTATAAAAGTCTATACATATTATAATAAATCTGTAGAGGGGTCATGTCTGTACATTAAGAATATTTAAGTGAAAATTAAAAAAAGGGGGTCTATAAAAGCCACAGAACCTAAAAATTACATTTTTGAAAAAAATGTCTGTCTGTCTGTCTGTCTGTCTGTCTGTCCATATGGGAATGTTTGTCGTCGCATCACGCTATAACCACTGTATGGAATGAAATGAAATTTGGCAGGCAGGTAGCTTACGACTTGAAGAGCATTATTGGAAATTATTTTCCCGAAAAACGAAAGGGTTCCCGTGGGATCTTCAAAAAATTGTAGCTACCTATTTGACGGTATTTCAGCCAAACTACTCAACTTATTTAGATGAAATTTGGCAGGCCGGTAGCTTATGATCTGAAGAGCATTATTGGAAATTGTTATCCTGAAAAACGAAAGTGTTCCCGTGGGATCTTTAAAAAATTGTAGCTACCTATTTGATGGTATTTCAGCCAAACTGCTCAACTTATTTAGATGAAATTTGGCAGGCCGGTAGCTTATGATCTGAAGAGCATTATTGGAAATTGTTATCACGAAAAACGAAAGTGTTCCCGTGGGATCTTAAAAAAATTGTAGCTACCTATTTGATGGTATTTCAGCCAAACTACTCAACTTATTTAGATGAAATTTGGCAGGCCGGTAGCTTATGATCTGAAGAGCATTATTGGAAATTGTTATCCCGAAAAACGAAAGTGTTCCCGTGGGATCTTCAAAAAATTGTAGCTACCTATTTGATGGTATTTCAGCCATACTACTCAACGTATTTAAATGCAATTTGGCAGGCAGGTAGCTTATAATCTGAAGAGCATTATTGGAAATTGTTATCCCGAAAAACGAAAGGGTTCCCGTGGGATCTTCAAAAAATTTTAGCAACCTATTTGAAAGTATTTCAGCCAAACTGCTCAACGTATTTAAATGAAATTTGGCAGGCAGGTAACTTATGATCTGAAAAGCATTATTGGAAATTATTATCCCGAAAAACGAAAGGGTTCCCGTGGGATCTTCAAAAAATTGTAGCTACCTATTTGACGGTATTTCAGCAAAACTACTCAACGTAATTGAATGAAATTCGGCAGGCAGGTAGCTTATGACCTGAAGAGCATTATTGGAAATTGTTATCCCGAAAAACGATAGGGTTCCCGTGGGATCTTCAAAAAATTTTAGCAACCTATTTGACGGTATTTCAGGCAAACTACTCAACGTATTTAAATGAAATTTGGCAGGCAGGTAGCTGATGACCTGAAGAGCATTATTGGAAATTATTATCCCGAAAAACGAAAGGGTTCCCGTGGGATCTTCAAGAAATTATAGCTACCTATTTGACGGTATTTCAGCCAAACTACTCAACTTATTTGAATGAAATTCGGCAGGCAGGTAGCTTATGACCTGAAGAGCATTATTGGAAATTGTTATCCCGAAAAACGAAAGGGTTCCCGTGGGATCTTCAAAAAATTGTAGCTACCTATTTGACGGTATTTCAGCCAAAATAATCAACGTATTTCAATGAAATTTGGCAGACAGGTAGCTTATGATCTGAAAAGCATTACTAAAAAATTATTATCCCGAAAAACGAAAGGGTTCCCGTGGGATCTTCAAAAAATTGTAGCTACATATTTGACGGTATTTTAGCCAAACTACTCAACGTATTTAAATGAAACTTGGCACAAAGGTAGATTGTAACATGAAATAACCAACATAATATTTTTAACCGACTTACAAAAAAGGAGGAGGTTTCTCAATTCGTAAATATATGTTTGTTTTTTTTGTTTCTTCGCGGATATCTTCATCGTTTTTGAAACGATTTTAATTTTTTTTTATGTTGTGTAGGGTATAATTTAAATCTGATCCATTGTCACCAAATGGTGTCCTGATGATGGGATCCGTGAGCAATCGAAGGAAATCCTTAAAATTTATGTGGAATAATATATTGATTTTGATTTTTTCTGAAGTAGTCTAAGCATATGTTACCAAACAGTTAGGTTTTGCACCATATCCTGGATCTATAATATTAAAAAATTTCGCGTTTCAGTTAACTATAACTATAACAGCGGTAGGCTTTTTCTCTTTCTACTATTTTTTTTTATCTAATCTTTAGTTTTTGTTTTTCATTTTCCGTCCTCAAATAATCGTCGTCTGATCATTCGAGAATTATTCCTACTCAGTCTATACCCATCACTAAAAATCTGAAAATTAAATAATATTAAACAAAAAAAAAAACGACTTCAAAAGGTAAACTAAAAGGAACAATTAAATTTACTTCGCACAAAGTAATACTTATTTTCCAGTTCAATTGAAAATAATTATTACTTTGTGCGAAGTAATTTATTATTATACTTAGGTTTTGCAAATACGATTAATAAAGTACAGGCGTAGGATAGTTTGTTTTCAAGATATGAATGAGATGTCATAGGTACATTTAAATTAGAAAAGTTATGTCAATATAAGTAAGATTTATGTTTTTCATGATATTTTTATTTATTAGTTTTCATGCTAGGTACGGCTTGGGTTTTTCCTTTCTTTTGGACTTTTGTTATTTTGTCGTCTAAAGGAAGTTAGTACTATAACCGTAAAGTCCCAAAGTAGGCTACATGTTTGTTAGCGTAGATAATTAATAAATAAAAAACCGGGTAAGTCCGAGTTGGAATTGCGCACCGAGAGTAGACTTTTAAAAAATAGGCGCCAGCAGCGCAGCGTCGGTGTGAAAACGATCATCGTCTGCAGTCGCTGCGGCGTAAAGTCCATACAAATCTCAGTACAGAGATCTTCGTCGCGTATATGAGCGTACTATCAAGTAGTCCCGTTCGCATAAAAGAAAAAAAAATATTATACATACAGACGAATTGAGAACCTCCTCCTTTTTTTGAAGTCGGTTAATAATACACGGTCATTTTTCGAGCTGGTAGTAGGAATTGTTAGAATTTTCATAGAAAAAATACTACTCAAAACATTCACGACAAAAACGGCCATTATTTGACAGTAAACTATTATTATTACTAAATCGGCCTACTTCTTTTGCCTATGCACGTCTAATACCGTGTATAAAGAAGCATTAATTACTATAAATTAGTGATTTTAAATATCCAAACGACAGTGTTCATAAACTAAAAATGTATTTGAACTGCTGCCCTAAATCACTTTTCCACGCGTACGAAGTCGCGGGCACAGCTAGTATTAAATATAAATTTCCGTTGTCTGGTACCTGTAACACAAGTTCTTCGGATACTTAGCACATGGCCAGATTGACGTGGTGTGAAGCGTCTATAGATATTATTATTATTATTATTATTGTTATTAAAAAAAACTTCGCCGCGACTATCTGTCTGTCTATTTGGGATAAACTTAAACACTTGGCCCCGTCCGAGTTTCTAACGCTGGTTCTTCTCGGCGGGCTAGAGTTGAATCGGTGGTAGCCTTTTTGTTGACTTTCCTAAAAATATCTTGTTAAGTTTCATTTAGAAACAAAACATTTTTATTTCGATGATTGATTGACTACAGTAACGATCTTGCTGCTATTATCAATAATGGATAGAGGTTCTCGAGGTAGGTTTTAGTTCGGTCAGTAGTGGATTTTCTGTCAATTCTAAGGCTGTACAAAGTGCGACAGCTAGTATGATAAATAAAAATAAATAGTTATAATTATCATCATGGCATATTGTTATAAGGGTTGGGAATTATCACAAAAAACTAATATCATTTCATTTGATGGCACTGCCCTATCCGAGGCAATATTATTAAGTGAGCTCCATCCCATACGTTCACAGATGTTCTTATTATCTTATTTACTTTTATTTGAGTGCCAGATGGAGCGTCGTATCTTTTTCTATTTATTTCCGCCATTCTGTATCACTTCTAGCAAATAAAAGACTAAATGGTCCCCTTAGTTAATTAACTGTTTTTAGTAGTATTTGTGTCTTTTCAGGATTCCGTAGTTCTCAATGAGCTCTCATTATGTCCATCCGTCTGTTTGCACAGCGTTTCTAACATATTTTTTTTTACTTTTAATTAAATACCAATATTTATGTCTAATAGTCAGGGTTTCCCCATACATTATTTTCACTTGATTAGTATCAAGCTAATTTCTCTTCATTTTGATGAGACGTCCAATAATTTCTTGGACGGAACTCTCGATTGTGGTAGCTAACAGAGCTAGCAAGGATGAAAAAAATCTCAACTTTCGAGCGTAGAACTGGGAAAACGTACCACGCAATTTGTAGGACAATTATGTCTGTTGAATTGCATTAATATCAACAAAGTAATAAAAACAAAATCAGCTGGTTACTAATAATTTAAGATGACCTCGTTATCGGTACAAGTTGGCAAGAGGGAACTCTTTGATCAAACCATAGATTTTGTAGGGCAAATATTTTTTCAGATAATTTAGATCATTATCATGAGATTTATCACAAAAAATATTTGGAATCACCAACTCCACAATCTATATTCTTGCTATCTCTGTTAGCTACCACTAACAAGAGTTCCGTCCAAGAAATGAAAGTACTCACGAAGCAAAACGAAGGTACTCACGAAAAATTTGCTTGATATTAATTAAGTGAAAACAATGTATGGGGGAACCCTGACTATGATAATTAAGATAACCTGACTAATATGTCCAAATAAGAATCCAAAAAAATACACATCTATACTTATAATAAAACTCTAGAGAGGTCAATTCTGTACATTGAATACTTTTTCAAAATTCTTATTGGAGGATGATTGGTGATCGATATTGATGCCAAAAATGCAATCAATAAATTTTTTGTCTGTCTGTCTGTCTGTATGTGCACGAATGGAACAAAAACTACTGAAGCGATTTTAACCAAACTTTTTAAACTATTTAAACTGCTGCCCTAAATCACTTTATCACGCGGATGAAGTCGCGGGCACAGCTAGTTATTATAATAAAATTAGGGTAGCTTCTTTAGAAACAGATTACGCAGAATCCGACTATTAATTAATTCACGAAAGTTATTTCGGATGAACGAAAAATAATATCGTTCTCGCAATTATTTATACTTAATTATGAAAACAATTTTAAGTTAAAAATACAAGAGATGCAGTAACAGTATACATTGGAGATCTGAAAATTGTGTAATTTGATTTATGAATATTAAATTAAATATCATTACCTGATGCTGTTTCTATTTAAATATGCTAATATATTTTAGAATTACATTTACTAGGAAATAATTTATTTTACACTTAGGCCCGTATAAATAAAACAATCTCAAACCAGAGGTTGGTTTGATCTGAGAACCTATTTGACAGTAAAAAAAACTTTCGTTTTACTTTTAAAACTTACGAACTTACTTTTTTTTCTTTTTCAAAATGTCTATCTGTCAAATAGGTTTTCAAGTGTGTTGGGTTTTGTTTTTCGAATGGGTGCTCACTAATGGCATTTAAGTCGATTTAGTTGTATCGGACTATAACTAGCCGGGTGGCTAATTGTGTTGGGCTTGAGATAATTTTATTTATACGGGCCTTAAAAATAATATCTGTTAATAATAACAGATATTATTTTTACACATCCACGTCCAGTGGTTATATATTGACGATAGTCTTGGAGGTTGCCGGTTCTTTTCCCAAGTTCCAGTAATGAAAAAAAGTTTTCAAATAAAGACAAGAAAGATGATATATGCGTCAGTACTGTGTATTAAAAGTAGATCTTGCGCCAGGGACTTTGCTGGTTACATCGATTTGAATACAATATATAAGAAAAGAACCACACATTAATATTCAGTTGACACATTTATTACAAATCATTCTACTACTATTACAAAGTGCATATTGTCTATTATAGTTACATAGTTTTGTACTTACATGTATTACACACTTACACTTTACCGAATAGATTCTATTTTTAAGCCCTTCCCCTTCCTGACCACCATTTTAAAATTTAACCGATAACCATAGACTAAATCAATTGACTTAGAAACATTACATAATTATTTTAAATTAATCAATGCTAATATATTAAAATCATACATGTAATTCTAATCAGAACAAATAGTATACATATCACCTAGAATAAAAACGAGCGACAACAAATATGGTGATGATATTTTTGAAATATTAACGTAGACATATTTTTGCAAATTTGTATATGTATCCATGTTATTGCACGTGACTGTACACACGCTTCTTACTTTACGCATAGACATACCAATTTTGATGAAATATTTAATAGTACATAAAGCTGACACCCTCGATTAATGTTCGTCTTTATCGCGAATGTTAATGAAAATACTATTCCTGTTACCTAATATTGTACTGTAATTGTGGAACCGGGGGTTAAACCTAGTAACTAATATTATAATCGTAACAAGACTTTAATTTGTAAAATGAGAACATTTAGGCATTTAGTATAATCTAAACGTAGTCGGTCGAAAGAGAGTTTAAAAGCAATTCCTTTAAGAACGAAATGCGTCGCTTAATTACAGGTAAGCAGGTAAAGTAGACATTCTTTTGTGTTTTTACACAAAGGGATTTCTTTTCGAGAGAAAAATCAGCTTTTTGATGTTTACAAAAGCGAGGTCCTTGTTTTGTCCTTGGCGTTTAGAAATAATTAATGTAACCGCTTCTGTGATTTGCATTTAGCGTTATCGGAATAGACAAAATATTTAAGAAATTGATTTTTAGGAGACTAGCGAGCAATCTTGGCTATATACTTTCTAGCAACAGGTTTGCCTATGTATGGTATCTTCCCATGACGATCAACGATTTCGTTGACGGTATCGATTTCGGAAACCAGGGCCCTGATTGCGTAACTTGTGTGGCTTTCCCGACCGTCGATATCAACTGTCATTGTGACGTTAAATCTTTTTAAAACACGATTTAAAAAGTTAATATGTCATAATTTTGACGTTTTAACTTTTTAAACATAGCACATCACATAGCAGACCGGCAGGTTTATTAGGTATATCTTGCAAAATCAAAGCAATCGCAAACTAACTCTTGAACTTCATCGGCGGTTAAAAGGAGACGGAAAAAAATTAAAACAAAAATATAAATTTATAAAACCAAGTCTCGCTACTTAATTCTTTTGCCGTAAAAAGTTGTGAGATATTTTAGAACGACTTACCCCAGCTTGCCCACAGCTGGGGTAAGTCGTTCTAAAAACATCTAATAGTAATCATATCAATATTAATAAATCTTTTATGTTTTAAATAAATAGTAGATTGACTTGGCAATCACACTAAACAATCTGAATTAATGTGTATTACACGACTTACACGACTTGTGAGATAGATAATAATAGATAATACCTATTTATAGTGTGTAAAAAGAGCAGTCACTATAACTTTGAGATACGATTATACTACCATTCCTCATTTCGGAAATGTATTTTTTTATTTTTGTCAAAATAAAAAAATAAAAAATCTTTTTACCATTTCTTATTTGTTTGTCGCAAAAATAATAATAGGGCCAAAAATTTTTTTTTTTAATTTTTGTAAGAAAAAAAGAAAAAAAAAAATACATTTCTAGAATGAGAAAAGGTAGTATAATCATATCCCAAAGTTATAGTGACTGCTCTTTTTACACCAGTTATACATTGTGTATTAATGTGATTGCCAAGTCAATCTCCCTATTTATTTAAAGCATGAAAGATTTTTAATAAGATTGATATGATCACTGTAAGATGTTGTTAGAACGACCGACATATCCCAGCTTGGCATCACATAGATCTCACAACTTTTTACGGCGAGGAAACACCACGATTTTTTTTCCATACAAAAATAGGGGTCTAGGGGATTTCTATTTCCTCCCTGGATAACACTTCTAGGCTAAAAATTTTTTTTCCTGAATATCTATGGATAATGTTTGTACGTCCCTATTTTCTCCCTTTTTTAATAAATTAATTATTTAAAGAGATATGGACGTTTAAAAACCTAAAAAAAATGGCCAGACTCTCCGCTATATTTAAATATCTAGGAAACAGATTTGACTACAATAAACAACAAAAGCAAAAAATAGGAACCTAGCTCAATTCTTTTTTTAGCTAATACAGAAAAAAATATTTAAATTGGTTAAGTTTTGGAGGAGGAAACAGGAATCCTCTAAACGTCGATTTCTGGTACTTTTAATAGGTAATTTCAAGTCCAAGTTGCAGTTATCTCTATCGCGCTAGTGCTGGCTAGCTAAGGCACTGCGAGACAGCAATAGATTTTATAAATACCTATTTTGTATTTCTCTCAACCGTGGTGTTTCCTCTTAAGTCGTAAGAAATGGCACTTTTTACAAGTTATGTTTTTGACTGGATATAATATGCCTTAAATCCTAACTGTGTAGTTTTATATCTGTCAGTAGCGAGCAATACTCAGCGAAACTAAACAAACGCAGGTTTTCAGTGAGGTCACAGTAGGTTTCTCTGTGATCGAGTGAGAGTAAGATCCCCCTTTTTAGCTCTTGAAACTTCATTATTAATTTGAAATTTCATACAATGTGTAAGAGAGTTTCCATAATATACGATTCGATTGGTATGTGTGAAAATTTTATGTATGCCTTTCTGTTTATCAGTTTTCATATTGGTTATTAAAATCAGACATAATAATATTTAATGCACTGTATACACAATGCACATCTTTAGTTTAATAAAATATGTTATTTTCTTATTTTCAACTATTTATGATTCTGTCGCCTCCCTTTTCTTTTTTGCGTTAATGTTAAAATATATAAAAAAGGTGGTGGTTCTAGAGAGGTAGTGTCGTTGTTATAATCAATAATAATTATTTGTTTTATAATAATATTTAATTATTTAAAACAAACTGGATTCCTGCGCATCTTTCTGCATATAATCCTTAATAATATTTACTGCCGAATTAATACTTCGGTTGCACAATCCTAGTAAAACTATATACCTAGGTATATTCTACAAATTTATTTTTGCCCACTTCAAGTATCGTAATGATTGCCTGGTCCGATATCGTGTCTGCAACTAGTCTGATCGTATGATTTAAAAACTCTCCAACACCTACTCTTTATGAAGTTTGTTTTAATTTCCCTGTTCGGCTTGTAGCATATATACAAATTAAGGCAATTATAAATTTTCTTACACAGGTTATAATTAATCATAACTTTGGAACGTGCTCGGAGGTAACAGCTGTTTCTCGGTATATTTTTGCTAAGATTTTTTGTCTTGTCCAATCACAAAAAAGTACGTCACACCGCTAATATTATAAATAAAATTTCCAAGCTATATAGCTTGGAAAGCGAACTGATGATGATGAATTGTAGCTCGAAACATTTTAGGTCTCGAACACAGTTGTAATAGAAAAAAATTATCAAAATCAGTTCCTCCGTTTGGTTGCTATGAGGCAACACACACACAATGGCAACAAATACTTCAAAATCAAACTTATAACACCCATTTGTTTTTATTATGGGTCAATCCGCCAAGTTGAGCACGGCCGTACCATCCTTTTCTCGAAACAATTCAGGCCGACTGAACTAACCCCGACTTGGTATAACATAGATTTAAAAAAATTATGTAGGGTAGAAGAACTACAGTAAACTTGGCATTTTTACAAGTTATGTTTTTGATGGGTAACATGCATATTTGCCACCAATTAAACTTGCTAAACCCCAAAGTAGCATCGTAAATACTTGATAGTACGTAATACTATTAACATAAACTTTATCGATACTTAGTTCGAGGAATGTCATCCAGGAGCGCCAAATCGAATCATAGAATTTCTGAATTCCCAGAAATATCTCATCGAATTCCAGTAATACGTGACGTATATTCCATAGGATAACTATGTATAATTATGTAATAAGGGCAATTAACCCTGAGTATTATCATCATGGACCACTTCACTAATGCTCGGGGCCACTTATGAAAAGAGATTAGAGGAGGGTCTACTATAATCTTAAACTTTGTGCATCTCTCTCTTTCCTTTGACTTACTCAAGGAAAGAGAATTTGATTTGTCTTTGACTCTACAAAGCAATGTCATTTAAAGACTTCCCAATTATCATTTATCACTACATTATTTTTTTTTCATTTCCTCCACTTCAACTCCTGTGAGCCGGGGTCGGCCTTGATGATCTCAGGATTACAAGCTTAATATATCTTAGCAACGAAATTAATCAGAAGTAAACTGGGAGTAGTATTCCAATTAAAGGAAAAATAAAGACAAAAGAAACGTGTCAATATGGTGTCACTTCTCTTGTGTGCTGTGCCCAATGCCCATAAATTACCACGCTTTTCTACTACATATTGCCATTTAGCAGTTCTTGACTTACCTTTTAAAGACGTTGGTCTTCTTAAACGCTCTGGTTATCTTACTCTGTTCTACTTTTTTATGCGTCCACTAGGCGTATCTGATAAAGTCTTGGCACGTGCATAATGCATCCTCTATTGACGACGAGGTAGCGGGTTCGAATCCCGCCGAAGGAGCAAAAAAGTTTTTTGCGTTCCTGGATCATAGATTTGTATTAAACAAGTTTGGATATTTAGCTTGGGGCCGGATAGATGAAGCTTCCATAAATATTATCCTCTCGAGTGCAGTCCATTGCAGCGCAACTGCTAAACTACTGAACTTAAGAAATATATACAATCCTATAATCCTAATCCTAATCATAACTAATATTATAAATGATAGTAACTCTGTATGTCTGCCTCGCTTTCACGCTACAACTGCTGAACTGATCTAAATGAAATTTTATTACAAATATAACCTAAATAAAGGAGATAGGATACTTTTAATTCCACGCAGAAACGCCGCGGAAAATATTATAATAAAAAAACACTGTCTTGGCATAAATATTTTAAACATTTAAACTGTAAAAAAAAAACATTATTTTGATCTGCCTTGTTCCAATAAACGTGATTTAGTTAAACAATTTGTGCACAATTTAATTAACTACTTTGTTATGATTTTTGGTTGGAATAACAAAGGCAAATTTGTCGAATTTGAAATGTGCGGTCATGGTAAACGGGTACCAATTATTTTGATTATGATTCGTACACTGTGATAATAATATTCTCAATATGTGTGTAAAATTACATATTATAAGCCCTACTATTTTATTTATTAGTTTGTGAATGATTTCTAGCTACGGTACTTTTTGATTTATAAAAATCATAATATCATGCTAATTCAAAGTTTTTATCAATATCAGACTTGCAAGTTCTTTCAACATTTTTCGTTATTCTGGATCCCGATAAAGTTTAAGATTTCGACATCCTATGCACACGTGAAACCATTATGTACCTGCGATAATAATCAGGTTACAAGTTATAATAAAAAAAAAAAATTAAGTACCCCTCGAATTCAGTTAAAAAGTAGCAACGTTTAAAAAAACTACTTTGTGTCGAGAGTCAATAAATTATAAAGGTGAATTTATGTATACATAAATCATGCATATAAAAAATGTACCGTCAAATATGTATCACTTCTGGAAATTGGTGACATAGGTATATTCATAAAATAAAAACTACAGAGCCAAACTATATAATTTTTTTGGGACTAATTGGGAATACTGTTTCTATTTAAAAAAGAATCACGCAAATCGGATCATTATTTTATACAATTGTACAATATACGTCTGTTGAATTCAGTGTTGCCAGTATGATTTCCCAAAAAAGTACGACTGGCTCTCTGAAAGGGTACGGATTTTAACTCAAAAATATAGTTTTGCCATAACATTAAAATTCTATAGTGTTTCCACAGTAAAACTTTTATAGTATGTATTAAAACTTACTACATATAATTACTTGTATACCGTATAAGGTACGAAAAAGTACGGTGCACACTGAGGTACGGTAGTGGTACGGTTGTATGACCAAAGTACTTTTTGGTACGTTCTGGCAACACTGGTTAATATGCTGTTGCGAGATACATAATCAGTCCGCGGTCAACCTTGATCCATGCTAACTTTTTATCTTCTTAGCAATTGAAATATTTCACTGATTGTGTCACAAGTGAAATTAGTACTAAAACGTGTTCGGGTTTTACTGCAACGGGGGATACGTGTTTAAAATGTAATAGTTGTATCAAAATGTAGTCTCTTGCGTTATTAGTCTTTGAATACAAATTACCTACATAATATTTTATGACTTTTGTATGGAATTATAGTAGTGAAAAGTTTTTACATAAATTGTATTATGCTCATGTTAGTTTTCTGTAGACAGGCAGATCCAATACATGGGATCCTGACCGACTTCAAATATTTTGCTAAGAATATTGTGTTAGTGGTTCATATTTTATGCCACAAAAAATTTTTGTTTAATGTAATTTAGGGCTGATTTTTCAATAACTTTTATCTGTTGAATAAACATGTGACTTTGACATTTGTTCCATACAAAATCTGCTAAAGTCACATATTTATTCCTTAGATAAGAGTTATCTGAAGATTGAAAAATCGGTCCCTAAAAAAATTTAGTCGCTGTCAGCAAAGATGAGTTTGTAACAACCTTATAGGTCAGCAACTTTAGGATGTTGTTCTTTGGCTGACAAAAAGAACATTGCATCTTCATTATAAAAAAATATTTTAAGCCCCTTCACAAACCACTTTATAGATAGAAATTTTTTGTGTAAAGTTCACACTTCTGCATGTAACACTTCATTTCCCTCAGCACCTTTGAAATCTTGCACTAAGTTTGAAAGTACGATAACTCAAACTTTAAAGTTCAAACCATTGTTATACTAGACTATTAATAACCAATGGATAGAGATGATTAATAATTTCACACACTGAATAAGTAATACGTTATTACAGCTGCAAGTTGCATTCTGGGAGTGTGTAATGAAAAAAAAACATTATAAAGTAAAACTTATTTACGCCCTGCCTTGGGAAATAAGTGGTGAATGCGTTACGAAAGCGTTACAAAAAATGTGATCAGGCGAGGCAAACGGAAGTTAACAGATATAAATTAGTAAAGATATAAAGTATGAGACTTACTTTTCGCCCCTATGGACGGGCACACATTTTCTGTCTGTCATGTTGTATACCTATATCTAAGACACAGTTCAGACCTATTGTTATAGATAGAGCCATAGAAGTTTTACTTCAATCTTGTGGTCGAGCGCAATATATATTTTTTATCATTATTTTGTACCTTACAAATTGTTTATGTAATAACTAGTTTTTCCCGCCCGCGTAAATGTGTATACTGTACTTTAAGGTATAAAATAGCATACCTATATGTTAATTCCGGGTGTCAGCTTCCTGCATACCAAATTTTATCATTTTCGGTCCAATCGTTTGGAAACATTTTCTTAAAAGTCTCCTGACGCGTACAAGTGACACACACACATACACATACATACACTCGCATTAAAACTCATTTTCCGACAGGCGCTTTCTGAATAGTAATAATAATAGTCCTCTTTTTAACTTGTTCAAATGTAACGTGGTGTTATGTCCAAATCTTTTCGTATTTGCACAACAGATTAAAACATTAAAGCATTTAGCTATTTTATCTATATGCCAATGCTAATAGTTTAATTACTTTTAATAAGTCAATGCTAATAAGACTTTTAGTAATACAATAAGTATTGTAAAGGGAGCTCTCAGAAGCAATAACAAAAGTAGTCAAATTTGTTTTTTCTTTAAAAAATCCAATAACAGTGTAATTTTAGACTACAGATTAAAAACGAAAGGGCGATTCAATTACGTCAATCGAGTTAAAAAAAATTAAGTAAGACAAACTTGGATTTAATTAAATTTTCTCCCTTTTTCACTGATATCAAAGTTTTGTTTAACAAAATAACGACAGATATTTTTTCTTGAATATTTTACCAACTTACAAAAAAAATATTGAAACCCTTAATTAGTTTTTTTATATATATAATTACCCAGTGTCCTCGTCGTTTTCTGTCACTTTCCCAACGTATCAGAGAAAGACAGGACATTGAATTACCGATGTAATGCTCTCGATTATCTGTAAATAATTAAATCCCAAATGTGTTAAAACAATCATTTTCAGTATTTATTTTCGCGTAATTGATTTAAATGATTTTGTTTATTGGTAAACCTCAATGAAAGATAGTCGTTATTTAAATTTGCTTTTCCGGTTCATCACCTTATTTGGTGATATTTTAAACTTACTACATTGTTGCCCTCAACGTTTGTAGCTATTGTTTTTAACCCCAACGCAAAAACAACGGGGTGTTATAAGTTTGACGTATCTGTGTAAATGTGTATGTCTGTCTGTGGCATCGTAGCTCCCAGTGGATGATCCGATTTTAAGGCGTTTCTTTTTGTTTGAAAGTTATATCAGTCGAGAGTGTTCTTAGCTATGTTTGATGGAAATCGTTTGTTGTGTGATAGGAATGTTACATGCTAATTAAGGGGTTGTTTTTTCAAACTTTTAATTTAGTTTATTTACTTGAAAATGACACATTATATCTATCTAGAGGCAAATACTCGGCAGGACAATGCAAATAAAAGAAAACTAGAGAATACAAACTAGATAGGATTCTGTTTTATTGCGGTGTTCCTATGTCCAATTTGAGCTCCAGCATCTGATAGGCTGCATTACATCGTAATGTCGCATTTCAACTTAATCATAATAGAGTAAGGGGGTCAAATTAAACATAAAATATAGAAATATTTAAAGAATTACACACACGAGAAGAAAAAGTAAATTAAAGCTTGTAATGGAACGAAATACTAGATATTAAGTCCCGATTTCACCAACGCTCCATAATGTTGACGGCTTGATTAAATACCTTGCCTATTCATTAATTGGCAGGAAATACGAGAGGGATGCCTCTTAGGTTATAAAATATTGAAAAAAAAATGTTGTCACAAATTGACATACGATAAACGGATATTAAAATTATATCAAATTCACTTTTGCGTGAGTAATAATAATCCCACCAAAAACATTTTCATGTAAAAATGTGCCAAGACGAGCCTACATAGCTTACCCTGTGAAAAAGTTATCAGATATCGTATAAAGCCAGGCTCTACACTACACCTTAATCAAAATCTATCAAAAAGTGGTCAGATCTCATGTAGAACCAAAATTTCCTAACAATCGATTATCATTCGCAGTAAAAAAATATCATATACGACTGAAAACTGCCGGTGACTACTATGTTATAATAAAAGGCCGCCAGACGTACAAGTCGATAGTGCATTACAAAATACAGTCAGCGCCTTAGCCTAGTGACGCCTAGTGACGTCGGCTGATGTCACCGTCAATATTATTGTTATATGGTGTATAAACTTTTACCGCATTTTTAAGAGGTAGAAGAAGATTTTCAAATAAATGTCTCGTTCATATTTCTTTATTTGTTATATAAAATATAAATTATAAAATAAAAAATATTATATTGTTGGAGTGAAACTTCTTGTTTGGATATCCTAGGATGCCACTATCATCTGTCCGATTATCGGTCCTACAAAAAGTAGGTCGTAGGTTTTTTATGTACTTGTATATAGGTATTATATTATTCCTTTTTTGTATTAAAGATCAGATCCGCATAGTAAACAATATCCATTTTGTACCACCGTCCACCATATTCTATTCAAAATAGCTGCATTTATATTTTAATAATTTTTTTGTTGGTTTTGTAGCAATAACAGCTTACATCCATAATATCAGCTTTCTAGGACTTCAGGAAGTACCTTATGAATTTTGATGATCTAGTAGTAGTAGAGTAGTACGTATTAAGTACGTAGAGACGGATCTTTAGATTAATGAACTTAATAAATTACGACGTATTCTAAAATGTTTAAGTGACAGTTTGACTCCAAGTTTCCCAAAATCATAATTTTGCTACATATCACCTTCATTCATTCGTGTCTTCCATTATTATAATGATATAGGTCCTAAACCCAGTCTTAGCGTGATCATGGCAACACTTACGTAAGTGTCGAAATGAAAGTATCGGGTAATTTATTTTCGGGTAAAAGTTCGCATTAATGTCGAAGGCAATTTATCTTTGGCGTAATTCGTGTTAAGCGCTTATTGGGTGTCGTAGCCAAATATTACAAGCCATTTGCGATTCCAATTAATTGATATAGACCTGCTGGGCAAATTGTAATGGACTTGTTGCATCGCAATTACGACAAATGAAGAATAGCTACACTTTAACATTTTCACTTCTAAGGTAGTTTTCACACGACACCGCGGCGACAGCAGCGTTAAGAGGAAACACCACGGACTAGGGAAACACAAATATATTATATAACGGGTGTAAAAATAACAGTCACTATATCTTTTCAATATTATGATTGTATAATGTAAAATACATGTCTAGAATGAGACAAGGTAGTATTACGACATGTATTTTTTTATAAAAATTAAAAAAAGAATAAGAAATATTAAAAAGTAAAAAAAAAATTTTTTGTTTTTCACAAAAAAAATATACATTTCCAAAATGAGGAAAGGTAGTAGAATCGTATCTCAAAGTTATAGTATGTAATGCTAAGTTTTACAAGTCATCACTGTGATGAACTACAAAAGAAAGAAAAAAACACCACCATTTTGAGGTTGTTTTTCATGATAGGTATACCTCAACGTTTATATGCGAAAATATTTTGTAAATGTACGTAACTAACAGTAAGCAGTAACAATTAACAATCACGTATTTGTTACTTTACCTAAACAATAATTGACAACTAGTTGTCAACACAACTTGTACAAAAGAGCAAAAAAAAAATAGTTAACACCATTCCCGGCCGTAAGGATTGCCATAAAATAATGTCCATTTAAAATCCGATAAAACTGGCTCAGTTGCAGAATGCCTTTTATCAATTCGATTAGCGCATAATGACAGCCACTGAGTAGCGGGAGAAGTTTCAACTCAGCACAGATCCGCGATAACCGGCTTATATTGGAGAATTTATTGAGCGAGTTCGTTTCCTTTGTCGTTAGGTGATCAGCATCAGCTGAGAAGGTTAACGAGAGTATGTATGTATAATTTTTGTTTTTCTTCAAGTTTGGCACGCTCGGCCACCCAGACTGCTCAATGGAATTTACGAGTAACTTGACATATTGTGTCGTTACACCTTGGAAATAAGAATGCCGCATGCAAGGCTACCTTTAGCCTTTTTTAATCGACTTCCAAAAAATGAGGAGGTTTCTCAATTCGACCGTATATTATATGTTTTTTTTTTATGTTTGTTCGCGGATAACTTCGTCGCTTATGAACCGATTTTAAATATTTTTTTCTGTGTTGTGTATAATAATATATAATACATTGTGTATATAATAATAGCTGGGTATAATTTCAATTTGGTCCCATCGTCACCCAAATAGTGACCTGATGATGGGATCCGTGAGGAATCGATCAAAATTTATATTATGGAAACACATATCGATTTTAATTTTATCTGAAGTAGCCCGAGCATATGTTACCAAATAGTTAGGTTTTGCACCATATCCTGGAACTAAAAGTACTGATCAGAACTTTTAAGTCCTTAGAGATACATGTTTGAATATTTCAGCGTTGTTTAAAGGAATGCAAGCATATGCCACTACGTCAATTACAGTCGAATGTTTTTCTTTTTAGTTCACCTTTTGAAGTCGGTTTTTTTTTGCTTAAAATTATGTTGACTAACATACACGAATTTAAATTGTTAATATCAATAGCACCAATCATAATAAATATTTCAATGAATGATCTGTAGGTTCTTGGTAGAAATTTATGTCACACAGGAATAATACACCAATTACTTGCACTTTTTCCACTTTATTAGTTATTTGACAGTATATCCAGCTATACAGCAGACTATAATCAGCTATAGTATAATAAATTAGATATTATGATTGATATATTCAAAACCGGTTGTGTGTTTTAATAAATTTAATGTTAAATAACTACGAGTTTTATATAAATCGTAATAGTGGAAAAAGTGCAAGTAATTTGTGTATTATTACGGTGTATAATAAATATTACTACGTCTATTATAAATGATCTACGTTTGTTTGTTTAAAAGATAAACCCAGTTTCTGTTTGCCCAATTTATTATTTCACGACACAAACCAAAGTGAATTTATGAGCAAGCTATGATATAATCCCAAATATCGTACATTCTGTATTCACTTCTAATACTATTAAAAGCTTATTGGATCGGACAGAATTTATGATCGCAAGATACCTAACCGAGATAGCTTTATGGTATTTACTTATTATTTATAATCCGTCATTCATGTATAAAAATATTGTGAGATAAAAGAAGACAATTATTCTAGAGTGTGTTTTTATTTGTAAATAACAAATATTATTTTTATTTGTTTTTCATACCCAAGGCGCAAAGTAGATATAATATTATATTATACTAGCTATGCCCGTGACTTCGTTAGCGGACTTCGTTCGCGCGGTTTTTTAAGTGACTTAAACCGTTTATGCAGCTCACGCAACGAAAGTCCCCAAAGTTGAGTAATTTTCCCCATTATTGCAACATTTCTCACTGACGCTTCGCTCCTATTAGTCGCAGCGTAATGTAACCTAACCTAACCTAAATCCTCTATAAATGGACTATCCAACTAAAAAGATTTTTTTAAATCGGACCAGTAGTTCCTGAGATTAGCGCGCTTAAACAAACAAACAAACACTTCCGTTTTATAATATTGGTTTTGAATAAAGCTTATTGTTTATCACTTTAGATTGTCAATAGGTTGATATCATATAATATATTTAGGCATGTCAACTAATCTTATATATAAAAATTAATTGCTGTTCGTTAGTCTCGCTAAAACTCGAGAACGGCTGAACTGATTCGGCTATTTTTAAGACTTGAAATATTCGTCCAGGTAAGGTTTAAACAGTTTGTATGCTCAACGAAGTGGGCACGGGTCAGCAAGTATAATTATATTTTTTCCTACATAATCGGACTTTCATACAAACTCTCAACCCCCCGTTTTATCCCATTAGGGGTGAAATTCCGTAAAGTCTTTTCTTATCGTAGGGCATGTGACAAATTTTAAGTGTTTAAGTTTGTTAAATTTTGTTTTTAATTTATTTCGCTCTATACATATTATGAAGTTACATAACAATACCTAAAATACATCATGGTAATGTATTTGTAATGTATTTAGGGGTTAAATTGAGATATTCCATTATAATATGGGACAAACGACTCGGATGCTAATGGCCGTGTCGCCGCTTGCTTTTCCACAATTATGTTCTCGCAGCCGCAATGCAGTCAGTGTTTAGTGAGCTAGAGGATTTCGTATTTAATTTCATATTTTATTTGCAGACAAACTAAAAAATTTTATCCGAGACCTATGATATAAATTAAATTATTTCTTTTCCTTTATTTCAGGCTGCATATTATAAATACCTTACAGACATACATATTATATTATATACTTATGAACTACACTTTTTCACGTATTGTCGAGGACGTGATGCGTACTTCGTTTCGGAGTCTCCTCCGAAACCTCCGGAAGACCACACCCGTCGGTCAGAATTCCTCCACATCGAAGATTGACAGGCAATGTGTCGGTACTCTCACCACAAAAGAACTAGTTATCTTGTGAGATAATTATCGCTTTTTGTTTTTAGAATATTAATTTTTTTATTTTTATGTATACCCGTATATGGACGAAGCCGACGCGGCCGGCCTAAGAAAAGATAGAGCGACAACCAGATGCACATCGGCCAGGCTGGCCAGCGGTGGCGCACTAAAGGAATAAGTGGAAGACCTTGGGGGAGGCCTTTTCCCAGCAGTGGGGTAGCATAGACTTCTAAAAAAAATAACTAGCCCGAAATAATCAAAAATAAATAGGTCAAGAAGATCACTTAAATAAGAATCGTGAAAGTTTTGTAAACTAAGAATATATTATAGATTCTTAATTTAGTTTAGATATAAAACAATGTTCATAGAATTTGCGTTAACATTTGGGTAGGCACAACACAGATTTCTATTTAATGCGATCCGCACAAATTTATGGAAAATATTCCGTTTTTGCACGTGGAAAAACACACGGCAGTCTTTTGAAATAAAATCTAAAAATGTCGTAGCCGCAAGCATACTGTATAAACAGAAAACTTCACGTACAGGAAAATGCGTCGCCTGTTTCAGCAGTAGTTAGATGTTAACTTTCGCATGTAATTAGAAATTGCTTGGACACAAAGTACCTATACTTAAGGCCCGAATAAATAAAACAATCTCAAACCCAACCTCACTTGAGGAGCTATTTGACAGATTTTCAAAACGTTTAGTTTAACTTTTAAAAATTAAGAACTTTTCTCATGTTACATAATTTAATTTCTTTCTTTTTTAAAACGTAAAAATAAAGATTATACTTATTTTTATGTTTTTCTGTAATTTATTAATATGATTTTATAATCATTTTATAAATTCAAGGTATAAAAAGAAAAGACATTACATTACAAAGTAATATGTAACATTAATGAAAATGAAAAATCTTTTATTTCCAAATCGGTTAGATACTAACACTTTTAGAATTGTCCTACATGATGACTAATAAAGTTGTTCACTTTTATAAGTGAAACGAAATGTTGTTTTATCTGTCAAATAGATTCTCAAGTGAGGTTTAGTTTGAGATTGTTTTATTTATACGGGCCTAAGAGTCCCCCATACTTTTTGTTGGCCGATTTTTCTACCGATTCTCCCGAAGACTGTTCCACCACAGAAATTTGACCGATTTTGTGATGATTTTTTTATGGCATGTGAGTTACACTATTGCAATTAGCATGCATTTTCTCCTACTAAAGTCACAAAAAGTATGCCGAGGGTGCGCAACATTATACTTTTAAACCTTATAGTTATAATTAGGTACAGTAAATATATTACATAACTTGATATACAATAGTAAATCAAGTTTGCAAATTGGTATACTTACATAATATCTACTTGACAGTCTTTTACACGCCTCCGTGGTCTTGTGGTTCAGAGCTTCGCTCATAACCCGGAGGTCGTGGGTTCGATTCTCGCGTTGGAACAACAAAAAATGTTGTTTTTAAGTTTGGTTAGGACAATGCAGGCTGATCACCTGATTGTCTGACAAGAAAGATGATCCATGCGTCGGATGGGCATGTAAAAAGTCGATCCTGCGCCTGTTCTCTCGCCAGTCGTGTCGGTTAACAGTCCCACTGCGTTATGAGAGTAAAAGGAAGAGAGAGTGCTTCTGTGTATTGCGCACAGAAACTCTTCAATTCCTCCTTACTCGATGGGAAAACGCCAGAGGTATGGAACAGCGGTGTTGTGGTCCTGTTCTTCAAAAAAGGCGACAAAACCTTACTGAAGAACTATAGGCCCATAACACTGCTGAGCCATGTCTTCAAGCTGTTTTCGAGAGTTATTACGATGCGTCTCGAACGCAGGCTGGATGACTTTCGGCCTACCGAACAAGCCGGTTTCCGAAAAGGCTATAATACCATAGACCACATACATACGCTGCGGCAGATTATACAGAAGACCGAAGAGTATAATCGGCCATTATGCTTGGCGTTTGTGGACTATGAGAAAGCCTTTGATTCCGTCGAAATATGGGCGGTCCTTAGACCTCTCCAGCGTTGCCGTATTGACTTTCGGTATATCGAAGTGTTGAAGTGTTTGTATAATAACGCCACCATGTCAGTCCGAGTACAGGAGCACTGCACGAAGGATATCCCTTTAAAGAGAGGAGTAAGACAGGGGGATATCATATCCCCGAAACTGTTTACCGCTGCTCTGGAGGATTCCTTCAAGCTCCTGGAATGGCAAGGACTTGGCATCAACATCAATGGCGAATACATCACTCACCTTCGATTTGCCGACGACATAGTAGTCATGGCAGAATCGCTGGAAGATTTGGGGTGCATGCTCGGTGGCCTCAATAGAGTTTCTCAACAAGTGGGTCTTAAAATGAACATGGACAAAACAAAGATCATGCACAATGTTCATGTTGCACCCACCGCACTAACTGTTGGGAGCTCTACTCTTGAAGTTGTTGACGAATATATATACCTAGGGCAGGCTGTCCGATTAGGTAGGTCCAACTTTAAGAGAGAGGTCAGTAGACGGATCCAGCTCGGCTGGGCAGCGTTCGGTAAATTACGCAACGTCTTCTCGTCCAAAATACCTCAGTGCCTTAAGACAAAGGTATACAACCAATGTGTGTTACTAGTGATGACTTACGGTTCTGAGACGTGGTGCTTCACGAAGGATCTTTTCAAAAGGCTCAATGTCGCTCAGCGTGCTATGGAGAGGGCAATACTCGGTATTTCTTTACGTGATCGAATCAGAAATGAGGAGATCCGTAGAAGAACTAAGGTTGCTGACATTGCCCGTAGGATCAGTCAGCTGAAGTGGCAATGGGCCGGCCACATAGCACGAAGATTGGACGGTCGATGGGGCAAAAAGATCCTAGAGTGGAGGCCACGTACTGGCAAGCGCAGTGTGGGACGGCCACCTACCAGATGGACCGACGACCTGGTGAAAACTGCCGGGTGACGTTGGATGCAGGTGGCAATGGACCGATCGCACTGGAAATGTATTGGAGAGGCCTATGTCCAGCAGTGGACAGTAAAGGGCTGAAACGACGAATATTCAAATTGAATTTTACTTACTGGACTAAGCAATTCTAGCTGTTGCATAACATTTTATCAGATTAAGAGTATTTTGTACGCTGTAAATTGGACGTGTGAAAATTTATAAATAGCACACAAAGTCAGCTTAAATTTATTTTAAATGAAGCTCACTTTCATTTTATTTTAAAGTAGGTATTTATTTTTATACTGGGCAAATATAGTATTTAAGGTTGCTGCATTTTTTTTGAGTTATACTTGAAATTATACGTGCATGACTTATTTGAGATAAGTACTTAAGGAATATAGCAATAAGTCATTTTTGGAAACCGCTATGGCATGACGGATCAATTAAGCCTCAATCCCAAAAGAGGAAAGTCCACGGTTGAGAGAAACACAAAATAGGTATTTATAAAATCTATTGCTGTTTCGCAGTGCCCTAACTAGTCAGTACTAGCGCGATAGAGACAACTGCAGCACGAACTGAAATTACCTATGAAATGCACAAGAAATTGACGCATAGGTAACCCCTGTGTCCTCCTTCAAAACCTAGACACAGCAAAAAGGCTGGATTTTTTTTTAGATTTTTGATCGTTCATATTATCTCCTTAAATAATTAATTTATTAAAAAAAAAGAAAAATAGAGACGTACAAATAATATACATAGATATTCAGTAAAAAAATGTTACTCTAGAGGCATTTCCTAGAGAGGAAAGAGCGGTCGCGCAGAAACCTATATGTTCTGTATGGAAAATAGGCGTTGTCTTTCCTCTTAAGGCTTTCTTTAATAGTGTCATCAAAGTTTTAAATATGTATTATAGGTCTATGTAAAATTTGAAACCCTCCTCCTTTGGAACTCTCACCTTCCCCCAAACCTATCAACCTTGATACATAAACCACCTTGCTCCAACTGACAATATAATAATCTGGTGACGATCTCCGCAGCGAAGTGGTTGAGCGCGTTGGTGCTCGAGCGAGAGGTAGCGGGTTTGGATCCCGCCGAGGGAACAAAATTTTTGAATATTCTTCGGTCATGGATGTGTAAATATTAAATTTGTGTATAATATAATAAAAGTTCGTAAATATGTGTACAGAATAAAAAGCATTAAATATATTTCCGTTGTCTGGTACATGTATCATAAGTTCTTAGGATACTTAGCACGGGGCCAGATTGACGTGGTGTGGAGCGTATATTATTATTATATTAGACTGCGCTATGCAAAATCGCTTATAGCGCGCGATAATGATTTTCGCTCTTATGAGGTCGTCATAAGAGCGGTTTTCACACTATTCAAAGACAATATTTTGTTTTGTTATAAAACATAATAAGTTGACTCTCTCATTATCTGACTGTACACGTATCGTATAGTCTGAAATAATCTTTACGATGATTTGACTTTTTTTCAATTAAGAACGTTGTACATAAAAATCCAAGTATAATCCGAAAATACCTCAAACATTTGGCTCTCCGAGGAAAATTGAAATAATATTGTTGAGTAAACAGTGCGGGTAGCGGGTACCAGTTGTGTGACCTTTGCTTGGGTGCGTAATATTCTATTTTACAGTGTACACCATAGACTAGGAATATACTGTCGTATAGACGAATTGACAGCTTGAAAAGACAAGCCATTTTCGACCAATCAATCTATCGTTATTATAATAATAATAATAATATAATAATATCTATGGAAGCTTCACACCACGTCAATCTGGCCCCGTACTAAGTATCCGAAGAACTTGTGTTACAAGTACCAGACAACGGAAATATATTTAATACTTTTACACTATAAACATATTTAAGATTTTTATTATATTAATAGACAAATTTAATACACATCCATGACTCAGGAACATTTAAAACTTTTTGTTCCCTCAGCGAGATTCGAACCCGCGACCTCCGGGTCAAGAGCCAACCTCTGAACCACTAGACCACGGAGGCGTCAATTATCACGATTACTTCTATGATTCCTTCTCCAATCACTCGCAAAACATGTAGGCATTGTTTAATTTAATTCTATTGAACAAAAATATACCACGATTTAAGTAATAAATCCAAAATAATGTAATTCGAGATGCGTTAAAAATGTGCTGATTTTTGAACTAAAACTATTGTCTATCCCTTTTTATCTATTTATAATTTCCTGAAAGATTTTCTTCTCAGTCAAATGCTTTGTTAGTCTATATGACATCATAAGTCTATGGTGTACACTGTTCACATTTGCCAATAAGACCTGCAATAAAGCAAACTGTGCTTATTTGAGTCAACGAAAGCTCGATCCCAGCTATCGATCGGACTACGACTCGCCTTAAAGCTTTTTATAATAAACTAGCTGACCCGTGCCCACTTCGTTGAGCATGGAAACCGTATAAACCTTCACGGGACTTCCACGAATATTTCAAGACCAAAAATAGCTGAATCAATTCAGCTGGTCTCGAGTTTTAGCGAGACTAACGAACAGCAATTGATTTTGATATAGCTTATGTTACTCAGTGATAATGAAGCTTTCTAATGAAAAAAGAATTATTGAAATCGGTCCAGTACTTTTTTAGTTAAGTCGTTACATACAAAAATAAAAAAATACAATTCTTTCCACTTTATAATATTAGTGCAAATGTAGATAATATTATAGTTATTAATTTATCCTTATTCAATTTGATTTATATTAGAGCTGTCTCTGAGAAAAACTGTGAAGTGAATATTTCTTCAGCTTAAGATAATTAGCTTATGCTGAAGAAATATTTCATTGTTGACGTCGTTATACAAGAGTTGAGCCCCTGGATCATTCTCTTTGACATTTTATCATGAATTAATTTAGTGTAGCTACGCTTTTATTTTCAAGAAAAAAATTGTTTATTGTAAACTTTTTGACGACCTCCGTAGCGCAATAGTTGAGCGCGTTGGTGCTCGAGCGAGAGGTCGCAGGTTCGAATCCCGCCGAGGGAACAAAAAGGTTTCAATGTTCCTGGGTCATGGATGTGTATTAAATTTGTGTATAATATAATAAAAATCTTAAATATGTGTGTAGCATAAAGGTATTAAATATATTTCCGTTGTCTAGTACCTGTAACAGAAGTTCTTCAGATACTTAGCACGGGTCAGATTGACGTAGTGTGAAGCGTCCATAGATATTATCACTTATATATTATTTTTATTAATAACAAGCATAACTGCATATGACGCCTCCATGGTCTAGTGGTTCAGAGCCTAACTCTCGACTTAGAGGTCGTGAGTTCGATTCCCGAGTTGAACAACAAAAAAATGTTGTTTTCATGTTTTGTTAGAACAATGCAGGCTGATCACCTGATTGCCGGACAAAAGATGATCCATGCGTGGGGATTTAAAAAGTCAATTCTGCGCCTGATCTCCCTTCAGTTGTGTTGGTTATCCGTTCCACTGGGCGACGAGAGTGAAGGAAGAGAGAGTGCTTCTGCTGTGCATTGCGCACATACTTGGGCACTATAAAATAACTCCTGCATATTGCTTTTTTAAGACCAGCTGGCCTGGTCGCTATATTGCTTATTTGCTAGCTGGTCTTAAACAAATGAGCAACTTTAAAGATTTTCTTATGAACATTAAAACTCCCAAAGGTTTCTAAATAATTCTCGAATTTAAAGCGATCTCATTTACAAGTATTTCCGATTGTAGGTTATACGGAAGTTGTAACAAGCCGCAGACGGGCGGAAAGCAATTAACTTTGCAGATAGATCTATTAATATATTACACGAATTATACATTTTTTTTGTTTACCTATAATAGACGTAGGTTTCTAGCTTATTTATTTATGATTAGCATATTTTTAACCGACTTCCAAAAAAAGGAGGAGGTTCTCAATTCGTCTGTATGTTTTTTTTTAAGTATTACACCAAACAGTTTAACTTAAAGTTTATGTTACGACGTGGTATTTCTCCGATATAGTCGTATCAATCAAGCCTAAACACGCTATTCAATATAAAAAAAACATCGAACAGGTAACGCCTGCTTTTTCAACCGACTTCAAAAAAAGGAGGAGGTTCTCAATTCGACCCGTATGTTTTTTTTTTCTATGTTTGTTACGCGATAACTCCGTCAATTATGAACCGATTTGAACAAATCTTTTTTCGGATAAAAAAGATTGATGAACTTTTTTATACGCAATATCTCCGCCGATTATTAACCAATTTGAACGATTATTAATTATTTTTAGATTAAAAAATATTTTTTTTGCAATTTTTTTTTTAGTCGCAAGGCTGAACTGTTTGGAACAACGTTCCGCATTAAATTCTTAAATTTTATAATGTTTGCCCTAGTACGTAATGAACGTCTTACGCGTGCTATTGACCTCTCAGCGTAATCAGCTGATCGCTGTGCTGTGCACATTGTACATTACCTATTGAAATTTTAAAAATTTTTAAAACAGTGGATTAAAAGCAAATTACTAGTACTATTGGATATATCTCTTGCCTGGTTATTACCCCACGAAGTTATAGTGACTGCTCTTTTTACACCTTGTATTATACAGTCCACAGTTGAAGTCTTTTATTTGTAATCTGATAGTCTCTCTCTTTTTTTTTTTTTTTTTTTTTTTTTTTTTTTTTTTTTTTTTTTTTTTTTTCGCCGAGAAATGCTGTTGCCGCATTCCGCGGGGGATTGAGGATTCCACCCACGGATATGTGGGGCTCGCTGCGTCCGAAAAGATGGTGAATGGACGCAGCCCTACCCACTAAAACTCGCCGGTACTCCACTACAGTACCGCCGTTGACGGAGCCACAGGGACATCGTGGGACTTCCGCGGCTCCGCCGACGGTTGCCTGCGTTGTGGGACTTGCAGGCCCGTCTCTGCGGGGGTGCAAATGCGCCCCTCAGGCCGAACAGAGGCCCCTAAGGGCTTGCATGGGCCTACCAACTCGTGTGTCGCGATGCGCGGGAGTACGGTGCGCATCACAACCCTCTCGGGGACTCGGTGCAGTGGGCGACGGCTTCCCCGTGCCGTCACCCCGAGCTCCCGGTTTATGGCGGAACGAAGCGGTCATTGTGATTGACCCTACGTCTTCGCCTTGGCCTTCTTCGTTGGAGGTCGAGTGCTTGTCGCTCCCTCATGCGCTCAGTCTCTTCTTTGGCCGAGATGACTTCGTTCGCGAATGTCTCGACTGCTCTCCACTTTTCTGCGCTCTCCAGCATAGCACTTATTAGTGCTGGGAGCGCTGTGTCTTCGCCAATAGGCGAACGAAAACGGCTCTTAGGGCCGCTCGTTGTATTGTCCATGCGGGACAGGCTGACGTTGTATGCTCAGCAGTGTCCCGGTCGTCTTCGCAGTGATGACATTCCGCTGTGTCTTCGCTTCCTGCTATCTCGCACAGATACCGGCCAAAGCAGCCATGCCCCGTCAGTATCTGTGTGAGGCGGAATCTGATAGTCTACACTCTGTTTGTCTATCTGTCTGTCACCAGACTGTACCTGAAGAACCGCTTTAGCAAGACAGTAGCAGTTTCACAAATTATGTATTTCTAATGCCGCTATAGCAAAAAATACTACAAACAACAATAGATATTTAAGAGGGCCTCCGATACTATAAACTATCTGCTTTTTGTATGGAACCCTGCGCGAGTTCGATTCGCACTTTGGTTTTTTCAATTTCGCTGAAAACAGTTGTATTTTTGCAGCCTAAATAAAATTCGCGTACACGATAAGTAGTTTGCGCTCCATAAAATATTCCTTTGTGTTTATTACTTTGGGAATTGATATCGGAACACGACAGTTTGCGAGAAGAATGGAAAACGATGTAGACATTAAAATATCTCGTACATTTTTTTACTGTCGGCATTTGAATTATAATAAATGAATATTATTCTCATCATCATCATTTTAGATATAACGTCCACTACATTTATTCAGTAAGACATGTTAGACATGTTTGCATTACACTACATTAAAATCAAGTAATAAAAAGATGAGATACCTACACACATTTTAAACATAAAAAATAAATTAAACAGACTGGCGTACAATAAAAAAAATATAAAGAAAACAATAATACAAAAACATGGTAGAATATAAAAGAATTTTGTGGTTGTAAATCAGTGGTTCTTGACAAAATCACGGTTAAACAGTTCAAACTGAGAACCTCCATTTATAAGTTGATTAAAAATACTGCTAACTGCTTTCGTCTTCTTTTTATACCGTATATCTTCTTATATATAAAAATGAATTGTTGATCGTTAGACTTGCTAAAACTTGACAACGGCTGAACCGATTCAGCTACTTTTAGTCGTTGAAGTCCAGGGAAGGTTTAACCGGTTTGTATGCTCAACAAAGTGGGCACGGGTCAGCTGGTCATGTTTATATAATTCGTCTATGAACTATCATTCCAGTGTGTATGTAAAAGGCATCAGAGGAAATATATCTAGCAAGCAGAATAATTTCAGTATAGACCACTGAAATACTTTAGGGGAGGCGTCCACCGGAAACGACGAAAAATGCTCGTTGGTTGTAATACCAAAATTATGATAATTTCTAAAATTTAAACTAAATAACTGAACAAGCCTTAATTATAACAGGGATTTACGATGTTAATTGAGTGCCAGCATAAATTGGCAGTTATTTAGTGTAACGCTTTGATTGCAATTTAGTTCGCGTGCACCTAACCGCAAACATGAAGCTATCATTTATTAATAGTGTTTTGTTCCACACCTGAGATCACAGCGTACATTGACCTATGTTTATGTCTCCGAAAATAAATCGTTGTCTCACTTGCACACTCGAAGCGGGTCGTTTTGGCAGGCTGATATTATGTTTGTTTCATTGTAGCGCATAATATATTTATACTGATCCGAGTTTTATAAATTAGGGGTCAATAAATTTGTTCTAACTCGGGTAGCATAATATGATTACTTAACAGATTTTTAAAGGATTTGCGAATAGAATTTTATAACAGTTTAAATATCAAACATAAGTCACCAATGAGTATTATTTATACCTACTAATGTTTATCTGACATTTTCGTATAATAACAATTATTTTCGTAAGCCATAACCTTAGTTATAATACTGTATCTAACTATTTCATATAGATACATTATAATGGAAAAAGTTCAACAATTTATCCGAAGCTTAGATATTTTGGACTTAATCATTTATTAGTATAGATGTTAGTTGAAATTACATTATAAGTAAAACTATTTGATACTTAAAACAAACAAAACTAATAGAGAACTTAGTGGTTCATGCTACCTTTATTGAGTACCACTAGAATTGTTTTAAATTAATATTAAATTCAAACTTTCAATGTTAGTTATAAAAAGGTATAAATCAGAAAAAATATTCAAAATTAATATCATTAGTAGGTGTCAGAATGATAAGAATATTATAATATTCATAATTATTTTAGCGCAGTCATCGTTTCTTTAGGGTACTTAGATCTAAAGGTGCCACGCTTGGCAGCCGGGATGCCAAACGCATTTTATTTTAAAAATATATTTACGAAGTATAATAGTTAAGGCTAATTTTTACACTTAATACAGGTGGCATTACGTAATTTTACCGAGTGTTCTGGTAAAATACGCGTAATTGACGGTCATTTTAATAAATTTACGTTCATTTTTATTAAGTGTGGCCGTATTGATTTTATCGATTTTCAACTTTCGAAATGTAATATTGTCTTCTATATAAAAATAAATGTAAATGCAGTGACGGTCACATAAATAAATTTACAGTCATTTTTATTAAGTGTGGCCGAAATTTACTCTTATTGAATTGATTTTATCAATTTTCAACTTTAAAAATGTAATATTGTCTTCTATAAAAAAATGAATGTAAATGCAGTGACAGACTGATAGACGTTGCGATAAAATAATAATATCACAAAATCTACGATAAAATACCTAAGGTAAACTATAAAGTCTTTTTAAATTCGAAAAAGAAATTTCAGATTCCATTTACCATTGATTACTGGTTCGGATTGCTAAGATAATCGAAGACATGAATCGATTAAGGTGATGTCGCAAAAAAATACCCAGAAAATTGAGCTTAAACAGTCACTTAAACATTTTAGGATATTATATAGTAACGTATTATGTACATTGATACTAGAGACGGACTAGAACACAATTTTCTCGAAATCATAATTTTGCTACATATCACTTTCATCGATTCATTTCTTCAATTAAAAATAAAACTTTATACACACCATACTTTGACTGTGGAAAATTTCATATTTTTCTGTTCTAACGATTCCTGTAAAACTGTACTCACAAAAAGTTTTATGTATAAATGGCATTAATTACGTAAAAATTACCGGTGGCTTTGATTATCTAAATTTAACGGCGCGTCGAGGCAGTCTGCAGTGAGCAGCCCGTGTCATTAAGACGAGGCAGTCTCCTGCTAATGTTTTTTCGAAACATAACAAAGAAACCATTATCGAGGCAACACAAATAGCATGTTAGCCACTTCATGATGATAATATTTGATATAAAACTATACCTAATGGATGTATTATGAAATATCCAAAGCAATTTTTTGCAGATATTTCATAAGTTCTTTAAATAAATAACTTTTAATTAATTAGATTATCTTATATATAAAAATGAATTGCTAATCGTTAGCCTCACTAAAACTCAAGAACGGCTGAACCGATTCGGCTATTTTTAGTCTTGCAATATTCGTGGAAGTCCAGGAAAGGTTTAAACGGTTTGTATGCTCAACGATGAATAAATTTATTCAACGCCTTTATACAGATTATCACTTCTAAAATCTAACTCGGAAGTTTTTGAGTACATTATAACAATTCAACAGAAAAATAATCACTTTACACGCAAAATAATTGTTATAATATAATATTACTCGAAAATTCTTTTTTGACACGTTTTAATTTACGGGAATTCAATCCTAAATAATAAAAAAATATATATAATAATATAAAACCAGATTACGGAAGTTTTACAATTACTCGGAATATTATTGCAAATATTAGGTCCTTACATATGAAATTGGCGTTTTGTCGTACTGGCCACTTTGATCTTAAATATATCCTCTTTGGTTAGGAATTCCAAATTCAAATTTAAACAGCTATTTACTCATGCATATTTTGTGTTTTGAAAACCGTAATTCATTTGTTTTTTTCTCTTTTGCTTTTTTTTCTGCGTCACTCATTTCACAAAATGGAAAACTTAAAATATCGCATTATTTACGAGTACGAGTTCCACCGTGGCACCAGTGCTGCAGAAACGGCTCGAAGGATTAATGATGTGTATGGGGGTGGTGTCGCAAAAGAAAACACGGTGCGTTTTTGGTTTCAACGCTTTCGTTCTCAAAATTTCGACCTGCAGAACAAGCCCCGTGGACGGCCAGAGACCAAGGTCGATAATGATGAATTGAAGGGTATTGTGGAAGCAGATCCATCGCAAACCACATCAGAGTTAGCTACAGGCTGCGGTGTTAGTGACAAAACCGTTTTAATCCACTTGAAGCAAACTGGGAAGGTGAAAAAGCTTGAAAGGTGGGTACCTCATGAATTGAGTGAAGCAAACCGACAAACGCGCGTCGACTGCTGCGCGTTACATTGCTCAACCGGCACAATAATGAAGGAATTTTAAATCGGATCATTACATATTGTGATGAAAAGTGGATCCTGTACGATAATCGTAAGCGCTCATCGCAATGGTTGAACCCTGGTGAACCAGCAAAGTCTTGCCCAAAGCGAAAATTGACTCAAAAAAAGTTACTTGTAAGCGTTTGGTGGACTAGTGCCGGTGTCGTACACTATAGCTTTCTTAAATCTGGTCAGACGATTACGGCTGATGTCTATTGTCAGCGACTGCAAACCATGATGGAAAAGCTCGCCGTTAAACAACCGAGACTTGTCAATCGCTCTACGCCACTGCTGCTTCAAGACGACGCTAGACCACACATGGCCCAACAGACGGCTACCAAATTAGAGGAGCTTCAATTGGAATGTCTAAGACATCCACCGTACTCTCCGGACCTTGCTCCAACTTTTTTTTTTTGATTACCATTTTTTTCGAAATTTGGATAATTTCTTGCGAGGAAAAAAATTCAATTCAAACCACTTTCAAAGATTTCATTGATTCCCGTCCGAATGGTTTTTTTAGTAAAGGGATCAATGAACTACATATAAGATGGCCAAAGTGTATAGATGTGTAATGGTACATACTTTGATTAATAAAATATATTTTATTATGAAAAATCGCCTTTATGTTCCTCCCATACAAAACGCCAATTTCATATGTAAGGACCTAATATATTGACATCTCATTCACTAAAATCGAATCATTTGTACTACAAACATACATACATAGACAGCCAAAATCATGACCCTTTCTTTTGACTTCACAGTCGGGTAAAAACAATCTTGCATCGAAGTAATAACATTTCATCGATAAAACATTGGTTTATAAACTGAAAATCGTGTTTATTAGAGATTTATTTGGGGCAAAAAAGTGTGAATTATTGTTTACAGGCCCGTACCGGTCGTAACTCCGGATTCGATTTAGTGAAGTTAATAATTCCGGGCACGTAGAAGCTTCGAGATCGAATAGACACTCACGCGGTTCGTTACTATGTGTCAACAGAAAATTACGCTTTCGTTTTTTTGAGAAAATCAGAAAATTGTCCACGTCGAATATATACAATTATATATATACAGTGTGTAAAAAGAGCAGTCACTATAACTTTGAGATACGATTATACTACCTTTCCTCATTTTGGAAATGTATTTTATTTATCAAAAAAAAATTTTTTTTTACTTTTCACCATTTCTTATTTTGTTGTCGAAAAAATAACAATAAAGCAAAAAAAAAAATTTTTTATTTTTTGTAAAAAAAATATAAAAAATACATTTCTATGAATGAGAAAAGGTAGTATAATCATAACCCAAAGTTATAGTGACTGCTCTTTTTACTCCCATTATAAGACACTTCATAGCACATCTTGCCTCAAATAATATTTAGCGATATCAATAATAATTGTATCTAGAAGCTGTAGTTTTCATGTAATCTGTTTATACCTAGTACCTACTCGTGAGAACCTGTAATTGGCTTTTCCTTTCTTCTTCCTTCACCCAAATTATTTAAATTGTATTATAGTTAAGCTGCTTTCCATTGTGATAAAACAAAATAAAAAATAAATATAAAATATTATGTTATTTGCGACGGCTTTATTGAAATGTAAATATAACTTTACTAGCTGTGCCCGCGACTAAATTCGCGTGGTTTTTGAGTGACTTAAACCGTTTATGCAGCGCACGCAACAAAAGTCCCCCAATATGAATAAAATTTTCCCCGTTTTTGCAACATTTCTCACTGAAGCTTCGCTCCTATTGGTCGCAGCGTAATGTTATATAGCCTAAAGTCTTTCTCTATAAATGGACTATCCAACAAAAAAATAATTTTTCAAATCGGAGCAGTAGTTCCTAAGATTAGCGCGTTTAAACAAACAAACAAACTCTTCTGCTTTATGATATTAGTATAGATGTACAAGAAGTGATAGAAGAAGAATAGCAGCCCCCTTGAACCATCTTTCCTGTGGGTGTCGTAAAAGGTGACAGAGGGAATATAAATCCAGAAATAAGCAACAGCGTTTCTGTGGGCATTGCCATTAGGTATAATAATTCTACCTATTAATATTATATACTATTATATACTGTATTGGTATACTCCCCCCCTCCTAAGAAGTGCTTTGGGGAGGTTTTTTCCCAGTAGTGGACGTAGCTGAAATGATGATGATGGTTATGAAATATTACGTTTATTTTATTTCTCTTTGTAATTTCTTAATTGTAGATAATTGTGAATTAGCCAGAGGGCTATAGGAGGAAAAATTAAAAGTTATGTTACTTAATGATTTATATTGTGCTTTGTTTTCTGGTAGTTTAATCATAAAGAACACAATTATAATTTTCTATTAAATAGGCTTCAAAACTTCTTGATCATTTTTTTATAATATAGCAGCACAGATAAAGAAGAAACCCTGGTGAATATATACATAATTTTGTCGTGATAAAAGCCTATAGTATAATAATATTATCGCGGCAAAATTGTATATATACATATATATATATATATATATTCGCCAGTCACATTTATATTATTAAACAAGGATATCTTGAACTAGATGTCGCTAGCGACTTCTTTGTAAGAACATTGCGTAAAGATCACATTTTCCTGCGATAAAAGTAGCCTACGTGTCACCTTTTCCACGATTAATTCAACTTCTATAAAATTTCAAAAAAAGAAGCCTCAAGTAACTTCCACTGAAATATAAGAAGTTGAATTGACAATGGAAAATCTGTTATCACATAACTTTATGAAGTTTCATGATGATCGGTTCAATATACAGTGTGTAAAAAGAACAGTCGCTATAACATTGAGATACCTACGATTACCGTTCCTCATTTTGAAAATGTATTTTTTTTGTCAAAAAAAAAGTTTTAACCATTTCTTATTTTTCGTCGCAAGAATAACGAAAAAGAAAGTTTTTTTTTTATTTTTGTAAAAAAAAACATTTCTAGAATGAGAAAAGGTAGTAATCATATCCCAAAATTAAAGTGACTTCCTAGTGAGTCTTTTTGCACCCGTTATTCTTGGAGGTAGTATAAATAAAACAGTATATTACGTTGGTGAAGCTGCAGGCAAAAGCTAGTCTAGGATAATATAAGAAGGTGCTTAGTCTGATCGCAGCCTTCGCGTTTATTTTTGATGAGTCATTCTGTTCGTGACATTAACGTAATAGGATCGACTGTACATGATACGCAAAAACCTCCGACGCCGAAGGTTCGCGGTTAGAAAATGACTGTCTTTTCTTACAAGTCTTGGAATCAATAAAATTGAACATGCGAAGCGTGACTTGTGAACATTTTTTTTGTAATTTCTTCTTGTTTATGTTACGCCTCCTTAATTAATAATCTTATCATATTGGCCTTTAAGCATTACATTTAATCATTGTATGTGTCTTGATTACTAATTCACACATATATTTAGAGAGCGACGAGGACACTGAATACCAATCAATGAAAATAAATATTTATTTATTAGTAAGGGTATGAATTACTACTAATCATTTAATCCTGGTTTAGTTATATAGTATATAATATTATAATAATTGAAAACATCGATGAAAGTAATATGTCGCAAAATAAAATTACCCACAGAATTGAGTTAAAACTAAAGTATTATTTTCCATTAATTCCTGAGATATCTTGAGATTAATGTGCGTAATACTTTACGACGTATTCTAAAATGCTTAAGTGACAGTTTGAACAAATTTTTTTCGAAACATTATTTTACAACATTATCACCTTCATCCTTCATATCTTCAATTATATTAGTGGTGAAATTATCAAGAAGCCCGCTGGCTACGTGCGTAGCTAGTGGGCTACGCGCGTAGCCAGCGTGCTACGCCTGCTACATGTGCTACGCGCGTGTGTAGCTTTGTTAGAGTTTTCAGTATAATTTAATTACAATAATAGTCAGTTAGAGAGAAATAGTCAGGGTTCCTCCATACATGGTTTTCACTTGATTAGTATCAAGCAAATTTTTCGTGAGTTAAAAATTTTATTTAAATTTTAGTTAGCTACCAACAAACAAGAGTTCCGTCCAAGAAATTCTTGGGCGACTCATCAAAATAAAGATACTCGCAAAAAATTTGCTTGATACTAATCAAGTGAAATCCATGTATGGGGGAACCCTGACTATATTAGTATTAATTACACGTAAGAGAGCCTCAGTTCAAATGTACTTTCTACGTACAGCCGCGTGCACTAACATGGATACATCTACAAATTTGCAAAAATATGACTACGTTCTTATTTCAAAAATATCTTCACCATATTGTATTCAAAGCTATGTAACCAGCAGAGTGTTTGAAAAATATTAATACATTATTTATTTCTTTCATATTCATAATGAAGTAAGAGCAGTATTTCAATGAATAGTATACACACTTAAATTTATAATTATGAATTTCAGTGACATATAAACATTGTTTATTTAATTATAATGTAAACAATAATTTAGTTATGATATTGAATTTAGTTATGTATCTATTAGAAATAAATATACCTATAGAAACTATTGTTACCGACACTTACTTTAAGATATACTTTAAGATTTCACTTCTAAATTCCAAATTTAACAGCAAAAGAAATAATACCTAATGTTTTATATTATGTTTTACCTACTTGTTGATCACGATTCTTTGAGCACATGAAAAGGTGTTTGTTATTGTGTATATTGTTGGGCACTGTTGGTCTTTAATTATACTTATTGTCAGCATAAATTCAATGTAAAAAGTATGACTGTTTGTTGCCAAAATAAATAAAAAAAAAAATCTTAATGAAAATACATGTTACACAGTAATGGTACACAAATTACTGTGTACATAATTATTGTATCAATAATATGAATATACTTATAAAATTTTAGCACTTTTCACTTTTCTGCGAATGTTAGTGCACGTGACTGTACTAAAATCGATACGTCTAAACATTCACGATTTTACTAGCTGAACAAATAAACAAGATAAAAGCTATACTCGAATGCAAACGTCGACTATATTAATATGGAGCTGGAGTTGAGTCGTTAAACGTACAATACCAAATGAAAAATAATGCGCCGCGTCATTGAAAGCATTGTGCAGTTCCGGCTTGGAATAAACTAGAAGTTTTATTATATCGCCAATATCCCACGATCAATGTATATGCCACGCACGATATTCTCCGTATTAGTATAATAAAATTGGAGAGCTTGAATGGTTTATGATAAAAGGTGGATTCGAAATTACTCGAATGTAAAAACAGGTATGCACTCGCAGTAAACAAAGATTACCAAACAAATATTTTTATTTAAGAACCAAAAACAGTTTTGCTTTAATACTAGTATAAATACAATAAATATTACAAATACTTATTACATTTGGCCACAACATGCGTTGTACTAATTAACATTAAATAATGAAACATTTAATTTCTTACAAATTGTTTTTGTGTTTCTATTTCTTCATCAAACACAAATAATATATTTCGGAGTGAGGTATTTTTGCAAGCGTCTCTTTAAATGGTCAGGAAATAATAATATACAAATGAACAGTTTGCAGCTATCAAATAATTGTTACAAATTTTACTATATAGTGATAACTTGAATTATTAAGGAAAACGTAAACGAAGTTGATATTATAATATATCATTACAAGCACCACACTGCCCACCTCCATGATCTGCACGAGAGTGTCATCTGTCATCGCTGTCTTAGGTGACACTTGTCTTCTACTTCTTTTATTTTTGATAATCGCTATTGTCTCTTGTCAAATATCACCAAACTCGTTAAGTTTTTGCAAGTCTTACGTTTCAACTCCGACATATAATATAGAAATTTAGCTCTAACTTAATTACACTGGTAATACTGGTAAACTGGTAATCTTGAAGAAGACATCCTTCACTTTGAGGATCGAGCGTCTGGAGACTTGCTACAAAATTAGCTTTTGTGGTGAGAGCATCGACACATCGCCTGTCAACCATCGAGGTGGAAGAGTTTTCTGGCCAGGGGGCGTGGTCTACCGAAGGTTCCGGGGGATATTTCGGAACGAAGTATTTATAATATGGACATAAACAATCAGAATCAGAGGTTATTTAATTTTATATTGGTGTTGGATATGTTAGATTGTCTTCACGCCTTAAGGGCCTTTTTTTTATTTATTTATTTTGTTGTTTTCGCAAGGGAAATGCATTACGCATCCCCCCGGGAGGGTCCCCGAGGGGTATGTGGGACTCCCGGCTCGCTACGGCCAGTTTACCCACTAAAACCACTTGCGGATTGCCATCAGCCGTTATGTTGGGTGGAGTGCCGGGATCTGTCTAAACACAGGCTACTCCTCCCTCGACCGGCCGGTTCACCTCTACAGGGACCGGACTTCCATCAAATTAAGAGAGCGCTCCGGCAAACTGAAGCGTTCTCCTCGGCGCCGAGACTGACAAAGCCGGGGAGGTTACCCATCCCTCTACCCGGAGCCCCGTACTAGACGTGAGATGGGAGGGCCGCATAGCGACGCCTCCGCACCCCCGTCCTGCGCCGGCGAAGCGGAAGAGAGAGAGGATCAGTCTCTCTGTCCCGCTCCGAGGCCTCCTTCTGCGACATGACGAATTCACAAAGGGAGACCACCGCCTGCCAGGCCTCATCGCTCTCGAGCATGCAGCGAACCACACTCGAGAGTGAGAGGTCCCGCCCAATCACTGCCACTAGATCTTGGCGCTGCACGTCCCATCGTTCGCACACCTCTAAGGTGTGCGAACGATGGGACAGCGCCACATTCGTGGCAGGCTGGCGTAGGCTCTCTCCTGGCAACCTTACACAGGTACGCACCGAAACATCCGTGTCCGGTGAGTACCTGTGTAAGGCGGAAGGTGAGGGGCTTTTTCTTGCGGCGCATCCACGCCGCAAGGACTGGGCGCAGTGCAATGGCCGTATGTTTACCATACGGTGCCTGCGCCAGAACCTCACCCCACCTCCGCAGCAACCATTGTTGCCCCAGCCTCCGTAATTGTGAGAGCTCCTCCCAAGTCGGCGCCTCACCTTGCAACCTCTTCTCAGCGCGGAAGAGGTGCATTTCAGCGAGCACCGACGCCTCGAGCTCCCACGGCGGATCTGCAGCCAGAGCAGTGGCTGCCACCCAGGATACTGTACGGTAACCCCTGACTACCCTCACCGCTATGACCCGCTGCGCCTTTCGCAGCTGGGCCTTATTACGTGTGGTGAGGGAGTCCGCCCATATTGGGGCTCCGTACAGGGCCATACTCCGACAAACTCCGGAGTACAGCCGCCTGCAGGCTTCGCTGGGCCCCCCTATATTTGGTAGGAGCCGGCCCAGCGATGATGCCGCCCTCACGATCTTCGGCCCCAACAGTTGGAAATGGGGCCCGAAGGTCCACCTCCCGTCCAGGGTGAGTCCCAAGCATTTAAGGGTTGGGCTCACCCTGACCTCCGTCTCTCCGATAAGGAGACGTGCACCCGGCGGGGGTCCTTTCCTCCCAGGCCCGCGGAAAAGCAGGGCTTCGGTCTTGTCGAGACGTACCCGAAGCCCTAATCGCTCGATGCGGCTGACAACGAGGGATACGCCCACCTCGGCCAGCCGCGCAGCCTCCTGGTACGTTCGTCCCCGGGATGTGACGTAAGTGTCATCCGCATAGCAGATGACACTCATCCCGGGGAGAAGGCCGCTCCGCAGGACCCAGTCGTAGCCGACGTCCCAGAGGTTCGGACCCAGAACTGAACCTTGGGGGACGCCGCACTCGACTCGCCGCCTCACTATGGACCCCGACCGGTCCTCCAGCACGATCTCCCTATCAAAGAGGTACGCATTCAACAGTCTCCCGAGATACGGAGACACCTCGTGAAACGTCAGTGCCTCCCGTATTACGCTGTGAAGGAGACTGTTGAAGGCATTGGCGATGTCCAAAGACACCGCCACCACCACCTCCTTCCGGCGTTCCGCTTCACTTGCCACCGACTTGAGGCGCCCTAATGCATCGACGGTCGACCGACCGGACCGAAATCCGAACTGTGAATCAGAAAGTCCGGGCCCCGGGCCTTCCTCCAAATGCTGAACGAGACGGGAGGCCAAAATACGTTCAAACGCCTTACCCACCTCGTTCAGCAACACGATCGGCCGCACTGCCGACGCGCAGTCCGGTTATCGCCCGCCCTTCGGTAATAGGACGAGCCGACCTTCCTTCCATTTCTCCGGGAACCGTCCGCTTTTTTAATCTTAATATACCTATTTTGAAATATTATTCGCAAAATACACGCAATTTGAACGTCTGCTTTATACAATAGTACTACAGAAATCATAATATAATTCATATTGTGCACTATGTCATATGCTTCATTGATAACCAATAGCTGCAATATGGAAATCACGTATTGCACTTAGTTCAATAGCCAGCTCAAGCGACGGTATTGTATCATACAATACAATCATCAACCAGTGTTCATAATATATTGTTGCGGTATTAAATCACAAACCTGTATTATGTAGCATAGGCTCTGTTTGTTTGGCTAACAGCTAGTACCATTAGGGCTGAATCACACTGAAATGCCAGCGACCCAACGATCACTTTTAGTGTCAATTAATTTAAAATTGAGCTGTTGAATGAGCATTGCAGGAAATCTTAAAGATGACAAAACCTATACTAATATTATAAATTTTAAAGAATTTAAGAGTTTGTTTGTTTAAACAACCTAATCTCAGGAACTACTGGTACGATTTGAAAAAATATTTTTTGCTGGATACTCCATTTATAGAGGAAGGCTGACCAATATGATCAAAGCGTCAGTGAGAAATGTTGCAAAAACGAGGAAATTTTTTCATATTTGAGGACTTTCGTTGCGTACGCTGCATGTCCTTTTTATTAATAATATTATAATAACAAAAACCAACGTGAGCAATCAAAAGATAATTGCGATAGTGTTGCCGATAACCACGCGAACGAAGTAGCGGGCACAGCTAGTCTACAATAATATATAAGATAAGTTCGCTATTTATTTCTCGTGAAACGATATTTGTATGCAAGTTGCTATAATTCGTTAGATTTTAAATTTAAATGTTCAATGTGATCGTTATTTTCAATGATACTTAGATACATATTTTTTTATATTCTTTACTAACCCGAGAGTCAATAGTTATAACAAAATAACATTGAAAAGGCTCTCAAATCCGTAAACTGGAGTTGGTCTAGATGTGAAACTGTAAAAAAATCGTATTTTCTTCAGGGTTTCTAACCATATGAAAATGGCGTAGCATTTTATACTTTTTTATAAATTTCTCTACTTTTTTCGTTTATTCCATTGCCATTTCATCAAATTTAGGTATTACTTTGTGATTTTTTTAGTTTTATACTCCTGAAGACGTGTATTATTTAATTTTATATTAATTTTAGGTGTTTTTAACGTAAACAATTTTCAAAATCATCTTTTTATGTTTATTTTTCAACTATTTTTTTCTTACTGTCAACTTTGATCGTTTACTGTGAAAAAAACAAGTATGGCGCAATAGCTGCCCATTATCTTACTAAATTGTCTAGTATGTGTAGTTTCTAAAAAGGTATTACAATGTGTACTTAACTAACAATATTAAGTTACAGGAGCGAGATCAATATGAAGATCAGAATTCAAAGTTTTTAAGTATTGTTATAAAAGGTTATAAAACTTCGTCATAATGATCTTATTCTACGATAATTCTTTACACAAACATTATTGGGCCACTAATAAGGATTTTTAGAATTTATATAACTAAAAGACTGGTATCGTTTTAAGTTTAAGTTGTCGACGCCGCTGGGGGCCGTGTTTGAACAACAGCTGCCGGCGGAGATGCGAAAAAAATCAAACAGCTGATGTTCACGTAGCAATAAGGTTCAAAAGTTGCAACCCGGATTACTGTACCTGCCGCGGCCAGTACTGCCAGCCTCGTCGCGTCGTAGGCAGCTACTGCAATTGCGGGGTTGATCGACCCTTATGTAATAATTTACACTGATTTTGACATTAAAAACTAGTAAAATATAATGTTTTTTTTCAATGGTTTGGATCTAGGCGAAACAGAAGGTATAATAAGTATATTAAATTTTTTGGGAGACACTTACGCCCAGCAGTGGACGTCCTATCTGAAACGACGATGTTACCAAGCAAAAAGCAATAGTAGCACAAAGATATTCATTTTCAAACAAAAATATAGTTTCCAAACTGAAATCTATAACCCAGTTTCCCTCTTGGAAATGTATTCTAATTTTTACATCGAACGTATCTAGTATCCGGACGAAATTACCAAGTTTTCTGACTGAGTTCGGACGTCGGATTTCTATAAATTTGTAACTATGTTGGAAATGAGATAGCTAGTTACAGAGGCTTGTTTTAGGCCACTTCTGAAATCTATTTTGGCGTTTCAATGAATATAATATTAGGCTGCAAAGTTCTTATATTTGTGACATAAGATAAGTCCGAGGAAAGACTTGTACAATAATTATAGAAAAAAAGTGTATTAACCCTTCCGCTGTGAGATTGACAAAGAGCAAACAAACATATGCACATGCACATATGCAAAGATGGCGCGTAAAATTCTTCTTTGTACAAATAATGTAATAACTTTACAACCACACCATATTTTATGGTTCTGTAAAAAACATTGTAATAGCTGTTATATTTTCTATCTATCAAGCCATCAAACTATAGTATTTAGTCTGATTTCATATCCGTTTCACAAGTATAAACTTTGGAAACTGTGTTGCTGACTGTTTCACAAGAAATAAATAAATGCTATATTATAATCTAAAGAACAGGGACCTATTCTTTCTAATTATGTAAATAAATCGACGAAAGAACTTGAGATGCTTACAAAAAAAGTACTTGAGTTGTGACACTACGACTTACTACATTACGAGTTCACAGGCAAACTTCGTCCTTAGTGTAGTACAAATAGAGTTCATAATGGCCGCGGCCGGCGGGAGACCGTTATTAATGCATTCAAAACGCCCTTTTTTTTTGTCAAATTCTTTTGTTTATTTTACTAAAATTAGGCATAATCCGACGATAAATCGTTTTGTACACTAGTTATATTTACTTCCTTAGGCTTATTACTTCATTTATTTACAAACATAGTAAGAATATCATATCTAAATCAGTCTATATATATACGTATAGAAACCAATTTTTTCAAGTGAAAAATATAAATTATTACGGTGTATTTCTTTCAAATGATTATCTAATAATACTTATAATGAGTAAAATAAACCATTTATATATACAAAATACTACTTACATTCGTGAAAACCAGCAAAATCTTGAAAAAACTACACATTTTAGAGCACTCACACCCACCGCACTGCACTGACATGCACAAACTGGTCGGCCACATAGTTAGTATTATTTTTCATTCAGAATGTGGCCCATGTATCAAAGGACGTAACTAATCAAACTTGTTCATACAAAAGTAGTCTGTAAACCAGCGAAATACGGTACTTAATCGAATAAAAAAAAGCGGCAGCCGGCTGTCGCTTAGGTCTTAAGTGTGTGCAAATGGCGCGACAGCCGGCTGTCATTTGGGAGAAAATGGGTTAATATATAATTTGACGAAATCTATAGCGCAGTGGTTGAGAGCGTCGGTGCTTAAGCTGGAGGTCACGGGTTTAAATCCCGCCAACAGCACGGGAGCAGATTGACGTGTTGTGAAAGCTTTCATTGATATAATTATTATTTGTTTTTAAAATTTTCTCCCTTGCGTATAATACTGAAGTATGTATATATGTCCCAAAACCTGACTTAACTGTGTTTGAATTACCTAGTAATACATATCATACCATATTATAATAGAAATACATAATAAAAAGGTGATTTCTTCAGCATGCGTCAAGCCTTATTATATGATATGCCAAGCCACAATAATGTGTTGGCTACATTCGTTTAGATGTAATGTAATAGCGCTGAAATCGAAATCAAAGTATGTTTATGTAAATTAAAAAAGCTGAGTTTCTATTAACGATATCTTTTTCTTTGGCCTTGACTTATTATTCTTAAACATCAAAACTTAATTATATAAATGTTTTATTTAAACTTTATGCTCATTTGGACTAAATTCTTTAAGGCATTATCTACCATTCAATATTTAAGACGTGATGTAGAGACAAAAATTAAGTTGATTCATTATTTGGTTAATAGAATATGCAAAAAATTATGAAAATCTATTAGATATAATTAATTACAGCATTCTGAAGGAACAAGTTACACTATCTTACTGTAAATTTAAATTCAAATGCATTTTGTGAGTTTGTAATATTAATCTAGATTCGAGAATCTAGACGAACGCCTTTCATTTCGCTCCTCAAGATACTTCGTTTCAGAGTCCCAGCAATTTGAAATATAGATGAAATTCATAATGTTTTTAAAAGTACGTTTTTTTTTCTTAAATATTATAAAGATGGAAAGCTGTATCTGTTATATATATTTATCTGATATATATTTATAAATCGACATAAACATTAAAATTTAATAAATTATAATGTTTATGTCGATTTTTTTTAAAGTTGTTAATTAAAAAAAATTACGACCTCCGTAGCGCAGTGGTTCAGCGCGCTGGTGGTCGCGGGTTCGAATCCCACCGAGGGAACAAAAAAGGTTTTCAATTCAACGAAGAAATACATATTAATTTGATAGTATTTCAATCTTTGATAACATCCATCAAATAAGAACGGAATAATTTCTTTACATATCCTACACAGTAGAAATACGTATTATTTTTATTAGTCAAACCACAATGTATGATACGGTGATTTAATTAATACACAATTATAAATTTAATTATAGTGATAATAGCATTTATTATTATTTTTACTGAGTAATGGTTTCGAATTATTACGATCTGAATTTCATAGAACTCATCATGATAGAATCAAAATAAACACTTTGTGTTAAAGATTTAATGATTTATAAACAATCAAACATTATTTTGGTTTGAGAAATATAACAAATTAAAGTGATCTAAATTTAACTACTTAATTTTAAGGTTTACTTTAATACTTTTTTGTCTAATAAATTTGTTATGAGACACTTCCTTAATAATTAATAAAAATTAGATAAAGTATGTGTACCGCTATTTTTATTAATATGACGATCTCATGTAGAGCCAAGATTCTTTATCTATATATATACCCGGCATAACTTCACACCACTCTTCATTTCAGTTAAAACGTGATACTTGGCCGTTTTGTTACCGTTACGAAGATTTAACGCCCAGATTATTATCAGAAAGGTACTTTATTAATGACAACATATGTAGATACTTAATTATTTTGACCCAACGACCTTGGTTTTACTTTATTATCATCCCTGCCCACCAAAGTCGTTAGCGATCGATATTAATAACTAATAGGTTATGTGTTTCCCTAGACGCGGGGAAAGTTTATATATTTTTAATATTTCTCCAGAGAAACCTTAGTAGTTTTTAGAGAGTTGAATATCAAAATGTCATATACTTTTATGAAAAAAACTTATAAAAGAAAATATGCTGGTTGTCTGGTAAGGTTTCTCTTCTTGTTTTTTTCTGAATAAGTAAAATTTTAAACTAAAAAAGACCATTTAGCAAACATAATAATATAATATAACATTCACAATAACCATGGTTTGTTTATACCACGCATACCTGGTTTCGTGATAAATTCTCAAAAAACTTGTATTTAAAATAGATTACCGGAATATGTATATTTAGTATTTCACACATATCCAAAGATTTTAATTTTTTATTATATAACACGTATTAAATACATGATAATATTAATGGAACATTAACTCCCACCAAGAAACATTGCCATGTAAAAATATTGCCTTCATGAGTCTACATAGCTTACAATGTGAAAAAATTATCAGATCTCATATAGAGCCAAGATTCTTGATCTATGCGCCCTTACTTTACTTATACCGACCTAACTTAACATGTACTCTACATTTCAGTCAAAAAGTGATACTTGGCCGTTTTACTAACTGTAGTAGCGGAAGATTTCATAAGTATTCATTTATCGTGTGTAAAAAAAACCGGCCAAGCATTACGTCTGGCAGAAACTCAGTATAAGCTGAGTAGGAAAGATACATTAGTTAGTAATAATAGTCTGTATATAGTATTCTTAATAATACTTAAGTATAAAAATTAGTGACCAACCGTTGAATAATATTTCCGAAATATAAATTAGTGGAAATTCAAGAGTTGAATATTAATAATTTCTTACTTACTCCAATTCCCAGCTAAATAAGTGCTAAGAAAGCTAAGATGAAATATAAGACGCGAACACCGCGCTACATTCGAATAATTTTCTTCTTTCTAAAACACAAAAATGCTTTTAAAGGTTTTGCAAGAGAAATATTCAACTTATTAATTTGTTATCTTAGAGATACTGACATTTTGTATTTTCCTTCTTTTGTTCGTTGTGATTACAGGTGCTGAAATCATGGACGAGAAACAGTTCGCATACAAATGGACTATCTAACAAGTTGCTGCTCGATCGGGTATATCTAAGATCAATATCTCACGGCACCGATGAATCGTGCGCACTCACGTGTAAATACCTCAACGTCTGCGGTCGAAGCGGTCACTTCCTCTGTGTGACAGTGCATGTAGCCGCATCGACTTTGTGATAGTTCACTGTTACATATAGGCACACTATCATTGAAGCTAGACATAGAAGATATTTAAAAGAGCCTATGGCCCGAATTAATTAAAAAGTCTCAAATTCAACCTCACTTGAGAACCTATTTATTTTGACACATAAAACAATGTTCGTTTCACTTTTAAAAGTGAACAACTTTATTAATGTTGTAACATAGTATTCTAATTTCTTTTCTTTTCATACCTTAACATAAATATTATATATTACAGAAAAAACATTAAAATAATTATAATATATATTTTTATAATCTTTATTTTTTCGTTCAAAAAAAGAATAAAAAGGATAGTTGATACATAAGTAAAGTTCTTCATTTTTAAAAGTGAAACGAAACTTTTTGTTATCTGCCAAATAGGTCCTCGAGTAAGGTTGTGTTTGAAACTTCTTATTTATTTATTTATTTATTTATATATTCTTTATGTACAATAATTATTCTAAAATTAACTTATACTAGGACTTTTATAAATGTACATAGGTGTGCTTATCTCTACAAGAGATCTCTTCCAGCAGACCTACGACAGGACATTGTGAGATACATAAACGGACACAGATAGTACACCAGAGAATGAAAGGAACATAGAATAACAACTATACATTAAGTATTATATACGGAGAACAATAGAAAATGAAAATAAAAATAAAAATACCACACTATGATTCTAGTTATAACCTAACATCTTAAGATAATTAATATTATATTAATATTATTCATACTAACTTATATAAATAAATATACATACATATATATTAATTAATTAATTATTTATGGATGCCATAAAGTGACTCTTCAGCCGTGTTTTGAACGTGCCCACAGTTGGACTCTGCTGTACGTCTACAGGCAGCGCATTCCACATCTGGGAAGCTCGGACGGTGTAAGAGTTACCGTAAAAGATGGTGTTATACCATGGAGTGTCTAGTATCTTCCTGTGTTAAATTATATAATATCTTAAATAGATAAGAAGGAGAAGAAGAGAAATTAAGAAGTTTGAAGACTGAAATTAAAATGTGTGAGACGTTCCAATTTGTTCAGTAGCTCCTCGGTTGCATCTAAATAACAGACGTCGGCGTAATCTAAAAGAGGTAGTAATAACGATTGTGCCAAAAGTAACTTCACCGGGATAGGAAGGAAATTTTGCAACCTCTTCAGAGCATGCAATGAATGATGGAGTTTTTTGCTCACCTCATTAATATGCGCAGACCAAGAAAGGTGGCAGTCAAAAATTACACCCAGGTTTTTGGCACTGTCTTTAAACTCCAACACATTACCATTGTAAATTATCTTACATAGCGACTTTAAATCAATCCTGGAACGCATCTGTCTACTGCCAATTATAAGAGCTTGTGACTTTGTGGGGTTAACAAGAAGTCCAAAAGTGTTAGCCCATTTGTCAATATTGAAAAGATCATTATTGATCGAATGAATAGTGAGCTCAATGTCATCAACACTAGAGTGCTTATAAATTTGCAGGTCGTCCGCATAGAGATGAAAGGAAGAGGATATGGTCTTCGTTATCTCATTAATAAAGATCGCAAAGAGCAACGGAGACAAAACTCCTCCCTGAGGGACCCCAGCGAACGTATTGGTCCATTCGGAGCAAACGTCGGGAATGTAAATTCGCTGTTTTCTTCCTCTCAGATATGAGTCAAACCATGCGAGTGCAGATGGAGAAACACCTATAGATTTAAATACGGCCAGCAAAATGTCATGATCTACCGAATTAAAGGCACAGCTGAAATCTAGTAAGACTAAAACCGTCACCATTCTATTGTCCATTGCAAGCCGTATGTCATCCGTTACTTTCAGCAAGGCAGTGGTAGTGCTATGACCTGGGCGAAATCCTGACTGATAGGGGCTTAAAATTTGGTTGGTGTTTAAAAATTCAGATAATTGATTAGAAATAGCTTGCTCGAGAATTTTGGACAAGATGGGTAAAATAGGGATGGGCCGGTAATCGGTGTTTGAAATTGGATTGAATGTTTTAGGTAGCGGTATTATGTGGGCATGTTTCCACAACAACGGAAAGGTACTAGAAGTAATAGAAAAATTTAGAATATGGGTGATAACAGGGGACAGCAGATCGGCAATCGGCGATAACATGTCCTTACTAAGGCCGTCGCAGCCAAAGGCTTTAGAAGAGATTGAGAGAAGGCTTGTAAGGACCTGATGTTCAGTGATGCTAGTAATAAGAAAGGATTCGTGTGTAGGAGGAATCTTATTAGAGAGAAAGTTCTAGCAAGCAGATTTGTTGGCATCGGTTAAACGCAGAGGTGGTTCAGCAAAGTGTTTATTAAGACCGTCCATATTTATTGAGGGAGCAGGAGCCGTGCATGTTTTACCTACACCTCTTAGTGGATGCAGGCCTAAGTATGTGCGCAGTATACAAAACATTGTCTCATTCTTTACTCTAATTTCCCAGTGTGACGGTTGAGATATAGATTAGACTCTGGCGAGAGACAAGTCGCAGGACTAACTTCTTACAAGCCCATCCGACGCATGCAATATTTTTCTAGTCACACAAACAGGTGCACATCCGCATTATTCTAACCAGTCTTGTGAACAAATTTTACAGATCTTTTGAATTGAACCCACTAATTAAAGAGCGAAGCATTGCTCGACCAAGTAAGTGTAATTCAACAAATAAAGACATACCCTGATACTTTACAAAGTACTTAGATCCTTTACGAATTTACGATTTTTACAGGAAAATACTATTATGTCATAAAATATATGTCGCAGTACGAAAACTGAAAATACGAAGAAGAAGTCTCGAGGCGTACAAGATCACTCTTGGACGTGTTCAGTGACAGTTGGCTATGACAGCTCGTTTGACAAGTGTTACTCATGTCAGCGATGACAGATGGAATTGTCGACGGGACACCTGAAAGGTGGTGATGAGATTCTATTGGGAGTGACCATTGGAAGATACCGTATGAAGCGGAGGTTCAGACACGTTAGCCAATATGTCAGCTGACCTCGTCACGTCTTGAGATGAATCCGTTTGCATCCACGATCTGAGTTAATGTTTTAGAGTGAAACTATGTTATTTAAAAATGATTAAACCAGTACTGTTTGTGCGGCTTATTATTTCCTGACGATACCAATCAATCAAAACGCCCACAGAATACCTCCACTCCGTTATCAGAAGTAAGATTTACCCGCAAAATCAAGATAGATGGTTACAGGGTACCTACAAATTGTTGGATTGGATGGCCTTGCGGACATTCAGATCACGTTGAGACGGAACAGATTATATTACGGAGCATCCACTACCTAAGGCAGCATGGTATATGCATAGCAGAAAGACGATTGATGGGATTACAGCGCTGCTGACGATGGTAACGTGCTCAATGGGAACGTGACGATTTACAATGGGAACGTGACGATTGACAATGGGAACGTGACGATCTACTTGCTTCGCAAAGATGTGAACTACAACCAGTATGAGTATCATTACTTATTTCATTGTAAAGTTCAGAATTAGTCTGGTTTTATAATCACAGTATTAGTAACAGAAAAGAGATTCAAAGTAAAAGATCTTACAGTATTTTGATAATTAAATTATCTGAGTTTTGAAACTTGTTATTATACAAGCTATATTCTAATTAATAGAGTGAAATCAACACCGTTTATAAAGAAGAAATCAAAGTTTGATTTTAATGATAATAATTATTACTACACAACAAGTAAAGGTCTTATCTCTGCAGGTGAGCGCATGTTGTAAACAAACAGGCTTATACATGTTGACATGTTCTTTGTAAATATTGTTTACATGATAGTAAGTAGGTAGACAAGTTTGTGGGAGCGAGAAAAACGATTCAAAAAGAATTAAAAAATTATTTAAAGTAACAACTTATTAAAGTTTAAAACTTAATTAGGGTTAACATGCAGAGCCTTTACAATAGTTGAAACAAAATACAACAAGACATGTGTGTTAAATAAACAAAGCTTTGGTCATAATTAATCTTGGGATGCAATTAATGTGTCATCCCTTAGTTTTTACGTGAAGTCCGTTTTAAAGTCAAGTGCTGAGGGCTTGACAAATCTCTAGTTACAGCAAATCTTAAGAGTAGTCAATAAATCAATAAATTGATCATGGGGTCTTGAGGGTATAAGTAGGTTGAAACTACATACTTAAATGTAATTTTCATTGGTGAGTTTAAAACAAAGAAAAAAAAAGAGTATCTTTAAATAATGTCTTATACATTGTTATTTATTCCTATGCTGGCTAAAAAAAAAAGCTGTTAAAGTAAATTTGGAATACATATTACCTACAGATTTATCAGACTATTTTTAGAATAATTTAGATTACTTTTTAGAACAATATGCGATATGGAATAGTTTAAAATTCGTCCAACAGGATAATATTGTTTGTGATATGAGTTTTATGGAATTAACACATTTTAATTTCATGTTTCAGAAGTTACTGTATGTAAGCTGGTACTAATGGTGAACAAGGCATCACACACTCAACGGTCCAAGAGTCTCAGAGGCCGTGGCAGTCCACTGATGCGGTGGAAGATTAGAAAGTTCATTGAGTGACTTCAGTTAGCTTCGACCAACTTGGTGATTTTGTAAAAGGTTGTAAACGCACTAGCGAGTCTTCAGGTATTATGAATGACGAATGAATCGCTTCCGTGGTCTAGTGGTTCAGAGCTTAGCTCTCGACCCAGATTCGTGGGTTCGATTCCCACGTTGAAACAACGAAAAAGGTTGTTTTTAGGTTTGGTTAGGACAATGCAGGCTGATCACCTGACTGTCTGACAGGAAAGATGATCTATGCGTCAGATGGGCATGTAAAGGGTCGGTCCTGTGCCTATTCTCTTGCCAGACGTGTTGACTTAACGTTCCGCTGGGTTATGAAAGTAAAAGGAAGAGAGAGTGCTTCTGTGTATTGCGCACACACTTGGGCACTATAAAATAACTCTTGCGTAGCTGGCCTCGTTTCAATGAAATTGGCTACCGACAACTTACCGTTCCGCTGGGTTATGAAAGTAAAAGGAAGAGAGAGTGCTTCTGTGTATTGCGCACACACTTGGGCACTATAAAATAACTCTTGCGTAGCTGGCCTGGTTTCAATGAAATTGGCTACCGACACCGAAATCGGTGAAGGGAGCTATTATTATTATTATTATGAATGACTCTGGGGTCCAGTGGTTTAGAACCTAGTACTCGACTTTGTGGGTTCGATTCCCGCGATAGTACAACTAAAAATGTTTATTTTTGTCAAGTTTAGTGAGGACAGTGCAATCTGATCACTTGTTATTGGGTGACTCTAAAGTAATAGCTTATTTTCATTCAATCAGTTAGATCATTGAAAGGAAATGAAATCAATTTTACTGCATAGTGAAATCTAACATTTTAATCTCATTGTTGTTTCTGATATTTAAATATCGCGATAGTTTTGTTCTTGAGATACAGCCTGATTAAAGACAGACAGACACAGCGAAGTCTTAGTAAATAAATCCCTAAAGGAACTTAATTTTAGATAGTCTGAACATTTTGTTGTGCTGTTTCATTTTGTGTACAGTGGATCGAGCTTCGAGCAACGCTAGCGACGCGACACGACGCGACGGAGCGCGGCGAGCGATGCAGCGCAGCGCGGTGGCGCGGCGGCGTCTGTACTTCGTTTAAGTATCACATTCGAAACCAAAATTATTTGGTGAGCGTAACTGTTTATCTACTGACTGTAGTGTGATACTGGCGGAGTCGGGGTCTTCACATACCATACGCTGTGCATGTGAAGCACACGGGTAGCCGCGGGTAACACAAATGTGTTAAGCGGTTGACGTATGTCGGCGATGGAGCCGTGTCATAGAAGTCAAATTCTGATGACAATATTTGACCTACCAGGCATGATTTCGCAGCAGCAACCGTTGGAAGTCGGTATCTCTTGGGGCAACTCAAGTAGGGCGTGGTGGGCAGCTGGCGTGTGATGCTGGAGGTTGGGGTCTTCACAGACCACATGATGTGTAGTCAATGAGTGATGCACACGTGTTAGCCGTGGGGAGAACACGTCGTGTTACGCGGTTAACGTATTTCGACTAAAGAGCCCTGGTCATATAGGCATTACCTGAGACTTTGCGTAGTTTATTGTTGTGCATTAAAGAAGTTAAATTGTCTGTTGAGATTACTATTAGAGAATAAACTAGCAAATTGGTCTAAAATTGTAGAGAAAAGAAGAAGAAAGAGAAAATACGAAGAAGAAGTCTCGAGGCGTACAAGATCACTCTTGGACGTGTTCAGTGACAGTTGGCTATGACAGCTCGTTTGACAAGTGTTACTCATGTCAGCGATGACAGATGGAATTGTCGACGGGACACCTGAAAGGTGGTGATGAGATTCTATTGGGAGTGACCATTGGAAGATACCGTATGAAGCGGAGGTTCAGACACGTTAGCCAATATGTCAGCTGACCTCGTCACGTCTTGAGATGAATCCGTTTGCATCCACGATCTGAGTTAATGTTTTAGAGTGAAACTATGTTATTTAAAAATGATTAAACCAGTACTGTTTGTGCGGCTTATTATTTCCTGACGATACCAATCAATCAAAACGCCCACAGAATACCTCCACTCCGTTATATAATATAAAGCTCAATTCATTTTAGCGCGAAGTCAAAACGTTGTGGTGATCTCAGAACAAAGAATCATATGGAACTGTACAAAAGTTCAATTTCACACGGCAATTATAATAATGGCTACCTGTCTCTTTCTTACAACAAGAGTTTTAAGTAAGAAATAAGTATCTACACTCTTTTTATCAACGCCCCCTTCATTGGCTTTGCTATACTTCTGCTGTCACGGACGCCATTTGACTTATCACTTTGTTTACATGTCAAACGTTGTTATTGTGAGATTTTTAGGGTTTTTGATTGATTTTCGATTTAATTACTGCGCAAAACTGTAAAATAATTCTGAATTCATTATATTAGGTAACACGAAGTCCTCTGTAGTAAGTTGTGACCTATGCAAAATCACCGGTAAGTAGCTAACATTTATTTAAATTGTTGTATATTGTTTAGTTTATTTGATATAAAGTGTTTAAAAATCAATTTCTTTGAGTTAGCTCAGTTGTGAGGTATAAAATACGCAATATTCTTAAAAAAAAGAAAGTGGGCAACCCTAATCCGCCATGTTTGTTGTCAGTTTTATTTATTTAGGTATGCAGGCAAAGTACATGATTATGCCAGTTCCATATGATTCTTTATTCTGAGCTGGTGATGAGTAATTTATCCATGTATCCACTAGAGAAAGCAGACGCGACACTCGTTAAATACTTTAATAAGAATAATCATTAAACTTCTGTGATTCGCCTTTCGAGACTACATAATATTAACAAGTAGTAGCACGCGTAGCGGGCGCCATCTATACACATTTTAAAGTAACACATTATTAAAAAATGACAGCTGTCAGACTCGGTATCCGGTGTACCATACACGTTTTGTGTGGCGGCCATCTTACACGCTATTTTTTCTTTTAGGGTTTTTTGTTACTTTTTTCTTATATAATTAAGATGGGAAAACGGAAAAGAAAGGATGAAGTGTACCTACTAAGGAAAATTAAGAAATTGGAAAAGAAAGTGCAAAGTTTTCGAAGAAAACCGCGTAAGTACACAAAGCAGTTCGAGTGAAGCGGAAAATTCTAATTCGAAAAACTTCTACAGTGATAAGAAAGGTGATCTTTCCGAAAGGAACGTTAGTTTTTATAATAAGTCACCCGCAACAACAAGTACTTACAGGTTAGTGCAAGTCTCGAGTCCGGAACGCGATTCCGTGACCTTGACAAGATTCATGAACAACTTTTCTTCCTACCTACATATTATATTTCGGTAATGTACAAATCAACATGCACAGTGCAATGAGTATAATCTGTAAGATTATTTCCTACCTAATTAATATACTTCAGTACAACTCTAGAAGTTGATCGTCGTATATTGGGTGCACAACATTATAATACCTAATTACCTAGAGTATAACTCGGGAAGCTATACCAGGACAGTGTTTATTTTTTTTTTAAATATAACTATTATTATAGTCGTATAATAATATAATACAGATATTAATTTTTATCTGATATTACTTGTAAACAATGAACAATCTGTTTTATCAATAAATTCAATAAAATATCTATTTAATAATAGATGGCGCTGAATGAATAGTCTGAAACAAAGAACCAATGTTGAGACCTTGAATTTCAATCGATTTACTATTATGGCCGATAGATGGCGCTATCACGCATTGGAATATTTTATAGTACAATAATATTATAACATATTGTAATGTACAACAACAATCGGGAGATAATTGTCGACTACAAATATTGTATAACATTATGTTGTGGTTCTTCTTACAGTCGCTCCAGTCACTAATATTACAATTTTAGTAGGAGGAACTAGAGGAGGGCCAAAGATTTGGATTCATTATTCACGAAGATATTGCCAAAAGATGGCCAGATATACTGATTAATGGCCTTAAAAATAACATCAAAACAGAAAATATAGATACAAATATAATTTCAACTCAGGATCATTAACGACACCAATATCCCGAAACTATTAGTGATACAGGCCGTATATTGTGCCATATTATGCACTTCATGGAAAGTGTGACAGGCGAGCCGTCAGGGAGATCTTTAAACAGGAGGGGCCCGCCGCAGCCGCCGATGCCGACTCGCCGCATTCCGGCGACGACGGCGAAACCGAGTGCGACGAGCGGCGCGTGCTACATCTATCGCCAAGCAGCGCAGCCACCGCCGCAGCCCCAGCGCCGCCCGCCTCCGCCGCCGCCGTGCCGCCGCGACGTGCAGCGCCCTCCCGCTGAGTATAAACTCCGCAGATGAACTGGCTGGTAGAATTATATATTTTTATAATAATTGGACTCGTGTGACTAAGGACTCAGTCGTATTATCGTGTTTTTCTGCGGGCCCTACTACGTATCCCGGTTACAAATGTTGTTCAGCACTGGATTATACACTCGATATTGGCGCTATTGAGCCATCGCCTCCGTGGTCTAGTGGTTCACTGTGTTATAGTGAATAGTGGTTCAGAGCTACGCTCTCAACCCTGAGGTCGTGGGTTCGATTCCCGCGTTGGAACAACAATAAATGTTGTTTTCATGTTTGGTTAGGACAATACAGGCTGATCACCTGATTTTCTGACGAGAAAGCTGGTTCATGCGTCTGATGGGCATGTAAAAAGTCGGTCCTGCGCCTGTTCTCTCGCCAGTCGTGTCGGTTTACCGCCCCACTGGGTTATGAGAGTAAAAGGAAGCGAGAAGAGTGTCTTGGTGTATTGCCCACACACTTGGGCACTATAAAAATAGCTCCTGCGTAACTGGCCTGGTTTCAATGAAATCGGCTACCGACGCTGAAATCGGTGAGAGGAGCTATTATTATTATTATTGAACCATGTGAGCTGAGTTAAGGGACAGTACCTGTCTAGCTAGCGTTTTATCGGAATAGGTTTATCATTAATTTAAATAAGTTTAATATATTTGTTTTTGCATCACACTTTAAACTTGAGGATTAACCCGTAGAATCGTAGCGAAATTATTATCTAAAGATTAAGATAGATACTTTCATGTACACGTTGGATTTAAAAAATGCTTATCTTTCACTCCCGATACATGTAGACTCAAGAAAGTACTTACGTTTCTACTGATTTGAAAAACTTTACGAATTTTCGGCTTAAACATAGCTCCTTATACATTTACAAAACTAATGCGCCCTGTCGCACAGTATCTACAAAATACAGGCTTTTCTATTATATACTTGGACGGTATGTTATTAATCAGCGAAACATAATTTTGGTGATTGAAATATAACAATGTTTTTACAATCAGGGGCCTTACTCTCCAAGCTGATTCGATTGTGATTCAGATTTGATCGTGCGGCGTACTCCCGAATGAGTTGACGTTTTCTTATTTAGATTCTCAGTCGATTGATATGGTCGGGAGTACCAAAAGTTATGATCTAACGATTTTCTCTATCCTGGTTAGTTTCAAAATAATCTACCAAATAAAATACCAAAAGCCGCTAAAATCGAGCTGATTCGATTCTCGATCGTGTCGGGAGTAAGCCTGCAGTTTGTTACAATCACTGGGGTTTACTATTAATCTTTATAAGAGCATATATAATTATACCATCTAGAACCGTCCAATTTCTAGATTTTCTTTTCGATTCCTCTTCATATTCCATAGCTATTCCTAAAGACAAAAATTAAAAAAGGAACTCTTACATTATCGTTCACTAAGAAGATGTAAACTACGAATTTTCGCTCATCTTATCGGACTATTGATTTTAGTATGTCCAGCAACAGCTGTGGAAACAGATAAAGCACAACATTGACCAACCAACAACAAGGGTACCTTATTTTCAAAAATCCATGAGTTTCTAAAACTTTGATATTGCAATCTTTTCCAGGGTTATTGTCTTCTCTTTACAATTATAGCGAGCATCAACTACACAAAACACTTACCCTGGTAGCCAGAATTGTATCAGGGAAGGATTCGTGAAGCGAGGCCCGCCCCCGGAGGCTGCCCAACTGATGCTAGTGTCAGTTACCGATAACACCATCAAACAGTTTGATCTCTGCTTCAAACACTGGTATAAATTTTGTTAAACAAATAATTTTAACATTTATTCTGCGTCAGTTGACAATATTCTTAATTTTTTAGTGTCCTTGTTTAATAGAGGATGTAAATATGGTACTATTAATAGTACGAAACCTGCTTTATCGTTAGTATTAGAATCTAAAATTATAAACCACTGTAGCATAAAAAGATTAATGAAAGGAATATATAAATCTAGGACTCCTTTACTAAAATATATTATTAGTACACGAATCGTTCTAAACTATTTGAGCTGTATGTTTCCAAACGAAAACGAAGCCTTATCACAAAAGTTATGCATCCTATCCTGCTAGCTTTAACAACTGCACAACGGGTACAATCATAATCCTTGAAAATAACTGTTAATATACTATCGATCGGCAATTAAAAAAAAAAAAACAAATAAATAAAAAAAAAATATACATTAAAATTCGCGTTAAAATTAAATCTTCAAGAATTAATAGTTTCCAACCTACTTAAACACTTCAGTTGTCTTTAAGAATTTGTCTAGCCACAACATTCATTGTGTGTGCTAGTTTGATATATCTGTTGATAAAAGAACATCTGATTGTAATTTTTAATTTATTACTCTTAGAAAACTTCTCAAAAATGTATCTTCTCAGACACTGAGTCGGTGGATCAAGATCACTGTGGAAATGAGTGGGATCGATACATACAAGTATTTTAGCACTCATAGTACAAGACCTCCTCTACCTCTACCTCGGCTGCCAGGCGCGCGGAAGTCAGTATCGACCTCATAAAGAGGACCTCGGGCTGGACAGGTAGTTCAGCTACATTTGCGCGTTTTTTATAACAGAGAAGTTACGTCCGTTGATGCCGATGAGTTTGCTCGCTCTCTGTTCAGGGTGGTGTCGAACCAAAGCTTTAATTTAAAAGTAGTATGTAATAATAATATGTAATAATAATAAGGTCTATTATATAATAGATATTAAAATGATGGTTATATATTTTAAGTAATGTATTTTTGAAGTATATCTCCTGATTTGAGTCATCTACTAGAATATAGATGATGATATATTATGTAACATGAAACTGTTGTTTCATTAAGATACCATCAATGTCGATTTCTGCTATTTCGTGGGGCTTTAAACATCTACTTGTTAATATTATGTAGTCTCGAAAGGCGAATCACAGAAGTTTAATAGGAAATCAAACGAACTTACCTGTAAGTGACGTTCGATGATTATTAAACGATGTGATTCGCCTGAAGAGACTACATTCCCTCCCATACCCAAACTGCATCTCTTAGATGTCGTCCCCAAACGTCCACGAAATAGGAAAGATGACGCAGGGGTAAACGTGTATGATACACCGGATACCGAGTCTGACAGCTGTCATTTTTTAATAATGTGTTACTTTAAAATGTGTATAGATGGCGCCCGCTACGCGTGCTACTACTTGTTAATATTATGTAGTCTCTTCAGGCGAATCACATCGTTTAATAATCATCGAACGTCACTTACAGGTAAGTTCGTTTGATTTCCTATAATATTTTATTCCGTTTTAATTCGTAAATAAAGATGAATATGCTATAGGGAAAAACATTAAAAAACGCGATGCTTTAAGCTTTGTGTCAATGCGAATAGAGTCTTATATTTATCACAGTATTTTATTTTGATAAACATTTTACAGAATCTTAATGACAAATTAATTACTTTCCAAATTAGATCTATATTCATCAACATAATATTAAAAAAACTTGAATCTCATAATACGATTTATAAAGATGTTTGAGTTTTCTAATTATTGTGCAGAACAGGAACAAAAAAATAATCAAGCTAACAAGGTACTAATTTTATTTGCACAAAGATAACAAATAATTTAAAAAAATGATCAACCTATTTAATCTACATCATGATGATAGTCAAAACCGTTTGCGTATTTAAATAAAATGTATGGAAAATTAGTAATAATTTGGAAAAAATGTAAGTATTATTACTTGTTTAACAATAACACTAAGAATCATCAATAACATATAAAATTCCTAAGTTCAATAGAATTATGCTAGTATCATATTACCCCCAAAGAAACAATAACATTGTGAAGCAGATAGAGAAAACAAAATAAATGCTTTTTCATTTAGAAATCTTTTGTGCTGGGTTAAAAGCGGACAGCGATATATGGGAACATTAGGAAAAACAATACCCATTGTACATGCTTTGTAGATAATGTACGAGGATTTTGAAGGCAATTTCAACGGCCTAATACACAAATCAATACTTTTATCAGTAGAGTTCAATTTTAACTGTCTTTCAAAGCCTTTGACAAACTTCCGACTGGGTTTGTGAGCGGATGAACTGGTTATGATGATTATTTTTTATTTAAAATCTGGCTCTTTCCATGTTTTACTTTGGATGTCAATCTAAATTAAAAAATTATGTGAACGTCGGCTTACATTGTTTTGCTCTAAATAATTTATATATTATATACAAAGTGTAAAATAAGTTAGTGATAACATTTTTGAGTGTATACTGTGTATGTACCTCCTATATACTAAAGTAGAGTATACTATGAAAATACCAGCGCTTAAGACTTACTTTTGACTTTGATGTTTGTATGAGAAATGTCCCAATATCATAAACGTTGGGAACATTTACAATAATTAACAAAGTTCCCTTTTCAGCGCTGGTACTTTCTCAGTAAATTCTATATACGGGACCCATACACACCCTAAACTTCTAAAGTATTATCACTGATTAATATTATAGCCTGTATAGGAGTCAAAATACGTCACAACTGTATAAAATGTGTCCACGTTCCACGATCCGAATAATATTTGTGACTGGTGGTATTAAAATAATTTTGTTTCCTATTAGCAGATCGATAATATCCGTAAGCTGTTGCTGACAGTTACGTTGCTTTTTAAACCTTATTCCCAAGGAATAAGGTCAGAAATTATCATGCTGGATATGTCCTGAACATGTTTAAGACCTATTTATAAAGCCCTACAACTGTAGCTCCACGTGATTCGCATGCACCTGCCACGTGACGAAAATCTATATATCAAGGGTTCAAGAGAACTGCCTCGGCCCCATCATTCACAACAGACTGAGTTGGAAGCCGAAGAGATATAGAGACCATGTTTGCTCGAAACTAAGATCACTACTAAGCAGAATGTATAATATTCTCAAATACAAGTTACCATTTAAACTATTTATCCCTAGCTCAGTCTGTTGTTAATTATGGACTGAGTAGTTATGGAAGAACTTTCAAAACTCATTTAAATAATATTTACTCGTTAATGTAACGTATTCTAAAAACAATCGTACCATTAAAATAAATATAAATCAAATAAAGAAGGAATTTTGTTGTAATGTCATGCACAAATTTAATTTGTTAAGCGTACCACATGAATATGCGATCCTACCTTATTGATTGAAAAAACCTAGAACTAGCTAATTAATATAAATTACTGATTTTAAAGCCTAAAAAAATATTAAGATTAAAACAACTTCTATGGAAGCAGATTGCTAAATAATTTAATACCTATGTTTGTAGAAGAATTGCCAGAAGACTTGCAGGAGTTGCATCGGGGCAAACGAAAAAACAGGCGACTACTTAAAAAAATAACTTTTAAAAATATGATAGGTATATAAAAATAATAAATAGTTAGCGACCTCTTGTCCAGATAATCCTGGAAGTTTTGCTACAAGATCACTCATGTAAAATAATATTATATCAATACAATTTTATAAAGGCGAAAGATTGTGTTGGTTACTCTGTCACACAAAGGGCGTGATTCACCAAGCAACGTTAAAGTTAATCCTTCGTTAAATATCATGTTGTTCCTCTCGTAATTCTTATCAATGAATGAGAAGGCATGGTATTGTAACAAGCCGTTAATACTAACATGCGTTGGTGAAATCGGGACTGAAACTACTTAGCAGATTTTGATGAAATTAGGTACGATATTAATTTATGTACTGGATTAACACATAGCCAATGTGTCTTTTTACGCCAGCAAAATTTCATTTTGCGCATTAAATATCTTTCTCTACTTTACTTTTCCACTACAACTAACAAATCTGGTTTATTAATAGACTGTGATATGTAAAATCGATATCCATTTGGAAATATTGGAAGGCGTAATTAGTATATTCGATAAAGTTAGAATACATTAAGGTCTCGTTAGTGCTTTGAGTTTGTTGTATAGTTGTAGGCTGTAATTTGGAATAATGACTATGAAATATTAAATTACAAACATTAAATTTCGTCACGCATGTACAGTACGGATAATTTATTGATGTCTCTCAGTAGGCCATGCGAAGGGCCAAAACGGGCACGATATCTTTTTCATTTTTGTTAATCAACATAATGTTTGCTCGCTATAATTAATAATATTGATTTTTTGCAAATATTGTTTTCATGTTTGGTTAGTACAATGTAGGCTGATTACATGATTGTCTGACAAGAAAGATGATCCATGCGTTGCGCAAGATTACCTTGCCTTGTATGTACATCAAAGACATGTGTTTATTTGTTAAAAAGAACCCCAAATATTTTGTACAAAATAAGGACATTAACATGACAAATAGATCATTACGTTTTCCTAATAAATTAGTTATGCCTAAATGTAACAGCACATCGTACCTAAAGAGTCCCTTTTTTATGGCCATTAAAATATTTAATAAATTGCCAAAAGATTTTGAAAAATTAAATTTAACAACTTTTAAAAGAAAATTAAATGAATGGCTTTTAGAGAAATGCTTTTATGATATAAAATAATATGATGGGGGCACTTATTTCTAAAATGTTAATAGAAATCTAAAATTATTGTTTTTTTTTTATTGGCATAATATAATTTGTGATGACATATATAATATAATTTTAATTTTAGAGTAGGTATAACAACGTATGTAATGTGATGGAAGAAGAAGAACTCTGACTTTTTGCATACTATTCATTTAGTTGAGTGATATGAATCTAGAATATTGTAAACTAAGACCAAATTGTACATTCGCTCTGGCAAATAAACGATTATTATTATTATTATTATTATCCCATACATTTTGTTATCGAACTTTGTAAGCGATAATTAGCGATGGCATCTTAAGTAGGCCCCCAGGAGGTATTTAGTTAATATTATAATATTATGTGTACCCTTCTAGCGCTAGTCATATCGCGAAATGCAATAGGTACAAAAATGGTCAAGGTAGAGCCGTGGTCTTGTGTATTTAATTGTATAATATTATAATGTATTTATTTCAGTTGCCGCTATTGCAGTCAATACCAGTAAAAAAATCAATCTACTATTGGATTGACTAGGGTAACTTGATTAGGGTAGCTCTCAAACAGCTTAAGAACAACAAGGCTCCGGGTGAGGATGGAATCACTACAGAGCTTCTGAAAGCGGGCGGCACGCCGGTACTAAAAGTCCTTCAGAAGCTCTTCAATTCCTCATTACTCGATGGGAAAACGCCAGAGGCATGGAACAGGGGTGTTGTGGTCCTGTTCTTCAAAAAAGGCGACAAAACCTTACTGAAGAACTATAGACCCATAACACTGCTGAGCCATGTCTACAAGCTGTTTTCGAGAGTTATTACGATGCGTCTCGAACGCAGGCTAGATGACTTTCAGCCTACCGAACAAGCCGGTTTCCGAAAAGGCTATAGTACCATAGACCACATACATACGCTGCGGCAGATTATACAGAAGACCGAAGAGTATAATCGGCCATTATGCTTGGCGTTTGTGGACTATGAGAAAGCCTTTGATTCCGTCGAAATATGGGCGGTCCTTAGATCTCTCCAGCGTTGCCGTATTGACTATCGGTATATCGAAGTGTTGAAGTGTTTGTATAATAACGCCACCATGTCAGTCCGAGTACAGGAGCACTGCACGAAGGATATCCCTTTAAAGAGAGGAGTAAGACAGGGGGATATCATATCCCCGAAACTGTTTACCGCTGCTCTGGAGGATTCCTTCAAGCTACTGGAATGGCAAGGACTTGGCATCAACATCAATGGCGAATACATCACTCACCTTCGATTTGCCGACGACATAGTAGTCATGGCAGAATCGCTGGAAGATTTGGGGCGCATGCTCGGTGGCCTCAATAGAGTTTCTCAACAAGTGGGTCTTAAAATGAACATGGACAAAACAAAGATCATGCACAATGTCCATGTTGCACCCACCGCACTAACTGTTGGGAGCTCTACTCTTGAAGTTGTTGACGAATATATATACCTAGGGCAGGCTGTCCGATTAGGTAGGTCCAACTTTAAGAGAGAGGTCAGTAGACGGATCCAGCTCGGCTGGGCAGCGTTCGGTAAATTACGTAACGTCTTCTCGTCTAAAATACCTCAGTGCCTAAAGACAAAGGTATACAACCAATGTGTGTTACCAGTGATGACTTACGGTTCTGAGACGTGGTGCTTCACGAAGGATCTTTTCAAAAGGCTTAATGTCGCTCAGCGTGCTATGGAGAGGGCAATGCTCGGTATTTCTCTACGTGATCGAATCAGAAATGAGGAGATCCGTAGAAGAACTAAGGTTGCTGACATTGCCCGTAGGATCAGTCAGCTGAAGTGGCAATGGGCCGGCCACATAGCACGAAGATTGGACGGTCGATGGGGCAAAAAGATCCTAGAGTGGAGGCCACGTACTGGCAAGCGCAGTGTGGGACGGCCACCTACCAGATGGACCGACGACCTGGTGAAAACTGCCGGGTCACGTTGGATGCAGGTGGCAATGGACCGAACACACTGGAAATGTGTTGGAGAGGCCTATGTTCAGCAGTGGACTCTAAAAGGCTGAAACGACGACGATTGGATTGACTTGGCAATCGCACTAAACAATCTGATTTAATATTTATCATTTGTGAGATAGATAATCTAATATATAAAATTCTCCTGTCACAGTATTAGTTACCGTACTCCTCAGAAACGGCTTGACCGATACTTATGAAATTTTACATGCATGTCCAGTAGGTTTGAGAATCGGCTACTATCTATTTTTCATACCCCTAAGTGATAAGGATTTACCCTTCCCCTTACCCTTTTTTTGTAATTTTTTTATAAGGTGTCGCGTTGCGGGTTCCGCGATGTAATTTAATTTCATCACAAACTGTTTGTATGCTCAACGAAGTGGGCACGGGTCAGCTAGTAATGTATATATGTCGCAGTCATCTTATTGAATCTGGTTATTTAATTGAATCACTAGGCGGTTATATAATGGCGTCAAACAGCTCGTACAGATAGCAATGTGTTGATATATTTCTTGATTAATTAACTTTAAAGTTCGTTTTATTAGTATTCATGCGGAAATTTCGAAGTTTAAAACTAAAATATTAAATGGCTGTCCTAGTCTCGGATTCTAAAATTTGTTGGTAAAAACAGGATTCAATGAAAGCGCTAGTCATTCAATTAAATAGCGGATTCAATCAGATGACTGCGACATATACATTGTGTATTAATGCGATTTCCAAGTCAAACTACTTATTTATATAAAACATGAAAGATTTTATAATATTGATATGATCACTATAAGATTTCGTTAGACCGACCAACTTACCTCAGCTTGGCATCACATGGATTTCACAACTTTTTACGGCAAAAGGACTTGGCACTTTTTACAAGTTATGTTTTTGATGGGATACAATATTAATATCAATCCTCATTAATAAAAATATTGACACCCAATATACTTCCAAGTCTCTGTTTTTGTAAAAATAAAGTAAAGACGTTCAAACATCGAACATTCTTCAATTGTTGAGTGTCAATCCACAAATAAAGTGTTTATTGAACCCGCGGCTATATGAGCAATAGTGCGAAAACGAGAAAAAATAACTGTCGATGTAACCCTTCTTATACAAAAATATGCCCGTCTATATCTCAGCTAACCCTTGGGAAATGTCTTGTCGCCGTAAAATGTGTACTTGATGATAGAGTCTGCTCGCGACATTATATGGCTGTGCAGTCTGGTGAAATAAGTTTTTGACGATTCGAAAGTCCTCGTGCTTGTTCGATTTTTTATTTCAACATCATCTTCATTTCAGATATAACGTCCTCCTAGCCATCCCAAAGTATTTAATGGGGGATAGTTGATGTATTCGCCACGCTGCCATTCGGCAGGCGGGTTGGTGAGCGCATTTTTCAATACTATGTCCTCAAAAACACTGCTGCTCATTTCCGGATATAAATTAACTGTCCCCTTTTATGACACCCATGGGAAACATGGTCGATGGGGAGATGCTATTATTTCTTTTGCACTCCACAAATATTTTTATGTGACCGAAATATACAATCTTACACATAATAGCTCCCCTATGCGATTTCGGTATGACTAGCTACGCACGAGTTATTTTATAGTGCCCATATGTGTGCGCAATACACAAAGACACTCTCTCTTCCTTTTGCTCTCATAGCCCAGTGGGACGCTAAACCGACACGACTGGCGAGAGAACAGGCACAGGACTGACTTTTTACATGCCCATCCGACGCATGGATCATTCTTGTCAGACAATCAGGTGATCAGCCTGCATTGTCCTAACCAAACTTGAAAACAACATTTTTGTTGTTCCCACGCGGGAATAGAACCCACGACCTCCGGGTCGAGAGTGAAGATCAGAACCACTAGACCACGGATGCGCTCAACTCAACTAATCTTACACAGAAAATATAATGAGTCATCGATCCCTGCTACATTTCTAAGCCCTAAAGGTACAGTTCCGTAATTGCACCTTTAGGACTTAGGATTCCGAAGGTTCAGAGCCTCTATCGTACAGTTTTAACCCGAGCACGTTTATCGATATTTTGGCAATATTTTACAATTACTACCCATTTCCTGTCTAGTTATCTTTAACAATATTTCATATCCCACTTGTATTGGTATTGTTAGAGGCGTTATACAAGTTATAAAATAAATGAGTGATAATAATTTAGGTTGTGTATGTGCCACCTATGTAGAGGATACTGCTAAAGTACCAGGGCTGAAAGACTTACTTTTGACATGAAATTAATGTTTCTTTAAGAAATGCCCCAACAAGAGAAATTTTCCCATACATTAATAAAAACAAAAATCTTTCAGCGCTGGTACCTAATCACAGTAAACTCTATATACGGGACGTATACGGCCCCTAAAGTATTATCACTCATTAATATTACATCCAGTATAGAGTGTAAAATGTCACTATAACTTTGGTTTATTATGATTATACTACCTTCTGACATTCTAGAAATGTATTTTCGTCCAAACCATTTTTTATTACATTTTTTTTATGTCGTAAGAATAGCAATACAGAAAAAAAAATGTCAATAAACATTAAAAAATACCTTTCTAACAACCTTTCTAAAATGAGCAAAGGTTGTATAAATAATAATATCCCAAAGCAAAGTGACTGTTCTTATTATAACCTGTATAGGCACCTTGTATAGGCACAAAAAAGGGTCTTATATTATTTAAGTGTAGAGCTGCTATTTACTTTTTTCTGCATGAATAGGCTCCGAAACTAATCGACTGATTTTGATTAAGTTTGATACAAATATAGATTTCTTATCGCGGTAATACGAGTAGGTATAATCCCCGATGTATTTTTGTGTTTACAAAATGGCGGACATCGTTTAGTTTGTTTGTAAAGGTGTCAAGTTCGTTCTTCTCGGGTATTCATTATTTAAGCCCCTAGCAAAAAGGCTATATGAAACTTTTGTATGTCTGTGGTATTGTAATGTTGCTGAGACTGATAAATCGCTTCTGACCCATTATTTATTAGACAAGAGCTTAGGCTTAAATAATATTTACACTTTGATGTAGTGGCGTAAAGACCTCCGTATCAGTATAATCACGAGGTAAGTTCACTATTTTTTAAAGGTTTATGCACAAATGATCAAACACACAAAGCTATTGTTCCTTTGGCTTGAAAAGTCGACTTAGGACTAAACCATAAATGCCATCTAAATAGAATAAATATTCACCCATTTATATTTTCAATATTTATATTTATAATAATTTGTAGGATTGTAGGTATTTATATATTTTATTTAATTATATTCATAAGACTTGCTTTGCTGACCTAAACGAATCCAGCTTTATACATAATAGTAGTTAAATCATTCCCACTTTGACGTCAAACATTTTTACTTGTGAAATGAGTGTGGTTCGGTTAGTACTCAATGGTTTTATTTATTTCCCGACTGACATAAGGAAGGTTTAATTATTTTTAACCAACTTCAAAAAAAAAATAGGACGTTCTCAATTCGGCCTGATACTTTAAAGTTGATGAACCGATTTGCATGATTGTGTAATTGTTTTTTTCTTTTCAGTATATTTTATTATGTACGTAGTTTGGTTTTTTTACGTCGTTGGAGTTTTTAAATTTTAACTAAAATAATAAACAAATTAGACATTGTTTAACAAACTCAAAGGATTACGACTGTGTTAGCGCTCCATTTAAAACAAATGAAATGTGACCTTATAGGTTAGCAGTCTACATCTTTAACCTTCATTTAATCTCCACCTAAGCGTAAAATTTCAATTTCAAATATTAGAAACGTCTCTCGGTAAACTCAAATCTTCAATCTTTGAATGTACTAAGCAAACGACACTTGAGCAAACATACAAGTATTTGATTTCCCATGTCATTTTATTCCTCTAGTGTGTTATTTTGGGAACACTCAATATTTTATAAAAGGTTGAGAATTCACTTCTGAAAGCTATGTAGAGGCCGTCTCTTGATTTGTTTGACGTTGGTTTTAATTAAAAATATGGCTTTTGGTATTATTTCTGTGTTGTTACGGTAAGACTTAGGGATAAACACTATTTATTATCCTACACTAATTAAGGCACCTTAACATAAACATGTTAAGGTGCCTTAATTTTTTTAAGATTACTTTTTTTAACATTACTGATTTTTCCGGTCATCAGATCCTTATCTGTGTTATAGGTTATAAATAACTTTACAGTTCTTATCTATACATATAATAAATCTGTAGAGGGGTCATGTCTGTACATTAAGAATATTTAAGTGAAAATTTAAAATAGGGGGTCTATATAAGCCACAGAACCTAAAAATAACATTTTTGAAAAAAATGTCTGTCTGTCTGTCTGTCTGTCTGTCTGTCTGTCTGTCCATATGGGAATGTTTGTCGTCGCATCACGCTAAAACCACTGTATGGAATGAAATGAAATTTGGCAGGCGGGTAGCTTACGACCTGAAGAGCATTATTGGAAATTATTATCCCGAAAAACGAAAGGGTTCCCGTGGGATCTTCAAAAAATTGTAGCTACCTATTTGAAGGTATTTCAGCCAAACTACTCAACGTATTTAAATGAAATTTGGCAGGCAGGTAGCTTATGATCTGAAAAGAATTACTGGAAATTATTATCCCGAAAAACGAAAGGGTTCCCGTGGGATCATCAAAAAATTGTAGCTACCTATTTGACGGTATTTCAGCCAAACTACTCAACGTATTTAGAACTAGCTAATTAATATAAATTACTGATTTTAAAGCCTAAAAAAATATTAAGATTAAAACAACTTCTATGGAAGCAGATTGCTAAATAATTTAATACCTATGTTTGTAGAAGAATTGCCAGAAGACTTGCAGGAGTTGCATCGGGGCAAACGAAAAAACAGGCGACTACTTAAAAAAATAACTTTTAAAAATATGATAGGTATATAAAAATAATAAATAGTTAGCGACCTCTTGTCCAGATAATCCTGGAAGTTTTGCTACAAGATCACTCATGTAAAATAATATTATATCAATACAATTTTATAAAGGCGAAAGATTGTGTTGGTTACTCTGTCACACAAAGGGCGTGATTCACCAAGCAACGTTAAAGTTAATCCTTCGTTAAATATCATGTTGTTCCTCTCGTAATTCTTATCAATGAATGAGAAGGCATGGTATTGTAACAAGCCGTTAATACTAACATGCGTTGGTGAAATCGGGACTGAAACTACTTAGCAGATTTTGATGAAATTAGGTACGATATTAATTTATGTACTGGATTAACACATAGCCAATGTGTCTTTTTACGCCAGCAAAATTTTTCTACAAAATTAGTTATGCCTAAATGTAACAGCACATCGTACCTAAAGAGTCCCTTTTTTATGGCCATTAAAATATTTAATAAATTGCCAAAAGATTTTGAAAAATTAAATTTAACAACTTTTAAAAGAAAATTAAATGAATGGCTTTTAGAGAAATGCTTTTATGATATAAATAATATGATGGGGGCACTTATTTCTAAAATGTTAATAGAAATCTAAAATTATTGTTTTTTTTTTATTGGCATAATATAATTTGTGATGACATATATAATATAATTTTAATTTTAGAGTAGGTATAACAACGTATGTAATGTGATGGAAGAAGAAGAACTCTGACTTTTTGCATACTATTCATTTAGTTGAGTGATATGAATCTAGAATATTGTAAACTAAGACCAAATTGTACATTCGCTCTGGCAAATAAACGATTATTATTATTATTATTATTATCCCATACATTTTGTTATCGAACTTTGTAAGCGATAATTAGCGATGGCATCTTAAGTAGGCCCCCAGGAGGTATTTAGTTAATATTATAATATTATGTGTACCCTTCTGGCGCTAGTCATATCGCGAAATGCAATAGGTACAAAAATGGTCAAGGTAGAGCCGTGGTCTTGTGTATTTAATTGTATAATATTATAATGTATTTATTTCAGTTGCCGCTATTGCAGTCAATACCAGTAAAAAAATCAATCTACTATTGGATTGACTAGGGTAACTTGATTAGGGTAGCTCTCAAACAGCTTAAGAACAACAAGGCTCCGGGTGAGGATGGAATCACTACAGAGCTTCTGAAAGCGGGCGGCACGCCGGTACTAAAAGTCCTTCAGAAGCTCTTCAATTCCTCCTTACTCGATGGGAAAACGCCAGAGGCATGGAACAGGGGTGTTGTGGTCCTGTTCTTCAAAAAAGGCGACAAAACCTTACTGAAGAACTATAGACCCATAACACTGCTGAGCCATGTCTACAAGCTGTTTTCGAGAGTTATTACGATGCGTCTCGAACGCAGGCTAGATGACTTTCAGCCTACCGAACAAGCCGGTTTCCGAAAAGGCTATAGTACCATAGACCACATACATACGCTGCGGCAGATTATACAGAAGACCGAAGAGTATAATCGGCCATTATGCTTGGCGTTTGTGGACTATGAGAAAGCCTTTGATTCCGTCGAAATATGGGCGGTCCTTAGATCTCTCCAGCGTTGCCGTATTGACTATCGGTATATCGAAGTGTTGAAGTGTTTGTATAATAACGCCACCATGTCAGTCCGAGTACAGGAGCACTGCACGAAGGATATCCCTTTAAAGAGAGGAGTAAGACAGGGGGATATCATATCCCCGAAACTGTTTACCGCTGCTCTGGAGGATTCCTTCAAGCTACTGGAATGGCAAGGACTTGGCATCAACATCAATGGCGAATACATCACTCACCTTCGATTTGCCGACGACATAGTAGTCATGGCAGAATCGCTGGAAGATTTGGGGCGCATGCTCGGTGGCCTCAATAGAGTTTCTCAACAAGTGGGTCTTAAAATGAACATGGACAAAACAAAGATCATGCACAATGTCCATGTTGCACCCACCGCACTAACTGTTGGGAGCTCTACTCTTGAAGTTGTTGACGAATATATATACCTAGGGCAGGCTGTCCGATTAGGTAGGTCCAACTTTAAGAGAGAGGTCAGTAGACGGATCCAGCTCGGCTGGGCAGCGTTCGGTAAATTACGTAACGTCTTCTCGTCTAAAATACCTCAGTGCCTAAAGACAAAGGTATACAACCAATGTGTGTTACCAGTGATGACTTACGGTTCTGAGACGTGGTGCTTCACGAAGGATCTTTTCAAAAGGCTTAATGTCGCTCAGCGTGCTATGGAGAGGGCAATGCTCGGTATTTCTCTACGTGATCGAATCAGAAATGAGGAGATCCGTAGAAGAACTAAGGTTGCTGACATTGCCCGTAGGATCAGTCAGCTGAAGTGGCAATGGGCCGGCCACATAGCACGAAGATTGGACGGTCGATGGGGCAAAAAGATCCTAGAGTGGAGGCCACGTACTGGCAAGCGCAGTGTGGGACGGCCACCTACCAGATGGACCGACGACCTGGTGAAAACTGCCGGGTCACGTTGGATGCAGGTGGCAATGGACCGAACACACTGGAAATGTGTTGGAGAGGCCTATGTTCAGCAGTGGACTCTAAAAGGCTGAAACGACGACGATTGGATTGACTTGGCAATCGCACTAAACAATCTGATTTAATATTTATCATTTGTGAGATAGATAATCTAATATATAAAATTCTCCTGTCACAGTATTAGTTACCGTACTCCTCAGAAACGGCTTGACCGATACTTATGAAATTTTACATGCATGTCCAGTAGGTTTGAGAATCGGCTACTATCTATTTTTCATACCCCTAAGTGATAAGGATTTACCCTTCCCCTTACCCTTTTTTTGTAATTTTTTTATAAGGTGTCGCGTTGCGGGTTCCGCGATGTAATTTAATTTCATCACAAACTGTTTGTATGCTCAACGAAGTGGGCACGGGTCAGCTAGTAATGTATATATGTCGCAGTCATCTTATTGAATCTGGTTATTTAATTGAATCACTAGGCGGTTATATAATGGCGTCAAACAGCTCGTACAGATAGCAATGTGTTGATATATTTCTTGATTAATTAACTTTAAAGTTCGTTTTATTAGTATTCATGCGGAAATTTCGAAGTTTAAAACTAAAATATTAAATGGCTGTCCTAGTCTCGGATTCTAAAATTTGTTGGTAAAAACAGGATTCAATGAAAGCGCTAGTCATTCAATTAAATAGCGGATTCAATCAGATGACTGCGACATATACATTGTGTATTAATGCGATTTCCAAGTCAAACTACTTATTTATATAAAACATGAAAGATTTTATAATATTGATATGATCACTATAAGATTTCGTTAGACCGACCAACTTACCTCAGCTTGGCATCACATGGATTTCACAACTTTTTACGGCAAAAGGACTTGGCACTTTTTACAAGTTATGTTTTTGATGGGATACAATATTAATATCAATCCTCATTAATAAAAATATTGACACCCAATATACTTCCAAGTCTCTGTTTTTGTAAAAATAAAGTAAAGACGTTCAAACATCGAACATTCTTCAATTGTTGAGTGTCAATCCACAAATAAAGTGTTTATTGAACCCGCGGCTATATGAGCAATAGTGCGAAAACGAGAAAAAATAACTGTCGATGTAACCCTTCTTATACAAAAATATGCCCGTCTATATCTCAGCTAACCCTTGGGAAATGTCTTGTCGCCGTAAAATGTGTACTTGATGATAGAGTCTGCTCGCGACATTATATGGCTGTGCAGTCTGGTGAAATAAGTTTTTGACGATTCGAAAGTCCTCGTGCTTGTTCGATTTTTTATTTCAACATCATCTTCATTTCAGATATAACGTCCTCCTAGCCATCCCAAAGTATTTAATGGGGGATAGTTGATGTATTCGCCACGCTGCCATTCGGCAGGCGGGTTGGTGAGCGCATTTTTCAATACTATGTCCTCAAAAACACTGCTGCTCATTTCCGGATATAAATTAACTGTCCCCTTTTATGACACCCATGGGAAACATGGTCGATGGGGAGATGCTATTATTTCTTTTGCACTCCACAAATATTTTTATGTGACCGAAATATACAATCTTACACATAATAGCTCCCCTATGCGATTTCGGTATGACTAGCTACGCACGAGTTATTTTATAGTGCCCATATGTGTGCGCAATACACAAAGACACTCTCTCTTCCTTTTGCTCTCATAGCCCAGTGGGACGCTAAACCGACACGACTGGCGAGAGAACAGGCACAGGACTGACTTTTTACATGCCCATCCGACGCATGGATCATTCTTGTCAGACAATCAGGTGATCAGCCTGCATTGTCCTAACCAAACTTGAAAACAACATTTTTGTTGTTCCCACGCGGGAATAGAACCCACGACCTCCGGGTCGAGAGTGAAGATCAGAACCACTAGACCACGGATGCGCTCAACTCAACTAATCTTACACAGAAAATATAATGAGTCATCGATCCCTGCTACATTTCTAAGCCCTAAAGGTACAGTTCCGTAATTGCACCTTTAGGACTTAGGATTCCGAAGGTTCAGAGCCTCTATCGTACAGTTTTAACCCGAGCACGTTTATCGATATTTTGGCAATATTTTACAATTACTACCCATTTCCTGTCTAGTTATCTTTAACAATATTTCATATCCCACTTGTATTGGTATTGTTAGAGGCGTTATACAAGTTATAAAATAAATGAGTGATAATAATTTAGGTTGTGTATGTGCCACCTATGTAGAGGATACTGCTAAAGTACCAGGGCTGAAAGACTTACTTTTGACATGAAATTAATGTTTCTTTAAGAAATGCCCCAACAAGAGAAATTTTCCCATACATTAATAAAAACAAAAATCTTTCAGCGCTGGTACCTAATCACAGTAAACTCTATATACGGGACGTATACGGCCCCTAAAGTATTATCACTCATTAATATTACATCCAGTATAGAGTGTAAAATGTCACTATAACTTTGGTTTATTATGATTATACTACCTTCTGACATTCTAGAAATGTATTTTCGTCCAAACCATTTTTTATTACATTTTTTTTATGTCGTAAGAATAGCAATACAGAAAAAAAAATGTCAATAAACATTAAAAAATACCTTTCTAACAACCTTTCTAAAATGAGCAAAGGTTGTATAAATAATAATATCCCAAAGCAAAGTGACTGTTCTTATTATAACCTGTATAGGCACCTTGTATAGGCACAAAAAAGGGTCTTATATTATTTAAGTGTAGAGCTGCTATTTACTTTTTTCTGCATGAATAGGCTCCGAAACTAATCGACTGATTTTGATTAAGTTTGATACAAATATAGATTTCTTATCGCGGTAATACGAGTAGGTATAATCCCCGATGTATTTTTGTGTTTACAAAATGGCGGACATCGTTTAGTTTGTTTGTAAAGGTGTCAAGTTCGTTCTTCTCGGGTATTCATTATTTAAGCCCCTAGCAAAAAGGCTATATGAAACTTTTGTATGTCTGTGGTATTGTAATGTTGCTGAGACTGATAAATCGCTTCTGACCCATTATTTATTAGACAAGAGCTTAGGCTTAAATAATATTTACACTTTGATGTAGTGGCGTAAAGACCTCCGTATCAGTATAATCACGAGGTAAGTTCACTATTTTTTAAAGGTTTATGCACAAATGATCAAACACACAAAGCTATTGTTCCTTTGGCTTGAAAAGTCGACTTAGGACTAAACCATAAATGCCATCTAAATAGAATAAATATTCACCCATTTATATTTTCAATATTTATATTTATAATAATTTGTAGGATTGTAGGTATTTATATATTTTATTTAATTATATTCATAAGACTTGCTTTGCTGACCTAAACGAATCCAGCTTTATACATAATAGTAGTTAAATCATTCCCACTTTGACGTCAAACATTTTTACTTGTGAAATGAGTGTGGTTCGGTTAGTACTCAATGGTTTTATTTATTTCCCGACTGACATAAGGAAGGTTTAATTATTTTTAACCAACTTCAAAAAAAAAATAGGACGTTCTCAATTCGGCCTGATACTTTAAAGTTGATGAACCGATTTGCATGATTGTGTAATTGTTTTTTTCTTTTCAGTATATTTTATTATGTACGTAGTTTGGTTTTTTTACGTCGTTGGAGTTTTTAAATTTTAACTAAAATAATAAACAAATTAGACATTGTTTAACAAACTCAAAGGATTACGACTGTGTTAGCGCTCCATTTAAAACAAATGAAATGTGACCTTATAGGTTAGCAGTCTACATCTTTAACCTTCATTTAATCTCCACCTAAGCGTAAAATTTCAATTTCAAATATTAGAAACGTCTCTCGGTAAACTCAAATCTTCAATCTTTGAATGTACTAAGCAAACGACACTTGAGCAAACATACAAGTATTTGATTTCCCATGTCATTTTATTCCTCTAGTGTGTTATTTTGGGAACACTCAATATTTTATAAAAGGTTGAGAATTCACTTCTGAAAGCTATGTAGAGGCCGTCTCTTGATTTGTTTGACGTTGGTTTTAATTAAAAATATGGCTTTTGGTATTATTTCTGTGTTGTTACGGTAAGACTTAGGGATAAACACTATTTATTATCCTACACTAATTAAGGCACCTTAACATAAACATGTTAAGGTGCCTTAATTTTTTTAAGATTACTTTTTTTAACATTACTGATTTTTCCGGTCATCAGATCCTTATCTGTGTTATAGGTTATAAATAACTTTACAGTTCTTATCTATACATATAATAAATCTGTAGAGGGGTCATGTCTGTACATTAAGAATATTTAAGTGAAAATTTAAAATAGGGGGTCTATATAAGCCACAGAACCTAAAAATAACATTTTTGAAAAAAATGTCTGTCTGTCTGTCTGTCTGTCTGTCTGTCTGTCTGTCCATATGGGAATGTTTGTCGTCGCATCACGCTAAAACCACTGTATGGAATGAAATGAAATTTGGCAGGCGGGTAGCTTACGACCTGAAGAGCATTATTGGAAATTATTATCCCGAAAAACGAAAGGGTTCCCGTGGGATCTTCAAAAAATTGTAGCTACCTATTTGAAGGTATTTCAGCCAAACTACTCAACGTATTTAAATGAAATTTGGCAGGCAGGTAGCTTATGATCTGAAAAGAATTACTGGAAATTATTATCCCGAAAAACGAAAGGGTTCCCGTGGGATCATCAAAAAATTGTAGCTACCTATTTGACGGTATTTCAGCCAAACTACTCAACGTATTTAGAACTAGCTAATTAATATAAATTACTGATTTTAAAGCCTAAAAAAATATTAAGATTAAAACAACTTCTATGGAAGCAGATTGCTAAATAATTTAATACCTATGTTTGTAGAAGAATTGCCAGAAGACTTGCAGGAGTTGCATCGGGGCAAACGAAAAAACAGGCGACTACTTAAAAAAATAACTTTTAAAAATATGATAGGTATATAAAAATAATAAATAGTTAGCGACCTCTTGTCCAGATAATCCTGGAAGTTTTGCTACAAGATCACTCATGTAAAATAATATTATATCAATACAATTTTATAAAGGCGAAAGATTGTGTTGGTTACTCTGTCACACAAAGGGCGTGATTCACCAAGCAACGTTAAAGTTAATCCTTCGTTAAATATCATGTTGTTCCTCTCGTAATTCTTATCAATGAATGAGAAGGCATGGTATTGTAACAAGCCGTTAATACTAACATGCGTTGGTGAAATCGGGACTGAAACTACTTAGCAGATTTTGATGAAATTAGGTACGATATTAATTTATGTACTGGATTAACACATAGCCAATGTGTCTTTTTACGCCAGCAAAATTTTTCTACAAAATTAGTTATGCCTAAATGTAACAGCACATCGTACCTAAAGAGTCCCTTTTTTATGGCCATTAAAATATTTAATAAATTGCCAAAAGATTTTGAAAAATTAAATTTAACAACTTTTAAAAGAAAATTAAATGAATGGCTTTTAGAGAAATGCTTTTATGATATAAATAATATGATGGGGGCACTTATTTCTAAAATGTTAATAGAAATCTAAAATTATTGTTTTTTTTTTATTGGCATAATATAATTTGTGATGACATATATAATATAATTTTAATTTTAGAGTAGGTATAACAACGTATGTAATGTGATGGAAGAAGAAGAACTCTGACTTTTTGCATACTATTCATTTAGTTGAGTGATATGAATCTAGAATATTGTAAACTAAGACCAAATTGTACATTCGCTCTGGCAAATAAACGATTATTATTATTATTATTATTATCCCATACATTTTGTTATCGAACTTTGTAAGCGATAATTAGCGATGGCATCTTAAGTAGGCCCCCAGGAGGTATTTAGTTAATATTATAATATTATGTGTACCCTTCTGGCGCTAGTCATATCGCGAAATGCAATAGGTACAAAAATGGTCAAGGTAGAGCCGTGGTCTTGTGTATTTAATTGTATAATATTATAATGTATTTATTTCAGTTGCCGCTATTGCAGTCAATACCAGTAAAAAAATCAATCTACTATTGGATTGACTAGGGTAACTTGATTAGGGTAGCTCTCAAACAGCTTAAGAACAACAAGGCTCCGGGTGAGGATGGAATCACTACAGAGCTTCTGAAAGCGGGCGGCACGCCGGTACTAAAAGTCCTTCAGAAGCTCTTCAATTCCTCCTTACTCGATGGGAAAACGCCAGAGGCATGGAACAGGGGTGTTGTGGTCCTGTTCTTCAAAAAAGGCGACAAAACCTTACTGAAGAACTATAGACCCATAACACTGCTGAGCCATGTCTACAAGCTGTTTTCGAGAGTTATTACGATGCGTCTCGAACGCAGGCTAGATGACTTTCAGCCTACCGAACAAGCCGGTTTCCGAAAAGGCTATAGTACCATAGACCACATACATACGCTGCGGCAGATTATACAGAAGACCGAAGAGTATAATCGGCCATTATGCTTGGCGTTTGTGGACTATGAGAAAGCCTTTGATTCCGTCGAAATATGGGCGGTCCTTAGATCTCTCCAGCGTTGCCGTATTGACTATCGGTATATCGAAGTGTTGAAGTGTTTGTATAATAACGCCACCATGTCAGTCCGAGTACAGGAGCACTGCACGAAGGATATCCCTTTAAAGAGAGGAGTAAGACAGGGGGATATCATATCCCCGAAACTGTTTACCGCTGCTCTGGAGGATTCCTTCAAGCTACTGGAATGGCAAGGACTTGGCATCAACATCAATGGCGAATACATCACTCACCTTCGATTTGCCGACGACATAGTAGTCATGGCAGAATCGCTGGAAGATTTGGGGCGCATGCTCGGTGGCCTCAATAGAGTTTCTCAACAAGTGGGTCTTAAAATGAACATGGACAAAACAAAGATCATGCACAATGTCCATGTTGCACCCACCGCACTAACTGTTGGGAGCTCTACTCTTGAAGTTGTTGACGAATATATATACCTAGGGCAGGCTGTCCGATTAGGTAGGTCCAACTTTAAGAGAGAGGTCAGTAGACGGATCCAGCTCGGCTGGGCAGCGTTCGGTAAATTACGTAACGTCTTCTCGTCTAAAATACCTCAGTGCCTAAAGACAAAGGTATACAACCAATGTGTGTTACCAGTGATGACTTACGGTTCTGAGACGTGGTGCTTCACGAAGGATCTTTTCAAAAGGCTTAATGTCGCTCAGCGTGCTATGGAGAGGGCAATGCTCGGTATTTCTCTACGTGATCGAATCAGAAATGAGGAGATCCGTAGAAGAACTAAGGTTGCTGACATTGCCCGTAGGATCAGTCAGCTGAAGTGGCAATGGGCCGGCCACATAGCACGAAGATTGGACGGTCGATGGGGCAAAAAGATCCTAGAGTGGAGGCCACGTACTGGCAAGCGCAGTGTGGGACGGCCACCTACCAGATGGACCGACGACCTGGTGAAAACTGCCGGGTCACGTTGGATGCAGGTGGCAATGGACCGAACACACTGGAAATGTGTTGGAGAGGCCTATGTTCAGCAGTGGACTCTAAAAGGCTGAAACGACGACGATTGGATTGACTTGGCAATCGCACTAAACAATCTGATTTAATATTTATCATTTGTGAGATAGATAATCTAATATATAAAATTCTCCTGTCACAGTATTAGTTACCGTACTCCTCAGAAACGGCTTGACCGATACTTATGAAATTTTACATGCATGTCCAGTAGGTTTGAGAATCGGCTACTATCTATTTTTCATACCCCTAAGTGATAAGGATTTACCCTTCCCCTTACCCTTTTTTTGTAATTTTTTTATAAGGTGTCGCGTTGCGGGTTCCGCGATGTAATTTAATTTCATCACAAACTGTTTGTATGCTCAACGAAGTGGGCACGGGTCAGCTAGTAATGTATATATGTCGCAGTCATCTTATTGAATCTGGTTATTTAATTGAATCACTAGGCGGTTATATAATGGCGTCAAACAGCTCGTACAGATAGCAATGTGTTGATATATTTCTTGATTAATTAACTTTAAAGTTCGTTTTATTAGTATTCATGCGGAAATTTCGAAGTTTAAAACTAAAATATTAAATGGCTGTCCTAGTCTCGGATTCTAAAATTTGTTGGTAAAAACAGGATTCAATGAAAGCGCTAGTCATTCAATTAAATAGCGGATTCAATCAGATGACTGCGACATATACATTGTGTATTAATGCGATTGCCAAGTCAAACTACTTATTTATATAAAACATGAAAGATTTTATAATATTGATATGATCACTATAAGATTTCGTTAGACCGACCAACTTACCTCAGCTTGGCATCACATGGATTTCACAACTTTTTACGGCAAAAGGACTTGGCACTTTTTACAAGTTATGTTTTTGATGGGATACAATATTAATATCAATCCTCATTAATAAAAATATTGACACCCAATATACTTCCAAGTCTCTGTTTTTGTAAAAATAAAGTAAAGACGTTCAAACATCGAACATTCTTCAATTGTTGAGTGTCAATCCACAAATAAAGTGTTTATTGAACCCGCGGCTATATGAGCAATAGTGCGAAAACGAGAAAAAATAACTGTCGATGTAACCCTTCTTATACAAAAATATGCCCGTCTATATCTCAGCTAACCCTTGGGAAATGTCTTGTCGCCGTAAAATGTGTACTTGATGATAGAGTCTGCTCGCGACATTATATGGCTGTGCAGTCTGGTGAAATAAGTTTTTGACGATTCGAAAGTCCTCGTGCTTGTTCGATTTTTTATTTCAACATCATCTTCATTTCAGATATAACGTCCTCCTAGCCATCCCAAAGTATTTAATGGGGGATAGTTGATGTATTCGCCACGCTGCCATTCGGCAGGCGGGTTGGTGAGCGCATTTTTCAATACTATGTCCTTAAAAACACTGCTGCTCATTTCCGGATATATATTAACTGTCCCCTTTTATGACACCCATGGGAAACATGGTCGATGGGGAGATGCTATTATTTCTTTTGCACTCCACAAATATTTTTATGTGACCGAAATATACAATCTTACACATAATAGCTCCCCTATGCGATTTCGGTATGACCAGCTACGCACGAGTTATTTTATAGTGCCCATATGTGTGCGCAATACACAACGACACTCTCTCTTCCTTTTGCTCTCATAACCCAGTGGGACGCTAAACCGACACGACTGGCGAGAGAACAGGCACAGGACTGACTTTTTACATGCCCATCCGACGCATGGATCTTTCTTGTCAGACAATCAGGTGATCAGCCTGCATTGTCCTAACCAAACTTGAAAACAACATTTTTGTTGTTCCCACGCGGGAATAGAACCCACGACCTCCGGGTCGAGAGTGAAGATCAGAACCACTAGACCACGGATGCGCTCAACTCAACTTACACAGAAAATATAATGAGTCATCGATCCCTGCTACATTTCTAAGCCCTAAAGGTACAGTTCCGTAATTGCACCTTTAGGACTTAGGATTCCGAAGGTTCGGTTCGTACAGTTTTAACCCGAGCACGTTTATCGATATTTTGGCAATATTTTACAATTACTACCCATTTCCTGTCTAGTTATCTTTAACAATATTTCATTTCCCACTTGTATTGTTATTGTTAGAGGCGTTATACAAGTTATAAAATAAATGAGTGATAATAATTTAGGTTGTGTATGTGCCACCTATGTAGAGGATACTGCTAAAGTACCAGGGCTGAAAGACTTACTTTTGACATGAAATTAATGTTTCTTTAAGAAATGCCCCAACAAGAGAAATTTTCCCATACATTAATAAAAACAAAAATCTTTCAGGGCTGGTACCTAATCACAGTAAACTCTATATACGGGACGTATACGGCCCCTAAAGTATAATCACTCATTAATATTACAGCCAGTATAGAGTGTAAAATGTCACTATAACTTTGGTATATTATGATTATACTATCTTCTGTCATTCTAGAAATGTATTTTCGTCCAAACCAATTTTTATTACATTTTATTTTTTTATGTCGTAAGAATAGCAATACAGAAAAAAAATGTCAATAAACATTAAAAAATACCTTTCTAACAACCTTTCTAAAATGAGCAAAGGTTGTATAAATAATAATATCCCAAAGCAAAGTGACTGTTCTTATTATAACCTGTATAGGCACAAAAAACTAACATAAAATATAAACTTAAATAAGATTTATGTAGGGTCTTATATTATTTAAGTGTAGAGCTGCTATTTACTTTTTTCTGCATGAATAGGCTCCGAAACTAATCGACTGATTTTGATTAAGTTTGGTACAAATATAGATTTCTTATCGCGGTAATACGAGTAGGTATAATCCCCGATGTATTTTTGTGTTTACAAAATGGCGGACATCGTTTAGTTTGTTTGTAAAGGTGTCAAGTTCGTTCTTCTCGGGTATTCATTATTTAAGCCCCTAGCAAAAAGGTTATATGAAACTTTTGTATGTCTGTGGTATTGTAATGTTGCTCAGACTGATAAATCGCTTCTGACCCATTATTTATTAGACAAGAGCTTAGGGTTAAAAATATTTACACTTCCACGTAGTGGCGTAAAAACCTGCGTATCAGTATGGTCACGAGTTAAGTACACTATTTTTTAAAGGTTTATGCACAAATGATCAAACACACAAAGCTATGGTTCCTTTGGCTTGAAAAGTCGACGCTCTTAGGACTAAACCATAAATGCCATCTAAATAGAATAAATATTTAGCCATTTATATTTTCAATATTTATGTTTATAATATTTTGTAGGATTGTAGGTATTTATATATTTTATTTAATTATATTCACAAGACTTGCTTTGCTAACCTATACGAATCCAGTGAGCTTTACATAATTGAAGATCAAACGAACTTACCTTAAGTGAAGTTCGATCACAATTATATGAGCGACTTCATTCTTAGCGATTTATGCTTACTTATTGTATGGTGGCGCCTCCATGCGTCATCCTTGCACGTATTTTAGAGTTTAAAAAAAAATGTCATCTACTCTTAGTTGTCTGTCAGCCACTTAGATGCGGGCATTTTCATTTTCATTTTGTTTAGAGCAAAAACATATCTACGGTGTATATTTTATATTTGTGCTTCTTGGGATGGGAGAGACTTAAGTCTCATCTAGGTATTTGGGGTGGGTTTGGAATCGCTAAGAATGAAGTCGCTCATATAATTGTGATCGAACTTCACTTAAGGTAAGTTCGTTTGATCTTCAATTATATTTCGCGACTTCATTCTTAGCGATTTATGCTTACTTATTGTATGAGGTTCAGAGTAAAACAAATATAAAATGTAAGAGATGAAATCAAACTATAATATTATATTATACCATATAAAATGGAATACATTTACACAAAGAGTAGGTTACACCTATACTATCTTAGATAGAAAAATCTTTATTATATACATTGTATATTACAGACAATAATATTATTACAGACAATAATACTCATGATAACAGTAATAAGTAAAATTATACAAAAAAGGCCACTACTGCTTACAGGAGGCTCTTAATTATTATATTTATTTAAGTAACAATAATATTTTTATTTTTTATTATAAATAATTTGTAAGATAAATTTTTATTTAACATTCAGAATAAGTATTATTTGTTGTGAATACAATTACATATAATTTTTTGAAATTATAATTTATTTTTATGAAAAATTATTCAACAAGGTTCTAGCTAGCTCGGGAAAAATAATTTCTTTACTATATAATTTTTTTTTTAAATGTAATTTAAGTAGTACTCTGCAGATTTTCTAATTGTGTCTATGCTGGAGAGTATTGTGAGCCAAAAATTTTTATTATCGATACCAATTCTAATTTTGCCTAAAGATTATTTAGTTTTACATGTTTTTACTTAACGCCTCCGTAGGCTAGTGGTTCCGAGCTTTGCGCTCGACCAGAAGGTCGTGGGTTCGATTCCCGCGTTAGAACAACAAAAAAAAATGTTTTCAAGAGTGACACAAGAGAGTGGCTTCTGTGTATCGCGCCCACACTTGGACACTATAAAATAACTTCTGGTTTTGTTTTAATGAAACCTGGGAAAAAACCTAGTTTCAATGAAACCGGCCACCGTTACCAAAACGGTTGTGGGAGGCATTATTATTATTAGTTTTACTTAAATATTATAACCTCCATAATACAAAGCATATTCTTGGGTCTTGTACATAATACGAAAGAAGTATCGCTTGAAAACTGTTGTTTTGAAGTTTTAATATTATAATTATTTGGTATATAAATCTTAATCAAACTTAAGTTTTGAACCCTGTGCGCACCACACGCGCGAACAAGAGGCAACAAAGTAGCAGTTTGTCTTTTTAGAAAGTGTTCCTAGACTACGTTCTTGTTGGTCCACTGAAGAGTTAGTTATAAACGATACAACCTCATTAGTATCCTTACCTAGACTACGTTCTTGTTGGTCCACTGAAGAGTTAGTTATAAACGATACAACCTCATTAGTATCCTTACTTACATTATACTTAGGTTTAAAAGGTCTTATTTGCAAAATCCTTTCATAATCCTGTTTAGTATAACGTCAATATCTAAATCAGTACACAATAAATACAAAGCAGATTTCATACTAATTATTTATCACCATTGTTAAAACTTTCTCATTCAAAAATTATATTACTCTGTTCACTGACACATCATAAAACCATAGTTATTATGTTTCATACAGTACAATATCCACTGTGTTATTTTACGATAATCGTACTATTTATCAGATAATGATTTTCACACATTCAGACGTCTTTAAAAACCTCTCCCCGACAACCTCGCGGCAACTAGGCGTGGCGAGAGATAGTTTGTGGGGGCTTTTAAAAATTAATATTTGTTCAAAATTAATAACCTTTTGATTATTTGTTATTCCCTTTTAATCAAATTGAACCACGGCTGTGTTGGCCAGTATGGTACGACAATAACCAAGGGGTTTCTGTGCCACGTGACGTACATAGGGCACTTGGTGCGACTAGCAAATAAATCTACGTTAAATTCGGCAAAATAATTCTTTATTTTCGAATAATAATCTACCAATTTCCACTCCGTGTCTTCTGACTGACTTTTGTGGCAATAGACTTCTGCTTTTAACTCTTTCATATAGCAATGATTACTATGTCAGCCTATTTCATCTCCAGTTTAATGGCTTCCTAGCCAGTTTGAGAAGTGTCCAAAAAAAAATAATAATCTAATGACAGTTTCATTTTTCTTATTTTACAAATACCTATGTCTACTTTACCAAACGAACAACCTAGATCCGTATAAATACGGATCTAGGTTGTTCGTTTGGTACAAATACAGTACAAAACAAATGTTTTGTCCGATAACGTTAAAACGTTGTGTTTAATTATAGTTAGGATTATTATAGTAAGGTATGAAATTTAAGGATTACTACGCTCTTAGTGTACATCAGGGAATGATTTAAAGTGGGACATGACAACCATCGATCTATCTAATTGAGAAAAATTATTGAAATTACGAGAAATACGTTTATGCTCTTGGCATTCGTTTAACGTTTTTCCTACACGTATCATATTTTATTTTGTATGTCACATATAATTATTACCATCTAAATATATCGCACAACTAATTTAATTTACTTATATTTTAACGTTTATTCCATATTGATATCTTTTTAAAAATATACGGAGCTGTATATAGCCCGAAAGATAAACAAGTAAATTCAAACAAAACGTCTTCATATTTTCTACAGTATTTATGAATTATTGGAATGAAGAAATACAAATATCAAATTCAGTTTTTTAAAATGATTACCATTAAACGGGAGCACCGCTTGTAATGGTTTTGATTTAAATGTTATTTTATAACCGGTAATGTAACTTATATTGTTTTATCACTATTAATATAATTCTACTTGTCATAAAAGTAACTTAATCGGCCTGCATACGGTATCTCCGTTAACGACGGGCCAGCCTGTGCGACTGCGCTCGCGCTGCTGGCGACGGCGAGCGGCGCGGCGGCGCGGCGGCGCGGCGGCGCGGGCCTGCGAGCTCCCGCAGTGGGCTCCCGTGGTGGGACGCGGTGGGGCTCGGGGCGGCGCGCGCGTTTGTGAGTGTCTCGCCGTCTGGCGCTGACCCTGCACCCGGCCTCCATTGTTGAGGGACATCGTAGTTTTCCTGATTTTTTGGAAAAAAGGAGCAGAGTTAGTGCTAGTGGGATAACTCTTTGCTTAAGAGAATGGCCCGGTTTTTGAACATACGAGTATTTGTTTGTTTTCATTCTCTGACAAGTCTTACCCGAATAAATATTCGTCTGATTTTAATAATTGTTCAGTGTTAATAGAATAAATAATGATAAAAACATAATTTGTGTACTGCTTTGCCGATTGTTATTCCTGGCTCTCGAGCCTCGCCGAGAAGTTACATTACCTTCTCATCCAAATCAACCAGATTTTTCCTTACCTGGTGTTTCAATATTCTCCAGTACTTGTTTCTGCACGCCGTCAAGCTTCGCAGACGGTGATGATTCGAACGGAACCATGACCGCAGGCGTGAGGAGGAACTCTGGTGACTGCGGCGACATCACCTGGCAGCCCTCCCCGTCACCTCTGGTCTTGACCCGAATATTGTAGATCTGCCAATAATACAGAAAAAACACCTTTGTATTAGCAGTTGTGTGTTAACTCTAGTTTTGAACAGTAGTTGCGTATCCGTATTCGAACAGCAAACGCCCTGATATTGGCAGTTACCGTATTCGTAATCTACACCATAATGTAGGTGGATGTAAAAATATATGTATGATAATTTGCGTTTTTGATCTTTGTTTCGAACAGCAAAAACCCTGGTATTGGTTGTTGCGTATCCGTATTCGAACAGCAAAAGCTGATATTGGCAGTTACGTATTTGTAATCGACACCATAATATATGTGGATGTAAAAATATATATATGGGAACTTTGTATTTTTAGTTTTTGTTTCGAACAGCAAAAACCCTAGTATTGGTAGTTGCGTATCCGTATTCGAACAGCGAAAGCCCTGATATTGGCAGATACGTATTCGTAATCGACACCATAATGTAGGTGGATATAAAATTTGTTTCGAACAGCAAAAACCCTGGTATTGGTAGTTGCGTATCCGTATTCGAACAGCAAAAGCCCTGATATTGGCAGTTACGTATTCGTAATCGACACCATAATGTAGGTGGATATAAAAATTTGTTCCGAACAGCAAAAACCCTGGTATTGGTAGTTGCGTATCCGTATTCGAACAGCAAAAGCCCTGATATTGGCAGTTACGTATTCGTAATCGACACCATAATGTAGGTGGATATAAAAATTTGTTTCGAACAGCAAAAACCCTGGTATTGGTAGTTGCGTATCCGTATTCGAACAGCAAAAGCCCTGATATTGGCAGTTACGTATTCGTAATCGACACCATAATGTAGGTGGATATAAAAATTTGTTTCGAACAGCAAAAACCCTGGTATTGGTAGTTGCGTATCCGTATTCGAACAGCAAAAGCCCTGATATTGGCAGTTACGTATTCGTAATCGACACCATGATGTAGGTGGATATAAAAATTTGTTTCGAACAGCAAAAACCCTGGTGTTGGTAGTTGCGTATCCGTATTCGAACAGCAAAAGCCCAGATATTGGCAATTACGTATTCATAATCGACACCATAATGTAGGTGGATATAAAAATGTATTATATATGGTAATTTTTAATTTTCATCATAATGTAGGTAGATGTAAAAAAAAAAAACTATTTTTAGAACGGAAATTTCCAATGTGTAAGTAATGGTTGCAATAAATGCCTTGATATTACCGATGAATATAACCCCGGTCATGAAATCAATAATTAATTATAATATTAGATAAATGCATCGAATTTAAACTTACTGTCTATACTATTTGACGAAGATGAAATTCTTCTGCTTAGTTTTTTCGAGTTTCTTATTTTCCTTCGTATAATATCTTCTTCGCCATCCAGACTCCTGCGTCCCTTCCCCATGTTGAAAGAACACACCGTAGACAAGTTGCGAACGTGCGAAGGGTTCGGCACGGAAACACTTAATGAAAATGAAAATGCCCGCATCTAAGTGGCTGACAGACAACTAAGAGTAGATGACATTTTTTTTAAACTCTAAAATACGTGCAAGGATGACGCATGGAGGCGCCACCATACAATAAGTAAGCATAAATCGCTAAGAATGAAGTCGCGAAATATAATAGTAGTTAAACCATGCCCACTTTGACGTCAAACATTTTTACTTGTGAAATGAGTGTGGTTCGGTTAGTACTCAATGGTTTTATTTATTTCCCGACTGACATAAGGAAGGTTTAATTATTTTAACCAAATTCCAAGAAAGAGGAGGATGTTCTCAATTTAGCCTGTTACTTTGAAGTTGATGATCCGATTTGCGTGATTGTTGTTTTTATTTTCAGTTTTTCATTATGTTCGTAGTTTGGTTTACTTTTTATGCAGTCATGTTTTTTATAAACATCACCGATGATGTTAATATAATTATTAATATCTAGTTTTGTGACTAAAATAATAAACAAATTAGATTAACTAATGATATAATTATGAAAAAACTCCCAAATTTTTGGTAGCACTTTTGAGTGAATCCTGTTTTTTTAAATATTAGTAAAGATGAAGAGTGCATTGATATATTTTAAAGTGTGTATTATATATATTATCGTGAGAATTGTTTAACAAATTCAAAGGATTACGACTGTGTTAGCGCTCCATTTAAAACAAATGAAATGTGACCTTAAATGTTAGCAGTCTTCATCTTTAACCTTCATTTAATCTCCACCTAAGCGTAAAATTTCAATTTCAAATATTAGAAACGTCTCTCGGTAAACTCAAATCTTCAATCTTTGAATGTACTAAGCAAACGACACTTGAGCAAACATACAAGTATTTGATTTCCCATGTCATTTTATTCCTCTAGTGTGTTATTTTGGGAACACTCAATATTTTATAAAAGGTTGAGTATTCACTTCTGAAAGCTATGTAGAGGCCGTCTCTTGATTTGTTTGACGTTGATGAAAGGTTTTAATTAAAACTGTGTTGTCACGGTAAGACTTAGGGATAAACACTATTTATTATCCTATCTCACGTCTCTCAATTGCAAAACTTAATCAAATACGATATATTTAAACGGTTATCCGTATATATAAGAAGAATATAATATAAAAGAGTGAAAAGGTAGCAGACACACATAGGTCCACACAGACAATATTTCAAACATTGTAATAAACAAATCTAGCACATAAAAAAATGTGAATACACTTGCTAATTCTTAAAACGTTGACTAACTTAATGGAGTCGGATTTTCGTGACAGTGTGCCGCGATAATAATAAAAAAATACTCTTATCATTTTACTTCTTTGAGCGCATTATGGTTACTCGTATATTTCACCAAAAGATGTACCAATAACTTTAAAAAATAAGGTACCTTATTTTTGTAAATAACTAACTTATTTATAATAAAAATAACTTTACAGTTCTTATTGTTCAATAAGTTCCGGGTTCAGGGTAATGATTTTGGCAGTCTATATGTATATTACACATATTATGTATAATATGTATGTTTGTTCCCTCGTAGCAGCTAAACTAAAGCAATTTTAATAATTGAGAATTCAATCGATTTAGTATCCACGGCTCTACCTTGACCATATGTATTTCTTCATTTCTATCTGATTTATTTTCTTATTTCTGCCTTTTATTTCAAAGCCGAGTTATAGATTACGTTACGTTTTTAAAATAAAAACATATTTTTGTAAGATTAAAAGTAAAAAAAAAAAGTAAGATTAGAATTTTTGTGTGTACCTGTACAGTGTGAGCTGTATTTCACCTACATCCAACGTTAACTTTTTCGCGGAGAGACGTTTTTAGAAAAAGTACAATTTATTAGTTCAGTCCCCGTGGCTCGTGCAGTATTCCTGTGTTTTTACTTTTTCACATCGTGTCGCCATCTGGTAAATAACTTTTTCTCATAAAACCTCTAACAGTGTTTTGATATTTTGACACTCTAAAAACAAGTTTTTTTACGAAACTACTCGAATAACGATACTTGAAATATCAAGCAGTAATGTCATCAAGCGGTGAGTGAAATTATGATTATGAATAATTTAGCTAAGAACACTTGCGAGCATGTCAACATTAGAACAAAAAAATATAAATTCTCAAGCAGTAATATCATCAAGTGGTGAGTGAAATTTTGATTATGAATTTAGCTAAGAACACTTGCGAGCATGTCAACATTAGAACAAAAAATTATAAAATTCTCAAGCAGTAATATTATCAAGCGGTGAGTGAACGTATGGTGATGAATAACGCTAAGAACACTTGCGAGCATGTCAGCATTAGAACAAAAAAATAAATTATCAATTCTCCAGGAGTAATATCATCAAGCGGTGAGTAAACGTATGGTGATGAATTACGCTAAGAACAGTTGCGAGCAAATCAGCTTTAAAAAAACTAGATCAAAATCGGACTTATATTGTAACACACACAAACAGACAAATCAAATATTCCCTCTGTTTTCGACTGCGGTAAAAATAAGTCAATTAAACCTAAAATTCACCAATGAGAAATATTAACAATTAATGTATCACCGATTACGGCGATACATTAATTGTTAATATTATGTTAATAAAGAGCCAATTTCACAATTTCAATGAGCGAAGTGTCAAGTCGTGGGTTCGTTTTCCGCGTTGAAACAACAAAAAAAATAGTTTTCACTTTTGGTTAGGACAATTCAGGCTGATCACCTGATTGTCTAAAAAGGTAGATGATCCATACGTCGTATGGGCATGTAAATAGTCAGTCGGAGGGTAACAGGTGGAGAGAGTGTATTTGTGTATTGCGCACACAATTGGGAACTATACAATATTTCCTGCGTAGCTGGCCTGGTTTTAAAAAAATGCTAGCGGCGCAATCGGTGAGGGCAGCTATTATTATTAAGATAATAACAATTCCCGTGGAAATGCTGCTGCCCATTTACAGGTATATAATATTCCATAAGTTGCTTTTAACGAGACCCACATGAGAGATACTTGATGGGGTCCATTGATATAAAAATAAATAAAAAAAATCCGGCATCCCACGGATAGTGATGATAAATCTATTCGTTTCTAACTAAAGAATATCATAAAACAACCGTTAAACTAGTACGCCGATCAAATGCAGTCAAAGCGATGTGTGTAATGTATCAAAACTCCATTGGGTACAATCTCCGCGAGCCGAGCGAAATGCAGAATATTTTTCAACAGTTAAAGAATAGTTACGTGTTGTTCTATACAAGTAAACTTCGGTGGAGTCGAGCGAAGTAAACCGTGCAACTTTGGTATATCGCATGTGTAATAACGTAGAGTATTACGTAAATATGGCAAGCGATATCTATCTGGATATCGTTGTTTAAAGCGCTTTTTGCGTGCGAAAACATTATACCAGTGGCGAGGAATGTAAATACCTATCTGCTTCACTTAACTATTACCTTTTTAGGATCGTCTTCGAAGTACCATCCTATTAACAATCTATGGCTTCCCTATGAAGCAGAACGCCACTGTTTCATGATAATATACGTTGTGAGTACCAAATTTGAAGTTAAAAATAATATTATGTAATACTAGCTGTGCCCGCGACTTCGTATGCGTGGTTTTTAAGTCACGTAACGAAAGTCCCCAATTGTGAATAATTTTCCCCGTTTTTGCAACATTTCTCACTGACGCTTTGGTACATCTTCATCATTGGGTCTTGTTTAGTACATCATTACCTCAGACACACACAGACACATCAAACTTATCACCCCCTTCTGTTTTCGTGGGGTTTCATAAAAAATATCAAATATCCAATTCGGCAGCTAATAACACTGATCCACTTGGCTTCGATTCTTCACAAATAAAGGTTTTTTACACAGCAGAATCAATAAGAACCCACTCACCTTTATCGGCAATAATGACGACTTCGCGAACATAATATGTTACGAATCCGCCTATATTGCAGAATTTGTGACTCCGCGGTATTACCTGTCTATTGTCTATCAAAAGTTTATTACAGTCAGAATTGGGTACTTGTCTATACTTTTTATTACCACAATGAATAGTGCTCTGAAAAAAGTATATTAACACTCAACAGTTTTTTGGATATTGTTATTGTTTGAAGCATTGTTGTGTCTATGTCACAGTCATCTGTTTGAATCTGCTATTTGATTGATAGCCCACTCAAATTAGCTTCAAAAATAGGCGTATAATTACATCAATTCGCACGTCAATTATCCACATCAATTCCAAGTGTGGAAAAAAAGTTATTCAAGGTCAAATGGTGCAAAAATTGATTTTTAAGTACTAAACGGTAAGTTTTATCATAAAAAAAGGTAAGACGAAAATAGTCATCATGCAATTATTTATATATATTGGTATGACCACTTTTTTCCTAAGAATCACCATTTCTCAGGTATCGATGCAAAATGATGAAAACGTTATGTCACTCATAATATGCACACGTTTCTACCGATTATTAAATGACGACATTTAATTCAATGCCTAAAGGATAACTCGTCAAGTTGTTTAATGTAACGTAGATTTTAATTAATGTAAAGTTGTGTAAAATCTAAATAGGGTTAACACTGCAGCAAATTCGAAACGTCGCGTTTCTTTATGTTTATCCCCATAGCACATTCATCTCCATTTTTAAACTAAGGTACACATTATAATTATGTTATACAATTTAGTTATTATAATTTGTCAAAAATTAAACTAAAGATAGTAAAATAAACGAAAAAGATAGCATGTTATTAACTTAACAGTCTCGACGGACTATAAATAGTTTTACACTCTTAAAAAGAAAAATAGAATTCTTTCGTTATTCGTATGTGTTGCTCACAATATTTAGAATGCAATTTGGTTTTATGACTATTTTGTCTGCTCTCTGAATATTGCATCAATAATAATTTAGAGGTAACTTTGAACCCATACCATGTTTAGATTTAAAATATACTATAAACTTAGTCGCACTCAGTTTTTAATCATGAGTAATATGCCTTTCGTGAAAGATTCTCGTGATTAAAAAATGTCGAATCTGTTTGATGATGTGATCTGTTGAATGATTAAAAATTGACACGTCAATATGATCCCGTGCTACTTCGTTTCAAATATCTTGTGTTAGAGGGGTACCCGATTTAGATTTTAGACACGATTTCACCAACGCTTGTTAGTGTTAACGGCTTGTTAAACTACCATGCCTTTCATTCATTGACTCGAAATACAAGAAGGATACAATGATATTTAATGAGGTATTCATTTTAACATCTGATGGTGAAATTGGCACTTACACTTTTAGATTTAAAATTATTTAAAAACAGTGGCAGGAACAGAAAACTTTACCGTTCTTTTTAGAATCGAACCCGTGTCCTCCGCCTTAAGCACTTAACACTCAACAACTGAGCGTAAGATATCGCCATATAAAAGACCGTACAAGAGGCTAACTCTGTGATTATAAATTTAACCCCGACTGGCACAAGTGGGTCTTAATAGGTAAGATTTTTTTCAAGAACTACCTAGTAATAAATTGAAATGATGATTACGACATCACATAACAAATTTCAACTCTAAGACGCAAGAAATAAGCTTCAAATTAAATTAATGGTATACGTTCCAGGTAACGAGCTTAGTGGAAAATCTCGGAAGATACGCCTAAGTATAGATTTCCCATGTTCAAGGTAAATGAGATATTATAAATTGCTGCAGCCTGTATAGGAGCTAATAGATTCAGTTAGTTTACATTATATTGAGATTACACGGTAAGTAAATAATTACACGGTAAGTAAACATTTCAAACTAATGAATGGCCGCTTTAAGGAAGAGAAATAAAAACAAATCGTAAGCCGTTTTTAAGTCTAGTTGGAATAGTAATAATGCAGTGAATTCCTCCAAAAAACTGCTCATCTTATCCATGAGTAGGCCACAACTGGGTCATTCCTCTTCTCAAATGGGCCAGTGACTTAAAAGCGACCTAATTAAAAACGAAGAACCTTAATCTTAAAGGTCAGTGCTAAAAAGGTAATGTCAAACTTATTGGATTAATTTCTTACTCTATTTATGTTTGCTGTTATATCATATACTACGTTTTTCATTTTGTCATTGGTTACCACCAATCATAAAAATAATTTAAAACCGGTAAAGTGCGAGTCCGGCTCGTGAACAATGGGTCTCGTACAATATGTTGTACATAGTATTTATTTTATAGTTGTATTTTTTTTTTTAATGTCAAGCATATTATTATGTTAAATTGATTTATAATTATGTATAAAAGTAAGTAAAATTCACATTAAAAAGCGCCACTAATAATCATGGGCTAACTAAATAAATATAACTACTAATTGAATCAAATTGAATACATACATAGTCCTAAAAACTAAAAATAATTTAAATATTTTTTCATGCTATTCACATGCTAAAATGATCAGTACTTTAACCCTTGGCATGCCTGGTAGGGTCTGTCAGACCCACAACAACGCGTGAATCGTTGTAGTTCGGGTAAATTTGAATTTCACGCCTCGCCGTTCTTAGTAGCTGGCCGTTACTAACCACGGAAAGCCTTCCACCTGCTTTCCCAGTCCGCGGCGACTTAAGACCGTAAAAGGACTTGCGTAAAGCGCGTACGGGTCCCAGAGACCCTACCAGGCATACGGCGTGACTTTATTCTGTGAGTATTTATTTTCTTTTTTCTTAGGAATATTGGCTTTTTTTCGTTAAATAATATTAGTTCATACATTATATAATAATATTTTTATAATTGTTCAGGTACATCATGAATAAAAAAATGACAGACGACATTATTCCAAGAGTTGAATGACAAAGACGTAGTTGTATTGGATTCAAGTGGAGAAGAGTTTGACGTTGTTTCAGAGGATGAAGGAGCTGTTTCTGCTTTTGCCCACCGTTATAAAAATCAACTCCTGGAATAAAGCGCAGATTCCACTTGAAAAAAGATCGCAATACCCAGTATATTCGTGTGAAATTTTGTAGTCACATTTATCTTGAATATTCGATTTTTGAATGCGCAAAGTGTTACCGAACCAAAGCTATATAAAATTTTAATGCAAGTGATGGAGACAAATTATTGTATGATTTAATTTAAGTATATGATAGTGCCTTACACTGGATTCAAGTCTGATTAAGATTTCATTACTTTTGATACTAGCTATATGTTAACAAAATTATAGTCTCGAAAAGTTGTTTAAAAAATGTAAGTTTTTTTAAATATTTGAAATATTTAAATAAAGTTGATTTTCTAATTCGATTATTATTACTATCTCTATTTTGCCCTTTAAGCATGCGTCTTGAATAATTGCATCACCTTACATAATAGAATTTATAGAAAAAAAGGTATTTTGAAATCGGGGTCTGAGAGACCCACCAGGCATAGCGTGTAACTTTTTCCCACCAGGCATGCCAAGGGTTAATAGAGATAAGGTAGAGCTTTCAGAATAGCCTGCAAAAGTAAATCGCACGTCAACAGTGTAATTTACAATGATAATATTATAAGTCTACTGGATCTAGTGTGGGATATAATAAAAGCAACTAGATCAAAGTCCAAGGTTTGGTATATAAAATGTATTTGTGTCACAAGTGTCTAAGACCATACAGAACTATATTATGTATATTAATGTTTAAAAATATATAATTATTATTAAACACTTCCGAGTTCAATTGCCTGTGTTCAGATTTATAATATGTATTAGCCGCATACAATATGTCTTTTAGCACGTTGTTAATTTATTTTTAAAATATTTCAAATTTGGAACACGATTTTTTCACTGCAAAATTATTCGCATTGTAAAACCTATGTACCATTTTTCATTTTTATTATTTTAATACATTAGTAAACCTTAACAAAAAATATTTAATTTTGACCCCTAATTTAATTTAAAAACCCAGAATAAATTTGGTCCTGAATAGCCTGCTTGCGTAAACCTACATGGGCCAACAGTACTGTATAGCGGAGCGTAAGTAAGTTCAAAGCAAAGAAAAATTTTACAGTAGGTACATAATCTGACAAAATAATAACTATTCCTGCACACTGGAATGACTGACACGACTGTCAATCTGGTGATCATCCTGTGTCCTAAAGAAACTATTAAAACCAACTCAAAATGTTGTATACACATGTTTTGTTGTCCACGAGAGGAATCCTTAGAGGCGGACACATAATATATCTATAAATAGATAATTAATCAGCACGTGTAAGAGTTCTATGAACGCGCCAATTAAATAAAATATAACAAAAGGACATTTTCCTTATGACTTCATTGTAAACTCAAACACAAAATACGCAAGACAAAATACAAGTTTCATAACGGTTTCTATATTATTATACATAACAACACCGCGGCTTACAATACTTTATAATTATTTAAAAAAATATTTACGAGTAAAACTTTTTTTTATTCGTTACAAAAACTTTTTTTGTGAAGCGTAAATAAGCGGTGTCAGGCATGACGTACGTCGCTCGCTCGCTCCCGACCTCAGTACCACGCAGCCTCTTGCCGAGGAAACTCGATCTGATATTCACGAGTGGAGTGCAGTGTTTGTTCGTAGTGCTTACACAATAATATTACCGAAATTGTGCGCTTAAAATGTAAGTACGCTTTTTTATGTTTTAACGTTACGATAAAATACTTTTTAAGCGACGCAAGTTTTATAAAATAAGTTTGAAAATTAAAAGTTATAAATTTTAATTTGTTTCGGAAATAAAATAAAACTTTCTATTTAACTTACTGTATTGTTAACACAATATTATTGTAAAATATAGAAATATCGCATTTATTACGTACTTTTTTACGTTATTATATATTTTTTCTTATTATTTAAAATAGACTGTCATAATACTGCTACCCAATAACACTACGAATTATGGTATGCTTTTTTAAACCAAATTTTTACTCGTCAGTATTTATGTCAATTCTGAGATTTAATTTAAATAATTATTGCAAAGGCTTTTAATTTCGCTGCGGCACCGCAGCGCCATAGCGCCTAATTACGGCCAATTAGAAATAAGCGACGCTTTTTGGCTATTCGTTTGAAGTTTTGTATTTTTATCTTATACTTTTTATGTGAATATTATTTCTTTTAATAAAAAACTAAATAAAAAGGGAAAAAGGTTATTTATAATAAAAACGGAAGATTTTTTTATATTTATGTAAACGTGATTGGTATGTTTTGCGATATTTTGTAAAATTGAAAAAAAAAAGTATTCTAAGTGTTTAAATTACACTATATTAGTTTAGTTTATCATACAATTAAAGCTTCACGAGTTTGAGCAGGAATTTCTTACTATTACCCCTAATCATTAAATCTGTTCAATAATTTGAATAATAGTAATGAGTTTTCGGGATTTTTTTAACAAAACCCTTTTTAGTATTTATACATTTGAATTTTTAAACATTTGAACTTTATTTCAAGTCAGTTAAATACCCCAATTTTTATCATCGTATTTTATTTTGCACGATAATTTCACTTGTCTCTTTGGGAATTTTTATTTAAGCGTTTACAATTTACGACTTCATTTGAAATTTGTATTTTGTTAAACCAATCGGAAGTAATAATATGTGTAACTAACAGAGGTTTTAAGGTGTTTATACATTTATACTATTACAATAAAGTATAACTTGATGGTGAAAGTTAAGCACCATAATATTTTACTGTGTAGATAGTTTTGTAATAACCTGCGAGTAAAAGTAACAAAAAACAATATTAACTATTTTTGCTTAAATTAATAAGTTTCACTACACAAAGAACGTTTGTGTGCTAAAGCCCATTAAAAGATAAATGGTTTTCTTAATGATAGCACACTCTAGGAATAAGGTGGACAATTTCGAGGCTCCTTTTATACCTTATATACTATTGTAATTTGTAACTCATGTTTAGTTTTAACATTGTAATATATTATATTTGTTGTAAGAAGTTCAGTGGATCACGTTTTTCCCTTTAGGTACGAAACCTAAAAAAACTTAATCGATGCAATACATATTGAAGTAAGCTTTGGCACGGCGAGAAGTTAAAAAACTAAACTACACTGTAACTTTTTTTTAAGGTTACTTTATAAGTTATAAGTTTTAGTATTCATAATTTGAGGTGTTCTTTTACCGTTTGATCATCCGTATATTATTTACCTGATGTACTTAAGTAATAAGCAGTCTCATCGTAACGTCCAAAGATCTGAGCTATTTTCTACTAAGCCTTATGATTACAGCAATATACTAGCTAGGTTGCTAACTAATTAATTATGTTTCTAACTTACCGTGGTTCGGTTACACGTTTCTCAGGCATATTAATAAAAATCAATGATATATTTTTTATCGACGTAACACTGTTTGTGCATAAGTAGAACTTCACAATAGAATTATACTACAGCTGTAATTATCAAATAACGCATCCCATACAAAAACAATAGTAAAATCTGCCTGCGTGGTATACAACAATAGAGCTACATTTGTTTAATAATTAACTGAGACAAAAGTTTTGAAGCATTTTTAAACTTTATTTGGTGATTTGAAATCGCAAAAATATGTCACTTTTTTATTTAAATTTAAACTCTTGTTCGCCGAGAAGGATTTCTTGTGCTGACATAATATTTAGTGTATTATTGATTGAAAAATATAATAGTAATTATAGTCTTATCCATTGCGTCGCATTGGTGCGAAACCGTTCTGCGACATCCATAACCAAAACGACAGTGACTTGCGAGTATCATACGCCCCCGCGCCACGCCGGCCGGTTCTTCTCGCCGGACCTGACTTAAACCGGTGGTAGCATATTTTGTTGACTTTCCAAAAAAAAACCAATTAATTTTGAAAAACAAACACATTTTTATTTTAGTTTTTTACTTATTGAAACATTCATACACATTCATACACGTGTTACAAACTTTAATATTTATAAAATAAATATATTAGTCTATCCCCCACTTTCCCGAACGCTATTCAAATGAATGATCAACTAAGATGGCATTCAAATCAACGAGCCATATTGAACGCTGATTGGTGGAATATTATCAGACAGAAAGGAACGGACATATATTTTATAATTACGTCACGCTCGCTCGCTGATTCAAATCGTATGCCAACTAATCGGTGTCTTTGGTGAAATAACCTTATGTGTGGAATTTTAACAAATCTTACAAGTGCGAGCGTGATGTAATTATAAAATATCTATCTGTTCCTTTCTGTCTACTAATATTCCACCAACCAGCGTCCAATATGGGTTGTTGATTTGAATGCCATATTAAATGATCATTCATTTGAATAGCGTTCGGGAAAGTGGGGGTAATTTCCTTCCTACTTATTATGTGTAATACACATAATAAGTAGGAAGGTCTATAATAGGAAGTAGGATGGGTGAAGGGTAGCCTCGTTTTGTGTGTGTGTGTGTGTGTGTGTGTGTGTGTGCGTGTGTACATTTCTATTTCATTTAAGGCTTTTTATAAAATAATAGCTCCCCTCACCGATATCGGTGTCGGTAGCCGATTTCATTGAAACCAGGCCAGCTACACAGGAGTTATTTTATAGTGCCCAAGTGTGTGCGCAATACACATAAGCACTCTCTCTTCCTTTTACTCTCATAACCCAGTGGGACGGTAAACCGACACGACTAGCGAGAGAATGCAGGACCGACTTTTTACATGCCCATCCGACGCATGGATCATCTTTCTTGTCAGAAAATCAGGTGATCAGCCTGCATTGCCCTAACCAAACTTGAAAACAGCCTTTATTGTTGTTCCAACGCGGGAATCGAACCCACGACCTCCGGGTCGAAAGCGAAGCTCTGAACCACTAGACCACGGAGGCGATGATGGCTTTTTATAACACCAGTGATCTTGGACAACTATTTGTATGGCGAGAAAGGGGTATCGCGGTGAGAAAACAGAAAATTTGTTTTTATTTTTTTTTCAGGAAATATGCAAAAAGTAAAACAATAAACCCCTGAGTCTTGCCTCACTAAAATACTGATGTAATTATCACACTCACGTCACTAATAAACAGGCAAATTATTTAGTGATAATATTAATTTGTGATAATACTTTAGGGTGTATATTGGTCCCGTGTATAGACTTACTGTGAAAGTACTAGCGCTGAAAGTGGTACTTTCAAAAAAAATATTGTATGGGAAAAAGAGAGAGATAGTAGGTATAAAGAGAAAAAGTACTCTAAATTTCAGCTTATCGCCCGAACGCATCCTATTAAACAAGTAGCATACCAAAAGTGCAGAACTACAGTCGAATGTAAATTTAGCAATAAATTAAATTGCTGCAACATTTTTAGTATAGCGTTTTAATGAAAAGATTTGATTTACTTTTAAACAAAAACCCTCTATGATCGTTTATCTTCTAGCAAAATTAACACAGCGGATTTCTAATTTGAAAACGAATTAATTGAGAAATTCTTGCTGTAATTAAATGTAAGGTTCATCGGAAATGAACAGCTTTTAAAGTGAGTTAGTTCATGCGTTGTGCATTTCATAATTTAAACTGTGCAGGTGAAATAAATAATGCTTGGGTATACAGAGTACTAAAGACATACTTCTAAGTTTCTTATGCTGTTTCTTCCGAACGGGTTGAACTGGTGCCGTGGTGGTACCCTTTTTATAAATTTTGCATAAATGTTTGATAAGTTTAATTATAAATAAAATATTTTGAATTGAATTAATATCTAAGCATTTTCAACTACCCTGGCGATGTCTGATACCTACTTTTTTCGGTCGTTATTTTAAACTATATTTCTATATTTTTCTTATTTACATCAAATCAAATGAAAATATTTTATTTCCAAATGAAACTTAACAAGCTATTTTCGGAAAGTCAGCAATAAGGCTAAGAGAACAAATTCAGACTTCAAACAATATTAATTTCTTCAAGGGCCCTTGTACTAAGCATTCTACCTACTAAACGTGTATCTGTACATTCCAGTCGATGCTTTCTTAAGTAGTGCTTCTTGATAGCGAGCCAAGTCGTACTAAACACCATGTAGAAAAAAATATATACTTTCTTTGAATATAATATTTATATTATCGTAATATTTGGCAAATATTCAATATTTTGTAATCTTAAAATTAGGTTTATTTTGTACACTAGCTGACCCTTGCCCACTTCGTTGAGCATAAAAAGAGTTTATGATGAAATTCAACTAAAAAAAAACAACGTGGAACCCGCAACGCGGGAACCCGAAACCCGAAACGCGGGAACCCGCAACGCGGAACCCGGAACCCGCAACGCGGAACCCGGAACCCGCAACGCGGGAACCCGGAACCCGCAACGCGGGAACCCGGACCCGGAACCCGCAACGCGGAACCCGGAACCCGCAACGCGGGAACCCGGAACCCGCAACGCGGGAACCCGGAACCCGCAACGCGGGAACCCGGAACCCGCAACGCGGGAACCCGGAACCCGCAACGCGGGAACCCGGAAACCCGCAACGCGGGAACCCGGAACCCGCAACGCGGGAACCCGAAACCCGCTACGCGGAACCCGCAACGCGGGAACCCGGAACCCGAAACCCGAAACGCGGGAACCCGGAACCCGCAACGCGGGAACCCGGACCCGCAACCCGCAACTCGGGAACCCTGAACCCGCAACGCGGGAACCCGAAACCCGCAACGCGGAACCCGCAACGCGGCAACCCGGAACCCGCAACGCGGAACCCGGAACCCGCAACGCGGGAACCCGGAACCCGCAACGCGGGAACCCGGAACCCGCAACGCGGGAACCCGGAACCCGGAACGCGGGAACCCGGAACCCGCAACGCGGAACCCGAACCCCGCAACGCGGGAACCCGGAACCCGCAACGCGGGAACCCGGAACCCGCAACGCGGGAACCCGGAACCCGCAACGCGGAAGCCGCAACGCGGAACCCACAACTCGAAACCCTAACGCAGAACCCGCAACGTTCACGGAATAAATTCCATTTGACAGCTTTTTAGTATCCTATGTCCGTCTACTTGCTCTAAGTTACTTCCTCACCAATTTTCAGCCATATCGATAAAGCCGTTCTTGCGTTATAAATAATTTAACTAACACGACTTACTTTTATACATATAGATGTATAGATTACTCCTACTAACATAAGCTAAGCCCGGTGAATGCTCCCGTCACAGTCGGTCCAGGCGATTCGGTGATCATTAGTTAGATGACGATGATGATGATGATGAAAAGTAGCCTTAATTAATCCTTATAACTTTAGCTATCTACCAGTGAAAGTCTCGTTGAAATCGGTCCAGCCGTTCCAGAGATTAGCCGGAGCAAAGAGACACGCTGACAGACAGATAATTTTTTTTAAAATTACATTTTCGTTTTCAGTAAATATCGTTGCCAATGCAAAAAAAAGCAGAAGATATCGTTTAAAATGTCATATGCATTTAGAAAAACGTTGCTAATTGAAAGTTACAAACTGACACTTCAATCATATTTATTTGTATAGATGTATAGATTTAGAAAACCTCCCCAATCTTGGCGTTTCCACTGACGCGGAGCGGGGCGCATAGGAACTTAGTGGTTCCCAAGCGGAGTGGAGCAGAGATTTCGAGCATAGTGATTGGTCAATTCGGGTACCGCAAGCTTCTGTCCGCCTCGCCCCGCGTCAATGGAAACGCAGCCAAACGTCTTCGTCGTCATGGTAACGACGTGGTTTACAAATGGAAAACAAAAATTATGAAATGCTATACATACCGTATTTATATCAGCTTAAACTATTTGGATTCATGTTTTTGTTAATCCTAATAATTTTATTAATCCAAATAGTTTAAGCTGATATAAAAACGGTATTATAGAATTTCATCATTTTTATTTTCCATTTGTAAACAATGATGTTACCATGACACCCGTGTCATATAAACTGGCAACGACGTGAATCGATCGAGCCCAGGTTCAAACCCCGCGTGACCATCACGTATTTTCTTCTTTTTTCTAATTTTCTGCTTATTTTTTTCAACATTTTCTTTTATAATAACGTTTCCGTGACAATAACGAACATACCGTAAAAAAAATTTGCGAAATTGGTCAAGCCGTTGTCGAAGCGCACACGATGTAAGAAATTTTGGAGGTCGTTTTTTTACACTTTGGGATACATTTTTGGGGTTTTAGTAAGGAACCCTACTTTTTTAAACATATAATATAGCCTATGTTCAGCGCTAGGAATGTAGCTTTCCAACGGTGAAAGAATTTTTCATATTGGTTCAGTGGTTTCAGAGCCTATTCCATTCAAACAAACAAACAAACAAACAAACAAACAATCAAATGTTACCTCTTTATAATATTAGTATAGATTATACGTATAAAGGTCATATTATTTTTACGAGGGATGGCAGTAAGTGTGCGTAAATTTCAACTTAATTATACTAATCCCCTAAAAGACCCGGGGCGCACGCACTTGTTCTTTTGGCCTCAAAAGTGCAAATAAAATAATTATACTTCGTAATATCCGTAGGGTGCCGGGTAAATCCCTCCCCATAAATGTGGGTGTGGTAAAAGGTGACAGAGGGAATAATTATAATATATCCGGAAATTACATGACATAGTGAAAACTACGTTTGCCGACCCGCCTGCCAAGCTAGAGAGTATTGGCAACTAAATTATAATGTATATTATTGATTAATTAATGTATATTGTATTTACTTATAATTTATTTTAATGTTGTCTTAATATTATCCTATTTTATCTCGTTTGGAAATCATCTACTTATTTTAGTCTCTAAATCACCTTAAGGTTGACTGGTAGAAAATGCCTTGAGGCATTAAGTCCGCCTATGTACAAAATGTGCATGATGTTTAAATAAATAAATAATAAAATATTTTGGGAGAGTAGTTATTTAGTGGACATTATAACTGAAATGATGATTTTTTTTACTTTATTTACTTTATTAAGATAACAACAACCTTATTCTATTTATTTTAACTTACACTGTATAATTTACTATAAGGTCAATTATAGTTTTCCACTTAGTTACAACTAGTTTACAGACATATTTAGTTACTTAACTAAGTATTGAAAAAATTAACATAATATAAATGCAAGAATAGCAAAGTAAAATGAACACCAACAAAAGAAGGAAGTAAAAAAACAGTGAAACTTCAACACAATTTCTTGGAATGTTACATTATGGTAAGAAGTAGTAACAATATTATTTGTCTACATTTAGCCACTCAATGGTTTTTTCAACTTAAGGCAAATGGTCAAGCAAAATGCGTTTTTCACGACTTTTAGGCTATGTTTTTCAGCTAAATTACAGACTGGGGAAATAAATAAATTTTGTGTAATTATAAAGTGTATCTTGAAGTATATTGTTGTTGTCGATAATTTTGACGATCTTTACTCAGTAATCAGAAATACATTTTAGAAAATGCTATGACTCGCGTAAAATGAATATTTTAGGATGGATTTTTTTTTGGTTTGGCTTATCCGTTTATAATGAATCTTTGCATGCATGCTTCTTTACTTTGTATCTTGGTGTTCATTGTCGATTTATAACAAATACTATTGCAAAATAGAAGTTATATCATAAAAGGTCTTTGGTGCCTACTGTAAATCAAACACCACTAGTAAAGTATTTGCTCACAACATTTAATCAGGCGTTTAGTTATGGAATGCAACGTTGCCAGTTCGATGCAACCCATGTACAATGCAGCGTTGCCGTTCCGCACGGCGCGCACAGTAATTAGGCAGATAGAGTAATACAATCTCGCGTGGTCTTGTTTTGATTTGACAAATGACAATTGACATTACCGGCTTGTATAAATTATATATTATAGTTTGCACATGTTGTGTGATTACGGTTCGACTTTGAAACAAACATAGGTAATAAAAGTATTCCGAAACAAAGTAACAAACGATTATTGAAGTTGCTATATAAAAGAAGAACTCGTGTTGCAAATCAGACAAAAGCCAAAGCAAATGATATTGAAAAGTAAGTAGGTAGGTACCTATCTAATTATAAAATAGACATATTTTTTGTTATTGTACCTATAATGTAAAGAATTTCCCGCGGTCCCATAGACTTAAAATTAGATATGAAGCTGTATTCCTGGTGACGATAGGTTCTATTAGGAGTTGGTCGCTATTGAGTTAATAGGTACCTACTTTTAAGTCTATGGAACCGCGGAAAGTCCCCAAAAGATCCCAAGATTCCGCCTGTACAGAAAAGATAAAAATTATGATGATCATCAGATGCATAATTTACAATTATAGTCTACAGACCGTGTCATTGTAATGTATATGTTTATCATACAGAATACTTATCACAGAGACATCAAACAATTACTCTTTACTGCTACACTATTATACAGTTAAACCTACAGTTATACATAATGTTAAAAAAATTGCTTGCCATGGAAATATGCCATAGCTCTGAAGCTATGAACCTGAGTTCATTATCAATAAAGGAAGCCGTAAAAAATATTAAAAAAACCATGTCTTTAGTCAACAAAATATTGGCTCCTACTGCGTGTAAAGTGATTCGTGATTTTGCCTTTACAGTTCATTGACTTGGGTTTTTTTGTTATTAAAAAAATAAAAAATGGCATTAAAAATAAATATTGCTGTATTTGTGTCCTAGCTCAGAACAAGGGTAAAGAGGCAAAAGATCACACATGCTACAAAAATTATTCTGGTAATTTACTAGCTTTTTTTTGACTCGTAGTACCCTTTATTTCCCTGTTTTCTACGTGTATTAGGTACTATTATATTACTCTGACTGAGGTAAAACTAATAGTTATACTATTTCATAATTAATAATAAATCAAAAGTAAATTTAGTTTTTTCTTTTAGGAGCGTCTACAGGAATGTAGTCTGAGATCTTGGTGCAAGGGTTTAAAAAAAGTATAGAAATGCGCGTTAGATATCGGACGGGGACGCCAGCACGTATTCAAAAATAATCCAATCTAGACCTTATGAAAATTATACCGTTGAAAAAGTAGAATGCCGGAATCATTTACTTACAAATTTTTGTAATAAATTTTTAGCATTAAGTACAGATAATACAAAGTATTCTTTGAAATACAGAAAAAACATAACAAAATGAAGAATATTAGGTACCAGAAAAGTATCATTCAATACTCCAAAACCTTTATCCGTTCTGCATAAATCAATTGTTGGAAAAAGTCCACGCAACGAAATTAAACGGAACGAAGAAAAACGAATGAAGAGTCGGAAACTGACTCAGAAATATTTAGAGGAGATTGACCCAAGATGGAACAAACTATGGGGAAAAGCTGAAAGACACAAGTCTATATGGATTGCACACTACCAGAATTAGTGGATCCTAGATATCTGAGAAATATACCCATTAGAGACCCACAGTATATAACAGAGGCTGTCAACAAAAAAATTAAAAAAAGTCTAAAAAAAGAAAGTCAGCCCCCTACCATTCAAGCCAACAAGTCCCATTGCCAACAAGGAAAAAAAATAACTTCAAAAATAATAAACAAATCTATTTAAATTAATTTTTTTTTAACATCCTGTATGAATCATCGATACACAAAAGTTCCCTGTGTAAGAAGTAAACTGTAAAAAATTAAACAAAATGTATATAATATAACGGGTATAAAAAAAGAGCAGTCACTATAACTTTGGGATATGATTATATTACCTTTTCTCATTCTAGAAATGTATTTTTTTTTAAATTAAAAAAAATTTGGTTTTATTATAATTTTTTCGACAAAAAAATATATAAAAAAAAACATTACCGAAATGAGGAAAGGTAGTATAATCGTATCGAAAGTTATACTGACTGCTCTTTTTACACGCTGTATGTATATATATATAAATATATATATATGTATATATAATCAGCAGTCATAAATTAATCGTTTGAGCCGTATTCGATATACATATAATAAGGGACGTTACTCCAGTCATTTTAGCTTAAATTTGGCAAGAATCTTGGAATTAGAGATACCCAGCTGTAAGTCTGTAAATAGTTGTATATTGACTCCCCCAAAAGTTGTCTCAAAACCTACATAATATGGTAGGGTGTACGCTACTATTAAATTTCAAGGGTCAAAGGTCATATTTCTTTGTTATACTTTTCTTATAATTGGGTATCTCGAATTCCGAGGTGAACTTACTAAAATGGCTGGACTAATACAAATAATAAGGGTTAAACGGGGATAAAATAAAAAAAATAATCTAAGTATATATTATTTAGTATATATAAAATGTAGCCTCTGTTTATTATTACTCTGCTCATCTCAGAGAAATATGCTAAATGCGCCATCTAGCGAAAATATAATTTGACATCCTACTGCACGCTACATTGAACTACTATTCATAAATAGATGGCGTTAGCTCCACGTCCAAACACTCAAGGTCATTTGCTTGACCATTCGTCTTAACATGCGGTTTATATTATATAGGTGATAATAATATTGTAAAATACACAAATATAAGTTTCTAACTTTTTATAAAATTATTGATTCAATTAAACATAACAATAAATGATGAACAATGAATAAAATGAAGAACATGAATGGATGAAGGTGGTATGTAGCAAAATTCCGATTTCGAGAAAATTAAATTCAAACTGTCACTTGGCGAGGAATAACCGCTACTAGCGCCACTCTTTTTAAAATAAATTTTACAACGACACAAAGATCTTATTAAAAAAAGTAATCGGTTAAAACTCTAAGTAAATAGTTACACTAATTTATTTATTGGCATTTAATTACAGCTCTATATCCTATACTGTATTTACTCTCATAAAAACCGCCAAAAGTGGCCGTTTTAGCAATTACTTATGAGTATATACAGTATAGGATTTAGAGCTGTAATTAAATGGCAATAAATTAGTGTAACTATTTACTTAGAGTTTTAACCGATTATTTTTTTAATAAGATCTTTGTGTCGTTGTAAAATCTATTTTAAAAAGAGTAGCGATAGTAGCGGTTATTCCTCGCCTTAAGCATTTTAGAATACGTCGTAAAGTATAAGTACATTAATATAAAGATCCGTCTCTAGAATCAATGTACTTATGCCGTTACTACATTTCATAAATGTTAAAGTGACTATTTAAATAACATTTTCTTGTGACATATCACCTTCATCGATTCATGTCTTCAATTCCTATCGTCATTGACTCCACTGAAACCCACAGGAAAGATGGTTGATTGTGAGGTTTCTCCAGCACCCACGGATGTATTTAAAAACATATTTGTAAAACAATATTATGATGTAGATAAGAAGACGAGAACCATCAGAGGTGTAAAATATGATGACAATTTGTATCAACTGATATGAGTTCGACCATGAAATTTGTACACGAATAATTTCCATTATAAAAATTTCCGCAACTAACCGAGCGAAAAACTCCGTTCCAAATATATTGCATCCTTAATTGTATCACAGTAACAGATACTAAAAAAGGCATTTATTTTAAATACGAAATGGCGAAAATAAATTTTTGTTGTTGCCAAAAATCGAATGAGCCTATTCGGCCCCTATCCAATTCGAACGGCAAATTGCGTCGAAAAAGTGACTATATTCGCTATCGTGGAACTAACAATGGGACTATTTTATACAAACACGTTAGCTTCGATGATTTGTACACAGTTGCCGGGCACTTATATGTTTTTTTACACCCGACTGCTATAATAAAGTAACCTTTTTTCGCCTCTGGTAAATATTTTTCTCATGTTACATGGGATTTTTCTTTTGTTGGCCGGCCTACATTTTCCGAGATTGATTTGTGTTGAATGAGTAGTGTAAAAATATAATGTTTTATTCATAAAGTGGCTAAATACCCTTATCATTTTTCTGGAAAAATATACCCATTATATACCGTTGGGTACTCCTTACAGGTTTTCACGAAGATAATATTATGTAAATGGCATGACATCATCGCTTCTTGACTTATCATACTTGGTCCAGAAATCACCTATATACCGCTAAATGAAACGAACTTATAGACTGCAAGCCCATGAAAAAAATTAACCTGTGAAATGACCCACCGTGAATAACGCTTAGAAGGCTGTACTTACTCTGAGCACTATGCTGTAATTTCTAAGCGGTACAGGCATATTCGTGAGTCGAAATACTTGTCGAAAAAGGTGAATTTATAATAATAAAGAGAATCATTAAAAGGTGAGGAGCTTTAATACGTTGAGGGAGAATCGTTACGAAATACAAGCGTATTCAGCTACTATAATATTACTTTGTGTGAAAAGTATACAACACACACAAACTAGACCTTGTCCAATAAGGTGAAATACACACGTATAGATCCGACCTTCTTATCCTAGAATTGATACCAGGTTCAATTGATATTGAAGTCCTAAATAAGTAGTATCCTACAGAAGTGATGTGCGTTTTATATAATATATTATATAAAACGTATAATATTTATATAATATATTATATAAAACGTAGTTCTTTCTTATGTTTGATACTTCAAACCTTTTCACTTGGTTAGCCGATTTTGATTTCGGTGTGTGAATCAATTTTTATTTTGAAAGTAGGATTTCGACGCAATATGGGACCCAGTACAAATACTTGAGATAAAGATACAGGTCGAAGCTCACGCATTCACCTTTTTGGACAACATCTAGTTTGTGTGTGTCTACTTTCAGACATATTAATATTATAGAAACTTAAAACGGTTGCATTTCTTAACAATTCCCCCTGAAAGTATTCAATTTCCGTGCCTTTTTATGTCATTTTTGAGTCAAAGAGCATAAAAGATGAGATGGAACTAAACTCACGTGGGTCCCGTCACGTATTTCTCGTTATTCATGTCTAAGAGAACATTAAAACAGTTTGAGATCAGTAGGCCAAGCAGGTACTTTTGAAAGCTCTGTAAAAGTAACGTTATCGAATCACAATTGAATGAATAGCGTAACAGGGTGATATAATTGACATTCGATAACGTTACTTGTACGGAGCTTCCAATTAATGTTCTTGCTTGATTTATTGAGGGCTAAGTAGGAATTAATAACATATATTCGTAACGCCATCGAAAAATCATGAAAATTATGAAAGTGCCCAAACATTTGACTGTAAAGTTATTTGATAATAACGTTACAAATACGTAGCTGTCAATCGTTCCTGCTTACCCCTGTGGCTACATATTACAGGATACGATTTTATGAAAAATATTTTCAGTTGTCGTAATTACATTTGTCCAGATCCATGGAAAAAGTTACCCAACGCAAATACGCGATCTATGCCGTTGTAACCTAGATGCAAATACGCTGACATCTAACCTAATTTTATCTTTGGTCGCCGTGGGTAACTGTTCCATAGCTAACTTCCAATGCCCTTTATTTATATTATGGAAAATAATGATGCTAAGTAATTGAATGCTAGCCTTCTGCAGATATGCAGTGACAAATATAAATTAGCCACAAAATACAACAGTCAAATGTACTTCTTGAGATTAACAATTAATTCATTTAATAAAGTATATTATATCTAGCAATTACCCGCGAAAAATTATAACCACAACCTGGAAGCAAATGAGTGAGTGAGGCATATGAAGCACCTCTTTATACTTATGCGTACATTTAAAGCAAGAACATGCAGTCATCACCATATAAGCAATAATGTTAGCAAGATCGTACAAGGCCTCACACCACCATGCAGGTGCCTCTACTTAGATGCCAATCGCTACATCATCGAAATAAAATCTTAAGAACATTATGAGATGATCTATGCAATTGACATTCGGTAACGTAATGCGCTTTTTTTGTTTGAAAGGTATATCAGTGTTCTTAGCTAGGTTTGGTGGAAATCGGTTCAGGTCTTTAAGGTCATATGGTCGTTTGTTAGGGTTTGTTAGGTGTGATAGGAATGTTATACGCTAAATCGGGGGTTTTTTTAATTTTTATTTAGTTTTTTTTTATATTATAATTATTCCTGCTTAGCCTACAGGAATTTATTTCGATTTCTTATTAGTAAAAGTTCCCAATAGTACTCCTAATTTAAGCCCCAATCGCAATCTACGGAGCTATTCTTTCTTCGTCTTTAGCATTATCTGTATCCATTTTCTAAATTGAATCCAACGTTCCAGCTAAATCGATTTACAACAGTTTCCTTGAAGAGCTTCAATTATTTTTCTCGGGTGATAATGATAGCTGAAGATGCTGTTGTGAAATTTTATAATTGTCAAAACTAGTTATTGTGATATAACTATACAGGATAATTATTCATGGCTCATATTAATATATGAGTAGAACATAGTGTGAAGAGAATGGCGTGTAAAGCATTTTTTGTTTTGGCACCACATTTAAATTACTTAATTTAACTAAATAATCAAAGGTCTAAAATTACCGCAAAGAGTGTACCTTACTGTGTTCAGTCTCGCGGGCTCCTAATCTATACACACGAACGCACTGGTAGTTGACCTAAGACCTTATCATGATTGAAACTCATCTGCTTTGTGACTTTTATGGATCTTCGATCGTGATTTGTCGCGTTATGGTAAGTAATTTATATGAGCAGCCAAAACAAAAATGCTCTACGCATCATTCTCTTTCATATTCGGCTTCATATAGGCTACATTCACGGAATGTATAACTAAAATACATCTTCAAAAGTGTCTTGTCAATGCAGTGCTAGAGTATGATTAGCACCTCCCCATAAACCTTCACCTCCCAATTAATGTTTCCCGTGGGTATCAAAAAGGAAACACGAGTCGAAACAGAGGAAATATGTATACGAAAATGGGCAGTGTTTCCGTGGACATTGTTATTATTTTAACCCTGTGCTCGCCAACCCACCTGTAAAGCGTGTGCATGGCGACTATTAGGTTACCACTCAAAAATACAAAAGTATTAAGAGGGAACCCAGTAATAATAATACACAAATTACTTGCACTTTTCCCACTTTATTAGTTGTTAAACATAAGGTACATTTTAAAATCTACCTACACCTGATGATGAATTGTCGAAACCGATCGTGTATTTCAATAAATCTTTTGGTTAACAACTAATAAAGTGGAAAAAGTGCAAGAAAGTAGTGTATTCTTACTGTGTAACATGTATTTCCATCAAGAACCTACAGTACATTCAATGACATAATATGTATCAAGAGGGAAGCCTACGTCCAGCATGAACGTAGGCTTCCCTCTTACTCGCACGAACTATTACGTATGTATGTACACTCTTTTTAAGAATTAAAAACGCATTAAGCGTCTATCAATATATCTAATGACTAATAATTTCAAGGTTGTCACGTTATGGTGATCAGCCTTTTATAGTCTCTATCAAATTATTGATTTTTAATTAGTATGTTTCATCTTTTGTTACTAACGTGTACTATCGTGGTCGTGAGTGTTATTAGCTATGGCAAACTGATGATGATGAATTATAATCCATTATCTGTGTTGTGTTATACGAGTATCTATGGCTCACTGCTTTACCGTTATAAGGTCACGATTTTTTATTCATAGTTATTTATTACATACGCTGCAATAATAAAATCAGAAGTAGCTGGTAGTGATTCAATTACATTTAGGTACATTTTATCTGAAGAGACGGAAGTGCACGCTTCGTCGCGTCAAAACGTGATGCTTGGCCATTTTATTTCACACACGATGAATGAATACCTATAAAATCTTCGTAACGGTAGCAAAACGGCCGAATCTCGTTTTGACCGAAATGAAGAGTGTGTGAAGTTAGGGCGCATGGATCAAGAAGCTTGGCTCTACGTGAGATCTGATAACTTTTTCACAGGGTAAGCTATGTAGACTCATCTTGGCAACATTTTTACACGAAAATGTTTTTGGTGGGTTTACAGTTGCTGCGTTGAGCTTCGTCAGTATTTTTTCTTAAATCTTGATAAAATATTATCTCGGAGTCACATTTGTAAATTGATTTGTAGAAAAGACGAAATCATAATTATTATATGTATATTCATCAATTATTATGTCATGGGTGTGTCCTTTCTAAAAAAGTTTTTTATATTTTTTAAATTAACTACCTATGAGACAGGCTACTTAGGTGCTCCGGAATTGTGATCATATCATCAAACTTTATCTCGTAACCAAAAACATTAACTCACGACATGTGACGGCGCCGACATAAAATTAAACTTCATGTTTATGTACAGTGAGTCCCATTTGCCTTGAGTAAAATTTTTATTATTGTCATGTAGGAGTAAATAAAAGTTTCAAGCCCGGTGGGATGTAGGAGCGCGGCAATATACTTGTCAAAGGGCGACAATAAAGCATCGTCGTAGTCAAAGTTTGTATTAGAGTGTCAAGGCTGATATTTTGGCTTGGTTTTGTGATATGAAGGGTATAGTATCAAAACCCACTAAAATGTACTTTTCAAAAATATCACAGGATACAAAAAACATTTAAGCTTAATCGGATTTTGATACTGGTATGCACTGTTGATTTTGAATCAATTTTTGATGGGCAGATTTCTGTATGATTTAGCGGGTTTTAGTACGAAACTAGCCAAGGATATTAAAGCAATTTTACGAGGATTCCAACGGTGCTACTAACTCAAATTTGGTCTAGAAGAATTATAGCGGATTTTGGTTTTATACTCATATGAGTTTTTTTGGTTTATTACAAACATTCGGGTTCTTTCACAGCAACAACTAAATTATACATATGCCAGTAAAAGTGTGTGTAAATAGTGTCACTGTGGATACTTGCGTTGCGTTATATTTCCGACAAAACCTCGCTGTATTTTATGAATAACCGTTATAAATACTCGGTATCGCTGGTGGTTGCGTCGTGGTTACAATCTGGCCGGTATCACACATGCGGTCGATAACGACTGCAAAATGCGATACAATATGTGAAAAGTGAATAGAATTGTTTTACAACACATTATTCAAATATCTTATTCATTTACAACACAAATAATATTTGCTCTACTCTGTGATGGTATGTGAGACCCTAAAAAATACTTTATGACTGTTGAATATTTGGAAGATGCATTTGAAATTATTGGTGTTAATACTTTGTGACATTTACCCAACTAATATTATAAATGTGCCAGTTTGTGAGGATAGATATATAAATAAATAATTGTCACTCTTTCGCGCAAAAACTACTGAACACATTTTGATGAAGATTGTCATTATCAGGTAGTAGTTTAGGTTCTGTATTCAAACATAGGCTACTTTTTTGGAAAATATCTATTGGATAATATATATTATGATGCCACAGGTACACATAATATAAAGGTCTACGTCGATGGTACGTCTGGCAACATAATATTCTAGTGTCATAATAGATGTTAATTTATATTGCACCTAAATGCGTTACTGCAAATTATTATATTGCTGAGAGTTCAGTTTTCACATTTGCAGGATCCACCTTCACTCCTAGGGAGCTGTAATTTACGTGTCATAAAAAGCCTTTGACACCGTGCTTTGATATTCATTTAAAATGTGTACGTTATTTAAATCGCTGTCATCGTTTTAGATATGGCGTCTGCTCGACTTGAGCCTCCTCCAAAGTATTTCATGGGGTTTGCTTATACTCGCCAATATTGGCAGGTGGGTACTGGGTATTCGAGCGCAGTTCTAAGTTGATTGGTAGTTGCTTTTCTTACTCGAACACCTAACAGTATTTTATTAGGTGCCCGAGTAAGAAAATAGTATTTTGTTAGGTGTCCGAGTAAGAAAATAGTATTTTATTAGGTGCCTGAGTAAGAAAATAGTAATTTATTAGGTGCCCGAGTAAGAAAATAGTATTTTATTAGGTGCCCGAGTAAGAAAAGCACCTAAATTTTAATATTTTAAATATCGTTTAAACAATTTAACACCTGATGATGACTTAGTCGAAATCGTGAATGTAATAAATCTAATGTTAATTAACTAATAAAATGAAAGTGCAAGTAATTTGTGTATCATTACTGTGTAATTTAACATGATGTTCTCATTTTTTTATTTTGTTACACCTAATTTGTAGACATCATTTCATCGCATTATGGTAACTTATTCCTGATACAGACGACAACGATGAAACTGCACGATTCGATCACATTAGACGTAATTATATACAGTACTACATCTTATACTGGAAGTTACATAAGAGGTCACAAACTAGGTATGTGTGCGCCGATTAATTATGAAATTAAATTAATTTTTATGTAATATTGAATATCCGTGTACAGATATGGAAAGATTTGCAAAATAAATATGTTTTTATTCGTACTATTTCTGTTGCCATAAATTGTATTCAACCTGTCTTGAATAAGTTTTTTTACAAACAAATACAGGATGTAAACAGAAAGTCACTGTAATTTTGAAATATGATTATACTGCCTTATATCATTCGAGAAACGTATTTTTTTAAAATATTTTATTTACAAAAAAAAAGGTTTGCTATTTTGTTATTCTTACGACTTCGATACAACAAATACAGGATGTAAACAGAAAGTCACTGTAATTTTGAAATATGATTATACTGCCTTATATCATTCGAGAAACGTATTTTTTTTTAATATTTTATTTACAAAAAAAAAGGTTTGCTATTTTGTTATTCTTACGACTTCGAACGAAATATCATTTTTGAATAGAGATCGTTTTTTATGTAAATACCGGGATCACCAATATTCTTTTAAGCAAATAGGCCTTGATTTACCGGCCAAGGTGAGTCCAAACGTATGAATATTTGACGTGTATGTTTAACTCATTCGATGCGACACTCATGAATGTTTCAACGTGCTTTCATCAATATGGTTACAATTATAAAATATAATATTTACTCATTTGCTTTGTAAAATAATATTAATTTAATGTAATATTAAAACATATTTATTATTTAAAAAAATAATCGTCTTAATTATTCGTTACATCACTATCAATATTTTATTTGTTTTAAATTTTCTAAATGCTTTCGATACTCATTTTTGCAACATTAAAATATCTAAGTATGAGAAAAAAGTACTAAATAATAACAAAAATATTTTAAACTCAGAATCATAAAGAAAACTTAGAATTATGAAAAAAAAATTTTCGATATCGAGTAGTATCGAAAATCTTTTTTTGCAATAAATAGAGTACTCTATTATATTAGTATGTTAGTTTTGTAGAACTGGTTTTAAATTAACCTAAAATATGTAATATATAGTTTGTCAAAATTGTTGAAAATTAAGTTGATAATAATAAAAATATTTTAAAAATTAATAGAAAATTTATAAAAACACATTAAGTTTGGTTAAATCACAGTTTCAATAAACATAAATAATGGTTGCACGTGGAATCTGATAGTTGATAAACAGAGTTCAACCAAATACAGAAGTCGGTCAAACGGCTCTGATTAAAGAGCTTTACACGTGTGAGCTTTACCGAACTTTCTTGTAATTTACGTAAAGCTCCCACAACTTTGTCCAATCCTGGAAAATTGTTAAGAAATACAAATGCATCTGATGTTATATTAAGATGTATATATAATTAATAGCACTTCTTAATAATTTGTCTATTTCTTTGCTTAAATAAGCTATTTAAGCAAAGAAATAGATAATGAATTTATAACAGCACAGTTAAGTTCACAATATACATTAGGTTTATACAGTATAATAATATTGTAATAAACAAAATGAGTGATAACAATGGCCACGAATAAAAACTGTGTAGTTTAGAAAAATACGCAATGGTGACTACATATATTTAGTCAGTTATATTAGTATTAGTAGATAGTTCAGCAGTCAGTCAGTTGTTTTCATGAATATTCAAGTATTTATTTGCTTATTGTTCGTCAGTATCATTAAAATTTAAAAAAGTTAATGGGATTGAAAGTATTAATAAACAAGGAATAGAGGTTTGAAATAGTACACCTACATGAGACAATTTTCAGTGACTATCTTAAATTTGGCAACTGATTACATTCTAACCATTTAAGTATAATATAGTACCGATATTCAAAATCAAAATCAAAATCAAAACATTTTATTTCCATATAGGTTATTAAATAACACTTATAGAATTGTCCTACATGATGCCTACCACCGGTTCGGAAACTAGCCCGGCGAGAAGAACCGGCGTAAGAAAATCGCGCGGGACCATCTTTTAGCAAAAAGATTGGAAAATTGTTCTTTTTCTTTTTAAATATAATATAATATATACATAACAATGTTATGACTTAAAACTAAAATTATAAAAACAAAGTGTACAAAGTTGTAACCTAGCATAGAGGCACCTTATTCCCAGGGTGTGCAATCATCAATGAAATCATTAACCTTATAATAACCTTTAGCACACAAACGTTCTTTAACTAATTTTTTAAATTTATTTATACAAAGATTTTGAACGTTTTCTGGGATTCTATTGTATAGGCGTATACATTGACCTTTAAAAGATTTACCTACCTTGCCAAGTCTAATCACTGGTATATCTAATTTGTGCTTATTTCTAGTGTTTATACAATGGTTGTCGCTTTTTTTTCTGAAATCATTTATATTCTTTTTTACATACAACACATTGTCCAAAATGTATTGAGATGCGACGGTCAGAATACTTATTTCTTTAAACTTTTCTCTCAGAGATTCAAAAGATGACAACTTATAAATAGAACGTATAGCTCGCTTCTGAAGCCAAATATAGTATTAATATATTATTATATTATAGTACCGATTATTATTATTGTCGGGAACCCAACCATTACTCTCGTGTTGATAAATTCTTGGAATTTGCTGATTAACATTATTCTAAAAAAAAAAGCCTTGCTGGGTCAAAATCAGTTATCGAATTGACATTGTATACCTACCTCACAATATATAATCCGTTGAATTATGTCTAAACTCCTTAATAATATTATTAGTTTTAAACATTACTAAGTATTATATAAATTTAGCTTTTATACTATAACGTAAGTATAATTATAATTTCGTGAACATTAAGGGCAAGAAATTACCACGATGTTAAGTGTCTGGTAATTAATGACGTGATTTTTAATAATATTTTGTAGGTAATACCAAAAAATCACACTTTATTATTTGATTCCTTCATAATGGTCCTTCATTCTAACCTGTGGGAGCATGCGCTGCGCAAATTTTCAGCTTTTATAGAATAACGATGGTCTGGGGCTCACGGGCTCTTAGACTATAACTCTGTATAAATAGCCATTATACAACGAACTATACGTGAATGAGAAATGAATAGCGGAAATTTAATTTGCTGCACTAGTATACTTGCTCTCAACAAAACATATTAAACACACAACGGGAGCTCGCTTTCAAAATGCACGAAAACTTTTCTAAAAAGCCTTGTTGTTGTAACGTCAGAAAAACGGAGAAATGTATAACAATTATAAAAATACTTTAACAAATTATAAAGTCATAAGAATCAGTTTTATTAGCATCAATCAAAATATGTTTTTAGTATAGTGATCACGGATAGTTATATTATTTATTTCTATCACATAATATGATTATTATTTCTTATTCAAAATATAATTTCACGCAAGGGAGCTTTAGTTATTAATTATTTAAAGATTCAAAACATTTTTCTACTACAAAAGTTTTTTTTTTACCAGAACGTCTTTAAAATTGTTTAACACAAATAAAGTGACGCAGTTAATTGGCATTGCCAAGCAATTTGGACCTTGTGGCTGGTCGACCGACAACTCGATATACAGGGTAGGTAAGTAAATAAACCAACCTAGTCAATATATTATAATAGGTACTCCTATAAACAATAAGCTTTTAGTCTGGTATTACAACACTCCAATTGGCAGTAGAGTAAATAGAGCCGTGGAATATTAGTCTGAGATATTCTTACTAGGTTGAGTACGAGATGAGTTGTATGTACATATTTGTTTGATTTACGCCAGAGGCTGTAAGTTTCTAAGGCTGTATATTTTATAAGGCTGCGTTCCACTGACGTGAAGCGGGCGGAGAGGAGCTAAGCGGTGCCTAAATTCGCCAACCTTTATAATCGTGCTGTTCGCTCCGCGTCAGTGGAAACGCAGCCTTAAGAAGAGCGGGGTTCTATTTCATTTAACCTACAGCGAGGCCAAAAAAAAATTGATTCGGTCTATTATATTATCCTGCAAAAAGAACTATAATTTTTGGGATATGACAGTAGAGTAACAACTCTAGAAATGTATTTTATTATACAAAAACTAATAATTTTAAACAAAAAAAAACCGACTTCAAAAGGTAAACTAAAAAGAAAAAAATAAATTTACTTTGCACAAAGTAATACTTATTTTCACTTAAGTAAATAAATTTATTCTATAATTTTGAAGTCGGTGCCAAGTCCAGCGTTCTATCATAATTTGTTTTCATTTAATTTTAGTTTGTAAGCCTAACTAAGTACTTTGGTAGGTACATAAAATATAGTAATAGTTACATTGATAGTTGTATATTTTTTTCTGATTCTTTTATATAGGTAGTAATTTGATATAGGTACTTGGCACCGACTTCAAAATTATAGAATAAATTTATTTACTTAAGTGAAAATAAGTATTACTTTGTGCAAAGTAAATTTATTTTTTTCTTTTTAGTTTACCTTTTGAAGTCGGTTTTTTTTTGTTTAAAATTATTTTATTTTAAGATTTTTAGTTATGGGTAGACTGAGTAGGGATATTTAGGTACCGCCAGAGCAGCGCAAAAATTATATATAACGGAGGTGCGGTATTTTGTGGGCGTGTTGATTGTTTTGTATCGTCAGGAAATAATAGGCCGCATATACAGTACCGGTATATTGTTCGAAATATAACAAGGTTGCACTCTAAAATATTAACTCAGGTCGTGGATGCAAATGGATAACGATCAGAAACGCGGAGAGTTCTGCGCTCACGTCCGTTCCGTCTGACACCCCACTGTTATGTATGTCAACCGAGCATAGACCACTCCCAAGCCATGACAGCTGTCATAGCTTGACGTTTCGTAGACAGATGACAGCTACAGGTGACATGTTGCACGACTGAAGCGCCATCCCGCCGACACGGCCATCCTGCCGCATCACACGTCCTCGTGTGTGCCTGAAAGAGACACATACTACCAGTAGCCTTTGCCATCCCTCGGTCATCTCTGACCAATAAAACGTAGTCACTTTAACATCAAATTTATTACAACTCTTTTAACTTAGCACATTGATCACAAACTATGTTCACTGATATCAAACTATGTCCACTAATTACATAGTGCTTTTGTAAATCAACATCGAAGGATATCTGAAGTTCAAACTTTAAATCAAATCATTATTACGCAATGAACACATGTCGCGATTCCATACAGTTTACACCACACATAACCCCTCTCTCGACCATTATGCGATCAGCGCCTCCATCAAGCACGTCATAAGAGAACAATGCCTCCATCGAGCATTTTCCCCCCAAGTGCAACCGAACATAATCACGCGATGTGCCAGAAACTTCAGATCATCACTTTGATCAGCTAACTCTTCTACAACCAACTGACCTTCAGAGCATCCTTCTCAGTCTATCATGAGCATACTTGTATGTCCTCTTAGAATCTAACGCCTTTAGCAAGTATCGATCCCCATCTAGCGACTCAATGTTTGTTCATCATCGAAATGAATATTTCGTAAATAGGCTTCAAACAAGACTGTACCAAATTTTCACATTACAGTCAAGAGATAAACAATTACGCTCACCAGATAAACTTTGTTTCGAATCTGATACTTCAACGAAGTACAGACTACAGAGCGGAAAGTCCTAGCCGTCGCGCCACCGCGCCGCACAGCACCACTCGCCGCGCTCCGTCGCGTCGTCGCGTTGCGTTGCGTCGCGTCGCTAGCATTGCTCGAACACCCAACCTCCATCTGTACACAAAATTAAACAGCACAAAAAATGTCCAGACTATGTAAAATTAAGTTCTTTTTGGGTTTCCTTATCGGTAAGGAGTCAGAGAAAGAATAGCAGCTTTCATCCATCCAGCAACCATTTTTTTTTCTTGCCGTTAAAGCGACAGAGGGAATACAACAAAATTGGAAATTGCGCCCGCGGACCCGCCTGCCAAGTGTAGCGAGTATAGGCAACTACTTCCCATAGAACACTATGAGGGATGCAAATGTCCAGAAGAGGACATCAAAAGCTATCGAGGTTTAAATATCGGGAATAACAATAAGATCAAAATCTAAAATCACTATGCAGTAAATTAATTTCATTTCCATTCAACGATCTATAATAACAAGTGATCAGATTGCACTGTCCTCACTAAACTTGACAAAAATAAACATTTTTAGTTGTACTATCGCGGGAATCGAACCCACAAAGTCGAGTGCTAGGTTCCGAACCACTGGACCCCAGAGTCGTTCATAATAATAATAATAGCTCCTCTCACTGATTTCGGCGTCGGTATCCAACTTCATTGAAACCAGGCCAGCTACGCAGGAGTTATTCTATAGTGCCCAAGTGTGTGCGCAATACACAGAAGTACTCTCTCATCCTTTTACTTTCATAACCCAGCGGAACGGTAAGTCGACACGTCTGGCAAGAGAATAGGCACAGGACCGACCCTTTACATGCCCATCCGACGCATGGATCATCTTTCCTGTCAGACAATCAGGTGATCAGACTGCATTGTCCTAACCAAACCTAAAAACAATCTTTTGTTGTTTCAACGCGGGAATCGAACCCACGAATGAGAGCGTAGCTCTGAACCACTAGACCACGGAGGCTGTTCATTCGTCGTTCATAATACCTGAAGACTCGCTAGTGCGTTTACAACCTTTTACAAAATCACCAGGTTTGCAGAAGCTAACAGAAGTCACTCAATGAACTTTCTGATCTTCCACCGCATCGGTGGACTGCCAGGGCCTCTGAGACTCTTGGACCGTTGAGTGTGTGATGCCTTGTTCACCATTAGTACCAGCTTACATACAGTAACTTCTGAAACATGAAATTAAAATGTGTTAATTCCATAAAACTCATATCACAAACAATATTATCATTTATCATGTTAGACGAGTTTTAAACTATTCCATATCGCATATTGTTCTATAAAGTAATAGTCTGATAAATCTGTAGGTAATATGTATTCCAAATTTACTTTAACAGATTTTTTTATAGCCAGCTTAGGAATAATAACAATGTACAAGACATTATTTAAAGTTACTTTTTTTTTTTGTTTTAAGCTCACCAATGAAAATTACATTTAAGTATGTAGTTTCAAACTACCTACTTACTATCATGTAAACAATATTTACAAAGAACATGTCAATTGTTATTGTATAAGCCTGTTTGTTTACAACTTGCGCTCACCTGCAGAGATAAGACCACTACTTGTTGTGTAATAATAATTATTATCATTAAAATCAAACTTTGATTTCTTCTTTATTAACTGTGTTGATTTCACTCTATTAATAAGAATATAGCTAGTATAATAACAAGTTTTAAAACTCACATAATTTAATTATCAAAATACTGTAAGATCTTTTACTCTGAATCTCTTTTCTGTTACTAATACTGTGATTATAAAACCAGACCAATTTTGAACTTTACAATGAAATAAGTAATGATACTCATACAACCAGTTCACATCTTTGCGAAGCAAGTAGAGAAGTCCATAAGATACACAATGCTCATCTGCGTTGGTTGGTTACCCAGCACAGCTCGTTCAATGCGTCGGCGACGCTATGCATCGTCCAGTCAAGCACCACCCCAGTATATTGTCCATCTGCACATAAAACAAAACAGCAAAACAACAGAACACTAAACTTTAAAGTTTATTTTTAGTTTTAGGCAAGCAATTTCATGGAAACTTTGAAAGTCTAGTGCCAGATACTAGAGCATTGAAGGCTACAAAATTATTAAGAGGAATAAAAAGTTTGCTACCACCTGTTACCAAAGCCACCAAGCTTATAACCAAAGCCTGGCATTGACTAGCCACCATGCTCGTGTCACGTTCATGACTGAGTCACCGTCGTCACCACGGTCATCACGTCGTTGTCATCGCTGTCGTCACCGCAGTCACCAATCTTGTCATGGCATCGTGGTGCCATTGTAGCCGCAGTCGTGACGTCCCCATTGTCAGTACGTTACCATCTTCAACAGCGTTGCAATCTCATCAGGAACAAAGGTTTCTTGGTACAGAGTCACCTTGCAGTTGCAATACTCGGATCGCTGATATATTTTCGTCTTTCTGCTGGCAGACTGAAGGCTTCGTAATATTATTTACACTCTGTTTCGATTCAATGCGATCTAAATGTCAACAAAGCTCAGTAAATCCACATTATCATGTTGATTGTTCCAATTTGTACCCTTTAACAATCTATCTTGATTTTCGGGGTTACATCTCGCTTCTGATAACGGAGGTGCGGTATTTTGTGGGCGTGTTGATTGTTTTGTATCGTCAGGAAATAATAGGCCGCATATACAGTACCGGTATATTGTTCGAAATATAACAAGGTTGCACTCTAAAATATTAACTCAGGTCGTGGATGCAAATGGATAACGATCAGAAACGCGGAGAGTTCTGCGCTCACGTCCGTTCCGTCTGACACCCCACTGTTATGTATGTCAACCGAGCATAGACCACTCCCAAGCCATGACAGCTGTCATAGCTTGACGTTTCGTAGACAGATGACAGCTACAGGTGACATGTTGCACGACTGAAGCGCCATCCCGCCGACATATATATCAAGTTGATTGACTATAAAATGATATGCAAATTTTAATAATATCAAAGTCGGTACCAGCCAAACTGAATATGATTTCTATATAACTCTTTTATTATTTTTAGTCGATTTACATTTCTTTATTTGGCTTAAAACAATTTTTTCCCTTTTTATTATTAACCTATTTCGTCATATTGTTATGATAGTATACCTATATGGATACCTACTATCTGGTGAAGACAGAGGTGGTGTTGAGTACTGTAATTGATATAGTGGCATCGCTTAAAGTATGCTTGCAGCTGTACTTTAAGCGATGTCGTAATTTCCAAACGTATAACTTCAAAGACTAAGCAGTCCTGTATGCCTGTTTCTGATCTATGCGGTATACCTTGATAGTTGATTCAAAATTATGTTTGTTTTTAGACGGATATTAGCATATCGAGTAACATAAGCATGTTACTCGAAAAAAATACAAAATTACTATGAGTGTTCCTATAAATTTCGAGGAGTTCCCTCGATTCCTCACGACACCATCATCAGGCATGCACTTTGATAACTATGAGACCAAGTTCGACTGTAATTGACGTAGTGGCGTATGCTTGCATTTCTTTAAACAACGCTGAAATCTTCAAACGTGTATCTCTAAGGACTCAGAAGTTCTGTTCACTACTTTAGGTCCAGGATATGGTGCAAAATCTTACTATTTGGTAACATATGCTTGGGCTACTTCAGAAAAAATCAAAATCGATATATGTTTCCATATAAATTTTGAGGAGTTCCCTCGATTCCTCACGACACCATCATCAGGCATGCACTTTGATAACTATGAGACCAAATTCGACTGTAATTGACGTAGTGGCGTATGCTTGCATTTCTTTAAACAACGCTGAAATCTTCAAACGTGTATCTCTAAGGACTCAGAAGTTCTGTTCACTACTTTAGGTCCAGGATATGGTGCAAAATCTTACTATTTGGTAACATATGCTTGGGCTACTTCAGAAAAAATCAAAATCGATATATGTTTCCATATAAATTTTGAGGAGTTCCCTCGATTCCTCACGGATCCCATCATCAGGTCACCACTTTGGTAAACACTGGTACAACACTGTAATTGACGTAGTGGCGTATGCTTGCATTTCATTAAACAACGCTGCAATCTTCAAACGTGTATCTCTAAGGACTCAGAAGTTCTGTTCACTACTTTAGGTCCAGGATATGGTGCAAAATCTTACTATTTGGTAACATATGCTTGGGCTACTTCAGAAAAAATCAAAATTGATATATGTTTCCATATAAATTTTGAGGAGTTCCCTCGATTCCTCACGGATCCCATCATCAGGTCACCACTTTGGTAAACACTGGTACAACACTGTAATTGACGTAGTGGCGTATGCTTGCATTTCATTAAACAACGCTGCAATCTTCAAACGTGTATCTCTAAGGACTCAGAAGTTCTGTTCACTACTTTAGGTCCAGGATATGGTGCAAAATCTTACTATTTGGTAACATATGCTTGGGCTACTTCAGAAAAAATCAAAATCGATATATGTTTCCATATAAATTTTGAGGAGTTCCCTCGATTCCTCACGGATCCCATCATCAGGTCTCCACTTTGGTGACAATGGGACCAAACGGGAAGCACCACCTTTCAAATAAAAAAAAAATCATCCAAATCGGTTCACCCAGGCGAAAGTTCTGAGGTAACAAACATAAAAAAAAAAAAAAAAAAAAAAAAAAAAAAAAAAAACATACAGACGAATTGAGAACCACCTCCTTTTTTTGGAAGTCGGTTAAAAAATATATAACTTTCTACCATTCTTTTGTCGCAAGAATTACAAAAAGGTAAAAAAGTAGTATTATCTAATTATTATAGTATTATTCCTACTTTTTAGTTTCATTCCGTAAGGACTTTTTATTTAATGCACACTTTACACATAAAACAGTCTTGATATATTTTTAGCGTAAGTAGTTTAAGCAAAGTAAAATTTAAATATATTTTGTATCTTTATTCGTAAATAAAAGTTGTATATTCGGCATATAAAAATAAATCTACAACTTTTATTATTCGTCGTCGTCGAATACCGCCTAGAGGGGAGATTATGTATACGGTTTTTTGCGGATAAAACAAACTTTTGTGATTGTAGGCTAATAAAAACTCCTGAATGTTCAAAGGTTAGGGAACGTACCTACTCATACTACGAGTTAATAATGAAATGTTATTATTATTGTTACTTAAATTCAAACGAGTATTAGTAAATTATGTAATTGAAATAACAATTGAAGACATGAATCGTTAAATTATGTAGCAAAATTCTGATTTCAAAAAAATTGAGTTCAAACTGTCACTTAAACATTTTAAAATGCATCGAAAAGTATTAGCACAATAATCTAAAGATCTGTCTCTGGTATCAATCAATGTACTTAATACATTACAACATACCCTAAAATGTTTAAGTGACAGTTCAAATTCAATTTTCTGGGTAACATTTTTTTGGGACATATCACCTTCATCGATTCGTCTTCAATTATTAGATGCTATTGCATAGTTTATCCCTGGGGTGCCGGAGAAAAATAGCACCTCCCATTCAACCATATTTCTCGAGAGTGTCGTAGAAGGTCACAGATGGAACAAATATCCGGAAATGGGGTGCGTTTTCGTTAGTTTCTGAAAACTTCGCTCGTTCAACTGCATACCAAGCCTGGGCTAATATACATAATGGCCTGGGCCCTAATTCTCAGGCCTCTAACTTAGTTTTTACTATCGGTCTGTCCCGCTCATGCAAATGAGATTTACCGCGCGTGCGAGCGGGATATACTAATATTCGGAACTAAGTTCGAGGCCTGAGAGTCGCCGCCCTGTACCCTCAATGAAAACAAGTATATTTCGTATAAGGCTTATCTCCAGTAGTGAACGTCATAGCCGAAATTATTAAATCATCAAAATACATTAACTTTCGACAGCTTGTAGACAACTGTTCAAATTCAATTAATCTTATTGTGAAACAAGCCAAGACATACAAGTATATTGATCGATTTTAATGTCGCCCGTTCGAATAGAGAAGATTTTCTTTTTTACAAAAACCTTAACTGTACCAAATTTCATAATCCGCCGTCCACATTTACTTAAATATAATATAAAATATAATTTGTTTGGCGAATACCTAGCTTGTGAATTCTTTTACTTTTCTGAGAAAAACTAGCACTCGAGGAAAGTTTTCTGATCACGTAAATTAGTCTAGACGCTCGTTCTGTTGCTACCTAATGGAACCGACTGAAGGTTCCATAATTTGCTCATGTTTAATTTAAAATATTACTGGAAAATAAAATGAAATCGTGAATATTTTTTTATATTAATTTATTGAATAAAGAACTTAAAATACAAAAAAAAATACAATACAGGGATTTATTTTATAATTCGAGACTTGTGTAAAATACAAACAAGTCTCACAAGTTATTTAATCAATAAGTTGATAAAAAAATGGCAACACCTTATGCATGTGAAACTTGGTGAGTATGTATGGATGTGTGTTACTCTTTTACCTAAAAACTACTTAACGTATTTTGTATGGTAGCAGTTTATGCTCTGTTTTAACACGTTAGCTGCGGCACCAATTTTTGCATACTTTCCGTTCCTGCGGCACGAGGTATAATCGGCCCGTACCGTGACCAGACGTTAGGGCGACACGCGGTCTATTAGACCCCACCTCCTTTTACATACTAAAATCCATTTTCTGGCGCGAAATCAAAGATAAATGAGAATTTTGGTCCTTATTGATATAGACAGTGAATTGATGAACCCTAATCCACCGTCGCCCCGGGATCTGATGGCTAGTTTAGGAATTATTAGCAAAACAAAATATGGGATCTTATACACCTCGTAACGCACTGAAATAGGGCAAATTTTCGCTGAGATTAGTGATGGGAAAAATAATATCGACGTTTTTAAACTGTCTTAAGACGAATGGTCAAGCAAATGACCTTGAGTGTTTGGACGTGGAGCTAACGCCATCTATTTATGAATAGTAGTTCAATGTAGCGTGCATTAGGATGTCAAATTATATTTTCACTAGATGGCGCATTTAGCATATTTCTCTGAGTTGAGCAGAGTAATAATAAACAGAGGCTACATTTTATATACTAAATAATATATACTTAGATTATTTTTTTTATTTTATCCCCGTTTAACCCTTATTATTTGTATTAGTCGAGCCATTTTAGTAAGTTCACCTCAAATTCGAGATACCCAATTATAAGAAAAGTATAACAAAGAAATATGACCTTTGACCCTTGAAATTTAATAGTAGCGTACACCCTACCATATATATAGATTAATTTATGACTGCTAATTTATATATATATATATATATATATATATATATATATATATATATATATATATATATATATATATATATATATATATAAATAAATATATATATATATAAATTAGATTAAATATATTATATATATATATACAGCGTGTAAAAAGAGCAGTCACTATAACTTTCAGATACGATTATACTACCTTTCCTCATTTCGGAAATGTATTTTTTTTATATATTTTTTTGTCAAAAACAAAAAAAAAATTATTTTTTTACCATTTCTTAATTAAAAAAAAAAATACATTTCTAGAATGAGAAAAGGTAATATAATCATATCCCACAGTTATTGTGACTGCTCTTTTTATACTCTTTATATAATATATACAGGCTGTAAAAAGAGCAGTCACTACAACTTCGTGGGGGAATTACCAGGCAAGAGATATATGCATTGCTACTAGTCATTTGCTTTTAATCCACTGTTTTAAAAACTTTCAATAGGCAATCTACAATGTGCACAACACAGCGATCAGCTGATTACGCTGAGAGGTCTATAGCACGCGTAAGACGTTCATTACGTACTAGGGCAAAAATTATAAAATTTAATTATTTAATGCAGAACGTTGTTCCAAACAGTTTAGCCTTGCGACTAAAATAAATAGCAAAAAAAAAAATTTTTTTTACAAAAAATAAAGTTTCTAGAATCAGTCGAGGTCCTATAATCATTAATCATATCCCAAAGTTATAGTGACTGCTCTTTTTTTATACCCGTTATATTATATACATTTTGTTTAATTTTTTACAGTTTACTTCTTACACAGGAAACTTTTGTCTATCGATGATTCATACAGGATGTTACAAAAAAAAATATTCATTTAAATAAACTTGTTTATTATTTTTGAAGTTATTTTTTTTCCTTGTTGGCAATGGGACTTGTTGGCTTGAATGGTAGGGGGCTAATTTTCTTTTTTTAGACTTTTATTAATTTTTTTGTTGACAGCCTCTGTTATATACTGTGGGTCTCTAATGGGTATATTTCTCTAATTCTGATAGTAGTAGGATCCACTAATTCTGGTAGTATGCAATCCATATAGAAGTCTTTCAGCTTTTTTTTTCTGTCTTTCCTCGGCGTTTCTCTCTAAATGCTGGAGAATTCAAAAAATACTCTTTTTGAATTCTCCAGCATAATATCTTCAGCCATATCCGGTTTTGAGCAATTTTCCCCATAGTTTGTTCCATCTTGGGTCAATCTCCTCTAAATATTTCAGAGTCAGTTTCCGACTCTTCATTCGTTTTTCTTCGTTCCGTTTAATTTCGTTGCGTGGACTTTTTCCAACAATTGATTTATCCAGAACGGATAAAGGTTTTTGAGTATTGAATGATACTTTTCTGGTACCTAATATTCTTCATTTTGTTGTGTTTTTTCTGTATTTCAAAGAATACTCTGTATCTGTATTTAATGCAAAAAATCTATTACAAAAATTTGTAAGTAAATGATTCCGGCATTCTACTTTTTCAACGGTATAATTTTCATAAGGTCTAGATTGGATTATTTTTGAATACGTGCTGGCGTCCCCGTCCGATATTTAACGCGCATTTCTATACTTTTTTTAAACCCTTGCACCAAGATCTCAGACTACATTCCTGTAGACGGTCCTAAAAGAAAAAACTAAATTTAGTTTTGATTTATTATTAATTATGAAATAGTATAACTATTAGTTATACCTCAGTCAGAGTAATATAATAGTACCTAATACACGTAGAAAACAGGGAAATAAAGGGTACTACGAGTCAAAAAAAAGCTAGTAAATTACCAGAATAATTTTTGTAGCATGTGTGATCTTTTGCCTCTTTACCCTTGTTCTGAGCTAGGACACAAATACAGCAATATTTATTTTTAATGCCATTTTTTATTTTTTAACAACAAAAAAACCCAAGTCAATGAACTGTAAAGGCAAAATCACGAATCACTTTACACGCAGTAGGAGCCAATATTTTGTTGACTAAAGACATGGTTTTTTTAATATTTTTTACGGCTTCCTTTATTGATAATTAACTCAGGTTCATAGCTTCAGAGCTATGGCATATTTCCATGGCAAGCAATTTTTTTTACATTATGTATAACTGTAGGTTTAACTGTATAATAGTGTAGCAGTAAAGAGTAATTGTTTGATGTCTCTGTGATAAGTATTCTGTATGATAAACATTTACATTACGATCATCATAATTTTTATCTTTTCTGTACAGGCGGAATCTTGGGATCTTTTGGGGACTTTCCGCGGTTCCATAGACTTAAAAGTAGGTACCTATTAACTCAATAGCGACCAACTCCTAATAGAACCTATCGTCACCAGGAATACAGCTTCATATCTAATTTTAAGTCAATGGGACCGCGGGAAATTCTTTACATTATAGGTACAATATCAAAAAATATGTCTATTTTATAATTAGATAGGTACCTACTTACTTTTTAATATCATTTGCTTTGGCTTCTTTTGCTTTTGTCTGATTTGCAACACGAATTCTTCTTTTATATAGCAACTTCAATAATCGTTTGTTACTTTGTTTCGGAATACTTTTATTACCTATGTTTGTTTCAAAGTCGAACCGTAATCACACAACATGTGCAAACTATAATATATAATTTATACAAGCCGGTAATGTCAATTGTCACTTGTCAAATCAAAACAAGACCACGCGAGATTGTATTACTCTTATCTGCTTATTTACTGTGCGCGCCGTGCGGAACGGCAACGCTGCATTGTACATGGGTTGCATCGAACTGGCAACGTTGCATTCCATAACTAAACGCCTGATTAAATGTTGTGAGCAAATACTTTACTAGTGGTATTTGATTTACAGTAGGCACCAAAGACCTTTTATGATATAACTTCTATTTTGCAATAGTATTTTTTACAAATCGACAATGAACACCAAGATACAAAGTAAAGAAGCATGCATGCAAAGATTCATTATAAACGGATAAGCCAAACCAAAAATAAATCCATCCTAAAATATTCATTTTACGCGAGTCATAGCATTTTCTAAAATGTATTTCTGATTACTGAGTAAAGATCGTCAAAATTATCGACAACAACAATATACTTCAAGATACACTTTATAATTACACAAAATTTCTTTATTTCCCCAGTCTGTAATTTAGCTGAAAAACATAGCCTAAAAGTCGTGAAAAACGCATTTTGCTTGACCATTCGCCTTAAGTCTTAACTACGCAACGACTTGACCGATTTTGATCAATTATATCTCATTAGATCGTTTTAAGGGCAAAACCTGGCAAAACAACACAAAGCTATCAAAGGATACATTTTTTTTTAATAATCTAAATTGTGCTTGAAGGCGCCATAAAGAAAAAAAAACCGGCCAAGTGCGAGTCGGACTCGCGCACGAAGCGTTCCATTCTATACCATTAAGAGGCACCTATTACAGACTTATTATTAGAAAATAATGGATCACGGTTTATGCATAAGGTTTATCTATCTATTTGTATATGAAAATCTTAATGCGGTTCACAGAATAGAAAAAAAAGGCAACCAGAAGTAGAAAAGAAACTGTCCTATTTATTCTACCTCGGGCTTTAAAAATACACTTATTAGAACTTGAAAAATCAGTATCAATATACTTTTTTTTATAAAAATCTCAATATACATGTTGTACTCGTCGTCTAGACATGCTCGGCGCTGTAAAAGGACGTGCTCTCCAATCGAAATGATGCACAACACTGGTCGCGGGAAGCTCGCGTTGGGTGCGGTACGAGGTCAGGGGGGATATGGGACGTTTTAGCCTCGTTCCGCACTGCATTAAAATTATATTAATTCAGTGCGGCACGAGGCCTAAGACATCCGGTACCAAGGTAGGTACACCACCGAGTCCGGAACCATTAGCGCATCTCAAATATATATTTATCTCTTTCCTACACTGGACCAAACCAAAGCTATGCCATTCGCACGACAGAGAAACTCACGTTTTTGCTTGCCGCACCACAGGGAAGTTGCATCAGGGGTGATTTAGGCCTCGCTTCGCACTTAACGTGTTAACACATAATTATACTACTTTTTATAACAGCAAAAAGTAGCGTGTAAGGGGTCACAAATAATTAACTTTCTAGTAGAAAAGAAAACTCCAAAAGATTAGGAGATAAACTTTTCTTATCTAAATGTAATCAAGAAATAATATCACTTTCATCATTTTATCATTGGGGTCTTCAGGAACGCTATATCCAATCAAAAACTCATTTGGCCTCACGCCCATTTTCCTTCAGATACCTAAATGAAATAAAAAAGACCCTCACTGATTACAATTACCACTAACATAGAGGACTGGTGCACGAGTCATTTTATAGTGCTATAGGTGCACGCAATACACATGAGTGCATCCTATATCAATTTTTCGTAACGAATTGTGAAGGATGAATGGATGACTCGCGGGATCTGTCCCCGTCAAGTAAAGCCAAAATAAACGAAACACCTGCACCATACTTTTCTTGAAACAGTTTAGATCCACTTATTTTCGACCACGTAAGTGTTGTGAATGAAACTAGAAGCCTGATTATGTTTTATGTTTTAAAATAAACACATAGATCGACTTGGAAACGAATGAAAACACAATGTATCTATCTCACAAGTGATATACATTAAATTAGATTGTATAGTGCAATTTCCAAGTCACTATATTATGTAATATTATATATAGGTAACAATAGTTACCTATATTTATAACAAGAAAGATTTCTAATATTGGTATAGTCACAATAAGATGTTAAACCCACTAACACCGACTTGGTATCACATGTATCCTTACTTACTTTTTACAATAGAAAAACAGGCTTGGCGTTTTTACGTGAAATGTTTTTAACCCCCCACGCAAAAACGACGGGGCGTTTGTTTGACGTGTGTGTGTCTGTCTGCGGAATCGTAGCTCCCAAACGGATGATCCGATTTTAATGTGTTTTTTTGTTTGATAGAGTATATCAGTCGAGAGTGTTTGGTACAAATCGGTTCAGGTCTTCAAGGTTATCAGGTCGTTAGGTGTGATAGGAATGTTTCACGCTAAGTCGGAGATTTTATTTCATTTTTTTTATGAGATTACTTTTTAAGCGATCAAAGTCAAAACATCTTGGTATATAATTTCCGCAGTATTCAAGTTTGAAACGTATATCTAGAGCGTCTTAAGTTACGTATCATTAAAACCTTACCAAGTTAACATTTTGATCTTAGAAGCACTTAATAGTTATAATATCAAGAGTTGGGGATTAATTACAATATGCGCCTATTATCTAGAAAGTTCACTTCACGACGTATCTAGGTGTTGTTTGCAACTTCGTTTTTGAAAGAAGAAAACTGGGGGCCTACTCAAGATGCCATCGCTAATTATCGCTTACAAAGTTCGATAACAAATTGTATGGGATTTGACATAAGGTACGCTAAATGATCGCGATTTGGTATGTCATTTAGCGTACCTTATGTCAAATCCTATAATAATATAATATCTATGGACGCTTCACACCACGTCAATCTGGCCCCGTGCTAAGTATCCGAAGAACTTGTGTTATAGGTACCAGACAACGGAAATATAAATATACTTTTACACTATAAACATATTTAAGATTTTTATTATATTAATACACAAATTTAATACACATCCATGACTCAGGAACATTTAAAACTTTTTGTTTCCTCAGCGGGATTCGAACCCGCGACCTCCGGGTCAAGAGCCAAGCTCTGAACCACTAGACCACGGAGGCGTCAAATACATTTTGTTATCGAATTTTGTAAGCGATAATAAGCGATGGCATCTTGAGTAAGCCTCCAGATGTCTATAATTTTTGGTTAAACTGTATTTGTATCTGCTCGAGCCCAAAGCAACTAAGTCTTTCGGTATTTTTTCAGTAGAGCGTACGGAAAATATGCTTTTGCTAATTAGGATGACGAAGTTCGAAATCTTTCATCAATCTATTATTTTTAGTCTTGAAATATTCGTGGAAGTCCAGGGAAGGTTTCAATGGTTTGTATGTCCAACGAAGTGGGCACGGGTCTGCAAGTTTAATATAAAAGCCTTAATACGAGTATTATTATTAAATGGATTACATTTTTTAGATAATTAGCACAGGGACAGATTGACGTGGTGTGAAGCGTCCATTAATATTATTATTATATATTTTTGTTTTCTAACTACGTAACGTAATTAATGGCTTCATACCTAAAGGCTGATTAAATAACTAACTCGCTAAATAGAAAAATTATTAAAGAAATGTAAAACATGTTTTTAATTAGAACTAACAATACTATGCAGCTTTTACTGAACGGCTTCAAACGCTAAAATATTCTCAGTTAATTTCAGGAAAGTATCAAGAAAATTACGGTCTAGGTTTTCTTGCGATTATTAAGTTTTATATGGTCTGAGCTTGCGGCCAGGTTCTAATAGGAAAGTAACAGCGTTGTTTAACTTAATCGCCTATTCGACCACTAATTGTATTACTACCCTCGTTCTTAGATGACATTACTCGTGCTAAGCCTTTGAAGGCTTTTAATGTTATATTCAATATAATAAATACAATTACACGATTGAACAAAGGAAAGGACACCAAATTTAATAAAAAAAGGCATCTAAGCTAATTAAAATATGAACATGCATAAGTGGTTTATAAATACGTGAAGCAAAAACATTGAAATATACAATTTTACGACATTAAGGACGTGTTTCACCAAGCAATGTTAAAGTTAACGCCATGTTAAATATCATGTTATCCCTCTCGTATTTCCTGTCAATGAATGAGATGGCATGGTATTTTAACATGGCGTTAACTTTAACATTGCTTGGTGAAACACGGCCTAAAGTTCGACCGTTTAACAAACGACCTGATGACCTTGAAGACCTGAACCGATTTCCACCAAACATAGCTAAGAACACCCTCGACTGTTATACCTAAAAATATACGCATTAAAATTGGATCATCCGATTGGAAGCTACGTTGCCACAGACGGACATACATTTACACAGATACGTCAAGCTTATTAGACCCCGTCGTTTTTACGTTGGGGGTTATAACAGCTGCTGCGCTCGACAAACCGGCTTCTAAACATGGCGAGTATTGGCTACTACATTTATGAAATACTTTGGGGGAGGTTTATGTTCAGTAGGAAGTCATAGCTGAAATTATGATAATAATGATGAAGAACTTGGGTTGGTTCTTTGATTTATAATAATATATATTCTGTATTATAAATTTACAACATTAATCTACATCAAAGTAATATGAAGTATGGTTATCTCAATTTCACCAACGCCTGTCCGTGTTAATCGTTATATTAATAAGGATACAACAAAAATCATGCCGACTATTTTGTGAATACAAAGAACGAAATAAATTTAGCATTCGTGAAATTAGTAAAGTAGGTCTGACACTAAAACAAAATTAAGTAACCCCCGAATTGTCAAGAAGTAAGCAGGTTGAATCGTCAAGTACTGAACTGAATGAATGCTAATATCAAGTGATCAATGATCATGCCAGCTTTCAAACAAAAAAAGCAAATACAAATCGGTTAATTGTCGCTTTACCTTTACAACCTCGTATCTATATAACTACTTGACTCTACTTTTCAGTAGAGTCAAAAACTTAATAATTTTAGATTTCATTATGACATGGATTTTGGATGTATACTGTACATAACTGAACCTCATTTAAAACAAAATCCATGTCATTAATAAAATCTTAATTGTTTTTTTTTTTTTACTCTATCGAAAAGTTATAGTTTTTTTAGATACGAGGTTGAAGGTAAAGCGACGTTATCCGCTTAAGAGCTGAAATGCCACAGACAAACACGTCAATTTAATAAAACCTCTAATTTCGCGGAGTTTAATAGCTTTGGTGAAATTTAAGAATAATCAAAAGAAATAATGAGCCATAATGGCCCCACGTAAACATTAGAAAACAGTCCTCGAGTATAAATGTAAAATCAATACGTAATATCTTTATAGATTGCCAGCAATTCTTTATTCGTCAAACGCGGCCATTACGCATAAATTGATTTAAAAGATGTCATAATTCAACGAAATTTCGGGCTCAAATCCAGAAGTATTGACATCAGTACAAATCGAAAAAGTCGCCGTCTCTTATTGCGTTATATAAGTTTGTTGAGTCAACGAAACGATTTTGTTGAAACTCATTTTGTATTCTGACTTTTAAAATGTCTTTCTCCTATTCGATCTAATTGGAATATTTACGTAGGATATTGTATTCTGTATAAGGGCACCCACCTGGCCTACTTTTTGTGATGGTCATGGTAAAAAATATGCTCGGGCAGTTGTTTCTCCCTTATTATTTCTGATCATATTATTATATGACGTCTTCGCATAACACTATTGCAATATGTATTATTTTTCACCTAAAAAGGTTGGTCATTGATTATCACTTATAGGAGGGCCTCAATAATATTACTTAGCTGTTTATTTATTGTAATAAGCTTTTTGATCATAACATTAAGGACAGGAGAAGTCTTTATCAGTATTTAAATATGATCAGTTGATTGTATAATAGGTATAATAATTAGCCTTATTAGGCAATAGTTTTACATAGTAGTACATAAGAATATGATGCACATATCACGCCAAACCCACGCGCATTTACACTTAAATGTGGCATTTTTAATAAAAATGTCATTATAATAGCTCCCGAAACTGATATTGATATCGGTGGCTGATTTTGTTAAAACCAGACCGGCTACCCAGGAGTCATTTTATAATTCCCAATTATGTGCGCAATACAATAGTACACTTTTTCCTCCTTTTACTCTCACAACCCAGTAGGACGGATAACCGACAAGACTGGTGAGAGAACAGGCGCCAGACCTACATTTTAAATGCCCATCCGACGCATGGATCATCATTCTTGTCAGACAATCAGGTGATCAGTCTGCAAAATCCTAACCAAACTTGGTAACCACATTTTTTGTTGTTTCAACGCGGTAATCGAACCCAGAAACACCATACACGATGGAGGCGTTAACCCCAAAAATACCACAAAATTACATTATATTCATATTTTATTTTTATATTCATATTTCGTCATACGTAATTTTGATCAACATACTGATAAATTACGTACAAACAAGCTAATTTCAACCTTATTTCTATAGAGATATCATTCGAGGTTGAATTTTGGGAAATCTGAGAAAATACCTACACGTCGCGGTATCTTCCGTGTTCAGCCCCTAGATTTATTAACCCCCGTCCGACGTAACGTCGTCATAAGAACGAGGGTAGTACATCTAGGGGTTGAACGAGAAATAAGCGCACGTCAGTATAACAATCTGTGTGCCAAGTTTCAGCGCGGTTCTTAACGACCTGTTTAGTTACATATCTATAGGTATCGACACTTATATTATAAAGAGGAAAGATTTGTATTTTTGTATGTAACGACCAAACTCAAAAAGTACTGGACCGATTTTAATAATTCTTTTTTGATTAGAAAGCTACATAATCACTGAGTAACATAGGCTATATAAAAATCAATGGCTGTTCGTAAGTCTCGCTAAAACTCGAGATCAGCTGAACTGATTCGGCTATTTTTGGTCTTGAAATATTTGTGGTGTAAGTCCCGGGAAGGTTTAAACGGTTTCCATGCTCAACGAAGTGGGCAGGGGTCAGCTAGTCATATATATTAAAAATGAATTGTTTTCTCTCTAAAAGTCGAGAACGGCTGAACCGATTTGGCTATTTTTGGTCTTGAAATATTCGTGGAAGTCCAGGGAATGCTTAAACTGTTTTTTTTTAATTTTTTTATGCTCAAAAAAGTGGGCACGGGTCAGCTAGTAAAGTATGTAGGTATAATAATTCCTAGAATTGTAACTGCGGATTGGTATTGTATTTTTGATATTTACTTTTTCTCATAGATAGCTTAGAGAATGGCGCCGTTTGCGATTTGAGCTGTATGAATATTGTTGTTGTTGATAGATTTTGAATTTCGAATTCTGTTGTTGAATCGCACAAAGGTTTCATTCACATTGGCCGGGGCTAAAATTTTATGTCTTTCACCAATAGCGTAATATACAATATGTACATCTTTTTTTACTTTTTAGCCTTGGGCAAAATCATATTATTCACTTAAAAACTATCAGTTTGTTCACTACCTGGCAAAAAAAATACTTAAAATTTTATTTTACTACTAGACTGCTAATTACTCTAGAAATATGACTACATACGTAGATTTTTATAGCATAAGACCCTGAATACTACATTTTTGGTGGGGCCATGTGAACTGCTATACTTCCATGACCCAGCTGACGTATTGCCTCATTGGGCATCATCTTATTATTGATGATGGAGCTGCCATCTTCCTTCACCAAGAGTTCCTCAGACATTAAGAAGCTCTTGCCCTCTGGATCCTTCACTCCTCTTGGTGCATCTCAATTTAAGGCATCATACGATATACCAATGAATACAACATTATTTTGAGCATTGTAAATCAGCAAATGGGTCAAATTCGAAATTGTAGTAATCTTTCTCATGGTGAGCAGTGAAAAACTCGCACAGAATATACAAAAGAAAATAAAAACTAGTAGCTACATATATGACTATAATTGTGCTATTTTTGAAAAACAGGTACACCTGTGTGAGTGGAGCCTAACGGTTTTAAGCTACGGATTCACTATTGTCATTCATCTAGTACCTAGACTGGAATCCTAACGGATTTCCTTTTAAATTCCATCCATCAGACAATGTGGCCAGGTTTTATACCACACTAAGCCTCGCTTAAGTTTTGGATTATTCGCTGTCAGAGTCGTTTCGGCCTTGCGGGGCTTAGGGGAGCTTACGGTTCGCGATAAGGTCAGGGTATTCATATTTGCTTAACAAAATTTACTTTACGAGATTCATCTCCCCTGTAATATACGTTCAAGTTATGAACATCTGTAAACATGTGTGCCACCAAACTTCGGTAATGATATATTACATTCTAAAATCTGCCCGCGGCTTTGCCCGCGTGGAATAAAGTGTCCTATGTTACAAGACATATCTTTTGAATGTACTGTAGGTTCTTGGTTGAAATTCATGTTATAAAAAAGTGCAAATAGTTTGTGTTTTACTATGTTACAAGGGCTGTGCTCTGTTACAATTTAAAAATATATTAATATGATATTGTTAGATCAATCGACTAACCCCGGCTTGGCGTAACATGGATGTCACAACTTTTTACGGTAGAAGAATTATGTAGCGCCTCCGTTGTCTAGTGGTTCAGAACTTCGCTCTTGACCTGGAGGTCGTGGGTTTGATTCCCGCGTTGGAACAATAAAAAATGTTTTCAAGTTTGGATAGGACAACGCAGTCTGATCACCTGAATTTCTGACAAGAAAGATGATCCATACGTCGGATGGACTTGTAAAAAGTCGTTCCTGCGCCTGTTCTCTCACCAGTCATGTCGGTTTACCGTCCCACTGGGTTATGAGAGTAAAAGGAGAAAAAAAGTGTCTTTGTGTATTGAGCACACACTTGGGCACTATAAAATAACTCGTGTGTAGCTGGCCTGGTTTCAATGAAATTGGCTACCGACACTGAAATCGGTGAGCGGAGCTATTATTATGTAGCGAGACTTGATTTTTATAGTTAGCAACATAATGTTTTCCGACCATATAGATTTGCCACTTCTAATAACTGGATATTTGAATAAGCTTCGTTTATAAATAATGTAACTGAACGCTCGTTGAGGTTGTATGTTTGTGATTAACCATGTTAATAAATGCGTCGAGTTGAACCATAGTCCCTTAATCTCGTGGATTTTGCATGATTTACGCAACCGGTTAAAAAACCTGGTTATCCCGAAAAGTGCTGGTGGATTACTGTTTGGTTTTTATCTCGACTCGGAGGTCGTGGGTTCAATTCCCACCTTCGAACATTGAAATGTTGTTTTCGAGTTTAGTTAGGACAATGCAAGCTTACCGGTTTAAGTTCTCAAGGGAATATGATGCTGCTTTCAGCAATAGACAGAGTAATAATAATAACATCTATGGACGCTTCACATTACATCAATCTATCTCTGTGCTCAGTATCCGAAGAACTTGTGTTACAGGAACCAGACAACGGAAATATATTTAATACTTTTATACTATGCACACATTTAAGATTTTTATTATATTATACACAAATTTAATATACATCCATGACCAAAACAAAAAGTTTTCAATGTTCCTGACATTGAAAACTTTTTGTTCCCTCGGCGGGATTCAAACACGCAACCTCTCGTTCGAGCAACTACACGCTCAACCACTGCGCTACGGAGGTCCTCAAAACAGTAATATATAGATATAAACGACGACCTCCGTAGCGCAGTTGGTTGAGCGCGTTGGTGCTCGAACGAAAGGTCGCGGGTTCGAATCCCGCCGAGGGAACAAAAAGTTTTCAATGTTCCTGGGTCATGGATGTGTATTAAATTTGTGTATAATATAATAAAAATCTTAAATATGTGTATAGTATAAAAGTATTAAATATATTTCCGTTGTCTGGTACCTGTAACACAAGTTCTTCGGATACTTAGCACAGGGCCAGATTGACGTGGTGTGAAGCGTCCATAGATATTATTATTATAAAATATAACGTACACCCAAACGAAGCTATATCGGGTCAGTAAAGAAAACGATGTTATAATATTTTCTTTATCTATTCATTAAAATCCGAGGTAAAAGTGTTTTATCCAGATTATTTTTTATTTAGATTAGGCAACAACCCCCCTTATTTTTTTTTGTTTTATGAAATATTTTGAGGAAGGCCTATGTCCATTAGTGGACGTCATAACTGAAATTAGTCGGATTTTACCGCATAATATATGTGCCAAAAGAGCAAAAGTAAAAGATGATATATTTTTATAATTAAACGTCCTACTTTCGTTTATCCTATAAAATATGAGTGCACATTTTAAGAACAAAACAAAGCTACTGTTTTATGAGGTCATCTATTTACTTGACGGTTCTTAGTGTATAAAATACGGTTATAAATTGTGTTAACAAGCCTATTTTGTTCCTTTTGTTACATTGGCTAAGATTTGTTGCACCGTTGTGCCCCGTTGGGCCTTCTTATATTATATTTATTGGAAAATCTGTGTAGATAAATATTATAAGTTTTATAAATCGATATACTTAACATCAGTTAAGGAACAAAATCAAAAATTTTAACCATACGTAAAATTTATAGGCAATGTCATATCTGGGTTTTTTATAACCGAAGGCTGGCCTTGTCACGCCCAGAAGTCACTGCGAACCCTCTGGATCTATTGTGACTCCTTCGCTTTAGAGTACCCAGTCCTATGTTACTCATGAAGCTAACGATATGGTGGGGGTCTGCGGTGCGAATTTCCTCTGCTGTAGAGTATTCGAGCTGTCCGAGGTACTTGCTCCTGCTTAGATGAAAAGTTGGACAATCAAGAAGAAGGTGGAGGGGTGTCTCGTCTTTCTCCTTGCAGAATCTGCAAGTTATTAGATTGTTTCTTGGTTTCTATTACGAATATATTGACATCTCTTACATTAAAATCAGATCAGTAGATGCAGCACTATAGTGAAACAAACATACATATATAGTAACAAAATCATGACGCTTCCTTTTAGCTCCGTCGTAGTCGGAATACTGTCAGACAACCAAGACGTGATTAGCCTACATTGTTCTAAACTGATTTGAAAACTAAGTTTTGTTCTAACGCAGGATTCAAACCCATGACCCACGGAGAGAGAGCCAAGCCTAAAACCACTGGACCACAAATACATAACTTATATATTATTATATCATACTAGCTGACCCGTACCCACTTAGTTGAGCATACAAACCGTTTAAACCTTCCCGGGACTTCCACGAATATTTCAAGACTAAAAATAGCCGAATCGGTTCAGCCGTTAGCATGCATTTTTATATATAAGAATATATGTTTATAGTAAATATAGATTTAACAGTCATATAAATTAGGTGTTCTCGTAATTAATCACCATATGGGACAGGTTACTACCGCCTCATTAATAAAGCCTGTCGTAAGAAGTAACTAAACATAATTAATACTGTGGACACCTGACCGATACTCGTAGCATGTTCCGATCAAAATTTAAACAGAAATACTTTGTATATTGACGACCTCCGTAGCGCAGTTGGTTGAGCGCGTTGGTGCTCGAACGAAAGGTCGCGGGTTCGAATCCCGCCGAGGGAACAAAAAGTTATCAATGTTCCTGGGTCATGGATGTGTATTAAATTTGTGTATAATATAATAAAAATCTTAAATATGTGTATAGTATAAAGGTATTAAATATATTTCCGTTGTCTGGTACCTGTAACACAAGTTCTTCGGATACTTAGCACAGGGCCAGATTGACGTGGTGTGAAGCGTCCATAGATATTATTATTATTATTATTATTATTATTATTATTATTATTATATGTGTCTGTCTACAGGCTATAATATTAATGAGTGATAATACTTTAAGGTCTGCATGGGTCCCGCATATATAGAGTTTACTATGATGGTACCAGTGATGAAAGATATACTTTTTTTTTAATATTGTATAGGAAAATTTATATGATGGACTTTCACAGTACACAGACACACACACATTTGTATGGTTAATATAATTTTTAGTTATAGTCATATAGTGTAATTATCATTATTTTACGTTGCGGGTTTTAAACCCGTCTCCAGTTTCACCGTAGAACCACAGAGGTAGTCATAGCCACAGATATAGTTTTATAATTTTATTGGATTTTCAATTATTTCATCAACATTACACATCCGTTAATATTAGGCATTTTTCGGGCCACAATACTATTAGTTATTATATACATCGTGTCTTTTCTTATATCAAGAAAAATATAAGGTAAAGAGAAAGACGCGTCGATAATTATATGTTTTGGCACCTCATATAAAATATACATATCATAACGCGACGAATTGCGATTAAAAATCTCCATAAAATTAAAAAAACAGAAGCGTTTCAACCCTGGTTAGGTATTAGGTCAACGACCAATGCATTCGTGTATATAGGACTTGTGGCCGTTTTAGACCTTTGTATTTTTTTATCGGGTTATGGTAAGTAATTTTTATGAGATGCCAATACAAAAATGCTCTACGCGTCATTCTCTTCACATTATATTCGTCTTATATATATATATATATATATATATATATATATATATATATAATATATTTTGCCATGTCGGCAGTATGTTAGATCGCAGCTCGGTTTTAGTAATCTACTACGAATAGGCCCAGCGGCCATTTTGATTATGCAGTTTCAGGTGGATTTCATTATGTATGAACCTGCCCCTGACCCCAGTCCTTTTGCGGAACATCTTGCGAACTGTATCAGCATAAATTATCCTATCTCTGAACTAAACACTCTAAATTATTTTTAAAATTATTCCTTGGCTTATATTTCTGAGGATTCAAAGCTTCCCAGAGCTTTGTAGGTATAGTTTTACGTAATGTAGTTGGAAACTGTTTAACGGTGGATGAAAAGGTATATAAAAAAAAATACTTTCTTTAAGAGAATGTAACTTTTTAACCTCAAAGTTTAACACTTATTATTTTCAGTGCAATAATTACTAGGTGAATATATTGGACATCGTCGCAATAATTTCAAATGATTGTTAGTTTACTGGTTTTTTTAATTGAAAACTTCTTGAGCGGCATTGTACACTTTTTGGTCGGTGACACGTGACCTGATCGAAAAACTGTAAGACAAATCGCCGGCGCTGTGCTTAGAGACGAAATATCCTCCTCTCTTTCTAACTGAAAATGCTGTTAAATTTTACACTTCTACCGGCACTTTCGGAGTACACATTCTTTTAATTGGCACTTATCATCTTATTAAGATTTATACTAGGTCCAGTAGTTTTGGATCCTATTAAATAGAACAAAACTAAGTGATTCCTATTTATAACATTAATAAAGATAATAATTTACGGCAGTCTTACCTTTAATACAGTTCTGAGAATATTAAACAAAAGCTGTTTTAAATGTCTTTTAACACAGTTCCAAGTATATTTAATACGCGATAGAATGACAATTAGTCAGGTATAAAGGTAGAAAGCTTTATTAAATACTGCTGCTATTTATTTCGTTGGTCTACAATATATTAATGATAAATAACAATCATAATATTATCTTAAATAATATTTTGCATCTTTTTGGGGTTTTCGTAGTAAAATTTTAAATAAATATAATCCGTTATTAGTGACTTTTGGCATCAAAAGTATAACTCTAAACTATTAAGAAACCGATGCTGGTCCTTTTTCAATATAAATATTGTTAATAATGGCAAACATTTTCTCCTACTAAATAAGACAAAAAAATGTATAATTATGTAATATACCTACCTCAATGTTGTTGGTCTTTGACCAGCTAAAATGTGTGTAGGTTCTTATTCCTAAAAGTAACGACTGATAACAGTAACTTTTTTCTCTCTTTTCTTGTTTTAGTTTTTATTGTTTATATTTTGTTCGTTTATAAATCTGTTTTGACATATTATAATGTACCTATTTTATGGACGAGGACACTGGCCTCTGCAATACAGTTGTCACTAGTGCATAACATTAATGTTTGTAATTTTTGGTGTCAATAAAGAATTATTAATTACTAGATGTGCCCTTCGCGACTTCGCTCGTGTGATTTTTGAGTGACTTAAACCATTTATGCAGCGCACGCAACGAAAGTCTCCAAATGTGAATAATTTTACCCGTTTTTGCAACATTTCTCACTAACGCTTCGCTCCTATGGGTTGCAGCGTAATGTTACATTGGCTAAAGCCTTCCTCTATAAATGGACTATCGAACAAAAAATATTTTTTTCAAATCGGCCCAGTAGTTCCTGAGATTAGCGCGTACAACAAACAAACAAACTCTTTCGCTTTATAATATTAGCATTTGTTGATACTACGAAATCTCTAAAACTAATCTAAAATTGTCCTTGTTGCAGGTAATCGGCGTGATGCCTCTGCGGGTGTTATGTGCCGTGTAATATGCCGTGGGGTGGCGTCTTCCTCGTCTGTTTCGCGTTATGCTGTATACAAACTGCTTCAGGTATTTTCATAGCTTTATAATACTCTGGCTGCTACTACATTAGGACTGTACAAAAATATTGTTTAAAAAAAATACCGAGCAATTTTATATTCCGTCTGAGGAAAAGTAGGTACTTATATAAAGTACTATGGCATAGTTAGTTTTTTATTAACTTTGCCAACAATTTGTCAAAATCCAATGATTCAATATTTTATTTGTAAAACTTTTAAATTAAATGAAAATAGTAAAGACCATTATTATTAACACAAATAAATTGGGTGATGTTCGAATTTCGAGTTCCTTTCCGGGATGCAGCACTACACTCTACTCTTCCTTTGTATAATATGTTTCGTTTAATTGTAACCCAAACGTAAACAAACCCGTCTATGACACAACCATAGACTAGTTGAGAAAAGTTGAGAAGTAGAGTTGCGAATACAACACAATGATTATTGTTTGCGACCACGAATTCATATATAGACTATATTCTACAGTCGCCAGTGTCAAAATAGCGTATTTTTACTGCGAAAGTTTTTGATTTAATGTTTAAATATATTAATTATTGTTTAATTGTTATAAAATACTCTGGATACTAAAGTATGATCCTTTAGTATATTATAAGTGAATATTATGTGCAAAATGTTTTTGGTTCGTTTACGTCAAATTACAAAGGGACATACTATAGTGAATAACGATCATTTTTGATCTTGAAAATGCAATGTCGCGTTTCGGCGTGAGCTGATACTTACGCAAAGCACTTACGGCGCCATTCAACTGACAAAGAAAGTGCGTTGGTAAACATTAATCTTATTCTATTCAATATATAATGCTCTCCTGGGAAAATAAAAACACTCCCACTAATTTTTGCCACATATAATATATTTGGAACTCTATTTACGCATAATATAATATTAAAATTGGATACGTTTTTCTTTGAGGATTAGGATTAGTAATATGCTTCTAACTTTTACGACAACATGAAAGAGAAATAAGCTTTTATTGCGAACCTCATATTTTCTTGGTAAATAGCAAATAACTATATTACTGTACATTCTGAATATCATTTATATATTATAAATAATATAATATGTAGCTATTTAGTAATATCTAGCTGTATATCTTTAAATATTTGTTTTATAATCTGTACTGATTCGTGATACACTGTTTACATGGCTAGTCTCTGTCGCTTTATATAGAGAGAGTAAGGAGAAATAAAAATTACTTGAAATAAGTCAGACACTAATTAAAAAATTAAAAAAGAACCCATCTTAATAACATATTAAATCTAAAAATCATACACAGAAATCAATATTAATACTACTGTAAATATGACAGTATTACACTCCATCAAGTAAAAACTGGAGATGCATAATTTGACGAAAATTGTATGACAATAGTAGACTCTGGAATAAAACAAAGCTACATTTTAGTACGGATTTGATCCCGAAAAAGTTAAGTGTATTCTTGGTATAGAAAACTTATGCGAAAAAGCTAGTAATAATAATTTTATTCTTATAAAGAGGTTTACTCGTATTATGTTTGTCAAGTTGTTGCGGGCTAATATTATTGGATCTAGTAAACCGATTTTGAATATCCTTTTATCTATAGAACGCTACAAAAAGGCTGTTAAAATCGGGCAAACATATAATGCATCGCGAGAAAAAGCTAGTTATAATATAAATTATATTCTCATACAGCTTACAGAGGTTCGAAGGCTACTTAACACTTGTGTGTATTTATCATTAACCAGATTATATTGTAGAGCTGAGTAATTGAGTATACTATATTAATTGTTGATTTAAGGCAAAAACACACTGCTCAGTAATTGCTATTAAATAAAATTACTGTACGAGTATAGTTACAATTCCTAAATAGACTATACAGGGTGTAAAAAGAGCAGTCACTAACTTTAAGATACGATTATACTATCTTAACTCATTTTGGAAATGTTTTTTTTTTTTTTGTCAAAAACATTTTTTTTTCCTTTTTACAATTTCTTATTTTTTTGTCGCAAAAATAACAATAAAGCAAAAAAAATTTTTTTTTGAAATTTCTTGTAATAAAAAAATGAAAAAAAAATACATTTCTAGAATGAGACAAGGTAGTATAATCATATCCCAAAGTTATAGTGACTGCTCTTTTTACACCAGTTATAAAATTAAAAAAAAATGGTTAGAGATACGAGTAGATGAACTCAAATACTGATTTTAGGGTGCCTACGATATTTTGTGGGTGCTCACAAAATGTCGGTCAAAAAAGTATGTCGTAACCGACTTCCAAAATGTACGGAGGTAATATCATGTCTTTTTCACTATTGTTGCAGTTTACAGTGTACCTACTAAACCTTCTTCATTATCCAACTAATATTATGGCAAGAGCTGTATGCTTGTAACTTTTTCACGCGCAAATTCAAGCTTGACTAGGGCTGGACTAAATTAGACATACATGACATTGACACCCTGAATTAACGTATAAGGTACTTGTCCTGCAAAAATAAAGTGTTTCCTCTCCAGAAAAAGTAGACGTTTACGCGGAAAGAGTTAAATAGAGGATTCAATGAAGTTAAATAAATAAAAGGCTTTTATACATCATCAACAACACCCACTAGCGACTTGCCATGGCTTAGTCAAACTAAGCACGGATTTGCATAAGAGCATACACAGTTTCAAGGCATGTATTTAAACGGTCTGACGAGACTTTGAAGATTATTACTAACGCATCTTAAGAGGAAACTCCACGGTGGAGAGAAATACAAAATAGGTATTTATAAAATCTATCGCTTTTTGCACAGATAGCCAGCATAAGAAATCGACTTTCGTAGGATCTCTGTTTCCTCTTCCAAAACTTTAGATATTTTTTTCACTATGAACTAAAAAGGGCTTAAGCTAGTATCCTATGTTTCGATTTTACTGTATGATGCAGTAAAATTTGTTTACTGGATGTTTAAACACAGCAAAAAGTCTGGTATTTTATTTTGATTTTAGAATATCTCTTTAGCTAATTAATTTATTAAAAAAGGTAAAAATGGGGATTTAAAAATTATATACATATTTAAGAGGAAACACCACGAAATTTTTTCCATACAAAAATAGGGGTCCCTGGGATTTCTATTTCCTCCCTGGATAACACCTCTAGAGTAACAATTTTTTTCCTGAATATTTATGGATATTGTTTGTACGTCCCTATTTTTTCCTTTTTTAATAAATTAATTATTTAAAGAGATATGGACGTTTAAAAACCTAAAAAAAATGGCCAGACTCTCCGCTATGTTTAAATATCTAGGAAACAGATTTGACTGCAATAAACAACAAAAACAAAAAATAGGAACCTAGCTCAATTCTTTTTTTAGCTAATAAAGAAAAAAATATTTAAATCGGTTAAGTTTTGGAGGAGGAAACAGGAATCCCCTAAACGTCGATTTCTGGTACTAGTAAGTTGCAGTTGTCTCTATCGCGCTAGCTATCTGGCTAGCTAAGGCACTGCAAGACAGCAATATATTTTATAAATACCTACTTTGTATTTCTCTCAACCATGGTGTTTCCTCTTAATATACAGGAGATTTTTTTTTACTCTATGGCATAATCCAGGGAGGAAACAGGGTTCGCGCAAACTCTTATTTCTGTTTGAAAAAACAGGCGTTGTGTTTCCTCAGACGCTACTTCAATGAGGTGCCGCTCGAATTTGCCTGTAATTGCCAAGCCACTGCAGTCTACCGTGTCACCTTAAGTCATCATGCCGTCCTAGATTATTGTCAATCTGCCACCGCTTGGAAGACTATTAAATGTCACATAGTGAACTAAACGTCCAGTAGTCAATAGTTCTTCATGGCACAATTATTATAGGTGTGCTTCTTTATGTATAAGATTATGATACAACGGGACTGATTTACGATGTGCGGCTAAAGTCCCAAAATAAATATCACAGATTTAAAAACAACATGACGTATATTGTGTCAAATCTCTTTGGTGCTCGCCACTTTACCGACAGAGCCCCGATTAAACATGGTCCTTGGGCAATACTACGCGTTGCAACTATCTACGCGACCATGCATGTCTTTAATACGAATATTCCCCGTAACCCGCTAATGTAGCTTCATTATTATGGCGTCGCGTTCCAGTCACATTCCGCCAGATTGTATTCACGTTCTTTTATTCAGTCGTCTGTCAGCCAAACACGCAGGCTTCAAGCTATTGCTTCAACGTTGTCTGTATGATCTTTTGTGCATGAAGCTCTAGCGAAAAACGAACTGCGTAGCTTCCCACCTCACTAAGAGCCCACCTTCAAGAGAATGAATACGAAAGGTCAGCGAGTATTATCATAGAATATGGCACAAAGCCACGCTTCATACAAAAGTATTAATATTCTCTCAGTATTCCATCTCTGCGCCGGGTTTAGTTCACCTTATAAATATTTCATCTTGATGCTTCTGTGAGGAAGTGTATTTTTCATGATCACTACAGCTGCAATAGTAATTTGCAATTAAAATGCTGTTCTCCTTTGGACAGTATTTTGTGTCATTTGATTGGCTAGTAATAATTTAGTTAATTTTAATAGGAGATAATAATAATAGACAAAATGAAAGAAATTTAAAAGTGGCATGCAAGTTACCTGATTTTCACGTTCTGCGAAACAGTGTGACAGCTAGACAGAATAAAGAGGCTCCTAACTTTAAGTTTAAGTATTCGACCATTGAATACTTAAAAAATGATTAGCTATCCAATTTGCTAACGTGCACGCTAAGGATCGTTAATTAAAAAATGGGAACCCTAATTTGGGGTATTTTCACAAGATCATCAGAACGCAAATTAAATAAAAAGGGAAATCATTAATAACCCTTATCTACTGTTAATGGGGTAAATTCTGTTGATTCACGAGTTAGGGACCATGTCATTAGGAGTCAATTTTGTAACCAACTCTTATATAGAATCATTTTCTTAATTTTATTATTTTATGGAATAAAATCGGAAAATTATCGCGTGGTCACCTAATGGTAAGCAATTACTGCGATTGTAAGTTAATAACAACTGAGTAACAAGCTTTAACTTAATTACTCCTGTTCCCGTTGATGTGATGAAATCTTGCATGTTAAATGGCATACTTTCTCTAGTCTGATTGAGCTGAAATTTTGCATGTTGCGTTATGATGACGTAGACCTAATCTGATGCTGAAGTTATATGGCACATAGGAGATTGTTTGATTGACGAGTATTTAATCATATTCACGGTAATATAATTAAGGTTGTCCTCCTTTAATTTAAGTTTTTGTTCTACTACAATGAAGTCAAAAAATTCAGACTATGGCTCTAATCCCTACTTGCGTGAGAAGACTATTATCTGCGTATTGCCAAAATGGTATGATATGTGCCAATGCAATGTCATGGTATATGCTCAAGGGCCCTGTGGACCACAGGAGCTCAGAAAAATATCACTAATTTCTTATAAACTTATTTGCCATCTGTTCGGGTGCATCAGTCTTACGTGAACAGTTATACGCGTATAACAACAGACCCGTATACAATGCGTAGATGTAATTATTGCAATCCTGTCATATTTTTAAAACTTGCAACATAAATACAAGAAAATCAACAGTTTTTTGACGGAAACCTCAAACCGAACAAAAATTATTTCTCGGAAACTAATGCATGCTATTTCTGTTCAGTTGCGGACTCAATTGTAAATTTTTGGGCGACACATTTCTAACCGGTATCTGTCTTACACAGAACTCCAAATACCGGAGGAGGAAGTGTTACGGAGGCGTCGGAGCGATGAGAGAGATGGTCTTGCGTTGTCCAGGGAGATATTCAGGAACATTACCAAGAAACTTCGGGAAAATATTAAGTTCGAGGGCTCAACAGAAGGGAGCGATTATTTCAGTAAGTATTGATTGCGGGTACAGCCAGCGCAAATGTTAAGTTTTTATACATACAACTCTATATGTCTACACTAATAACAATAGATTTGTTTGATAGCAATGAATTCGTTCCAAAACTATAGCGATGTTTGTAGATACAGTAGACAGAAGGCTCGTTTTTATTGCAGTAAAATGTAAGATTCTAATATGATCCTTTTTTGCAAGTAAGAAGTTGGGGAAAGGATGATAATCTCATATACAAAAATGAATTGCTGTTCGAGTCTCGCTAAAACTCGAGAACGGCTGAACCGATACGGCTATTTCTAGTCTTGAAATATACTTGGAAGTCCAGAGAAGGTTTAAACTGTTTGTATGCCAACGAAGTGGGCAAGAGTCAGCTAGTATAGAATAAAAAAGTTCCTAAGCCATATTTCTAAAAATGATCAAATTCATCACTTTTATTCAGGTTTGTTTTTGTTTCTTTTTATATTTAGGAACTTTTGACGCATAGCGTAATGCGTCCCATCCTTTTAGATCTTATAATCGACGACTTGTTTCTATTACACCAGATAAAGCAATTTTAATTATTCCGTATGTACGTATAGTATGAAATTAAACATGCTTGTACGTTGGTACTCGTATTTAACAACAAAAATATAGAAAAACTGGAAACATGATCTACTGGTTATATAATTTTTGGCTAATGTTTAGCTGATCGAAAAACAATTTTAAGTAATAAATACATTTTACTACTCAATGAGCATGGGGTCAATAGTCAATGGTGACGTTTTGATAATAAACAGCAGTGCTATTCTCTAAGAATGTTTTGGGTATCTCAACAGCTGAATCCTCGGTGAGTGTCAAATTTCTAATGCTGTGAACTTCGAGATACGCAAAATATTCATAGAGAATAGCACTTCAGTTTATTATTTCTTTTTTTTTCAGTATATTTTCTACATAAACCTCTCAGCAAAAGAGGTGAATCATGTACCAAGATTTCCTGTGATTGATATTACCAAAATTTATAAAAGTATGTTTGTCGAATGATTCGACAAACATACGTTTATCAACGAGTCGATGGAGACATATAGAACTTGTTTTGCTAACCGTACATTTACGTATTCAAGGATCCTCATTTGAGAATACATTATGACTGGCGTCCCAGATACGTCAGCGAAAGATTGTTCCAGAACAGATCTTTAGAATGTTGGGACCACATTCTTAGGTTTTAATATTCAAAATCTTACACCTCGTGCATAAAGATTAATTACGTGGGTATAGTATTTACGCAATATCGAGTACCCAGTGCTTTTTGTAGGCCGATTTTCCCACCGATTTTTACGCAGATTGTTGCATCATACAAATAACGATACATGTGCGTTGCATCGGTATGTTCTACAACAAGAGTCTAATAGCTCCCCTCACCGATTTCGGTGTCGGTAGCCGATTTCATGAAACCAGGCCAGCTACACAGGAGTTATTTTATAGTGCCCAATAGTGTGTGCAATACACAAAGACACTCTCTCTTCCTTTTACTCTCATAACCCAGTGGGATGGTAAACCGAAACAGGCGCAGGACCGACTTTTCACATGCCCATCCGACGCATGGATCATCTTTCTTGTCAGACAATCAGGTGATCAGCCTGCATTGTCCTAACCAAATTTGAAAACAACATTTTTTGTTGTTTCAACGCGGGAATCGAACCCACGACCTCTAGGCCGAGAGCGAAGCTCAGAACCACTAGACCACGGAAGCGTACTACAAACAAGACATTATCATCTACAAAAAATCTGTCACCGATTAACGCTCGTGGTTTTGCACCCTTATACAGCAGCCTAGTATGATTTTTTCCGAAGGCTTTCCTTCTCAGGCTGACTTCCTTTACCTTCCTTCTCAGTTGTCACTGGGACTTGTCTGGATCTATTGTGACTACTTCGCTTTATAGTACCGTCCCCAGTCTTATAACTGGTGTAAAAAGAGCAGTCTCTATAACTTTGGGATATTATTATACTACCTTTTCTCATTCTAGAAATGTATTTTTTTTATTTTTTTTTTACAAAAATTAAAAAAAAATCATTTTGGCTTTATTATTATTTTTGCGACAAAAAATAAGAAATGGTAAAAAGAAAAAAATATATTTTTTTAGTTTTTGACAAAAAAAAATACATTTCCGAAATGAGGAAAGGTAGTATAATAGTATCTCAAAGTTATAGTGACTGCTTTTTTTACAAACTGTATATTACTTTTTTAACATGAACTAAAGGATTTGGTTGAGGTTTTTGGTGGGAATTTTCTCTGCTGCTTTATTCATACCGTCCAACATACTTTTTCGCTTTTGTCGCGTTTCTACGCGACAAAAGCGAAAAAGTATGTTGTGACATAAGTACGCTAAATGATCGCGATTTGGTATGTCATTTAGCGTACCTTATGTCAAATCCCATACATTTTGTTATCGAACTTTGTAAGCGATAATTAGCGATGGAATCTTGAGTAGGCCCCCTGCTCTGTTGAAACAAGTGCCTAGTACGCGCGCGAGTAAAAATTATTTGCGTAGCCTGGACGCAAGTTATGCCTTAGTATCTCGAGTCACGCTTATACGTCGTATCATTTATTGTGCGTATCATTCCGCCATTAATACAGAAATATATTTCTGGTCATAGTTTAATATAATGGCACTCAGAAATATTTGCGATAACACCTTCTGATCAAGTTCTATAGAAATTAAAATACAGGAACCAACATAAAATTATCATCTCATTAGAATATATTATGTTTTTCATACATATTTATGGAAACAGATGTATTTTTTATATTTAAAGTACCTGTAAAATAATATAAAATGTAAAGATATTCATTGTTTAATATTCCTACAAATTCTTGAACAAATATACTTTGATTATTAGCAAGAAATTGGTAGTTTACTTATTAATACTAATAATATTTTAATGAAACTTTAATTAAATAACATAATTATTATAAACTTAATAAGCTGTTACGTTATTATTGCGAAATTAGTTTGGCGGAATTATTTTCTCGTTGAATTTAAGCTTAATGAGTAAATGATTTTTGTTTTCATTTCGATTTATATTATTAAGTGTAAGTAGCCTTATTATAATATTATAACATTTAATGAAACTCGAATACAATTAACATATTTCTCGAATACATATTTGAATAATTAATGGAATCAGGCGTTACTTTGCGGAAATCCATAGCATACAATTTAAATATATTATATCTAGCAATATCCCGCGAAACAATTATAACCACAACCTGCAAGCAGATGAGTGAGTGTACGCATAGGCATGCGTTTGATGCACCTCCCTCCTCCCACACTGCTTATGCGTACACTCGCAAGCAAAAAACATGAAAACACCACCACCACACAAGCAATAATGTTAACACGATCGTGCAAAGTCAAACAATGTTCGTTAAGTGTTTCTTAACGAACATTGTTCGCAGAGTCAACATCCTGAGGATGCTCCGGGGTCGGAGCGAAACGCGCGTCGAGTTTTGCAACCTGCATGGTGGTGGGACTTTGCACGATCGTGTTAACATTATTGCTTGTGTGGTGGTGGTGTTTTCATGTTTTTTGCTTGCGAGTGTACGCATAAGCAGTGTGGGAGGAGGGAGGTGCATCAAACGCATGCCTATGCGTACACTCACTCATCTGCTTGCAGGTTGTGGTTATAATTGTTTCGCGGGATATTGCTAGATATAATATATTTAAATTGTATACATATTTAAAACCAATTTAATAATTTACTGTTAATAATAAAATTTATATTTTATACTTTCTCGTATAGACATCGCATTTAATCGGTTATAAGTTTGACGTGTCTGACTGTCTGTGGCATCGTATCTCCCAAGGGGATGAACTGATTTCGATCTGAGTTTTTTGTTTGAAAGCTGATGTGATCATAAGTTTCACTACACCTCGATATACACCGTGATCAGTTCACTTACTTCTTAATACCAATTATTAACAACTGAGTAAATTGTACTAGGGTTAGGTTGGGTTAAACAATATTTTTTATGAGTTGTCGGTCTTTGTTGGATAAAATATTTTTTTTAAATCATAAAAATAAACATTTAACGATTCCAATTATTTTGTGTTTGTTTGAAATTGATAATCGTAGATAATAAATAATGACGTAGGCTAATCATCAATTTCTGAGTCACAAAATTATTGATATTAAAAGATAACAATTTAAATGATAACCATTTTTGTAAATAAAAAGCTACCAGTAAATACTGGCTAATAAATTGTAAGACAAATTTAAATAAAATCCATGATCAATACAGCTTTCTTAGTTTCAATCTGTAGCAATGTATACATTCAAATTTTATTATACATTGCTATTATTAGCTATGTATAATCAATTTCTTAATAACATTGTGATTTCATTCTCGCAACCACTTCAAGTCGGTAATGTATTGAAAATGTTTTGGCAAGAGATGCACACGCCTACACAAGTTTCCTATAGACAATATACTCAAGGCCTTTAGAAAATATAGGCGGCGATATAAAAAAAACATTGTATAATACTAAAAGTAATCAAGATGTAGATGTAAGATGTGTGGTTAAATGGTTGTGGTTTTATCTTTCATCTCTTCTAAAATCACACCGCATAAATTTCGATTTTAATGAAAGAGTTGTCAATCAATTCGTTATAATTGACGAAAGTAATATCGTAAAATATATTAGCTCATCACTCTTGTAACAAAAAATATTCTAATTAACATTCGTAAAAGTTATTATATATAATTAAACGCATGCCAATGCGTACACTCACTCATCTGCTTCCAGGTTGTGGTTATGATTGTTTCGCGGGATATTGCTAGCAATATAAAAATACTTTTGCAAGATTCAAAATTCAAAATATTTTATTTCCAAATAAAACTTAAAAAGCTATTTTCGGAAAGTCAACAAAAAGGCTACGAATTTGCGAATTTAGATAAATTATATCTAGATATAATATATTTAAATTCGCAAAAGTATATATATTTTTTTGATTGGGTATACGAGTTAGTATTATTGTAAAACAGGAAGTTGGAAGGTTTCTCGCGGAAAAAACACTAAACTTGACATCAGGGCCATGAAACATATTTGGGCATATGTCATATAACTAAACCTAAATCAACAATCATAACACGTTTTATTACGTAGCACTCATCCTATAAAAATACTACGTGCTACGAATTACTATAGTACAACGGCACGCGGTAGTGCAAGTTTTATCACAAAAATATGGGGTAATTGCAAAGAAAATATTATTATGTATACAGGAATTTCGGGCACATAATAATTTACTACTGGCGCTAAGTAAGTACTTGTACTACTTTTAGGAAAATTGTTATTATTTCGAAAAAAAATATAGAAACTGAAATCAAATGACACTTTATTTAGCACTCAGAATTATAATGAGATATTCAAGGTCAAGTGTAATAAAGAGCATTCACTATAACTTTAGGATATAATTACGCATATACCATTTCTCATTCTGGAAATTTATTTTTACTAATATTTTTTGGCAACAAAAATTTTTTTTTTTTACTTTTTACAATAGGTATTTTATTTTTTTGTTGCAAAAATTTTTTTTAAAGAATATGAAACAATGTATTTTAAAAAATCTTTCAAAAAATGTTTTGTACAAATAATAATATACGCATTCAAACATTCCAACAGAATCGGTGACTAGTTATTTAAATATTATGGAATACACAAAGTATACTAGGTATTTAAATATAATATTTGAATTTAATTAATTTCTCAACGTTACGATATCAATAAAATCTTTTTTTTTTTTATTCTATTCGGAAAACTTACAGCTTAGTAAATAATAACAGTAGCAATTTAACTTACAAGTAAAAAAGCCAATAACAAGTTTTCACTTATAAATAACAAATTTTATAATCTAGAAAGTGATAATTAGTCTTGGATTAATTCTCAATTACAGAAAAAACTTTAAAAACTTTATGTTAATCATTTAGAAAATAAACGTTTTATTATAGCTTTTTGTAAAACGAAAGCAAAATTATGTACACAATACAAACGTGTAGATTTTGTTTCGAAACAACTTCTGTGCAACGAACGAAAAACTTAATTTATTATTGACAGTACGAAGTTAAACATAAAATTACAAAAGCGTAGCACTGCTACGTACTACGTGCTACGATTTGTAATGAGAGCTACGTCGTAGACACCGCGTAGCATTATTCTGTCGACTCTGACGGAAAAGTAACGAGATATCAACATTGTTATGTTAAGCGTTACATTATTTTTGTGGAATTGAGCATTTGTGTTTCCTTTTTCCTCATATTTTCTAGATGTATTAAAAGTGTGCCATTAAAAATTACAAGCTCTTTACAAATGTAACAAAGAAAGTAGGATGACAATGCCAATATTGAGTTATTCGGATGATGATAGAGGCAAAAGTTTGTTAGTGTAATATATATATACTACTTCACACTCAAACAGCTAGACCAATTTTAATAAATTGTTGTAATCATGAGCTTTCAATCTGGATAAAAACGGTATGTGTTAATCCAGGTTGAAAGCTTCAAGATTACAACAATTACTTACTATCTTTTATCTCTAAAAGTACAGTATTTTCGTGGAAGTCCGGAGCAGCTGGCATTAGCTAGTATACTGCAAATTACATTTCCATATTATAAAACACTTAAATTACTTAAATAAATATACTTAAATAAAAATAGGGACATTGTTTACCAAATAATATGATCTTTTACCATAATATGTAATTGAATGTACTGTAGGTTATTGATGGAAATACATATTACACAGTAATGATACCCAAACTACTTGCACTTTTTCTACTTTATTAGTTAGTTATCAGATTTATTAAAATACACTTACATATACAGTTTCGACTAAGTAATCATACGATCGACTAATTCATCATATTATGATGACTTATTTGAAACCGGTCGTGTATTTTAATGATTTTGGATGTATAAAATTGAACCTCGTTTAAAACAAAATCCATGTTATAATAAAATCTAAAATTTATTTAGTTTTTTGACTCTACTGAAAAGTTGTAGTTTCAAAGAGGTTGTGAAGATAAAACGACGTTTACCATGTCAAAAAAATGTCCAATTGCTTTATTTGTCCAACAGATAAGATAGAGGAGCGTCAGTTTGCGCCGTATCAGGAGTACCACCACTACGAGCGGCACTGGGGCCCGTACTTCGAGGAGAAGAATGTGACGAGGCTGAGCGCGCACGTCGGCGCTGAGGCGCTCCTCAACTGTCGCGTCGTGATGCTCAAGGATAAGACTGTAAGTAATCATTGTTATACTCAGAGTCAAGTCAAAGTCAAATATTTTTATTCAGAGTGAACTAAAAAAAATGTTATCTGAAGGTTCTAATGTATATAAAAAATATACCTTTTTAAAAGATAAATTTGGTAGGTGGTATCGTATGGTATAATTTGGTTCCTATATATCCCACGGGTTCTCTTTTCAGAAACTCGCCGGGGTTTTACCAAAAATATGGAAAATTTATCTTTTAAAAAAGTATATTTTTACATAATATTATACCTTAAATTGTTGAACAAAAGCATGTTTTGTGTGTTGCGTAACTATGATAATATTGCGATGTCTATGAATCTAATGTGTTATACATTAATGGAAGGTATATAAAACTTTTGTTCTAAATTCTTAAAAAGGGCTCGATAACTTATAACATTAATAAAGAAACTAATAGATAACACTCCTCAGATATTACTCATAATTACCGTGTTACAATTTTTTAATAAGTTTATCAATATGTGACAACATTGTAATTTTTTTTTTATCTACTGGACAAAACCCTTACAAAGTATAAACTTAAAAATTACAATAATACAGTACGTAGTTTCACCACAATTATTAAGTTTACAGTACTATAACTATCTCAGTAGAACTGTAATTAATACTTTAGGCTGCAAACGGACGTGCGGTGAGTCCGGTTGCAGGTTAATTGTTACAGAAGCATTATTATTGTATAACCTAACCCGGTACCGGAACCTGAGTGAAACAGTTACTCAAGCCACATTGCATAACCCGGTGTTGACCGCACTGACACGAATATCATCATCACCTTGCGAGTTTATTACGCCGGTTTATCTCGCCGGGCTAGTTTCCGAAATGGTAGTAGGCATCATGTAAGACAATTCTATAAGTGTTCTAACCTATATGGGAATAAAAAGTTTTGAATTTAGAATTTTGATTTCCGAATTTTGAATAATTTCAGCTATGATATAAACATCCCCCAAAGTATTTCATGGGAGGTAGTTGATATACTCGCTTTGCTTGGCAAGCGGGTTAACAGGTGCAGATTTCAAATAATGTCCGTGTAAACTGCTGCCTCCAGATATATATTCCCTCTGTCGCTTTCTATTGACACCCAGGGGAAATATGGATGATGGTGTGGGAATACTAGTGGAAGCCCCAAAGGGAGATCTCCGACCGAGCGAGATGGTATGCTCACTGCTCAGTCAGGCCGAAGCCCACTGTACTAGATTTTCAGATGTCGTATATATAGCGCCGGACTTAGACAACTTCGATAGCGCGGTGCAGGATTGTGGCACTAGTAGTACCGCCACAATGGGGATGTGCTATTCTTTCTTCGGCACCCCACGGAATTATGCTATGAACTATTAAAAAAATTTAAATAGCCCCAAAAGTTCTAACAGAGAACATTAAACTGATGATGATAATTTATAGCTAGCTAATACTAGCGATCACGTCAGTGGTAAAATTAATAAACAAAAACTACCCTCAATCCGTTTGGGATCTACGACGCTACTGAGAGACAAACATCTCTTTTTGTCGGTCGACAGCAATAAATTTATGTCAAATATGGCAATATGCGTTATTACGACAATTCATTTTGGTTTATTGTTATCGAGTAACTTTTGAACACTACAGACTAGCGGTAAAATGGAATGTAGTAATAATACACTAAATACTTGCATTTTTTTCCACTTAATTAGTTTTTTTTACAAGTTATTACTTAAAATACGAGTACACGACCGGTTTCGACATAGTCATCATCAGGTCACCTGGTGATGATGATGTAAAAAAACTAATTAAGTGAAAAAAAAGTGCAAGTATTTAGTGTATTATTACTATATAATATGTATTTCCATCAAGAACCAACGGTACATTCAATATCATATAAAATGGAATGTACTTGCCATAATTCATACGTAATCAGAGTACCTAATTGGTGCACATTCATGAAAAACATAACCGGCCGAATGGAGAACCTACTCTTTTTTAGGTGTCGGTTAAAAACCAAATATGAATGTCAACAGCGACGAATTCATGCTCAATGAAAAGTTCAATTTAAAATTGAACAACAAATAACAATACGGTAACATTAACGTTAGTTTATAATATCAAAAAGCTTTTACTAAATGGACTTAGTCCAGAATCCCAGAATAAATTACCCAGAATCAACAGCAATATTCAACAAACTGATTTTCTATTTTATTGTAGCTCATAACTTCTATACGCGTTGTATTTTGTAATTACCTACTTGGGGATATTAAAATATAATGATTTAATGTGAACATAATATTGGCAACCATTTTGCCATCCGTATCCTAGTTAGGTTTTTTTTTGACCATCACTTTTAGTTCATAGCTAATTCATCATTCGTCGTTCTTTGATTTGAAATAAGTTAAATATAAACCACTAAAGATATTTTCCATGATGACAATTATTATAATAAATAAACATTCATTTGAACATAAAATTATATTATAGGAAAAAAAAACTTGAAAAGGAAAAATTATCAAAATTGATGCCTTACTTCTGAAAGCAGTTTCTTCAAGGCAAGCATTATTAGAATAGTATTTTTTATTATTAAAAATAACAAACGAACGTTTTATAGTATTTTTCAACGATATTAAAAACGAGAAAATATACAAAAAGGCAACATTTCCCGCAGCCATTCACAGGATTCTGTAATTAATGTGGCGATTGTCATAATTTTTCATTTATATGGCCCGGCATAAACATCTTAATGTATTTTGGCGCTGAGACTATTTTATTTTCGGTCGCATAAATTTTTATTTAGACATAAGCACTGCTTTAACCTAATCTTTTTTAAGTTATAGCTTTAAAGTCGGCCATTTTGAATAGAAAATCCGTTTTATGCGTGTTTTAAAGAATCAATAAGGTCGAGTCTCTTTGCCAAACTGTTTATATTATATTTTTTATTTCTCTTGTTCTTCGTTTTTACTGAGGGTTCTCTGAATTTGTTTCTTACCTCAATACTTTACAGTGTAGAATCTGGCTTATGGCCCCAAGGGGCTTGCAAAGTCTTACTTGAGCAACATAAAAAGACATCTGTATTTTAGGCTTCACAGTACCATTGAAATGTAATCAAGTTATAAAACGTCTTGCGTTTTTATCTATCTTGTACTTAAGTAATGTTCAATAAATATTGTTTATTTGTTCAGTGCAAGGAGTCGCTAATACAGATTATTCTTGCTGGGTTACTTCCCGAATCGATGATAGGGCATCATGTAGAAATACTAGCTGACCCGTGCCCACTTCGTTGAGCATAAAAAAATCGTTTAAACATTCCCTGGATTTACACGAATATTTGAAGACCAAAAATATCCGAATCAGTTCAGCCGTTCTCGAGTTTTAGCGAGACTAGCGAACAGCATTTCATTTTTATATAATAGAATAGAGAAGATGTACTATAAATGCTCTACACAAATTATATTTACTTTACGATACGAGTTTATATTTGGAGATGCAGTTGGTTATGATGCTGTGGTTTTACAATGAAACGTGTACTTCGATTGTGTAGTAAACAACACTAGTTTTAATGTCTATATTTAAAATGCATCGCCGTATATTATAGAACAGCCCAGCCAGAAATAAATTTAAAACATTAAATTTGTATGCCAAACATGAAAACAAAAAAAATCTAAAAGACAAACTGCGAGTTTCTTACGCCGGTTCTTCTAAGCTTGTTAGGTTTGAACAGGCGGTAGCTTGTTTTTTTTTTGTTGACTTTCCAAAAAAGCTTGTTAAGTTTTATTTGGAAATAAAACTTTTTTTTATTATTATTTATCAAGCCATAGACAATATACATTTTTTTGTCTAAATAAATCAAATGTCTGTCAAAGGGACAAATTAGTTTTCTGTGTTGCTGATCATGGATTTGTATTAAATATAAGGTTAAGTAAAGTTAGTATAAGGTGTAAACGGTTCATTACAATCTGTTTCTATGTTTTACGAAGTGGGCACGCGTCAGCTAGTCTTATATATAAAAATGAATTGTTGTTCGTTAGTCTCACTAAAACTCGAGAACAGCTGAATCGATTCGGCTATTTTTAGTCTTCAAATATTCGTGGAAGTCCCGGGAAGGTTTAAACGGTTCATTGCAAACTGTTTCTATGCTCAACGAAGTGGGCACGGGTCAGCTAGTTATTAATAAAAATCCAATCAAATTGAAGTCCAATAATTCTCATTTATTCGTATGGCCATTTGGCCATAGAATCAGGCGAGCGCTAGTCAATATTAATTACAATCGAGTATCAATTTCTCACTATAGACTTCGTAAACTCAATAACGAGTGAATTGATCGAGCTACCAAATTGCAGGCGCCATTTAACAGATATAATGGCATGTACGGCTACGCTGTTTTGCCAAACCCTTCGGCCAATAACGATTATTGCTTTCAATCCCTTTACATATTGTACAGTCTGAGATTATTTTTAGTTTATTTTTATTTGGAGTAGTTTTTAACGTCCAATGTATTTGAGCGCAGTGGATGTGAAAGGTTCTACTAAAACGTGGTTACTACACTGAATGTAAAGGCTCAAACTTATTTAAAGAGTATATTAAAATAAAGTACAATTAAAAGGCAAACATGTTAAACAGAACGTAAAAGAATTATATCCACATCTGACAGAAAAGTCAAAACTATAAAACTTAAAATATAAAGTTCTATTTTCAAATACGAAAGAGTTTACATAGTCCATCACACTCCCCCGAAAAAGTAGCACCGGTAGGTTAGTCTAAGTCACAGTCAAACAACCTGTTGGGTAACCTTCGGTTACGTCTGGGTCTTACGTCTGAGTCGGAAATGGTCTTAACTTCGCCTTGGGTCTGGTTCATCTCGGGCACATCGTCCAAGTGTAGCTCCAATGGAAACAATCTCTGCACTGGCCGTATCCGAGTCCCCGCTGATGTCTTAATTTTCGCTACTCTGTTAATACCGTCGGCCCCTGGAAATATTTCCTCAACAATCGCTAGAGGCCATGTGACTCGCTTTCCCTCAGTTTCTAACAAAACTACATCGCCTACCCTTAACGTCATATCCTGACACCTGCTAGGCCTTTGAATTAGAGTGCTAATATATTCGTCCCTAAACCGTTTTCGTAAGTGCTCACGAAGATCCTGGCAGTAACGGTGACGTACATTTAAGACTCTAGCATCGACCATATCTAAGTCCGGTACATGACCATGTAACAAAGGCTGGATGAACATAGAAGGAGTTAAAGGTTGCAACTCTTTCTGACCTCCTACGAATGTGAGTGGTCTAGCATTAATAACAGCTTCGCAATCACACACTATGGTTTCTAGCTCAACTAGAGTGATGGAAGCTCTACCTAAAACTCGCCGTAAAATTTGTTTCAGGAAACCAATCAATCTCTCATAGAACCCTCCCCACCACGGGGCTGCTGGGGGTAAAAATACCCATTTTATGCGCGAAATAGATGAATATCTGTGAATTTCATTCCAATCTAGGGCTCCGAACGCATTATCAAGACCTCGAAAATTGGTTGCATTGTCGCTAAATAATTTCTCTACTCTACCACGTCTAGCGATAAAACGTCTTAGGGCCATTAAAAAATCTCCTGTCGATATTGTTTCCACTACCTCCAAGTGTACCGCACGATAAGTAGCGCATGTGAACAGGACAATCCAGGCCTTCGTTCCAGACCGCAGTACTAAAGGACCTGCTAAATCTACACCTGAAAACTGGAACGGTGCACGCGCTTCCATCCGCTCTATAGGCAAAACCCCAATGGGTGCTTGGCATCGTTGAGCCTTATATCTTTTACACCGGACACATACATGTATTATATTTTTTACTAGTTTCCGTACACCAATAATCCAAAATTTCCGTCGCAAATCATTAAGTAAAGTTTGGACACCAGCATGTTTCATCTGAATATGGCGCCATTCTACAAGCCGTCTTACTATTGTGTCTGCACCCGGGAGTACAATAGGATACTTAAAATTAAAATCTTCTTTACCAAGTGTTAACTTAGTATTTAAACGCATAATACCTTCTTCATCTGTAAACACTTGCAATTTCTTGTTGTTCTTTAGGTAATCATTGTATTTGTGTTGGATCAATCGAGTAATTATAACCTCAGCTTTTTCGAATTCCTCATAGGTTATTTCTTTACTGCTTGCTCGTCTCCTAAATCGTAGCATCCAACAAAGCATTCTCACGATCTTTACATACTGAGAAAAAAATGTTAATCTATCGAGGAAAATAGTATCTACGATACCCGTCGTCAACGTACTGCATACCTTACTCTCAAAACTGGCTTCTTTATGATTAGATACAAACTCTGTAACTGGCCAACATTCTTCATCTAACAACAACCATGAAGGACCTTCCCACCAACGACTTTCTAAATATTCCTTAGAACTGACGCCTCTAGACGGTAGGTCCGCTGGGTTCAAATGGCCTGGCACATGCCTCCATTCCGTTGGGGCCGTTCGAGTCTTAATCTCCCTGACCCTATTGTTGACGAAAACATTCCAAGGTCCTTTATCTTTGATCCAAGTAAGGACAACGGTCGAATCTGACCAATAGTATATTGATAGGTTAGCTATATCTAAAGGTTCAATGGCTCTCGCCGCCAATCTACTTGCCATGGTAGCAGCAATCAATTCTAGTCTAGGTATTGAAATTTTCTTCACAGGAGCCACCCTCGCCTTAGCCAAGACAATATTTAAATTAACTACCTCTTTAAATTCGGTTCTTAAAAATATGCATACTGCGTAAGCGTTTTTACTTGCATCACAAAACACATGCAGTGAACTATTACAATTTTCAATAGGCATACTCGATAACCGCCTTGGTATGGAAAAATCTTTGATAAAATGGGCCTGTTCTAACCATTTTATCAATTCTTTAGCTAAATCATCTGGTAGCTCTGCATCCCAGCTACTCTTAATACACCACGCTTTCTGTAAAATCATTTTAGGAATAATAGTAGTAGGACTTAATACTCCCAATGGATCAAATACTCTATGAGCAATAGACAGTAATGTTCGTTTTGTTAATCTTTCGCTCATAATGTTTAAGTCCATATTACATTGTAGTGTATCATTAACTATATTCCAAATTATTCCTAAAATAGGCGTAGTTTGATTATTCTGAGATTCTACTTTATAATTGGATACCCAGCCTCTTAAATCAAACATACCTTCAGCCATAAGTTCCTTTGACTCTTGAATAAACTTTTCTAAACTCTCTTCTGACTCTAAGCTCGTGACACAGTTATCAACATAAAAAGACTCTTTTAACTTCATCGCTGTTCTCCTTCTATTATCTTTGTAACTATCTAAGTGATAGTTAATAGTGGCAACAAGCTGAAATGGACTAGATGTTACTCCAAAAACAACACGCTTATGACGGTAAGTTATCAGTGTTTTGTACTCCTTGTCTATTCCAGTCCACCATAAAAATCTAAGATAATCGCGATCCTCTGTTGCTACTGAAATTTGTAAAAAAGCCTTTGCTATGTCAGCTGTTACTCCATATTTGTGTTTTCGAAATTTTATCAATATATTGGGGATTTGCTCTAATAGATTAACTCCCTTTTCTAAACACGAATTCAAACTAATACCATTATAATCTTTTGCCGACGCATCGAAAACGGGTCGTATTTTAGTTGTTTGACTAGATTCCTTTATAACTGCATGATGAGGCATATAGTGACCTTGCACCGATTGGTCTGGTGACTCTTCGATAATGCCCAAATTTAACCATTCTCGAAATACGTTATCATAATCAAAAAACTTACCTAGCATTTTCAAACGACTAGTCGTTTTTTCCAACCTCTTTCGTGCAACGTCATAATTTGTACCTGGACGAGGAACGTCTATCCATGGTAGTGCCACTTCATAACGACCATCATTATCGACCTTAATTTTTTCCTTAAAAGTTTTAAGTACCTCCATATTTTCTTCCGAGGCCTTTATCGCTTCTACAGGATCTCTAATACCTAGGGATTCTAAATTCCAAAAATCTGAAATATCAAAATTCGTTAGGCAATGTAATGTATTCGACAAAAAACTATACGATTCCGGTGTCGAAATCTGACCCTGAACCGACCACCCCAGTTTCGTTCCCAAGGCTGTTAAATTGTCAAGCTGTACAATGTCGCCTGTCAGAATTGTCCCACAAAAGTCAGCACCTATCAGTAAACCTATGTCATCAGGAGCGTCATTACAAAATGTCAAGTCATGTAAGGTTACACCTTTTTTACGTAGATCGTCTATCACATTAACAGATCTTAACCTAGGTAGATTTTTACAAATTTGTCTCTGATGTACAACGGATAACTTTGTATGAAATTTGTTATCTACACTCTTAACAAGTATGTCGTAAATATTGCACATCATCGCTTTTGTTTCAAATCCTCCAAATAAACTCTGTGTAATACGCTCTTTCTTAGTAGGCATAAGATTTAATGATTTTACAATATCTTCTTTAAGGTACGATCTTTGCGAACCACTGTCAATAAGTGCTCTTAAAATTACTTCCTTTTCGTTATTGACCACCTTCACTATCAATGTTGGTAGTAGTGTCATAGTCACAGAACTACTGTAGCATGCTACATTATTGTCCATTTCTGTTATATGTTTCGGCTTACTTTCTTTATTTTCCTCAACTTGTGGACACATAATTGTAACATGCCTCTTTTTGCAAATAAGACATTTCGGAAATAATCTACATTTTTTCGACATGTGGTTACTCCTTAGACATATTGAACACGCCTTTTTATTTCTTACAAATTCCTTTCTTGCTTCCAGAGACATTTTCATAGGCCGAAAACATTCTGTCGAAGAATGGGTGTCTTTCTCGCACCATATACAAATACACGCACCGCTCTTCGCAACGCCCTTTTTATCAATATGCGAAATAAAACATGCCGTCGGTTGATTCGGTGTATCTGAAGTAGAACAAAAAACTTTCCCAGATAATTCAATTCTTTCCTCGGATTCTACTTCAGATCTTAAAAAATCCATTATCGTGGATATATCTCTCGACGACGGAGAACTTCTATGCCAGGCTCTCAAAATATCGCTCGGCAAGGCAGACTCAACCATTGGGAAGAGCATCACAGCATACTTATCCTTGCTTACTCCCAGTGTCTCTAAAGCGTGAAGATGAGTCTGTAAATTGTCATACAGAGATGAGATACATTCTGGTTTCATTTGCATCATTGACAATAACCCCCTTATATATGTTTCGATTAGGGTTTCGTCTTTTGCGAACCTCTGCTTAAGAGCTTCTAAGGCTTTCCTATAACTCTCGGCGCTAGGAGGGTAACTATCCAATAGACGGCGTGGGCTGCTGTTTGGAGCCATGGACTGAAGTAGGTACTGAAATTTATCTGAGTCGATAATCTCCTCGTCCTCATCAATCTTTTTAAATTGACCCCAAAATGACAGCCAAGACTTAATATCACCATCAAATTGTTTAACCTCAAGCTTAGGTAGCACCGGAAGCCGGCGCTTAGGCTCTTTAAAAGCAGCAACTTGCTCTGTGTGCGCGAGGTACTGTGTGGCCTTCCTCTTAATACTGTGCCAACGTAATTTATACGAAAGGTACTTATCTTGGTCGGCCTCATGATCCTCAGGATTGTCAGGATTCACGCACCATTGCCTCTTAATATCCTCTTCAATTTTAAATAAATTCGAACTTGCCTCCTCCAGCGCGTCAAAAATACTAAGATACTCATCTGATCCGTATGCATCTTCGACTTTATTCGCTAGCAGAGTAAACTCCCTTCTACAAATAGTGCGTAAGCGTTTCAGTTCATCCATATTTTTAGTCACGGTCGCCACAATATGAAAGGTTCTACTAAAACGTGGTTACTACACTGAATGTAAAGGCTCAAACTTATTTAAAGAGTATATTAAAATAAAGTACAATTAAAAGGCAAACATGTTAAACAGAACGTAAAAGAATTATATCCACATCTGACAGAAAAGTCAAAACTATAAAACTTAAAATATAAAGTTCTATTTTCAAATACGAAAGAGTTTACATAGTCCATCACAGTGGATGAGCGCGTTCGAATTCCGCCGAGGGAACAAAAAGTTATCAATGTTCCTGGGTCATGGATGTGTATTAAAGGAGAAAGCCCATTTCAGGCCCAGAGCGGACAGCCGTCTTAAGAAGACTTAATTTCTCCAGAAATGTACCATAAAGAGACATGATTTTTGATAACATTCAAATAACCGCCACTATAATCAGTAATGTTCCAATAAAAAAAGGAATTTTATTGAATTATTTGGAACAATACGTCCATGTTTGGAACCTAAGTAGAACGTTGAGGTGAAATGTTACCCGATGATAAAACTCTAATCAATCAATCCGAATATCGATTTATAAACAAATAAAATAAACTCATGTAAAATACAAATAACGGGTCACTGTTGGTAATTCTGTAAAGAATTAATCAAAAGAAAACATTTATCTTAAAACCAATGTTTACGTTTGTTACTATAAACGATAAAGATTAATAAAAAGTTAATATTATGTCAATTATTTTTTACGTAATCGATTTATCGATTTCATTTTTTTGCAACAAGCGGCAACACTGATGACTGAAATGTCATTTTTCAAACGAATGATTTCGACCGTTCGCTTGTTGTTGCAAGATGCGTTTTGTTTTGTTTTCGATTTTTTTCACCGCAATCTGGCTTTCTCGCCTGAACTTGTTTCGGCTTTTCACGTACGACTTTGGAATTGTTTTACTGGTTTTGTTCTCTCCTTCTACGATTACTTGGCCCTGGATTAAAGGATTACGCTATTTGATTGTGCATACCAAAATGTCTGAAGAACATTGTATATGTTGTGGTAATAATGTTACCGAGAACCGTATTTTAGAGCCCGAAGAATTAAGTGTCATACAGCAGTGGGTTGCACGGCAGCAGGTAATCATAATATTATAATAAAATGTTTCTATTATTTCTTTCATTATGGTTTAATCGTTAAATCTTTTACGGTTGAAAATATTTATCATTAATGTTAATATGTTTTAGGTGTCAGGCGATAATCTTGTTTGCCACAATTGCTGGGTAGCAATAACTGAAAGTCTTGCACTACAACAAGGGCTATCTTATTATATCTTACTATTATAAATTATTTGAAAAGTCGGAAAAGGCCTTGAAAATAAAATAGATAAAAAGTAAAAAAATATATATTTCTACAATAATGGCGGCATTTTAAGTTTTTTTCTCAGATATCTAATACTATTAAGATTTTAGAACACTCATATTTAATGCGATTTTTTGATGTCCACATTGGGCCTGAGACACTATGGAGAGTGGGCTTTCTCCTTTGTGTATAATATAATAAAAATCTTAAATATGTGTATAGTATAAAAGTATTAAATATATTTCCGTTGTCTGGTACCTGTAACACAAGTTCTTCGGATACTTAGCACAGGGCCAGATTCACGTGGTGTGAAGCGTCCATAGATATTATTATTATTATTATAAGTATGTGGTTTCATAGTTCCCAAACGGATGAAACGATTTTGCTCCAATATTTTTAAATCTTACATGATCGCGATTGGTCTTAGCTATAATTTATCAGTGTCAAGTCACTCACTGCTTAGCAACTCAGAGGTTCGTTTTTTTTTTAATTTTGTTTATCTTGCACTGTAAATGCGTATAGTTTAAAAGTGATCGTCAATAGTTTCTTACGCCGGTCCTTTCGGGTAAGGTCAGCGAACCGGTGGCTTTAACCTATAAATATATCTGTAGATATAGATGGAATAATAAAATCTATTCATAATATGCGGATTTATTTTTGTTTTGTTTTTTATGCTTTGTAGTTTAGATCATACATAGTGACAATTTCTCTTTTTAATGTATGAAGAAAAAAAGATATATTTTTAGTTTTTTTACTAAAACATAATATATTTCCAAGATGAAGAACTGTAGTATAATCGTGTCTCAGTTATAATGACTGTTCGTTTTACACCATGAATATGCAATGAAATCACACACATAGATATTGAATAGATGTGATTTATATACGCTAGAATTTCCTTTGAGCGCAACTCTTGATTTTCTGTCATCCGATCCGAGATTTGGCCGTGACGTCATGGCTTCAACTCCGTCAACGAATCTGCAACAATTCACATTTTCAAAGCCCACATCGCTCATTTATTCACAGCTCGGCATGACACGGGCCACGGTATGCCGTGCGTGATATTTCCTTCCTCAAACATCGCACAATTTCCGAAACCGAAATTAATACTGTGGGTGCTGGTGTTACACTAAGAAGTGGTGTAGCTTTGACACCTAACTAGAGTACACTTCAATATTGTAAAGATGAAAGATTTTTTACGAATAAACTCAAAGCAAAATATCGCGACTTGTGGAAAGAGAGAGGGGGGGCCTTTGCCCAGCGGTGGGCCAGTGACGGCTATTAATAATAATAAAACTCAAAAACGATTTGAGGATTTTTTTTAATTCTTTCATCTTTATTGATAGGTTTGGTTTTTTTATCCTCGTCGTTATTCAAATACTATATAATATTTTAAATGCAAAAGTAACTCTGTATGTCTCGCTTATACCTTTCTAAGGCTATCTGTGTCCAAATTTCATTAAAACGGAGCAATATATTGCGGCAGTAACAGCGAACAAAACATAATTATGTAAAATCGAGCACCATGAATCATTCATACAATAAAATATGGTCAGGACCGACTTTCACATGGCCATCCGACGCATAGATCATCATCATTCATTTATTTATTTCCAGTCAGAAAATCTGGAGCCTGCTTTGTCCTAACCTTACCTAAACAAACATGAAAACAAAATGAGAAGAGAGAAGTACATGAGAACAAAGCTCTAACTGCCTCATGGAGATTACACAGATTTGATTAGCAAGATTATAACTGTAGCCAGGCGATAGTGAGATCTCAGTTCACAATTGTATACAAATTATACAAGAAATCGTACCTGCTAAAATAATTGGACCAGTACAAACAATACTATTCTCAAATTCCGTCGACTGAATTATAATTTTCAGCTTCATTTGTGTCCCAAACTAATTTTAACTGCATAGTCCCGAACTTGATTGCATATTAATATTATCGATCCTCTAATGCCTGTGATACACTGTTATACCTTATATAGTTGGTACCACCAACACGTTTCTGTGATGTATTTCTAGAAAACGGACTTGGTTATTTAGGTCGCTTGCAATATTTTCAAACTTCAATTATGCTGTTAGAAGTGACAAACGAGTAAAGTGCTTATTCAATTACAATAAGTGGTACATTTAATATTATATGAATGGTATCCTATTATTATTTTTAATATCAACAAGACTCTAATTTTGATCACGTTAACGTCAAGTTGGTTTGAAATTAAATGTCGACTTTATACAGCTAAATTATATCAGAATGAACCCACTGATTTTACTTACAATTTATTTATTTATTCTTTATGTACAACATTCTAAAACTAACTCAAAGTAAGACGAACAGTAAAAGTACATAGGTAATAGGTATGTTTAGCTCTAGAAGAGATCTCTGCCAGGCAGGCTTTAACCAGGTACCTGACCAGCAAAGGTGCTTTTGTTACAAAATCAAAATATTTTATTTCCAAATGAAACTTAACAAGCTATTTTCGGAAAGTCAACAAAAAGGCTACCACCGGTTCAACCCTAGCCCGCCGAGAAGAACCGGCGTAAGAAACTCGGGCGGGGCCATCTTTTAGCAATAAGATGGAAAATTGTTATTTTTAAAAAGTATATATACAGAATATGTTAACCATGTGAAAACTTTATATTATAACAAAAGTCAAAGTACATAAAGTACATTGAGGTAGCCTTGCATGTCCATCTTATTCCCAAGGTGTGTAATCAAGGTGGTCAATGAAATCATTGACCTTATAATAAGCTTTAGCACACAAAGGTTCTTTAACTACATTTTTAAATTTATTGATAGGAAGGCTCTGAACGTTATTTGGGATTATAATATTGTAAAGGCGTATACATTGACCTTTAAATGATTTACTATTTTAACTTTCCATCTTTCATTTAGGCCTACAGTAGTTCTGCTTTCCAGCGTTATTCTACACCATTTTGCGATGTCGCAGTTTAATAATAATCTGTAGGTCAAACAGGAACACGTGAAAACTCCGTAAAGTAAAGTAAACGAAAGTAAATTGTATCGGCGCTGTCTTGCTCACGTTACTTTACGGATCTTTGAAATGTTTATGCTTGGCCTACTGTTAACTGTACTGCGATTTCATAACATGGATATCGTGACGTCATATTTTTTATTTCACCAGGTGATGTGGCTCCGCAATACGACCGACACGGCTCCTCTGCTCCTGACAGTCGGTCCAGCCCCCTACGCTGGTGACAACCGCGTGGCAGTCAAGTTCCAGTACCCAAACAACTGGAGGCTTAGCATCAACCCAGTGAAGAGAGCTGACGCCGGTCTCTACATGTGCCAAATATCGACGCACCCGCCACGGACGATATATGCCAATCTCACTGTGCTACGTAAGTTTATTGGTTACAGTTAAGGGTCAACTTCGATTAGCACAGCGTCAAAGCGTTGCGATTTTTAGTAATATTAATAAAAATCATTTATTTTCTCACCACAAGAATTATATATACTAATATTATAAAGCGGAAGAGTTTGTTTGTTTGTTTAAACGCGCTAATCTTATAGAGAAAGGCTTTAGGCTATATATCATTACGCTGCTGTATTGTAAAAATACTCGCGCTTGTTGTGACATCATTTTGTTAGTATCATACTTAATAAATATGTTCCTAAACGATTACCGTATTTGGCTAGTTATGAAAATATATTTATACAAAAAAAAATAAGTTACAGCCTAAGAACCTATTAGGTAGGAACCTATAAATAATCTTCTACCTCTAAGCTTCGCTCATTCCTCTCTGCTGCTCCCATTCTTCTCTTGATCAGGACGACATGATCATCATTTTCTCTTTCAGCTGGCCTATAAAAGTTCTTCTTGACCTTTCATGTTTTCTTTCTTCCTCCTACCTTTCCTTTAATGATTTATGTAATAAAGTTGTCGTGCTACATCAAGTGTTCTTTTTGTTAAATATGAAATCATTTTTATTCGCACTGCCAAGGGTATTATAAATATTCAGAGATACCTAAAACAAAGCATAATTTGGAAACTTATTTTAAACTAAATTGTATGTCAACATAATTGTCTAGACGACAGAAAATCAATAGAACTCAGAACACAATGGCTGGACCAGATTAAGTGATTCGATATCTTTTTACCCGACTTCGGCGAAGCCAAAAGGAAGGGTAATGATTTTAGCAGTCTATGTATGTATGTATGTATGTTTGTATGTATGTATGTATGTTCCCTCGTAGCGGTTAAACTATTGGTCCGATTTTAATAAATAAGGTATCAATCGATTTGTAGTGATCCCGCGAGTAACATAGGCTATATAATTTTTCGAAAAAATTTGGATTTTGAAAATTATACCTCAAAAACAATCTCCAAAAAAAATTAAATTAAGATAATTGTATCGTGTTTGGTATCAAAAGATAGGTCTTGGCAAGCACAACACAAATATGTATTCAAAATTTTAATTATTTATTATATTTTATTGTTAAATTCAAAATAAATGGTTAAAAATGTGGCCGCACAAAAAGTATCTAGGAGTTGTTTAGTTACTAACTATGTGTTAATTTAACGTTAGTTTAGTGAAAATATAATGTTATAGTTTATGTGAAAACAAAAAAAATATAAAATAAAATAAAAGATTAAAAAACTATAACCCGACTTCTTAAAAAAAGGCTCTAAAAAGGCTGAAACAAGAAAATAATTCAATTTGAAATCCAGATATGCATAGGTATGTCAATCCAGATATGATATGGTCAAGGTAGAGCCGTGGTCGTACCCGCTAAACAAATCTATAATATTCGTCTGCTGTTGAAATATACAATCCCAATAGCGGGTACGACCACGGCTCTACCTTGACCATATCTGTACCTATGCATATCTGGATTTCAAATTGAATTATTTTCTTGTTTCAGCCTTTTTAGAGCCTTTTTTTGAGAAGTCGGGTTATAGTTTTTTAATCTTTTATTTTATTTCGATGCTGCATCTGAGAGACTTCCATAATAACCATGTAGTCCGTTTTACGACCTACAACATCGCCACACGATTTTTAGATAAGCATTTAAAAAGATCTAAAAAGTTCACGTTCACTCACGGCTCGAGCGGTCCCGATCTCCGTTCGGCTTCATTCGTTTTTCGTGTGCGACATCGTCAACACTTATAATTAATTTTAATAGTGATACAGTGCAATAATTAGTTTTTATTGCCGGATAACATGGAAATATGGAAGTATAAGGATGATCACGAACATATTCGTCAAATATATGGCGAATGGAAAGTAAATTACGCCGCAACAAAGGACTTTAAAGGTACCAAACTACCCACAATTATTTTAAAAAATATTCCGTGTTTTTCCTTTGTTCTCAGTTAAGGTGTAGTCACTGTATGTTACTAAAATGACCGTCTTAACGTGTTAATACATGATATTACCCAGATAGTCATTATTTTGTACCTTAATGTGGTAATACGAGATATTATCCTGGTTACAAAAATAAGTTCTTTCTTAACGTGATGACACGCGATGCCATCCTGAAAGTTACTTCTTGCTTTTCATCCTGGCGCTTTGGTTTTCTGTTTTTGGGAAAGCCGACGTGATTATGAGCGCTCGCCGGGCGTCAGCAGACGTGATAAGTGCGAGTGGCCGAATCTGGCTGCGCCACTCCTCGGTCTTTGACCGACATCGTAGACGTTGATTACGTCGAGTCATCCGCGCTAGCGCCGACGCCGCAGCAGCCCGATCCGCCGACGTCAGCGCCGGTTAATCAAACAGACCCTGAGCCGGTGGACTAGCCAAGAAGTTGACCGCTTGTTCTGTGGTGTAATTGAATTCTTAAATATTCTTGGAGTGGCAAATAAATTTGCCAAATTATAATGCGAAAACATACCCATTAAACTCTCTAAACGTTGGGGTACAATCTTATTGGATGAGCTGTCAAAGACACAGAGCAAAATCCTATTGAATGGGCTATCAAAGAGACAGAGCAAAGGAGTCTCTAGTTGCAAAACCACTTATACCAAAAATCTTTTTACGATCACAAGTGCCTAAATTTAACAAAAGTACTTATTAGAGAAAGTCTTTTGAAAATAGAAATAATAAAATAAATTTCTAAAACAGCTGACCTCCTACCAGATTTACATTTTGATGAATCAGTTGGCTGAAAGAAGCTTAATATATTGCCTCAATTGTATAAAGAATTTTGGAATACAATCCAAGGTGAAAAAGGTATGAATACTGGTGCTGTGAAAAGCTTGTGGAAACACAAATAATACCAAGGATTTATACTCGTCTTCAAACTAGTAAACCTTTAAAGCCTTCTCCCAGCGCAGGCATCGGATACCGCCGGGAAACTCCGGAGCTCCTCCTCGTCAACATTGTGTGAGGCCAGCGCCAGCAGCGCCGGCCCGCTGCACGAGCCGCAGCCAACAGTACATGAGGCCAGCACCAGCAGCGCCGGCCCGCTGCATGAGCCGCAGTAACAGTACGTGAGGCCAGCGCCAGCAGAGCCGGCCCACTGCACGAGCCGCAGTAACAGTGAATGAGGCCAGCGACAGCAGCGCCGGCCCGCTGCACGAGCCGCAGTAACAGTACATGAGGCCAGCGTCAGCAGCGCCGGCCCGATGCACGAGCCGCAGTAACAGTACATAAGGCCAGCGCCAGCAGCGCCGGCCCGCTGCACGAGCAGCAGTAACAGTACGTGAGGCCAGCGCCAGCAGCACCGGCCTGCTGCACGAGCCGCAGTAACAGTACGTGAGGCCAGCGCCAGCGACGCCGGCCCGCTACACGAGCCGCAGTAACAGTACACGAGGCCAGCGCCAGCAGCGCCGGCCCGCCTGCACGAGCCGCAGCCATCCACGTCAGCGAGGAGGACACTGCCGCAGCGCCGCGGCCGTGCCTACACGAGCGCCAGAGCCAACAAGGAGAGGAGACGCTGTTATTAGAGGTACCTCACGCAAGATGCATTCCATTGTTTTTACACAATTGGTTTCTAATTAATGCTGACAGCACAGTTCTGTCGTGCGTTTAAGGTATTATATATACCTTTTTATTTACTAACTTACATGACGTCAGTTTTCATGACGTAAAAATATAAAAAGCTTATAAATTAACATAAGGAATTAGAAGCTATTTTAATATGATAATTCATATTTTACCCGACTTCGGCGAAGCCAAAAAGAAGGGTAATGATTCTAACACCGAATGGTAATGGTGGGTTTAATAAGTTTATATTGAACTTAAAGAACATCTTAACAAATTTGTACATAATTAACATTTTATAGTGGAAGATATTCGCACCGCTAGAAAATTTGATTCTTAGGTGCTTCTAAGCCCCCATCAATTGATCTCAAAGAAGTTTGCTTTATTGTGTCAATACATAAAAGGCATAAAAAATATGTGAGGTTTAGATTTCATACTTATAATCCTCATGAATTTTATTGTCTTCCATGTGGCTTAAGTTCTGCTACATTTGTATTTACAAAGCTCAACTAACTAACTTAAGCCTCTTCTCACATGGTTAAGAAACCATGGGCATTTAATAGTTGCTTACCTCGATGAAAATCTTTGTGTTGGTAAAGATTATTCTATAATATGTAATTAAGCACTATGTACTAATGAACTAAAGGTAAAATTAGAATAACTAGGTTTTGTTATAAAATTTGAGAAAAGCAATATGATAACTTCACAAGTTTATACATTTCTTGGGTTCCAGATAGATACTGCAAATGCAGTTATAATTACCTTCTGAAAAACTTCTGAAAATATCTTAAATATATTACGAAATCCGTAGTAACGTCCAAATTGGTGAACGTGATTTCGTGAAGTTTATTGACAATTTGACATTATCATGTCCAGCATACACCAGTTATGTAATAATTATTTATACATACTTTGAAAGAGAAAAGTTTTTAGGTTTGGAGAAATATATTAATAATATTGATTCGATTATGTTACTACAGTCTTATTCATATTATGATATGGACTGGAGTTGCGTTATCGGGTCCAAAGCCTTTAATAATAAGTAATTAATATATAAAGAAATTTGTACGATTTACAAATCTTTACGTACTCTCTACTTATAGGCTGAGGAGCCGCATGCAATGGAGTAATAACAAGACGCCATTAATTAGTTGATGGCTCAAAATCATAGTAATTACCTGGAATTATTAGCTGCATTTATGGGCTTATAATAATTTTGTAAATTTTATGTAATGCTCGAAATAAACAATACTTGAGCTATGTCTTATATTATTAGATTATGTGGCGTTCAATCTCAATGAATTCACAACAAAACTAGGTAGTAGTGCGAAATAAAACGTACCTAAGTATTTATATTTTTGCTTTATTTTACTTTGAATCTTACGATGACAAAGACGCCGACGAAACATCTAGGTACATTAGTATCGATAGATAATGGAAATTAACCAAGAAGGACTTTTAATTATCTATACAACTTAATAATATGGATTTATTTGCGTTTCCATGCGATCTACGTTTAAATAACAATATACATATTATAATAATATGTAAAATTTTAATCTCCTACTGGCTGTTGCTGCCATGGTTGCCTCTGTTTCAGTCGCTACTCAAGTTTGACATAATTTATTTGAAACCTTATATATAATGTCTACTGTCCCCTTCTAGTGTTACCCTAGCGTGAACAGTATTGTGCAGCAAGCCTACTTGGTGCGTGGAATACTAACGGGCCTCAGTTTATTGACATAAAGCTAAAATCTGTAACAAAAGGTACATATTATTAATATAAAATGGAATTAAAACAATGGTGTAACTAGTTCCAGGAACCTAATTTAGTCTTGGAATATTTGCTAAATTTTGTAAGTATGATTTCACTGCAACCCAAATTTTATCACAAAAGGCACTAACTCTGATGGCGTTGTCCACAGGACAACGGATGGAGACTGGAGACGTTGTCACTAAGTAGAATAGCAGACGTTCACTTTTACGATTCGCGTATCGTTATTGCAATTAATGATTAATTAAGACCTCGACACCAAATAGGTGTAAGCCTCTTGGCTTTGGCAAGTCAAGACTTTGGCCAACCTTCAATTTGTCCTGCACTCACTTTGTTATCATATTTAGAAAGAACTAGTATTTGTCTCAATCGTGTAAAAACTTATAAATTATTTCTCACCTTTTAAAAAGCCCGTTCACTACGCGAGTTCTTAGACCATAAGTCGCATCTGCGACTTGCGAGAGGCGTGGACGTGAACGTATTCACGGCGCACAGCACGCGTCACGCCGCCACTTCCTCGGTCAGATAGGCCGGCGTGTCATTAGATTTTAATTACAAAACTGGTCAGGCAACTCGCTTTTATTTTACGGATTTTTAAAATCAACCTCTGATACTTATCAGACATGAATCAGCAAGTGTTATCGTTTTCTGTATTAACAAAAGATTATATAACTTTATTTCAAATGCTTTATTAGACAATAATTATTTTTATAAATCATTAAAACTACGGATGAATAGAACTATAATATTGATAACATTATTATGTTTTTGTTTTGAAATGATTACATTCTTGAATATTAAGTTTTTATTTGTGATAAAGAATGAACACAGATGTGATAAGATTGTAATTACCGTTTTATTCTGCCACAAGCGCTGAACATCTACATGGTTATTATGGAAGTCTCTCAGATGCAGCATCGAAATAAAATTTATGGTTAAACGAACTTACCTTAAGTGAAGTTCGACCAAAATTTTGTGAGATGCTGCATCTGAGAGACTTCACTCCCTCCCACACCCTAGCACGCGGTGCGCAGGAGGCGCACGCTGAGCAAGGACCCCAGGGTGCAGAATAAAAGCCTCGACCAATTCTCTAAACCAAATGAAGCCGAACGGAGATCGGGACCGCTCGAGCCGTGAGTGAACGTGAACTTTTTAGATCTTTTTAAATGCTTATCTAAAAATCGTGTGGCGATGTTGTAGGTCGTAAAACGGACTACATGGTTATTATGGAAGTCTCTCAGATGCAGCATCTCACAAAATTTTGGTCGAACTTCACTTAAGGTAAGTTCGTTTAACCATAAATTTTATATTACAAGAAGTGCAATCTCTTAGTCTACGCTCGGGTCAGTAATTTGAATGCAAAGGTTCTTTTTTTTTTCATAAAAATCATTACGAGTCTGTGGTTTTAATTTACATGAGTATCTTGGCCAAAAATTTGTTAATAATAATATTGGAAAATTCATCACTCGGCAATAAGTAATGAAGAAAATGGCTATTAATTATAATGTGCGAACTAGAAGAGAACAACCGATTGTGACTTCACGTTGCTAATCCTACATAGACATTTCACCAATGTGCGTACAAATATTTTGAGATAGATTATTTTATTTTATTGCTTACTCAAATTTAAGTTATCTTAATTCTTATTTTAGATTTCGCTTACTTTTTGATTTTCTGCGTAATGAGTCCAAAAGTTAATAAAACTAATATTCATTCTATAACCCAATAATAATTATCAGCGGTATAGTTTGTGAGTGCATGAAATCATAATGTAATTTTAATATATTGATACGGTTTTGAAAACACTTGTAAAACAAAGGTACTTTACCTACTAAGGGCTGATTTTTCAATCGTCAGATAACTTTTATATACGGAATAAATATAGGACTTTGGCAGATTTTGTATGGAACAAATGTCAAAGTCACATGTTTATTCAACAGATAAAAGTTATCTAACGATTGAAAATTCGGCCCTAAGTATCATAATAGATAAGTAAAAAATTAATATATTGTGAATAATATAAAATAGTTTAAGGATTGAATTAATTAATCCAAAAATGCGTTATATCTTTCAATATTTAAAAATCTTGTCCATTGGTAGTGTCTAATAAGTTAAATAAGTTGAACTGGTTTGACCTATAGGTCAAAAAGCAGTATTATAATAATATATACTAACCTCACCTTAACCCTTAAGCGCTTGGAAATGAAAATATTTTCTCATATGGGTTATATTATATCCCAAAAGTTACATTTGCTCAGGCTCATTGGAGTACAAAACGTTTATCGATACCGCCCACTTTACATACAATAATATTGAATGATTCATCAAAATGTATTTTGCTCGTTCTCATCATAACGATTTCTTCAAATACCTTAGCCAGCCTTGCGTGTAATGAATACACTTTTTCATTAATTTCTTATGTTAATAAATTTCTTCAATATTCCGCAATCAAAAATTAAGGACTATCAATATTTTTTTATACATTTGTACCCTAACGCTTGTATTTAATTACTCAAATAAGATAAGTGACAAAGTGGCTACCGACTGGTCGACGAAACAGAGGTCGGCCCAAGAAAAGCTGGCGAGAAGAGCTAGACGCGTTTCTTAAAAAGAATAGCCAGTAATAGCCAATAATCGGGACTTGTGGAAAGAGAGAGGGGAGGCCTTTGCCTAGCAGTGGGACAGTGACGGCTATTAAGTAATTTTAAGATAATATAAATTTACTACGTCGATTTGCATGTTGCTGGCAATGGATAGAGGGGTTCTCGATGAAGGTTATAGTGTATAAATTAGACTCGGTAGGTGTCGCTGCTCAGTGCGTTGAGAACTTGATTCCAAAGCAGAACGAAGTTCACCGGGACTACTAGCTAATTAAACTAGCTAATTGTAAATTAAAAACATTATAATTTTCATATTATAATGACACTAGCTGTCCAGGCTAAGTTCGTACCACAACACAAAATTCACGTTATATAATCCCCATTACGCAGCGCACGCAGTGGAAAAATAATCCCAAAAGGAAAAAAAAACGATTTTAAAATATTGTTCACTGGTGCTCCGTTCCTATTAATCTGGGGCCTTACTCTCCAAACTGATTTGATTTTGATTCTGATACGATCATGCCGCGTACTTCCTCATAAATTGACATTTGTTTATTTTGATTCTCAGTCGATTGATATGGTCGGGAGTACAAAAAGTTACGATCTAACAATTTTCTTTATCCTGATTAGTTTCAAAGTAATTCAACAAATAAAGTACGAAAAACCACTGATATCGAACGGATTCGGTTCTCGATTGTGTCGGGAGTAAGCCCGCTTAGCCTGATGTTATACACAACCTTCGTCAATAAATTGCCTATCAAACACTGAAAGCAATTTTTAAATCGGACCAGTGATTTCTAATATTAGCGCGTTAGGTAAACTAACTCTTAAGCTTTATAATAATAGTACAGATAAAATCATCCCAACAGACGACCATTGTCCATCTATTGGGTGTGAAAATAACAGTGACTGTTATAACTTTGAGATACTGTTATAATAGATTTTTTTTGTCACTAACTAAAAACAAAAGATGTTTACTTTTTATCATGTCTTATTTTTTGTCGCAAAGTAAATTTTTGTATTTTATTTTTGGGTAAAAAAATTCATTTCTAGAACGAGAAAAGGTAGTATAATCATATCAAAGTTATAATGACTGTACTATTTACGTTACTATACGAATATAATTTCGATCTGAGTGACCTCAATGTTTATTGGGAGCAGAATTTTAATTTTCTATAAAACTTTCACCTAGATATTTTCAATGCGTATGCATGTAATTTGGCAAGCGGAAAGTTGACCTTATTTTATTCAAATTATGCGGGTGCACGTCAATGGGTCTCGCAATTAGCCAGCATTTACGGAAGACATGACATCAACGGAACAAACCGGGCTAGCTTTTCTTTTTTAAGCTTTTAGCTTTTCGCTGAAAAGCCTCACAAATGCTGTTGCGTAACTATGTTGTTTGTGTTATAATCCTCGTTTTTAGGTTTCGGTACTCAAATGGTAAAAATATGACCTACCAACTTTATTAGACTTCGCAATCTGTGTTTCTGTCACCACTCAGGAACCGCGATAGGTAGACAGTTGAATAGTCTGATACAACAAACAGTTTTTGTCGATTTTTATACAATCCCACATTCGCAAGTCTTGGCCGATTTCGACATAATATTTTCTATCAAACCTCACCCTTACTTTATCAGTAATCGTTATAAATAGTCGATTCTTTATGCCATCCTATTCGCAGTCTGTAACTGTTTTGCGGATTCACATTTGTCCCAATGGGACTTATTCCTGCAAATTTAATATTATATAGTAAATAGCTGACCCATGCCCACTTCGTTGAGCATACAAACTGTTTAAAGCTTCCCTGGATTTCCACGAATATTTCAAGACTAAAAATGGCCGAATCGGTTCAGCCGTTCACGAGTTTTGGCGAGACTAACGAACAGCAATTAGTTTTTATATGTATAGATAGATAAAATTTTAATACAAGAAACCAAATCTTATTTATTATAAAATGTTATAATACTTAGACAAAACGTATAAGGTATTAGCAAGTCATCTACCTCACTACTATAGATTTTGATGCGATAAATATTTTATTTTAAGATTTAAAGAAAATATCAAATGCGATTTCATATCACTTCCAGCTGTGTTATTTATGGTTTAGCTTTTACCGTCTAGCGAACTGTTCAACTTTTTAAAATATTACTGAAACCTCAGAAACTAATTCTTAAATTAAGCTTTAAATATACATATGTACACGTTTTAGCTTCAGCACTCTGCGTACCGTTTTTTTCTTTAAATTGTTTAATTAAATTAAACAAATTAAAGAAAAAAATGTGTTATGTTGTTATAATGCCGGCTTAATCTATATGATGTTATATGGCCTTGATACAATAAAAGATTTTAAAAAAGGTGTGTCTTAAAGTAAGCCGTTGTAAAGGAGGGTACTCTATGAGGATTAACCCCCAGTTTCCCGAACGCTATCAGCGAGCAAGCGTTTCGTAATTAAAAAATATCTGTCTGTTCCTTTCTGTCTGATAATATTCTACCAATCAGCGTTCGATATGGGTCGTTGATTTGAATGCTATGTCAGTTGATCATTCATTTGAATAGCGTTCGGGAAACTAGTGGTTATTGGGACTGATTTTGAAATCTCCATAGCTTATGGGAATATAATCCACAATAGGACCCTTATGTTACATAATATCATTTGTCAAAGAAAAAAAAAACGGTACGCAGAGTGCTGAAGCTAAAATGTACACATATTTTTAAAATAATTTTTCACGCTTTTAGTATTTTACCAGGACGCTCGTAAAACAATTTGTTATAATGAAATTTTGGTTCGTTACTCAGAAAAGCGTTTTTTGAAATTCTTGCATCAGGTGTCACAGAGTAATTGGCAATTTCATCACTTTTATGTGTTTAATGGCCGGCTGTTTTCCTTTCAGCATAATGAAATATATTAAAACGGGGCCGAAACTGATTATTCCTTAACTAAAATAACCCATTTCATTTTATATGGTTCCTCTAAAATGGTTATCTCTAAAGATCTTTTTAATTGCAGCGCCGGTGCTAACAATTAATGGCGATAAAACTCACGATCTAAAAGACAGATTCTACAAAGCGGGTAGTTCTATAAAGCTATCCTGCGTTATCTCAGATGAATATGTGTCAACGTTGACAACGAAACCGACGGTAGCTACGAAAACGGTGAAGACTACTCCGTTGACGACGACCACAGAACTGACGACGAAGCTGAGTACGGTGTATAATAGAATAGATTTAATGTTGAACAAAAGTTGGAGTGTGGAGACCACGACCATAACATCCACAGTTAGTGTAAGTGCCACGACGAAGAGTGCGACCCTGAAGAGTACCGAGGTGACCACGGTGCAGCCGCGTCTCCTCAACAATGTGTTTGGACTCGCCTGGCGGAAACAGGGAAAGGAGTTCGTGGATGCCGTCACGTGGCGTAATATGAGGTAAATCAATGTTTTCAATGTTCCTGGGTCATGGATGTGTATTAAATATGTGTAAAATATAAAAGTATTTAATATATTTCCGTTGTCCTGTACCTGTAACACAAGGTATTTGGATACTTAGCACAGGGCCAGATTGACGTGGTGTGAAGCGTCCATAGATTATTATTATATTATGAATATATAACTTTTGTCTTTTTTCTGTTTTGCTCCGTGTTTGTTTGCTATATCATTTTTTTCTCTTCTCATTTCTTATTAAATTCCTATCATGTTATTGTACATTACGTGTAGTGTAATGTTATTAACGTGTCAAATAAATAATTTTTATTTACAATGACTACGTAAATTATATTGTAGCATATGTTAGCCGGGCTAAGGCTGTGAAGCCGGGCTTCACATCCTTTTTATTAAAATTGATCTAGTAGAATAGATATACTGTCAAAATCATTAGCCTACCTTTTGTCTTGGAAGTAGTTGGTTTAATCTTGGATTTTGTTTGGGGACCATAGTTTTATGTGATAATACAATTTTTTTGTGTATCCTGTGTAATGCCTCTCCTCTATTCAGACGCATTGCTCTTGATTGCACGATCAGCTCAGGTGGAACGTGACAATTAGTTTAAAATGAGAACGAATTCTAAAAAGTTATTAGGTCAATTAGGTGATTGGTTGAAAATAACATTGAACTAGTATAATAGGCCCTACGGTGGAACAGAACAAACGTGGTAGTACTGCCAAAATCATTAGCCTTTTGTCTAGGCTGTAGTCAGGTTAATCTCGGATTTCTGTTTAGGGAGCCCGTATATTTCCATAGTTTTATGTGATAGTACAAAATTTTCGTGTATGCTGTGTAATGCCTTTGACTCTCCTCTAATCAGACGCATTGCTCTCGATTGTACGATCAGCTCAGCGGGCTTACTCCTGACACAATCTAGAACCGAATCCGTTCGATATCAGTGGTTTTTCGTACTTTATTTGGTGAATTACTTTGAAACTAATCAGGATAAAGAAAATTGTTAGATGGTAACTTTTTGTACTCCCGACCATATCAATCGACTGAGAATCAAAATAAGCAAATGTCAATTTATTAGGAAGTACGCGGCATGATCGTATCTGAATCAAAATCAAATCAGTTTGGAGAGTAAGGCCCCAGGACGTGACAATTAGTTTAAAATGAGAACGAATTCTAATAAGTTATTAGGTTGCTTTTTACAATTAGGTGATATATTAGCAAGAAGTGTTAGTGATAGGACATACATAAGACCATATAAGTTCCAAAGGCGTTCCCATAAAGGGGCAGGGCCCTAATTCAAGGTGCCATCACTATTATAGCTTACGAAATTTGAAAGAAAAATGTATCAGATTTGACATAAGCTTCGCTAATTGACATATAAATTCGCTTGGAATTTAGCAAACTTTAGGTAAGATTCCAAACATTTTTATTTTCGAACTTCGTCCGTGATAATAGCGATGGTATCATAAATAAATAATAATAATCTTGGTCCCGTGGAAACACAACCCAAACGTTTTGTTACGCTGGTTTTCTGTGACGCCATTTATATTTCACAGATTGACTGCGTTCTATTTTAAATCCACTCTGTTTACAGTGTTTTCTGTACAAAATATGAAACAATACACAATGAGAAATAATTTTAAAAGTGCATTAATTCCGAAATCAGTTTCGGGTGGCCATTGTTCTACATATTCTAAAGTATGCAATTAAATTTTGAATTAACACAATAAAAATGTAGGACAAATTTAAATAATATTATGATAATTTTATTAATACTTTAATACAACCAAAAATATCTACAAACCACGTACGGTTTAAATGAAACAACAATTTTAAATGCTCACCTTTTTGCAGTATCTGTACTCTATACTGGGTGTAAAAAGAGCAGTCACTATAACTTCGTGGGGTAATAACCAGGCAAGAGATATATCCATTGGTACTAGTCATTTGCTTTTAATCTACTGTATTAAAAATTTAAAAAATTTCAATAGGCAATGTACAACGTGCACAACACAGCGATCAGCTGATTACGCTGAGAGGTCAATAGCACGCGTAAGACGTTCATTACGTACAAGGGCAAAGATTATAAAATTTAAGAATTTAGTGCAGAACGTTGTTCTAAACAGTTAAGCCTTGCGACTAAAAATAATTAATTTCAAAAAATTGTTTTTTTTTTTTTATAAAAAATGAAGAAAAATCATTTCTTGAATGAGAAAAGGTCCTTTAATCATATCCCTAAGTTATAGTGACTGCAGCTCTTTTTACACCCTGTATAATAAACAGAGTTTATTATAATGTTGAGCCATTTTGTTTGAAAAAAGACGTGTAATTATGTTTTAAACTAGGTGCAACAAGCTTTTAAACCATAAGTACTTTTGTTCCCTTTCGTTTAAACCGCGTTTAAACAATGTAACTTTATAATGGATCCTCGACAGCCCAGGAAGAACCATTAACCTAATTGCATTAATTTTTTATAATTATATTTTTAACTTTGGCTAGCTAGTTGGTAGTTCGCTTTAGTGACGTTGTTACTAAACTAACTCAGTTGCAGCCGCAGGGTGAATAAAAATAACGTGAGAGTAAACTGTTTTGCAATATTTGCGTAAAGGGCTTTAAAATAGAACAAGTAATATCAATATAATTTTTAATTATTACTTTAATAATAATAGCTCCCCTCACCGATTTCAGTGTCGGTAGCTGATTTCATTGAAACCAGGAGTTATTTTATAGTGCCCAAGTGTGTGCGCAATACACAGAAGCACTCTCTCTTCCTTTTACTCTCATAACCAAGTGGTACGGTACACCGACACGACTGGCGAGAGAACAGGCGCAGGACCGACTTTTTACATGCCCATCCGACGCATGGATCATCTTTATTGTGTGTGGTTTCCTAACCAAACCAGAAAACAACATTTTTTGTTGTTCCAACGCGGGTATGGAACCCACGACTTCCGGGTCGAGAGCGAAGCTCTGAACCACTAGACCACGGAGGCGTTAACTTTATTAAATTATTGACTGGCCAATTTAGACATCCACGAGTTGCTGCCAATATGTTATTGAATGTACTTTAGGTTCTTGGTGGAAATTTTTGTTATATAGTAATAATACACAAACTACTTGCACTTTTTTCCACTTTATTTATTTCTCCTTCTATACCTGGTCTAAAGACTACACTAAAATAGGTATTTCGTGATTTACAACCAAACTGTACTCTATCATTATATTAACTTAATTACACTTTTATAATGTGCCTTGCAATAGAAACATCAATATTATAAATTTAACACATTATTACAAGATTTATCATAATTATAATTATTATATTATGTAAAAGGATCAGCTATCCTATGAGTATAGTAAATGTTCTCAAATCGTGACATTTTCATTAAGAGATATAAAAATCAACTCTCCAAAAATATAATTTCCAAACATAGCACGTACTCCGAAAATCAGGACTGTTTTTCTACATGATGCCTATCTAAACTGTTCCACTATTAATCTGTTGTATAATTAACCTGAGAGGGGTTTATGTAAAACACATCCCCCTAACGGCTTAATTAGGAAACCGCACATGTTATTTGAAACTAGATTTTCATTTTCAACCGTTTATATATAAATCCCTTAGTGGTTTACTCTGCAGCTGTAACTAACCGCACCATGGAAATGATGTATTAACCATTACCTTATTTTAACGATTTTTAACAATACGCATAAAATCATATTATACGGAATGTAAAAAAACATATCACTTTGGGATATCTCATTCTAGAAATGTCATTCTTTTCATTTTTATATATATTTTTTTAAATATATATTTATTTGATTTTTTGTTATTATTGCGACTCAAAAAGAATAAACAGTTAATAAAATATAATTTTGGTTTTTGACAAAAAAAAAAAATCTTTAAACACATTTCCAGAATGAGAAAAGATGGTGTACATAATCATATCCCAAAGTAATAATGACTGTTCTTATGACACCCAGTATTTATTATTATCTACGAAAAAATTAAAGGCTCTTAATGCCTTACGGAATTCTCTACCAGCTAACCTTATTTATTTATTTATTTAACCATTTTTTGTGCACATAAATGACAAAAAGATAACATATAAAGAAATACGACACAAAAGGACTACTTATCTCTAAAAGAAATTTCTTCCAGCAGTCCTACAGAGAGAAATTACATGAGAGATATCAGGCAGGGCGTGCACTATTGCAGATATAATACATAATAATAAACTTAATACTGCTATACATACGTAATACATATACTTACATAAATACTATGATATAATAAATAATAAAAATATCATACATAAATACTATAATATAATAAATAATAATAACAATATACATACATAAATATAATTTAATAATCATATTAGGATTCACTGTTAAGATAGTGTTCTTTTACGCGTTTTTTAAAGACAATGATGGTAGGACTGTCACGAATGGTGTGGGGAAGGGAATTCCATAATCTGATGAAATCAATAATTGACATTTTTTCAATAATTGATTTTCAATGATTGTATAAAAAGTGGTGTTTTTCCTGACTTAATGAAGCACAGCAAAGTTATACCCCTGTTTAAAGCGGGAAATAAATCTGATCCGTCTAATTACAGACCTATATCGATTCTACCGACTTTTAGTAAAATATTTGAAAAAATTATCTTAAAACAGTTGTTATTACACTTTAATTTAAACAATTTATTACATAATAATCAATACGGTTTTACTAAGGGTCGATCAACAACGGATGCTGGTATAGGTCTTCTTTGTAGTGTTTTTGATGCTTGGGAGGGATCGCAGGATGCATTAGGTGTATTTTGCGACCTCTCCAAGGCCTTTGATTGTGTGGATCATGCTACATTGATCAGGAAATTACAACACTATGGCATAAGAGACTCGTCACTCAGCCTTTTGAATTCTTACCTTAAAAATAGGATTCAAAAGGTGGAGGTAAATGGAAAAAGGTCCACAGGGACCAAAATAGAATTAGGGGTCCCCCAGGGATCCATTTTAGGCCCCTTTCTTTTTCTCATCTACATAAATGACTTGCCTTACTTAGTTAAGGAAAAACATGAGATAGTACTTTTTGCCGATGACACTTCACTAATTTTTAATGTGAAGCGACAGCAATCAAATTACGACGAGGTAAATAGTGCTCTCTTAAAAATAGTACATTGGTTTAATGTTAATAACTTACTTTTAAATTCTAATAAAACAAAATGTTTGAAGTTTAGCTTGCCCAATGTTAGGCAAGTACAAACCAATATACTATTAAATGACGAGAAAATGAACTTAGTGGACACCACTGTGTTTCTAGGTATAACATTAGATTGCAAATTACAGTGGGGTCCACACATTGCCAAACTGGCAGATAAGCTCAGTTCTGCAGCATATGCCGTCAGAAAAATTAGAGAAATTTCTGATGAGGACACGGCGCGACTAGTATATTTTAGTTATTTTCACAGTCGAATGTCTTACGGCATCCTTTTATGGGGAAATGCAGCCGACATCAATACAATATTTGTGCTGCAGAAGCGAGCTATACGTTCCATTTACAAGATGTCGTCCTTTGAATCTCTGAGAGAAAAGTTTAAGGAAATAGGAATATTGACCGTCGCCTCTCAATACATTTTGGATAATATACTGTATGTCAGAAAGAACTTAAATAATTTTAAAACGAAAAGCGACAATCACTGTAGAAATACAAGAAATAAACACAAGTTAGATATACCTATGATCAGACTTAGCAAAGTAAGCAAATCTTTTAAAGGTCAATGTATACGCCTATACAATAAGATCCCAGAAAACGTTCAAAATTTTTCCATCAATAAATTTAAAAAAGTAGTTAAAGAACGTTTGTGTGCTAAAGCTTATTATAAGATTAATGATTTTGTTAATGATAGCACACCCTGGGAATAAGGTGGCCACTTTCGAGGCTACTTCTATTTTATAAAGTATACTTTTGTAAATTGTAATTTATGTTAAGTTATAACATTGTTATATATATATTTTTTTAAAAGAACAATTTTCCCATCTTTTTGCTAAAAGGTGGCCCCGAGCGAGTTTCTTACGCCGGTTCTTCTCGCCGGGTTAGTCCCCGAACCGGTGGTAGGTCATCATGTAGGACAATTCTGAAAGTGTTATTTACTAACCTATTTGGAAATAAAAGATTTTTCATTTTCATTTTCATTTTCATTTGACAGCATGAACAGTAAAGGAATAGGAGAAAAAGTTGGAGCGATGGGAAGGTAGGGTGAGATTCGTCCTGACACTAGTCCTACAAGGGATGTCAGGGGGTCGTGAGAAGTTAAAACGATCTGTAAGGTAAGAGGGAGACATAGGATTATACAGGATATTGTAAAGGAGAGAGAGAATATGGGCATTTCGCCGAAGACGAATAGGGAGCCACTTCAATTTTACTCGAAAAGCAGATATGTGGTCAAACTTTTTTAGCCCAAACACAAAACGGATGCATACATTCTGCAAACGTTCTAACTTTGCTAACAACTCTTCGGTAATATCTAAGTAGCAGGAGTCGGCATAATCAAGGATAGGGAAGATGAGTGACTGAACAAGAAGGATTTTAGTTTTCAAGGGCAAGAAGTTCTGAAGGCTCCTCAGCATGTGTAATGAGTGATATACCTTTCTGCTCACATCATTGATCTGAAAGTTCCAGGACAGATTGCTATCCATAACTATGCCAAGATTTTTAGCTGTGTCTGAATAGTCTATAGGAGTACCATTATAAATAACTCTGGGGACATCATATAAGCGTTGGGTCATATATTTACTCCCGATAATGATAGCCTGCGATTTTTTAGGGTTCACCAATAGACCAAACGATTTCGCCCAATCTGCAATGCGTTGTAGGTCAGCGTTGATATCTCTGATTGCGGAACTAATGTCGTCGATATGCGAATGACGATAGATCTGCAGATCGTCTGCATAGAGATGGAAATTACAGGAAATTAAGGAAGTGACTGTGTTGATGAAAATTGAGAAAAGAAGAGGAGAAAGAACACCACCCTGTGGAACCCCCGCGTCAAGCTCACACCAGTCTGAGGTAGCCTCATCATAGTGGACCCGCTGTGAACGTCCACGAAGATATGATTCGAACCAGTCTACCACCGAGGACGATATGTTAAGGGAGCGAAGGACAGATAGGAAGATGTCAAAGTCTACAGAACTGAACGCGCTGCTAAAGTCAAGTAAAACCAGAATAGAGACTCGCTTCTTTTCCATAGCTAGTCTTATGTCATCCGTGACCTTTAGCAGCGCCGTAACCGTGCTGTGACCAGAGCGGAAGCCAGATTGGAGAGGAGAAAGTAAATTGTTAGAGGATAGGAAATGAGAGAGCTGCATGTGGACAATGTGTTCAAGTACTTTGGAAAGGTAGGGTAATATGGAAATTGGTCTCAATTGGGATAATGAAGAAGGATTAGAAGTTTTAGGTAGAGGAATGACATTAGCACGTTTCCATGCCAAAGGAAAGGAACTCATTGACAAAGAATAATTGAAAATGTGAGTGAGAATTGGCAAGAGTTCAGGGAGGATAAGGGATATCATACGGGGACTAAGGTTGTCATTGCCCACAGCAGTGGAGATTATAGAAATGGCATGCTTCTTAACATCATCCTCGGTGACAGACTTGAAAGAAAATGGAGTAAAGGTAGGGAGGGAAGAAGAGGAGAGATGAGAAATTGTACACGCTTTGGTAACTTGGTCAACAGTTACTGGTGCAAGGGAAAAATGGGAATTAAGGGCATTTAAATCTACCGTGCTCTTAGAACAGACGGAAGACTTTCCTATACCAAGCGTTGACAGGAATTTCCAGAGTTGGGAGGAGTGACTATTGTCAATAGTCGAGTGTATGTGGCGTCTTTTAGCATCTCTACACAGACGACCGCAATGATTACGAAGAAACTTGTATTTTGCCAGATTATCGTCAGTTGGTCTTTTCCTATATCGAAACAGAGCTCTGTTACGTTTAGCCATCATAGTTAAGATGTCCTGCGAAAGCCAAGGTGCCGGCGCGTGCTTTACCTTTATTCTTTTAAGTGGTGCATGAACGTTAAAAATATGGGTTAACACATCTGTTAGCAACGACACCTTCAAATCAATATCCGTGGCCGAGTAGATACAAGACCAGTCAGCCAAAGATGTATCACGCTTGAGAGCCTCCAAATCCAAACCCTTAAAACTACGTAGGAAAAGATATTTAGGTTTATGGCGGGGAGGTTTAATTTTAAAGGAAAGGTAAACTAGGTCGTGGTAGGAGAAGTTCGAGGGAAATTGGCCATGAGATGCTATGAGATCAGGAGACGAGGTGATAAGGAGGTCAAGAAGAGAAGGAGTGCAATTTGGAACATGGTGGGTTGCTGAAAGCGAAAGAATGCTTAGGTTAAGGTTAAAGAATGCTAACCTAACCTAACCTTGTTTGTAACCTATAGATGAATAATATTTATACCTATCTGTTTTTAACAGTTTTTATATACAATACAAATTTGTTCCTTAATACAGGTGAATATTATGTTGTAAGTGACAAACTTGACACTTCGACTCTGTGCGAATGTGAGGGTCATAAAGAGACAAAGTATGAAGCAGGGGTAATGCTTAGGTATTAATATCATAAAATATTGAGACTGATACACAGACACGGTGTCAATTTTCTGAAATAGCTCAGTTAAAATTAAGTTTAGTTATCTATTCGTGTTGGGACTGTCTCAAGATAATTAAGTTAGCTTCGCACATTTTCAAGAAGTTTATAGCAATCTATGACGTAAATCATTACCGAATCATAAACTGTTTGAATTCTAATATTGATCAAAGTAAACTCAGATTTAATGAATCACGGTTAATAATTTACGAATCAATCTAAGTTTCGATATTGCAATTGTACATTATTCATTGTTAGAATTTACAATACTTAGAACAGTAAAATTATGACTCCTCCGAGAAATGTCGTAACTTAGAAACTTGTCAAAGTCACGTAAACGAAGACAGATGGTTTTATGTATATTTATTTTGCAGCGCCACAATCAGTGTCAACTTCGCGTCCCAAAATGACAGCGGGACGTACACCTGTCTCCTGTTGAACCACTCTCAAGTGACCGTCAATGTACACGTTTTGATTGGTAAGTGTCCTGAAGAGGAAACACCACGAAATTTTTTCCATACAAAAATAGGGGTCTAGGGGATTTCTACTTCCTCCCTGGATAACACCTCTAGAGTAACAATTTTTTACCTGGATATTTATGGATATTGTTTGTACGTCCCTATTTTATCTTCTTTTTAATAAATTAATTATTTAAAGAGATATGGACGTTTAAAAACCTAAAAAAAATGGCCAGACTCTCCGCTATGTTTAAATATCTAGGAAACAGATTTGACTACAATAATTAACAAAAGCAAAAAATAGGAACCTAGCTCAATTCTTTTTTTAGCTAATAAAGAAAAAAATATTTAAATTGGTTACTTTTTGGAGGAGGAAACAGAAATCCCCTAAACATCGATTTCTGGTACTTTTAATAGGTAATTTCAGTCCAAGTTGCAGTTGTCTCTATCGCGCTGGTGCTGGCTAGCTAAGGCACTGCGAGACAGCAATATATTTTATAAATACCTATTTTGTATTTCTCTCAACCGTGGTGTTTTCTCTTAAGACATATTCCTTAGGGTAGTCATTGTCGTGTAGCTGTGGTTCGTGACTGTTTTTCGTCATCTATAACAATCCTTGATAAATATACAACAAAAACAGACGACAAAAGTGTTTCTTAGGAACATTTAAGATCGCTAGGATAGTACAGTTTGTTCCGATTTTTATACCGTTTTTTTTTTTCTAGGTGAAAACCAAGCGGCAGTACACCACGATACATGGAACAAGGGGTCTTTGTATTGGCAAGCGCAGAACCTATCTTTGTTTACTTTAGTGCTACTGATATCATTTTGTACTTGAAAAATATGTTGAAATATAGAAAATCTAAGCGACATACGTGACGAAAGTGAGTATTTATTCAATTTCACAGTTTGCATCGAAACCGAACGTATTTTGTTTTATGAAAGTTATAAATAAAAATATCGTATGAAAGCTAACACCTTTTTAATTATTTTTACGCTTCGGAAAAATAAAATTAAAACGTTTATCCATGTATAGGTTTAGACGATACTCCCAAAATTGTTGCATTTTGTGATCATACGGGTGTACTGTCGGATACAAATATTTCTGCATTTTTTCACAATCACAATGAACTGTTAGAGCTATTAGTCATTTGCTGTTTTAGGCCCAAGAATTATGGACCAAATATTTTCCGTGATTGTTTACTTTTAGTATTTATAAATATTATAGAAATAAATGTTATTAAGGTGTGAATGAAAATATTGTAAAATAGCTAACGTTACATGGATATTTAACGTTCTCGTTTGCAATAATTTGAATTGTTGAAGCTACTAAGAAATGTAATTTGGCGCTAGATTTTTTAACCTCATTCCAGGAATACTTCAGAAATATTATTTTCAAGAAAAGTAAGTTAATATTATAAAACTTTTCTCAACGCACTTCGTTCATTAGGCCAATCAGATGCAATTCTGGGTCCCGATTAAAAATGCCATAGCTATTTATCGCTTACGAAGTTCGAAAACAAAATGTATGGAATTTGACATAAGCTTCGCTAATTCACATACAAATTCACTTGTCATTTAGCGAAGCTGTGCGAAGTATGTCAAATCCCATACATTTTGTTTTCGAACTTCGTAAGCGATAAATAGCGATGGCATCTTTAATCAGGACCCTGGTCTAATCCTTCATAATTACGGACATATTACGTAATGATATAATTTTGTTTGCATTCAGTGCGACATAATGAAAAGACGTATTCGAGGAATGGTGTGTACGTACACTTGATGTCACTGAGCATTAAATATCATAAAATATATCTACTCCGTTTCGATTCAATGTAATCTAAATGCAAAGGACAAACTTGGCGACTAAATTGCTTCCAATTTAAATGTCACTAATTCGTTGGGCAATAAAAAAATAAGATGACACGTGAACTTGGTCGAATTAAATTTTTGTTTACATATAGATTGGGTACATTCAATCGCAACGGGGTATGATTATACTACCATGTATTTTCAGCGCAATGGATTTAGTAAGCTGGATAGTGCGTGTACATTAGTTTCAAAAACTAGTTTTTTTTAGAAATTTAATGAATAATATTTATAAAAAGATATCTAAAATTAAACAAAGTAAAATCGTTGTATCACACACACTTTTATGTCATTATTGTTAGTTATTAGTATCATATTCTAAAGGGTAAAAGAAAATTCACACTGACTTATCTTTTAGTTTCAAATAATATTATGTTATATCTAAGTTTTCTTCAACAATTCATATCAAATAAACTAACAAAGAAAATACATTTATTGCGCTGAGTGTACCTTGTACAAATGAATAATTATTATTGCACTTTAGTGTTTAATACTTACATGTAAGTGATATTCGTATAATAATAGTGTAATTCACGTATCTCAATACTAAATTGTACAGTTTATTAATTTTAAGCGCAGAATTTCTTTAGAACCTTTTTGTAATATAAATGCTAGGTAACCGGCTAAGCCTTTCTTTAAATATGTTGTTGCCTTTTTTGTTAATTAATATTCGATCTGTAAAGGGAAATAATTACTGTAATGATATATTACATTAATATATTATAAATATAATCTAAATTGTGTTTTATTTATTTTCAAACTCTATTTAGGTAGAGTCGTTGAAGTTTAAGTTGAAGTTATGTTTAATTTGCAATCAAAATAGTTTTTGGAAAATATGAGTCCTACACTTCTCCGATATCAAATAACTTTCAATTACAGTTGAAAAGTCCGACTTTATAGCCAATATCAAGGAGGACCATCTTCCTCAAAGTATGAGGGCAGTACCTAACTTCGAAATGAGTCGCACAGAATAAAAAGTTTCAAACATTAACGGTCTAGAAAAAAAAACTTAGTTCGCATATAAATAGTTTAGACACTGCCATGAAATAAATATACACAGTCTGCAAAAATCATTACCATTCCGATCTTCGCAGTCGGGTGAAAACAAGCTTTTCTAATTTATTAAGAAAACGGTTATAATAACAGATCTTTACTCTCTCGGAACGTCGGAAGCAGTAAGGTTAGAGTAATTAATATAGCTTAGAGCCAGCATTCGTCAGATTAAGATGTCATATTTCCTACAGCGTGTTTAATAGAGAGAGCGCTTGGAATTTCAAATAAATGAACGTTTAAATAGCTTCTCTTGGACTAGTTTTTATGAGGAGTTTATTTAACAATCCGAATAAACGTGTCTCAAACTAGCATTTATAGGAACTAAAACTGCGATCTACAGTTATGAATTAAATATATAGTTGTAAAGGTCAAGAATCATTTTGGGCCCCGAGTACAAGTAGCCAGTCACGGAAAAGTTTTTTTTTTGTAGAGAAAGTCAAATTGAATATTTTTACTATGTAGCTATCATTTTGGACCACTGTTTCACAGAATATTATACAGGCTGAATGCAAGGCTGAAACAAATTGTTTCGCGGGATATTGCTAGATATAATATGTTTAATTTTTTTTAAGTCTTAAACTTTAAGTTTTAACGAAAAATGGTACTCAATGGAGTCTCAAACTTGCATAAAAATAAAATCCATAATATTTACTTTTTAACAGTTAGTTGCTATCCATTGCAATAGCTTTCATGGAGAACTATAAGATCATAGTAAGAAGAATAATTATTTCTTTTGAACTTTACTTTTATAGTTGGATCAGTCAGGGCGCAACGCAACGCGACACTCATGTCCGGGCGTAATATGCGTCGTTGCATAGCGCGAGACTTTTAAGCACTTTGAAATATATATATGTCGCAGTCATCTGGTTGAATCAGGTATTTCATTAAATGTCTAGCGCATTTATTGAATGACGACATTGATTGACTAGGCCGAATGTTGATTGAACTAGCGTCACTCAATGTCCAACTAGTTAGCGGACTGTAACAAAGACCTTATAACAGAGCGGACGTAAAATCGGTCAGGTGATTGAAATTTAGTTATTTTTTTCCCGCAGTAGTTACCATAACTAATATTTCAGAAAACAGCTCGCACAGATAGTATACAGACTACACACTTGATATTTTAATTTTGTGTAACATGTTATGTCCTCATTTTTGAGGACCTTTTAAGTTGCGAACTTATGGTCAAACCTACCCCTACCAAACATTACACATTATGCTATATCCCTCGACCATGCTAAAGGACGTTCAGTCAAGACGTTGAACATTACATTAAATATCTTGACGAGTTGTCTTTTAGTCATTCAATTGAATGTCGTCATTTTATAAATGCGCTACTCGTTCAATTAAACCGCTGATTCAATCAGATGACTGCGACATATACATATGAATTACAGATGCTTTAATGCGAAAAGGAGAGGTAAGTATGATCTATTGTAAGAGACGATAGACAGTGAAGAAAGAATAAAATTCCCAGTAAAAACTTTCCTATAGGTGTATGTACCTTTCCTACATTCTACACGAGCAGAATACAAAATGGAATATACAAAAAAATGGAAAACATAGCCCAAGATATTTTTCATAATATAAGAGAAACAGGGTGCATTATATTTGATAAAAAGCCTACATAATATTACCTGCTATTCTCTCAGAAAATAGGATAGGTGTGCGACGAGGTAGAAAATCAATCACCAAGTTCCAGTAATACAAAAATAATATTTACTATCTTATATTTTGGCTTGGCTTCTTTGCTCTCGGCCCGGAGGTCGTGGGTTCGATTCCCGCGTTGGAACGACAAAAATGTTGTTTTCAAGTTTGGTTAGGACAATGCAGGCTGATTACCTGATTGTCTGACAAGAAAGTCATGCGTCGGATGGGCACGTAAAAGTCGGACCTGCGCCTGTTCTCTCGCCAGTCGTGTCGGTTTACCGTCCCACTGAGTTATGAGAGTAAAAGGAAGAGAGAGTGCTTATGTGTATTGCGCATACACTTGGGCACTTTAAAATAACTCCTGCGTAGCTGGCCTGCTTTCAATGAAATCGGCTACCGAAACCGAAATCGGTGAGGGGAGCTATTATTTGTTTTGGCTTGGCACAGATGGGATAATTTTGCAAACTAAAAAATTGGGTAGGTACTTCATAGGACTGCATAGTTATTTATTAGGTTGGTTACATGCACAAAATTTCTATAAATCCAAAGTTTGGATTTTTTATAAAATAAAAGTTTATAACTTATAATTTGTATTGCAAGCCATCCTTAAAAGATAGGTATCGCTCACGTTTTTTTTTAGATTTTTGATGTACAAAACATTTCTGTCATAAACGGTTTTAAACCTTTTTAATAATATATTATAACCTATAGATTTTCTTGACAAATGGTCTGAGATAATTTTTCAAATAATACCAGTAGTTCTGAATATAAGTTTAAGTATACGTGTTCAAGTAAACGAACAGTTTAGCTTTAAAATATTGGTATAATATATTAGATAGATATTCTACCTCCTAAAACCAAACATCGCAAACTATTTCATATCGTGCTTCATATATTATTTCGAAATTTAAAAATGCGAAAGTTTCGGCCATTTTGGAAAGTCTGTCAGTTAGGAGTCCAATTTCGTTTAAGGCTTTCACTCTTTTCAATTGTGCTACCTTTATAAATGCTTCCGACGAGGCAAGGTAAGTAATTTTAGCCTATACTGTAACATGCAATTTTTGTGTCAGAACGAATGCCTTTGTTACTAGAATATTTTTAAAAAAATTCGAACCTAGGACTTTTAGTTTAAAAACAATCATTTCTGAAGTCAAAATTTAATAGCGTCTATGATTTTTTATGGATTTCAAAGAAAAAGCGTAATCCAAAAGTGACAGAAAATGTTCCTTCTTTCACTTAGTTGCTCTGTGATTTTATTTTTTATTTTAAAATTAGATAGTAATTGACTGATAAGGTCGGTAATTTTAATCACAGGTATAGATTTATACATATTTTATTATTTGTGGAATACTCAAAATCTAAATTGGAATATAGGAGATAGCTTGTTGAGAATACAACTTCAGCTATTGTTGATCAAATCAACATCGGGCATCGCAAACGTCAGATTTGAGAAATCAATTTCGTCGAATAGCCTTTCGATCTACGATCTGCCTGAGTAAGATGATTAATAATGTACCAACATCTCCGTAGAGAACGTAATAAACTTAGATATTGGATGCTCCTGATATGGAAATGTTTACTTTACATATTTATCGATAAGACTTCAGACATAATTCTTCAGACATTGTACGTCGGTCACCCGCCTTCGTATAATGTTTTTGGGTGGCTATCAAAATGATAATAAAACAAGCCATAAAGTGTTATGTCTGTACAAAACGGAAAAATGCGAACAACATGCTAGTTTATATAGAATTATTTACCTTAACTATATATTATATTATATTTAGTAGTTTTTGTTTTAGAGGCAGCGGAAATACAATATCTGTATGTAAGTTTTTCTTACTATTGATTCAAGAACTAAGCACGCAAGTACCTCATGAGTCATGAGGTACAGCTTGGTGATAGATAGACGCACAGCTGATGGACTAATCAATATCCTAATTATGCTATTGGATAAAGCATACTGAAATAAAATGTTAAATTACTATCGATACGCCAATTTAACATATTTTTTAATAATTATAGAGCAAGAAAAATACACAATGAATAACTTTTCTATTATCAAAAGATTCAGCGGTTATTCTCGTATCTTAAAAAAATAACACATGAATATTTTTTGATAGTTAAAACGCTTCAAATTTAAAGTTGTGGATGTGAGGTTCGATTGAATATAAATATTATTTTAAGGGATAAACCAGACACTCTTATTCAAAATTGGAAACCAATTAAATTATTTAAAATAATGAGACTGAAATCTAAGAACACTGAAAATTAAGATTTCTTAAAAACATTGAAGCACTGAAGCACTATAATTAACCTGGCGCTATTTAGAATTTGTCTGCAATAATTAGAAGTTTATTTATAAATATTAGTTTTCTTCAATTAAATGTAATTACTGGAGAACTAAATAATGATATTATTTTCTTATTTAATTAATTTAAACTTACGAACTCAAATGTTTTAGTCATTGCCTACCCAAACATCTGTTTTGGTTGGGTTGGAAAGTAATAAAACATAGTTTAAAGGAATGAAGGTAAGAAACGAAGGTATAAATATACCGTATGATACCGTCTCAAATTATGTAACAATAGGAAAATAGAACACTCCAATCTTGAAAAAGACACTTAAGCAAAATAATTATAACAAATTAATGACGAATACAATTTCACAACGATAAAAACTTCAACAATAATTAAAAAGTATAAAATAATATTTTTTTATATTGTAGTTACACTTAATGTTCTTTTTGAAGTCAGTCATCATCTGTTTGGTAACTGCTATGATACTAACTGACAGACACACACAACACACATACTCCTTTTTATAACGTCACCTCCTTTTTACATCGAGTCTATATTATCATATAATTTATAATATAATGTCAATTATAAAAGTGAGACTCCAAAATTAGCCGTATTGAAACTACATCATCTATGTACAACATAGAACGAAAATGTTAAAAAAATATACATTTATTGACATTTTAAGCAAATATTGAATAAATCTTTGACTACTGTTAATTACATAAATTCGTCGTCGTCGTTTCAGCCTTTTATTTTGTCCACTGCTGGACATAGGCCTCTCCAATACATTTCCAGTACGACCGGTCCATTGCCACCTGCATCCAACGTGACCCGGCAGTTTTCACCAGATCGTCGGTCCATCTGGTAGGTGGCCGTCCCACACTGCGCTTGCCAGTACGTGGCCTCCACTCTAGGATCTTTTTGCCCCATCGACCGTCCAATCTTCGTGCTATGTGGCCGGCCCATTGCCACTTCAGCTGACTGATCCTACGGGCAATGTCAGCAACCTTAGTTCTTCTACGGATCTCCTCATTTCTGATTCGATCACGTAGAGAAATACCGAGCATTGCCCTCTCCATAGCACGCTGAGCGACATTGAGCCTTTTGAAAAGATCCTTCGTGAAGCACCACGTCTCAGAACCGTAAGTCATCACTGGTAACACACATTGGTTGTATACCTTTGTCTTAAGGCACTGAGGTATTTTGGACGAGAAGACGTTGCGTAATTTACCGAACGCTGCCCAGCCGAGCTGGATCCGTCTACTGACCTCTCTCTTAAAGTTGGACCTACCTAATCGGACAGCCTGCCCTAGGTATATATTATATTCGTCAACCACTTCAAGAGTAGAGCTCCCAACAGTTAGTGGGTGCAACATGGACATTGTGCATGATCTTTGTTTTGTCCATGTTCATTTTAAGACCCACTTGTTGAGAAACTCTATTGAGGCCACCGAGCATGCGCCCCAAATCTTCCAGCGATTCTGCCATGACTACTATGTCGTCGGCATATCGAAGGTGAGTGATGTATTGGCCATTGATGTTGATGCCAAGTCCTTGCCATTTCAGGAGCTTGAAGGAATCCTCCAGAGCAGCGGTAAACAGTTTCGGAGATATGATATCCCCCTGTCTTACTCCTCTCTTTAAAGGGATATCCTTCGTGCAGTGCTCCTGTACTCGGACTGACATGGTGGCGTTATTATACAAACACTTCAACACTTCGATATACCGAAAGTCAATACGGCAACGCTGGAGAGACCTAAGGACCGCCCATATTTCGACGGAATCAAAGGCTTTCTCATAGTCCACAAACGCCAAGCATAATGGCCGATTATACTCTTCGGTCTTCTGTATAATCTGCCGCAGCGTATGTATGTGGTCTATGGTACTATAGCCTTTTCGGAAACCGGCTTGTTCGGTAGGCTGAAAGTCATCCAGCCTGCGTTCGAGACGCATCGTGATAACTCTCGAAAACAGCTTGTAGACATGGCTCAGCAGTGTTATTGGCCTATAGTTCTTCAGTAAGGTTTTGTCGCCTTTTTTGAAGAACAGGACCACAACACCCCTGTTCCATGCCTCTGGCGTTTTCCCATCGAGTAAGGAGGAATTGAAGAGAAGAGAAGAGAATATGTTAAATTGGAGTTTCTGAAGGACTTTTAGTACCGGCGTGCCGCCCGCTTTCAGAAGCTCTGTAGTGATTCCATCCTCGCCCGGAGCCTTGTTGTTCTTAAGCTGTTTGAGAGCTACCCTAATCTCGTACAGGCTGATGTCCGGGATGTCTTGGGTATAGTGTCGTGTTAGCCTGGCTCTTGGGTCTGCAGCTAAACTAGCAGGTTCAGCTGAGACCGAGGTATACAGCTGTCCATAGAACCTTTCTATCTCCCGTAGTACCTCGGACTTATTTGACGTTACGCGTCCATCTTCGGTCTTCAGCTTTGTCAACTGGCTTTGCCCAATAGATACGTCTTTTGCAAACACTTTGGAGCCTTGGTTCCGCTCTATTGTCTCTTTAATACGCTGGGTATTAAAAGAACGGATATCGTGTCGCAAGGACTTCGTAATCTGTCTATTGAGCTGCCTATATGACTCAGCGTCACTCGAAGTTTGGAGCGTCATTGAACGTTGACTAGCCATGAGGTTCCGAGTTTGGTTGGATAGTTCCTGAGGTCTATTTGTACGGTGGGTCTTGAAAAATTTGGACCCCACCGTATGGACAGTTTCTACCAGCCTGCTATTTATATCGTCCACTGATTGGACTAGCCATTGGAAGCGATTTGACAGTTCAAGTTGAAAGCTCTCGGGGTTTTGGATATGGACATTTGACGGTCGGAGCGTAGACTTCATCAGACGCGATCTCTCAAGTTTGACGTTGATATTCAACATGCCTCTGACGATTCGGTGATCACTTCCGGTCTTAACCATGTTGATCACAGAGACATCGTTGAATATCTGCCGCTTGGTACTCATAATGAAGTCAATCTCGTTTCTAGTTACACTGTCGGGACTCAACCAGGTCCATTTCCTCTGCGGCGGCTTTTGGAAGAAAGAATTCATTATGAAGAGTCCTTCTTTTTCCATAAAGTCCGCCAGCATCTGTCCTCTGGGATTCCTCTGCCCAAATCCAAATGGCCCCACTTTCAGCTCATCATCGCTTCTGCAGCCCAGCTTCGCATTGAAATCTCCCATAACAACTGTGAAGTGTGTTTTAGGGCTACGTATGGCCCTACTGACGTCCTCATACGTAGCTTCTACTTCATCGTCTGAATGTGTTGACGATGGGGCGTATACCTGTACAATCTTCAACGAATATCGTTTTGAGATTCTCAGTACAAGGTATGCAACCCTATTTGACACACTCTCGATGGACACAATGTTGTTGATGAGAGATTTGTGGACGATAAACCCAACACCACCTTAGGACTTCTGTTCTCCCTCCCGGTAGTAGAACAAGTGGCCGGACTGTAAGGTTATCGTATCCTCGTCCTCTCTTCGGATCTCCGATAAACCAATAATGTCCCAGTGCAACTTGTTCATCTCCTCTTCCAGCTCCACAAGCTTCTCGTCCAACCACAAAGTGCGCACGTTGTGTGTTACCAGGGCCAGTTGTCGTTTAGAAGGGGGGTGGTAGCCGGATCTCTTCCGGGGATTCTTAGCATCCCCCGCCCCGCCGTTACCGTGGCCGCTACCGTAGCCAGGAATAGCGAGGCCGCCGGGGACTAGGGGCCTGGTTTTCTGGTGCGTAATCATTTGAAGGAGAAAAAACCTACTGGTACCACGCTGGCTAGACGGGTTGGTACAGGGTTTTGTTTCGAGTTTTCCTTCTCTCACACTAGCTGTTGATGTGTGTGTGTTTCCTTTTAGTCGCCTCTTACGACTCCCCTAGGATAGTATCGGGGGTGGTGATAATTGTATTCTAATGCCGTCACCACACGGCAATTACATAAATTAAATGACTGTATCTGATGCTTTGCACGCCACTCGACTGGCAGAATGTATAGACACATTGTTTTACAAATGTGCATGAATGTAAGTGGTTACAAAGGATCTTAGTCCTTTGTACCCACTTACATTCATGCACTAAAATATAAATAAAATTCAATAAATAAAATATTATGTATAGTATGTAAACATTTTAGGGAACTAAATGGCAGCTTTTTGGCGTCGAATAAAAAAATAATCCTGCAAATCGGATCATTAATCTTAGCGTAATCGGTGTACAACATGAAAAACGACGAATCTCAAAGACATTAAATAACATATACAATTATTGAAGCTGTCTTCATAACGTATTTTAGTAATTGTTATTTTTCATTTTCCTTATAGTTTTATTAAGGAAAGGTTCTCCGATCATAGACTGATGAAAATATTAGGCGAAAATCTGCTGATGATTACTAAGCGATGGATAGGACGGAATGAAATTCATCCGATGACTTTGCCCTTATTTGGACTCTGCAAAATATAGAGGTTAATGACCTGAAAAATATTAATGGCATATGAATAGTCTTACGCTAAATTAAACGAAAAATATTTGAGGGTATTACTTCTGTGGTCAGCAAGTTATAGAACAGAAAGGTAAGGATATATCTTTAGTAATATTGTAAATGTGAAAGTTTGTAACTAAAGATGTTAATGGAATCAGGCGTTACTTTGCGGAAATCCACAGCATAAAATTTAAATATATTATATCTAGCAATGTCCCGCGATCCATAAAGTCACGAAACTCATCTGTTTTGTGACTTTTACGGAGATCTTTAATTCTGATTTGTCGCGTTATGGTAAGTAATTTATATGAGGTGCCAAAACAAAAAATGCTCAAAGCGTCATTCAGTTCACACTATATTTGACTTATTATATGAATCATGAATCACCCTGTATATTTCCTCTGTCACTTTTTACGACACCCATGGGAAAGATCATGGAAGTGGAAGTGCATTCTTTCGTCGAAATCCCGCGGACTTGAAAACATCAATAAATATTGAAGCATAACAAAACCTGACTTTATGAAAGCCCAAAGGCTTCAAAAATCCAATCCTTAGTTTCAAAGCTGTTCCAGTTTTTAAAATTCTATCGTCAATTCGGACAGCTACAATCATATGTCGATATAGATACAATCACAGAACCATTTAACCGGAACTAAACGGGTTTTTCGTATATGATTCAAGTCAGGAACTAAAATTTCGTTGCAGTTATTTTTAAAGAACAGATTTATGAAATCGTGCATGTAGGTTTTTGATTTGTAGTCTCTACAAGCGATAAAGGAAAATACTTTTGTAATGGTAACGTAAAATTTCGTATTATTACGTCGTAACTCTGCGTTAGGTTTTTATAATTTATTTATACACCAACAACTCAACAAGTAACAGTTTGAAGAAAACACTAATGTAAATCTGTCACATTTAATACCAACAATAAAGAAATGATTTCTATAAAGTTCTTAAAAAATATTTAGTTATAATTTTGCTCACAATTTCAAAGCGATAATTGTTACTATGTTCTCCTTATTTCGTAGAATTAGCCTAGCTATACTACTTGGTTCCTAACCGTTTATCAATCAATGTTAAATTACCAATGTACCTATGTAACCTACCTAATGTACTAAATTGTTACTCTTAATAATTTTATTGTAAATCTTACGAAATGTACTAGTACCTACCTAGCAGCTATTGTGTATCTATTTCATAATTGCGAATAAGACTGTTTACAGTATTGAACAAACCTCAGTGGTTTTTAAAGCTGTTCTTAATTTAAGTAGACTGTATCTTTTTATTTTGGTAAATAAAGGAAAAAAAAACCTGGACCCTGATTCAAAATGCCATTGCTGTTTATCGCTTACGAAGTTCGAAAACAAAATGTATGGGATTTGACCGTTAAGCGATGCTTATGTCAAATCTCACACATTTTGGTTTCGAACTTCGTAAGCGATAAATGGTGATGGCATCTGGAATCAGGGCCCTGTTTCTTGTTTCACATACTTAACTACGTTTACGTTTGTTAATTCTAATGAGTGTTATCAGATTCTTTAATAAATCATGTTTTGTTTTCCGCTGTTCTCCGATTTCTTTTAATAATAAATAAAAAATATTTATTCAACAAACACATTCACATTATACTACATAACAAAGTATTAACAATATAGAAAACTTAACATAATAGAAATATTATATAAAGAAGATGGGCAGTGTAATGCAAAAGAGCTGATTGAAGTCCACTCAGGCATACAATCGTGGCATAGTACCTAATACCGATACCACGATTCCTGGTATTATGTCTGGCGAGTGACATTTCCTATTGATACGAGTCTGTCCCGCACACCTGCGAGCCAAATCATACGTGCACGAACGGGACAGACTGATATATTTTGATAATTGAGGCCCAGATCTGCAGCTATACTTGAATACCCAGACTACACATTCCAGCTTTGTTGTCAAGTTGCCATATACCTCTTCCATGATACCAGTATTACGTCTGTCACAGCCCGTGTCAGTTCTCAGTAGAACGCGTGATAGATGCTTACACTGAATTACTATGAGGTCAGGCATGTCAACGCATGGAATATCTAGCTTAGGCCTTACAGCATATCTACAGCTGGAGAGATTAAAATGAGAAGACTCTTCCAACTTCAACCCTCACTTGAGAACCTACTTGTCAGATAAAACAACGTTTCGTTTCACTTTAATACGTGAAAAACTTTGTTAATGTTATAAATAAAATTATATAAATAAAACAATCTCATACCAACCTGGGTTTGAAATTATTTTATTTATACGGGCATGGCCAGAGAGGAGAGGAGCGTAAGAGTTTGTTTGTTTGTTTCTTTAAACGCGCTAATCTCAGAAACTACTGGTCCGATTTGGCTCGGCGTCGCGGCGTCGGGGTCGCGGCGTCCGGCGTTGGCGTCGGGCGTCGGCGTCGCGGCGTCGGCGTCGCGGTGTCGGGCGTGGCGTCATAACGTCAGGCGTCGGCGTCACGGCATCGGGCGTCGGTATCGTGGCGTCGCGGCATCGGGCGGCGGCGTCGCGGCGTCGGGCGTCGGCGTCGCGGCGTTGGGCGTCGGCGTCGCGGCGTCGGGCGTCGGCATCGGCGTAGGGCGACGACGACGCCCGACTGGTTTTGGTCGCAGCGTAATGCATATAGCATAAAGCCTTCCTCTATAAATGGTCTATCCAACAAGAAAAAAAATTTCAAATCGGAGCAGTAGTTGCTGAGATTAGCGCGTTTAAACAAACAAACAATTCACATTTGGGGACTTTCGTTGCATGCGCTGCATAAACGGTTTAAGTCAATCAAAAACCACGCGAACGAAGTCGCGGGCACAGCTAGTAATATAATATAATATTTTTAGCGTCCTGCTCACGTATACTGCTCGTACATAGATAGGTACCTATCTACACTACGTTTCAACTAGGCGAGGTTTCCGATTCGAATCGACGAATGTCGAAATCGTCCACGATTTGGACTATATCATAATATTATAATATGGGTTTAATACGTCACAGCGTGCAGTTGAATTAACTGTATCATCAACATACTAACTCTTGGTCACACGCATATCACAAATTATTTCAGACAGCGAAAACAGCGCGTGTTACCGTATTGTTCATGAATTCGAGGTTGTCAGCCAAGTAGTAACTAAATTTAATAATGAATGGTGTAATTTTAGAAAACCTTTTTTAATATCAGGGTCCAAGACTTAAAAATATTAAGTCACTTAAAACTTTTCAAAGACTTTCATTGCCGCTCGGATCGATAACTAATCAATTTGTTAAGTCCTTTGATCAGGAGGAAACTGGGAAATTAAATAAGTCTTTTGGACATCGAGTTTTTCGCCAACGTGACAAAGTTTTTCCGAGTCCGTAAAACTTACACGTAAAGTTGAAATTGGGGACAGAAAAGGAAAAAAGGTGACATTATATTCTGTTAATCAATGTTTTAATGTATTTTTTAGTCGCTAGAAATTTAGGTTTTATTTCGTATTAATCTACGCTTTAAAATCTACACGCCTTCAGCTAAAACAACTTGTCCTTTTCTTTGATTACGGGTTATATTTTTTTTTGTAAATGCAGGTTTTCAATATTATGTTACACGATAATTTAACGTCGTACGATATTAAGATTAAATTGTAGAATATCATTATATTGTAATTAATTTTAAGGAAAGACCCAATATTTATAATTGATGTTAGCTTCAGTTCACACCGAAACGCGGCACGGATATTTAATAAAAATATTCAAAATCGAACTTTAAATACAACACAAGAAGATACACGTTTCATGCAGCACTTTTCTGCGAGATGAAGAGATCGAAAAACGCTTGCTACGAATAAAACGTGTGTATTTCCTTGTGCAGTTAATACAGTTCAATTTAGACTCATTTTCTAAAATGCCTTGTCTCGTCGCGTCCCGGCTCAAGCTGACCCTTACAGTAATAAACTGTGTCAGTCATTCAGTGTAATTTTTGTAATAATATAAGCGTATTTAAAGTGGAGCATTAAAAAAATAGGATTTTTTTGATAAACAAATACAGAAATAAAGGGTTGTTAAAATCTTTTATGAAAGTTTTACACATTCAAAGTGTCGATTCGACAAAATTAAACTGAAAGTTATTATTAAAATTTTAAGGTTTTTCCTGCTTCTTTTAATTGCCAGGTAATTGCGAACGTTTTTTTACCAAACTGGTTTTACCTTTCGCTTTCTTTTTGATCTTCCCTCGAAAATATATTTATGTCTAAAGTGTAGTCATACGTTGTACTTTAAAAAAGGCTCTCGCATAAAATTAAGTAATATTTTTTGTAAAAGTAACAAAATTAACTGAATTAAATTTGTTTTATTAAGATATCTTCCAGGTCCTGATGTAGAAAAAAACCTTGAAAATGACTGGCCAGACCGCATGTAGACGTAAGGGCGAGTTAACTTGGCTCTTGTTTTCATTATGTAGCCAATAAAATCTAATTACTTCAATTTGGTATATAGCTGACACCCGAGACTAAAATAGGCTACTTTACATACATCACGAAAAAACAGTGTTCTTGTGGGACACGGGCGTCATAGGCAAAAGCTATTTAAGCAATAATACATAATATCCGTCCGATTGCTAGGTTCAATATGATGTAAATGTATGTAATCAACTTTAATGCGACGAAATAAATGAGTAATTTTTTTCTCTGTTGCGCGATGAATAAGTGACATTCAGATAGGAAGCCTTATAATCCATACTAACCCTCAATTCACTAGGTGAAATTTGTAAGTCAAAAACTTCTATGAGTCCCTGGGACTCGCATATTTGAAATGTATGTTTTTAATTTTTTATCAAATAAAACAAATTTTATTAACGATTTTTTTATGATCTTCTTAAGTACTTAGTTAATCATAAGAAAAAATAACAAAACTTAACAAACTTCTGAGATCATCTTAAAATTAAATAAATTACACATATCAGACTTTTAAAAACATTATATTTTTAAAGTTTTTCTAAACAAACAAATTACTAAAAATTAAATAAAAATTACGTTTTTAAACCAATAAAGGTACATAAAATAGAATAAAATCAACTTAAATGTATGCTTCTATACAAAAAAAAGAAACGTGCATTGGGTTCCTTACACTATATATAAGCAACGTCGGCTTATCTTTTTTGAGCAAGTTAAACATATCGGCTTCAGACATTTTGTGCATAAATATGCAGTATTTGTTTTCTTCTTGTATCTTCATTGTCCGATTTTTGTAATTCCTCGTTTATAGATATGGCAGTGATAGACTAGCCAGTGTCTTGTTCAGTATTACTACCATCTTCTTGGAGCCAGGTTTCCAGAATGGAACATGCCCCATCTTCGTTCAGATTAATAAAATCACGTTTTCGAGCCATTTTACAATTCTACAACCAAAAAATAAAATATTCATGACTTAAATCATGTTAACAGCAAATAAATAATCAATTTATAACCTGGAAAAATAAAAATAAACATAACATAGTTAATTAACTTCTATGAGTCCCTGGGACTCACTCGGCGTAATAACACACCAAATAATATCTTCTTCCTCCATATGTCCTCTCGGCACCGTGTCACTCGCGCCACCACATGAATGTACTGAGACGCAGGGGAAACTAGCTGCTAAGACTTTTGAATTAAGGCCGTTTTAAATTTCGATGTGAGTCTCTGGGACTCAGGAAGTGAATTAAGGGTTAAGCTTTATCCGTGCGGTGCAGGAGAAAGAATAGCACCGTTCTATAAACCATATTTCCTGTGGGTGTCGTAAAAGACGACAGAGGGAATAGTTGTCCGGGAATGATAAGCAGCGATTCCACGGACGTTGTTATTAGGAAACATCACACCTGTTTCTTCCATATAAAATAGGGGTCTACGCGACCCCTGTTATCTCCCTGGATAATAATAATAATAATAAGGAGGCCTCCCTCCTTATTATTATTATTATGTGAAGCGTAAGTGGCGAGTGGGCGTCGTGATGGGACCCTCTGAGGGTGCAAATGATCGGCGTATAAATTCCAGCGACACCTCTCCTGCCCCGAGCCGCTCTGTAAATGTTGCCGCCTTGGTGCACTGTGCGTGCGACCATTTTAAGGGGCCCATTACAATGAGTTGGCAAGTCACCGTCTGCCAACTTTCTGATACATGTAACCACGTCGTATCTGGCAGACGCCATAGTCCTTCCATAGTCTTAGATACCCAGTCCACTAGCACCTCACCCTTATAGCCCAGAATCTTTTCCTATAACCGTTCCTTGCAATAGTCCTACACTAAACCACCGCCCACCGAGACCCACCGGTCTCGGTGGGCGCACTCCCATGGTGAGTACAGGGAGAGTCACCGGCTGGTGTCACATTACATTTAAATTAAAATTGTGTAACGGGGCCTCTGCGTGTTGGCTTCGGCCCCACGCATGCCTTCCAAAGGTCCGGGATTTAATTGCCCGTGAGCAAAGAAAGCTATACACAAACATAATAATAATAATAATATTAAAAAAAAACATTTAATTTTAAAATTGTGTAACGGGGCCTCTGCGTGTTAGCTTCGGCCCCAAGCATGCCTTCCAAAGGTCCGTGATTTAATTGCCCGTGAGCAAGGAAAGCTATACACAAAGATAATAATAATAATAATAATAATAATAATAATAATAATGCCCGCAGGGCAGCTTGTGGCGAGCTGTTGGGGAGTAGCGACCCCACGTACCTGAGTGCTCCCAGGGGAAGGACTCTGTTCTCCATCTCCGGCTTGCCTTCACTGGCCGGCCGGAGTGATTACTGAGGAAGAACAGCCCCTACCTCTGACTTGCCTTAACCGGCCGGTCAGAGTGGAGTCGCGAGAGCTTCGTGCTCGGAGGGAGGATGTGAAGCGTAAGTGGCGAGTGGGCATCGTGATGGGACCCTCTGAGGGTGCAAATGATCGGCGTATAAAGTCCAGCGACACCTCTCCTGCCTCAAGACCCCTATTTTATATGGAAGAAACAGGTGTGATGTTTAATTATAACAACGTCCGTGGAATCGCTGCTTATCATTCAATTAGCGTCGGTTGAATCGCTGCTTATCATTCAATAAAAATTGTTACTCTAGCAGAATAGCGCAATTTTTTCCCTAAATATCTTTTCTATCTTTGTATATTATTTGTACGTCCCTATTTTTTCCTTTTTTTAATATATGAATTATTTAAAGATATATGGACGTATAAAAGTTTAAAAAAAAATGACCAGACTTTTCGCTGTGTTTTAACATCTAGGAAACAAATTTGACTGCATTATACAATTAAAATCAAAACATAGGAACCAAGTTTATAACGAAAAAAATATCTAAATCGGTTAAATTTTGGAGGAGGAAACAGGGGTCAAACATAGATTTTTTGTACTTTTAACAAGTAATTTCAGTTCAAGCTGCAGTTGTCTCTACTGCGCTAGTGCTGACTAGCTAAGGGACTGCGAGACAGCAATAGATTTTATAAATACCTATTTTGGATTTCCCTCAACCTTAGGTTTCCTCTTATTATGTGAAATCTGATGTATTATAGAGTATAGGCAACTACCCCCCATGAAATATTTTGTAAGGTATTGTCTAGTAGTGACGTCATAGCTGAAATGATGATACTAAGCTTGTTTAGACTTAGATCATATTGCTTCGACACAGAATATATAGTCAAATCAATATTGACCATTCACAGTAATCTAGATAAGCATCAGCAGAATCTGTTGCTCATACGGTCAATCAACTTGTATTGTGCCTCAGTAGCCACGTATTGACGTGTTCAGTCAGCCTCCAAATGCTATTAGGTGATAGATCAACATTACACACACGCTTATTAATACAATACTCATCGTAAAGAGGAAATATTTGTTTGTATTCTCGGAAACTACTGGAGCGATTTTGGTAAAGTTTGGCACATATAGAGAGTACGGGGAAGGACATATTAATTAAGCTACTTTTTATTGCGGAAAAATGTTTGTTGTTCCCGCTCAGTCCTCACGATGTCGTGGGCAACATAAGCGTAACTATGACTTTTTAATAAGAGAGACAAGTGCTATGCTGCGTCGGATGGGCATTAAAAAGTCCATCCTGCACTTAATATCTCTCCAGTCGCGTACATCATCCAAACTAAAGAAAAGGATAGTGCCGTTGTGAACTACGCACAACACTTGGACAATCAACTTCTGCGTTTACCTACTTGTTACAAGAAAACCAAAAACCGCAACCAAATAACGCGTCGAAGCTGTTCATTGAATGTTTGTGAATTATTAATTCAATACATTGATTAGAATAGGCCCATTGAAGTAATAAATTGTTGTTCACAAGCTATAAAGATGTTGTTCCTGGTATTATATTTAGCCAAAACAATTTTGGCTCCTTAAGCTGTGAACGTTGTTGAGGACTAAATAGTTATGAGTAGGAATTCAGCCAAGTTTAGTTTCTGGGATGCCAAAGTTAGAGCATATTTCGTTGTAATTGAATACACAAGTTTAATGTTTGAAAAGTAGCACCAGTCTATAAATGTCAGATTTATGGATCGCTTTGACCCCTTTATAAAAATATTTTCTGTGGATACTAAAACAATTTGTATTTTTTGTATTATGTTTTTTATATTATGGTTTAGATTTGTGTGTTGCTTAATGCCTTTATTAATAAAAATATTTATGTAAATGCCTTTATTAATAAAGTTATTTATATATTTATTTATTTTTATTTTATTAATTATGTATATATTATAATTTATATTTGTAACGTGCAGCGTATGCAGTTATGCACATATGCATTTGTATGCATGTGTGATGTAGCCTGTAGTGTCAGGTGCCCCGTTTAGTCTTTAAGACTAATTTTATGACAGTTACAATTTAGTATCCGTAAGGGTATGTTGCCCTGCCGGCACCTATGTACTACCTATGTACCAATACCTATGTAATATTGTATACTTGATAATATAATATTATGAAGTCCGAAGAATAAACTTTTATTTAATGACCACAAATAGGGCACACCCTTACATTGGTGACCCCGACGTGATTGATTGCATAGGTGCCGTGCGTGTTTTCCAAAATAATTCGGACTATAAATTTAAAAAATAAAAAATTTTTTTGAGTGACAATATAAGTGTCCGACACGAAGAAGCTGAATACCCTAGCGTCGATATCTGACAAAGTCATGGAGACTGTGAGACCTACGGGAGTAGACGAGATCGCCTCCTCATCAAATGACTCGATCCTAGCCGAAATCGCTAAGATCAATAAGCGACTCGACAAGATGACCCTGTCACGCCCGAGAAGAAGATTCTACCGTAGCAGTGGCCGCGCTCGATCCCGCTCTTCTGGACGCCGTCGACAAGATTCGCGACACAGGTCCCCAGCGCGCCAGGACCTATGCTTCTACCACGCGAAGTTCCAGGAGAAGGCTCACCGGTGCATTCCGCCCTGCGCCTGGAAGGATGACCAGGGAAACTCTCCGTCGTGCAGCCAGCAGCGGTGGCCAGCTGCATAGGAGTGAATCACCGCTTACTAATTAAAGATAAGTTTAGTCATGTAAGATTTTTAATAGATACCGGCGCAAATGTCTCTGTTATTCCTCGAAATAAAGTAAAAAATTTGAGTGAATATTTTAAAAATAATAATTATAATTTGTATGCCGCCAATGGAACACTTATAAAAACTTATGGTTTAAAAACTTTAAATTTAAATTTTGGTTTGCGCAGAAATTTTAAATGGACATTTATTGTCGCTGATGTATGCCAGCCAATTATTGGCGCAGATTTTTTGTCGAAATATAGACTGTTAGTTGATATAGCGTCACGTAGATTAATAGACGAAATTACGCACTTAAACGTTTCAGCCGAGGTTGTTCAATGTAACGAACAATCGGTTAAAACGATCGACGAATGTCATCCTTATTATGACATTCTGGTTAAATACCCAGACATCACCAAGCCCGTTTCGTTTAGGGAACCTGCTAAGCACTCGGTGAACCACTACATCGAGACCAGTGGCCCGCCCGTTCATGCAAAAGCGAGGCCGTTGCCACCTCATAGGTATGCAAAGGTGAAGGAGGAATTTCAGCTCATGCAGGAGCTGGGGATTTGTAGACCGTCGAAAAGTGCGTGGGCCAGTCCACTTCATGTTGTTCCAAAAAAGGATGGTCAGTTGCGACCCTGTGGAGATTATAGAGCGCTTAACGCTATCACTAAGCCTGATAGATATCCTATACCCCGTATACATGATTTTACATACATACTTCAAGGCAAAAACGTATTTACGCGAATTGATATCAATCGCGCGTATCATTTTATAATGGTCGCTCCTGAAGACGTTGCTAAGACCGCTATAATTACACCTTTCGGCTTATTTGAATTCCCACGAATGACATTTGGTCTTCGTAATGCCGCACAAACTTTTCAACGATTTATGAATCATACAGTTTTGGAAGGTTTAGACTTTTTATATACGTACATTGATGACGTCATAATTGCAAGTGAAGATTTGGTTACGCATAAAAAACATTTAAATTTAGTTTTTGAACGTTTAAATAAATTCGGTCTTACTATTAACTTAAATAAATGCTCATTTAGCCAGTCGAAAGTAGAATTTTTAGGTTTCGAAGTTGCCTCAACTGGGATTAGCCCCCTTAAAGAAAAAGTAGCTGCAATTTGCGCTTTTCCTAGGCCTACAACGGTCGAGGAATTGCGTAGATTTTTAGGCATGGTCAATTTCTATAGATTGCATCTGCCGAATGCAGTAGAATATCAGGATGAGCTTAATCAATATTTAAAGTCTTCTAAGAAAAAGGACAAGACAACAATTATATGGACCGAAAAGTCGAACGAAGCATTTATACAATGTAAAAATAAATTACAGCAAGCTGCTAGCTTATCCTATCCGAAATTTAACACTCCGCTTGCACTTATGACTGACGCATCAAATGCATGTGTGGGCGCAGTGTTGCAACAGCGCATAAACGGCACGTGGACGCCGCTTGGTTACTTTTCCAAGAAGATGTCACCTACTCAACAAAAATATAGCACTTTTGACCGTGAATTACTAGCGATTTATTTAGCCGTTAAGTATTTTAGAAATACGGTAGAAGGTCAAGATTTAATGATCTATACAGATCATAAGCCTTTAACTTATGCTTTTTCTAAGGTCGGTAGCAATAACGAATTACCAAGACGCGTTAGGCAGTTACTTTTTATCAGCGAATTTACTACGAACATTCGTCACACCATCAAGGTGATAAAAATATCGTAGCGGATGCGTTGTCTCGCGTAGAGAGTATATCCCATTCAGGAACTTTAGACTACTCCGCAGTTAGCCGCGCGCAGAATGATGATGACGAATTAGAAAAGTTACGTCAAAATAATAAATATAATTTTAAACAGGTAATTCTACCCGGTAGCGACATAGCCGTGTGGTGTGAAATGTCCACCGATCGAACTAGAGCTTATTTGCCTAAAGCATTTAGAAAAATCGCTTTTGAGAATATTCACAACCTCAGTCACCCCGGAATTCGTACCTCGCGAAAGCTATTAAAGGAAAGATTTTTCTTGGAAAATATTAACAGTGACGTAGGTAATTGGACAAAGTCGTGTATGTCATGTCAAAGAGCTAAAATACATCGACATAATAGATCGAAGCTAGGACATTTTCCGCTAGCAGAACGCTTTACACATATTCACGTTGACATCGTAGGCCCCCTGCCGATATCCTTGCATGACTACAGGTATCTCGTTACAATAATAGATAGAGAAACCGGTTGGCCGGAAGCTTTTCCCGTTAAAGATATAACTGCTGAGACTGTTTCAAAAGTTATATTTGAAGGCTGGATTGTACGTTATGGCATCCCTCACCAGCTTACGAGTGACCAAGGGAGACAGTTTGAAAGCAATATTTTTCAGCAGCTCATGAAATTTTTAGGTATTTATAAAACTCGTACCACTCCCTATCATCCCCAGAGTAATGGAATGGTAGAGAGATGGCACAGATCTCTCAAAGCCGCTCTTATGGCTAGATTGAATAGTAAAACTTGGGTTGAAGAGTTGCCTATAGTCATGCTCGGACTTCGTGCTGCGCCTAGATCCGACACCGGCGTCAGCGCAGCCGAACTTACTTTCGGTCAGTCAATGAGACTTCCTGGAGAATTTTTAAATCATAATATAAATTATAAAATATTAAATGAAAGTGAATACGTGGAAAGGTTGCGAAAAGTGATACGCGATCTCAAACCGAAACCGATATCACATAAGGATTCGACCACGCTATTCGTACACCCGGAGCTAAATCGCTGCACACATGTTTTCGTTCGCAACGACTCAGTTCGGAAGTCGCTTCAACCTCCATACGATGGACCTTTTAAAGTTTTAGAAAGAAAGGATAAAACTTATTTAATTCAGTTGTCAGGTCGGAATACATATATTTCTATTGATCGTTTAAAACCTGCATTTACTAGTTATTATTCAAGTACTAATGAAAATGATAACCATACTAAGCAGGATAACTCGTCACAAGCGACAGCGGAAAGCGACTCGCCTGCCGCTAGCCCGCTACGCCACACTACGCGTAGTGGCCGATTAGTTAAAAAGCCCGTACGTTTCAATTTGTAGCACGTTGAAATACTTAGTGGTTTATTATATTCCTTTTATTCTTTCGATAACATTACTATCGAACATAAGTTTTTTTTTACAAGTTTAATATTTTATACAAGTTATATTTACATTATTTTACATTTTTATTAATCATCTACTAAAGATAAAATAGTTGTCAATCAATCCGAAGTTCAAGTGAATGAAATTCACAACGCGATGATAGCATCGTATGTCGGATGGGCAGTAGTGTTATTTCTGTTAGGCGTATTGTCTGCCTATGTTCTTTGTCGTTACGGCATTAACCAGACGAAAAAGTGGCTGCTGGAGCAGGTCGAGTCCGTGCAGAACTCTACCATGTCTAACTTCTCCAGAGCCAGAGCGAGTTTTCGTAAGGCTCGCGATACCGCCAAGCCGGCGCAGACCCATATATTAGAAGTCTGCTAGAGTGCAAAAGTGTTATATTTATGTTCGCGTTTGCGGTGCTTGGTGGGTCAAGTTTTTTCTCTAATTGTAGTGTGAAGTTCATTTTAAACACATAACTATAGATTGTGTTGTTTGTTACATTTTTATATGGTTAAACATGTTGTTTGAATTATAATGATGAAATAATTTCTCAGTAATAATTTCTCAGTAATGTAATGTATTCTTAATGCATTATTACATTCATTGTAATTTGTAATTGTATCTTGGTAGCATATTGTTATTTGTTATGCCTTGTGAAGTTGTCATGTTTTGCAAATGCGCATATTCGACACCTGCGAGTGTCACTTGCATGCATTTCATATTGCACTTATACATAACATAATTATAAGAATTATTTTATTAATTATTTAATTATTTTTTATTTAACTGCCATATGGCCTTTACCATAGTTCGTTATTGTTTATTTGTCCCAAAATTTACGTATGTCTTGCGGTGTTGTCAGCTCTGGAAGTTCCCTGAACTTCTAAAGCGTTTAGATGACACCTTAAAACATACGCTTTCTTCTATCCTAAATATAAGTTTCGACCACCGCTCATGGACTCAAGCTATACTTCCAGTAAGGTTCGGTGGCCTAGGCATTCGGAAAGCATCTGACATAGCCCTAACGGCGTTCTTGTCCTCAGTCCATTTCAATCACACAGTCATCTCCAAAATTTTAGAGCGCTCAAACTACCCTTTAACCATTCCCTTTGCGGACGAGGCCAAGAACGCCTGGGACATCGTTAGTGCCGGTAGCATTGTGCCCGAAAATACATCTTCCCAAAGGCTTTGGGATGAGCCCATCTGCCGACTGGTACGGAATTGTCTTTTTAACACGTCTTCCAGTCCGGCAGAGCGGGCTCGTCTCTTAGCCGTGGAAAGGTGGGAATCGGGTGTTTGGCTGCAGGCACTTCCATCTGCCAATATTGGAACATTGCTGGACCGCAGCACATTTCAGCTAGCTACTGCCCTGCGTCTTGGTGCCCCCCACGTCGTCCCTCATCAGTGTGTTTGCGGCGCTAACGTAGACAGCTACGGTCATCACGGGCTGTGCTGCACTCGAAGTGCTGGACGCATTTCCCGTCATCACAGCCTGAATGACCTCATCCGTCGGGCTCTGTGTGCACCGCCGGTGTGCCAGCAATACTGGAGCCCTCCGGTCTGGCGCGCGACGATGGCAAGAGACCCGATGGAATGACCCTGGTTCCCTGGAGTGTGGGACGGGCCCTTGTATGGGACGCAACCTGCGTCGATACTCTTGCTCCGTCTCATGTCCAGGCTACCTCAAGCTGTGCGGGCGCGGCCGCTTACCAAGCAGAGAACCTCAAGCGGCGCAAGTATGAGACCCTTGGCGGTGACATCATATTTGAGCCGTTTGGGGTGGAAACCCTAGGCTCCTGGGGTCCCGGTGCACATAAGCTTTTTAAAGCACTGTCTAAAAAGCTTATGGAATTGACCCAGGACCCTAGAGCAGGGACCTACCTAGCACAGCGGATAGCCATTGCTATCCAACGCGGCAATGCTGTCAGCTTGCTAGGTACTCTGCCAGAGGGGGACGACCTGGCGGCGTTTTTCTATTTATAGAGTAGGTAGGTCTAGAGGTGTGTTAGGTTAGTTTAGCTATTATTTGTTTATTTTATTACTATTTGTATATATTATTATTTTAATTATGTTAATGTTATTATTTTTAGAATTATTTTATATGTTTGTAATACATGTATAAAACATATTATTGTTATGAAAAATTTTAAATTTTTGGGGGGAGTACTGTAACGTGCAGCGTATGCAGTTATGCACATATGCATTTGTATGCATGTGTGATGTAGCCTGTAGTGTCAGGTGCCCCGTTTAGTCTTTAAGACTAATTTTATGACAGTTACAATTTAGTATCCGTAAGGGTATGTTGCCCTGCCGGCACCTATGTACTACCTATGTACCAATACCTATGTAATATTGTATAATTGATAATATAATATTATGAAGTCCGAAGAATAAACTTTTATTTAATGACCACAAATAGGGCACACCCTTACATATTAATTATTGTTTTTATTGTTGTTAATTTATTTATTCTGATTTTAATACAATATCCTAGGGGAGTCGTAAGAGGCGACTAAAAGGAAAAGGAAACACACACACATCAACATCTAGTGTGAGAGAAGGAAAACTCGAAACAAAACCCTGTACCAACCCGTCTAGCCAGCGTGGTACCAGTAGGCTTAACTTCCTTCAATGATTACGCACCAGAAAACCAGGCCCCTAGTCCCCGGCGGCCCCGCTATTCCTGGCTACGGTAGCGGCCACGGTAACGGCGGGGCGGGGGGTGCTAAGAATCTCCGGAAGAGATCCGGCTACCACCCCCCTTCTAAACGACAACTGGCCCTGGTAACACACAACGTGCGCACTTTGAGGTTGGACGAGAAGCTCGTAGAGCTGGAAGAGGAGATGAACAAGTTGCACTGGGACATTATTGGTTTATCGGAGATCCGAAGAGAGGGCGAGGATACGATAACCTTACAGTCCGGCCACTTGTTCTACTACCGGGAGGGAGAACAGAAGTCCCAAGGTGGTGTTGGGTTTATCGTCCACAAATCTCTCATCAACAACATTGTGTCCATCGAGAGTGTGTCAAATAGGGTTGCATACCTTGTACTGAGAATCTCAAAACGATATTCGTTGAAGATTGTACAAGGCTGAAACGACGATTTTAATACAATAATATAGATGTAATGTTTTTGTATGTAATTGTGCACGCTCTGTCTGATATCTTTTATCACATATCTTCAGTAGGGCTGCTGGAAATAAGCAGAATAATAGTAATCCCACCAAAAACATTTTCATGTAAAAATGTTGCCAAGACGAGTCTACATAGCTTACCCTGTAAAAAAGTTATCAGATATCATATAAAGCCAAGCTCTAAAGACTACTCACAGGGTAAGCTATGTAAACTCGTCAACGTGCAACGCACTCAACATACATAAAGTCGGACATAAATTATATGGAGCAAAACTCTGAACGATTATTGCTTTATACGATATCTGATAACTTTTTCACAGGGTAAGCTATGTCGACTCGTCAACGTGCAACCCACTCAACATACATAAAGTCGGACATAAAAAGACGCCGAGCGCCACGATGCCTGCCGACGCCCAGCGCCGCGACGCCGAGCGCCGCGACGCCTACCAACGCCCAGCGCCACAAAGCCCAGCGCCACGACGCCTAGCGCCGCGACGCCCAGCGCCGTGACGCCTAGCGCCGCGACGCCTACCGACGCCCAGCGTCGCGACGCCTGCCGACGCCCAGCGTCGCGACGCCTGCCGACGCCTAGCGCCGCGACGCCTACCGACGCCCAGCGCCGCGACGCCGAGCGCCGCGACGCCTGCCGACGCCCAGCGACGCCGAGCGCCACGACGCCTGCCGACGCCCAGCGCCGCGACGCCGAGCGCCGCGACGCCTACCAACGCCCAGCGCCACGACGCCCAGCGCCACGACGCCTAGCGCCGCGACGCCCAGCGCCGTGACGCCTAGCGCCGCGACGCCTACCGACGCCTAGCGCCGCGACGCCTACCGACGCCCAGCGTCGCGACGTCTGCCGACGCCCAGCGTCGCGACGCCTGCCGACGCCTAGCGCCGCGACGCCTACCGACGCCCAGCGCTGCGACGCCGAGCGCCGCGACGCCTACCGACGCCCAGCGTCGCGACGCCTGCCGACGCCGAGCGCCGCGATGCCGAGCGCCGCGACGCCTGCCGACGTCCAGCGCCGCGACGCCTACCGACGCCCAGCGTCGCGACGCCTACCAACGCCCAGCGCCAAGATGCCCAGCGCCACGACGCCTAGCGCCGCGACGCCCAGCGCCGTGACGCCTAGCGCCGCGACGCCTACCGACGCCTAGCGCCGCGACGCCCAGCGCCGCGACGCCTACCGACGCCCAGCGTCGCGACGCCTGCCGACGCCGAGCGCCGCGACGCCTGCCGACGCCGAGCGCCGCGACGCCTACCGACGCCGAGCGCCGCGACGCCTGCCGACGCCCAGCGTCGCGACGCCTGCCGACGCCCAGCGCCGCGACGCCGAGCGCCGCGACGTCTACCAACGCCCAGCGCCACGACGCCCAGCGCCACGACGCCTGCCGACGCCCAGCGTCGCGACGCCTGCCGACGCCCAGCGTCGCGACGCCTGCCGATGCCCAGCGTCGCGACGCCTGCCGACGCCCAGCGACGCCGAGCGCCACGACGCCTGCCGACGCCCAGCGCCGCGACGCCGAGCGCCGCGACGCCTACCAACGCCCAGCGCCACGACGCCCAGCGCCACGACGCCTAGCGCCGCGACGCCCCAGTGCCACGACGCCCAGCGTCGCAACGTCTGCCGACGCCCAGCGTCGCGACGCCTGCCGACGCCTAGCGCCGCGACGCCTACCGACGCCCAGCGCCGCGACGCCGAGCGCCGCGACGCCTACCGACGCCCAGCGTCGCGACGCCTGCCGACGCCCAGCGCCGCGATGCCGAGCGCCGCGACGCCTGCCGACGCCCAGCGCCGCGACGCCTACCGACGCCCAGCGTCGCGACGCCTGCCGACGCCCAGCGTCGCGACGCCTGCCGACGCCCAGCGTCGCGACGCCTGCCGACGCCTAGCGCCGCGACGCCTACCGACGCCCAGCGCCGCGACGCTGAGCGCCGCGACGCCTGCCGACGCCCAGCGACGCCGAGCGCCACGACGCCTGCCGACGCCCAGCGCCGTGACGCCGAGCGCCGCGACGCCTACCAACGCCCAGCGCCAAGACGCCCAGCGCCACGACGCCTAGCGCCGCGACGCCCAGCGCCGTGACGCCTAGCGCCGTGACGCCTACCGACGCCTAGCGCCGCGACGCCCAGCGCCGCGACGCCTACCGACGCCCAGCGTCGCGACGCCTGCCGACGCCCAGCGTCGCGACGCCTGCCGACGCCGAGCGCCGCGACGCCTACCGACGCCCAGCGTCGCGACGCCTGCCGACGCCCAGCGCCGCGACGCCCAGCGCCGCGACGCCGTGCGCCGCGACGCCTGCCGGCGCCCAGCGTCGCGACGCCTGCCGACGCCTAGCGCCGCGACGCCGATTGCTGCGGCGCCTGCCGACGCCGAGCGCCGCGACGCATGCCCACGCCCAGCGTCGCGACGCCTGCCGACGCCGAGCGCCGCGACGTATACATAACTTCAGCTTTCTATGATTTCCAGCCGTAACCTAAGAATTTTGACGATCTATAAATGAGTCAGTGACGAAATCAGGGGTTTTTAGACATCGATAAAATCTAAAGTAGGTATAATAGCTACGACATTCAAACTTTGTATTATTCGTGTATTTACTGATGTCATTATATCTTGAAATTTTCAACTATTTAGCATCATCCAAAGCAAAGTTATGGGAGTTCAAAAAAACGACGAAACCTTTCGAGAAAAGGTAGGTAGGTAGGCTTGGCTCGTCTTGACGGGGGCACGATAATATGATATAATGTAGTGTGTGTGTATATAATATATTGTATGAATGTTAGTAATGTAAGTTAGTTATTAAACGACAGTCGGATCAACACATATTTTAATTAGTCTTCCCAAGCCTGCACATTGCATGGCGACCCTGCCAGTGCTGCCTCGTGGCAGCGCTGCGCAGATGGGACAAAAAAGTAAAGTGAGTGATAAAAAAATGGACTGTAAAATAATTATTTGTGAAGATACCAGTGAAAAAATGTACCTTTTAATATTCAGAAAATGAACTTATTAAGTGAATATTATTTTCACCGGCCGGTAGCGAGAGACAAATAAATAGTGTAGTTTTAAAAATATTTTTAGTTTTATAAATATTAATAAATAGTGTAGAGAAAATTCAATAATCTTTCAGAAAAAAGCAGTACCTTTGTGTCTTTCTCTGTAATTTATACTATTGTGAAGTGTTTCTTGTGTACAATAGTTTGTCAGATAGAAATAAATAAATTACGGTTACGCTAATCCAAGTTGCTGTCTTTGTTTGATCCCATGGAGAAACTACAAGTATATTTAGATTTATTAATAAACAAGATGTTCCCCGCTACTTTGTACGCGCAAAATGAAATCCAGAACCGTACATTTTGCTCCGGTAAAATTAGTATATATGTTAATCCCGCATGTAAACTATTGTATCAATTTCATCAATTTTTTTAGTATATAATTAATAATATATAACTTTTTTTCTGCAAAAATTGTTTTACTGATATCACGCAGTATTTAATATAAGAGTAGCTAGTCAGGTTTAAAAGGGTTTGCACTTTAAATTGTATTCAATTTTTGAACAATTTTGCATGCAAAAGCTACAATGCTATATACATAATATATTATAGTACTATAAAGTTAATGATTATATTAATGATTGCCTTGCGAATAAAGTAACCCTCTACAAGGCTCCATAAATATTATATGAAGTTATTAAGTCTTACTAATATTATTTATATTATGTTAATAATAATATACACTTTCTTTAAGATTCACTTTCTATATTATTTTCATCAAAGATTAACCCACGGAAGTTTCTTAAGCCGGTTCTCTTCGCTGAGCTCGTTACCGAACCGGTGGCGGGCATCATAATATTGTAGAAACGACGTTCAGAAAACATTTTGTAAAAAATAAAAAGTAATAAAAAAAAATTGGACTTTAGCATTGCTTATAAGTGTAAACAATCTTTCATACAAAATATAAGACTCGTTTTATATTTACTGAGTGTTGCTGTAAAATGAGAAACGAAACCGAAAGCCTCTTTCTTGACAAAATGAAGTAACAAGTAACCTAAAAAATTTGGATTAACGGAAATTCGTGTCATTATTAAAGGGCTAGGCTTAATAAAAGTATGACTTAAAAATGTTAAATTCAATATCAACACAAAACAAACCTTATCGCTGCGACTTAAAGTCGAATATCGTGTTCGTGAAAATTTGTTTCCATTTGTACACTTTACTTAATGATGCCTATTCGCAACGAGAAACATGAAATACAGCCTAAACATTCAGGGAAGGCGAAACATCAAAAAGATTGATTAAATAGGTTAAGGAGTTGTATACGTCCCATATTTCAGTTGAGTTAAACAAACACTGAGTCTAATATGCAACGAATTTTATTATTCAACCACTCATTTGGGTGAAAGATGATAAACAGGACATAAGAATTTTAATGAATGGAGGGTTTGTATTTACTTTTTATTTTGTAATATAGTAACTTTGTAACCTTTACTTTACTTTCTATGTAAATAGCGGAACTAACGGCAAAGTACTCTTTGTTTTGTAATATAATATTTATGAAACTGCCTCCTTATTTTAACTATCATCTAAGTAATACAAATTAAGGACGTTTAACTTATTTAATAAGCTAACCTAGCTATTTTACACCTAGCTAGAACGCTAGCTCACTAGCTAGGGTTTTTACAAAGGGATACAATAGTAAAAGTTGATACCTTGTACAAATGATACCAGTTTGAAATTTTTGTATTGCAAAATTTTTGCTTAAGCTATGAATACATTCTTACAATAGAGTATTCTCCGGGTTAGTCCCCGAACTGGTGGTAAATCATCATGTAGGACAATTTTAAAAGTGTGAGTATCTAACCTATTTGGAAATAAAAGATTTTTCATTTTCATTTAATTATTTTAAATTTAATACATGGAGAAAAACATTTGAAATTCATACTTTCTAATCACATTTTTATACGCCAGCAAACTAGATAAATCACTGAAATGTAAATCCATATAAATGTTGATTTTATGATTTCCTAGGCTGGCGTTCCATGCAAAATCTGATCAGGTATTTTCCGCCTATTTTACATTTGTTGTTAAATTTTTTCCGAGTCACTGAATTGTTGAGCAATCCGTGTAGAATATCTTTTAGGGAGCCATAATAGAAAATCGAGTGTAAAGAAAATGGTATACCCTTTTCCCTTACACTTACCGAGCGAATCCTCAGCACGCAAGCTCGAAATAAAAGTTGCAAGGATTTTCGTAAGAGCCAAACTAATGTCTGTGTTGTGTTTTAGGGGTCCTATCTGAATGTAACTGTGCTCAATGTAAGTTTTGCCTTGTATAACAAACATGTATGTAATTCGAATATGGTTTAGTCTATATTAAAGTAATGAAGAAAAGATAAAATAATAGATTTCTCTAAAATATAACAAAGCAAACAATCTTGTTTGGAATGAAAATAGTAAAATTAGACTATTTTAACGAGCTCCTGCGCTCAGAAAAACGAAGTTTATGGCTAATAATAGTGCATTTATGACTGTTTTTGAGGCAATAGACAAATTTTTAAACATATTTTAATGCGGTTCTTTTAGGTACCTTATAAAATTGTAATCTAGCTTTACATAATCTGCTATTATAGAATAAATTACAAATGATTTTTGTTACATATATTTTTTTTAAAGTTGATAACGATGAATCTAATACGAGTAATATTTTGAGATTTCTCAAACACAAACTTTTTGTACTTATCATAATATTAATTATTATTATTGCTTATCACACTTATCTATATAAATAAATATACACTAATATTATAAAGAGGAAAGATTTGTATTTTTGTATGTAACGACTCAACTCAAAAAGTACTGGACCGATCTTAATAATTATTTTTTCATTAGAAAGTTACATTATCACTGAGTAACATAGGCTATATAAAAATCCATTGCTGTTCGTTAGTCTCGCTAAAACTCGAGATTAGCTGAACTGATTCGGCCATTTTTGGTCTTGAAATATTCGTGGAAGTCCTGGGAAGGTTTACACGGTTTCCATGCGTAACGAAGTGAGCACGGGTCAGCTAGTAATATATAAAGAGCAAAAATGATATGAGGGTAGATAATAAAAAATTCGCACAAATATTCCTTATAATATAAAGGTGCCATCTAATAAAGGATTTTTCAATATTCAACCCTCAAATATAACGGATGAAATATATTTCACACGGGCAAAACCTACATTTAAAAAGTATGAAAAGAGATAAACACTCGTCAAGTGAAGAAATTTTATAGAAAATACATTATAATACTTGCAACATTGCGTATCATGTTCTTAAGATGACTCTTTATCTTGAAATTTACTACCATAGTTGGCACTTAACATCTTGATACTTTAGTTAGACATAAATTACAAAGTAGCAATCGGAGAACTCTGAGCTTTATGATAATATACGGTACGTTATTTACGAGCGTAACTAAATTATAATAAATTTCAAAATTGTTTATCCACCTTGCGGATTCAAAGTTAATTTTGAATCAGGTTTGAATGGGAATCTTTTTTGGTACCTCAAATGAAAGTAACGAAAATAAAATCATTTTATTAATTTCTCATCCTTCCATTGGTCAGTCCGTCTGTCTGTGTGCTATTTGTTTCGACAATTCGACAATGCGTATATTTATTTATTTTTATTTATTGTTCAAACCAAGTTACAAAATTTTATTACACATTAGTGATCTTGCCGCAAAAACTTCCAGAAGTTTATTTACATATAGGTATACCTTTTTATTTATATTTATATATATATATAAAAATCGTAATGAGAATACGGTCTCTTAAATCTGCAAAAATCTAAATAAATACGACTGTTTTAGCTATATAAATAATATATACTATATTATACTATAAAGAACGTATATTATATCAACACTCCCAAGGGCTAAAAATGCTTCCCGTTGACATAGAACTATTAAACATCAAAATATCAGTTTGGTTCAGCCATCCTGACGCTTATCTACGAAAAAACGTAATTGGAAAACTACTAATTTTAGCCAAATCATAAAAAAAGGTTAAGAATGGGAGAAAATTTCAAGTCTACGCTAAAAAACGCAAAAATCTTCAATTATTTATTTTTCTACTATTGCATAATTTTTAATTAAAACAAAATTATATTGAATATAATATAATTATTATTATTATACGGTCTCCACATAAACTTCGAGACTATTATTTCATACATTATGTTCATACATTATACGAGACTCTTAATGGGAAAGTCCGATTCGCTTTGTTAACACGCTTTTATAAGCTTGGGTTGTATGAAACTATGTATCTATGTATATTTGAGCATTATTATAATCAATTTCCAGAAGACTAGTTAATTTGAAAATTTTGAGTACGTATTAAGGCAATTAAGCGTGTTTTTTTAACACGAATTTATAAGCTTGGGTTATAAGTTTTTTATATATTTAAAATTTTGCATATAATACGTATTAAGAACCAATGACAATGAAAATAAACATGTTTTTTTACTATTATTTATTTTCAAAGAATAGGTTATAGTAAAAAGGTAAAATAAAAAGCAAAAAATAAATTTACATCGCACAAAGTAATACTTATTTTCACTTAAGTAAATAAATTTATTCTATAATTTTGAAGTCGGTGCCAAGTCCAGCGTTCTTTCATAATTTGTTTTCATTTAATATTAGTTTGTAAGCCAGTACTTTGGTAGGTACATAATTTATAGTAATAGTTACATTGATAGTTGTACATTTTTTTCTGATTCTTTTTTCTGTGATTGCCTACATATATTTAGTAATTTGATATTGCAGTAAGGTTGTTGAAGTACTTACTTACTTGGCACCGACGTCAAAATTATAGAATAAATTTATTTACTTAAGTGAAAATAAGTATTACTTTGTGCGATGTAAATTTATTTTTTGCGTTTTAGTTTACCTTTTGAAGTCGGTTTTTTTTGATTAAAATTATTTTATTTTAAGATTTTTAGTTATGGGTAATTTTTTCCCTTTTTAATATTTACCTATTTCGTCATATTGTTATGATAGTATATATGGATACCTACTATCTGGTGAAGACAGAGGTGGTGTTGAGTACTGTAATTGATATAGTGGCATCGCTTAAAGTATGCTTGCAGTACTTTAAGCGATGTCGTAATTTCCAAACGTATAACTTCAAGGACTAAGCAGTCCTGTATGCCTGTATCTGATCTATGCGGTAGTTGATTCAAAATTATGTTTGTTTTTAGACGGATATAAGCATATCGAGTAACATAAGCATGTTACTCTAAAAAAATTCAAAATTACCTACTATGAGTGTTCCTATAAATTTCGAGGAGTTCCCTCGATTCCTCACGACACCATCATCAGGCATGTACTTTGATAACTATGAGACCAAGTTCGACTGTAATTGACGTAGTGGCGTATGCTTGCATTTCTTTAAACAACGCTGATATCTTCAAACGTGTATCTCTAAGGACTCAGAAGTTCTGTTCACTACTAAAATCTTACTATTTGGTAACATATGCTTGGGCTACTTAGGAAAAAATCAAAATCGATATATATTTCCATATAAATTTTGAGGAGTTCCCTCGATTCCTCACGGATCCCATCATCAGGTCACCACTTTGGTAAACACTGGTACAACACTGTAATTGACGTAGTGGCGTATGCTTGCATTTCTTTAAACAACGCTGCAATCTTCAAACGTGTATCTCTAAGGACTCAGAAGTTCTGTTCACTACTTTAGGTCCAGGATATGGTGCAAAATCTTACTATTTGGTAACATATGCTTGGGCTACTTCAGAAAAAATCAAAATCGATATATGTTTCCATATAAATTTTGAGGAGTTCCCTCGATTCCTCACGGATCCCATCATCAGGTCACCACTTTGGTGACAATGGGACCAAACGGGAAGCACCACCTTTCAAATAAAAATAAAATCATCCAAATCGGTTCACCCAGGCGAAAGTTCTGAGGTAACAAACTTAAAAAAAAAAAACATACAAACGAATTGAGAACCTCCTCCTTTTTTTGGAAGTCGGTTAAAAATGAGACTCATTTACTGTGAATAACATAATAGTTGAAATTGGATATCTATAATATAGATCTGGTTTTACTCATTACATTATTATGAGTAAAACCAGATCTCGATATCAAGATGTCCATTATCAAGGGTTTACGCTTATCTGTAAACATAAATCTATCACTATAAACAGTATAAAGTCGATCGTTCGTTTTATAGCAGTTTTGATCAAATGCTTAGGTGTTTATGTTTTAGTACTTTGTCACATGTTATGTGTCGACCCATATCAGAACGTCAATTTGATTTTATATAATCCTCCTTATAAAATTATAAGGTAGTAGTATGTTCCTGTTTTTGTTCGGCGTGGTTCTGCTGACAATACTTCTTCTCGAAAGATGATATCTCTTTCAAGGTAAAAATAAAACACCACACTTTATGTTATAGTTTTTAGATTTTGGTGTAAGCAAATGTAAGATTTTGTGAAAATTAATAATAATTATAGTAAAACTTGTTACAATGACATCAAAGAGATCGCGATCGATTATTGTCATTGTATGCGTAGTAGCGTAGTCGTTAAAAGACACGTCACAAAAGATTTAACACCATTTATTTTATAAATATACGAAACTCTCCACGAAGCCTATTTTTTCATACGTACGAGTTAGTATTTACTAGATATCATAACATGTTCGTTTATATTATTTTACATTCCACAAACTCCATCAACTTTACACTGTACAGCTAAAACTATACATTTCATGTTCGTAGATTTGATGCGAAAATTTCAAAAGCTTTATTTTTAGGTTACCTATTGGTTAAAAATACGAAATTCCAGTTACAGTTTGTTGCCAACTGAGTTTATTTATATAGCTTTGCTTTTAGCTGGTGAATATATTGAACCATTTGATGGATAGCAATTAAAAGTTCTTGCGTACACTAGACTGATACAGTATAAAACGCTCGCAACCGATTTCGCAATTGGCCTAGATATCTTGGTCAAACTATTGAAATAGGGTAAAACATGTGGGCCACTTCGCTGTGTAAATCTAAATTTATTTGTAGCCACTCTGTCATGAATGGATTTTGTTAAATATTATAGTTGGCATAGATTACTGTATTAGAGTTTGCTTAAATACATAATGAAGGCAACTGTTTTAAGTACAGCGTGTCAAGTGCTTCATATATCAAGCCGTGTATAGTGTGAAGAGAATAATGCGTAGAGCAATTTTTGTTTTGGCACCTCTTATATATATAGGTAAATTACTTACCATAACGTGACAAATAGCGATTAAAGATCTCCATAAAAGTTACAAGATAGGTGAGTTTCAACCTTGGTCAGGCGTTAGGTCAACAACCAGTGCGTTCTTGTGTATAGACTAGGAGCCCGCGAGCCCCAGCATAATAAGATTCACTTCTTCTTGTCTTTTATATAAAAATGAATTACTGTTCGTTAGTCTCGCTAAAACTCGAGAACGGCTGAACCGATTTGGCTATTTTTAGTATTGAAATATTCGTGGAAGTCCAGGGAATGTTTAAACGGTTTTTTTTTTAATTTTTCAGTTTGTGCAACGAAGTGGGCACGGGTCAGCTAGTCATAAATAATATTATAATTATCGCTTTTATTACTAAATTACTAAGTACCTATTATATTATATAAATTACGAGTTAGTTAAGGACGAGCTTTCACTTCTATTCGACCAGTAAACGAAGTATAGATAAATTACAATTCTGTTTGTAATAATTTATCTCTCTGTTTGTCATTTAATATGATTCTTATGAATATTACACAAAACACCGTGTAATTATTTAAGCAGATGTAAAGGGCACTGGAGACTTACATCTTCCATTTCACTTTGCGTTGACATTTCAGCCGCATAATAAGGATACATGAAAGACCTGTTACACATTTATGAATTCAATTTGGTGAGGACAAGTGGATTATACTTTTATTTGTTCATCTATGTCTTAATTGATACTCTAACAGTTAGTTTTACTATATGAGATACCATAATGTTCTCATCTCATACAGATACAGAATGTCTTTAAAACAAAAAAAGACTAATCAATCAGTTTTCTTTAGTTGATTTTTATTATTCTTATGTTATATTTTATCCAGATTATCCTATAATACTTAAATATCCACAACTGCATGATTGATACTGAGCAGCAAGCGGGAGACGTTCAAAGTTGGCTTCAAATTGTAGTGGAAGTTGTCAGAAAATGTTTTGTTATTTTGTTTTAAGTTACAACAATTTTTGTTTTTATAATGTCATTACTTATTTTATTAAACTTTTATTTATTCCTATTTAATATTTAACCCTTAAGTTGGGTTAAATATTACACAGAAATAAAAACACTCCCTATTGTAGATATAACATTATGGAAAAACTCGCTTCTTTGTTTATAGCAATCATAGTTCAGATTTTTCGCAGTAGTTCAGCGTCTAGTTTAAGGTACAGGCTACTTTATAGTATTAATTTACAAATTTCTTTACCACTAAATTTACAATTTACTTCATATTATGTAATTTATAGCGAGTTCACAACTCGATGCTTTCGACATTGAATACCGAGCCCTCCCTGAGCAATATTGTTCTGTGACTGAGTCCCAGAAAAGGTAGAGATTGCAAACCAACAGTTTCATAGATTTTTTTTATATAAATACTAGCTATCCTAGCCAACTTCACATCGCCATAAATGTTTTGTTTTTATTATAAATTAAGTTTCTTGGTCTTGGTCATAGAAGTTCCGTCTACCGGGGATATTTGTGATTCTAAACCAATTTAATGCACCTGAAGACACAAAAAATTTATAACGGTTCAACCGTTTCGGAGGCTTTCAGTGTCATAGACACGCACAGAAGAATTAAATAATATTAAATGTGTTCTTGTCAGAAACTTAATAAAATTAATTTCATGTAATATTATAGAACGGTGTACAAGAGCCTTAACAAGCCTAATTTAACGGAACATATAATTTTAGTCCCCAACATAATTGGTCAAGCAATAAGCGAAATGCCATAAAAGAGTGTCGTTTTGCCCGGGTCTAATCCGGATAATGAATAAATGGCAAATTTTTGTCACTCACCCGCCCAGTTGAGACCGACTCCGGTCGTAAAAGAGCAAACAAAAACATACACGGATTAAAAAGGGCATTACCCGTGTACATAATTCTGTATAATTTTTGTATAATGTTCGGTGCGGTCTATTTGTGTTCGGCGGGAAATGTCTGTTTCATATTTAATTACTCCATGTTTGTGGATTAGAAGTAATAATATAAACCCTTTGACTACACGTTTGTATTAATATTAATTGTAATAAATATACCTAATCACAATTATTATGATATTATAGTCTGGTTGATAAAAAAAGTGGTGAACATTGGCTCATATAGCCAATGCTTAGCATTTTATCTATACGATAATATTTTATTCTAATTTTGATTCGAATAAATTATATTGATTTTGATATTTAATCATATCTTTGGACGCTGTACACCACGTCAATCTAACCCCGTTAGTATCGGAAGAACTTGCGTTACTGGTACCAGACAACGGAAATATATTTAATACTTTTATACTATAAATATTTTCAACATTTTATTATATTAAAAAACTAACACTACACATCCATGACCCAGAAACGCAGAAAACCTTTTGCTAACCTTATAAAAGAAACAGTATGCATAACTAGAAAATTTATAATTTTTGAAAAATTATATGATTAACATTTCCTGATAATCCACACTATAAGTGATGACTTATAGTGTGGATTATCAGCCTGTCGCACCCCTTTTATAGGTCTTGTCTCCGTGCAACCCGAAGATTTTCAAAAATACTGATTACATTCCCTGAATATCTTTTTTGTTTTTGAATATATTATTCTGAACACTTCATTGAATAATTTAGATATTTATATTTCATTCAAAATTACAAAAGATCTCGATGAAAAACACAGAATATCAAAATTACAAGAAAGTATTCTTATTTTAATTTTCACTGAGCTATTGATTAAAGGAAAGACTTTTTAATCAACGTACACAAAATCTGGCTTACAAATAATGCATCTAGCCGTAGATTGATCAATTAAAATAGATGGTACAATTAGGAATGTTACATGTTACATATTTTTACATATTATATTATTATACTAATCATTATTATAAAGCTGATGCTAAACACATCATCAGATGAAATAAATAAGTTAATTGACTTGGACAAATTTCTTGGCCTCATATTCGTCGACGCTCCAGCTAGGACTTCCACTGCTGGATAAGCCTCCTCCATAGTTATCCAGTGATACCGGTCACTCGCGGCCTGCATCCACCGACCTTCTTCAGGTCGTCTATCCACCAGAAGGTCTTTTATTTATATCGGGTTATCATATTTCTAACCGACTAACCTAACCTAACCGACCGAAAAAAATATACAGTGTGTAAAAGGAGCAGTCACTATAACTTTGAGATACGATTATACTACCTTTCCTCATTTCGGAAATGTATTTTTTTTTTAATTTTTTGTCAAAAAGTAACAATTTTTTTTTCTTTTTACTTATTTTTTACAAAAATTTCATAAAAAATTTTTTTTGGCTTTATTATTATTTTTGCGACATAAAAATAAGAAATGGTAAAAAGAAAAAAAAAATTAGTTTTTGACAAAAAAAAAATACATTTCCGAAATGAGGAAAGGTAGTATAATCGTATCTCAAAGTTATAGTGACTGCTCTTTTTACACACTGTATATTTTTTTATGTTTGTTCGCGGACAACTTCGTGGTTTATGGACCGATTTTATTACTGTATTTTTTGTATCCACGGCCTAAAGCCGGGCAGTATTTTCCTTGATATTATTTCTGACTGACTTTTGTATGGCGTTCGCATTGCACTATTACAATCAGTATGTTCTATTTTTCACCTGAGTTCAAGTCAAGTCGGGCACCGATTGTCAAACGTACGGGAACTCTTTTTACTCAAATAAATACAATGTACAATTGAGAAATAATTGTATTTGCTCGTTTCTTTACAATTGAATTTCGAATTGAAAATTCTGCGCCTTACGTTTCAATTCTCATGAGTGAGGTGAAGAGGATCCTGTAATGACTGGCTGTGAGTGCTCTCCTCATACGTAAATATTTCAATGTCTCTCAAACGGAATATTATAATAATGAGTTATAATAACTTTTCTTCTTATTATTAAATATCGACGAAAACAGAGAAGTGTTATAAACGAAAACAGAGAAGTGTTATAAGTTTGACGTGTCTATCTGTGTGTTTAACTAAAAATTCAATTGAATTTTTAGTTAATGTATTACTAAGCATGAGAGATTAATGGATGAAGGTGATATGCAGCAAAATTCTGATTTCGTGAATATAGGTATTTATATAAGTATTAAAAAAAAATTATGTGTGTAATGATAATTATAAGTATACAATTTATTAATTGTAAATGAAAATGTTAAGGAATAAATGAAGCTAAATAAATAAATATAACTTTGTGCCGCTGCTGCAGTCCACACCTGGTTAAAATAACTTCAAATGTATCGTGCCATCACACTTTTTAGTTTTTTACGCATTTAAAATCACATTTCATTGAGATTTAGGTGATGCTTCTGTTTTCTCTTCAAAAACAATCCTTTGTCATAGTTAAGCTATTTGCTAAATGCAACTAATTTGTAATTTCATTAACAGATTTCGGAACATGTAAAACAGAAGGTAAACTGAAAGTTTTGGTCCATAATCAACAGAATACAAAGTAAAATACAGCCCTTAAAGTGGGTGTATTTATGTTTCTCTTCAGTACAATATATGGTACAAAAATGAGTTTTTAGATACAAATACAAATTTATTATCATTAGAATATTTGTAACCTATGTACATTTAGGTTTGACGTGTTTGTGTCTGTCTGTGGCATCGTAACTCTCAAACGCATGAACCTATTTTGTTCTGGTTTCTTTTATTTGAAAGGTGTCATGATCGTGGATGTTCTAAGCTTGAGTTCATCAGCCTCAGTTCCTCACTCACTTCTTGAAAACTGATGTTACAAAAAGTTAAAATAAATTTTACATTTTGTTTATACAAAAAAAATCACACTAACCTACTGACTAGGCTTTGCCTGTCCTGTGGGGGACTAACAGACTTACGTAGTAACTATTTAGCAATCTGGGACTATTAAATTTCTAAAATCTTATGATATACACGATTATTTTTTTACTGTAAGATTATAAACTATCGAATGACATATTTTGTATAGCTATTATTGAATTGAATCGAATCGAATTGAATTGAATATCATGTTTTGCACGATGGCAATAACATGGTATTATACAAAGTTCTATAAGAACTTGTATTATGGGGTCCAGACAACATAATGCTTAATATTTTAATTCTTCTATTCTATACATAATAAAGATTTTCTATATAATATTATACATATTTAATGCACAACATAACCCGAGAACACAAAAAAAAATGTGTTCCTTTCGAGATTCGAACCCCTGCCTCGCTAAACACCAACGCGGCTCATTCACTGAGCCAATCCACTGGGCCACAAGATCATGAAATGTGTATCATACATTAAAAATCTACGTACAGCAGCTCGAGTTGTTTTATTTCTGTAGAACACATGCCAGCGGAAAATAAAAGCCACACGTTCCGAGTTCGCATAAGAAAAGTTTACTTGTTAAAAAGTGGAAACGGGGTTTAACAGCTCCTATACGTTTGCGGGCACGACGTGGTACGATTAGCTTATACCAACATGTTGTATCCGTTCCGATTTGATGTGATTTATATGTAAACAACTCTTTTTTTTCCCGACTTCTAAAAAAAGGTGGAGGTATGTATGTCGCAGTCATCTGGTTGAATCCGCTATTTAATTGAATGACTAGCGCGTTCATCGAATCCTGTTTTTACAAACAAATTTTATAATCCGATACCAGGACAGCCATTTAATATTTTAGTTTTAATCTTTGAAATTTTCGAATGAGTACTATTATAACGCACATTAAAGTAAATTAATAAAAAAAATATATCAACACATTGCTATCTGTACGAGCTGTTTGACGCCATGAAGTTTCCGCGCTAGTCATTCAATTAAATAACCAGATTCAATAAGATAACTGCGAGATTAATGATCCGATTTTCGTGATTATTTTTTTATTCGAAGCAAAATAGCTGCCGGTTTCCTAAAATTTTAAATAGTTTGGCCTTATAGTTTTTATGAACATTTTACATATCTCGGACATTAGGCCCTAGACTCAAGTTGTCATCGCTATTATCACTTACAAAGTTCGAAAACATAATGTATTTGACATAAGGTTCGCTAAAAGACAAGAGCATGCAGTTAACTACACATATCAAAACAAAAAATAAATGCAAATCATTCATAGCTCAGGCATAAAAACATTGACCCTTTCATCACGGAGTATATTAATTTAATAGAATTTACCTAAAACAGATTTGAAATCATAAATCTTGCGTATTTTTTGCGCCTTTAGGTTTAAATAATTGTTTAACCCAGATGTTTTGACCTATTTAGAGTTAACTAAAGTTTTATAGAAAGTCATGTGAACAGGTTTGGTTGAGACGGGCAACCAAACCGCTGCATTTTTTTTACATAATACGAGTTTCCGTTACCCTAGTACATAGCACATAGTACATAATATACTATGTGCTATGTACTAGGGTATCTATAATAATATTTTAATTAAAGCGGAAGAGTTTGTTTGTTTGTTTTAACGCGCTAATCTCAGGAACTACTGGTCCGATTTGAAAAAATATTTTGTTGTTGGATAGTCCATTTATAGTGGAAGGCTTTAGACTACATAACATTACGCTGAGACCAAACGGAGCGAAGCAAGAGTGAGAAATGTTGCAAAAACGGGGGAAAAAAATTCATTTGTGGACTTTCTTTGCATGCGCTGCATAAACGGTTCAAGTCACTACAAACCACGCAAACGAAGTCGCGGGCACAGCTAGTGTATGAATAAACCGATATAATCTTATATATAAAATGAATTGCTGTTCGTTAGTCTCGCTAAATCTCCAGAACGACTGAACCGATTCAGCTATTTTTAGTCTTGAAATATTCATGGAAGTCCAGCTAGTATTATTAATAAATAACGTTACAAATTATTATTATTTCATAGGCAAAGCTATGAATTTATCAAAGTTTTGTATTTTTTTAACAATTCAAATAAAGTATAAAATTGTTGTTGGTTTAATTGACAATCAATTAACACGTAAAATGCCAGACAATTAGTTGACTCGGCAGTTTTGTTTGTTTTTATTAGGAAGTAATGATCTACAAATGATTTTTGCAAATATTTTTTCCTCTTAATAGAGCCTAATAATTTGGATAGAAATATTACAAATCTGATTTATTATTAATACGTAAAGGCAAAACCTTAGAACCAGCTTTACGAGAATTGTACGAATGGAGTGTGAAATACCGAATAATTAAAGTGTATGTGGCTAAGTCCCGATTTCACCAACGCATGTTAGTGCTAACGGCTTGTTAAAATACCATGCCTTCTCATTCATTGATAGGAATTACGAGAGGGATAACATGATATTTAACTAAGGATTAACTTTAACATTGCTTGGTGAAACACGCCCTAAAGCTTTGGTTATGAAAGATAATGGTAAGAAGTACATAAATATAATAAAAATAACACACATCACCTCGGGGGGCTGATTCAAGATGCTATCGCTATTTATCGTTTACGTTCACAAAATGCATGGGATTTGACATTAGCTTCTCAAAATGACAAGAAAATCGCATGTCATTTGACGACCTCCGTAGCGCAGTGGTTGAGCGCGTTGGTACTCGAATGAGAGGTCGCGGGTTCGAATCCCGCCGAGGGAACAAAAAGTTTTCAATGTTCCTGGGTCGTGGATGTACGTATTAAATTTGTGTATAATATAATAAAAATCTTAAATATGTGTATAGTATGAAAGTATTAAATATATTTCCGTTGTCTGGTACCTGTAACACAAGTTCTTCGGATACTTAGCACAGGGCCAGATTGACGTGGTGTGAAGCGTCCATAGATATTATTATTATTATTTTGTTTTCGAACATCGTAAGCGATAAATTCAAGATACCATCGCTATGGTATCTTGAATCGGGGGCCAGATTTGTACTCGTATTAGCGTGCATTTTATATAATTTTATTACAACTTTATAATATGTTTGTCAGTTTTTTTTTTAACTAAGAGGATATTTTTTCTGAGAGGTACTACATTCCCTGTATCTTTTTTTTGCTAAGCTAAAGGAATTTCCAAATTTTCTCACGTAAATTTTCGATTTCTCCTGAACTATATTACATGAACCAAAATCATGACCCTACCTTTTGCCATGGTCGGTAAAAACCGAAATAGCTCCTACAATTCACTAAGTACCTCTTACTTTTTATCAGCCGACAAACTTAATAAAAGAAAAAGCTGTTAATGCACTACCAACAATTCGAGCTCGTTGTTTCATTGAAAAGACTACAATGAGAACAACGTATTTTCACACTTGAAAGGAAATGAAATTGAACGAAACAGTTGATAAGAAAAGATTCTTCAACGAAGATACGGCGAAATGTCGAGTATCTGAACTTGGACACAATTTTATTTCTCACATATTGTTTACTGGGTATACGACAGAAGTGTTGCTTATCTGGTGGACTTAATAAATATTTATTTTATATACCTTTTTACGAGGATAAATGAAGACATGAGTAGATGAAGGTATATATTATGTAGCAAAAATTTTCTACCCAGAAAATTGACTTTAAACTGTCTTTTAAAAATATTATATGTTGTAATGTATTAATACATTTAACTTTTAGAATAATCTAAAGACGGATTTTTTTAGATTAATGTACTCGATACGTTACGAAATATTCACTTAAACATTTTAAAATGTTTAAGTGACAGTTTGACCTCAATTTTCTCGAAATCAGTATTTTGCGTATACCACCTTCATCCACTCATGTCTTCAAATATGAAACATCTTACACTTATCTATGTATTGTATATTTTAATAGTTATATTGTAAACCTGAATATAAATTGTTGCTTTTTAGCGTTGCGTACATTTTTCTTTATCGTTTATTTCGTCTATTACACTTATATAGTTTGTTTGCTTAAACTAAAAGTCTCAGAAACTGCTAGTCTGATTTGTAAAATTATTTCAGTATTTTTTGTGACTTTTTGTTGAGGATAACTATAGACTATAGAGGGTGTAAAGACCAGTTATAATGACTTTGAGATATTATTAAACTACGTTTTCTCATTATAGACGTGTTTTTTTTTGTAGTATGGTATTTTTCTTAATATAACTAAAGCTAATTATTATTATATGGACTTTTTCTGGAAATTGGGCTGCAACGTTTTCATTACTACATTCATACATACATTGTTATTATATGAAAACCAACCCGCCTCCTAGCATAAGCAACTACCCCTCATGAAATACTTTGAGACCTTACCTTACCTTACCTGGGTCATAGCTGAAATAATGATGATGATGAAATATTATATAGATTTCAGATACAAGGCGATAAGTACTCGATATCTTATGGCTTGTCCTTTCACCCGATACCTTGCCTTAAATCAAATAATAAAGTCACAGATAGCTTAGTTTATCGCTGAAAGCTCAGAAGGTTCTGATTTATGCCACTATTCAAGTGTCGAGCGGCCAGATAGCGGCATTCAGAATTAGTTATAGTGCACAGTGTAGCCACTCAGAGTGGTTGCGCCTGACGCGCACATTAATTAATCTGTCATCCACATTCACACGTATCGAAATGTGTGAATACTATGAAATCACAAAAGTATTATAGACTAATATAAATTTAATAATAATATGTAATAATGCTGTAAATTATGTAACATAAAGAGACTATACGCAGTCAAACTGAAAAGATTAATGTAAACTTAACATAATGTTATGTTTAATAAAAAAATATATAATAATAATCGTTTTGTTTTCCTCATGACCTAATAGTAGTTTATACTTGTGTCTAAATGATCCAGCTTTAACATAATAATAGGTAACGTACCGCAACTACGCACAGGGTTATGCTTTATTACCCAAGTGTGTGCGCAATACGCAGATTCTCTTCCCTTACAAAATTAATTAGTGGGACGAGGGACATGACTGAATATATTCCCCAACGCAATTAATGTAGTAGATAATAGGTAATAATATATGTATCTCATCAAAAACATAACTTGTAAAATGCCAAGTCTAGCTACTTAGTTATTTATGCAGTTGGGCTATCTAGACAGAACTTCCAAAATGTTAAAGTTTGGAATTTGGAATACAAGTAGTGTATAAATGAAGGAAACGCTTCATTTATACACTACTTTTATAAATTTTGCTTCTTTGTCTGCTAGAAGTGCCTAATACTTTTGATCGGTCAAAAGTATTAGGCACTTCTAGCGGTCGGAGTGAGTGAGTGGGTGAGTGACCACCATCGAGCTACAGAGGACGTAAAAGGTAAAAGAACTGTTAACAATATCTTCCCTTTGTTGAATATAGTTTCTCTTCCATTGAAATTCCGGTGGCACAGCAAAGGGATTCCAAATGAAGGGCAATCAATTACATAAGTCATTGACAATTTAACAAGCGCCACGTGGTGGTAATTAGTAGAAGATATTATCATGAAGAGGCTCTATTCTCACGTTATATCTATATATTAACTCGTGTAACAAACACCTTTCTTCTTTAAATAAAAATAAAGAATGAAGTTATAAAATTTTCCACAAATATACAGTCATATAGCAGTCATGATATAATGTTAACAATATAGTACTCGTATTACGGCCGCTATGAGGAAAACCGCTTTATAGCCAATCGAGAGTAGGTAAACATTTTTATTCTGTGGTAATTTTGGTACCAGAAGTAATAGGAAACCCTTGAGTGCAATGCGTTTTTTAAATTTTAATATAAAATTGTACACTTACAATATAAACGGATTAAAATAATAATAATACACTAATTAAAAATATACCAACCAGAAAGCACATGCATATCTTAAACCTATCACTAGTCTCCACAGTAGGATCCCCTGTGTCGTGGAGGTCAGTCTCTTTTTTAACTAAAAATACAATATTTTTACAAAGAAAAAATAGTGAAGATTACCTTATTTAATACATAATGCGAAAATTTACAAAATAAAATCATAAATACTCTCAAGAAAGAAACACAAGACTAACATAGTTATTGAGTAATACCGTGATATGTAAATTAAATATTAACATAGTTATTGTGTGGAGAGAAATGAGCGAATGTGTGTGATTTTGTGTATGTGTGTGTGAACGTGTGAACCGTACCCTGACAACGATGTCTTGGGATCAGTAAGCTAGGTACTGCTAAGGTCAAAGAAACACAGATTAATAAGTCATTGATTAAAATCATAATAAAAAAGTCTTAATTGAATTAAAAAGTCCAGCCAAACTTAACATAATATATTTAAAAAATATATTATATGAAACAAAAGTGTATAAACCTTTTAAATTTGTCGAATAATATTATGGTCACAGATCAATATATTTCAATTCTTAGTAAGTCCTATAAAGCCTCACAATTTTCCGTGAAGTATTGGCTAATTTGAAACACTCTGTAGAAAATATGTTCTGCTGCAACGGAAGAGTGGCTACAGTTATAAATCATACTTCCATCGCATTCGTTTCGACGTGAATAGCCGGAAATAAAGAAGTCACGTCCACCATACGATTTAAGGTAGTGTTAGGAATTTCTCAAAATTGTTGAGTTTGTTTGTAATTTCGTCCACGCGTACAGCCTGACTGGTGCAATATTATGTGCAATACTTACAGAGAGTACTCGGTACTCGATTCCCATTATAAATATGTAGGAAACGGGTCAGACATATTTTTAAAGAATTAAATCAATGAAGGTTAATATTTTATTTAAATAATTATTAACCAATTATAATAAATTAATTAACCAATTAATCATTTCCAAATCACATAAAGTAATCAGAAATAGAGTCAGGGATAAGCTAGCAAGATACAACTAGTGCACCGAGCCTCGCCAGAGCCGAGACTGCCTCCCCAACGTTTACTTTGCCTTATATTACCCTGATATTGGTAGTGGGGAGAGTGGGGAGACTCAAGTTCTAGTGGGGACGACTGGTCCCAAAGCTATGACGTGCTCGGTGCAGGTGTTGTTTTTCATCAATTGTTGCATACGAAGGCGCAGGCGCCGTCAAATATGTAATAAAATTAAGTACTTAATTTTTTACCTAAATTTCCTTTAAATAAATGAATCATGGATACCATGAAAATTACGCGGCTAGGCAAGTAGGCATACCTAATACGTAGCCGGCGCGGCACTCCGGCGGCGGCGTGCTACACCAACGGAGGTAGTGCGGGCGCGTTCCTACGCGCGGTGTCCATGTGTTGGGTAAAGAATTATTCAAGTTTAAGATACTCAGTGATTAATTGATATTATTTTTTAAATATTTTTTTTTCATCTCATATAATAGCCAAATATCACGTCCTTAAGTATTCCTTATGTCTCACCAGTCAAACTGTATAGAACAATATGTTGTAAACGCCAATAATAATGACTAGGAAACCGTGAATTTGCCGCAACAAATATGTTGCCTTTCCTTGTGAACTGCTCGTTTTCTATGCGAAAACCGACGGTTAAGAGCTTGGCCCTTAACTCCGATCGTCTGTGACAGAAGAACAAGAATGTTGTTTTCAAATCTTGCTTGCAGGTTCATTACCTTGTCTAACATAAAAGATGATCCATGAGTTAGATGGGCATGTGCCTGATCTCTCGCCAATCGAGTCAGTCAGATGAGCAATAAAGCCTTATAAGGTACTAACTGTGCCCGCGACTTCGTTCGCGTGGTGTTTGATTGACTTAACCCATTAACCGCCAAATTAAAACCAACAGAGATTTTTTCAAATAATGCTTGTTTTATTATAACTGTATACAAGCCAAATAAACACAAAAGTAGGAAAAAACTGAAAAAAAGTTATTAGGTATCCCTACAGGGGGGTGTACTCAAATGGGTACAGCGGCGTAATGCGGATGGAAAATTTCAAGACATTGCTCTTCAAGTCATAGTGTTTTGACATACTTTTTACATTGCTAAAGAATTCTTGCATTACAAATAACATATCGCAATAGTTTTTTAAGCTTCTGGTGATAATATCCAAGTCCGTCTTGAGACAAGCTGGGACTATTGAAAACTAATTTTGAGGTTTATTTTGGGTTTTCTGACGTAAGTAGTGTGTAGTGGAGCGTCGAAATGGCAATTGATCCATACTGTCACTAGTTATACTCATTACATACAAATTCCAGGCATTTGCAACAGTCATAATATATAACATATAGGTAAATAAAACCCACCATCACTTTTATCCATGAATCGCAATTTTATAAATCGGAATTGACTTTTCAAAGTCGTCTACTCCACCCATATTTTTATTATATGTTTGGGAGGTTTTTGAATTAATAGTATTAGCCTTTTCTCGTTACACAGTTATAGATCATCGTTTCACAGATCCTAACGGTTCAATAGTATCATGTTTGTAAAAAGTAGCTATTGTGCAAAAACCTTAAAAAGTTGTCAAAAAATACTTGATGATACGTTGGTTTCATTCCCAATTTTACAAGTAATGTTTTGACAACTCTTGGTCCTAAAAGATCAGTGGATAGTTCGACAGATTTTCCATTGTAAAATCTAGCTGCTACCTAGTTTTTGTAAGCAAATCGCACTGGCTTTCCTATGATAGAGTGCTTAGCATGATGATAGCCACATTATTTAACCATCGAATTATCAATCAATATTTTATTACGATCACTTATCACTCTCCACTGAAGAAACTTATCAATAAGATTATCAGATAAGGGCCCAGCTTATAGCAACATAATATGGTTCCTGGTAGTTTTTAAAATCCCAAATTTTTGGTCTGGGCATATAGTTCGACATCATTTCAACGCCTAAATCTTCATCGTAGGACCTATTATAAATCTTCACTAGATATTTGTGATACCCAGAAATAACAATATGCCAATAAACTGTTTCAAGTCAAAAGCATATAATATTTGTAATGTATCAAAACTAACTGTAATCGAATACTTGAAACATAACAATGTTAGAATATGGATCCGGCCGCTGTACGCAAACAGGTACACTTGTATATAAAGTAAGATTTCTCTGAATATAACGCCAGACGCCAGATGCCCGACGCCGCGACGCTGACGCCCAACGCCAGACGCCGCGACGCCCGACGCCGCGACGCAGACGCCCGTCGCCGCGACGTAGACGCCGCGACGACAGACGCCGCGACGCCGACGCCAAACACCGCAACGCCGACGCCCGTCGTCGCGACGCTGACGCCCGACGCCACGACGCCAACGCCCGACGTCGCGACGTTGCGACGCCAACGTCCGACGCCGTGACGCCCGACGCAGACGCCCGTAACCGCGACGCCGACGCCGACGCCGTGACGCCAACGCCCGATGCCACGACGCCCAACGTCGCGACGCCGACGCTGGTTTCTATGCTCAACGAAGTGAGCACGGGTCAGCTAGTATTAATATAAATTTTATGGTGTAAACAGCAATTATTACGTGTATGAAATGCTTTAAAGTGACTAACGTATTTAATTTGATAAGGATTATAATTATTGTATATCTATCTAATAATTAGCATCTTAAAATACCACATTATTTGTGACCATTTGATGACGCTGTACTTTTAACGATTATTATTACTGGCGCCATAGTTTGCTGCTGTGCGTGGTTAAATTCAAATTACCGCTACTGTCTGTTAGCACATTTAATAATAGTATTTTTACCCAAGCTATGTATTCGATAACTCGGCTTTCACGGGATTTTCATGTCACTTATTGGTTGAAAATTATCACGTGATTCGAAAAAATCTATATTTCATTGTTTTGTTCATGCGTAATGTTTTGTGTGCGAAATTGTAATTTTAGTACTAATTATTTGTAGTTATTTGTTTAATGAAAAATAATACTTTTCTTGTCATAAAATATGCGTGGGGTTCCCACTTCCTACTTACTTGCGGTCCCGGCTCAGACGCGAGTCACGTCACACGCGGCGCCCGGTCGAATCACGGCGAAACAATCTTAATTTTGCTATATCTCCTAAAGTATTCACTATATTTGCATAGTTTAAAGGGCAAATATAGTCTTCATGGAATGCTGGAAGCATTAAATATAAATACAAACTAACGTATTTAAAATGATAAGAATTAATACCGTGATGGTATAAATATTTTTCCAAAAACCGCTTTTTAGCCCATTTTTGATCTTGTTAGTTATTTTACTAAATAACTAATCTTAAGAGATAGATAGACATAATATACTGTCACGGCATTTTTTTTTTTTTGATTATATAGAAATAATTCTTTCATACATATTTTTTGAGTAACTTAAACCGTTTATGCAGTGCACGCAACGAAAGTCCTCAAATGTGAATAATTTTTCCCGTTTTTGCAACATTTCTCACTGACGCTTCGCTCCTATTGGTCGCAGCGTAATGTTATATAGCCTAAAGCCTTCCTCTATAAATGGACTATCTAACAAAAAAAGATTTTTTCAAATCGGACCACTAGTTCCTGAGATTAGCGCGTTTAAACAAACAAACAAACTCTTCCGCTTTATAATATTAGTATAGATATCTTGCAAAAGCATATGGTAAAAATTGTGCAAGTTTTGCTCTTGAATTTTATCGACGGATAAAAGGTATAAGCACCAAAATCAAACAGAAGAGCAGTTTAAAGTCTTATAATTCGGAAAAATATTTGTGTGATTGTCACTAAAATGTTAGTGTAGTAGCAAAAATTAAGCAAATTTGCATTGAAACACGCAATGTATTGTGTGCAGCAATTAGCAATTATTTTTGACGTTTACCAATCGATTGTTTATCGCTCGATCTTTGAAAATCACAATGTTTACGTTATCTGCTGACTGTCCTACTGGTCTATGGAGTAAATTAAGAATGAGAGCTTTTCACTGCTGTTCACACACTTGGGCACTATAAAATAACTCTTGAGTAGCACGGTTTTACCAAAATAGGTGTAGGTACATGCTCTTTGTTTCTCTCTACAGTGTGTTTACGCGTACTTAGCCTAACGTGTCCAACAATAGGCAATTTGTAGCTATACTATCATAATTATAAAGGCTAGCCCCAAAGAACATAATTGCTACTCTACAAGTTTTTGTTTCAGGGAAATTGGGCCAGCGTTATTGTGTCCAAAATTACGTAGCGTATTGTAAGATTTAATAGCACATGTTTTGTATATTGTAATGATATACTTACATCGTTTACGTGGTAAAGGTCTGCTATACATCATCATGGGAACCACTCAATAAAAATTGTTTGTCGTATTTTGTATCTAAGCAACGTATTGACGATAAATATAGTTCAATCTACTAGTATACTAAAATTATAAAACGAAAGAGTTTGTTTGTTTGTTTAAACGCGCTAATTTCAGGAACTACTGGTCCAATTTGAAAAATCCTTTTTTTGTTGGATAGTCCATTTATAGAGGAAGGGTTATATAACATTACGCTGCAACCAATAGGAGCGAAGCGTCAGTGAGAAATATTGAAAAAACGCGGTAAATTATTTACATTTTAGGAATGAAATTCGACAACCACGCGAACGAAGTCGCGGGCAAAGCTATTATCTATATATTTATCTATAAAGGGAAGCAAAAACTTTGTACTTCTTTTAACAAAAATATGTAAACTAATAAAAAATATGTACGAACGTATCGGACACAATACGACGGACGGACCTCCGGAGTAGAGCCAAGCTCTAAACCACTATTGCTGATCAATGATGATTCATTTAATAGTTATTTACAAAGTATTAAAATAGACTTTAAATATTTTGTACTAAAATCAGCATACAAATTGACTAATTTACCACCATCAGTCCACACACGCTCGTATTTCATTGTTTTCGTAATAAAATCGCGTTAAAATACAAACTAGAACTGTCGTTAAATTCATTGTATCGTTGAGCGCACGCGTGCTTTATCGTATACGATTTTCTCGAATATTTCGAGATTTACCGACTATTTATCAATATTCAAAATGTTTGCATCGCGACTAATGAAGAAACTTACTCCGTGAAAGGGCGCGAACTGGAAAAGTCACGAGTTTATGAACAAAATTGGTAATTCATTTTCAAGATTGGATTCAGTTCAGGGTAATAAGTACCAATCCAAGTATTGGGAAAGTTTTACCTTTGTTGTTTTTTCATTAAGGTTCGTAACAATGACTGAATATAACAAAGTGAAGTATTACGTGCTAGATCTTGCCTTTTCATCCATTATTGGATAATTATTTATGTAGTATAGTCTATGTGAAGTTACCACTGTTTGAATATGGTAATAATCTTATTCTGGTTTTGATTAAATTAGGGGTCAAAATTAATGATATTTTGGTAAGGTATAATAATGTATTAAAATAATAAAATTGAAAAATGGTACTGTAGGTTTTATAATGGCGAATAATTATGCAGTAAAAAAATATGACGTCACGTTCGAAATTTGAAATATTTTTTTAAAAAGAAATTTACATTATGCCAGTAGACTAAATAAATACTTATTTTATTAATCTTATAAAAATATAAATGTTTCTGTTAACTAAGTAGTTTTAGATACAACTCCCAAACATTCATACATAATATCTTTTCGCTTTATGATATTATATAAATATCAAAGTATAAACAAAATGGTTATTAATTAGACTATTTACCATTTATTATCTGATGGTAGTACTTAGAAAGGTAAGATCTAAAAACCGTAAATCCCATGTAAAATATACTGAAAAATAAAGTTAATAAATAAGTTCCTCGCAAGAAATACCAAAAATTATTTCTTTTAGTTTTAAAATAAAGCAATAAGTTAGTAGATAAAAGTTTTTATAAATAGTCTCAAAAGTATTCCAAATTAACAAGTCCACATTAAACATTAATTTCAAGTGTCCCAAAGTTTAATCTTCTATTAAAACTTTCAGATTTAGTGGCGCAGTATTCTTTTTGGTCACTGTTTTAATGGGGGTGACCTGATTTCATACGTATAACCTAACCTAGTTTCGGGCTTAAAACAAATATATAAAGTTGTTTGAGATATGGGCTGTGTATCATGGTAAAAGACAGTAAAAAGTGAGCAACAATAACAATTTGATTGATAGAAGAACATAAAAATGGTAGGGTAGCCATACACTATAATATCATCCAATCGGCATGACGCTGCCGATTGGATAGGCTGCCGTTAGAATGACCGCATGTGGACGTGGATTGGCATGAAAATGGTGTGTATGAAAGAAGCAGATGAGCATAGTTCTTTATTTACATATTTTTGTATACAGTTGTTATAATTGTAGATAAGACGTAACCAGACCCTTTACAGACTGCTTATTAGACATGCAAATATTAGCTGAACTATGTACTGTGTAAATAAATAGGTAATAATAATTATATAATACTATAGTATTTCATTAAATGGGTAAAGTCTAAGGCGTCATGCCGATTCGATAATAGGTTTGGGACCCTAAAGACAAAATATGGTTATTGTTTTTTTATTTTATGTTTCGCGCTTTCGTTCTTTCTATCCATGTACCTCTTTCTTGTTGTCTCTACGTTATTATTTAGGCTCCTTTGATCGGTATGTTATGTTACTTCGTACAGATCAAATGTGATTTGTATTTAATAAAAAAAATCAATGAAATAATTTTTCCATTGTATTTTTAATGCATAATGAATATGTGATATATTGCAAGTATTGCAAGTATTGCACTTATATTACTTATTTATTGGAAGTATTAACTTATAGTCATAGATTAATTATTTGTAATCATACAAAATTATTTTTCAAAATAAAATAGTAACATTTACTTCGAGTTACGCTTCCATGATAATATTTCGTAACACATAATTCATGCTAATCCACTTAAAGAAGATAATGCTTTGACCTGAGATTACCATAAATGACAAAGGAAGGAAATACCTTTTACGATGAATGTGTGTGGTTGTAAAAAGATTTTTACATTTGTATACATCTTGTGTTCTCTCTTTATTTGCGAATGTGTTTGATGTCTTTTATAAGATTCAATATTGTACAAAATATATAATATGTTTACACAAAGCACTTTCTGTAAAAACAGATATTTCATCATATTTCAGGACAATACTTTGTGTTCTATATTTACATGTAGAACACAATGGAAACCGTGTTAACCTTCCCGGGACTTTCTCGAATATTTCAAGACCAAAAATAGCCGAAATTTTTCAGCTGATCTCGAGTTTTAGCGAGACTACCGAACAACAATTGATTTTTATATAACCTTTGTTACTCAGTGGTAATGTAGCTTTCTAATGAAAAAAGAATTATTAAAGTCGGTCCAGTACTTTTTGAGTTAAACCGTTACATACAAAAATACAAATCTTTCTTCTTTATAATATTAGTGTAGATACTTAAGTTCGCCTTGTGGTCGAAATTAAACAATAATTCAGATTTCAAATCACACTTTTCAACTTATAGGTTCTTTTGACTGTTTAAATTTTTAATTTTTAAAAAAAAAAAATTAAAAATTTAATTTGACTTTTTAATTGAATTAAAAACTCTGTAAACGTTGTATAAACCATATTGTTATACATAACGCATGTTAATATAATTAATTTTAAATATTACCATTTTGCTTAAAAAGGGTACAAAGTTAAAAAAGGGTACTTACGTAATAATAATAAGTAAATATCACTAAATAAAAATATTTGGAAACAAAATAACATAAAGAGTTTATTTATGCATATTTACCGATGTTCTTTAAATATTGCTAATATTTAGTTTTTCAAACGTATTGGCAACGCTGATAATGATGATGATCATAATATCACAAAAGTCAAGGTTGAACTTATCGCTTCATCTTTGTTTGCCATCGAAAGTAATGTTATGAAGGTCTTCATTTAGATAACAATCTAAGGTTCTAAGGGCAGTTTTAATAGTCTTCGTAAATGAGGTGGTCATCACTTGTTTTTATTTACCTTGACTATCTTACTTACTTAATTGGAAATTGTGGCTATCTTTCTTCCTCTCTATCTTTATGACTAAGCTGATTCGTAACTAATTCTTGACTAACTTTTTATAGTTTGGATATCGTTTGGGAAGAGAAGTAATTACTTCTTTTACACCGTGTTAGTTCAGTTAAGAGCTCTCGATATCAGAGTTTGTGGAATAATACATGCATCGAATGAACGTATAAATATTAGATCCTGCCACCAATCCATCACCAGTGCTTTTAGTTCACTTGTGTATTGCGCACATTCTTGGGCACTATTCACAAATAATAATCTCCCACGTCGGTTTCAAAGTTGTTGGTATGTTTCTGAAATCAGACCACACGCAGAAGTCAGATTATAGTGACCAAATGTGTGCGCAATACAGAAGGAGACTGTAATTTTTTTTACTATCAAGCCCTTTGGAAAGAAAACATCTGCTGGACTGATTACTTACATGGCCATCCGAGGCATGGATCATCTTTTTTGGTAGTCATTCAGGAATAAGCCTACATTGTCCTAAACAAACTTGACAACGACCTTTTTTATGTTAAAACGCGGGTATCGAACTCACACCCCCGAGTCGAGAGCCAAACGCTAAGCCACAGGAGGCGATGAAGTTTATGAACTGCTTGTTATGCTCTTGCGTCGCTAAGAATTAAGCGACAAAGCTTATGCTTGTTTTCCATTAAGCTCCCATTTTCAAACTCCGCCGATCACAAAGTTCGGCGACTACTAATTAAAAGTTTAGATTATAGTGGGCAAACGTCGATTTTCTCTAATTTCTCAACATATTGTTAGTTTCATAATAGCAAGGTTGGTCATCTTGTTACGGAAAGTTTTCGTATTCAGTTTCCAAGGAAGGAAGAGAGGGGTATTTTATCAATGAAATTATCTGCTTTAAGCTCATTGCTATGGCCTTATTATTTTTGGCCTATATTTTTGGCCTTAATATGCGTAAAAAAATCCGAACTAACTATATCGTTAAGCACTATACATATTATTTCTAACTAGCTTTTACTTGCTACCCAAAAATTACAGGTTTATGTGGGGGTTGGAGGCTTCCAACGTAAAACTGCACTTTTCGCATTAAAGAGTAGCCTATGTGTAAATCCAGGTTATGCAGATAGCATACCAAATTTGATCAAATTTGGTCAAACTACATGAACAAGTAACAAACAAACATACAACTTTTGGACTTATATTTGTGTATACGGGGTGTAAAAAACACAGTAACTACAATATTGAGATACGATTATGCTACTTTTCTTCATTTTGGAAATGTATTTTTTATAGTTAAAAAACATTTTTTTTTCATTTTTACCATTTCTTATTTCTTTGTCGCAAGAATAATGAAAAAAGTATTATTTTTTTGTAAAAAAAAAGTACGTTTATAGAATGAGAAAAGTTGTATAATCATATCCCAAAGTTATAGTGATTGTTATTTTTACATGTCAATACTATGAACATGTCAATAATGATATTGACATGTTAATAGTATAGTTTGATATTCGTAACCTTCATAATATTGAAATTTTTTATTAATCTTTAAACACAAGGCCCTAAAACAGCAGGAGCCTTCATATATTACAGCCCAGTCGTAAACTCTCCCACAGCGACTCTTATCCTACAATATGAAGAATCTGTAGATTCTATCTCACTCGCCGTAAGGCTTCGAGCGGACCACGCGACTGCTGCTATTATTATTGATCTAGCTTTTACACTTTTGGTGCCAACTACACCAATACATGTTAAAGTTAATCCTTCATTAAATATCATGTTATCCCTCTCGTATTTCCTGTCAATGAATGAGAAGGCGTGGTATTTTAACAAGCAACAAGAGTTGGTGAAATCGGGACTTAAGTCAACGTTATTTCGCCCCAGTGGGGATGAAAAAAAAAAAGGATGTATCCGTCATAATAACTATTTGCATACAAAAATTCAGCGCAATCCTTTCTTTTGTACAATTTTCACGGTAAAAACTTTAGACCCAATTTATACACTGTAGGGACAAAATTTAAAAAACTATAAAATTTATATTTTGACATTTACATTCTTAAAGCAAATATAGTACAGTAGTTTAGTTATGTAAATATAGTAATGTTCTGACTGTTCTGGAATCTGGGTGTGATCTTACTATAAATGGTTACTATTATAAAATTAAACCATTATACATGTAACCTTCGTAGCATACAAGCAGTATGCTACGACGGTCATACTTACAGTGGATGGTTTAGTCAGTGCCCGTTGGCTGGCATATTATGTTTGTAATCATAATGTATTATTATTAGGTTAATAGGAAAGTGAAATTTGACATAGATATAGTTGATAATATAATAGAGATGGGAATACATAATATACTAAAAGTGAGTCATTTGTTCCTTATAAAGGAATAAAATAATTATTTATAATAAATATTTTATTTATAATGTTTCACAACAGGACTAGGTTATCCCGCAGCTCCGCCTGCCTAAGTATTCAAGGAAAATCTATTTTTCTCTGGATATCTTTGCAGAAGACAGTAGCATTTTGTACAGTAAAAAAAAAATACTGAATTAACGAGCATACACCAAATATTATTTATGTTTGTTTATCTATACTTACGATATTATACAGCGGAAGAGTTTGTTTGTATGTTTGTTTCAACGCGGTAATCTCAGGAACTTCTGGTCCGATTTGGAAAATTATATTTTTGATGGATAGTCCATTTATATATGATAGGCCCTATAACATTATGCTGCGACCAATAGGAGCGAAACGTCAGTGAGAAATGTTGAAAAAACAAGGAAAATTAGTCACATTTGGGGACTTTCGTGCGCTGCACACAACAAAAGTCGAACGAAATGAAACGGTTTAAGTTACTCAAAAACCAGGCGAACGAAGTCGCGGGCACAGCTAGTTGAAAATAAAGTGCGTTGTCGCTTCATGCGAAAAGTGCCTAACAGCATTCGGAGTCTATGTCTATGAATAATTCATTTATGGATTGTCATTCGTATATAGACTTGACGAATGGTTCCCTAGAATCAATAGGAACTCCTAAGCGTACAACAAAGGCATTTATATTACGAATGGGCTTTTTGTTTGTTCATTTTTAATAACGTTTAGAAATACAACATACTCACCGTCACGAGAATTCACGATTTGAGAATTTTTAAAAGCTAAGGTGTAGTAGATTTCATTAGAAGCAAAAACTAAATATTAAGGACACAATACTTATCAGTAAATTATTTATTTATATCAGTTAACGATATAATTATTACTTATAAGACCATAAGCGCTTATTTACCGCAAAATGGGTATACTCGTGGGATGAGGTACAGAGTAGGTACAGACATTTTATTAACAAGCTACCTGGGCAGTTTGTACTAACTTAGTAGAAACTGCCCGGGTAATAGTTTCCATACATTGCGTAGAAGCATTGCTTGCGTGCAAGACCTTACTCCAGCTGGTGCTGCCAATTTCGCTACAGCGCCAAAAGGCCAAAGGCCATAGGGCCTGTTTACGAAAGGCTAATCAAATATATTATGATCAACTAACGTGGCATTCAAGTTAAGAATCCATATTAAACTCTGATCTATACTTAATATTATAAAGCGAAAGAGTCTGTTTGTTTTTTTAAACGCAAAAATCTCAGGAACTACTGGTCTGATTTGAAACATTATTTTTTGTTGGATAGTCCATTTATAGAGGAAGGCTTTTAGTCAGGGTTCCCCCATTGGTACATTGTTTTCACTTGATTAGTATCAAGCTAATTTTTCGTGAGTATCTTCATTTTGATGAGTCGCCCAAGAATTTCTAGGACGGAACTCTTGTTTGTGGTAGATAACAGAGATATCAAGAATAAAGTTTGTGGATTTGGATATTCCAAAAAAAATTTTTTTTTCGATAAATCTCAAGATAATGATCTAAATTTTCCGAAAAAATATTTGTCCTACAAAATCTATGGTTTGTCAAAGAGTTCCCTCTTGCCAACTTGTATCGATAACGAGGTCATTTTAAATTATTAGTAACCAGCTGATTTTGTTTTTATTGCTTATTTAATATTAATGTAATTCAACAGACATAATTGTCCTACAAATTACGTGGTACGTTATCCCGGTCCTACGCTCGAAAGTTGAGATTTTTTTTTATCCTTGCTAACTCTGTTAGCTACCAAAATCGAGAATTCCTTCCATGAAATTATTGGACGTCTCAACAAAATGAAGCTACTCAAGAAAAATTAGCTTGATACTAATCAAGTGAAAACAATGTATGGGGGAACCCTGACTATTTAGGTTATATAACATTACGCTGCGACCAATAGTCACTCAAAAATCACGCGAATGAAGTTGTGGGCACAGCTCTGCTAGTTAGTGATACATTATAAAGAGAGGGACATAATAGATAAGTATAAATAATTAATTTTTTTCTGATAATTTTCTCTGTGATAAATGTGTAACCGAGTCATAGAAAATATTACTAACGTAACCGATATCGACATAATATATTGTATGTTCAATATACGCGTCAAGAATTTCAGGACCATAAAACCTACACATGGATTAAAACTAAACTGTAACACTTAACAAAACTTACACCATAGCAGCAAACACTTAACGCGCCAAACAAAACGACCGAACTGCGCAAACTTTCTCAAAAGTAAATTATTGTACTTAATTCAAATGGATCCTTGAAAATATTAGGTGGAGTATGCTTCAAAGTTCCCGGTTCCCGTCAAACCCTCCTTGTTCCTGAGATTGCTGGCGAGGCGTTAACCACTTTGCAGATTTATTGGAGTGTCTTTAAGTACTTTGGGGTAAGAAATCTGTTGAGCCTTAATTGGTTTTAATTTATGTATTATCTTTGTTACTTTGTAATCGTTTTGTTTTTAAGATGTTTTGTAAAGTACCTATGATGTTTTACGTCCACACTTAAACTTTATCTTCTCTGTTCCAATTTTATGTGATTAAGAGCCGATTTTTCAATCGTCAGATAACTTTTATCTAAGGAATAAATATGTGACTTTGGCATTTGTTCCATACAAAATCTGCCAAAGTCACATATTTATTCTTTAGATAAAAGTTATCTGACGATTGAAAAACCGGCCCTTAGTGTAACAAAATCAAATTCGACTAAATTAATGTGCCAAAAATGGCATCTTAGAACTTTAGGAGCGGTAAGACTTTAAAATAATTTTTAATTAATATGTGTTTTAAAATGCTACATTTAATAAAAGTAACCATAGATTGTAATGATAGGCTCTATCATGTTTCTATACTATAAACATAAAAAGTATCTACCTAATATTTACCCATTAAATATTATCCCTGTAACAAACTACAGTTAAAAGTCAAAGGATAAACAAATTAAAAGTCTAAGCACATTTGTACAGATTCGAGATTTTCAAACATAAAAAAGCAAAGCTGGCATAACGATACGTCCTGCTCAGCAGCCATAAAAACTTCCTTGAGAAATAAGAACTAGCATTCTATTACACGAAAATATTCGCAACTAAACTCTGTAGTAAATTAAGCACGAAAGGCCGTATATTTAGCTTAAAAAGGGAATAAAGGAGTGTGGGTTCTTACAGGATCTTGCCAACAAAGTCTTTGAAAAATTGGCTGCTATCAATCCGACGTTGAGGTATATGGGCGATCTTTGGCGGCACGTACTGACTACGCGACGTTTGGTCAATACCACGGGAGAGCCGGTACGAATCGTACTTCGGTACAGAGATCGGATATTCGTACCCGGATCTCACAAAAAATAGACGCGAAGAATTGTTCCGTCGTGGGTTTTTGCAATGGTAACCTCTTTCTCAATAGTTTTATTTTCTCATTGCCAGGGACCGGATTGATCCATGCAATTTTTCACATTTGTCATAATATTAATTAATGTTATTTTTTTGGTTATCGTTGGTAAATATTTATTTTTTTTAGAACTCTTTTTCGGGAGAAAAATTAGCCTACATAAACCACGGTTTTAACTTTCTGCTGACCATACTTTAGTAAAATTACATACACTCGCAAACTTTCGCCTTTACAAAGAGACTAGCTGATCCGTGCCCACTTCGTTGAGCATAGAAACAGTTTGTGATGAACGTTTAAGCTTTCCGGGATTTCCACGAATATTTCAATACTAAAAATAGCCGAATCGGTTCAGCCGTTCTCAAGTTAAAACTAAAGCTAAAGCGAGACTAACGAACAGCAATTCATTTTTATACATAAGATACACAATCGTCAAACTTCTATCGTCATTACGTCTCGCAGCTTAGTGTGTAACTACATTAAGTAGAGCAATTTTAGGTTTTACCTCAAGTTTGTAAATCCACTTTGGAGGAAACTGCCATATCCACACGTCCGTTCCTCTTCCTTATTTCAAATAAGTTTGCGGCATAAATATATCGTGCACTGCAGTCACATGAATCCTTTTATTGTGTCAATTTTGAATCTTCATACCATCTTTGTGCGTTTAAAATAAACGATTCCGATCAAAAGACTTTCCGAATGTGCTGTTAGATTATTCGAAACATTAGCCTTCCTAAGCGTACAACAAAGGCTTTTTATATTACGAATAGGCTTTTTGTTTGTTCATTTTTAATAACGTTTGGAAATACAATATACTGACTGTCACGAGAATTCACGATTTGAGAATTTTTAAAAGCTAAGGTGTAGTAGGTTTCATTAGAAGCAAAAACTAAATATTAAGGACACAATACTTGTCAGTAAATTATATATTTATATCAGTTAATGATATAATTATTACTTCTAAGACCATAAGCGCTTATTTACCGCAAAATGGGTATACTCGTGGGATAAGGTACGGAGTACAGACATTCTATTAACAAGCTACCTTGCCCAGGTACCTACCGTATAAACGATTGCGATCAAAATACTTTCCGAATGTGCTGTTAGATTATTCGAAACATAAGCCTGAGTATTGCTTTTTTTCTTTATTTATGAATAGGTATTTTATACCATCGCATTAGTAATAATCATCTTATCGCATCTTTATGTAAGAAAAACATTAATTTCTACTGATTTAGTTTAGTGCTCGTTTCAATAACCGATCTATATGTGAGAAAAGATACATCACATTTCGATCGGTAACATTATAGTGTAATTTTGTTTTTGTTTTTTGTTTCAAATTTTAATAATATTGCATAGTATCTGCTCATAGTAACAAAATACTTATATTTTGCCTAACAGTATAAAACACCGTATAATGTTCGAGTGTACCGGATATACACGCTTTTCAGTAAATAAATACCGTTTTATTGAAACATATTAATATCTGTGGATTTTTAATTAAATGAAAATTACTTTGATAAGTGACCATGGCAGATACGCCATGCTCGTCTATGCAGAAGTAATGTACGTATATTGCAGTATTCTTCATTAAAAAACAACATACCTTCTTTGAAAATGATTATAAAAATTAAATGTGTTTGCAAAATCGCAGAATTTTATTATTTTATAATCTTATACATAAAAATTAATTGCTGTTCGTTAGTCTCGATAAAATCGAGAACCGATTCGGCTATTTTTAGTCTTGAAATATTCGCGGAAGTCCCGGGAAGGCTTAAACGGTTTAGAACTGTTTCATGCTCAACGAAGTGGGCAAAATTTTAACATTACGTATACATAGTAACGAGAATTATGCGTACGGAGGAATATTCTTCCGTTTGCACAATTAACTCCACTACAACTACGTTCACATAAATTTTAACTGTGTCTACATGGGCACAGTTAAAATTATGTCTTTTCGACCAAACAAAGCTAAAAACACTCTCGACTGATATACCTTTCAAACAAAAAAAAACGCATTGAAACCGGATCATCCGTTTGAAAGCTACGATGCCACAGACACACACACACATTTACACAGACATGTTAAAGTTATATCACCCGTCGTTTTGGCGTCAGGGGTTAAAAATGAATATAAATTAAATGAAATAACGTTATATTATTATTAAATGAATCCTTTAATATTATCACTCTCCTTAAACAAGTTGGGTAACTTTTGAACTCATGTCATTTGTAACGTTGAAAGTGATAGTACAATTTGACATCAAAACTTTAACAACTAAGTTTCCATTACAAAGTTTTTCACTTACTATAGATACTAAGGTATGTTTATATTAATGATAGATCAATGTCTTTGATAACTGTCACAGACTAAATTATTACGATGATCAGTATGTTAGTTATGGAACGGTAAAATCGGGTCAAAAATTTTAATTACTTTATTCGAAAATTTTAGAGGTTAAAGGTTCTTAAATAGTGTGTAAGGAGCATGAAAATTAATTTATAATTGTAAATATATTAATTTGTATAAGTTCTATCTATCAAATATACATAATTATTAATCAATAATGATTAATCTATCCAGATCATGTAAAAACTGTGAGCACTTTATAATAACATTCATAGTTGTATAATTATTGAGTAGTTTAACAATACGCATTGAGTTGACATACTGTATTTGTGCTACTGTGACATAACCATGTCATCAAATAAACATTATCCTAAATGATATTTAATCGAATTTGATTTGATTGATTTCTATAGGCATCGATGGTCGCCTACGTGATTCTCTATAATTAATCATCATTATGCTTTACAGTATAGCAAGAATAACTCTAAACGGTGACAAGAGCACCTTTTACCGCGACTAAATTCATAAAATACAGTGTGTAAAAAGAACAGTCACTATAACTTTGATATGTGATTATACTACCGTCCCTCATTTTGGAAATATTTGTCAAAAACTAAAAATATTTTTTATTTTTATTTTTACCATTTCTTTTTTTTTTGTCGCAAGAACAACAAAACCTAATAGAGCATCTCGCTCGGTCGGAGATCTCCCTTTGGGGCTTCCACTTGTACTCCCACAGTTTCTTTAGAAGCGGTTGAACATTGATCTTGGTCGTTCGGAAAAAAAATGTTATAATTTATTATAACTAGCTGTCCCGACAAACATCGTATTGTATAATATATTATATAATAAACTTATTTCTAAGGAGAAATAAGTTTATTGACGCACGGATAGCAGTGCTACCGGGACGACTAATTAATAGACTAAAATCTTCCTCGAGAACCACTCTATCTATTGATAAAAATATAATTAAGATTGGCAAGTAGTCTTTGAGTTCATTTCGAACAGACAGACAGAAAGACCGTGACTTGACAGAGGGATTTGTTTGTAGTAAGTTTTAATACGAACTAACAATTGTTACATAGTCACAAATTTATTTTAAAAAAAATGTCTGTAATATATATTGTAAAATTTTGATAATATGACAACAAAATATATTATTTTGATTTTTAGTAAGGTATATTTTGTCCTTTACCCTAACTGCTATTCAGGAAAGAAGAAACAGTGACAGCCTGTGATTTAAGGAGTGCAACATTAAAAGCCTTTCAGTATTTGAACGCTTACAATCTCAAATGAATAGGTACACCTGCACGAAGTATGGTTTGTAAATGGTCGGGAATAATGACTAAAAGTCCTCCTTTCTCTTGGAAAGAAAAAACCTTTTAATGAAAAATATTATTTTACAACCAAAGCTATCAAATGACGCTCCTGTAAAAATATAATGAATGCAAATTTCCTTAACGAGCCAACTAAAACGTCTTAAAAGCATGCTTTGAATATTCACGGAGAAATTATCATCTTAAAAACAAGTATTAAAAGTTTGAAGCGGTGTAAACTGAGCGCCCTTGCAACTTCCTTACTATTTCTGCTAACCTGGTACTTCTTGGAACGTTGTTTAATACTTTTATCATTGTGTGATACTGGTGCTCGGGTTTCTCTGAGATATAAGGATAAGCTAACATGCTTCACGTGGCATTGGGTAAATGACGTTGATTTCTATAGACATAACTGTTTCAATCTAAGGCTCGGACTCCATTGTGGTTATGAATTTTGGATAGTCTCTTGCGTTGCGTTGTCGCAGCATCAACGCAACGCATGTGTGGCATATGCGTTAATCCGCTGCTATGCATGACGCAACACACTAATGGGGCTTCGCCCTTAAGGTGAGTCTATACGGCGCGTTGCGCACACATGTCAACTCAATGAAGACCACACCAGCGCCAGGTTACCATGTAAATGGTACAACTTTTTATTTATGTAAAACGACGAGTCTTACACTGTGAAAAAGTTATCAGATATTGTATAAAGCCAAGCTCTAAAAACTACACGCTCTCAACCAACCTACAAGCTTTACACTACATCTTAATCAAAAACTATGAAAAATGGTCTCTATATTTAATGCAAAACGTGATGCTTGGCCGTTTTATTTCAAAAACGATTAATGAATGCCCATGAAATTATCGTAACGGTAGCAAAACGGCCAAGTATTACGTTTTGACTGAAATATAGAGTCGATATGGATATCCCACTTACATTGCCGCGTGCTAATTATTTTACAAGACAATCGTATCTGGTACACTGCTGTGTTATAAAGCAGAATGTGTTATTTTTTTAGTTCGATTCCTGCGTGAAATTTATTTATCAAGAATCTACTGATACTTTCACTTTTAACATCTATCGAACTTACCTCATAACTTCTTTACTTTTCGCTATTTCATGAAGTTTCGGATTTCTCTTACCATGTATGAAAAAAAACACCTTGTATATTCTTTCAAAATGGCGGTTTCTTTCAAATTGTATTAAATAAAATATGCTTATAAAATAAAGTTTTCCCTTTAGTTCGCATCGGAAGTTTTATAATTTAATAATCAATTTTCCAACAACATAATGAGAAACAAATATTGTTCCCAGTTCCCGCTACCCTTAATTCATCAACATAGTTAATATTTATTCAGTTCGTAATTATTATTTCCCGTTATTTCCGGTTCCAGAGCAAAACTGTTCACGCGTCGCAACATAAGTGATTGTGGCTGTAATGATGTATGCGAACAATACATTATGTCGATTAAAAAATCAATTGGTGCAACTTTATTAACAGTATTATTATTTATAAGCTCTAGATGTCGCACGAATCATATTTAAATGTGATAAATATCAATTTGTTTGACGTTGGGAAAGGGACCAGAAACTTTAACACAGGTTACACTGTAACCCAGCTATGCTGCCGGTTGCGATGCAACCATATGTGTATAATAAAACCATTGATGTGTAACTAATCACTGCATGCTTTAGATTAACGTTTTATATTGTACTAGCTGACCTGTGCCCACTTCGTTGAGCATGGAAACCGTGTAAACCTGGGAATTCCACGAATATTTCAAGACCAAAAATAGCCGAATCAGTTCAGCTGATCTCAAGTTTTAGCGAGACTTACGAACAGCAATTGATTTTTATATAGCTTATGTTACTTAGTGATAATGTAGCTTTCCAATGAAAAAAGAATTATTAAAATCGGTCAAGTACTTTTTGAGTTAAGTCGTTACATACAAAAATACAAATCTTTCCTCTTTATAATATTAGTGTAGATGAGCTGAATAAATATTATAATTACTAGCATACCCGTGCCCACTTCGTTGAGCATTTAAACAGTTTATGATGAAATTCAACTAAAAAAAACAACCCGCAATGCGGAACCCCCAACGCGGAACCCGCAACGTGGAACCCGCAACGCGGAACCCGCAACGCAGAACCCGCAACGTGGAATCCGCAACGCGGAACCCGCAACGCGGAACCCGCAACGCGGAACCCGCAACGCGGAACCCGCAACGCGGAACCCGCAACGCGGAACCCGCAACGCGGAACCCACGACGCGGAACTTAAATGACGATTGGTCAGTTATCGACCGGGGATGAAAAATGATTAAATTACTATAATGGCTATTAAAAATAGGGGTTGATCGTAGAAGGGTAAAAATTGAGGATTGTATGTATTTTTGTATGTTGTATCATAAAAAAAAATAGAGATTAAAAAATTTGTCTAAAAAAAAATAGGGGTGGACTAACCCTAACATTTAGGGGGATGATAAATAGATGTTGGCCGATTCTCATAGATACCGGATAAGCACAAAAAATTTCATCAAAATCGGTCAAGCCGTTTCACACGTTTGCGTCGTGACCCTTTGCTGTTCGCGTTGTTGAGGTTAGATTTTTTCGGTGGCATTTGACTGAAAATAATAATTAGAAAGAGGAACTGAAAAACATGTTATCATAGCACATTGAAATAATAAGTGCAAAATAATTTTCAATGGAGGTTAAACAAAAATATTATAAAAAATTTTGTACAATTATTGAAAAAGTGTGGGGAGCTTTGTGCCATTTTCTCATTGATATATTAATAAACTTTTATAAAACTATGTGATATTACTTTTAATTGAATTATACGGTAATTCGTTCACTACAAAATAAATTTAATTAATTTTATAGCGTCAACAACACGTGGTAATTATGCTGTTAAAATGTAGCTTATATGACACGTTCGTAGATTTACCATAGCAGCGCCATCTATTGATTACTTACTCAACCCAGTCGAAAGGTATCGACATCTGTTAGAATCATTTGGAGTTACCAGATAATTGTGACTGTCAAATAATAACAGACAAATAATTAGCAATAAATTAAAATTGCGACTATAATTTGAGATTTAAACTATCCTATCTCTCAAGTTGGATCGAACTGCACATGGTGTGCGAATTTTATTATAATCAGTTAAGTGGTTTAGGAGTCCATTGAGGACAAACATTGTGACACGAGATTTATATATATTAAGATTATTATAAGCCAATGTTTGACGTATAATAAAGGCATTATTAATTTTATTACACTTTAAAAAATCTATTGGTAACTTCATCAAAAACAATATTTTTTTATATGCAAATGTTTTCCGTATAATAAGGACATTAGGAATTTTATTACAATTTAAACTCTAGACTTCGAAGAAAATATTTGGTTAAGTATAGCATTATACAACTAAGTGATTGCTTTGGATTACATAAGTTGCATAATTTCTGCAAAATGGTAAAATGGTTTGATATATTACTAACTAATTTCAGATAATATTTTTAACTCACACCTTCAATACACACATTTCGAGTTATGTCGCAGCTTTAATCTGTGGATGACGGTGTTGATGTCACTATAAATAATAATAATAATGCCTCCCACACCGATTTTCGGTGACGGTGGCCGGTTTCATTGAAACCAGGCCTGCTACGCAGGAGTTATTTTGTAGTTCCCTAGTGTGTGCGCAATACACACAAGCACTCTCTCTTCCTTCACTCTTGTAGCCCAGTGGGACGGATAACCGACTGGTGGGTCAGGCGGAGGTCCGTTTTTTTACATGTCCATCCGACGCATGGATCATCTTTCTTGTCAGACAATCAGGTGATCAGCCTGCACTGTCCTAACCAAACTTGAAAAAAACAACAAACCACTACAGCACGGACTAATACAATATGTAATACCTAGTTTTTAAGATATATTCTGAACACCATTAATTTGTTTTCCCTAATAAAGAATAATAAATAAAACTCGACTCGTCATTTATTTCACAGGGAGTCAACCGATTTTTTAGCATTCCGCACCCAAAGCATAATTAATAAGACTCCACCGAACACTTATTAATGAGTGTGATAGTCAGATAGTTTTAATTTTGACAGAATATGTATTTTATTACAATAAAATATACTAAAAAACGGAATCAAATAAATACTTAACGGAGCTCATATACAACAAACGTAACTATAAAATATAATATTATAGTCTAAATAAATGTCTAGAAAAGACAGAAAAAACTGTACATTATATAAAATTAATTAATAATTATAATTTTATATAATATATAAACCTAAAGTGGTCGCTTGTGTTTTAGCGATTTTAAATAAATTATTTAAAAAAACTTTATTATATTGCTCGTTTTGTGCAAAAACCTTTTTTCGACTCGCACTTGACCGGTTACCTATACTAATATTATTATCACATCAGTTGTAAAAATATATAACCTGTTGCTTGTAAATCATTGCCTTAAAACTAATAGTCTAGAAAAATAAGCAATAACAAACAGATCTAATTTCTTTCATTAGTTTCTTAGCCCTTAATCTCCTGGTAAACTAGGAAACAAGAGAGGAAATGGGGTGGAAGGGGTAAAATCGACTCATAAGGAAATGAAAAGGAAAATTGACGTAGCTAAGTTGGCTTTATAGGTCAAGTAATAGTTGACACAACTTGTTACGGGCATTTTGGGGATGTAATTAATACATACAATTTATTTATACATAAAGTTTAAGAGGAAACACAACTGCCCCTTTGCAATACATAAATAGGGGTCTAAATGACCTCTGTTTCCTCCCTGGATAATGCAGCTGGAATAACATTTTTTTTCTTCAATATCTATGAATACTATTATACCCTATTTGTTCCGTTAGTCATATTAATTATAATTTAAAGTGATATGGACTTTCAAAACCTAAAAAATATGTGTAGACTTTCCGCTATGTTCAAACATCCAGAAAACAAATTTTAGTACATTTTATAATAACATTAAAACATGGGAACATAGTATAAGCCTTATTTTAGTTTGTAATGAAAAAACTACCTAAATCGGTAAAGTCGTCGTAAGTTATCGCAAGAAAACAGTGGTGCCCAATTGAGAAAAGATACTACCTTGTTAAAAAGGTTAATCACATCCCAAAATTGACTGCTCTTTTTACACCCTGCTCTTTTTATTACTCCAGCTACCGTCACCGAAATCGCTGTGGCGAGCTATTGAACGAAAAGCGAGTTAAAATTAGTTTCCTGTCTTTAGGCAAGATCAAATTTAGTTTTAGAAAGTGTAAGGAATGGACAACCTAATCCGAGGTATAAAGGTTAATCCTAGGGAATACCTAGTGTAATGGGTGAGTAAGGTTTGCGGGAAGGGCAGAGGTTCAGTCCTTTCCATGAAAGAAATCCCGCGGTTATTAGTGTAACTAAATCCTAACGCCACCGCGGTCGAGTGGTATATAGCTAGGCTTTCGACCCGGAGATCCTGGGTTCGATTCCCGCGTTAAAACAACAAAAAAATGTTGTTTCCGAGTTTGGTTAGAATAATGCAGGCTGATCACTTGATTGTCTGGCAAAAAAGATGATGCATGCGAAGGGTGGGCATGTAAAAAGTCGGTCCTGCGCCTGTTATCTCACCAGTCGTGTCGGGTATCCGTCCCACTGGGTTATGAAAGTAAACGATAGAGAGAGGGCTGCTGGAAGAAATTTCTTTTTAGAAATGAGCAGTAACCTTTGTGTCGTCTTTCTTTGTAAATTGTTATATTGTAATTGTATCTTGTGTATAAAATAAATATAGAGTATTCATGTGCATTGCGCACACACTAGGGCACTATATAAAGAGCTATTATAAATAATATCTATATTAGAGGTCAGGATGTAACTATTCGTAGGAACTTGTAAATTATTAAATATCACGGAGTAACAACTTATATCACAGATAAAGGAAAAATTGCAATAATGCGTTTTTAGTTACATGACATCATAAAAATATTTTAAATAACTTAGTAGGTATCCCTTTTGTCGTTAACGCTTAGTGGCTTTAATTTTATTTCGATGCTGCATCTGAGAGACTTCCATAATAACCATGTAGTCCGTTTTACGACCTACAACATCGCCACACGATTTTTAGATAAGCATTTAAAAAGATCTAAAAAGTTCACGTTCACTCACGGCTCGAGCGGTCCCGATCTCCGTTCGGCTTCATTCGTTTTTCGTGTGCGACATCGTCAACACTTATTATTAATTTTAATAGTGATACAGTGCAATAATTAGTTTTTATTGCCGGATAACATGGAAATATGGAAGTATAAGGATGATCACGAACATATTCGTCAAATATATGGCGAATGGAAAGTAAATTACGCCGCAACAAAGGACTTTAAAGGTACCAAACTACCCACAATTATTTTAAAAAATATTCCGTGTTTTTCCTTTGTTCTCAGTTAAGGTGTAGTCACTGTATGTTACTAAAATGACCGTCTTAACGTGTTAATACATGATATTACCCAGATAGTCATTATTTTGTACCTTAATGTGGTAATACGAGATATTATCCTGGTTACAAAAATAAGTTCTTTCTTAACGTGATGACACGCGATGCCATCCTGAAAGTTACTTCTTGCTTTTCATCCTGGCGCTTTGGTTTTCTGTTTTTGGGAAAGCCGACGTGATTATGAGCGCTCGCCGGGCGTCAGCAGACGTGATAAGTGCGAGTGGCCGAATCTGGCTGCGCCACTCCTCGGTCTTTGACCGACATCGTAGACGTTGATTACGTCGAGTCATCCGCGCTAGCGCCGACGCCGCAGCAGCCCGATCCGCCGACGTCAGCGCCGGTTAATCAAACAGACCCTGAGCCGGTGGACTAGCCAAGAAGTTGACCGCTTGTTCTGTGGTGTAATTGAATTCTTAAATATTCTTGGAGTGGCTAATAAATTTGCCAAATTATAATGCGAAAACATACCCATTAAACTCTCTAAACGTTGGGGTACAATCCTATTGGATGAGCTGTCAAAGACACAGAGCAAAATCCTATTGAATGGGCTATCAAAGAGACAGAGCAAAGGAGTCTCTAGTTGCAAAACCACTTATACCAAAAATCTTTTTACGATCACAAGTGCCTAAATTTAACAAAAGTACTTATTAGAGAAAGTCTTTTGAAAATAGAAATAATAAAATAAATTTCTAAAACAGCTGACCTCCTACCAGATTTACATTTTGATGAATCAGTTGGCTGAAAGAAGCTTAATATATTGCCTCAATTGTATAAAGAATTTTGGAATACAATCCAAGGTGAAAAAGGTATGAATACTGGTGCTGTGAAAAGCTTGTGGAAACACAAATAATACCAAGGATTTATACTCGTCTTCAAACTAGTAAACCTTTAAAGCCTTCTCCCAGCGCAGGCATCGGATACCGCCGGGAAACTCCGGAGCTCCTCCTCGTCAACATTGTGTGAGGCCAGCGCCAGCAGCGCCGGCCCGCTGCACGAGCCGCAGCCAACAGTACATGAGGCCAGCGCCAGCAGCGCCGGCCCGCTGCATGAGCCGCAGTAACAGTACGTGAGGCCAGCGCCAGCAGAGCCGGCCCACTGCACGAGCCGCAGTAACAGTGAATGAGGCCAGCGACAGCAGCGCCGGCCCGCTGCACGAGCCGCAGTAACAGTACATGAGGCCAGCGTCAGCAGCGCCGGCCCGATGCACGAGCCGCAGTAACAGTACATAAGGCCAGCGCCAGCAGCGCCGGCCCGCTGCACGAGCAGCAGTAACAGTACGTGAGGCCAGCGCCAGCAGCACCGGCCTGCTGCACGAGCCGCAGTAACAGTACGTGAGGCCGGCGCCAGCGACGCCGGCCCGCTACACGAGCCGCAGTAACAGTGCACGAGGCCAGCGCCAGCAGCGCCGGCCCGCCTGCACGAGCCGCAGCCGTCCACGTCAGCGAGGAGGACACTGCCGCAGCGCCGCGGCCGTGCCTACACGAGCGCCAGAGCCAACAAGGAGAGGAGACGCTGTTATTAGAGGTACCTCACGCAAGATGCATTCCATTGTTTTTACACAATTGGTTTCTAATTAATGCTGACAGCACAGTTCTGTCGTGCGTTTAAGGTATTATATATACCTTTTTATTTACTAACTTACATGACGTCAGTTTTCATGACGTAAAAATATAAAAAGCTTATAAATTAACATAAGGAATTAGAAGCTATTTTAATATGATAATTCATATTTTACCCGACTTCGGCGAAGCCAAAAAGAAGGGTAATGATTCTAACACCGAACGGTAATGGTGGTTTAATAAGTTTATATTGAACTTAAAGAACATCTTAACAAATTTGTACATAATTAACATTTTATAGTGGAAGATATTCGCACCGCTAGAAAATTTGATTCTTAGGTGCTTCTAAGCCCCCATCAATTGATCTCAAAGAAGTTTGCTTTATTGTGTCAATACATAAAAGGCATAAAAAATATGTGAGGTTTAGATTTCATAATTATAATCCCCATGAATTTTATTGTCTTCCATGTGGCTTAAGTTCTGCTACATTTGTATTTACAAAGCTCAACTAACTAACTTAAGCCTCTTCTCACATGGTTAAGAAACCATGGGCATTTAATAGTTGCTTACCTCGATGAAAATCTTTGTGTTGGTAAAGATTATTCTATAATATGTAATTAAGCACTATGTACTAATGAACTAAAGGTAAAATTAGAATAACTAGGTTTTGTTATAAAATTTGAGAAAAGCAATATGATAACTTCACAAGTTTATACATTTCTTGGGTTCCAGATAGATACTGCAAATGCAGTTATAATTACCTTCTGAAAAACTTCTGAAAATCTCTTAAATATATTACGAAATCCGTAGTAACGTCCAAATTGGTGAACGTGATTTCGTGAAGTTTATTGACAATTTGACATTATCATGTCCAGCATACACCAGTTATGTAATAATTATTTATACATACTTTGAAAGAGAAAAGTTTTTAGGTTTGGAGAAATATATTAATAATATTGATTCGATTATGTTACTACAGTCTTATTCATATTATGATATGGACTGGAGTTGCGTTATCGGGTCCAAAGCCTTTAATAATAAGTAATTAATATATAAAGAAATTTGTACGATTTACAAATCTTTACGTACTCTCTACTTACAGGCTGAGGAGCCGCATGCAATGGAGTAATAACAAGACGCCATTAATTAGTTGATGGCTCAAAATCATAGTAATTACCTGGAATTATTAGCTGCATTTATGGGCTTATAATAATTTTGTAAATTTTATGTAATGCTCGAAATAAACAATACTTGAGCTATGTCTTATATTATTAGATTATGTGGCGTTCAATCTCAATGAATTCACAACAAAACTAGGTAGTAGTGCGAAATAAAACGTACCTAAGTATTTATATTTTTGCTTTATTTTACTTTGAATCTTACGATGACAAAGACGCCGACGAAACATCTAGGTACATTAGTATCGATAGATAATGGAAATTAACCAAGAAGGACTTTTAATTATCTATACAACTTAATAATATGGATTTATTTGCGTTTCCATGCGATCTACGTTTAAATAACAATATACATATTATAATAATATGTAAAATTTTAATCTCATACTGGCTGTTGCTGCCATGGTTGCCTCTGTTTCAGTCGCTACTCAAGTTTGACATAATTTATTTGAAACCTAATATATAATGTCTACTGTCCCCTTCTAGTGTTACCCTAGCGTGAGCAGTATTGTGCAGCAAGCCTACTTGGTGCGTGGAATACTAACGGGCCTCAGTTTATTGACATAAAGCTAAAATCTGTAACAAAAGGTACATATTATCAATATAAAATGGAATTAAAACAATGGTGTAACTAGTTCCAGGAACCTAATTTAGTCTTGGAATATTTGCTAAATTTTGTAAGTATGATTTCACTGCAACCCAAATTTTATCACAAAAGGCACTAACTCTGATGGCGTTGTCCACAGGACAACGGATGGAGACTGGAGACGTTGTCACTAAGTAGAATAGCAGACGTTCACTTTTACGATTCGCGTATCGTTATTGCAATTAATGATTAATTAAGACCTCGACACCAAATAGGTGTAAGCCTCTTGGCTTTGGCAAGTCAAGACTTTGGCCAACCTTCAATTTGTCCTGCACTCACTTTGTTATCATATTTAGAAAGAACTAGTATTTGTCTCAATCGTGTAAAAACTTATAAATTATTTCTCACCTTTTAAAAAGCCCGTTCACTACGCGAGTTCTTAGACCATAAGTCGCATCTGCGACTTGCGAGAGGCGTGGACGTGAACGTATTCACGGCGCACAGCACGCGTCACGCCGCCACTTCCTCGGTCAGATAGCCGGCGTGTCATTAGATTTTAATTACAAAACTGGTCAGGCAACTCGCTTTTATTTTACGGATTTTTAAAATCAACCTCTGATACTTATCAGACATGAATCAGCAAGTGTTATCGTTTTCTGTATTAACAAAAGATTATATAACTTTATTTCAAATGCTTTATTAGACAATAATTATTTTTATAAATCATTAAAACTACGGATGAATAGAACTATAATATTGATAACATTATTATGTTTTTGTTTTGAAATGATTACATTCTTGAATATTAAGTTTTTATTTGTGATAAAGAATGAACACAGATGTGATAAGATTGTAATTACCGTTTTATTCTGCCACAAGCGCTGAACATCTACATGGTTATTATGGAAGTCTCTCAGATGCAGCATCGAAATAAAATTTATGGTTAAACGAACTTACCTTAAGTGAAGTTCGACCAAAATTTTGTGAGATGCTGCATCTGAGAGACTTCACTCCCTCCCACACCCTAGCACGCGGTGCGCAGGAGGCGCACGCTGAGCAAGGACCCCAGGGTGCAGAATAAAAGCCTCGACCAATTCTCTAAACCAAATGAAGCCGAACGGAGATCGGGACCGCTCGAGCCGTGAGTGAACGTGAACTTTTTAGATCTTTTTAAATGCTTATCTAAAAATCGTGTGGCGATGTTGTAGGTCGTAAAACGGACTACATGGTTATTATGGAAGTCTCTCAGATGCAGCATCTCACAAAATTTTGGTCGAACTTCACTTAAGGTAAGTTCGTTTAACCATAAATTTAAATATCGAATAACTTAAATACGTTTTATATGTAACAAAATCAAAAATATATGTAGTCATAGAATTTTGTTTTTGTAGCCTACCTACAGGTGCATCAAAGGTACACCTTTGATGCACAAGTCCGACTCGTACTTGGCCGGGGTTTTCACGGAAAGAACTCTAGAATCACGTGACAAGCGATAATTATTGTCATATCTGTCTGTAGTTGCTTACAACAGCAATAAAACATTGTGAGAATAAATCTTTATAGCATCGCCGATTTTGTTTAATATCAAGTTTCAACACAGCAAAAGAAGTTTTAGTAGATAGAAAAAACTTTTAAGAAATAACAAAAATATTTTCAGTTTAGTGTAACGAAACGAAAAACATCTATTGTATTATTATAATTAAAAACACTTTCTTGAAATCACAACTGGTGTGCGAAATTCTGGAAAACTTAGAATTCTTAAAATGGAAGTAATTACGTCGTCAATATAAAAGTCGGAGTGGAGAGAATTCGTGAATTTATATTCTGAACTCATAGTAAAGTCATTTATATACAAATGCGACAAGACTCGGGCCAATGTTTTCGTGCGATACTCAATAATATTGTGAGTATCACCATGTAACACGTACTTACAGTCATAATATTATAATATTATGTTAATATTTATAATATTAATATATAAACAACAAGAGGTTTCTCGCCACTCCATCCGCGTGAAATGTTTAAGGAAACCGTACATTTTGCTGAGGTAAAAAGTAATCTATATGTAAATCCAGCATGTAAACTACTACCATACCAAATTCCATCAAAATCTTTTGCATGAAAGAGTTACAAACATTTAGCCATACATTTACACTTTCGCGTTTATAAACAGACGAAGAGTGAACTGTACGTGTATAATCATACTATATATAAATTTTATAATAATAATGAAATACGTTAATTTAATTCATAAAAGTAACGGCACACAAACACACACTATATCTTTTAATTGTGTATCTGTACAAAGAGCCAAAAACACCATAGAGAAGTAGAAATTAAAAATTTTAATAACGTATGGTCAAAGGCCTCAGGACAGACTTAACTAAAAATAAAATGTTAATCTGCAGTCAGTGTAGTTACTACAGAGGGCACAACATTGAAAATTTTAGCATTGCGCAATGCACTTTACAACTTGCTGCATAAAATATATCGTCAGATAGAGACGGCGAGCTACGGACGGATTAAAAAAAGTGTATGTGTTGGTGATGAAACATAAAAGCTACGAACAAACTTAATCATCTTACTATAGGTATAAACAAAATTAAAAATTAATTAACCCCAATTGTCCAGCTGTAATCAAACTGATGAATAATTAATGGACAATTATAGCTAAGAACTCACTTTTACGTCAGCTTTCAATTAAAAGTAGATCAAACCTGGTGCCTTACTCTTCAAACTGATTCGATTTCAGATTCGATCATGCCGTGTACTTCCCAATAAATTGATCGTTTCTTTATTGTGATTCTCATTCGATTGATATGGTCGGGAGTACAAAAAGCAACGATCTAACGATTTTCTTCATCCTAGTTAGTTTCAAAGTAATTCTCCAAATAAAATACCTAAAGCCGTTGAAATCGAACTAATTCGATTCTCGATTGTGTCTGTCAGCCTGTACATTGCTACAAAGACACTCCAAATTTCCAAATGTTTTAGTTGGCGGGTAAAAATACGAAGTATCTTATGACAAAATATCGGTCAGTTCGCAAACTCAGATAAAATAAATAATAAGAGTTTTGCAGGTCTTAGTCTGTCTCAATTTATCTAAACTTGGCCGAGTGCAGTTTAACGAAAAGCAAATAAAACTACACGACTCGTTATAAAGTGCCGTATAATATTTACTCATTTATCCGTAAACGAGCGGAGCAGCTGATGCCGGGACCTTTTTATTGCGGCCCCGGTAATAAACATTTATAGACCTACCTTAAAATAGAGTCATCAAAATATTTCTATATTATCCAGTAGCATTATTTGGAGATTTTTTCTATGAAGGTTCTGTCGGAAATTTGAAAAAAGACTATTCAGATTATTCAAAGTATGATGACTACAGTCATGTAAGATATACATTTAGTTAATTATTTATATTCAAAAATATTAAGGCATAACTACTAGATAAACGTAGAAAAATACGTTTCTATATCAGTTTATTAATAAGATGTAAAAAGAAACCTTCATCATTACTTTACTAACATACAAAAATACTGATTATTGTTAGTATTAACTTAAGCGTACTAACTTCGGAGATATCTGCAAAAATATATCCTTCGGCCCTATATTTCATACATTTTTACGAAGGCGTGACGTCATAGTTTTTACGCCAATACATGTTAGTAATAAAAAAAATGTCGTTACAAAAAAAAAAGGTATATAAACTCAAGTCTATAGATTTCATAAAAATATTATTTTATTTTATCCTCTTCATATAAATTATTGTGTTATTTCTTTTAATAGTAGGAAGTAGAATCATAATAATAAATACCCACTTGAAGTATCATTCAATTTGTATAGCAGCTGTAACAAATATATTTCTAAAAATAAGTTGACACAAAAGTACTCTTTGATGTTGTGTTTATTGTGTTCAATAAATTGTTGTATAAATTAAATTAATTTATATTTTCATAATTAATATAATTATTATATTATTGTGATTTCATAATTAGGTTTTAATTAAACACTTTAGTTGTTAAATGTTTCATAAAATTCTACAATTGACATGTATAAGCTATAAAACTACGACGATATAAATTAAAAATAATAAATCCCCCATTTGTCAAGCGGTAAACGAACTGAAGATGGATAGCTTAAGAACACTAGCGATCACGACAGCTTTACAAAAATAGATCAAATCCAGTTCATCTGTTTGCTACGATAGACAGACTCATCAAACTTACAACACTCTGGTTTTGCCGGGGGTTAAGAAACCAAACAATATGTGATATTTTTGGTCCTGTTACTTTTCTCGGCTCCAACCAAACCATATACTTCAGGGAGCGTCCAAACGCCATGCTGCAGGCTGCAATATGCAGTATGTCCATCACACATGTATAGCTGTCGTATCAATCCACGCCCATACACGGTTCTAACTATTCCAATCGGTATCGTGGTGCAGATAGATCGATAGGAAGTTTGGTGAATGGCTAATTTAAGTGGTAAAGGACCATAAATAAATCTACTATTTTTGAAGTAAACATAATATTTTAATATCCATATTCTATCTATACTATCTATACTATATTAATATTATAAAGCGCAAGAGTTTGTTTGTTTGTTTGTTTAAACGCGATAATCTCAGGAACTACGAGTCTGATTTGAAATTTTTTTTTTTTTGGATAATCCATTTATAGAGGAAGGTTTTAGGCTACATAACATTACGCTGGGACTAATAAGAGCGAAGCGTCAGTAACAAATGTTGCAAAAGCGGGGAAAATTATTCACATTTTGGGACTTTCGTTGCGTGCGCTTCATAAACGGTTTAAGTCACTCAAAAACAAAGTCACGGGCACAGTTACTAATTTAATAAAACACAGTTTCTTAATCCAAAATAACTATTTTTTCCCTGACTGTACAAAAAGTTCATTGTGGATACAAAATGTTGAAAGTTTTAAAACATCTAAAATCTCGTTAAGCGATACGCTTAAGAAAAACATTTTTATTAAATTATATTAAAATATGAATACTTTAAAAGTAGGCCAAGAAAATGTAAGGGTTAAGACAGGACGGAGAAACCTAGTGCGCTGTATTAATTAAGTGCTTACTCCTCAGGATTAAATATGTTTTTCTTGGAAGAATTGTCTACCTCAACATGATAACGTCATAGGAGACTGGAAAACCATAAGCCTGGAATAGGTTTTATGATTTAGTGATGATGTTCTACGATTCAGAACTTTTAAAAGACTATTCGAGGCAAAATTAAACTAGGTACAGGCCATAAGTCCGGAAGAGGCTTTATGATCTAGTGACTATGTTATACGCTTCAGATCTTCAGAAAAAAAAATAGTATAGGTTAGACTATAGATGATGTGTACATAATACCTAGATCTGTCTAGAACTGTCCCATATTAGATTTGAAGCGTTGAACATTACTAGATCATAATACTGTTACGTAAATAATGCTATACCTACTATTAGGTTTAAAACAATGCAATGTCAAATATGACATTTGACAATGACACCTATACCATACCATATAATAGTCCTCTGGTAGAGGCCATAAAGGTGAGACCTATGTACCTAATTATAAGATAACGTGTAATATAATATCTACGTGAATAAAGCCACTACGAACTAGAAGTGTTTATTATTGGACGTGTAAATGGATCCTAATAAAATAGTTTCTGACCTAGAGGTTGCGACGGTCTTCGAAAAGTATTTCGCTGACATTCCAGTCTCAACTACAAAAGACTTAAATTCCTCACCTGCAGTTGCAGAAAAAATGCTCAAAGAAAATGTCAAGGAATGTGATGTCAATTTTAGTTTTAAAGAGATTACCTCCAGAGACATTATTAACACATTCAAATTACTGAATATTAAAAGTACTACCGATCTCTGGGGAATATCTACAAAAATTATTAAATCCATAATTGACATCATTGCCCCTTACTTAGCCTTAGTACTCAATTACTGTATTAAGAGTGGTGTGTTCCCGGACCTCATGAAGCATAGCAAGGTGATGCCTCTTTTTAAAGCTGGAAGTAAATCTGACCCAGCCAATTATAGACCAATTTCTATACTACCGGCTTTTAGTAAAATTTTCGAAAAAATTATTTTAAACCAATTGCTAGTTCATTTTAACTCGAATAATCTACTACATAGTAATCAATTCGGTTTCACTAAAGGTCGGTCCACAACAGATGCAGGCATCAGCCTTCTTTGCAGCATATTTGAAGCTTGAGAGGGGTCACAGGATGCTCTTGGTGTGTTTTGTGATCTTTCCAAGGCGTTTGACTGTGTCGAGCACGCTACTTTGGTCAAAAAATTATACCACTATGGTATAAGGGACACAGCACTAATTTTTTTAAGTTCTTACCTCAACAATAGAACTCAGAGAGTGGAAATAAATTGTAAAAGATCTGCTGGCACCAAAATTGAGTTAGGTGTTCCACAGGGATCTATTTTAGGTCCGTTTCTTTTTCTCATCTACATAAATGACTTACCGTATCTAGTAAAAGATAAGCATGAGATAGTACTTTTTGCTGATGACACTTCACTAATTTTTAATGTGAAGCGACGACAGTCAAACTATGACGAGGTAAATAGTGCTCTTTCAAAAATGGTACATTGGTTTAATGTAAATAATTTACTTTTAAATTCAAATAAAACAAAATGTATAAAGTTTAGCCTGCCAAATGTTAGGCAGGTCCAAACCAATGTACTATTAAATGATGAGAAAATGAACTTAGTAGACACCACTGTATTCCTAGGTATAACACTAGACTGTAAATTACAGTGGGGTCCTCATATTGTAAAACTGGCAGATAGGCTCAGTTCTGCAGCATATGCAGTAAAAAAAATTAGAGAAATTTCAGATGAAGATACAGCGAGACTAGTTTATTTTAGTTACTTTCATAGCATAATGTCCTACGGCATCCTTTTATGGGGAAATGCCGCGGACATTAATACTATATTTGTGCTGCAGAAGCGAGCTATACGTTCTATTTATAAGTTGTCATCTTTTGAATCTCTGAGAGAAAAGTTTAAAGAAATAAGTATTCTGACCGTCGCATCTCAATACATTTTGGACAATGTGTTGTATGTAAAAAAGAATATAAATGATTTCAGAAAAAAAAGCGACAACCATTGTATAAACACTAGAAATAAGCACAAATTAGATATACCAGTGATTAGACTTGGCAAGGTAGGTAAATCTTTTAAAGGTCAATGTATACGCCTATACAATAGAATCCCAGAAAACGTTCAAAATCTTTCTATAAATAAATTTAAAAAATTAGTTAAAGAACGTTTGTGTGCTAAAGGTTATTATAAGGTTAATGATTTCATTGATGATTGCACACCCTGGGAATAAGGTGCCTCTATGCTAGGTTACAACTTTGTACACTTTGTTTTTATAATTTTAGTTTTAAGTCATAACATTGTTATGTATATTGTATAATATTATATTATGTTTAAAAAGAAAAAGAACAATTTTCCAATCTTTTTGCTAAAAGATGGCCCCGCGCGAGTTTCTTACGCCGGTTCTTCTCGCCGGGCTAGTTTCCGAACCGGTGGTAGGCATCATGTAGGACAATTCTATAAGTGTTATTTAATAACCTATATGGAAATAAAATGTTTTGATTTTGATTTTGATTTTGATATGCTGTGGCTCTATAACGTAACAAATACCTATTCCAAACCTGTATTACCGTACTTGGTTAAATTTTCTACTACAATTGTCTTGCAGCATTTTGACTAATGGCTTTTACTAATTAAAAAGATTAATCAATATGACAAAATTATACAATTCGAACACTTCTAAATTATCATTTAAAAATAATTAAAAGCATTGCCCATTATCAAATTCTAAGTATGTAAAATTATTCCTGGAACTAAATAAAAGACTGTAGGAAACCTCAATTTCGTAGCGATATAGCGTCGAAATTGCATTCACGAATTTTATACGAAAATAAATTGACGGAACCGAAGAGATTCTGAAATTTTAAAACGTTTCTAGTTTCGTCGGCGCGTGGCAGTGAAAGTTCTACTTTGGTTGCCATTTTACAAATTAAATACAAGAGAGTTTCTGTTACATTTTAATGATGTAAAATTAGTTATAAATTAGTTCTATTTCTGAGCTCTATATACTGAATTAGTAATGACTAAGTTTCAAATATTATTAATAATATGAATATTATAAATTTTATATTTTATTATTATTGATCCGACACTTTTTTGTTATTGTGGTTAAATAGGTTAATGTTTATGACATCTGAAAGAAGATGAAAAAAAGCTTTTAAAAAAAAAGATTTTTCTAGATTGACAAAATGTGTATTCTTATACTACGTAATAATAATTTTATGTTATGTTAGCTCTAGTTTCCTATCAAAGAGTATAAAGTTTTCGCCTTTAATGAGGGCTTTTCGAAGTGTCACTTTTAGGTACAGAGACTACCGTAAGATGGCGCTTGCATAAAGTAATATGTCAAAAAAATATGTATTGATAATATATATGTAGCCTGAACTGCAGTTGGATTAAACATTGGCTCTTACTGCTGCTGGAGCTGGTTAGCTTGCTGACAAGCTTCATTCCATGGGAATATAGAAGGAACAGCTTTTCTTTTAAGTATTTTTAGGCGATGAGCTGCAAACAAAAGTTTGGTTTTTTAGGTATGAACTCCTAAGGTTGGTACTTACTGTAGTACGTTTCCATTAAGTTATGATACCCAAGATAGGTAACAAACATTAAGATATACATATATTTAGGTTAAGAAATTAAAAAAATGTAACTAATTTAAGTCTAATGTCAATAAACTTTATTATTATTTCTTATTGCACACTAAGATAAATATTTTACCTCTTGGGGCTGTTGCCAAATGTGATGACGGAGAGATGAAATCTGCTGGCGTAAAGTGAGTTGAACATAATATGAAGAAATTTTTTCTTATAGTTAGTCCTGTTTTTACATGTTTGATAGGCTCTATCCATCTTGATCTCCGAGTTTCATCTTGGGGAAAGCGGTGGTTACCTATATTTTTACAAAATTGTACTACGCATGGACTAGCCATGTTAAGTATAGTTCTCAGGGCACAATTAATAAATAATAAACTATTGCAAGTGAAAGAAAGAAAGTTGAAAGGTAAACAAACAAAAAACAAAGCGAAAATTGACATTTTACACAGGACTTGACATATTACTTAGGCTTAATGCCATCTATCAGCATTTTTCTTAAACTAGTAGAACTGTCAAAATAAAAACCGCTCATTACGCATGTCTGGTACTTAGTTTTTTTTTTAAGAATTTGAAAGCTCCAAAAAGTATTGTAACAAATAATAATTGTACATAAAGCTTGACAGCGCCTATGGTTAATAATCTTATACACAAACGAAAGTTGAAGCGTTAAAACTGTTTTGTTTATTAGAAATCAAACGATGAAAAAAACACTAGTTAATACGAAAAAATTTCAAATCATGTTTGATGCAATAACAATTTTTGTATAAAATATTTATGATATTCACATTATAATGCATGAAATATTGTTTGTTTATTACTTACCTATCCAATTAATAGCACAAAACACAATTCACAGCACAAAACAAATATATTTTAACAATTTTCTAAAAGACGGTTGGTGGAAAAAAACAACAATGAGCGACGTCATTTTCATACGGCTCGTATTTCATACTAACAGGTTCCATAGATTAAAGCAAGTTTTTAAAGGACAATCTATATATTTTTTTAAAAATTGGCACATCTGTGGCAAAGAAAAACACAAAAAGCCGTCGAGTGTTGAGAAATCAATATTAGTTTCGCGCAGCGGACTCCAGGAGTCCGCTCCACAGAAGACGGAAAATTTTGACAGCGCTCCAGGAGTCCGCTCAACAGATAAGGGGATAATAAACAATGAGTAACATTCCCGGCCACTCGACAATGGAGTTCTCGGAATTGAAGTGTAAACAAGACCTTTTTTTATGGCCTCGGTCGAGCCCGTTCAAGTACCGCGTTTTTATAAAGCTTGTGGTTTAGAAACAATGTTTGTAATGTGTCTTATTTTTTACTAATAATGGGAAGTAATATGTATAAACGTGAGGACGAAAAAAGCTTTTGGATAAAATAATTTATATATTTTTTAATTCAACGACTTTAATACCAGAAAATGGGGAAAAAATAGTTTTACCTAATTTCAAATTGGAATAAGTTATACATTACAAGGCCAAACTAAACCAATCTATAAGTATATGTTAGCTTGTTTCATAGCGATTTTAACGACATATTGTTTATATAATCTAAATAAGCTCATAAACAAAATATTTGAAATATTGTAATTTGATCCTCACGCGGATGACGTAATTTGAGACCACCCACGAAGAGCCCCAACATGATCCAATTTACTTTTTTATATGCTTAAACACCTGACGGGACAATTGGCAATCGATAAATATACTTTACAGAACTTTTAAATATTTTTGCTTGGGCTACTATGAGCATTATAAAAAAAATATTATAATTCTGACAATTTTATTTCATTCAACTATTTTTTGCACATTTCTAGTAAAATTCTACCTGAAGTATTCATAAATTTTAAATATTATACACCTATTTTCGCACAATTCTTGTACCTTTGCTTCACGTATTAATATTAGGTCCTTACATATGAAATTGGCGTTTTGTATGGGAGGAACATAAATGCGATTTTCATATTATTAAAATATATTTTATTAATCAAAGTATGTACCATTGCTATCTATACACTTTTGCCATCTTATAGGTAGTTCATTGATCCCTTTACTAAAAAAACCATTCGGACGGGAATCAATGAAATCTTTGAAAGCAGTTTGGACTACCTTATCGGAATTGATTTTTTTTTCCTTGCAAGAAGTTATACAAATTTCGAAAAAAATGGTAATCTGTTGGAGCTAGGTCCGGAGAGTACGGTGGATGTCTTAGACATTCCAATTGAAGCTCCTCTAATGTGGTAGCCGTCTGTTGGGCCGTGTGAGGTCTAGCGTTGTCTTGAAGCAGCAGTGGCGTAGAGCGATTGACAAGTCTCGGCGACCATGATGGAAAAGCTCGGCGTTGTTTAACGGCGAGATTTTCCATCATGGTTTGCAGTTGCTGACAATAGACATCAGCCGTAATCGTCTGACCAGATTTAAGAAAGCTATAGTGTACGACACCGGCACTAGTCCACCAAACGCTTACAAGTAACTTTTTTTGAGTAAATTTTCGCTTGGGGCAAGACTTTGCTGGTTCACCAGGGTTCAGCCATTGCGATGAGTGTTTACGATTATCGTACAGGATCCACTTTTCATCACATGTAATGATCCGATTTAAAATTCCTTCATTATTATGCCGGTTGAGCAATGTAACGCAGCAGTCGACGCGCGTTTGTCGGTTTGCTTCACTCAATTCATGAGGTACCCACCTTTCAAGCTTTTTCACCTTCCCAATTTGCTTCAAGTGGATTAAAACGTTTTGTCACTAGCACCGCAGCCTGTAGCTAACTCTGATGTGGTTTGCGATGGATCTGCTTCCTGCCTTCTTGATTGTCGACCTTGGTCTCCGGCCGTCCACGGGGCTTGTTCTGCAGGTCGAAATTTCAAGAACGAAAGCGTTGAAACCAAAAACGCACCGTGTTTTCTTTTGCGAAACCACCCCCATACACATCATTAATCCTTCGAGCCGTTTCTGCAGCACTGGTGCCCCGGTGGAACTCGTACTCGTAAATAAGGCAATATTTTAAGTTTTCCATTTTGTGAAATGAGTGACGCAGAAAAAAAAGCAAAAGAGAAAAAAACAAATGAATTACGGTTTTCAAAACACAAATGCATGAGTAAATTTGAATTTGGAATTCCTAACCAAAGAGGATATATTTAAAATCAAAGTGGCCAGTACGACAAAACGCCTATATATAATATCCTCTTTATATATCTAGTACATACTTTGATTAATAAAATATATTTTAATATGAAAAAATCGCCTTTATGTTCCTCCCATACAAAACGCCAATTTCATATGTAAGGATCTAATATATAATATGTTAAAATACACACCTAATCTAGACAAAAAAGATTAAATTTTGAAAGCTTGCGATTTAGCTAGCTTAATAAAACGTAATTACGTAGCTGCGATACAAGCTTAGTTTTTGCTGACAATTCAAACTTAAATTGTCTGAAAGCTTTTATGAAAAATAACATACAAGCTAAGTCACTTGTAGTTTTAGATATTATCTACCTCAGCCCCCTTCTTGAAATGAATTCCAGTGCAATTGGAATCTGACAATTAGTTTTATTTTAATGATTTATAATGTCTGATTAGGTATTAAGAATTATATTTTATTTTATACCGGTTTTATATATAACGGGTGTAAAAAAAGCAGTCACTATATTAGCTTTGGGATATGATTATACAGTATACTACCTTTTCTCATTCTAGAAATGTTTTTTTTTTTCGTATTAAAAAAAAATTACTTTATTGTTATTTTTGCGACATAAAAATAAGAAATAGTGCAATGTAAAAAAAAAATTTTTAGTTTTTGACTAAAATAATATTAATAAAAATACATTCCCAAAATGAGGAAAGGTAGTATAATCGTATCTCAAAGTTATAGTGACTGCTTTTTTACATCCTGTATATAATGGTTTTTTTGCTGAAATAAATATTATTTGATATGATTTTGATCAATATTGACAACGATACCAGCGCCACACAGGTTTCAAATTGAGTGTAGATTTTATAATAATAATATCTATGGACGCTTCACACCACGTCAATCTGGCCCTGTGCTAAGTATCCGAAGAACTTGTGTTACAGGTACCAGACAACGGAAATATATTTAATACTTTTATACTATACACATATTTAAGATTTTTATTATATTATACACAAATTTAATACACACCCATGACCCAGGAACTTTGATAACTTTTTGTTTCCTCGGCGGGATTCGAACCCGCGACCTTTCGTTCGAGCACCAACGCGCTCAACCAACTACGCTACGGAGGTCGTCATGTATGGAGCTAAGTAAAATTAGGGCCAGGCGAGACTTGAGTTGATTTGACAGATGTGTTTACAATATTGTTTCAAGAGCCAATGATATGGCAGCAAAATTAACATTGAAATCGTAATGAATTGAATTTAGTTTCAATAGTAAGGGGCTGACCAAAATAACATAGTTAAGAGAGAGTTCTGTAAACATCACAGTGTGGTCTTACCGGATGATTACACAGGGAACGCACACAGTGTGTTACAACTTACCCTGCACGACGATCTGTCGTAGTGTATGTATGTATGTGTATGAATGTTGTGCTTAAATACATATGCTTCAGTTTTTACTCGTCAGACCTCTATATTATATACTTTTTATTTGAAAACGGCGACACGTTTTTGAAAGTGGTCGCCATTTAAGATTTAACAAGAATGTTGAGTGTTGAGCAGTGTAATACTGCCCAACTGTCAAAAGTCTTGTTATATGTGTTTTTCTTTATGTTTTATTATTATTCTATAGTGTCTATATTTTACTATTAGTCCATTGAAATGTTACATTTTTTAGGCCTTACCTTGCGTTTTTTAGAGGACGCAATTTTATTTTTTTGATGTGTAGGGGGGGTCAGTGTAAAGCTAAAACCAAGTTTGTGGGGTCGCCACCCTTGTCCCACGGCCGCCATCTTGAAAATAGGGGTTGAAATGGTATTTACGATATATCTCTTAAACTATTTATTTTATAAAAAAATTTGTTAACATTTTTTGTTGCAAATTAAATTCTCTACAACTTTGCTCCAGCAACTTTTTGTCGTAGAACTATAAATAAAAAAGTTATAAGCGAAAATCTTCGGAAATTTGAGAAAAAAAAATATATTTTTCGGTAAACTGGTATCACTTTCGATACTGTTATAAGGTGTAACGCATTGAATACCACCCATCGCATGGAAAGTATTTTTACCATCAATTGTATTGCTATTAAAATCAGCATTGTCAAAAACAAACTGAAAAAAAGCATGAGGTAAGATATTACGCGCCGGACGAAAAGCACAAGAATCTTCGAATAATGAAATGGCATTATAGGATGCGGAGAATCCTAACGATGAAAGGACATCAACAAAAAAAAAACGCGCCTCTAGACTCTACCTCGTGGGTGGTGGGGAAAAGAGTCAATAATTAATTATTAATAATATTGCAAAATTTGTAATTAAAAAAGTTATAATAATAAAGTAAAAAAAAACAAAAAAAAAAAACAAACAATAACTGATGACTTATAGGTACACACGTATAATATAGGTGTAGTTAAGTTACCGGACTTCCATCAGATTAAAAGAGCATTGCCGAAGTGCTCTTTTAATCTGATGGAAGTCCGGTCCCTTATGAGGTAGACCGGCCGGTCGTAGGAGGAGTGGTCTGTGTTTGCCAGATCCAGGTTACTCCCCCCAACATAACGGCTGATGGCAATCCGCAAGTGGTTTTAGTGGGTAAACCGGCCGTAGCGAGCCGGGAGTCCCACATACCCCTCGGGGACCCTCCCGGGGGGATGCGTAATGCATTTCCCTTGCGAAAGCAAAAAAAAAAAAAAAAAAAGGTATAGTTAAGAGTACTGAAAAATAGTACTCACTTCGGAGCGCTGTAAAACCTTAGCTATTGACTTAATGAAAAAATGATGCGAATAAAAGTTGTTCCTCAAAAAACGATGTACAAAAATAGTCGAATATAATTTTTTCGTAAAATGATAAAAAAAAAAGTTACATCGAAAAATATAATTTTTTTTCTCAAATTTCCGAAGATTTTCGCTTATAACTTTTTTATTTATAGTTCTACGACAAAAAGTTACTGGAGCAAAGTTGTAGAGAATTTAATTTGCAACAAAAAATGTTAACAATTTTTTTTTATAAAATAAATAGTTTAAGAGATATATCGTAAATACCATTTCAACCCCTATTTTCAAGATGGCGGCCGTGGGACAAGGGTGGCGACCCCACAAACTTGGTTTTAGCTTTACACTGACCCCCCCTACACATCAAAAAAATAAAATTGCGTCCTCTAAAAAACGCAACCCAAAATGTAACTTTTCAATGGACTATATACTTACGTTGTGTTTTAGATAATAGGTATGTAATGTCTAAAATCTAAATCATCTGAATAAAGATTTTATTATTATTATGATAAACTGGTCGAGTTGAAAATTTAAATAATACCTTAATTTATTGAGAAGAAAATCCTATGGTCCGAAACCAGAAGTCAAATTAATGATTCTGACAAGATGTAAGTGACGCTGTAGGCAGTTAGTAATATATTAGAATATGAGTAATGGTACTCCGATGATATGTAGCAGTTGTGAGTGACATCTAATATTCGCCTCGTCAACGTTATAAATGAAAGTTACATTATATGATGTCACGCGTGAACTGACATATTATAATGCTTTGGAGTATTATAAAAGGATTGAGACCGTCACAAAAAGTGTCACGAGAGGCACCCCTTGACAACTCATTCTCGTCGGAATCCGATATCAATGTTTGAAAGTATGTTATATAACATTAATGTATGAAATGATTTGCTTATACAGGCTGTGAAAAGAGCAGTCACTATAACTTTGAGATACGATTATTCTACCTTGTCTCATTTTGGAAATGTATTTTATTTGTCAAAAACTTTTTTTTTTTACTATTTTTTTGTCGCAAAAATAACAATAAAGCAATTTTTTTTAATACGAAAAAAAAAAATTGTAGAATGAGACAAGGTAGTATAATCATATCCCAAAGTTATAGTGACTGCCTTTTATACTCATCCGTTATATTTTTATTTATACTTTTTACATAACTGGTAAGTTGTACATTACATTAGAAGTTAGGATGATTTTGGTAGCTATATTTTATTAAAATACTACGCGTACAACAATAAATAAAATAAATAAATAAATAAAAATTGTTTATTTTCTGACAAATATAACAACAAACAATATTATTGGCTATGGAAGCTTAGTACCACGGTTATAACTGGGTCCGTGCTAAGTATAATATATTACATAATATTGTAATTCAGATTTCATAGTACTTGTTATTATACAATTTATGCAGAAAAATTGGAAAAATTCCCTTACCGGGATCCGAACACGCGATATCCAGCTTGAGAGCCAACGCTCGAACCTCTGAACCACTGACGTCTTTGTATTTTAACAAAATAAATGAAACAGTTCGCAACGAAAACTGTTATTTTCTACACAGCCACATATTTATTTCGACGAATGAGTTGTAAAAACAAAACTGTTTTCTTTCTATTCCATAAATTCGCCCAATTACCGTAACTGAGAAGGACCATTTATCACAGGACAAAAAAGGACCGGCGCATGTCCGTCAGTCTAGGGACCTATATCAAAACCCTGGTTGACAGGCTATATATAAGGACTTGCAAGTAATATGAAAGCGTTCAACACTTTATTATATTTGGAGTAGTGTTTTGTAAAACACAATGGCTTATGCATACCGTGATCCTTACATGTGCAGTTTTATATTACATACTTAAATATACACATATAATAACCTAGTTGTGCCCGCGACTTCGTTCGTGTGGTTTTTGAGTGACTTAATCCGTTTATGCAGCGCACGCAACGAAAGTCCCTAAATGTGAATAATTTTCCCCGTTTTTGCAACATTACTCACTGACGCTTCGCTCTTATTGGTCGCAGCGTAATATTATATAGCCTAAAGCCTTCCTCTATAAATGGACTATCAACAAAAAAATATTTGTCAAATCGGATCAGTAGTTCCTGAGATTAGCGCGTTTAAACAAACAAACAAACTCTTCCGCTTTATAATATTAGTATAGATAAAGAAAGCCCTAAAAGTTTCAGGAATCCTTGTCTCTAATAAATCGGATTCTTTTCCAGGAGGAATTGTATTGATGCCTCAATGAAGACGCTTCCATCAAAAACATATAACCGAAATTCGATTACAAACTTTTCGCATAATCTTGATTTTGTCGGAAAATGTTAACGAACTTAAAACAAGTCTAGGGTTTTTTTTAATTGAAATATTATTTTATCGAAGATGATAGGTATAGAATATAATTTATATTAGAGATAAAACATAGAAGAAAAAATTGTCGCATCAGTCGGAAAATCATTTTTTCAGACAGAAAAGTTACATATTGTTTTTGGTAACATTTAAAATTTTGAAACATGAAAATTAATAAGTAAAATAATTTAAAGTCTTCATTATTATTTTGAGTGTGTGTGAGTGTACAGTTATCTTTAGATATTTTACGAATACGTAGCTGTCAGTTGTTCCCGCTAACCTCTCCTACAACAAGGTCTAAAGCTCGTGTGTGCTGTCCAAAAATTTTGGAAGGTTAATCAGTCCCTTATATAATCAGTTAAGCTTTTAGAACATTACCACAGAATAGTCAATACTATCAATTGCAGTATTTTCATCAATTCCCAACACTGGGTACACTAACTGGGCCTAAGGGCTAAAAGTTTGATAGAAATTTTTCAGCCGAGTTACGTCTCTCAAAAACTCATGCATATTATTTGAATAAATTCTGGTTAACTATGCTGAAACCGGAATTAAGTGAAAAACGACATGAGTGTACGAAAACATTCATGATGTTTGAACATTTGTTCGTCTTTTTCAGTTTTACCCCTTTATTGCAAACATAATATATTTTGACTACCTTCAAGGTGTTATGCAAAAATGAACTATTACTAGCCATTACAATATAGTATTTTCTTCGCTATACAAATTAAATTAAGGTATTTTCATATTAGTTGCAAATTACAAAATCCTTATTTATGGAACAATAACTAACCAATTAACAGCCTGAACATCACATACACGAATTATCACGTCATAATATAACGATCTGGAGTTTACAATGACGTTGATAGATAATAATATACATATATATTATTATGTTTATAGTCATCAAGTCCTTTTTAAAAATTGGATGACTTTGAACACTGTATTTGTGCCTACTTTATTAAACCGCATATTTTATGTCATTTGATCATTAAATAAACAAGTTTATTGGCACCCTCAACATTTTTTCAGTAAAAAACATTTCGCTATTATTTTTCGTCTTATCCTTGATTAAAAAGGTTTTATACTTTAATACAGTAGCCAATATTCTCATTGTAATAAAAATAAATCTCATTTTTTAATAAATAAGGCTACAATTTTACCCGAGATTTTCGATATTAGACACGTGTTAGCTTTCAAAATTAATTAGTTTACAACCATGTTGCTAATAGTTTGCAGAAATCATCGTTTTTGTATGAAAATGACGAATGATCCTGAAATAGATGAAATAGGTATTATTGTACTGTACTGCCTAACTACTATTCTGAAAATTAATATTTTCGATAACTTTTTTTGAAACTAAATTTAGTAGAAGAGAAAGAGAGTAGCTAAATTAAATAAACTCAAATATATAACCTACTTCTTACGAATATTAATAAATTAATTGTAAGTATTTTTATATAATGTGATAACAATTTTCTTTTTTTTTTTATCAATTTTATTTAGTAGGGTTTTTGTCCATAGAGACATGACAACCCCATCGTATCCACACTAAAGAACCTCACTCACAAACGTTAAGTGCTAATTTATACAGTGTGTAAAAAGAGCAGTCACTATAGCTTTGATATACGATTATACCACCTTTCTTCATTTTGGAAATGTATTTTTTTTTCCAAAAACTAAAAATTGATTTTTTTTTACTTTTCACCATTTCTTCTTTTTTTTGTCGCAAAAATTACAATTAAACAAAAAAATTTTTTTGTGAAATTTTTGTAAAAAAAAAAGAAAAAAAAATACATTTCTAGAATGAGAAAAGGAAGTATAATTATATCCCAAAGTTATAGTGACTGCTCTTTTTACACCCGTTATACAGCTAGTGCTGTACTCGAGGTCGGTTCACACAAACAGCTCTGTACCCAACCTACATCTAATGTATTTAAACCAAAGCCACTTATGAGTGCGATTCTTTTAATTTTGTTCCTGGCACATTCCATCAAAACGTGCCCAATATCATCTAACTTATTACAGATAATTTTCATATTTTAAATGTTACAAACAAAAACCTAATTTATCGCAATCGAGATTTTCCAAGAAAAATCCAGGGTGATTTTACAAAAAACTAAAACAGACGTTATTAAGGAGTGATTCAATTTTAATTCGACACTTCAGGCGACAGCGCAGATTATCAAATCTCAAGACACTTATTGTACTGTTCTTGTAGATGATTTTTATCAAAAGAAAAAGTATGAAAGGAAAAAATCTGATTGTATTTTTAGGGACAGAAATTGTTTGTTGTTTGTCTTTTTAAGCGCAATATTCGATGTTTTTTGGGAAACATACAGTTGTGCCAGTATTTTTTAAAGTTATATTTTTTTTAAACAACTTGTATGTTAATAACGCATTAAACATAATGCTCGGAAATTATGAAAATTTCCATAATGAGAGTGCAACTTGATAATAGGGAATTCAAAGATTCATATTGACCGGGCATTATACATATAGTCAATGACCTTTAGGGAAAAGTAATAAAAACACACGAGTATTGGCACCTAGTACTTAATAAAAACAATAGGTACGAACTAAGTAATTTCAAGGGGACCATTGACCGCTATTTCTGCGTTGAATAAAAAAAGAATCACGCAAATCGGATCATTAACCTCAGAGTAATCGGTGTACATACATAAAAAACAGATCTAACTGAGAACCTCCTCCTTTTTTTGAAGTCGGTTAAAAGTTGATTTTTGCTCTGTAGCACTGTGGTTGGGTACGTTGGTGCTCGAGCGGGAGGTCATGAGTTTGAACCCAGCTTAAGGAACTAAAGTTATCAGTGTTCCTGAGTCATGGATGTGTATTAAATTTATGAATTAATATAATATAAATCTTTAAAAAATTTAAAGTATAAAAATGTTAAATATATTTTCATTGTCTGGTACATGTAACACAAGTTCTTCGGATACTTAGCACCTGGCTAGATTGATAAAAAAAAAAAAAACCTTTTAATTCCAAATGAAACTTAACAAGCTATTTTCGGAAAGTCAACGAGAAAAACAAGCTACCATGATGTAATGTGAAGCGTCCGTATATTATTAATATATAATTTAATAACTTTAAAATACATCCACCATTTAACATTTATTTCGTGTTCCTATTACTATTAGTAAAGTCAACATAGTAAATCGATCCTTTCGGTTCACGGCGGAGGTTATGTGGGCCTCGAATGTTTTATATTTGAAAACAATAGTTGGACCCAAAGGCTGGCCCAATGTAGCGTGTCGTTACTTTATCGAGTGTATAACATTTCCTCCCTGCATTTATTGAAGGTTCGATAGTACTTGCAAGTAAGTACAGAGTTTCATTTTGGGGAAAGGATCCTTTATGTTTCAGCGAACAAATGTATATCGACTGGTATTAATGGGATTACGTTGATTTTGTTTGTGTGGTTACCAGTTTTTTCATTTGGGAAATTTTCTAGTTATTTGTTTGATGATGTTGGTAATGCTGTTAAAATGTATGATGTGTGTTACGGTATTTTTTTGCAAATTGGTAAAGCTGTTGAAATGTATGATGCGTGTTATGATATTATTTTTTTCCAAATTGTTAAGGCTGTTAAAGTGTATGATGCGTGTTATGATATTATTTTTTTCCAAATTGTTAAGGCTGTTAAAATGTATGATGTGTGTTATGATATTATTTTTTTCCAAATTGTTAAGGCTGTTAAATTGTATGATGCGTGTTATGATATTAATTTTTTCCAAATTAGTAAGGCTGTTGAAATGTATGATGCGTGTTATGATATTATTTTTTTCCAAATCGTTAAGACATTTAAAATGTATGACGCGTGTTATGATATTTTTTGTGAGTTAGTAATACTGTTAAAGAGTATGACGCAAGTTATGATATTTTTTGGAAGTTGGTAATGCTGTTTGAATTTATGTCACAAGTTCTCCGATGAAAACGTCTAATAGATAATTATTAAGTTTTCTAGTAAATTGATAGTGCTCCATAGAATTAAATAATAGATCATAATTTTGAAAAACATAAAAACATGCATTGTTATTGGTCCTTGATACGTATGCAAAATTTCAAACTAATCATACTTCTCAAAATTAGTGAAAATCATGCTCAAAGATTCCGTAACATACATACATAGAACCTTCTAGCAAAACTCAGAAAATAATGTTTAAAATAATGAGACTATCCTTCCTTCCTGTAAAACATCATCGGGACCTTAAAGGCATTTTAAAGTGAAACAATCACACACGTAGAACACGCTCACGTTACGAATATTTGAATAATTTATTCGACTTCCCGACGTGAGCTTAAAATATATCGCTAACAAGATAAGAGGGATATGAAGTTTCACGTATTCGTTTTATTTTTAGCCAAAAATAAGAGAGGTATTAATTTAACGAACCTTTTTGTAAATAGAAATGTGTACTTTTACTTCGATTTTATAATAATGCTGTGCCCGCGACTTCGTTCCCGTGGTTTTTGAGTGACTTAAACCGTTTATGCAGCGCAGGCAACGAAAGTCCCCAAATGTGAATAATTTTCCCTGTTTTTGCAACATTTCTCACTGACTATGAGTGACTAACATTACCTATTAGTATCAGTGTAATGTTATATAGCTTAAAGCCTTTCTCTATAAATGGACTATCCAACTGACAAAAAAAGAATTTTTCATCGAGACCTACCTGGTCTGGATGAAAAAATTCTTTTTTTGTTTGCCCGTGTAAGTTTGTGTGTATTTTTAATTAAATATTTATTATCAATTAATTTTTTTGTATCAAAAATCTATACTAATATTATAAAGTGAAAGAGTTGTATTTGTTTGTTTGTTTAAACGCGCTAATCTCAGGAACCAGTAGCGTTTACCATACATTCCCGCCATTGCGTGGTTGAGTGAGAGCTCGAGCCAGAGGTCGCGGGTTCGAATCCCGCGTTGGAACAACAAACTTTTTTTTTTCAAGTTTGGTTAGGTCAATGCAGCCTGTATTCTCCTAACCAAATTTGAAAAAAAAACCACATGAATGTTTAACGAAAAAGATGCTTCATGCGTTGGATGGGAATGTCAAAAGTCGATACTGCGCCTGATCCCGCCAGTCGTGTCGGTTATCCATCCCACTAACACCCACGACCTCCCAGTCGACAGCTTGGCTCTAAAGCACAAGACCCCGGGGCGCCAAACTTAATACCCCTACGCCCAAACTCTCGCAAAACTGTATTTTAAGTTGTTGCTTCATGCATCAATATATTATGATTAAAGCTATCGAACTATATGTGCAGATGATAATCACGTAAGGGCATAATCACTCGCTTCATAACAACGGAGGGTACTTGTTTACTTAACATTAGGTTATTCGTATGCTCATGTAGTCGTTCCCTTACAAATTGAAAAAGATTTATCTTGAGCATTGTTCCAAGCGGGTTTCAGATGCTACCAGGTTTCGTTATTATAAAGACCTAGATGTTAAAGAACTAGATGTTTCCCGGGACACTGTAATATACACAGTACTTCAGAAAATACTCCCAAAATGATTTATTTGATATACATTAGCTAACCTATCAATTACTTATTTAAATTTTATGCTTACGGCAAGGCAGATCCGCTACTAGCGCCACTCTTTTTTTTAAATTAATTTTACAATGACAAAAAGATGTTAATAAAAAAAGGAATCGGTTAACACTAAGTAAATAGTTAAACTAATTTATTGGCATTTAATTACAGCTCTAAATCCTATAGTGTGTTTACTCTCATAGGAAAATTGCTAAATCGGCCACTTTTGGGTTTTGGGAATGTCCTATAGTGTATTTATTTTTATGAAAATAAATACACTATGGGACATTCCACTATAGAGCTGTAATTAAATACCAATAAGTTTGTTTAACTATGTACTTAGTGTTTTAACCGATTACTTTTTTTAAAAAGATCTTTGTGTCGTTGTAAAATTAATTCTAAAAAGAGCGGCGCTAGTAGCGGGCCTGCCTCGCTTTAAGCATAAAATTTAAATATGTAATTGATACGTTACCTTATTTATAATTTTTATTTCAGATAATATGATAAAGCAACGCGCATCAACAACCAGTGTCAGGCATCAAAAACCTCTAACAAATCTTGTCCTAATTCCCTTTTCTGAAATTACACTCTCCACAAAAATACGAAATTATATTCCGCACGGCCATTATGAAATGTTGCCATCTCCCTAATTAAAATTCTAAATAGACTTAGTCATATATTTCAGTACATTTGAAAAATGTTTCGGTATATTTTCGCTGGAATATCTCCGCTCGGAACATGCTTTCGCCATCAGACGTTCGAATTAATATCAATGTTATATTTTTACATATACGCAGTCCGTGTTTAGTTCAAGCTTTTCATCGAAATTATGAACATGTTCATTACTCTAATTAATTTTTATCGCGTCCGACGGGAGTAATGTACTGTGCTCTGCCATTCATTTATTCACATTATTCCCGATATATTTAAATTTGCATTACCAGCGAGAAATCCACTTCAAGTTATATTATTTAAAACTTGTTATTAGTTTTGAAATAGAACCTCAATTATATCGTAGATAATTTTAATATTATAAATTTATAATTAACTAGCTGACCCGTACCGGCTTTGTTGAGCATACATACAGTTTATATTGAAATTCAATTACATATTATATCGCGGAACCAGTAGCGTGGGGTTGTTTATAAAAATTTGTAACTACATTTTATTTTCCATAGTAACGATATTTTAGTAATTTAGAAACCCTACTAATAACACTATTGTAGTTTTATACAAAGTTTGCCACCTTTTTTAACCCCTTAGGGATTGAATTAAAAAAAGGGGATGACAGCAATAAATATTATTAGGAACTTACAACCTAAACGCAACTTAAATTTGAAAATCAGAAAACTTTCATACTAACTTTGCAGGGTGCAAAGTTAGCACCTTTTATCTTTATTATAGAATTTTTTCTATAATAAAAGATAAACTTTAATATAGAATAATTTTCAAAAAAAAGAAATATATAATTGCATGTATTTCATGAATTTCAATGAAAAACCTTCACACTAAATTTCAAAAACGGCAAAGTTTCTTACTTATTTGCACCCCCGTTTTACATACTTAGGGGTTGAATTTCGCAAAATCCCGTCTTAGTAATGTCTATGTCTTAAAAGGAACCTCCATGCAAAATTTGAGGCTCCTAACCTGTCATTTCTGAGATTTCGTGAGGAGTCAACGAGTCAGTGACTTTTCTATTTTTTAGAGAGATAAATATAAAGGTTATTTCATGAAAATGTCTTATGTTATCTTTTGCGTGAATTGATTACGAAATCCATCCATCAATTCATCAGTAGTAGCATTCAGATTTCCAAAAAATAACACCTTTGTCACTTTCTTTCTGGATGTCGGTATATTTCACTACCTATTTTCGGCTTCGAAAACTTTATTGGTACTTGAAGTAAGTGGTTTCTAGGGTACAAACTCAATAATAAATTGTTTCTCGATAAAATATGTTTCTAAAGTACTACAATATCAGTTACAAACGTTCATTCTGTACGAGTACGAACAATTTATATGGCACTTAATATTATTTCTTAGCTCGTTCGTACAGGTGATGGGATCGTAGCAGAAAATTGATAAAGAAGATAAAAGCAAGCTTGTTGCAGGCGATCGGAGCACACTCCGTTTATTATCCAATCGCTTTTGATATAAGCACTTGAGAAATTTAATACATACTTGTTGTATTTTTGTAGAAAAATAGATTATACTCGAAAAAAATATCGTCGGCATCGACCGACTGTTATAGAATTCACCTCACAGAGGTTGAATCTTGAAAATTAATTCATGTTCATATTAATATACTTAATCACGTTCTTACATTCTTGATTTAATTAAAAATACTAAGGGATACTTGTCCTATATATGATTTAGTTAATAAACCCAGAATGAGCTACTATATTACTGTCAGTTCTATTATGGGACTACTTAGCCATTTAGCCATTAAACAATTTAAACTTATCACATCAATAATATCTAAACCGCTGCAAATTTTGTATTCAATAGCCGGTACAGATAAGATATCGATTTTGAGCTTAACTGTAGAGTGTCTGTAGTGGCCGCAATCCCAAATATCCTACTTTAGAGCCTGGTATAAATCTTTGCTTAGCCATTTGCTGTGAAACCGAACGAGTCAGTAACTTGTGAAGAAACCCGTTACCAAAATATGTAAGTTTTACAGAATAAAATTTTCGTATCACCATACAATAGAATTTTTGACTCAACCCAATTTTTAACCCCCGATGCAAAAACGACGGGGTGTTAGAAGTTTGACGTGTCTGTGTAAATGTATGTGTCTGTTTGTGGCATCGTAGCTCCCAAATGGATGATCTGATTTTAATGCGGTTTTTTTAAAGGTAAATCAGCCGAGTTTTAGTTATGTTGGGTGGAAATCAAGGTTCAGATCTTCAAGATCATCAGGTCGTTTATTAGGTGTAACAGGAATGTTACACGCTAAAGGCGTGTTTCACCAAGCAATGTTAAAGTTAACGCCATATTAAATATCAGGTTATCCCTCTCGTATTTCCTGACAATGTATGCCATGGCATGGTATTTTAACATGGCGTTAACTTTAACATTGCTTGGTGAATCACGGCCTAAGTCGGTTGTTTTTTGTCTATTTAGTTTATCAGTATAGCTAACGTGAAATATATTTCGTATTATATATGTACACATTTTATGTTTAATAAAAAATATATGTATATATCGGATGGGCTCTCATGATTTAGTATCATTCCTTCGGATACTGTGGGCTTTCGTGGGTAAATCGTGAAAAGAGAACAGAGTAACAATATCACCTTTTTTTATAGTGTTTATTTAAAGTCGCTTTTAACATCTATGGTCCTTAACGACTACTTATTAATAACATTTACAAAATTGTATAGAGTTAAATCAAAGTGTAAAAGTTAATTACTTTTAGAAATTGTACAGTCTTAACAATATCACTTGTTTATTCGTAATCACAATTTTTTTATAAATTCACTATTCACTACACTTTATAAATTTACTCTACTTTAAATTCACTTTACTTTACTTTACAAGTATTGACACTAACGAAACATAACACGTTTCAAGACATCTCAACTTGGCGACCAAATCACGAATGAATTCAGTCTCGTCGAGAAAGTCCCGAGTCATGTCAAAGCGCGCCATAGACAAGTTGCGCCATTTTGCCACTTGGGGGCGCGCTTCCGTCTCGTTTTGTGTCCATATTCATATCCGGCTCCGACATATATATATTTAATTTTAAATAGTGCAACTTTGTGCGCGCTAGAAAAAATATCACGGGAACGATGGATTATGCCGCGACCAAAAAAGGCCATATCCTTTTCCATGACAAAATAACGATTCAACTGACATGTAGCCATTTTATGATATTTGAAACTAATTAAACTAATATTATAAAGCGGGAGAGTTTGTTTGTTTAAACGTGCTAATCTCAGAAACTACTGGTCCGATTTAAAAAACTTTTTTTTTCATGGATAGTCCATTTATAAAGAAAGGCTTTAGGCTAAATAATATTACGCTGCGCCCAATAAGAGCGAAGTGTCAGTGAGAAATTTTGCAAAAACGGGGAAATTATTCACATTTGGGGACTTTCGTTGCTGCATAAACGGTTTAAGTCACTCAAAAACCACGCTAACGAAGTCGCGGGCACAGCTAGTTTGAAACACATAAATTAACGAAAGAACGAACTCACGAGGTGGCCTTTTTAAACCCAGCAGAACTAAGGAACAATTGTTGTATATTTTAGTTAACAAAGCAAATGGTAAATGCATACCAAAATAAGGTTGCTACAGTAGTGAATAAAACGCAGCTTTGAGTTACTTTTCTTTTTTTACTTTGCGTATCTGCAAATCATATTATTTGAGTAGGTAACTTTATTATTCCCTAGTTTTTAATTTGCGAATATAAGTAAAGAATGGTGGAAATGAATTTTTGGAGGTTAAACCAATAGGGATAAGACGAATCTTGACATAATTTAGAACATAATTTTACACACATATTACTAGATTTATTGACTAGACGTTGTCCATGTTGCGTATGCACAAAATATACACTATACAGTCCGTATAGTGTATATTTTACCGCGATATGATAATATGACGACCAAAGTCTATGTTACCTTCCCTGCAGTGTTTACTTTCATCCCAAACAGTCCAGTAGTTTCAAAGCCGATTCAACGCAAACAAACAAAACTTTTCATTTTATAAAATTAGTATAGATATAGTTTTTTTATAAGAAACTAGCTGACCCGTGCCCACTTCGTTGAACATAAAAAAATATTTAAAAAAACCGTTTAAACCTTCCCTGGACTACCACGAACATTTCAAGATTTCCAATTTCTCGAGTTTTAGAAAGACTAACAAACAACAATTCATTTTAAATATAAGATTAAATTCAAAATTCAAAATATTTTATTTCCAAATAAAACTTAATAAGCTATTTTCGGAAAGTCAACAAAAAGGCTACCACCGGCTCAACCCTAGCCCGCCGAGAAGAACCGGCGTAAGAAATTCGGACGGGGCCATCTTTTATCAATTATATTTTTTTATTATTTAATTATATTATATTAAATTATAAAAATTATATTAAAATTATATTATAATAAATTATAAATATTATATTAAATTAGCTGACCCATGCTCACTTCGTTGAGCATACAAACCGTTTAAACATTCCCTGGACTTCCACGAATATTTCAAGATCAAAAATATCCGAATCAGTTCAGCCGTTCTCGAGTTTCAGCGAGACTAACGAACAGCGATTCATTTTTATATATAAGAAGAGAGAAGATAATATAATATAAGATAAGATTATTATACAACAAAAGACTATGAAATGACACCAAAAACTTTAATTTAATTAAAAAATAACAAATGTACTATCGTCACTGATCAGATATTGACAACCGTTTAAAGGAAGCTCGTACAAACTCTGTAGCAATTTAAAACACTGTTGAACCGCAGTTAGCGTTGTTAATTACCGCAAAGTGTGCAAGAAAACTAACTGTTTATATAACTAACTATGGCAAACTGTAAACAATTTGTTTCTAGCATTCGCTTTTGTTATATATTTAAATACGCTGTTTAAACGAAACAATATTCTTTCAAGAGACAATTATTCGTGGGGAAAAACACAACAAAAGAACATCGCTGTACTTGTTGTAAGCAAACTTTTGGGGCAAAGAAATACAATAAGCTACAGTGGCTAAATTCTTTTCAGCAAGACGAGGCCTGATTCTTTGCATTTGATTGCTCTGAAAATATTAGAGCATTACTTAATATATAGAATGTATTATTGGGAATCTAATGTTTACCTAATGCCACAACATTTCATATTAAGCAATTAATGTACAGCCAAAAACATACGTAATTTACAGAAAACTAATAGTTAAATTTACTTAATTACGCGTTTTGCGAAGTCTGGTCATAGTTTTTAAACTTTTATTTTATAATCTAACATTTAGGTATAACTCTTGGAATAATTTAAAATTGAATTCAAATGATTTAAACAAGTAATTGACAATAGTTGCTTTAGAAATTTAAACAATACCTCTGTGGCGGTACTACTAGCGCCACAATCCTGCATCGCGCTATTGAAGTTTTATAAGTCCGGCGCTATATATATGTCGCAGTCATCTGATTGAATCCGCTATTTAATTGAATGACTAGCGCTTTCTTTGAATCCTGTTTTTACTAACAAATTTTAGAATCCGAGACTAGAACAGCCATTTAATATTTTAGTTTTAAACTTCGATATTTCCGAATGAGTACTTATAAAACGAACATTAAAGTAAATTAATCAAAAAATATATCAACACATTGCTATCTGTACGAACTGTTTGACGCCATTATATAACCGCCTAGTGATTTAATTAAATAACCAGATTCAATAAGATGACTGCGACATATATATACGACATCTGAAAACTAGTACAGTGGGCTTCGGCCTGACAGATCGTACCATCACGCTCGGTCGGATCTTTCTCCCTTTGAGTCTTCTACTTGTACTCCCACACTTATTATTCAATAGTAGGTATATTCTATTGAATCTTTGTAAATCCAGCTCGGTCCCTCGGACGTTATATTATCTTCCAATCAAAGGTCGATACGCAGTTTCTTCCTGGAATTACTGCCTTAACCTAGATATGACAACCGCAAAACAAATTCCAATTTTGGCCTTTGACGAAATTATTTTCTGTCAAACCTAAAAGTTTGAAAGTAGAATAACAATTAGTCTTTGCCTAGTCGATCTTAATAATAATGGATATTAATTAGTGAAACAAATCACACGTTTAACAGAAATTAGAGATTTTACATTTTAATTTTACACATTTATTTTAGGCGAAAAACCTTGTACATGTATAGAATTATAATATTATCAAACAATACAAAACATAATATACGACATTCAAAATAAATAAGTTGGTCTGTTTTATTTTATTAAAATATTACCATCGAGTTTTTCTGACACCCGACACACACGCTTAGAATCTCGTTTTCAGAAGACCAAAATGGCCGCATTTCGTGCTCTAATAAGAGCGAAGTATTCGGGGATTCTTTTATAATTTATCACTCTTTGGACATATTTATCACTCATTTCTGTTATACGCTGTATATTGTGACAATAATACTGTAGAATATTGTAACAGCAAACACATCGGGATCGGATAACACAAACCGCATTGTCAATTCCAGGCTCCGAATGTCTCGGACATGAAACCTCCCCCCACGTATTGATGGCGGGTTGAGAATTGCTACTATTTTAGCAGACGGTAGCCATTCTGCGTCGAAGTTCTATTGTAACATGCGAGTTTAGTAAAGGGATATCTGTAGGCCAAACACGAACATTTGTAAGATATAATGTAATCCAATAAAATGTGAAAATTAATTTGGTTTCGATAATGAAGAATTAAAATTTTGGCTTGGCTCATTAAATATAATCTAAATTCGGAAAATAAATAATAAAATTATAATCTGGATAACCGCACACCATCGGAGAACAGTGCTGTTGAAGAGGTTTTAAAAACTGTTTAATATAAATCTTCATTTGGTTTTCATGAATTCCTTTGAGTAGCAACACTGTAACGTATTTGTACTAACGTACTTGTAATATCATAATATCTAATAATAATATCTATAGACGCTTCACACCACGTCAATCTGGCCCTGTGCTAAGTATCCGAAGAACTTGTGTTACAGGTACCAGACAACGGATAAATATATTTATTTAATACTTTTATACTATACACATATTTAAGATTTTTATTATATTGATACACAAATTTAATACACATCCATGACCCAGGAACATTGAAAACTTTTTGTTCCCTCGGCGGGATTTGAACCCGCAACCTCTCAGTCGAGCACCAACGCGCTGAAACGCGTATAGATGAAATCAGCCAATGAACTTTCAATGTAAGAATGTTGAAAGTTTCTTATTTTTCTATACAACTGGACAAGTCAGCTTTACCTGGTATAAGTATAATATGTTCGATTTTTTCTTTGATTCCTTATATTTAGGGCCGATTTTTCAATCGTCAGATAACTTTTATCTGTTTTATAAACATGTGACTTTGACATTTGTTCCATACAAAATCTGCCAAAGTAACATTTTTATTCCTTAGATAAAAGTTATCTGACGATTGAAAAATCGGCCCTTAACCGATTAAATTCACAATCGTTATTTTGGTGACTACAGACAATATGCCATGCTCGGTCGATATCATAACAAAGTGTCACGTAGTATGTATATAGTCAGAAAATGTAGTACCCACCCTAACCGACATTCGGGAATGTTATTTTAACCGAATCTCTTAATAACATAGTATTTCACCTTAATTATTACTGATAAGTAACTACATCGGTCCTGGAGCTTAGGTAGTTAGGTTATCACGTAACAAGTACATCTGATGCTAGGTCCGAAGAGACTAATTAGATAAACTTACTTACTACTTAGCTAATGTAGCACATTGTGACTGTAAAAAGTTACAGTCACTGTGACTGTAACTGGTAACTAGTATATCTGTTGCTAGGTCCAAAGAGACTAATTAGATAAACTTACTTACTACTTAGCTAATGTAGCACATTGTGACTGTAAAAAGTTACAGTCACAGTGACAGTCACTGTGACTGTAACTGGTAACTAGTATATCTGTTGCTAGGTCCGAAGAGACTAATTAGATAAACTTACTTACTACTTAGCTAATGTAGCACATTGTGACTGTAAAAAGTTACAGTCACAGTGACAGTCACTGTGACTGTAACTGGTAACTAGTATATCTGTTGCTAGGTCCGAAGAGACTAATTTGATAAACTTACTTACTACTTAGCTAATGTAGCACATTGTGACTGTAAAAAGTTACAGTCACAGTGACAGTCACTGTGACTGTAACTGGTAACTAGTATATCTGTTGCTAGGTCCGAAGCGACTAATTAGATAAACTTACTTACTACTTAGCTAATGTAGCACATTGTGACTGTAAAAAGTTACAGTCACAGTGACAGTCACTGTGACTGTAACTGGTAACTAGTATATCTGTTGCTAGGTCCGAAGAGACTAATTAGATAAACTTACTTACTACTTAGCTAATGTAGCACATTGTGACTGTAACTGGTAACTAGTATATCTGTTGCTAGGTCCGAAGAGACTAATTAGATAAACTTACTTACTACTTAGCTAATGTAGCACATTGTGACTGTAAAAAGTTACAGTCACAGTGACAGTCACTGTGACTGTAACTGGTAACTAGTATATCTGTTGCTAGGTCCGAAGAAACTAATTAGATAAACTTACTTACTACTTAGCTAATGTAGCACATTGTGACTGTAAAAAGTTACAGTCACAGTGACAGTCACTGTGACTGTAACTGGTAACTAGTATATCTGTTACTAGGTCCGAAGACAATAATTGACCATTGCTTCATTCCTTGTAAACAGGGAATGAAGCATTGGTCACTCGAAGAGCTCTGACAGAGCATTGTGTTGGGAGAGCTGCAGAAGTTGTTCGGCAGTGTTCCCGTGGCTCTCCTTACCACAGAAGACTGTCAATCGCAGGGGTTCTAGTGTTTAAAAATCCCACATATCCTACCCAGAAATCTTTGTGAAGATTTCTCCTGCGCAGTAAAAAAAAAATTAAAAACCGTCCGAAGAGAATAGTTAATTAAACTTACTTACTACTTAGCTAATGTAGTACATTGTGACTGTAAACAGTTACAGTCACAGTGACCGTCACTGTGACTGTAACTGGTAACTAGTATATCTGTTGCTAGGTCCGAAGAGAATAGTTAATTAAACTTACTTACTACTTAGCTAATGTAGCACATTGTGACTGTAAAAAGTTACAGTCACAGTGACAGTCACTGTGACTGTAACTGGTAACTAGTATATCTGTTGCTAGGTCCGAAGACAATAATTGACCATTGCTTCATTCCTTGTAAACAGGGAATGGAGCATTGGTCACTCGAAGAGCTCTGACAGAGCATTGTGTTGGGAGAGCTGCAGAAGTTGTTCGGCAGTGTTCCCGTGGCTCTCCTTATCACAGAAGACTGTCAATCGCAGGGGTTCTAGTGTTCAAAAATCCCACATATCCTACCCAGGAATCTTTGTGAAGATTTCCCCTGCGCAGTAAAAAAAAAATTAAAAACCGTCCGAAGAGAATAGTTAATTAAACTTACTTACTACTTAGCTAATGTAGTACATTGTGACTGTAAACAGTTACAATGCCAATCTAACAACACTAATACTACTACAGTGATGGTATCAGTGACATCACTGGTATCATCACTGTGAATGTGACACTTTCAATTCGCCAACTTTGCTTTTCTGACATCCATTCACAGCACAATCTATTAAAATTTAATTACAAAATTTAATTATAAAATAAATATCAAGCAATCAATTCTAAACTTTTTTTGCAAACTGTTGATTTGTGGTTGAAAATTAGTCATGACGCAAATTTCACAATTATTACGACAAATATAATATTCATATCGTACTTACGTTTAGTGGAAATGACTTACATTTCCAGTGAAATATGAACGAATGGGGATAATAAGAACCAGTAATGATCCCGGCCGTTCAAACACTTCCGTATTTATGTACGAACTAGCTGTGCCCGCGACTCCGTACGCGTGGAAAAGTAATTTAGGGCAGTATTATAATATTTTGACAGCGCGCCGCAAAATTTTGCGGTATTTTAGCCTTTAGGTGCGTAAGGTACTGATTATAAATCACTTCACTGTTAAAGTACTGATTTTATACAGAAAAGTAGCAAAATATAGAAAGTACCAAAAGAAAGAAAACAAACCTAAGTTGTACCTAACATAAAAACCATTCGGTCCATAATAAAAACTAAGAAATAAAAATATGAATAATGAAGAAAAACATAAATCTAACTTATATTGACATAACTTTTTTAGTTTAACTGTAAACACAATACTTATGTTAATCAAAATTCTATTTATTATGCAGTTATCGAATACATAATTTGGACAAAGAAGACTATAAAATGTACAGTAATAGTAGGCTGTAGTATGAATTTTAACGGACGGAATGAGAACTATAATATACAATGCAAAATAATATTATACATTGCTAATGATGCACGCTGAGTTTAACTCTCGGATAACGTATTGTATAAATGTAGGTACCTACTCAACTTTGCTATAATTGTATTAAAAGTACGGCATTTGGCGTATAGATGTCGCTATTATGGTCTGCTCTGCATCGCGCTATCGCTTGTAAGATAGATTTGTATAAGAGAATACTCTATCAATATTATGATATTTGGCAAAAAAACCCATAATAATCTGTTAACACAGATCCAGGACAGGCCGCAAAAGGCTAGAATTTCAAAAGGTATCTCGATTGGAATCGAGTTGTATCAACAATTTTCCCCTGTAACACAGTTTAGTAACTATCAAGATGTTTTTTAACGTATGTATTATATTATAAAATAGAAAAAACAAAATAAAGAGCAATATATTTATGAAAATCTTAAAACTGTTTTTAAAATTCCGTACCACAAAAGGAAAAAACGAAACACATATTATAAGATCATTTCCGTCTGTCTGTCAAGACCCTTTTACTCAGAAACGCGTGTAGGTATCAAGATGAAAATTATATAAAATACTCAGGATACCTACTGTTCCTTGAAGCAGTGAAAAAATCTGACCTCTTAGCCAATGCAACCAAAAGCAGTTGCTTTTTTTAGGTATGTCGCTAAATTTCGTCATTTTCGACACTCGTAAGGGAATCAAAACCTAAAGGGTACTTCCCGTGAACTCAAAATCATAAAATTTGAAACCAAGCAACGTCTAAAACCATACGTTCTTAGTAACATTATATAGATAGTAAAAATATTTTGATTTTTTTAAACTTAGTACCGTTTGTCATGAATGTGTATAATTGAAACTTATAACAAATACTTAGGTCTCCTAATATATTCAAGCTGTAACCAAATCAAAATTCTATGTCAATCAGGTTTGTATGGAGCTCTCGGTGCGCAAGTCCAACTCGCACTTGGCCGGTTTTTATTTATTTACTTATTACTAACCTACGCTAACAAATATGTATACAGTACCTACTTATCACAAAGGACTTTACAGTAAAAGTACTAATTGATTTTATACAAATAACTTTCGTAATAAACTCAAGAAAAAAAATCTTAGATTGTCCCTACCTAGCAAGCCTAAAACTAACAAATAAAAGTCACCCCCGCGGCCCCGGTGCGTTTGCTGAGAATAGGTACAATTTGAAGCGGCGCGGCGCGGCGGCGCGCGGCTCCAAGGCCCGCCGCGCGGCTCCAAGGCCCGCCGCGCGCTTCCTAGAAATGTCCAGCAAAAACGACATGATCTTTTAAAATGGTCATAACTTTTTTATTTATGAACCGATTTACATAAAACAAACACTAAATGTTAAGTGAAGCTTGCCGCAATATATTAGTGAAAAGTACATCTTAATCGGATAAGCCGTTTCTGAGATTAGCGTGCACAAACCCACAGACAAACAGACAAACAGACAAACAGACAAACAGACAAACAGACAAAAATTTCAAAAATCATAGTTTTGGGTACTATTGCGTAAATAAAGGTCCCCTATCATATTTTTTTTCAAATATCTTCAATGTACAGACACGACTCCTCTACAGATTTATTATATGTATAGATTACGAAATATACCGAGGAAAATGAATCCGCAAAGAAAGGGAACGAATTTATGCTTCATGTGTAGACTAATATTACTAATATGAACACAAATATTTATACTAAACAAAATAATAATAATAAAATAAATTAATATGGACGCTTCACAAAACCTCAATCTAGCCCCGCGATAAGCATCCTAAGTAATTGTGTTACAGGTACCAGACAACGGAAATGTATTTAATACTTTTATACTATAAGCATATTTTAGATTTTTGTACACAAATTTAATACACATGACTCAGGAACATAGAAAACTATTTGTTCCTTCGGTGAGATACGAACCTGCGACCTCCCGCTCGAGCACGAACGCGCTCAACTACTGCGCTACGAAGATCGTCAGTTATATTCCTTTTATAGAGTGCACTGTGAAATTAGCAACGCCGAGTTACTTTACCAGTTACTTTTGTTTACGCATGCCACCACACCCATCATTTCATACGGTGAAGACAAATAGTAGGTTTACAAGGTTCTTCTGCACCGGTAACCCACCTCTTCATATTATAATCCTAAGGAGTCAGAGGAGACATGCCGCCAATAAATCAGTCCATTTGTATATCTTTCTTATTAACACATCTTTCTTCTTTCATATATATATATTAAAATGAATTGCTGTTCGTTTGTCTCGCTAAACAACGGCAACAAACGGCTGAACCGATTCGGCTATTTATGGTCTTGAAATATTCGTGGAAGTCGAGGGAAGGTTTAAATGGTTTCTATGCTCAACGAAGTTAGCATGGGTCAGCTAGTAGTACTATAGTGCCCACTAACTGGCTAGTTGAATTAAAGAACACGAATCATCATAATTCAAATATTTTCAGCAATATTTCAAATGTGTTATTCTCCGAAATCGTATAATGTACCACACACAAATGCTTGCTACTACTTTTTTGCTTGTTCAAATCCGCACTTTTTCATTTTTTATAATGATATACATTGTGCTACACACGGCCATTTTCCTATATATACTTTACCTTTAACAACGCTTGCTTGTAACAACGATTGCTCCTTAACTTTTAGTTACAGATAGGTTACTGAAACCAGCCGTAAGCCGACTAAATTGGCTTTAAGAGCCACAATACAGCAATTGGTATTTAATAAGGCTATTTTGATGCGAAGGAAGTGTAGTAATTGGGTGTTCAAGGTATAAAAAGAAACGAAATCTCTTAAATGAGGCCATTTGGGAGACTGTCGCGAAATGTTAAATGTGCGATCCGCCCATTACAGTACGTTTTAGCTATACAAATAAATATGGGTTTTGGCTTTATTTCATAGAGCTCAAGTGTGTGCGCAATACATTACAACACTCACTCTCTCTTTCGTAAACAAGTGGTTGCGAGAGTGACTTGACTAGTGAGAGGTGAGCACAGAACCGACTTTTCACATGCCAATTCGTACTGTCCGAAATTTTAAAACTAGATTTTTAGATATTCCAATGAAGGAATCGAACAAGAGCTAGAAAATATTTATTATTATAGTTATAGAAGGTATAATCTTATATTATAATTATCAAAATGAATTGCTGCTCGTCAGTTTCGCTAAAACTCGAGAACGGCTGAACCGATCTCGGCTATTTTTGGTCTTGAAATGTTCGTGGAAGTCCATGGAACGTTTAAACGGTTTGTTTGCTCAAAGAAGTGGGCACGGCTCAGCTAGTATACCATGAAAATGTATAAGTCGCTCGTTTAAAACTATAACGTGTCACAGTGGCATAACTCAATTTTGAGTTATTGATACCATTTTATTCACCGTAACCGAATCTATTTAGTGCAAAAACGTGGTACAATTTAAGCCAATACCGACAAAAGTATGAGGAAAAGAGAGTGCTTGTCACGATGTAGCGCTGCCCCGTTTAGCAGCTAAGCTTATTTCCACAACGCGCCTCCTCAGTGTGACAATGCAGTGCGTGAGAGTACTTGCTTGCGGTATAAGACAGCAACGTGTCACGACCTGCATGACACCTTTTTGGAGTAAAGGTAAATATTTTATTACTTATTTATTTAATTCTATAATGTGTCACACTTATTATGTCGCATTCTAGCATTAAATAATTAATTGATCGTACTTGGTCATCACTTTGATAACACGTTGTTCCTTTGAAAAGTATGAAAATATAATTGGCTTGTGTTAGCATGTCACGTTGTATGCAATATTTTTTTACACTTGTTTAAATTTACGGTTCGTTTATAACGGGATGTCACGATATATATTTGAAATATTGCTGTTATATTAAGAAATTCATCGTTTTGTCACATTGTTTATAATAATATTTTATTAATAAAGATTTTTTTTTCTTTCAAGATCGATTCACGATCAAGGAGAATAGTGGAAATGGCTTATGAAAATTATCATCAAGATGAGGAAACTCCAGAAAAGCGTCGGCGTAGAAATTCTTCTAGCAGCTCCGGCATCAGAAGAGCATCTAGAAGCTCAGCTGAGGAATACTTCATCGAGGATAGCGACGATTCTGTTAGAGACCCGAATTTCACCATCAACAAAGCTATTGAAGAAAGTGCAGATGATGAAGAAACTCACACCTTTACAACCATGACTGTACCTCTAAACGAATTGTCAAAAGACTTAAGTAGTACAGGCATAGAAAATTGTGTTTTCAGCTCTATAGACCAATACATAGCTACATTTTAAGATGCTATTGCTGCGGATATAATATGCGATCAGGAAGAAAATGCATATGTCGCAGTCATCTAGTTAAATCAGCTATTTCATTGAGTGCCTAGCGTTTTTATCGAATGACGACATTTAATTGAAAGACTAAAGGACAACTCGTCAAGTTGTTTATTGTAACGTCCAATGTCTTGACTGAACATTGATTGAACGTCATTTAGTCATGTAGTCATTGACTGAACGTCGTTTAGTCCGATTTTTTAACCGACTTCCAAAAAAGGAGGAGCTTTCTCAATTCGATGAATAAGTAGGTTTTTTTTATGTGTGTTAGCGAATAATTTTCCGATTTTTTAACCGACTTCCAAAAAAGGAGGAGCTGGAAAAAATTTAGTATAAATCCCTCTTAATTGGGGGGTGGAGGGAGGGGGAGGGGGAAAACCCCCCCCTACCACTCCCACCTTTAGGAGACTACTAGTTTGGAAGATATTTATGGTTGAAGTTTTGAGGTTATGTCTGTGTTTCCGGGATATTTCCAGGAGTAAAACAGGGGAGAAAGGTGGAGACGGCGGTAAGGGGACAAAGGAAATCCCCCCTACCCTCCCCTCTACTCAGCAACCACTAGTTAAGAAAATATTTACAGTTGTAGTTTAGAGGTTAGATAAAACAGACAAGTTCTACGTGGAGTCGGGAGTTGATAGATTTGTTCTAAGGACAATGTCGGTCTGTCACGTCTCCGGCGCTGCGGGAAATGCAGCCCCTTCGCCCATGCGTAACGAATGACAGCAACCAACACTCGCCTTAGGCAGCTCCGGCTTTCTGGTCACCTTTGGCGACCAGCCTCCGCCGCCACGGCGAGAGCTGGTTTCTGCATTTCGTTAGGGCTGCTCTCCCTCCGCGCCTCCGCGCTTAAATATACACTCTAGGGGTTGACAGACAAGTACTACGTGGAGTCGGGGTTGATAGATTCACTTTTGGGATAATTCAGTCAGCTGACTGATTTTATGTCCGCTCTCATATAAGGGCTATGTTACAATCCGCTAACTAATTGGACGTTGAGTGACGATTGTACAATCAATGTTCGGCCTAGTCTTTCAATTAAATGTCGTCATTTGATAAAAACGCTAGTCACTCAATGAAATAGCTGATTTAATTAGATGAATGCGACACATACACACCACAGAGTGAGGCTCGTGAAGACGAAGAAGAACAATGCTCCTTTCACGAGTTATGCCATCTTAGATTAATATTAGTACCTAGTTCTGATCCTAAAAAATGATGTGATATTTCCTGTATCTGTTATTGGTTCTCAAACAGTCAATATACATAATATTATTATATCTAAGTCATTATGGTTATTGTAAAATAGTTACTACCTAATTATAAGTACGAGTATGAACTATGTACAGAAAAGAGTGGCGCTAGTTGCGGTTATTCCTCGCCTTGAACCTTATTTTGGTACAAATTTTGTCGTTTACGACACTATATTAAATTTTAATATTTCTATAATTCATAATATCAGGTCAAATTATTATTTTTAGACATAGGATTGTTAAGTCTAATAAAATAAGGGTTTTAATTTAGTTACTTATTTTTGTTATTATTTGTTTGTGAGACCGATTATAAAACTAGTAAGTTACACTTTAGCTAATAGTTTTTTTCAATAAATACTCCTATTAAAATTTCAACAGTGTTATTTTTACTATATAATATATTCTGTACCACATTCTTAAATATCTTTATTTTGTTACCTATAACGTGATATACCTCTTTGTCAGTCAGTAAGTTCATTATTTTTATAGGAAGAACGTGACATGTAGGGACTTTTTTTTATAAAACTATTATTTCATAAATAAATATCTATACATCAATGAAATTTTCACTGAGATTCATAGTTTCTTAGTAAAGTTTAAAATGGCCAAAATAATCTTTTTTGTAGCTATCTTACTTTAAAAGTTATAAGATTTTAAAAGTTTCAAAGTCGTTTTCCCAAAATTCCAGTTTTTCGTTGTGCCACGTTGTAGTTTTAAACGAGCGAAGTGAAAAGTACGTATTAAAATAAATTAATAGTTTGAAAAAACGCTGGACATGTTCATGACGTGGTCTTTCCTACAAGTACTAACACGACTATGATACGATATTCCATCATAAAATTCCAGTGGTTCCGGCTTCATCATTATACCTAATCGTAGTCAACGTTCATTCCAAGGATTTTCTAAGAAAAAACGGTTTTGATACTTTGTTCCATCTGGAAGTCAAGTTCAAATCTTCCGGCTTTATCATCAGATCAGTTCGACAGTAATATCATTATGATACTGATACTGTATTATCATCAGAACTACATGAATCTGCCAATTTTCATTACGGATCCTTGGAAAATAGTTTTTTTTTTAATTAGTTATTTTAAATTTCATAACCTACACGAAAAATATATTATTACTCAGTTACATACAGATCGGCCTTATAAAATCGTGTTATAAAATATGTAATATAGTATGAGTATATTGTTCAACTCAGGGATAAACAATATACCTACTAGAAAATATAACAAATTTGAGACAGTACATCAATTTTGTTGTTACCATGTATAGATAAAACGTGAGAACCAACTTATATTCTATTCCCAACTAGTTATAAGCTCCCGGGACAAATACCCAGCATTACCGAAAGACGCGCAGACCTAGTGCTTATGCAGCAGCATAAATGATATGTCAACGCACTACACTAGGGATTCAAATTTCACTCCAAAATTCGTGTTGAAACGCGAGAGATTATTTTACAATTGATATTGTACAAATAAATAATCTTCATTTTATTAAGCTTACTATTGTTACTCAGCTTATAATAATTTCAATGTTAGTATTGTTTCTCAGCTTATAATGATTTCAATGTTAGTATCGTTACTCAGCTTATAATTATTTCGATGTTAGTATTGTTTCTCAGCTTATAATGGTTTCGATGTTGGTATTGTTACCAAGCTTATAATAATTTCGTTGTTAGTATTGTTACTCAGCTTATAATGATTTCGATGTTAGTATTGTTACTAAGCTTATAATAATTTCGATGTTAGTATCGTTACTCAGCTTATAATGATTTCGATGTTAGTATTGTTACTCAGCTTATAATGATTTCGATGTTAGTATTGTCACTCAACTTAAAATGATTTCGATGTTAGTATTGTTACTCAGCTTATAATGATTTCGATGTTAGTATTGTTACTCGGCTTATGAAGATTTCAATGTTAGTATTGTTACTCAGCTTATAATGATTTCGATGTTAGTATTGTTACTCAGCCTATAATGATTTCGATGTTAGTATTGTTACTCAGCTTATAATTATTTCGATGTAACTATTGTTACTCAGCTTATAATGATTTCGATGTTAGTATTGTTACTCAGCTTATAATGATTTCAATTTTAGTATTGTTACTCAGCTTATAATGATTTCGATGTTAGTATTGTTACTCAGCTTATAATGATTTCAATTTTAGTATTGTTACTCAGCTTATAATAATTTCGATGTTGTACTGCCTCCGTGGAGGGACTTAGATCATCGACTTTGGAGATGTTGGGTTTAATGGACGCGTTGGGAAAAATGGTGTCTTCAATTGTAATTAGGACAATCGTCTGTTTGACTGATACGAGAGAACAAAAAAACTGGCAGAATTGAGAACCTCCTCTTTTTTCAGTTTAAACTGTCACTTGAACATTTTAGGATATGTAGTAACGTATTAAGTACATTTATTCACGACCTATTCTAAAATGTTAATGTGACAGTTTGAACTTAATTTTCTCAAAATCGTAATTTTGCTGCATATCACCTTCATCCATTCATGTTTTCAATTATTATAATCATGATATACATAAAATATGGGTATATATATTACTACGTAATACTTATTACTCCAATATAATATTATATAATAATACCTCGGTACACATATACCTACCTGGTCCTCTTGTGCAAAGTTTCACCAAACCCTAGACTTATTGAAGCGGGTAGACATCCTAATAGGTACCTTGATTATTCAGTTGTCTCACTTAATCACTTAATCAAAGAGCCAAGGGACTTGGCGACATAATCTGATTAATAGAGAAATGTATTGTATTTGATAACTTATTATTTTATTATTGTGTAGGACTTAAGTTTTGTAGACTGTTTATTGTGAAAAATATCAGCAGTGGTCTTTAGACAGTTAAGTGATCAAAACAGCTGAGGGCGCAATTTGATAAAGTTGTAACCTAATATCTGATGTTTAAATCTCATAACCTTGAGGCACCCATCGATATAACCTACAACATCGTCTACTGTCTACACCTACATCTACTGCAGCCTCCTGTGTACACCAACATAGTTCTTAAAACCTACTACGGCCAACCGATTTGAAAAAGGATTTCTGGAATAGAACTTCACATTACAATGAAGTATCTACAAATAGTTGACTGGCTAAGAGGTTAGAACACTTTTTTACAAACACGTTTGTGAATAATTCAGCTGAATTGTAGAGAAGAAATCTTTTCTAGCCGACTACGGTGAACCGAATAGGAGGGTTATGATTGATGTTCAACAGTTCCCTCATAACTTCTAAAGTAGTTATGATAATTAGACAAATGAGATGTTGTTGGAACTTGGAAGACTCTTGGTCGTGGTACATAAAGTAAAGAAGAAAAAAATGTTTTCTTGATGAAGTCGTGTATCAAAAATATGTAAATATTGTGTTACTCACAGTTGTGTTTGCAATCTGATAATTGCAAAAAATTATTTGAGCGTTTTAGTTACCGGGTTTTAGTTTATTAAACTTAATCTTGTATGACGCTGTTACACTATCCTAACCTACGAATTAGTGTAGTAACCTTTATATTGTATGAAGATTATTATAAGACATTTAATTCAATATTAGAAACCCAAGTGCGTTAGCTAAACCATATCGCACACTTTGCAAAATTTCAACATCAATTCGAGGGGAAATGTCCAAGTCAGTGTATGTGGCCACCACCGTGGAAGCCCTTCACCGTTGTCATTCTTATACTTAACTGCAGTAGGAAATCACTTTGTAATTCGTAATTTAAATGTTTATTTTTTAATATTTTTTTGAATTCGCTTTTTATTACATTTCTATTATTATTTGCATTATTGTTATCAGGATTTAGTAGTCATTTTGACGTGGTCCGAAATATGCAAACACCTTGAACCGTCTTCACACGTTCCGTTTAGCTTGACTGCTAATCTTCGTAGTTATACAAAGTTTGTAAGCCTTTGAGGAGCAGAAGGGGTAAAGAATTAGTATAATAACATGAACCTTTCATGTTAAATGTACTTAGGCTACACTAAAATTGCTTTCAATAATCCAGTGGGACTACTCTTGACCAACATTGATAAAGGAAATGCATTTGAGTTTGACGATATGAGCATTACCTTCGTTTAACGCCTCCGTAGTCTAGTGGTTCAGAGCTTCGCTCTTGACCCGGAGGTCATGGATTCGATTCCCGCGTTGGAACTATAAAAAAAAATATCGTTTCCAAGTTTCGTTAGGACAATGCAGGCTGATCACCCGATTGTCTGATAAGAAAGATGATACATGCGTCGGATGCGCATGTAAAAAGTCGGTCCTGCGCCTGTTCTGTCGCCAGTCGTGTCGGTTTACCGTCCCCCTGGGTTATGACAGTAAAAGGAAGAGAGAGTATCTTTGTGTATTGCGCACACACTTGGGCACTATAAAACAACTCCTGCGTAGCTAGCCTGGTTTCCATGAAATCGGCTACCGACACCGAAATCGGTGAGGGGAGCTATTATTATTATTAGCTTCGTTTAAATCGGGTGTCGAATATATGAAACTACTTATAATTTATATCATCGTTTATTACACTAATATCTTATAACAATGTTTCAGAACCCGCAAATCTTTTATTTCCCACCAAAGCTAAACGTTGTAAAAGATTGAACGCTCCTCAATTAATTTCCTGGGGCAACTCTTTTAACGCATACACTGGATTAATGTCGGGTAGTCGTGCAACGAATCGCCGATTTAACAGCCGATAAACTTGGGAATTCGTTTTTCCTTAATCCACACATTTCTCGTACATTTCCCCGCTCTGGTGTTTAGGAGAAACAAGATAAAATTTTCAAATCGCTAATCTTTGACCGAGTTGGCATAGCACTTGGGTCGTGCGAGTAAAAATTTATGAGTTCACTATCTGGTGGCCATAAATAACAGCGGCTACGGTGAAAAGGCTCTATTTTATCTTTATAAGATCTGTAAATATCGATGTTTTAAGTCACAAAGATTTAAACATTTATCGACTGCAGTTTCCCGTGACTCCGCACGAGCAAAATAGATAACATGGGAATTGTAACGTTATCTGCAATGCATAGTTGCCTAAGTGTTGCTTACCAGAGCCTGAACTGCAACCAAATTCAGTATTATGGTATAAGAGTAACAAACATCCGAACATACCTACACATTTTCATGTTTATAATATTATGTTAGGTTAAAAAGGATTTGGTTAGAAACTTTCAGAAGGAAAACTTTTTTACGGCAAAATAGAAGCCATTTTCGAAACATTATGGGGATTTTTTTAACACTGTATTTTTAACCGACTTCCAAAAAAGGAGGAGGTTTCTCAATTAGACCGTATATATGTTTTATAAATATAGTTTATGGTTATGTTATACAGGTTTTCACACACATATTTTGTAAACCATAGCATAGTAGATAATATTATCATAACCATTATATAAATGGTTTCTTTCTACGGAAAAGTAGATATATCACTCGACAAATCGATGACTTATTGATGAAAATGTGTCATTTAAACTTTCTATATTCCTATTATTTCAAGACAAACCGCACTTCTACAATGGTCATGTATGTATAGGTCATTTTAGGGCCCCAAATCTCAGGCTTTGAATTTCGTTTCGAATGTCAGTCTGTCCCGCCTGCACGCGCGATCATCAATGCGTGCACGAGCGGGACAGACTGAGATTCGAAATGAAGTTTGAGTCACGCGAATCGACGCCCAGGTCCAATGAACATCGAAATACGATTGTAGAACTTTTAAAATTTTATCTCCGAGTCGGAAGCAATGCAAACGACTTCCCGCAGAGGTCTTATCTGTGTCAGATGTTTCGGCGAATTGGCCGGCCATGTTTGCTGCGTTCCGACGGCAGGGTATTGTATAACCAAACGTTCCCAAGAAAACTTAAATCCATTTCGGTATGGGTTTGTACCCATATTGTTATTGGTGTTGGTGCATTGCTACGATATTCGGTCGCCTAAACTACTACTATACTACGTATACAAATACGTACATAATATAACGGGTGTAAAAATAACAGTCACTATAACTTTGCGATATGATTATACTATACTACCTTTTCTTATTCAAGAAATGTATTTTTATACAAAAATATTTTTTTTAGTTTTTAACCAAAAAAATATAAAAACATACATTCCCAAAATGAGGAAAGGTGGTGTAATCGTATATCCATGTTATAGTGACTGTTCTTTTTACACACTGCATACCTGTGGTAAAAATTTGACAATAACTTGTAATAAAAAAATTTAATTATTGTCTATGGAATCTAAAACATAACGTAGAATGATTGACGTATTTCTATTGGGCTTATACTGTCCTGTCACTTAAACATTTTAGGATATTTACTAACGTATTAAGTACATTTAAATATACATAGTAAATATACTTCAGATGCTCAACCCGGGAAGTATGTTTTCTTACGGAGTCCACGACGTCCTCAACCTCCATGGACCAGTGCAGGCGGGACACGTACAGCGGCGTGGAGCGTACTTCACACTGCAGGCGCTGTTCGCTTCGCAGGGTGCGGTGCCGCGATGGTTGCGGATGGCGGGCTTCTTCTTTCTTCTCTTAACTAGTATGAAGTCCTCCTCATCGCACCTCCTGATCTCATCCTTACCAGATTGAGGAGGCGGAGCCTTGCAGCTGTCCATAGCCTTGCGGCTATCCTTATAATATTCATACCTTGTACTCGTTTTGAAACAACAGACAGATTAGACATTGATGTCTTTTAGGGATTGTATTCTACTGTCCAATCGTATTCGTTTTTGTATTTGCTTTCGTCCAATCACCCAGTATTCCGTGTGCTCTGCCTACTGTTTTATAATCTGAGAAGTTGTGTATCAAAATTAACTTTTACAGCCACGTAAGGCGCTCCAGTAACACTCCATAACTCAAGGGTAAACACCTAAAGTTTCGCATTAGATTTAATTTGAGCGTAAGAACGAGACTTTGTAATTATTTATAGAGAGTGCTCGTTAGACCTCTCTGTAATTAAGTCACACGTGTTAATTTAAAAGTTATATGGTAACTAGGAGAGTACATTCGAACGCCAATTTGCATATCCAGTTGATTTGATTTCTGGCGCTAATTTGGCGGGCGTACTTTAATTTTCATTGTAATGTTATATTCCGCCAACTCAAAAGATTGTACGGAAGCCTTTAATCCGCTTTCGAGTACTTAGGAATGCGAAGTTCACAATTTACATACTAAATTGTAAACCAAATATGGCGACGAAATGGCGCTGGTTTCTTGTGTGATTAAATTTTCCGTTGGGGAAATACATAAATGATAATTAACAACCTTTCCTGGCGAATTGTAATTTAATTACACGTTCTTCTGGTGCCAGTGTTGTATACAAAACAAAGAGTCGAGCAATTACATCTGAAGGTTTATAATAAATTATGTTTGTATCTGATATGTTTGAATACATTAATTAGAAGTAAATATACAACGTGTTACAGAAATAAGTGATAAAAATGTATTTGTTTAATCCTTGAGTTATGTTCTATAAGAAAAGTCGTATCTAACATTTTATAAACCATAATATTGTGATTTTGGAGATTTTTTTTTGTGTGTGCTTTACACTGTTGCAATCAGTGGTCTATTTTCCATCTACGAAATGTCGGTCATAAAAGTATAATAGGTTCCATCACTAATTTAGGTGTCGGTAGCCGATTTCATTGAAAGCAGGCCAGCTACGCAGGAGTTATTTTATAGTGCCCAATTGTGTGCGCAATACACAAAGACACTCTTTCTTTTCCTTTTACTCCCATAACCCAGTGGGACGGTAAACCGACACGACTGGCGAAAGAACAGGCGCAGGAACGACTTTTTAAATGCCCATCCGACGCATGGATCATCTTTCTTGTCAGACAATCAGGTGATCAGCCTGCATTGTTCTAACCAAACTTGAAAACAACACTTTTTGTTGTTCCAACGCGGGAATCGAACCCACGACATCCGGGTCGAGAGCGAAGCTCAGAACCTCAAAACCACGGAGGCGCTAAAAATAAAAGTATACCGTGGTATCGTCCATTTCCATTCGTTAAAATGTGCGTACACCCTAATTAAAGGTCATCGCACAGTATTAAGCCCACATGCTCTAATTAGATTTAGGTAAACTGCGTAGATAAACGTTTGCTTTAGTTTCAAAGTTGATGTGGATAGTGTCTTAGCCAGGTACAGAAATGAAAATGGTCTCGTTCACACCTAACAATCAAAATACATTTGTGTGAAGATTCTCATTTTGTTCGTAATATGGGGCAAGTTCATAAAAGACAATGCTATGAAAAGTTAGACAATTCTATCAATACGTTTTATATGCAAATTTGTTTGCAACAAGTAGAGATTATATAATAATATTATATAATATCTAAAATCCTATATAATAATATATAATATCTATGGACGCTTCACACCACGTTAATCAAGCCCTGTGATAAGTATCGGAAGAATACTAGTATAACACAAGTTCTTTTCTTTCTATTTTCCATCTCGTGGTAGAATATTCAGAATATATAATCGAAAAATGTTTTTGTAATTTACCTGGTAATTTAAATGAATGTTTGAGTAATGAAAATTGATGTATTGCAACTTTAAAGTTTCTAAAAATTATAAACCTTTATAAATTGATTTAAGTAACTTATAGTATATTATAAGATGTATTTTATAGTGGTCGCTAATGACCCAGATGTTGAAGCGACATTAACCCTAGATAACTAAACTATATTTACAGTTACATAGTAACTAAACATTCGTCGAGCGGACTACGCGGTAAAAAACGTGAATATTATCAAAAATGTTTAATAAAACCAGGAAATTGTTACATGTCACTTAAGTTTGGTTTAATACGAACTAAAATAAGAGTGATAATATTTATTTAATTCATCATACAGCTACTACATATGATAATATTGTGGGAGCCTCGAATAACTCTTTTGGATTTATGTAGCGATGTTTTGTCACTCTACGAGCTTTCGATGGACATGACATTCAGATTTTGCGCACGATTGAAACAGTAGGAAAAGGAACATCTATGTTGAAACAATCGCCAAAAAAATTCTTGTATTATGACTTTAATATCACTCCACAAAGTCACCGTCTGAATGCGTTGCCGCAGCCAGTGCTCCATCAGTTGATCTCCCACATTCATTAAAAAATCGCGCCATTTTCATTGTTAATTGTGTTATTTATGAATATTATAATTAATAATAAACAGATTTAGCATATTATTATATTATAAAAATGTATAGAGACCATCTTTAAGTTTGTCTGTTAGTACATGACATGTATTCGGGAACATCTGATAAACTGAGACTGAGATGCACCATTGTTATTATGATAAAACTAGATTATTTCTGATTCAGAATCTATAATTTGATGTTATTGACTCTCGCTTGGTTGTATAATAACGTTTTCCGACTCTGAAAATTCACTAGGGCAATCTAAAGCTCTGTTAGTGTCGTGATGAACTTTAACCCTCAAAATTTCCTCAGTATCCCGAATTGTCAGACCGCTTGTCGACCACATCTTCTGTTTCTGCGGTTTTTCTCTCTGATGCTCAGTTCCTCATATCCGTTTATAAAAATTATAATAATGTATAAAAAAATGGCTAATAACTTAGTTTCCTATGAACAAACTAAGAAAACTACATAGGTTTTCTAATTGAAGTACACAAAGTATATCTTTATATAGTTCTTTTATGTATGTTTTTGGTAAAATATAGATAAACTATATTTATTATAAAAAATATTGTGTGTTTCTCATGTTAAATAGAAAAAAATAACAAAAAAGTAATGTATATACCTTTGCAAAACATACCACGTAATTACTAAACTTTCGTCGACTGGACGACGATATGACCGTAATTCAATTTCTAAGTATCGTATGATTGAAATTTCCTCACAGGATGTACTAAATTGACTATTTAGGAAGGTAGAAAAAGATTCTTGAGCGGGGGGTACGAGGAACTAGGTGTACTCGACTATCGTGGATAGTAGCGTAGTCGTGTAGACGAATGATTAGTTATCTAGGGTTAAATAAATAAATATAAAAAAAAACAGTTCTTTTCCGTTGTCTAGTATAAACCAACGCACATATACCTTATTCTTTTATATTTCTCATAGTGATCACAGAAAAAAATGTGTTAATAAATGAGTAGATAGATACAAATTACAATAGTACGTATATTATTACAGAACTAGAAAATATGTACATTTTCAATTTAACTATTATAATATTTAATTTCTAATCTAAGCCAGGCATGCATATTTATGTAATTAATATTACCACATTATATCTTTGAACGAAGAAAATTATTATTGAAGTAATAAGGCTTGGCGCATACTTCAGGAAACAAGTTATTAAATTATAACTAAATTAACTTACGAACTTTTTCTAGATGTTTTGATAAATTTTCTCTTGTAACTTTTATTTGCTATCTTCCGAGTGACTTTTTAATTTCACGGTTTACGTTTAAAATTGAAGAACACAGTTTATTTCAGATGAAAAGATTGCGACCCCTATGGTTCAATGAGCACATCGCTGTTCAAGCCGGAGTCCGCGAGTTCGAATTCTACTAAACGAACGAAAAAGTTTTCTGTTTTCCTTTGACATATTTATGTATTAAATATGAGTATATATTATACCTACTGACTTCGCCTCTGTGTTCCAGAGTTTCACAGGGTTCGATTCCCGCGTTTCAGCAAAAAATTTGTTGTTTAGTTTGGCCTGGTCATCTGATTGTGTTATAAGAAAGATGATTCCAAACAAAAATTGATACAATAATTGTATACTTCATTTATGTTAGAACTTTCGATCCTTTTTTAACCAATTTTGATGGTTTCCTTCGCGTTTGGTCCAGTTTAGCGCCAGGGTACTGACATAAACTTTTTATGATGATGAGACTGGCGACCCATCAGATCTCTATAAATATCTTCGCACATCTAAAGCAGTAATGTCTGTCTTCTTGTTACTTTTTAAATTTATACAGTGTGTAAAAAGAATAGTCACTATAACTTTGAGATACGATTATCCTTTCCTCATTTTGGAAATGTATTTTATTTTACTTTTTACCATTTCATATATATTCGCAATAATAACGAAAAAGTAAAAAAAAAATATTTTTTTATTTTTGTAAAAGAAAAAAAAATACATTTCTAGAATGAGAAACGATATTAGCATATCCCAAAGTTATAGTGACTGTTCTTTTTACACCCGTTATTTATGTTTTTGTCTTTGTGTAAGATAATATTTTTTTTCTTTCTTTTCTATTTCTCTTTCTTTCTAATGTCTAAGTTTTAGATATCGGTCATTTTGTGTCTCCACATGTTTAGTATTGGCATAAACAAGATTTCGTTTGGCCTATGCCAATTATTATTCATCCACGTTATTACATAAATATCTCCAGAAATTAAAATGTAAGTTTGCTTATTTAATTTAGTTCTAGAAAATCGACACTCAATTTCAAAATGTTAGTGTAATTGTTAGCATCGTGCTCATGATTGAACTGACAGGTTCCAGCGTCCATCTGAATGAGTAAGCCGATTTATGTTAATTTATTTATTTTTATTTTATTTATTCCGTGGAATGCCGAAGTAAGTATAGAAACCCATCAACAATATTTCTGTGAATGTCATAAAATGCGATAGAGGGAACACAATATATCTAGAAATAGTCAGCAGCTTTCCGCTGACATTGTTTTCATTTTAAAACAGCGCTCGCCAACCTGCCTGCCAAGCGTGGAGAATATAGGCAGGTATATATTCCATAAGCGTTATTTAATAACCTGTATGGAAATCGTCATCAACATCTCTCGCCAGTCGTGTCGGTTTACCGTCCCACCGGGCTATGACAGTAAAAAGAAGAGAGAGTGCCTTTGTGTATTGCGCACATACTTGGGCACTATAAAATAACTCCTGCGTAGCTGGCCTGGTTTCAATGAAATCGGCTACCGACACTGAAAACGGTGAGGGGAGCTATTATTATTTAATATTTGCTATATGGAAATCAATTTTTTTAATTTTTAATCTCCTATAAAATACTACACCATAGTTAAAACGATAATCGATTTTGTTTAGCTACCTAACCTAACTTTACAGGATGATTCATGGTTGATATGTCAAGCCGAATATTATAGTGTGAAGAGAAGGACGCGTATAGCATTTTTTGATTTGCTGACTCATAAAAATTATTTACCATAACGTGACAAATCACGATTAAAATCACAAAAACATTTCAATCCTGGTCTTAGGTCAACGACCAATGCGTTCGTGTGTATAGACTAAGGCCCGTATAAATAAAACAATCTCAAACCCAACCTCACCCTGAGAATCTATTTGACAGATATAACAACGTTTCGTTTCACTTTTAAAAATGAAGAATTTCACTTATTTTATATACTTTAATTTTTTTCTTTCTTAAAACGTAAAAATAAAGATTATAAAAATATACTTTATACTTATTTTATTGTTTCCTGTAATCTATAATATGAGTATAACGGTATAAAAAGAAAATAAATTAAAGTACTATGTAACATTAATAAAGTTGTACACTTTTAAAAGTGAAACGAAACGTTGTTGTATCTGTCAAATAGGTTCCCAAGGTGAGGTTGGGTTTGAGATTGTTTTATTTATACGGGCCTAAGAGCCTGCGAGCCTTAGCATAGTAAGATTCACTCCTTGTTGTCATTTTAGACCTTTAATTTTTTTAGTTAAATTAAGTAATTTATATGAGGTGCCGAAACAAAAAATGCTTTACGCGTCATTCTATTCACACTATCTATCTATAATATCACCACGTATAAAATTTTATACTTTCTAGGAAAACCCACATCCATAACTCAGTGTATGTTAATAAGGCTTTTATTTATGCATAGTGAATCATATTACCCCACATCGCATTAATTGGATAAACATACATAACACGCTTTATATGAAATTGGGTAAACATTAAATATATATTTTTAATGAGCAGTAAATTTTCAGTCATGTCCGATACTTTACTATCTATGAAACGTTGTAAAATATATTGTTTGTAGTAATAGTTTGAAATATTAGAGGATTAAAAAGTTATGGATACGTTCTATAAGTTTAAAAATTTGAGAAAAATCGTTACACATATTTAATTTTTTTATATTTTATTAATACACATCCTATGACCCAGGAACATTGAAAACTTTTTGTTCCCTCAGCGGGATTCGAACCCGCGATCGCTCGCTCGAGTACCAACGTACTCAACCACTGCGCTACGGAGGTCGTCATTCCCTGAGTTAGATTTTACGACACCCACGAGAAAGAATTCGAAGAGGAGGTGCTATTCTTTCTCTGCCACATCTGAGAGCAAATTATATTTCTCGGAGGCGAATGGAATATTGATTATACTGTATATTATATAGGAACCCTATCACACCTGTTGGTATGTAACACATATGACATACGTATCCTATAAATAAATAAGAAATACAGAGGGTAGGAATATAAATTAAAAGGAACCTGGTCTACAAAAGAGTAATGATTTACGGCCTGAACTCGCAAATAAAATATACCGGTTAGTGAAAGAAATGCCCAGTGGAGCAATTACGTGATTCATAGAAATCGGTCTCTTATTAAAATGGTATTGCTATGAGTAGCTTGAATTTTTTGACATTTTGTCAGTTTTAATAAGCGTAATATCGTCGCTTTACCTTCTCAACCTCGTATCTAAAAAACTACAACTTTTCAGTACAGTCAAAAATGTATACCTCATTTAAAACAAAATCCATGTCATAATAAAATCTTAAATTATTAAGTTTTTTGACTCTACTGAAAAGTTGTAGTTTTATGTATACTAATTATGTAGGTATATTTTATGTAGTTTTATGTAAAGGTTGTGAAAGTAAAGCGACAATATAATATGGTATTATATTATTAGAATGTCGATGTAAATATTGGATACATCGTTATCTATATTAATGTGTGTGTGAATGTGACTAAACATCGATATTGGTTCGGTCAGCTGAATAAAAGTTTTCAAGTTTATTTTAGACTTCAAAACTGGTTTAGTTTCTTAGTTTACCCGGCAGTTGGCGCTGTTGTATTTGCTCATCTTCATTCTAAGGCGTTATGAAGTTTTCAAGTAGCTAGTATCTTATCAAAATTTATAGTATTAGACTCTAAAGTATTTTCTGTTATAAAATTCACATCACCTATTTGCTGTGTTTAGTGTTAATACTAGATTATTTACAGGATGATTTAGGGTTCTATGAAAAATGCTCTATGCGCCATTCTTTTCACACTATACGAAAACAATGACGCAAAGAGCATTTTTTGTCTTGGCACCTCATAAAAATTACTTACCATAACTTAAAAAAAATCAAAGGTCTGAAATGACCAAAAGAAGTGAATCTAACTATGCTGGGGCTTGCGGGTTCCTAGTCTATACACACGAACGCACTGGCCGTTGACCTAAGACCTCACCAGGATTAAAACTAAGCTGTTTAGTGACCTACATGGAGATCTTTAATCGTGATTTATCATATTATGGTACGTAATTTATTTGTGGTGCCAAAACAAAAAATGCTCTACTCGTCATTCTCTTCACACTATATTCGGCTTCATATATGAACCATGAGTCAGCCTGTATAAGTATTCAAATTGCCATTACAAATGATAAATATCTAAGCGATTAGGCTATCGTAAAGTATTTGAAATTAATGTTTTACAACCTGATAAAAAGCGATCGGTATCGGTGTACGTAATAGTTCTTGTCTCTTAGGCGATACCTTTGAATCAGACCCGGACATTATTTACGGGTCAATACAATACTACAAATAAAACTTCTTTTTAGGAATTGTGTGCTTGAGACCGAATGGGGAATTTTCAAACGCCATAATACACTTTCAAGGGGCCTGATAAAGTGATGGGTTAGCTGTTCCATGAAAATCTATAAACGGTCAACACATCAAAGATTTATTTTCTAGGAAATAGAGGGAATACGTAATCTGTTGAGTGTTGAACCGTACTTATCTTACCACTGTGAAAGCGGTAACTACTCTTCGGATTTTGTTGTCGTTCTCATCAATAAACAAAGCGATTTAAGAGAAAATTGTAATTTGTATACAGGATGTAAAAAGAACAGTCACTATACTTTGAGATACGATTATACTACTTTTCCTCATTTTGGAAAGGTTTTTCGAAACTATTTTTTTTTACTTTTTACAATTTTTTTTTTGTCGCAAGAATATCGAAAAAGGAAGAAAAATATTTATAGTATAGTTTTGCTTCAAATACAATGCTGAAGTAATTTTCACACTCGCGTTACTATATAATATACAGAGATAAGATTAGAAAAATAAGGTAAACTTTAAAAAATAGTGTACTTTGCCCTATAATATATAAAAAATATATTAATTTATAAACGACAATGCTTTGATAAACATAATGAAGATTACAATATATTTATTTGTGATTTTTCAATAAGACCAGTATTAAGAAAAAATGTTTAAAGTACTCTAATTTTTAGCTCATTGCACGCACGCAACCTTAAATTAGAAGCACTATAACTGTCTATATTATTTACATAATATTTTATTGATCTAAAATTTCAAAGAATCAAAGCGTACAAACAACACTACCCAATTATTTCGGTCAAAGAAATACACAAGTTTATATTTTTCTGATGCACTTGTACCTACACTTTGGACTATTCCAAATTGATAAGAGCATGCTCTTGATAAATTTACGACCAAATGGATGAAATTTGCTCAGCGCACTACAAATCTCTTGGCTTCGTCGAACTGAACACGATTTTCATTAGGAGATCCTATTTCCTCGTCCCTTCAGCAATCGTTTTACCTTTTTCTGAATACTTTTGTGGCTAATTTGGCTTATATATGCTAACGAAAGGTTCTCCTTTTGATAATAAAAATATATTGTGTCTGTATTATATATTTAACTAGATACTAAAAAGAAAACCCGACTGACTACTAAAACACGCTCAAAATAGTACGAAACCAGAAAATAGTCCAGGCTGAAATTATTATATATTTTCTTTTTCTTTCTTATATCTTATATATAATATGAAAATGAGTATTATTAGTGTATAAGTTTTCATTTCATTTTAGTACGCGATTTGTATACAGAATTTTTCGATATCTTATCATTTTAAATTAAAATTAAATACATTTCCAGAATAACAAAAGGTAGGTACATTAATCATATCGCAAAGTTATTGTAACTGTCCTTTTTCAATCTATACAGGCAACCTATGGGTCCCATACACACCCTAAGGTATTATCACTCATTTATTTTACACCTTGTTCATGGGTCGAAGGAACATCCTTTTTGTTCATAATCTTCTCTTATATACAAACATGAATTGCTGTTCGTTACTCTCGCTAAAACTCGAGAATGGCTGAACCGATTCGGTTATTTTTATTCTTGAAATATTCGTGGAAGTCAAGGGAAGGTTTAAACGGTTTGTATGCTCAACGAAGAGGGCACAGGTCAGCTAGTACAGACTATAAAATATTTAACGAATTTGAAATAACAACAAATACCCTACATATTTTAACGTAGTTTTATACATTATAATGATAGAGATATTATGTTTAAACGATAGCCGTGTTCGTATCCCATCTACTATAGCACTTGGACGCTATAAAAGATGATAGATAGATGTAGAAATATATAGTAGCTGATTTCAGTAACACCAATGATACATTGAATGATTATGTCAAAATTGCTACGGCAAAATTGTTAGGAAAAAGTTATTTTTCCTATATTTGAAACGTATAAAACAATCGTACACATTATCCATTGTGTAAGTACATTTCTCACTTGCGACTAGTGTACCAAGGAAACTCAGTTTATTTTATAAAGTGTTGTTCACCGTATTAACCTTCAAATGGGTCACTGTGTCACGTATGACCGTACAGTGCACCATTCTACTCTCAGTTCTAACAACTTTAAATGGTGTGCAATTACTGTTGCCTTGTTTATGTTTGTTTGCCAATTAATATTGGTTAGAATAGTGTGCTAATTATACTAATGCGTGAAGCAAAAACTGTTATAACTTTAATTGTAGAGTTTGCCGTATACGGCAAATACTACAGCTAGGTATACGGCAATAAGAGCAAAACTAGATGGGTAAAACTGAGGGAGCAGCAAAATATTATGTTGATATGAAAAAATAAGTATAACACAAAGCCAAAACAATCTGATTATGACTAAGTCGATCGGAAATTACAATAACAAAAAAAAATCGAAAAGAATACGAATATGAAATTTGGTACAGTTAAGGTATGTGTGGACGAATTTGTGGGTGACTAAATTCATGTTTGGAAATACAAACAATTTACTTGACGAACATTGTTCGCAGAGTCTACATCCTGAGGATGCTCTGGAGTCGGAGCGAAACGTGGGTCGAGTTTTGCAACCTGCATGGTGGTGTGGGGCTTGCACGATCGTGTTAACCTCATTGCTTGAGCGGTGGTGGTACAAAATTATTGTAGCACATTTACGTTTCTTAATTTACCAACTATTCAGTATCTTTATAAAATTCAAACTTAAAACTATTTGAATTCAAGTCTGTCAGTCCTGGTTTCAAACTGAAAACAAGGAACAACTAACAAATACAAAAAAAAAACATACCAATATATTTTACTGTCATCATGATTGTCATACGGGAAATACTCGTATTTTGTTTACATAGGAACGAAACTTTTCCTTAAATTAAATACAAAGTTTTATAATGCGAGACCTAAAGCCTACGTTGATTAACCTCCAATACGTGTCTTATACTACTACTGTAACTATTACAATGGAAATAGAGGCACAGTATCTAAGGCCTATATTAATAAAGAAGTCTCAGACCCAACCTCACTTGAAATCCTATTTGTCGATAAAAAAACTTTCACTTTTAAAAATGAAGAAAAAAAAGTTACATTCCTTTTTTTCTTTTTGATAACGTAAAAATAAAGATTATACAAATATAGATTATACTTGTTTAAGGATTGATTTTTCCATCGTTAGAGAACTTTAACTGAGGAATAAATATGTGACTTTGTTTGACAAAATCACAAGTTTATTCGACAGATAAAAGTAATCTGACGATTGAAAAATCAGCCCCTAATGTTTTTCTGTAATCGACAATTAACATATTATAGATTACAGAAAAACATAGTAGAATCTATATTTTTATAATCTTTACTTTATTATTACTATAATATTGCGGTATAAAAAGAAAAGAAATTAAAGTACTATGTAACATTACTAAAGTTGTTCACTTTTGATAGTGAAACGAAACGTTGTTTTATATATCCAATAGGTTCTCAAGTGAGGTTGGGTTTAAGATAGTTTTATTAATACGGGCCTAAGTGATCAACTTCCTTAAAAAGGGTTTTCGAAAAAAAAAGGGTTTTTTCTTGGAAAGGGTACTCACTATTTGAAAGCCGATTTAGGGAGAAGGAAGGAAGGTCCTTTTATATTGCTTGTTTCACGGTATTATATTATTTTGTCCGTAATTTTGACACAACGTTTTATCCAATTTGCCACGTTTCCTGATACAATTTTTTGAAATATTTCACTGGCACGTGACACAAGGACAGACGTATTTATTTTTCTTGGTCCATTTATGGCTGACGTAATAATTGGTCCACGCTTTTACCGCGCAAATCGACCGTGCGGCCGCTGTACGTGACGGGGACCTTTCTATATTCTATTTTGTTTCTGCTAAGGCTCGTAGGCACTAGTTCGTTGTTTTTTTTAGTTATTTTACTATTCTTTATAATTTGTTACTATAAATTCCCATAGTGGTGTTTCTCAATTCCCATAGTTCCCATTTTTTTTTAATTACATATCTTTAATTGGCATGGTGTGAGTTCATTTACCCTTTAAAAATGACTGCTCCAATTCTTCCACTAAAATGTACAATGGTGCACCAAAAATCACCGTTAACGGTGAATATTTAGAGGTTGCGCAACGTATCGTATACAACTTGTGCGTCTTAGCTGTAGCAAAATTATTCATGATATTTTTTTATAATTATTGAGATTACTTTTTACCAGATATTATTGGCCGACCCTGGAAAATGAATTGGCAGCCTCTCAAATCACCTGCCGTAACACCCCGGTTATTCTTAATACCTATTATGTTCACAAGCTGAACATCCTGATTAATTGTGGCACAAAGTAACATATTATCTATAGACGCTTCACACCACGTCAATCTGGCCCCGTGCTACTAAGTATCCGAAGAACTTGTGTTATCAGTACCAGACAACGGAAATATATATTTCATACTTTTATACTATACACATATTTAAGATTTTTTTATTAAATTCATGCACAAATTTAATACCCATCCATGACCCAGGATGATTGAAAACTTTTTGTTCCCTCGGAGGGATTCGAACCCGCAACCTCTAGGTCAAGCACCAACGCGCTGAACCACAGCACTACGTCTATAATTTCATACGAAGTTTTGTGTCTTTTTAAGTCGCCAAGTGTGTAAAGTACTCTTATGTTTCCATATAGCTCTATATTCTAGTATACGTCATTGTGTTATCGATGGAGTTGTGTTGTGGCACATAATGGATAATAATATGATCGACGAAGGTTGGGGACACCTGACGTTAATTACTCGGGAAACAAGTGAGTATTTCTTACAAGTAAAGGTAAATGGGTTGGTAGTTTTTATATTTCTTGCTGATATTATTTTTAACCCCTGACAAAAATAGAGGGGTGCTACAAGTTTTATGTGTCTGTTTATATGTATGTGTCTTATGGCATTGGCAGCATTTGGCAGCTCCCAAACAGTGAACCGATTTTGATCCAGTTTTTTTTAATAATACAAATAAGGCCCCGTGCTAAGTATACGAAAAATTTGTGTTACAGGTACCAGACAATGGAAATATATTATATTTAATACTTTTATACATACACATATTTATGGTTTGTTGTTTATTAATACACAAATTTAATACTCATCCATGACCCAGGAACATTGAAAACTTTATGTTCCCTCGGCTGGATTCAAACCGCAACAGCACCAACGCGCTGAAACACTGCTCTACGGGGGTCGTCACTGGAATTGTAACTTTATATTTCAATATTATGAATTTTGGCCGGACATTAGATTCCGACCGACTCTTTTTATTATTAACACACATGTGTTACACCACGTAATATAATTACACAGAAACATCGACTTATTACTTGACCCCGATCCTAAGTAAGTTCATAGAGTGCCCTCGAAACCGTTTTATCACTTAAGTCGCAGGTAATACTAACAACACTGACATCAAGTACGAGATTGATCGACTACCGTGTTCCGATATTATTTGTTGGAAGGAAAATAGTTTGTTGAGGAACGTTCCAGAATTACCCAACTATTTCTAGATAATCCTTAAAAATATGACGATACTTACATGTATCGTTTGTCGTTTACAATATTAAAAACTGTTTTAATTAAATCATTTTAAGTATGCCCGTTTACGGTATACTTTTTGTAAGTAAAAAACAGAACTATATACTGATTTCAACAGTGTCATTTACACGTCATACAAAATGTCGGACACAAAATCGGTCATATGGTGGAACTATCTGTGGTAAAATCGGTGGAAGAATCGTGTCTAGAAAAAAAAAGATTAAATAAAAACTATAACCCGACTTCGAAAAAAGTGGTCTAAAAAGGCTGAAACAAGAAAATAATTCAATGTGAAATCCAGTTATGCATAGATACAAAAATGGTCATGGTAGAGCCGTGGTCGTACCCGCTATAGGGATTGTATATTTCAACATTATTGTATTTTATACCGTATTTTTGTGTGAGGTGACGCTTAGATTTAATTAGCGGGTACGACCACGGCTCTACCTTGACCATTTTTCTGGATTTGGATTTCAAATTGAATTATTTTCTTGTTTCAGCCTTTTTAGATCTCTTTTTTCGAAGTCGAGTTATAGTTTTTAACTTTTTATAATTTTTTATATTTTTCTGTTTTCTCATCAAATATGCCGTGTGGTGACGGCATTAGAATACAATTATCACCACCCCCGATACTATCCCAGGGGAGTCGCAAGAGGCGACTAAAAAGGAAACACACACACATCAACAGCTAGTGTGAGAGAAGGAAAACTCGAAACAAAACCCTGTACCAACCCGTCTAGCCAGCGTGGTACCAGTAGGCTTTTTAACCTCCGATGTTTACGCACCAGAAGACCAGGCCCCTAGTCCCCGGCGGCCCCGCTATTCCTGGCTACGGTAGCGGCCACGGTAACGGCGGGGCGGGGGGTGCTAAGAATCCCCGGAAGAGATCCGGCTACCACCCCCCTTCTAAACGACAACTGGCCCTGGTAACACACAACGTGCGCACTTTGAGGTTGGCATAGCACGAGAAGCTCGTAGAGCTGGAAGAGGAGATGAACAAGCTGCACTGGGACGTTATTGGTTTATCGGAGATCCGAAGAGAGGGCGAGGATACGATAACCTTACAGTCCGGCCACTTGTTCTACTACCGGGAGGGAGAACAGAAGTCCCAAGGTGGTGTTGGGTTTATCGTCCACAAATCTCTCATCAACATCATTGTGTCCATCGAGAGTGTGTCAAATAGGGTTGCATACCTTGTACTGAGAATCTCAAAACGATATTCGTTGAAGATTGTACAGGTATACGCCCCATCGTCAACACATCCAGACGATGAAGTAGAAGCTACGTATGAGGACGTCAGTAGGGCCATACGTAGCCCTAAAACACACTTCACAGTTGTTATGGGAGATTTCAATGCGAGGCTGGGCTGCAGAAGCGATGATGAGCTCAATGTGGGGCCATTTGGATTTGGGCAGAGGAATCCCAGAGGACAGATGCTGGTGGACTTTATGGAGAAAGAAGGACTCTTCATGATGAATTCTTTCTTCCAAAAGCCGCCGCAGAGGAAATTGACCTGGTTGAGTCCCGACGGTGTAACTAGAAACGAGATTGACTTCATTATGAGCACCAAGCGGCAGATATTCAACGATGTCTCTGTGATCAACATGGTTAAGACCGGAAGTGATCACCGAATCGTCAGAGGCATGTTGAATATCAACGTCAAACTTGAGAGATCGCGTCTGATGAAGTCTACGCTCCGACCATCGAATGTCCATATCCAAAACCCCGAGAGCTTTCAACTTGAACTGTCAAATCGCTTCCAATGGCTAGACAGCTGCGCATCAGTGGACGATATAAATAGCAGGCTGATAGAAACTGTCTATACGGTGGGGTCCAAATTTTTCAAGACCCACCGTACAAAAAGACCTCAGAAACTATCCGACCAAACCCGGAACCTCATGGCTAGTCGACGTTCAATGACGCTGCAAACTTCGAGTGACGCTGAGTCATATAGGCAGCTCAATAGACAGATTGCGAAGTCCTTGCGACACGATTTCCGTTCTTTTAATACCCAGCGTATTAAAGAGACAATAGAGCGGAACCAAGGCTCCAAAGTGTTTGCAAGAGACGTATCTATTGGGCAAAGCCAGTTGACAAAGCTGAAGACCGAAGATGGACGCGTAACGTCAAATAAGTCCGAGGTACTACGGGAGATAGAAAGGTTCTATGGACAGCTGTATACCTCGGTCTCAGCTGAACCTGCTAGTTTAGCTGCAGACCCAAGAGCCAGGCTAACACGACACTATACCGAAGACATCCCGGACATCAGCCTGTACGAGATTAGGGTAGCTCTCAAACAGCTTAAGAACAACAAGGCTCCGGGCGAGGATGGAATCACTACAGAGCTTCTAAAAGCGGGCGGCACGCCGGTACTAAAAGTCCTTCAGAAACTCTTCAATTCCTCCTTACTCGATGGGAAAACGCCAGAGGCATGGAACAGGGGTGTTGTGGTCCTGTTCTTCAAAAAAGGCGACAAAACCTTACTGAAGGACTATAGGCCCATAACACTGCTGAGCCATGTCTACAAGCCGTTTTCGAGAGTTATTACGATGCGTCTCGAACGCAGGCTGGATGACTTTCAGCCTACCGAACAAGCCGGTTTCCGAAAAGGCTATAGTACCATAGACCACATACATACGCTGCGGCAGATTATACAGAAGACCGAAGAGTATAATCGGCCATTATGCTTGGCGTTTGTGGACTATGAGATAGCCTTTGATTCCGTCGAAATATGGGCGGTCCTTAGATCTCTCCAGCGTTGCCGTAATAGACTTTCGGTATATCGAAGTGTTGAAGTGTTTATATAATAACGCCACCATGTCAGTCCGAGTACAGGAGCACTGCACGAAGGATATCCCTTTAAAGAGAGGAGTAAGACAGGGGGATATCATATCCCCGAAACTGTTTACCGCTGCTCTGGAGGATTCCTTCAAGCTCCTGGAATGGCAAGGACTTGGCATCAACATCAATGGCGAATACATCACTCACCTTCGATTTGCCGACGACATAGTAGTCATGACAGAATCGCTGGAAGATTTGGGGCGCATGCTCGGTGGCCTCAATAGAGTTTCTCAACAAGTGGGTCTTAAAGTGAACATGGACAAAACAAAGATCATGCACAATGTCCATGTTGCACCCACCGCACTAACTGTTGGGAGCTCTACTCTTGAAGTTGTTGACGAATATATATACCTAGGGCAGGCTGTCCGATTAGGTAGGTCCAACATTAAGAGAGAGGTCAGTAGACGGATCCAGCTCGGCTGGGCAGCGTTCGGTAAATTACGCAACGTCTTCTCGTCCAAAATACCTCAGTGCCTTAAGACAAAGGTATACAACCAATGTGTGTTACCAGTGACGACTTACGGTTCTGAGACGTGGTGCTTCACGAAGGATCTTTTCAAAAGGCTCAATGTCGCTCAGCGTGCTATGGAGAGGGCAATGCTCGGTATTTCTCTACGTGATCGAATCAGAAATGAGGAGATCCGTAGAAATACTAAGGTTGCTGACATTGCCCGTAGGATCAGTCAGCTGAAGTAGCAATGGGCCGGCCACATAGCACGAAGATTGGACGGTCGATGGGGCAAAAAGATCCTAGAGTTTAGGCCACGTACTGGCAAGCGCAGTGTGGGACGGCCACCTACCAGATGGACCGACAACCTGGTGAAAACTGCCGGGTCACGTTGGATGCAGGTGGCAATGGACCGGTCGCACTGGAAATGTATTGGAGAGGCCTATGTCCAGCAGTGGACAGTAAAAGGCTGAAACGACGACGACGAAACGACATCAAATATATTTTCGTTAAACTAACCATTACGAGTCATTCATTGGCATTTGACATCTACGGGAGATGATTCAAGTAGCGCTCGTGGAAGATGTAGAGTTAGATAGACACCTACGTTGGTGACTGATTAGTCCGATCCGGGCTTTGCAGACTCGGCCGCAACCTGGACAAGTGAAGCCGGAGCCGGCTGGCAAAGGCGCTGGTGGTAGACGAGCACGCTCGTGCCGTGCTGTGCGCTTTTGGGCTAGGTGTGCAAACCAGGCGTCGTCGTGGGCAGACACGCCCTCAGCAACGATACGGCGCCAGTTGCTACGATCAGCAGCATCTTCTTCCCAATTAGCTGGCTCAATTTTAAAAGTAACCATGTCCCGCTTGACACTGTCTTTGAATCTAAGGATTGGCCGTCCTACCGGGCGTTTTGCGTTTGCCACTTCCGCTAGGAGAGCTTGCCTTGGTAAACGAGAGGGGTCCATGCGATACACATGCCCTAGCCATCGCAGCCGTCTCTGACGCAACATGGCGGTTATGCTAGGTAGCTGTGCCATGCTGAGCACCCCCTCATTCGTGACCTTATCTTCCCAGGTCAGTCCTAGAATGTTTCGGAGACAGCGCATATGGAAGTTGTTAAGCTTGCGCTCCTGTTTGGCATACGATGTCCAGGTCTCGGCACCATACAAGAGTATGCTCAAGATGCAAGTCTGATAAACAGCCATCTTAGTTCTTATAGTTAAGTGTTTATTATTCCATACTCTTGCATTCAGCTTCCCAAACATCGTTGACGTTTTGCCGATGCGACTATTGATCTCTGCATCAAGCGAGAGATTGCACGACATTGTCGAACCCAGATAGCAAAAACTATCAACAACCTCCAAAATAGTACCATCCAGTGTAATAACCGGTTTTTCCCTACATCCCTGCGCCATCACAACTGTCTTCTTTGTGTTCACTGACATAGAAAAGAGAGTGCAAGCGTTTGCAAATTTTGACACTATAGACTAAAGCTCTTCTGCACTGTCAGCAACAAAGGCTGCATCATCCGCAAACAAGAGACTGTCCACATATAGATCTTTGCGGTGCCGACGGGATTTCAGTAATGCTATGTTATACAGCTTTCCGTCGTCTCTTGTATGAAGGTGTATGCCTTGCTGGGAATCTTCAAAAGCATTTCTCAGAAGTAATGAGAAAAATATCCCGAACAAGGTTGGTGCTAGTACGCTAGTACGCAACCCTGTCGAACGCCCCTACGCATGTGAAATGGTTCAGATGTTTGGCCATCGTAAACTATTGTGCCGTTCATGTCCTCATGAAAGGATCTAATTATAGATAGCAGTTTTGGCGGGCATCCTACTTTTCGTAATGCTGCATATAGCCCCTCCCTGCTGACAGTATCAAATGCTTTGTTAAGGTCTACGAAAGCAATGAGTAGGGGTGTTCTCTGTTCCCTACATTTCTCCTGTAACTGCCGAAGTGTGAATATCATGTCTGTTGTGGAACGCCGAGCACGGAACCCACACTGTGCCTCAGGATAAATGCGATCAGCAATTTTTTGAAGTTTGCCCAAGATGATACGAGCAAACAGCTTACCTACGATACTCAGAAGGGATATACCACGATATGAGTTGCAATTGCCGCGGTCTCCCTTACCCTTATACAAGGTGACGATGTTTGCGTCACGCATATCCTGGGGCACTTGCCCATCGTGCCAACATCTCACAAACAGGTTAAAGCAAAGAGGCATAACATGCTGCACTTGCACAACAACAAAAGTTCTGTTATGATGCCGTCGTTTCCAGGACTTTTGCCACACTTCAGTTGCTTAAGTGCCACACGGAATTTGGTAAACGTGGGTGGTTCATCGAGCTCTTCCATAACCGGTAGATTTGGGATATTTTGTGTAGCTGTGTAGTTGATATCCATAGGTCTAGAGTAAAGTTCGGTATAGTGTTCCACCCATCGATGAAGTTGTCGTTTTCCGTCGGTAATGATAACTCCGTTGGAATCTTTAAGAGGTGCTGTCTTCTTTGGCATTGGTCCTAATGCCTTCTTTATACGCGCATATAGACCACTTACGTTGCCAGTAGAGGAGCATTGTTGAATGCTTTGGCTAAGTTCCGTCCAATAGGCATTGGCAAAGTATCGCGTATTACGCTGGAGGTTAGCCTTGGCCTTTTGAAGTTCTTCTTTTGTGGAGCTTGATGGGTTATGCCGGTGGTTTAGAGCAGCTTTGTTTTTGGATTCCAACAGTGGCTTAAGATGGTGTAGATTAGCCTGGAACCAGTCATTCCTTTGGGGCTGAGACAGACCAAATATTTCTGAGGCAGTGCTTGTGAGTAAATTTTTGATACTTTCCCAATCATCTGTGACAGAGGCTTCATACTTCAAATTGTTTGTGTCTTGGTCTATTTCCATACTAAATTGTTTAGCAAGTTCTTTGTTTTTAATTTTTGATATATCTATTTTCTTTTTAGGCGGAGTTCGAGATTTGTAGATTTTCCTTGGTTTGAAGCACAGTTTGGAAACTACTAAGGAGTGGTCGGTATCGCAGTCTGCACTGTGGTATGAGCGAGTATGTTTGATATCACGCAAATCTTTTCTTCTGGTTAGGACAAGATCTAGCTGATGCCAATGACCCGATCTTGGATGTCTCCAGGAGACTCTTCGCAGTACTTTGCCCTTAAAGAAGGTGTTTGTAACGCACAGTTGATTTTGGGCACAAAACTCTAGGAGACGTTGGCCGTTTTCGTTTATTTTGCCTATTCCGTGGTTACCCAGGCAATCGGGCCAGGACTCGCAGTTCTGTCCGACCCTTGCGTTGAAGTCACCTAGGAACACAAGACGGTCACCGGTTGGGATTTGTCGCACTGTGTTTGTCAGTTCTTCGTAAAAAGAATCTTTGCGTTCAGCACTAGATGTTAGGGTGGGGGCATATACTGACAATAAAGTGACGAACCCAGAATCAGTAAGCATTCGCAGCGACATGATGCGTTCCGAGACGCCCTTAGGCGCCTCAATTGATTTAAGCAGGTCGTTGCGCACTGCAAAGCCCACGCCATGTTCACGCACCTCGGCAACATCTTTACCCTTCCAAAAGAAGGTGTAATGCTTTTCGCGTAAAGAGCCTTCGTCAGCTAGCCTGGTCTCCTGCAGGGCTGCCACCATTATGTTTAGTTTGTGCAGTTCTAAGTCAATGACTGCAGTCTTGCGTAGATGTTCGTCGCAGTTAAAGCTTCCACTGGTGTCCGGGAAGCCAGTCCTCATTGTGCGGACATTCCATGTCGCTATTCGCATGGACAAGGTCTTTTGTACTGGATTAATACTTTTGTTAGCCGCAGGTGATGTAGTTAACGGCACCTCCTATCTAGTTAAACTAGTACTCCCTTCACCCAAAGGAAGTAAGGTAGCACCGAGGCGGACTAGCACCTTTTTGACTGGGGGCTGCCCAGCTGAAGCGGGCGGTAGCTAGTCAGTGGGTCTACAATGGACCCTCCCACTGTCGGAAGTGACCCCTGGCGTCCGTGCTGACGCCCATCTGCACGGACTTAAAACCGGTCACTGCCACTCCCCGTGTTGTTTTCCACTCAGCATAGCTGTAGTGGGTGAAGTGACCTCTCCACGGACGCTACTGTGCCTGGGACGACAGACTTTATGGCAGCGTAGGAATGCCCAGATTCTACGCCACCCTCTCGACCTCGCTGACTTGACCCACAGGAACGACTAGTCGATACGTGTGGAGCCAGTTCGGCTGCAGGTACTTGACGGATGCACCGACCCGGGTTTGTAACTAGTTTTCCTTCTTTTCGGATGAAACTGTCTGATAGTGGTGAGTTTCATCAGGGCTTTGGACTCGAGTCTAAAAGCCCCCCCTCGTCAGGTTTAGCCCACGGACCGCCGTGGTTTACCGAGGTGTGGCCGCGGGAGCTGATGTAACTACTCTACCGCTACTTGGAGCCACTGACGAGGATTGTGGAAGACAACGTTTATTAACTAATCTTCTGCCATTTCTTTCGAAAAGCGGCCGCAGAAGTAGACGCTATCTCTCTCACTACACCCCATTACGAGTACATAGTAAGTAACTAAACAACTCCTAGATACTACTTGTACGACCGCATTTTAAACGTTTATTTTGAATTTAACAATAAAATATAATAATTAATAAAATATTTAAATACATATTCGTTATGTGCTTGCCAAGACCTATCTTTTGATACCAAACACGATACAAATATCTTAATTTAATTTTTTTTGGAGATAGTTTTTGAGGTATAATTTTCAAAATCAACAACATACATAGACTGCGAAAATCATTACCCTTCAAATGAAAATGAAATGAAAATGAAAAATCTTTTATTTCCAAATAGGTTAGTTACTAACACTTTTAGAATTGTCCTACATGATGACCTACCACCGGTTCGGGGACTAACCCGGCGAGAAGAACCGGCGTAAGAAACTCGCTCGGGCCTTTTAGCAAAAAGATGGGAAAATTGTTCTTTTTAAAAAAAATATAGGTATGTAACAATGTTATAACTTAACATAAATTACAATTTACAAAATTATATATACTATATAATATAGAAGTAGCCTCGAAAGTGGCCACCTTATTCCCAGGGTGTGCTATCATTAACAAAATCATTATCAATCAAAATCTTCTTATAATAAGCTTTAGCACACAAACGTTCTTTAACTACTTTTTTGAATTTATTGATGGAAAAATTTTGAACGTTTTCTGGGATCTTATTGTATAGGCGTATACATTGACCTTTAAAAGATTTGCTTACTTTGCTAAGCCTGATCATAGGTATATCTAACTTGTGTTTATTTCTTGTATTTCTACAGTGATTGTCGCTTTTCGTTTTAAAATTATTTAAGTTCTTTCTGACATACATTATATTGTCCAAAATGTATTGAGAGGCGACGGTCAATATTCTTATTACCTTAATCTTTTCTCTCAGAGATTCAAAGGACGACATCTTGTAAATGGAACGTATAGCTCGCTTCTGCAGCACGAATATTGTATTGATGTCGGCTGCATATCCCCATAAAAGGATGCCGTAAGACATTCGACTGTGAAAATAACTAAAATATACTAGTCGCGCCGTGTCTTCATCAGAAATTTCTCTAATTTTTCTGACTGCATATGCTGCAGAACTGAGCTTATCTGCTAGTTTGGCAATGTGTGGACCCCACTGTAATTTGCAATCTAATGTTATACCTAGAAACACAGTGGTGTCCACTAAGTTCATTTTCTCATCATTTAATAGTATATTGGTTTGTACTTGCCTGACATTGGGCAAGCTAAACTTCAAACATTTTGTTTTATTAGAATTTAAAAGTAAGTTATAAACATTGAACCAATGTACTATTTTTGAGAGAGCACTATTTACCTCGTCGTAATTTGAATGCTGTCGCTTCACATTAAAAATTAGTGAAGTGTCATTGGCAAAAAGTACTATCTCATGTTTTTCCTTAACTAAGTAAGGTAAGTCATTTATATAGATCAGAAAAAGAAAGGGGCCTAATATGGATCCCTGGGGGACCCCTAATTCTATTTTGGTCCCTGTGGACCTTTTTCCATTTACCTCCACCTTTTGAATCCTATTTTTAAGGTAAGAATTCAAAAGGCTGGTGACGAGTCTCTTATGCCATAGTGTTGTAATTTCCTGATCAATGTAGCATGCATCTTGCGATCCCTCCCAAGCGTCAAAACACTACAAAGAAGACCTATACCAGCATCCGTTCAGCAGCAGCAGCTTCTTTTTGGCTTCGCCGAAGTCGGGTAAAAAGTAAGCCGTGGTCGAGTAAGTAGTTAAAGGGATTAAAATGTAAACATGGTCGAACGTAATATGACGATCAGGCGCGTCATAAGAATAAAGAGTTTATTTCAGGAATTCAGAAAACTTTTCATGTACTTATACAGGGTGACTGGTGAGACCACATGTCTCATGTGGAATACTTACGGAGAGTACTCAGTACTCGATTCCTATTATAAATATGTAATAAAATTAGGTACTTATTTTTTTACCAAATTTCCCTTTAAATAAATTAATCATGGATACTATGAACATTACGCGGCGCTAGGCAAGTAGACATACCTATACAGCCGGCGGGGCACCCCGGCGGCGGCGTGCGACATCAACGTAGGTCCTGTAGTACCGGTGCATTCCTACGCGCGGTGTCCATGCGTTGGGTAAGGAATTATTTAAGTTTAAGATACATTTACTCAGTAATTATTATTTTTTTTCATCTCATTTATTAGCCAAATATCACGTCCTCAAGTATTGCTCATGTCTCACCAGTCACACTGTATAAGACCTAGGAATTCAGAAAACTTTTTATTCTTATGACCAGATTTGAATTGCTTTTCACTTTTTTTTGTTATAAAGGTTTTTTAATTTCATGCATAAAAATTGAAAATATTTTGTCAGAACATAAATAATATCTTCACCCTCAGCTAATATCAACAAAATTAGACATCTATTTATATAATTCAATTTCAATATAATATCTGAACATGTGGCAAAAACGGGAACTGAAAAATGAAAAGTAAATATGAAAAACAAACCAAATCTCGTTCTGTGTTTTGCCAGTTCAAAGACTCGCATTGGCTAGGTAATTACTTTTTTCACTTTCCCGTTCTCTTTGTGATTCAATTCACGACCAATTACTGAATTGCAAAGCTTTTATAAACATCCATTGCATTTGATCTCTATTTTCAGAGACAGAAATGTTCCTGTTTTGCAAAAAAATCTTCTCTTTTATATGCTTTGATTCCGTTTGTGTTGTTACGTATCTTGGAAATGATTTTATTCGTGTGTAACGCAACTGCTATTAAATTACTACATATTATTTATATCTGGTGTAAAAAGAGCAGTCACTATAACTTTGAGATATTATTATACTTCCTTTTCTCATTCTAGAAATGTTTTTTTTTCCTTTTTTTACAAGAAATTAAAAAAAATAATTTTTAGTTTTTGACAAAAAAAAATAAAAAAAAAAATAACAAAATGAAGCAAGGTAGTATAATCGTATCTCAAAGTTATAGTGACTGCTCTTTTTACACCCAGTATATATACAGGGAAGAGATAGAACGTAAATAAAGAAATGTGTAAATCTATTTAATGTCACTCGAGTGAATTCGCGAAATGCTACTACAAAAAATAAAATCATAAGACTGAATTTAGCAAGGCTAAAATTGGAGCGAGCGACACTCAACTTTGAAAATGTAGATGGTAAAGTAAGCAATTTCTACAGAGAGCCACTCTCAGCTTCTTATGAGCGTATGTCGATTCTTCACTTGCTTGATCTTTTATATTGAAGTCTTATTTTCTACGTTATAAGTCTTATGTGTGCTTTGTATAACACAGTTGCAATGTGCAATCCTGTGACGGCTTGGAGAGTCTAATTGACTTCCCATTGAAAATCGAACTTACTGGTACCGCCATTGAACACCTAATCTGCACAATGCCTAACGGCACATGGGCCAGGTAGAGAGGTGGGACACTGGGAACCTCTGGCTAACAGTCCATGATGATTAAGCTGCCTTAAATGGTGAGTCACTGGACGATGTCATGTGTTGTCGGCTAAAATAGTATAGGTAATATAGGTAAATCGAGATAAATACCCTTCCCCTTCCCGAACTCGAATCTCCTGTTATTTATTTTTCGTTTCATTTTATCATATTCTCTTCTTTTTTAATGGGTTTCATTCTACTATTATTTTTTTGCACTTTTTACAATTTTTGAAGGCTTCGGCTATTGAGGTTTCGCTAAGTAGCGAAAAAGAAGTTTATAAAACGTTATACTATTTTACTAGAAAGTACTGTGCACAGGTATATCAATATATTATAATTATATTTATGCGTAATCATTAATATAATAATAATAGATCCGATTCGGTGTCGGTAGCGGATTTCATTGAAACCAGGCCAGCTACACAGGAGTTATTTTACAGTGCTGGGCGGCGATTCTCGCTATTAGAACATTTTCCGCATGACATTTTTTCATGATTTTTTCCATTCTACCGAAACGTTCGAGCGGTTTACAAAACACGTAATGCGCATGGTTCTCAGGCAGTGGAAAAAAGTTCACATTCGAATAAAACATCGAAATTCAGAAATTTTAAGAACGAAAAACACTTGTGTATTCTCAGATCTTCACAGTCGAAGTAAATCGTGAAAAAGTCCCCGATATCCAACGAGTGGTAAGGACCGGTAGATGTCCGAATCCACATGTACAAATAAATAATTTGGCAGTCTATGTATGTATGTAATATATGTATTGATGTATTTATGTATGTATGTATGTATGTTTGTATGTATGTATGTAAGTATGTATGCATGTATGTACTATGTATGTATGTATGTATGTATTGATGTATTTATGTATGTATGTATGTATGCATGTTTGTATGTATGTATGTATGTATGTATGTATGTATGTATGTACATATGTATGTATGTATGTATGTATGTATGTATGTATGTATGTATGTATGTATGTATGTATGTATGTATGTATGTATGTATGTATGTATGTATGTATGTATGTATGTATGTATTTATGTATGTATGTATGTATGTATGTATGTATGTATGCATGCATGCATGTTTGTATGTATGTATGTATGTATGTATGTATGTATGTATGTATGTATGTATGTATGTATGTATGGATGTGTGTATGTATGTATGTTTGTATGTATGTATGTAGGTATGTATGCATGTATGTATGTATGTATGTATGTATGTATGTATGTATGTGAAAAAAAAGTTTATTTCAGATTAGTGATAGTAGATATGTCCCATATGTTCCGTTTCTATTGCGCGTATCAGTAATACTTTTTCGTCAATACACAGTGATTTTCTTTTACTAGCCATGCTTACAGTTTGAAAGTTTGTGAGCAACTAAGAATATGTTAACGTTAGATAATCCATGACTCCTACTTATTAGTAATGGTCAAAAACAGACAACACGTGCAAGCAATCCCAATTTGTAAACAAAAGAACGAATTTCTTAGAAAGTTCACTATGCATGATGCCGACAGTCAAGTTTATTGTGGGCTAGGATCATAAAGCGACAAAAGACCATACACAGCTGTGCAGTTTTTACTTATTTTAGCAACTTAAAAAGTAGTTTTTATTACTAAATTGTTGTCGTTATTGAGAGTGGGTGTAATGTTTAAAAAACGATTTTAGATTTTCAAAATTAAACTTAAAAAACTATATTCAAAAAAATTCAATTAAGATAATGAAATTTATATAGTCTATGTTACTCGCGGCAACAATACGAATTGATTGACACCTCATTCATTAAAATCGGACCTTGCTAAAAGATGGCCCCGCGCGAGTTTCTTACGCCGGTTCTTCTCGCCGGACTAGTTTCCGAACCGGTGGTAGGCATCATATTGTAGGATAATTCTATAAGACGTGTTATTTAATAACCTTTATGGAAATAAAAAGTTTTGAATTTAGAATTTTTTGGATTTTGACCAGTAGTTTAGCTGCTGCGAGCTACATACATACATAAACTGCCAAAATCATGTACCCTTCCTTTTGACTTCGCCGAAGTCGGGTAAAAATTATTTTAACTATCTATGATTGACGAAATACGTAATTGATACGTTTATAATACATAATATTATACTTAGGTAATTAAAATATTTAATATTTCAATAAACAACAACAATATTTACAAGAAAATCACTTTATGTCTTTGAAGTTTCCCATAGCGTTTTTTTAACGCTAAGTTTTTTTAAAGCTAAGTAAGAAAAGTGCACCACCAATTTGATAACCTACCAGCCGCCACCGTATGTATGAAGTTGTCCGTTCTACTACCGAAAAGTTCGAACGATTCATGAAACACGTATTCTGGGGTACCAATAGAACAATTACCAATCGGACTGTCGAAGTAAACCTTACATCTTCTATAATATAAAAATTGATCGCAAAATATGTTGGTTAGCATAACCCAAGAACGACTGAACCGATTCGGCGAAACGGTTTGTATGCTCAACGAAGTGGGCACGGGTCAGCTAGTATTTATATAATTTATTAATGTGAACTAAAAAATTAAACAAACATAGTTAATATATTTACGTCTACAACAAAAATGATTAATTACGAGTATTATTGACTCTTTAAAAGTCAACGATATTGTATAACCTAAACGCACCACCAAAACAAACAAACAATACGAAACATTTCGTCGAGTAAAATAATGAAAACACGTTACTTCATCGACCTGCAAAACGCAACTAACAAGTTCTAACAAGTACAAAATAAGCCGTTTAAAATATAACTACTTATAAAAGTAATATGCAATAGTAAAGAATTTTTACTCTTATTACCCTCTAACAAGAACGATATTTCTTAGCAGCGAAATATGCGTAAGCATATTGTACAAAATGAACTCTTATCACTTAAAAATGTACAAAGAATTTTCACACTTATGCCGGCAGCCTAAGAACGATTATTCTTTGCTCATTCCACACTTATGATTAAATAAGTAATAAACGGATTTTTTTCAGTGTGTTCTGAGAATACACCAAGTGTGCATCGTTCTTAAAATTTCCGAATGTCGACGATTTATTCGAGTATGAACGTTTTTCCACTGCCGGAGAATCGCCGCCCTGGGCGGCGATTCTCGCTATTAGAATATTTTCCGCATGACATTTGTTCATGATTTTTTCCATTCTACCGAAACGTTCGAGCGGTTTATAAAACACGTAATGCGTATGGTTCTCAGGCAGTGGAAAAAAGTTAATATTCGAATAAAACATCGAAATTCGGAAATTTTAAGAACGATGAGCACTTGTGTATTCTCAGATCTTCACAGTCGAAGTAAATCGTGTAAAAGTCCCCGATATCCAACGAGTGGTAAGGACCGGTAGATGTCCGCATCCACATGTACAGTCGGCGACAAATCCGGTTTACCAGTTTGGCGAAAGAATCGGATGCGTAAGCGTAGAGTCTAGCCCCGCCTTCCCTTAGATTTGAGCCAATCACGGGAGAGTTGTGGCGTGCGTTCGATCATAAACAAAGTATAATATTATTTGGTTTAATGTAACAATCAGTTGCAATTAGCACCCCGCTGGTTGTCAACGTCCGTGTTTTTTTTGTAATTTGTTTCGCTTGCGCCCCGTTTCGGATTGAATATTGACCCCTGCTGTGTTTTATGGATTCTGATTGAGTGCACTTCTGAAGACCTTCGCTTTTTCATATTGGACAGTTTTTGATAGCCTTATTATTGACCTGTGCATATAGACTGGAAAAATGCCTGCAAATTTGACGAGTGACATAAGGAATCAAATAGTTTTCCTTCACGATCAAGGGCGGAACATATCAGAAATATCCAGGGAATTGAACATTTCGGTGAGTAAATATTATTATTATTGTTTAATTTAGACCGCTAAGAGTTACTTTGTGTTTTATACCTACTTGTTTCTTAAAACTATTGCGAACTAGTATTTTACTATCAAGCTCTCATTTCTATATCACGTTAGCACAATGTTTATTTATGGGAAACCTGTTATTGGCTTTACTTTTGTAAGATACTAAGTTTGTAAAATTATTTGTATTATGCTGTTGGTTTTCATAATAAAAAATAAATAAATTATAATAGTACTTCTATTATCTACGATAATAAAATTCTCGTGTCACAGTGTAAGTTATCTTACTCCCCCGAAACGGATGAACGATTCTTATGAAATTTTATAATATGCATATACCTACCTATCTTTTTAATAATGTAGAACTAAAAATGAGGGTTCCGCGTTGTGGGTTCCGTGTGCGGCTCCGCGTGGCGGGTTTGCGGGTTTCACGATGTAAATGCTCAACCAAGTGGACACGAGTCTGCACTCTGCTAGTAATATTTTAAATGTTTAGTTTTTCATAATAAATTAATTTTTTTCATTATTAGAGTCTGACAAGCCAGCCGTTATAAGTAAAAATATAGGTTCTAATTTATATATAGGTATTCAATTAGTCACGTATGTAGATTGTAGCGTAGGTATTATGTTTGCTTATAAATACATTTTTAATTACCGTAATGAAGCTGTTTCAAAAAATATACCTATATTATTTAAATCGAACAATTTTATAAATTTAGATAACAGGTGTGAGAGTTCTGACTCATGCATTATTCCTGCGTGGGAATAAGGTTTATTTTATTTGATCACTGTCTGGATTTATTGCACAAAACATTTCTATTGTTTCTATGCACGTGTTGTCGTTTCACACCGAGGAACCGGTTAATCAGCCTTTAGTAAACGCATCGGAACAAATAATAAAATAAGATTTGTGTATTCCAAGAAATTGGTAAAAAGTAAAAACATAATACGTTGTTAATACAATTTCGGCCCGCAGTTATTTATTGTTGTTGTAAATTTTTGTGTGTATATTTTGTTTTGTGTCAGCTTCGTTCAAAATAAGTACCTATTTAATTTAAAAAAATAACCAATGCAATTATAACAAATGCGAACTAAAAATTTTAATAATTTATTGCACATTAGCAAACAGGGACGAATTCTTTAGTAGGTATTTAACTCTTACGCGTGTAACGGATTCTGGAATAGGTAAATGTTTTTTTATAACATTGTTACAGAATATTTACTATAATATATTCTACTTTTTTCATAAGTTCATGAAAGATGAAACAATTTTTCACAGAAAAAATAGTTTCATCTTGTAAATTGTTAACATAATAACATTATACCTACTAGGTTATATACTAGTTATAAAAAAGGCTATAAAAGTTTATTTTGATTTTATTGTTAGACCTGCCTTTGGAACGAATGTAATGTCACTTATAACTCTACAACTGAGAGCTAAAAGCTAATTAATTTTATAAGTTTCTAAACATTATTTTAAATATATTTTAATAGCATTCGGCTATTAGATAACCTTAAATATATTAATATGAAAGTATAATATAAAAACTTACTAGTATTATAAACGTAATAAGGTTAAATATAAAAAAAAAACGAAAAAAAATAACCAAATATGTATTCATTCAGCATACTGTTGCGAACCTAACAGTTCACAACGCTAATTTTCAGTGAACACCGTAGACAGACAGACAATCAAATAATAAAAATGATAATTATCATATTATAAAATAATAAATTATATGACAAAATAAAATAATGGAGTATATAATAATACAAAAGATGAGATCAATAACAATCAGCAGTGCTTAAAGACTAATTACAATAATACTTAAACAATATATTTAAAAATATCATTCTAAAATATATATGTAAGCCCAATTTTACAATCCCCTGTTCGCACAATTCTCGTAAAACTTTATCCATCACTTACTAATATATAGATACCTAATGCCTTTTTGTATTTTTTTCAGAGGTCTACTGTGCGTCGATGGGTTAATAGAAACGCCGACGAAGGATCAACAACCGACCATCCTCGTGCATCTCGTCGAAGGATTTTAAATACACCTAGAAAAGACCGAATGAAGGAAATATATACCGAGCGACCCTTTACAAAAACTGCCGTTTTTGCTAACCAATTTTCGTGCTCCTTGCGCACAGTCCAAAGAGGTCTCCATGAAATTGGTTTTCACCATCGGCGTCCTTCAAAAAAAATTGTTTTAAACGAACAACAAAAAATAGCACGAGTCCAATTCGCTCGTGATTATAGGGACTTCGATTTCTCCTACGCCATATTTTCAGACGAGAAATCTTTCACCAGTAGCCAACATGGCCGTCTGAATTTATGGCGTACTAACAACACAAGATATGAGCCCCGAAATGTATTGCCAAATAAAAGCTCGGGGCGCATAATAGTAAATATGTGGGGGTGGATGAGTGCAGCAGGTCCTGGAGAACTAGTATATATTGACCGAAGGGCTAACGGACAGTCCCATGCGGAGTTGCTGCAACAAGTAATGTTGCCTACTGTGCGCACTGTGTACCCGAGAGACGCTGTGCCTTTTTTTTATTTCTTTCAGGACAATTGTCCTATACACAGAGCGCGAGTAGTGCGAGATTGGCTTGAGCAGCAACAAGAAATAAGAACTGTCCCATGGCCGTCTAGGTCCCCAGACCTTAACCCAATAGAAAACCTATGGGCAATGTGTGCACAAACGTGGGACAACAGAGACGAAAGGACTAAGCCTGCGCTCGTCGCTCACTGCGATGAGGTTTGGAATTCGTTTCGGGGCTCTAACTTTTGCGAGGTCCTTGTGAGCTCTATGCGGGATCGGCTCGATGCTGTTATTGACGCCGGTGGAGCAATGACTAAGTATTAAGGTATAATAATTAAATAATATGTTGCAGTCAAAACTCTTAACCAGCCTTTTTTGCTAGTCAATAGTAAAAGTACTATTGACTAGCAAAATTAGTCAAAAGTGCTTTTGACTTAAAATTAATATAATATAAATATTATACCTTAATACTTCGTCAGTTTGTTTTACTTACCAACAATTAGAAAATTTAATTAATTTTCTTATTCCTAAAAGTGTAAACAATTAGAAAATTATTTACACATGTTGATTTTAATACAAATGATAGACAAATAAATTCTAAATATTATTGATTTGTTGTCAATGTTACACGTAACATACAAGTAATTTATTACTGACATAAAAAGTTTATTTTATGCTTAACCTTTTGTGATATTTTACAGTTATTATAGTTTATTGTATATTATAGTTTTCGTTATTTCTTTTGTTTACCTGATGATCAAAATATTTTGTTTTATTGTAAAGTTTCTTTCAAGTTTCAACCAGTTATGTTAAGTACCACCTAAAATATTTTTAATCTTGTTATCCATTATCTTATATACCTATTGAAATGTTAATTGTTTAAAATTTGAAAATTAGCGGACATTGATTTTGATTAAAATCTAAATTAGAAATTTATAATACAATACTTTTATATAATCAGGGCCGGATTTAAATTTCTGCCTCTGTATGTTTTATTTTCAGATTTGTCTTCTTTAATCCAGCATTTTCTAAATAACTATTGTTTTAGCTTCTGATCATATTTTTAGTAGAGTTTAGCAAAATACTGATTGACTCTTATTTTGTGATATTTCAACAATTACAATTTAGCTATTTTATAGTTTTCTTTAAAAGAATACGGCTTTAAGATTATTATTTTTTATATTTTATAAATATTTTTTGTATATTAAAAATCTTTACTGTAGGAAACAATATTTTATGATATGGTACTATAAATCAATATAAAATTATATATATCTCTAAAAATATTTTTCTACTTGCTATTCATTTTGAAACTTCAGGATGACGGACATTTATTTTGATTTGAATTGTTTTTAATCTTGATAAAGAACAATTTGTCTTGACAAAACTGTATATATTTATTTTTAGATTAAGGAAGCCGTTTGCGAGATATTTCATTTTAAATCGTTAATTTAATTGTTTATGTATCCTTAAATGTTGTATGTAAACGTGCTTTAAAAAGTCCTCCCACTAACGGCTGAGATTAAAGAATTTTTAAAAATCATGACGGTATGTGATCTTGTTCATGTTGTGCCAGTTTTATACATGTATAGTGTTGATTTTTATGTGTTTTGTATCGATTTTATTTACGTTTCACTGTTCTAATCTAAATAGTATTTTAAGCATTTTAAATAATAAGTTGTAGATAGGTATAATATATCAAAATGTAGGTATTTTAAACCAAAATTATAATATTGTATTTATTTAGAGATCTTATTTTGTGAAATATGTGTTCCGTAGGTACTGTGAAATACCGTGATTTAAATCTATTCACATTTTGTTAAATAAAGTAATTGTTATTTATAAATAAAAAAAATATTATTTAATTGTCTTTTATTTTTTTTAATTTTTTATTGACATACACACAGGGGCTGATGATGATTAGAATAATATTTAAATATATAAACCACATCAGCTTTCAATTAAAGAAAACCGCATCAAAATCTTTCAATTCATTTAGGAGCTGCAATATAACAGACAGACACACGGGGGCTGATGATGATTAGTATAATTTTTAAATATATAAACCACACCAGCTTTCAACTAAAGAAAACCGCATCAAAATGTGTTGATTCATTTAGGAGCTGCGATATAACAGACAGACACACAGGGGCTGATGATGATTAGTATAATTTTTAAATATATAAACCACACCAGCTTTCAACTAAAGAAAACCGCATCAAAATGTGTCGATAAATTTAGGAGCTGCAATATAACAGACAGACACACGGGGGCTGATGATGATTAGTATAATTTTTAAATATATAAACCACGTCAACTTTCAACTAAAGAAAACCGCATCAAAATCTGTCGATTCATTTAGGAGCTGCGATATAACAGACAGACACACAGGGGCTGATGATGATTTGTATAATTTTTTAATATATAAACCATACCAGCTTTAAACTAAAGAAAACCGCATCAAAATCTGTCGATAAATTTAGGAGCTGCAATATAACAGACAGACACACGGGGGCTGATTATGATTAGTATAATTTTTAAATATATAAACCACACCAGCTTTCAACTAAAGAAAACCGCATCAAAATGTGTCGATAAATTTAGGAGCTGCAATATAACAGACAGACACACGGGGGCTGATGATGATTAGTATAATTTTTAAATATATAAACCACGTCAACTTTCAACTAAAGAAAACCGCATCAAAATCTGTCGATTCATTTAGGAGCTGCGATATAACAGACAGACACACAGGGGCTGATGATGATTAGTATAATTTTTAAATATATAAACCACACCAGCTTTAAACTAAAGAAAACCGCATCAAAATCTGTCGATAAATTTAGGAGCTGCAATATAACAGACAGACACACGGGGGCTGATGATGATTAGTATAATTTTTAAATATATAAACCACACCAGCTTTCAACTAAAGAAAACCGCATCAAAATGTGTTGATTCATTTAGGAGCTGCGATATAACAGACAGACACACAGGGGCTGATGATGATTAGTATAATTTTTAAATATATAAACCACGTCAACTTTCAACTAAAGAAAACCGCATCAAAATCTGTCGATTCATTTAGGAGCTGCGATATAACAGACAGACACACAGGGGCTGATGATGATTAGTATAATTTTTTAATATATAAACCACACCAGCTTTAAACTAAAGAAAACCGCATCAAAATCTGTCGATTCATTTAGGAGCTGCGATATAACAGACAGACACACAGGGGCTGATGATGATTAGTATAATTTTAAAATATATAAACCACGTCAACTTTCAACTAAAGAAAACCGCATCAAAATCTGTCGATTCATTTAGGAGCTGCGATATAACAGACAGACACACAGGGGCTGATGATGATTAGTATAATTTTTTAATATATAAACCACACCAGCTTTAAACTAAAGAAAACCGCATCAAAATCTGTCGATTCATTTAGGAGCTGCGATATAACAGACAGACACACAGGGGCTGATGATGATTAGTATAATTTTAAAATATATAAACCACGTCAACTTTCAACTAAAGAAAACCGCATCAAAATCTGTCGATTCATTTAGGAGCTGCGATAAAATCCAACTGGGATCATAAGAAATATATGTATTTAGTCCAATAAATTAAAATGATTACAATAAACAAACAAACATTACTATAATATAAGCGCACGCGCATTCACTATTTCATTATTCAAGAATCAAAATATTACGAGTATGCTTGTGTGCAAGTAGGCGGAGCTAAGTAAAATCGACCGCAAACGAATCTCGCCTTTAGGGTGGTAAACCGGATCTGTCGCCGACTGTACAAATAAATAATTTGTCAGTTTATGTATGTATGTAATATGTATGTGTGTATGTATGTATGTATGTATGTATGTATGTATGTATGTATGTATGTATGTATGTATGTATGTATGTATGTATGTATGTATGTATGTATGTATGTATGTATGTATGTATGTATGTATGTATGTATGTATGTATGTACCTATGTATGTATGTATGTATGTATAATGTATGTATGTATGTACTATGTATGTATGTATGTATGTATAATGTATGTATGTATGTACTATGTATGTATGTACTATGTATGTATGTATGTATGTAAAATAAAGTTTATTTCAGAGTAGTGTTAGTAGATATGTCTCATATTTTCCGTTTCTATTGCGCGTATCAGTAAAACTTTTTCATCAATACACAGTGATTTTCTTTTACTAGCCACGCTTACCGTTTGAAAGTTTGTGACCAACTAAGAATATGTTAACGTTAGATAATTAATCCATGACTCCTACTTATTAGTAATGGTCAAAGACAGTCAACACGTGCAAGCAATCCCAATTTGTAAACAAAAGAACGAATTTCTTAGAAAGTTCACTATGCATGATGCCGACAGTCAAGTTTATTGCGGGCTATTATCATAAAGCGACAAAAGAACAGCTGACAGTTTTTACTAATTTTAGCAACTTATTATGTAGTTTTTATTACTCAAATGTTGTCATTATCGAGAGTGGGTGTAATATTTAAAAAACGATTTTAGATTTTCAAAATTAAATTATATTCTAAAAATTAAATTAAGATAATGAAATTCATATAGTCTCGGACCTTGCTAAAGATGGCCCCGCGCGAGTTTCTTACGCCGGCGCCGGTTCTTCTCGCCGGGCTAGTTTCCGAACCGGTGGTAGGCATCATGTAGGACAATTCTATATGTGTTATTTAATAATCTTTATGAAATAAAAAGTTTTAAATTTAGATTTTTTTGGATTTTGACCAGTAGTTTAGCTGCTGCGAGGGATGCATACCTACATACATACATAGACTGCCAAAATCATGTACCCTTCCTTTTGACTTCGCCGAAGTCGGGTAAAAATTATTTTAACTATCTATGATTGACGAAATACGTAATTGATACGTTTATAATACCTACATAATATTATACAGTTTACCCATATAAAATATTAATATTTCGGACAATATTTACAAGAAAATCACTTTATGTCTTTGAAGTTTCCCATAGTGTTTTTTTAACGCTAAGTTATTTTAAAGTTAAGTAAGAAAAGTGCACCACCAATTTGATAACCTACCAGCCGCCATAATAGGTATGTATGAAGTTGTCCGTTCTACTACCGAAAAGTTCTAACGATTCATGAAACACGTATTCTGGGGTACCAATAGAACAATTACCAATCGAACTGTCGAAGTGAAGCTTACATCAAAGAGAATATAATCACTACGTTTCCTTACATCTTCTATAATATAAAAATGGATCGCAAAATATGTTGGTAAGCGCATAACACAAGAACGACTAAACCGATTCGGCGAAACGGTTTGTATGCTCAACGAAGTGGGCACGGGTCAGCTAGTATTTATATAATTTATTAATGTGTATATAATAGTTAATATATTTACGTCTACAATAAAAATAATTAATTATTATTATAATAATCAATAATTATTGACGCTTTAAAAGTCAACAATATTGTACCTAAACGCACCACCAAAACAATTAAAATACGAAACATTTAGTCAAGTAAAATAATAAAAACACGTTACTTCATCGACCTGCAAAACGCAACTAACAAGTTCTAACAAGTACAAAATAAGCCGTTTAAAATATAACAACTTATAAAAGTAATATGCAATAGTAAAGAATTTTTACTCTTATTACCCTCTAACAAGAACGATTTTTCTTAGCAGCGAAATATGCGTACGCATATTGTACAAAATGAACTCTTATCACTTAAAAATGTACAAAGAATTTTCACACTTATGCCGGCAGCCTAAGAACGAGTATTCTTTGCTCATTCCACACTTATGATGAAATAAGTAATAAACGGATTTTTTTCAGTGTGTTCTGAGAATACACCAAGTGTGCATCGTTCTTAAAATTTCCGAATGTCGACGTTTTATTCGAGTATGAACGTTTTTCCACTGCCCGAGAATCGCCGCCCAGGACCAACTATTTATAAGCCCACCCGACGTGCGACGCATGGATCATCTTTCTTGTCAGACAATCAGGTAATCAGCCTGCATTGTCCTAACCAAACTTGAAAACAACATTTTTTGTTGTTCCAACGTGGGAATCGAACCCACGACTTCCGGGTCGAGAGCGAAGCTCTGAACCACTAGACCACGGAGGCGATATGCGTAATCATTATTGTTTATTTCAATACTAATAAATAATAACATTGTTTAAAGCGAGATATTTCTTCCTTTATTTCTACATTAAGCCTAGAGGTAATTTGTAACAAAACCAAATCGTTACTGTAAATTGCTGTTCTAAATATCTGCAAACATTTGTTTTTGTATCATCAGCATTTTTTCTCTGAAAAATGTATCGTTAAACAATTTATTTTGCCGTTTCTCGCTCCACCAGTCACGGACGCGTCAACGATCAGTAATTTTGATATTTATTGAGGGAACCCTATCCAGGGGTAGATGGCGCGTGTCGGCATTGGACACGCTGATATATGATTTAAACCACTTTTATCTGAATAAACTCGGTAAACATTCTGACTGAACTCAGCTTTGCTGGGAGAAATACCGGTGATCAGACTGAGTAAAGTTAGTAAATCATTTAAAGGTCAATATATACGCCTTTATAATATAATCCCAAATAACGTTCAGAGCCTCCCAATCAATAAATTAAAAAATATAGGTAAAGAATGTCTTAGTGCTAAAGCTATAAGGTCAATGATTTTATTGACGATGCACACCTTGGCGATAAGATGGCCACATGCAAGGCTACCTCAATGTACTTTATGTACTCTGACTTTTGTTATAATATATAGATTAAGTTTTTACCCGACTTCGGCGAAGCCAAAAGGAAGGGTAATGATTTTGGCAGTCTATGTATATATGTATGTATGTATGTATGTTCCCTCGTAGTGGCTAAACTACTAGACCGATTTTAATAAATGATGAATCAATCGATTGGTAATGATGCCGCAAGTAACATAGGCATTTACAGCATTTATTTTATGAAAAGTTTTGAATTTTGAAAATTAAACCTCAAAAACTATCCCAAAAAAAAAAAATTAAGATAATTGTCTCGTGTTTGGTATCAAAAGATAGGCCTTGGCAAGCACATTACGAATATGTATTTAAATATTTCATTAATTATTATATTTTATTGTTAAATTCAAAATAAACGTTTAAAATGCGGTCGTACAACTAGTAGTATCTAGGAGTTGTTTAGTTACTTTCTAATTTAACGTTAATTTAATGAAAATATAATGTTATATTTGATGTGGAAACAGAAAAATATAAAATAAAATAAATGTTTAAGAAACTATAACTCGACTTCGCAAAAATGGGTCTAAAAAGGCTGAAACAAGAAAATAATTCAATTTGAAATCCAGAAATGCATAGGTACAAGAATGGTCAAGGTAGAGCCGAGGTCGGACCCGTTCAACAAATCAAAAATCATAATATTCGTCTGCTGTTGCAATATCCAATCCCAATAGCGGATACGACCACGGCTCTACCTTGACCATTTTTGTACCTATGCATTTCTGGATTTCAAATTGAATTATTTTCTTGTTTCAGCCTTTTTAGACCCCTTTTTTGCGAAGTCTGGTTATAGTTTTTTAAACTTTTATTTTTTACATTGTAAACACATTATGTATACCTACACTTTTTAAAAATAACAATTTTCCATCTTTTTGCTAAAAGATGGCCCCGTCCAAGTTTCTTACGCCGGTTCTTCTCGGCGGGCTAGGGTTGAACCGGTGGGCGCCTTTTTGTTGACTTTCCGAAAATAGCTTATTAATTTTTATTTGGAAATAAAATAATTAGAATTTTGAAAAGTGTTCACTTATTCAAGGATTTCAAGGTGACATAAAATATGGTTACCTTCTTTTACCCGACAACAGACGGGTGTTATTTAAGTTTTACGTATGTGTATGCCTGTGTGTGTGTCATAATAGCTATCGTATGAATGAACTAATTTTGATCTTGTTCAATTTGCTTGAAAATTGACGTGTCTGCGATTGTACTTAGCTAGCTTCATCATCATAAATTTGCTTTGACAATTCGGTGGATTTCTAATGTTTCCTTTGATGGCCTTTGGTGATATTTTTTCAGGACTCAGACTCAACTCACACACAGTGTCAGTTTTTTAATTATTATGTGTAAAAAACTGACTTAAATGTACTGTAATTTTTGGAGTTTCTTTCTGCCACCAGGCGGCGCTTCGTAAAAGTCGGATTATAGTCGTGTCAAAGTCTGAAGATGGCAGAACAAAATGACCATCATTATAGTGATATTTGGTACCCAAATATTCAAAGCTTTATTTGATCGCCTCCGTGGTCTAGTGAACCACTAATAATAGCTTTGCTCTCGATCCGGTGGTGGTGGGTTCAATTCCCATGTTGGAACAACAAAAAATGCTGTTTTCAAGTTTGGTTAGGACAATGCAGGCTGATCACCTGATTGTCTGACAAGAAAGATGATCATGCGTCGGATGGGCATGTAGAAATTCGATCCTGCGCCTGTTCTCTCCCCAGTGGTTTACTATTCCAGTGGGTTATGAGAGTAAAAGGAAGAGAGAGTGTATTGCGCACACACTTGGGCACTATAAAATAACTCCTGCGTAGCTGGGCTGTTTTCAATGAAATCAACTGCTGACACCAAAATCGGTGAGAGGTTCCTTTTTTTTATTTTTATTTAAAGATTACATTTTAACAGTAACAAAAAACCTTGAGATATTTGTCCTGTCATTGGTTCACACTTGTATATTTACATTTTGAACATCTTTAAAACTTAATACAAAAATTTTATAATTAAATAATTTAAATGAAATAAATTTATGCACAGCTTCATTCTAAAACCCTGATGATATAATTTTTTTTAAATTTTACACTGTAATCAAGCCTGCAAGAAATAAACTAAAATATATTTACAATTAAGAACTTACAGAAAGCAATTAATGGTTCGAGTTTGCTTATTAAGCCGCAAAATGTTCAAACAGCTTAGCGTAATTTGTACTACTTTGCGGTTCGCAAATTTATTTTATCACCTGCAAATAAACTTAACCTACAACGCAATTATCAAGTGATTTAATTACGAAAATCCTTTGAAATACGGACTGTAAAGTTTACGTGTATTTTGCACTTGATGTTGCCCACGACTACAAGCGTGAAAATAATTGAGCAACAATCCACTAGGTATCGTATCCCAAGCCCAAGAAATCCGTCTCGGCAAATATCAGCTCACTTGAAGTGAGCTGTTATTTAATTTAGTTTGGTTGGAACACTACCATCGTCAACACGTGTCACAATGCCACAATGTTATTTTTAAATTTGGATTTTTAAAAATTTGAAGTGACATAATAATTATGTATTGTTGATCGAGGATGAAAAAAAGAAATCTCACTGGTATTGTACATTTTACAGCTATACAATAAATAGCATAAGATACGTCGTTTTCTAGCGCACTTTAAGAAGGTACTAAATTATATCAAAATCGGTCCATTTCAATTTTGCGTCGCGATCGAATGAGCGACAGCATTTATAATATTCTAGAGATTTTGTCTTCTCGCAGCCACAGATAATGTACAGTTTAGGCAAATATTCCGCACATTAAAGATGCAATTAGGATACGTTATGTAACAAACATTCGTACATCTTAAATGTTTGCTCTTAATTCTATATTAAAACCACGCGTATTTCCTCGGAGAGCAGAGATGGCTACCAGCCAACAATAGCAAAGCGCATTTGGTTTTCAAATGAAGGTTGCCACAATTTCGTTTTGTTACCGTAAAAAGTTGTTCTATAAAAGTAACAAAGTCGAATACGAAGTTTTAAAATAATGCGTTTGCGTCGAAAGTTCGCGTGATCGTAAATAATTTATTTTCACATAGCTTTAACTAGTTTGTTAGTGTTTCGAGTTTTTTTAGTCATTACAATTATGTTTTACTAGCTTTGCCCGTGACTACGTTCGCGTGTTTTTTGAGTAACTTAAACCGTTTATGCAGCGCACGCAACGAAAGTTCCCAAATGTGATTAATTTTCCCCGTTTTTGCAACATATCTCACTGACGCTTAGCTCCTATTGGTCTCAGTGTAATGTTATATAGCCTAAAGCCTTCCTCTATAAATAGACTATTCAACAAAAAAAGAATTTTCCAAATCGGACCAGTACTTCCTGAGATAAGCGCGTTTAAACATACAAAGAAAAAAACAAACAAACTCTTCCGCTTTATAATATTAGTATAGATTTGTCTTATTTAGGTCTATTATTAGACAATTACGTAACCGTAACATAAGGAACTAGCTAACTACTTTCCAAGTTTCCCATCAGCGGTTGCCAGCGAGTTCACAGAATCCCTAACAATACGTAATTTTTTAGGGTCTCTTTGTTTTAATACCCGGTTATTAATTTCAAATTGTAACACTTCATAATCCCACTTCGATTAGGACAGTCACTTTTAGATTAAATTGTAATTAGAATAAGTTTAATTTTAATAAATAATTAAATATTTTTTCAAAAGTCCTCCGACTGTCGCTATGTGTATTTAGATCGAAAATTTGGGTAAAACCTCTAAAACAAATACAATATCAAAAGTGTGTACAATTTCACAATGTTGATTCCCAAAATACTTTAAAAATGTAGCTATGTTGATATGTGTAGTATATTCTATTTCTATTTTAAATGTTTTTATTCGCTTTAGGTTTTGTGATTCATTTAGTAGTTTTACTCAGTTGTTACGTACGCCAACATCTGCCTATTGTTTTATAATTTGAAACCTAAGGAAAACAAGTTCATATATTCATCATTTATTTTTTTCCCAGTAAGCCTAATCCTAATAGTTTTAGCAAATACTACTGAATCCAATTGAATATACTTATTTTATTTAACGCCATTTGACAAGTCAATTTCCCTACAGGTCTTTCTGGTTCAAAAAGGGCTGTGGCTGCCATAAATTTAATCTTTTGTGGGTGTAGCGTGACATTTCAACACGTTGCGTACGATAGAAAACAAGTTCAAACCGCACTATACCGGTTTTATACCGGTTATTACCAAAATGGCGTCAGGAATAAAGGTCTCTGCGACAAAAACGGGTCTGGTGTTTTTCAACAAAATAGTGTGAATTTAGCACTCAGTAACATAAACCGTGATGGTGGCTGGTTTAGTGGAACCAGAATGACTACGAATTTAAACTGGAAATACATTCGTTCTAAGGTTAAATGCTTAGGCGGTAGTACGACATTTAAAATTAACATTATTAAAGGATGACTGTTCTGAATCGTTCAGTTTCTTTATAATTAATGTGCTATCTCCGACAAACGGTTTTCTTTTCGACCATATCACGTAGGAACAAGGTTCAATTGTGGTAAATCGGATCTGTAGGTGACTGTACATGTCAGATCGATCTTATACTTGCATAATATATACATATTTCGTAAAATTTTACTGATTTCAATTGAAATTCAACCATGTCGATTTGGAGCATTTCAAATATACGTATGATTTTCGGTGTGAATTTAAGTTATATTAAGTTTTTTTTAATCTTAAAAACATCATAATAAAACTAAATTAAATTGAATTGTCACGCGGTGTCCACTAATGCTTATAACCGCGGGGAACTATTATCATCAGCCTCGTCAATAACAAAAATTGCCCAGCCCTGGCACAAGATTTATATAAAATAAATGTAAACTTCACAAAATCGAGAGAAACTCGCAATGCACGGGTTCACGTGGACAGGCGACATTACTCATACAAGAAATGCCTTCGAGACGAAGAAATACATTTCCAGGCAACAAACGTACTAAATTATATTCAAGTATTGGAAAATAAATTTGAATTTTAATAGAACATTGTTTAAATGTTTTTATTTTGATTTTTCTACATATTTTTCACCTTATATATTTCTTATAAATTTCAACAAATTATACCCTTCTATTGTATATCTAGACTATACCCAAAATTTTCGTATGTAAAATGATTCGCAATTAATATGCCATACGAGCAAGGCGAGGTACTAGGCTGTCAAACATTGGGTCCAGAAGGTACGCATATTATTTCACAAAAAACTAAAATCTAAATATTTTGTTCAGAACATTATTTCAAATAAATGTTTTCTGAACGTCTACGTGATGCCACCGGTTCGGCCACTAGCGAGCGGCCCGGCGTAAAAAAAAACTCTGATAATCTTTCACCAAAAAGATAGCCCCAATGAAAAAATTAATGGAAAAAAAATTGCAAATTTAAATGCGCATTTATTGATTTACAAATGCGGTTACTAAGTAGCAAACACATTTAAGAGAAGCAATCGCAATTTTTGTGTTTTTAAAATTGTTTTACACACACATAACACATAAAGAGAAATATCACAGCTAAAGGTTAACAAAAATCACCAACTGACACATATTATATAACAATACATATTTCAAAATAATAAACAGCAAATAAAATTTTTAGAACACAAAATTAAGACTATGCAATGCCCACGTATTTAAAGGTCAGCTTCTCAGGCTTCGATTACAGCAACCCATGGCGCCTGGTCTTCCGTGGCGAAGTTAAAAACTTTAAGATCTCACGACGGCACAAAATCACGATTACATTTTTTTTTATATGTTTATATAGTTATTAACTATGTAAAATTTTTTACAAATTACATTACATTAAACAATAACGTAATGGAATGTCAATCATTGTCATAATTTTCATACAATTATATTTATTTATAAATTAAATTGAGATAAAATTACAAATATGCAGTTGCTAATTGTTAACACTATACAGGGTGTAAAAAGAGCAGTCACTACAACTTCGTGGGGTATTAACCAGGCAAGAGATATATCCATTAGTACTAGTCATTTGCACACACACACTGTTTTAAAAATTTTAAAATTTTCAATAGGCAATGTACAACGTGCACAACACAGCGATCAGATGATTACGCTGAGAGGTCAATAGCACGCGTAAGACGTTCATTACGTACTAGGGCAAAAATTATAAAATTTAAGAATTTAATGCAGAACGTTGTTCCAACCAGTTTAGCCTTGCGACTAAAATAATAAATGGAAAAAAAAATTTTTTTTTTCAAAAAAATTATAATGAAAATAAATCATTTCTAAAATCAGTAAATGTCCTATATTCCTATCCCAAAGTTATAGTGACTGCTCTTTTTACACCCGGTATAGTAGGTGAAATTAAATTCATCATTCCAGTCCATTCAAAATAAATATCTGTTTTTTTATACTGGTTTTATATTATAAGCAAAATTTAGCTACCCCCGAATTGACAAGTAGTGAGTTAACTGATTATGATGGATGAAAGTACACTCACGTCAGCTTTCAACCTAAAGACAAGATCTAAATAATTGGTTCATTTATTTAGAAGCTGGAATGCCACAGTCCAGTCAAGAACCAAGAACTTACCAACGGAACCGCCTCCTCGATAATGGTCACTGGACCATGTTATTAGTGTATAGTGTATTAGTGTAGTATTTACTGTATTGCGCCACGCTCTTCGATTTTTGAAGCTCATTCTTTTGGTCGGGAGTTACAAACCATCAACCCTAAGACTAGATTCATAAAATGATTAGGACAAAATAATAAATAGTTTTTTTTTACCTAATCATTTTATGAATCTAGTCTACAATGACACAGAGGCAAAACATTTGATCTACAATGAGACGACACCACTTTGTTCTCATCGGTAGTTAAAAACTGTATCCACATTGTCATAAACTTTTGAACCGCACAGTGGAGTTGACTTTGCGATAGTAAAAAATCAACACAGCGCGATCAAAGGTTCCCGAACCCTTTTAGAGGGTCCCATTAGTCACGAAGCTTTTAAACTCTATCTGCGGCGGACATGATTTATTTCGCGGACATTCGATTTCTCTCTCAACGTTGTTAAATGTGTTAATTTCAATGTAAATTACTTGTGGGCTTTGTAAATAATGTATACTTTTTGTATTTGGTAATGTTTACAAGGAATCAATCACTAGTGTACGGTTTTAGACATTTATTTTCTCAATAACATAATTCACTTACTTGAGAACAAAACAATCTTAACTATTGAGTAAACTTACACTGGTACAAGACGTAGATTACAGATTAAGTAACATGTTTATATTTTTACAAGAATAGTACTTACAGTGCTTTGAACTTCCATTTAAATATAATAAGGTCTACCATAATTTAAATCCATAACCGAACTGATTTGTCACTAGTTTTAGAGTATGTTAACTGGTTCTAAACCTGGTTCAGGCTATTTTGACAGATATTGTGTATGGACTACATTTCTGATACTAATAATAATTAATTAATGAAAATGTTACATAAATAACTCCACACCGATTGCTGGTGCTGGTGTTACTGAAAATAAGACCAACGTCACATTATTGTATTATCATCGCGTGTGAGCTATACACACGAACATTTTCTTCTTTTAATTTAGTAAGCCAGTTTTGAAAACTAGTATTTTTTATTTAAATAGAAAATGGAAATAAATGTCAAATAATCAGTAGAACAAGATACAATTTAAATAGAAGCAAAAGTTTGTTACCTATAGAAAAATAGAAACTAAAATAAACCGCTTCTTAGCAACCCCCGATTTAGGTTATTTTGAAGCGTTTATTATTACAAAAGTGATATACCTACAAAATGTTACTTTCATAATACGAGTATTACAAAGATGAAAAATTTGTTTGTTTAAACACGCTTATTTAAGGAACTACTGGATCGATTTCTTTTTTATTCAGTGTCGGATAGCCTATTTATCAAAGAAGGCTTATAATACTCTAAGACCAATAAGATCACTAATGAATACTTATTGAAATCAGCCGTTACTTTGTGGAAATCCATAGCAAAAAAAAAAACTTAACGAACATTGTTCGCAGAGTCTACATCCTGAGGATGCTCCGGGGTCGGAGCGAAACGCGCGTCGAGTATTGCAACCTGCATGGTGGTGTGGGGCTTTGCACGATCGTATTAACATTGTTGCTGTGTTGTTTTCACGTTTTTGCTTACGAGTGTACGCATAAGCAGTGTGGGAGGAGTGAGGTGCATCAAACGCATGCCTATGCGTACACTCACTCATCTGCTAGCAGGTTGTGGTTATAATTTTTTCGCGGGATATTCCTAGATATAATATTTAAATCACTAATGAAGTTTGTTAAAATCGGGTTTTTTTATTTCAATATTCCACCCCAACACAGCTGATAATATAATATCTGCAGTGAGCCTCAGGCTACTTATTATGTAGGTACAAAATTTTCATACATAGGCTGAGTATGAAAGCATGTTCACACGCTCCCTCGAGTACTAATGGATATTATGTTGCTGAAATGACGCGTACGATGTATTTTAATTAAAATTATACGGTACATTTAAAAAATTCCGCCGCGGTTTTTCATAAAAATATTAAAAACAATAACCAATATTATGGTTATTACCCAAAGCTTGAAATATCAGATTTGTTGATAAAACAGTTTTTATTTATTTATTTTTCATTTTATTGTACACAGAAACATTTATAACATAACAATTACATTCAAATACGACACAAAGGTACTGCTTATTTCTTAATAAGAAATCTCTTACAGCAGCCCTATAGAGAGAAATGATGTAAAATAAAACAGATAGAACGTTCACGATCACTTTTCACACACGAATCGCGCGTCGAGTTTTGCAACCTGCATGGTGGTGTGGAACTTTGAACATTCGTGTTAATATTAGTGCTTGTGTGTTTTCACGTCTTTGCTTGCGAGTGTACGCAGTAGTCGGAAGGCATGCACCTCCCTCATCAAACTCACTCATCTGCTAGCAGGTTGTGGTTATAATATTTTCGCAGGATATTGCTAGATATTATATAAATCACTTTTTAAATGAAAAATCAGGCTTTAATCAAAAGGGGCAGTCATAATTAGAAGAGAGGACAAATGCTTAATAATAATTGATACCACACTAATTTCAGTGGTGGTAGCTGGTGTCGTTGACTGATGCTCGGCTAGGCAGGACTTATTTTTTATCGTCCCCAAGTGCGCATACAGAACATAAGAGAATCCATTTTCTCTTAGTATCATAACACAGTTGGACGAATTAATGACAGGATGAGATGATTGACGCCTCCGTGGTCTAGTGGTTCAGAGGTTGGCTCTTGACCCGGAGGTCGCGGGTTCGAATCCCGCTGAGGGAACAAAGAACAAAGCTTTAAATGTTCCTGAGTCATGGACGTGTATTAAATTTGTGTATTAATATAATAAAAACCTTAAATATGTGTATAGTATTAAAGTATTAAATATATTTCCGTTGTCTGGTACCTGTAACACAAGTAATTCGGATACTTAGCGCGGGGCCAGATTTACGTGGTGTGAAGCGTCCATAGATATAGATATATATATCAGGGCCAGGACCGACATTTTATACCCCATTAAGACTGTCTGCACATCAGTCTGCACTATCCAAGCTAGACTTAAAAACAATAGTTTATGTTGTTATAATTTAGTACAATGTACATCCTTGGGGAGTCTTATATAAGATGTAATGTTCCCGAGCGTCGTTTACTAACTTAAATTACTAACATTTACACGTTCAATATACAGAATAATTCATGGTTCATCATATCAAGCCGAGAGAAGGACGCGTAGAGCATTTTTTGTTTTGGCAGCTTTTATACCATACACAGCCATTACCCGACAAACAACGATTAAAGTTCTTTATAAAAGTCACAAAACAGATGACTTTTAATCAGGTCAGCTCTTGGGTTAATGACCAGTGCGTTCGTGTGTATAGACTAGG